>JAZHRO010000001.1:7615000-8865000 GCA_037157565.1 Thalassia testudinum | reverse complement strand
GTACGATAGCAATACAAGTTGCATGTGTATAACCTGAGAATGGAAATAAAAATGATGAAACCTGGTATGGCATAGCATGAGGAATATGAGCATGAACCCTACGGGGAATTAGGAGTTGAGCTCCTTGAAATAAATGGAATGGATCTCGAAATGCGTTGGGATGTGTGTTGGCCCTTGAGTATGTGGAACCAAGGGGAGCGCATGTTATCTCTTAGTGTAGAGGGGTGCTTACCGCCTTCGTGTTGAGACCTAGGGTGGGTTTGGCCACTTTGCACTGACTCCGTGGCCCTCGTGTACACTGTACTGAGGAGAGCTACTAGTGTAGGGAGAGGTATAGGCCCTATACTGTTCCATGCTATGCTTTGGGTGCACCCGTTAGCGGAAACGACTGGCTGTGTGCCAGTGCGGGGTAGCTACCCGTGCGCTTATCGCGCGTGCTGTAATCACCGTTATGTCTGTCCGTGACCTTGGGGTGGTTGACTAGGTGTAGGATCACCACGGAGGACTCTCCCGGCCAGGAGAGCACCACGTGTGCCTTCTACTCTTCAGAAAAGACTGCAATCAAGATCGTTCCCACGAGGAACATTCGAGATCAAGAAAGAGATCTGATAAATAAGCCAATGGGTGAACAAGGAATAAATTGTAAAATAAAGTAAATGTTATAAATAGCTACCCATCTACTTTTACTACTTTAGTTAGTTGGTTGCCACTCTACTCAACGTTCGCTGACTTCGTGTACTCATAACCCTTTTCAGGTCTAGGTGTAAAGCAGCCCGAGTCTACGGCTGCGGAGGGTGCTGGGCCTAGTAGAGCCCAGTAGCTGTAGCTTCTTTGATTGTACTCTTTGTAGTAGTGAGTTAGACTCTTGTACCTTTATATTCTGTACTTTTATGTTCTGTACTTTATATTCTTATACCTGGTTACTTTTCTACTGTTGTGGTGGTATGTACTATAGCAGTTTTTACTTCTTTACTGCTGTACCTTTTTACTGTTAGTTGCTTAGCATGGTGAATGTGGTTTACTTTCTTGCTTTTTGGTTCCTTTCTCGTTGGATGACTGAGACTTGGGATTAGTCGAGTTGAGCCGGTCTCGGGTCCTATAGGGATTCGGGAAACGGGTTGTAACACAACTCCCTCGTGACATCAAAGTCCACCTTGATCTTGGCAAACATTTTAGAGTTCGTAGTCTCCATATTTATATCTTGAATATAACGACTCGAGCCTAAATTTGAGTCTAATCGAAAAAAATTAGCCTTGACAACTTGTTGTGTATGGACTCAATAGACCAAGGCAACCACACAAAATGCTTAAGCTCAAGTTGATAAGTAGTAATTCTCAATCATTATATCTCACTGCTTACTTTCATGAGTTTACGATGTGGCACTATTTTTAGGGTGTTACAACCTCCCAAACTTGAAATCCTGACATCATCGTCAGGGTTTGATACTCCCAGTAGTCGTGGCCGCTCCACCTCATGGCGTACTCTTTGGTCATCCTAAGGGCAACCCTTTCCTCCTAATAGAGGGAGTTGGCTTTGATATCATTTGTAACGACCTTAGCTTAGACCTGAGTCTAATATAGAAAAATTAGCCTTGACAACTTGTTCGGTATAGGCCCAATGGACATACGCAACTACCTAAAATGCTTAAACCCAAGTTGACAAATAGCAATTTTCAATCCTTATATCTCACTACTCACTTTCATTAATTTACAACATGGGACTATTTTTAGGGTATTACATGGTAGACCCCAAGCTCATTCTCAATCTTCACCAAAGACATCCAACCTCTACGTTAAGGAGGCAATTAATAAATTTGCAACCAAAAAGAACTGGAATTAAATGTGTGATCTAAAGACCTCTTGCTTGCTTGCCCTCTAGCCAATACGACCAGGTCACCATCTATATGCCATGGGGCACGATTCATCGCAACACATATATCATCTTCTTTCTCAAGGTAAGCCTTCCAAACCTCTGGGGCTGCCCACTAAATTGGAGAAGAATCAGAAATCCTCCATGATGTTTCAAGAATTTCAATGATGGCCTTCGAGCGAACTTTCCGATCGATATGAATTTTGAAGGAATTGCACTTCCTCCAAATGTTCAGGTCTAAGAACATCATGGGGAAAAGACACCATCTAATGGTGAAGTCCTCCTTCTCTATCGTAGGGGCCAAGAAGTCATAGAAGAAACAGCCAAGGGAAGCAGACTTTGAGCAAACACGATAAATGTCGGCATGGAAGGTTGGAACAGCATGAAGATTCCCCTTCAAGGAAAAAGCTCAAATTGATCGATGAAGATGCATGCCTCCTCTGTTGATAAGGAAGCGACAGCTGCCCTGATGCAGCTGTTGCGATCGTAATGAGTTTCTTAGCTTGGAATTGCAGGGGATTGGGGAGTGACCTTACAATTCTTTATCTTCAGAACCTCCTCCGAGCAACCAGACCTTCCTTTTGTTTTATTTATGAGACTCCTACCAGGAGAAAGCGTGTGGACAAAATTATGAAGCATTTTCCTACTTACTCATGTTTTTCCATTGATGCAAATGGGAAGATCGAGGGGCTTGTGCCTTTTATATAGCAAAGATGTTTGTTTGGATGTTATTTATCTAGAGTAGAATTGCATTTTATCACATATTCACAAAAAAAAAAGGGCAACTGGTAATTTATTTTGTATCTATGGCGCACCAAAGAAAAATAGAGGAAAGGCACTCTGTAGAGAATGAGGATTGGTGGAGAATTGCGTTGATGATCTTGTTTGTATTGGGGACTTTAACTCAACAATTGAAGCCAAGGACAAGTTAGGGGGATCTTGTGTATCAAGTAGTCAATTTTGCAACTTCAAGCCTTTATTTCGAAGTTAGGGTTGTTTGATCTTAGCTTCTCAAGATCGGCTTACAATTGGTCTAATAAGAGCAAAAGGGAAAATCATAAAAAAGAAATGCCTGATAGAGCTATTATCTCCATCAATTGGAGTTTAGAAAACCCTCTTGCCTCAGCGCTTCACCTCCCAACATTTGGCAATGACGACGATCTTATTTTATTGAAGTTCAAAAGCACTAAAATCAAAAGAAAATGGCCTACCAAATCCATCCATAATATCTATTAAGCACCGTGTGGTGTCGAGTCTGAACGCAATTGTAGCAGTTACTGTGGATGGATTGTTCGATGGCATTTGATGTTGATATTGTAAAGATCGTGCCTACTTTCTTCGACCGATCACGCCACCCTCTTCTTCACCTCTTAGTCATTTCCTATTCCCTCTCTCTCGGCGCTGCCATCGTCAACAATGAAGAGGTCGATGGCAATGTGGTCGTGGGTGGTGGCACCTCCGCAGTCGATTTCTCTCCCTCTTATCTCCCCTTCCTTCATCGTCGATTTCTCCATTTTCCCTTTCTCCTCCACTAGCTGCAAGCATGGTTGACTGCTCCATTTCCCTTCCTGATGTCTTCTTTGGATGGGAAGGAAGTGAGGGTCCTGAGGTCATTGAGGCATGTGGAAGATGGCCTCGGTCGTAGGGAAGTTGCGATTCAGAGGTTACCGAGGTTCTTGGGTGATGGCAGAGTTGGGAGGGAGATTGTGGTTTTGAGAGCGCCGAGGTTCTTGAAAGATGATCATGGCAGGTGTTCGATTGTTGCTTCTTTGAGCTGTGGGTGCTCGATGCATCCATCACCAAGGCCTCCCCTTGAGTAGCGCTGGTAGACTAACCGGTTTCTCTCTTGCAAAGGCATTGGCTAGTGCCTGCAAGTTGTTTGACAAAATTCCTCCGCTTGATTTAGGTGATATCCCGCTTCACCTCTCTCCTCGCCCCCTTCTTCCAGCATTCCTTCCCTTTTTGTGCTTCTTCTACAGCCTTCTTCAGGTTGGACTACCAAGAGAGGAAAGCTAGACATGAAGCACCTCATTTTTTTCCAGAAAATTTACACTTGGCGTTTCTTGCATGGTGCTATTCTTATTTCAACTTATGTTGCAAATACATCTTCCAACAAAATATCTTATGGATACAATTCCTTCATTTGTTTTCTATGTTCTTCATAAACATTCATGGTAGCGTATGAAAAAAATGTTATGTAGAGATGTCTATGTAATCCAATGGACATAAAACTAAACAAGAACAAAAGTTATCATCCTGAACACACATATTTGCATGAAAAATTTCTTTAGGAAGTAGGTAAAGTTCATGGACAGAGAAAGGTGGAAATTGATCATAACGAAGGTAAGAAGAGAGTATGACCTCTCACCCAAAAACCTAGGTATAGTTCTTAACGTGTAGTGAAGGATATTTTCCAATAAGCATTGGAATTCTGTTTTACTTGATTTTCGTTCATCCAGTGGAAACTTTTCTATCAAAAAATTAGATTAGTCTAAGTATGTTTTTAGTTTTTTTTAATGAAAATAAATGCCTTGCTTGGACTTGATTTATAATTTTGGCAAGAGACATGTTTTAAAAGTTTACATTAAGAATGGTGCAACTACGTACTAATGCTGGGTTTAGTTTTGTGCCTGCAATGGCAGTCATCTATCATGCCTTTATGCTGGGTTTAGTTTTACCTTGCAATGTTGCATCTTTCCACATCAAAGATCTGTCTAGCATTACTATTGAACATGGGTTTGTCTTAGAATTACCTTAAGCTTCACTTCACTTGATTTTCATTCATCATTGGAAACTTTTCTATCGAAAATTTAAACTGGATCAAGTATTTTCTTTATATGTCTACTTTCGTCATTTTTAATCGAAAGGTTCCTTGTTTTCATTTTTTATAGATGATAATAAATGCCTTACTAATGATGTTGGATGATCGTGATCAATTTCAAGATGAAAGATTAGTATCATCAGTAATGCAAGACTTGATTTGTCATATTGGCAAGAGACAGGTATTAAAATTTTACATTAAGGATGATGTAGCTACATACTTATGTTGGGTTTAGTTTCCAGGTGGATTAGTAATTTTTCAAAGCCAATATCTAATTTTTTTCTCTTTTTTCAGTATTGTTATTCATTTTCTTTTGTTTATGTGAAATAAGGCTTAGAGAATAGCATCTGTTTTGAACGATTTTTTTTTTATGATTGATTGTTGTTTATTAATTTCTTGCTGGATTCTTAGGTTGCAAAGGAGGAATTGCTTTACATGTAAGAAAAGATGTTCAAGATGATGGCTACGATGGTTTCACGCTTGTGTGTACTAACAATTGTGAAAATGGTAATCCCCCTTTTCCAGTGTAATCCTTCTTTTCTATTGTCAGTTTACCTTTGGCACTTCTTCTAAAATGATGATGAATTTTTTAATAGGCATATTATTTGAATGTTCTTACTCATTGTATTATATAAGAATTTCATTAATGATATTTGGCTTAAAAAAAATGAATAAAATAAAGCAAGAAAAGTTTATTCAATTGATTCCAAGGGAAACTTTCATATTTGTCTGGTAATGGAGGGGATTGGATTGGACTTAGTAGATTCTTATGATAATGATTGCGTCCGCCAAGTTTTGATCTTTTTCCTACTTATTCATTGGTATATCAAATTTCGAAACTTATAATATCCGATTTGGTAAACTTTTCATTGAAATCAGCTTTCATTGCAAAATTTTGCTACTTCCATCTATGTCTTTGTTGGGTATCTTTCCCAATCTTCAATTCAGTAGATCTTCGTGAGGATAAAAATGTGTAACTCTATTTTGGGCCCTTCTTAATTTACCTTTTTATAACTGTTGTAGTATAATTTATATATATCCTTTTGATAAGGTCTTTTCGAAAATTCATTACTGGACAACCGGATGGAGTTATCTTTTTGTAAATAGAATATGTATATGATGGATTCGAAGAGTACATTAATATTGTGTCTCTTTCTTTCCTTCTTCTATTTCAATTCCTCTTTTTCTCGTTTGGATAGAGTTTTTTGAGAAAATTTTAAGGAGGAATTGATTGTTGGAGATTATTAGTATTTTTTTTTAAAACTTGATTACGCTAAAAGAGATGTTGGTGGGTGAGTGATTAGTTGTTAATTCATAATTATTCTGAGAGCAACAACGCATGGGGTACCAACTAGTTTGAGATGCTTTGGCATCTACAAGATGGTTTCTAGGAGGCTGTAAAACAACTCGGAGAAGAAAAAACTCAGATACTACGCATGAGTAGCAATCTAGCTTTGTTTTGAATGAGTTGAACAAATGGAGTAATGATACCCATGGAAATTGGAAAAAAAAAAGAAGATAGAGATTGTAATAGCTAAATTTCATAATGGAGATATCTTAAAACAAAAACATTTCCAAAGAGAGAAAGCTACAAATGGAGTAGGAAAATTTACTCAAACAAGAGGAAATCTATTACCATCAATGATTATGCCACCAATGAATTATAGAAGGGGATCGCAACACAACCTTCTATTACATCTTTGTGATGAATAGAAAAAGAAATGAAATTAAATGGTTGATTATGGCATATGGGGAGATCCTTAACATGCAATTGGCCATTGAGAGGGAATTTATAGCCTACTTTCAATCTCTCTACACCTCTAAGAACAAAGACTAGCAAGTTCCTACCTTTTTGATGCTCAGGAAGACGAGATAAAAAATAATTTGTTCAAAATGGATCCTTGTAAGAGCCTGAACCCAAATGATCTTCTTGCTATGTTCTATCAAAGTTGTTGGAATGAAGTTAAGAGGGGACGTAGCTAGTTTTGTTAAGAACTATTTTCTTTCATCCACCATGCCTGCGGATATGGGTAAGGCCTTTATAGCATTGGTACTAAAAAAAGATGATCCACTCCAACCAAAAGACTTCACGCCGATAAGTCTTCCGAATACATTATATAAATTGGTGGTGCAGTCAGTGGCAAGAAGAATTACCCCTATTTTGCATATGATCATTTCACCCAAAGAAATTGGATTTCTTGAGAGAAGGCAAATTTTTGATAACATAATTGTGGCTAAGGAAGCCATGCATTCTATGAAGATCAAATTAAAGAAGATAGGTTTTGATTGCATCACAATTTTACATAATTTTTTTTTGCCTAATTTTCATATTTTTATTTTCACTTTTGTAAATAGTCCCATTTATTTGGTTTTTAAATGTAGAAAAATAAAAATGACTAAAATATACCAAAACTAATGGTGAATATGGATATTAAAAATGATGCTTGTGCAACCCACAATAGAAAAATGAAGAAAAATAAAGAAAAAAAAGGGAATGATGACCTGAACACACTCATGCATGCCTCACATGAGTGTGTCGTGCACAACAAGCAGCCCCCAAGCATGCCCTGAGTGCAAGCCAGTGCACCAACGCATCACTCGCACGTGCCATCTAGCCTCCCCGTGACCTTCCATGCGCCAACTCTTCTTTCCAAGTTTTCCTACTGCCAAAATTGGCAAGTGAGCTTGAAATCAAAGAATAAAGAGGGAAAAGGAAAAGAAGCAGAAAAAAGTAATATTAAGCTAAAAATCAAGGATTTTATCCCATTTCCAATGGGATTTGAAGCTTCCTTTTCCTCTAAAAATTTTCAAAAATGTGAAACATGAAATTGACCTAATCTTAATGATTTTAGGATTATTTGAGGCCTATAAATATCTCCCTTGACCCTTAGATTGGACATAAAACTCATTTTCTTCTTTCTTCCTCTCTCCCTCTCCATCTCTTCAGCGTGGGGGCTCTCTAGCAAATCCCACCCTTCTGCTGGCTTCCACAACCTTATCACAACACCACCAAGTCGAGAAGCTCTCCTTACTTGTTCTTTCTCTCTCTATTTGTACTCTTTGCATTGTTTTATTCATAAAATTATATTCCAAAAATTATTCCTTCAAATAGATGAGAGCTAAATTTTTAAAAAATTTTGTGTTAGTTTCTCATTAGTTTTAGATCTTTGCCAAATTTCATACATAGATTCGACGTAAAAAAAAGGATAAAATTCCTTTATACTTTGGTTCAAAGATTGTTGCAATTTAGTCCCTCTTAGCTTTTTCGGATTTTGTTACATGCACTATAGTACAAATTTTGCTGGGAGTTTTTGTGAGAGAATTAGTTAAGTAGTTTCCCTTCTTCTAGAATTTTGTTAGAATTTTTAATATTTTTTTAAAATTATTTGTTACTATTTTTGCATTTCAAACCCTAGTTTACAGTTTGTGCCCTAGATTTTAGAATCAATCTCTTCTCTTTTAAAAAAATTCTAAAAAGATGTGAAAAATTCTCCAAAAATCTCAAAAAAAATTAGGCTAAATTAGTAAATAATAATTTAGATGATTTTATCCCACTAAGGATAGCTCAAACTCTCGCTATAGTAATTTCTATTTGTTTCGAGAGTTTGAAAATTTTGCAAACATTCGTGTTTTCGTGTATAACAACACCTCTTCTTACTTTGCGATTCGCACAATTAGGTTCTATGGCTTTTAAACTTGATATGGAGAAGGCATTTGATACTCTTGAATGGGACTTTATTATTTCTTGTCTCCACCAACTTCAACTCCCTTCCCCTCCGACATCCCTTATCCAATCATGTCTATCCTCTACCACCTTCCAGATCTTGGTTAATGGGGTTCCTACAAATTCTATCTCCCCCTCGCATGGAGTTCAACAAGGTTGCCCTTTCTTTCCCTATCTCTTCATTCTTTCCACTTAATATCTTTCCTATCTTTTAAAAAAAGCACTCTCTAGCAATATTCTTGTAGGCTACAAGTTATGCAGGTCTTTTACTCCTTTTACCCATCTCATGTATGCGGATGACACAATATTATTTAGAGAGCACCTTTAAATGAAGCAAATGTGTGGTTGTGACAAATTTAATTAAAGAAGATGGTAGCTATAACCGATAGCTCATTTCTTAGCTATATGAGTTAGAAGTGGTGGATGGAATCCTAGATATGCAGCTAAAGTATATGATAAAGATATTCTAATTTTAAAATCTCATCCAAAAGGTTAGTTCAACCTGCCAAGTGGTCATTGGTCGCTGCTCATAAATTAGAAGTTGGAAATATGAAGTTATTGGAAAAGCTATTTGGTGATCTGACTTGGCTCCACGCACAAAGTTATTCCTCAATCATAGCAAGAAAAATTGGCACCCTTGCACAGGGATGTATGTATTGCATGAACAGGAAAATACCCATCTATTCTTCAAATGCTCATATGAAAGAGTTACTTGGTTTTTAGTCAATTTTCTCCTACAGTGGAATAGTTGTACTTCAATACAATAGATTTGACTGTAATGACCCGAACCAACTTTCCAATGTTATTTTTAGATTAAGCACATCAAGACAAATCCATTAATACTTGTTGGATGTAAATTAAGTTTGTGTACTCCGAAAACGAAAAGATTACATTTTTTGACCAAACTTAATCAAATCTTACAAAATGTGCCCAAATTATGTCTAAATTTGTGCCATCAAATTTCCTAGCCGTAAGTTTTCTGGCCACGTCTATTCCGTGAAAATCTAAATTTTGTGACAAAAATTACATATAAAATATGAAACTACCTAAAAAGATTTAATAATTAAAATAATAATGATGATGATATGAAAATCTAAATTTTGTGACAAAAGTACGTATAAAAAATGAAATTAGGTAAAAAAATTTAAATAATTAAAATAATAATGATGATAATATGAAAATCTAAATTTTGTAACAAAAGTAACATATAAAATATGAAACTACGTAAAGAGGTTTAAATAATTAAAATAATTATGATGATGATAATGATCGTAAAGGATGATGCATTATTTTTATCATTTTAATAAAGTTGATTTGGAAAGTCAGCATATATATATATATATAACTTTGGGAGAGTCATAGGTATGGGATGGGAAAAAAAAAAGATGGAAAAGAAAAAAAACAACGATAATAGAGGAGAGAGATCTAACGGATATTTAATTGGTAAGTTAAATAAATTTACGATAAGTTAAGTATTTAGCTCATTGTATCATTTAATTTATCTTCCATTTATGTTAAGTTAAGTTATTCGGTTGTTTATGTGAAGTAATTTTAATCTATTAAAATATCTAAATAAATTAACTTATTTATTCAACTTCCGTTGCTTTACTTATTCAATAAATTTATTTTCCTTACAAAAGCGGATCCGAGAGATTATATTCAGAGAGGAAGTGATTGGCCGGAAAATTAATGGAGGGAAGGAGAGTCGAGAGGGATTGATCGAATGTTACCGTCAGGGCAACGTGGAAAGAGAGAGAGGGAAAAAGAGAGAGAAAAGGAGGTCTCGTGGAAAAGAAGAGAGAGGGAAAAGGAAGGAGAGCGAGAGAGAGGGATCGTGGGTGAGGATTAGCGCAGGAAGAGAGAGGGAGATTAAGCGGGAAAAGGATAGAGGGAAAGAATGAGAGAGAGAGAGAGAGAGAGAGAGAGAGAGAGAGAGAGAGAGTAGGAGGGACGCGTGGCGCTGACGTGGGTGACATCAGCATTGCGTGGATCTCTACGCACGGAAACACAGTTTCAGTGTTTGATTTATATCTCAATCTGTCCGATAAGTCAAACCACGTCTATTTTTCACGTTTTGATTATTATCATTAATAGTGATACTCTTAATCATGTTAGAAATATTATGGAAATAAGACAACTTCGTTGGACAACAAAACATGTTACAGAAGAATGCAAAGATTTATTGCAACGATCTATTGCAAAGAAATATCACAATTAGAGTCACTTACGTACCTATATAATTTACTCAGAAAGCTCATTGTCTAGCAATACTTTGTGCTGATCTTTGATCTACAAGGAGATTGGTTCATGCCCAATCCTCCTTGCGGCCTATAAATGCAATGTATGGGCAGTCTTTACTTCATGGATAAGCAGTTTTCCCATAAAAAAAAGAAACAAAATAGCCATCCTATCATTTGTGTGATGGAATGATTTGCAAGAAAATTAAAGTTGCTGGAACTAAACCCCTTGCCGACCTGCCCCAACTGTCCCACTAGGATGGGTGGTTGTTTTCACAAACGATATTGCCTCTGTACTTGAAATAGATGCACTATACTACCCGATGCCTTTTCCGTTTAGTACCTAGATAAGAAAACTCTTTTAGATTGTCTTTTCAACCTATTTTGTTGACATTGAGTGCTAATTATAAGCATGAGTAAACATCATGACTTTTCAAGTATTTAAATTGAGAATGTTTTTACCCATGCATTTGATATCTTAAGCAAGAGTTCAGAAATCGATATGCGGTCGGTTGAGTCACCACATAGAGATTATACAGTATTCAGTTAAATAGGCAGACGAGTATGTGGTTTTACATTTTTTATTTTAACAAATATAAAATAATCAGTTAATTTATTAAATTTTATGTTATATGCGATGCTATAATTATATAACTATCTCAAGTATATAATAAAAAAAATATAGCTAATACTCTTATTTTTTAATTACCATACAACCTAGAATATAAAAGATTAAAATGAAAATGTAGAGATTAAAATCCAAATATTCATTTAAACAAACACAAAATACTAGCCAACAGTGTTCATCCAAAATAGTGGCTCAAGATTCAAAAACTAACTAAGATAAAAAAAACAAAATACTCAAAATGTTCATCTAAACAAGCATTTAATTAAAAGCCTAAAAGTGTCATTCCAAGTCAAATCTATCTACAAAATCTATGATGGGGATATCATCTTCCTCTTCAATCTCCTCATTTGATGGAAATTCTTGTTCATATAAGCTTTGCAATGTTGTTCAGGGATGTGCAAGCCTTTAACTCCTATTTTGCACTACTTGTTTTAGCAACCAAGTTCCATGTGAACCTCGTTCCTTCGAACACATCTTGCTCTCCATCGTTGCTTTCTAGCCAGTCCCTAACATGAGCTCGATCTTTTGTGGCTAAGGAATCATTTTTCTTTAGTTGACGCTCCTACATGGAATTGAACTTGATATATAATAAGTTATTCATTCATTTAAGTTTAAGTTTGTTCCTTTTTTTTGTATGGATCTGCAATTTGTTCATTTGTTAAGTAAATAGTGACACCAATATAAAGTGTAATCCAATCAATGCTCATAATTTTTAACATTACTGCCACCAAAGAACTCCAATTCCTTTCGCACTTAGATGAAGATGATGTTAACTTTAAGATGTTCAAAGCCATCTCTTTCAAATGAAGTGTCTCCAACCCATATAACGACCACCAATCAGCTGCATCATATAATTAAATTAATGAATTGTCCATATGTAAGTAGCTTTCTCACAAATGAACAAATTTTAATGAGTAGTGAATACCTGCATTGAACTCGTCATCATTTATAAGTTTTTGTCTCATAGTAAGTGGTTTACCAAATGAGCCCCCTCCCTTTTTATAAATATTTAACTCCTTTCTTGTGATGAGATCTTGAATTTCGATATCAAGATAGAAACTTTCCATGCATTCCAAGAAGCCATTTGTCACAATACCATCCTTCTCAGTCATATCTTTATCTAGATAATAGTAATACAGATTGAAATAGTAGGCGGTTAGGTGAAGGGAAGAATCAAGTCGCCCTTTCAACTTTGAAACAATGGCATTAATGAATGACTTGTATTGTACTTCAACGTCTTTAAATATAGCCTTTATCTCTTTCTTGGCATCCTCAAGCCCACCATATATAAACCCCATCGAGGGCTTCGTGCCCCCATCAACAATGCGTAAGGTATGAACCAAGGGAGAGAAGACCTTCAAGGTCAAAGTCACTTGCTACCACCAGGTAGCGTTGTAAACAATAGACGCAACCCTTTCACCTCCCTCTGTTCTGGACCACTTGCAAGCTCTCCACTCATCAAAAGAAAGCATTATTCTTAGCTTCTCCTTCTTGTTCATAACACTTTGTAAAGAGAGAAAAGTTATTGCAAATCTTGTCTCACCAGGTCTCACAATGTCCTTGTGTGTGAAATGCCTCATCATATTCAAGGTTTTTGCATGACTGTAAATGAAGCTTGTCAATTCTTTTGCCTTAGTAATAACATTCTTCACCTTTCGTTCTTTACCAATTTCTTCAAGCATTAAATCAATGCAATGAGCAACACATGACAACCAATGTATCCTAGGATGTTTGGTCTTGAGTAGTCTTCCTATTGCTAAATTTGCTGAGACATTGTCCGTAACAACACATTTATCAACCAAAGAGTAAATATACTCTACGGTATGGGAATCGGCATCCACCAACTTGAGTAGTCTTCCTATGTGCATCCACCAACTTTAGGAAGCTTGTGCCTAGCTTACAATTCACACAAAAATTCATGATCCTTCTGCCCCTCACATATGTCCATGCATCTATCATAATTGTGCATCCATCTTTCTTCCATAATCCCTAGGACTTTCTAGATTCTCCATTGTCTTATTTACTTCATCTTGCAATAATATCTTTGTGAGCTCACAATAAGAAGGAAGCTCACATCCCCTACCATACTGTTGAATTGCTTCACACATACGAATGAAAGCCAAGTGGGTGATTACATCGAAAGAGATGTCAATGTCATAAAAAAACTTTGCTACAAACTTGTTGATCCGTGCTTTCTCTTCCTTGGCAAATGCATCTTTAATTGTGATTTGATGCATACCACAATCATTAGTGGTTTCTGGCATTCATGGCCTTTTACCATTCCTCTCAACCTCAATTGAGGGTGTTGAGTTTGGTTTAATGACGTCTTCGTCTCTCATTTCTCGAATAGTTGCGGCTTTGCCTTGCTTCCTTTTTGAAGTATGCTGCAAATAATCTCTAGTAATTTTTTGGACTCTGGGGTTGTATTTTTGACATGGTGTGACATTTCCTTTGATATGGGTATGATGTTACTTCATTCTATTTATTCCCCCCTTTCATCATATTAGTGTTGGTCTTTACTTGAAAATAAGCATATTTCCAACCTGGATCATTAGATCCTTGTGGAAAATAAAATGGCACACTCAGGGTGGATGCACTATCAAAAGTCGATTGACTTAATAAATCGACTATTGATCCTATGAAAACCTATTATCAATGATAATGAACATAAACAATTGATTTGAATAAAAAATCTAAAATGACAACTAAATCAAAAACTTCAAATCAACTAAAATCAAAATATATTATCAAGAATCTAAAATGAAATCTAGATTAAAAACCTAAAATCAACATAAAACAAATACCTAAAACTAAAGCTACGAGACACTATAATCAAATACAATCTAAATCTCCATTGCCACTAAAATCAAACACTAAAATCAGATGTGAAACAAACTTGGCTACCATTATAGATTCAAAGCTACCTCTCGACACGGGTTTGTTACCACCGCCAACCAAAAAGGTTCTCTTGCCGACGTTGCCTCCAGCCTAAGAAAGTTAACATCACAGCTAGCCAAAAAAGCTCTTGATCGCTGCTGTCGTGCAATGTGCTTCGATGGGCGATGGCTTCAGGCTTCAACGATTCACGCAACACAACAATGGGTGGGGTTCAATGAAGAGCAACCATGGGTGATGGCTTTCGAGGGTGCTGCAACTACTGCTGGCATGTGACCATGGGTGGGTGCAAGGTTTAGGGCTTTTGGCGAGTGTAGGAGGGTGTCGAGAACCCGAGGGTGGGGTTTAATGAAGGGGTATCAAGGATTTAGTTTAATGCAGGAGAGTGTTTGGGCTTTTGGTGATCGTGGGATTATTTTTGTATGGTTTTTTTTTTTTTAGTTAGGACCTTGGGGTTATTTTTGATGTGGGTTTTTTTTTCTTGATAAGAACCCATTGGTGGCTCTATATCAAACTCGAGTGACTATGTGGCTAAGTAAATGTCTACTTTGCCTGTCTACTTAGCCAAACTTGACTATAGGATTGTATGGCATTACTCGATTCGAAAAGGGATCCACTATGTAGGTGCCCACTCGACCTATCTAGTCGACTTCCTGAACATTGCTTTTCCCTAAAAAAGACATCCTTAATGCTAAGATTATTTGAATTTAGATAGTTGATGCATAATTGTGTCCATATATACATATAATGTTTGTAGATGGGTATGTGTATAGATATTGATATAGATGGGCTAAAATTTGATTTGAATTCGATTTATCCACATCTTTAATATATAGTATTTAACTCACGTGCTTTGCACGGAATCATTATGTATTTCCGATGCCTATATATATTTAATTCAAGCTCTAAAGAGATGGATCAATTTCCTCATAAAAAAAAATCTGCCCACCCACTAACTACCATGAGAGAAACTACACTGCAATAACACCAGTTTCCACACTCCCCTCTGCTCCCTACAACAGAGAAAAGCACATCTGAAAACCTTCGGGTCTCCATTGGCCGTATGGGTCGATCGGGCCCTCCCCTCAACTAGAATCGTCTGCTCTTCCTCTGAGATCGATCCTCTCCATTGTGCGGGGCTCATCTCTGATGTGCAAGGCCATGCGTGGCTCGTGGGGGGCTGTACGTTGCCATGGCAGTCATGGTGGTCGTGTGCCTCGTCGAGGCAATGGAGGTCGTGATCTAGTGATCGAGTCATGGTGGTAGCGACCATGCGACCGATGTTGATCTCGTCGTCCTCATTCTCAGAAACTATGCCCGCAACGGCTCACGGTGTCGTGTTGGCTCGCCGATGGTCCTGGCGTTTGGCTGCATCGGCTTGGTTGTATGTTGGGGTTGTTGTTTCGTGTTTTGGTGTATGTTGATCTTTCTTTTTCTTTGTTGGTTGTTTTTATTTTTGTTTGGGACCACGTGTGACCTCGAACTTTTACGGCCAAGATTATTGATGTGAGTTAGTGGTTGAATTTGACCTTCGGGTCATTATATTCTGCTTCTCGTTAGTGCGATCTTTGAGTCTATCTTGTTGGCGCTTGACGTCGTGAAATGAGTTAGGTTAATTCATTCATTGTAGTAGTATGCTTATGACTTTAGTTTGAAAAATAATAATCAAAAGTGAACACGAGTGTTGATCTCAATGAGGTAAAAATTTGAATCGTTAATCACTCATTGTTGCAAAACATTTCATTTTGTTTGTTCGCATGGAGAGAGAGAGAGAGAGATAATAGGGTTAGAAATCCATAGGAGAATATGATTGCTAAAAGAAGGTAGATTAATATCGTTTCTTAAAACATGGAATAGTAGAATTTGAACAAGATAATGAATTCTATTGCATAAGCACAAATACCTAACAATAAAGCTAGAGGAATGCTTAACCAAACATAAACATTAAGCTAAGGAAAACTAGAAAATAAATGCGACAAATGGAGCATTGAGGCAGCCACGGTGGTGGATGGGCTTATGTTGGCGGCTCAACAGCTCTGGGACCTTACTTGGAAGTTCTATGTAGTGGGAGAATTGCTTGGTAGAAGATATGAGGAGCTCCCTTGCAAATGGAGGCCATAGGGTCCTTTGATAGGTGAACAGAAGCCAAAATTCGGCTTGGACCGCCCCTAAATTGCACCTGGGCCACGTTGGGCTGATTTACGTGCCCGAACTGGTGACCTCGCACCCATACGCGCTGCTGGACACCCGCTGGCACACTCTGGCACGCGTCGATCACGCGAGGAGGTCGTTGCCATTGGATCTCCGTAGTACGCATGAGATCGCGCGTGGATCGTGCTTCGGATCTCTCTTCTGCCCATGTGAGATCACACGTGATCTTGATTAGCTCCATCGGTTGCACCACGCTGCGCTATCTTCGCTGCACATTACGCCTGGCTGACGTAGCCTTCATCGCAGCCGTTCGTTATTCGAACGACGGTTGAATTTTCGCACACTATTCGCGAGTGGAGGGGTGCAAATTGCACCTCGATCATGCATCCCCCGCTTGAGAATAGCACTACGTTGTCGTTGCGCTATGCGGCATGGGATGAGATCATGGGCGTCCATCCTATGGCAATCTAAAGATAGCCATCGCATGCACACGCGGTGAAGAGGAGAAGCGGGCGAGCGAGGAGGCCCTTACGGCTGACACGTGGCCCATTTTGGGCCGTTGATCATTAGATCAATGATCATAACTTCCTGATTTTGTTGTGAGAGCTACGAAGGTTGGATTGAGGCGATTTTGAGTCCGTTAGAATGCATTCGTCGATCTAGATCCATCCACATGGTCTGATTGCTTATCTAAGACCTATTTAAATGTGCACTTGTACACATGATTATTAAACATTAATTACGAGCAATGTAAATGTAAATCTTACACGATATGCATGCATTGCTCTCAGACCCACTATATTAAGATATTAATGTACATGTGACCTTGAAATTGACTCTAATTGATATAATTAACACTAATAATTATAGAGTCATCAATGCTTTGTCGTATTTACGAGTGTGAGGTTACCCTCCTTCGGGAGGTTGCCCAATTCCAGAAATAAGGGCACGTTTTCTTTTTTCTTTCCTTCGTTATTTCTTGTCTTCTTTCTGAGTTTTGGCTTCCCCTGTTTCTATGAGGTGTAACCTTCCCCTCTTCGCAAGGGTGTCAGGTATTTCTTTCATTTCCCTTCCCTGTTTGGGTGCATTTTTTTGTATCCAATCTTTTCCCCTTAACAATGAAAATTTTCCTTTCAAAAAAAAAATCTTCATAAAAATCCATTCATAAATTATTGGTTTATATATAATTGATGTGCCGTTGTGCGTGTGTGTTAAGGAGTGTCGTTATAGTCGCACTTGCAACGTCGGTTTTAAAATAAGCAAACGGAGGTGAGTCCGAGTGTCGATCTCAGGGAGGCGTGGAAATCGGATTTTTGCTTATCACTTGTTGTCATGGAAAGTGCGGAGTTTTGCTTGCGAAAGATGCGGTTTTAAAAAGCGAGAGAGAGATAGAGAGAGAGGGTTTAGGGTTAGAAAGTTCTTTGTTTGATCATGCAACTTGAACGGAAATTAAAATGACAACTGAACGGAAAATAACTTCATTAATCATGCACTTGTAGTTCATAACTTACAACATTAAATACATGCTTCAAAAAGAGTAATAGAAAGCTTTAAAATAGAGAGAGAGAGAGAGTGTGTGTGTGTGTGTGTGGAGAGCGACAAGGCAGCCACAGTGGTGGAGGAGGCTCCATCGGCGTCTCGTCGTCTCCGGCGATTACAAGAGGTCCTAAGGCTAGCTAAGAGAGGTGTGGAGTAGTTGCAAGGGGAGTGAATGCCTTGAATGGTGGTTGGAGGGGGTTTAAATAGAGTTAAGGGCTTCCTAAAAGAAGAAGGGGCTTTAGCGACATCCAGAGCATCGCTAAAACCACTCCCAAAAATGTCGGTGAAGCCCTCCAACCGCCGGTCAGCCGCTCGCCTCGTTTCTTCTCTTCGCGCGATCCGTGGCTGTTGAACGAGAGTCGTCCGATCGAAGATCGGACGGCTAAGAATCCTCCTCGGCTGCGCTGGGATCGCGCCACAAGCGCGCGTGTGCGCGTGCATCTTCACCCGACGTGCGCGCGTGCGTGGATGCTCGTGAGCTGTGGTCGCGCTGCGTGGCAGGATCCTGGCCGCCTGCTACTGATCGGGCGGCCCAATTTCTCCGCGCCTGTCTCCTGTCTTCAATTTCACCTCCACGCGGCTCGGACCCGCGTCGCCTGCATGCGGGCGTGGGCGCTAACCGTTGCGCCATGCCCGCGCTTTGTCGCGGCGACCGCGGGCGGGCGCGTGAGTCTCGGCAGTTCGATCGAAGATCGACCGCCGAGATTTGATCTCGGCTGGCTGAAGGCACGGCGCGCGGTGGGGCGAGGCTGACGTGGCGCAATCTGGGTCGTTGATCTCCAAATCAACGGTCATAACTTCTTGGGCCTATTGTAGGAGCTTCGGATGTCGGATTTGGCCGATCTTGAGTCCGTTGGACTCCGTTCATCGTTCTGAATCCATCCGTGCGGTCCGATTGCTCATCTGAGGCCTGCTTTGACAAATGCTTACACAAATGGCCATTAATATAGTTTTATAAGCAATCTTGGTACATGATGCATGCAATGCTCCCATTCTACTTATGTTATGCCTTTTATTCTTAAGATGGGCCATATTCAATATACTTATCACCCCCTTATGCAGTGTTATCATACCCCCATGCTTACTCCTTACTAGTCCCTAGCAAGGTTTATTCTAGCTTTTATTTCCTTTCAGAATTTAAGAAGTAATTGCTTAGACACTTCGTTACTTGTCAATAAGTGGAAATATACGAAGATCTTAATCTACAAAGACTAAGCAGTGCCCAGGTGTCTGCCAAAATATGAATCGCCCGAATCCTTGCTTTAATGTATATAACTATACATATGTATATGTATATATATATATTTTTAGAATTTTTCAGAATTCAGTGTGGGTTGGTAACTTTTTACGGCTACCCAACCCACCCAAAACTCGTTCAAAACCCTAAGTGCTAAGCATCTTGGTGTGAATGTTGTGATAGACTCACTTAATGGTAATTGAGACAGACTTCGAGTTTCTACGCCTCTAGGTGACGGGAAAATAAATTTTGCCTGAAGGTGTATTTGTTCGATTGGTAGCTTTCTCCCTACGTTTGTTTTAATTGGGGTCAACACAAGGATTTTTCCAGTGTATATCTCCCTGGCTTGTACTACTTCCCCGCTTCTTCCTTTGGTGTTTTGGTCTTTTTTGTGCAATTATTGAGCTGGGCTTTGGACAATCGACCAATGGGCTGTTACCCACGATCGCTTGCTAGCCATACTAATGGCAAAGCTCTGTCGACCGAACCGTGGCTAGTCTATGTTTGTTTTAGTGCTTATTACAGTAATATCATTGTGGTATAGATAAAATAGCTATGGTTTGTTGTCATCGCCACCATTACAATTTTACTCAGAAATATTTTTCTCGAGGTCGAACTCAGGGAGCTACTGGAATTCTAGAAGTACAATGTTTCTTTATTACAAAAATAAGAGAGAGAGGGAGAAGTAGATTTCTGTTTCTTGGCTTTTTCTTCTTCTCTGCTTTCTCTCTTTGCTTGTCTTCTTTTTCTCTTCTTTCTCTTCTCTTCTTCACAGTTCTTGATCTTCTTCAGTTCTTCTTCTTCAGTTCTTTCAGCTGTGGAACCTTTTCTTTTCTTTTTCTTCTTCTTTGCTTTGTCTACAGAGCTTCATCCGTCGTCTAATTCCTCAGTCAGACGGCTTAAATGGTGTCTGCTACAATGCTTCCCCTTTCTTCCTTTGTTGCTTCTCCTTCTTCATCTTCTTCTTTGGACTTCTTCTTGTGGTCTTCTTCTTCTTCTTCCTTGGCCTTCCTCCTGCGCACCATGTCCCTGCACAAACCACAGCAAAACCTAACCCTTCCCTCTACCCGCGCGTCTCTCTCTCTCTGTAAACCGCTCACAGGAAGCTCTCCCAGAGCCGGGTTATCGAGTCGGGTAGCGCACCCGGGACCAGGCGTACCGGCGTGTATGGTACGCGAGGAGTACGCAGGTGGTGTCGGGTTGGGTCCGCCGGATCCGCGTGGTGAGCTCGCGGACCGGGCGGGTGAGTGGGTGCAGGACCTCACCCCAGGTGTCTCGAGGCGATTAAGAGAAAACACAAAATCAATTTAACGCGGCGCGGCATTTCGAAATCCCACGATGTGGGACTAAATTCTGCCCCTTGCTCGCGCACACCCGTAGGAGGGCCACGACCTGGCCTCAGCAACTACGTCCTCGCCTCTCTTCACGGACCTGCTCGCTGCCTTCGCCCAAGCCCCTGCAGTTCGCCTCAGCTGGAATCCTGCTACTGTAGGGCCTAGAGCTCGCGTGGAAGCTCCTTCAGTCGTCGTTAATGGCGGCTAGGGCTCCGACCCTGTCAGACAGAAACACGACCTCTCGGCCTAATCAGACTACAGGGTGACCTTCGCCGTGACACGGTGAAGGTGATGCGAGGTGTAGCTGGTTGTGGGGCGGTGTCTGGCGGCGGGGCTAGGTCGGACAGCGACAGGAAAAATAGGTCTGATTGGGGGAGTGTTGTGGGGGTGAGGAGTGGCAGTGAAGGGGAGGGGGGTGTTGGGTGAGGTGAGGCGAAGCTTTTATGGTAGGTGGCGAGTTGTGTGGAGTGGTGGATTGACGGGGGCAATCTCGCCGGAGAGTGGCCGGAGATGGAGAAGGTGAGGGCGATCAGGCATAGTCGAGGGTTAGTTGAACAAATTGAGTTTGGGAAAAGAAAGAGGGGAGGAAGGGAGACAACTGTTACCTACTTATAGGGACGAGGGGGGCCGGAGCAGGGCGGCAGTCGTGCCGACTGTCGCCGGAGAAGAAATACCCAGAGAGGGAGGGTGGCGGCGAGGAAGAGAGCCGGAGGGTGCGCGCTGGGTACGGCGCGACGCGGGAAGAGCAGGCGAAGGTGGCTCTGCTGCTGGTATTGCAGCAGAGCGACGAGACGGAGGAGGAGGAACCGTCGGAGCTGGTGGGTTTCTGTCGGAGTGGAGAAAGAGGAATGGTAGGGGTTTTCTCCGTCAGGATCGAGCTACCAGAGTCGGCTGGCGACGCTGGTCCTTATAAAGGCGGTGGCGGAGGGGTGGGCGCAGGGAGGCGACGTGCCTCCCTCACCGGAGAATGGTCGGAATTGCGACCCATACCTTCCGCATGTTCGCACGAAAGGTGTGGGCGAGGACAGGAGGCATGGCAGTGTCCCTGCGACAGCAGACGTCGCAGGGAACACCCGGTTCAAATTGCAGGTCGCCTCCCTTACCCTGCGCGGTGCCTTGCTCTGCGCAAAGTCGTCGGAGCTTGGCGCTGCTCAGAGACTTGCAGGAGGGAATTGTATGCAAAGAACGACGAAGAACCTAGGGGCAAAAATGCAAGGGTTTTGAAAGTTGAGGGTCAAAAAGTAATAGATGAGGACCAAATTGCAAAGTCGGTCAAGAAGGTCTCTTCTTAGGCTCAAGTTTTTATGCATGACTAAATGGGACCTAAGGATTCTAATGGTGAATTTTATTTCTAGGTCAAACCTTGTTTGAAAGGCCAATTTACGTAGAAACCCAAATTAAATCATTAATTGGGCATGGTTCTCAATGTAGGTCAAAATGGGTTTCCAAGGCCAAATTGAAGGTTCTAAACCCTAGAGATTATTTTTATATGAATTTTAGAGGGTTTATTTGATTTTTACCCTACCTCGAACCTCGTGAATTGAAGTGGGTTTGTTTTAGGGGTACAGAATGTCATTTAATTCCTTGGAGTTGCTGTAGCCCTTGTTGGATCAGATCATCCCACTTTCATTCTTATTAGGTTAGTTTGACCTATGTTTGGACCCTGAGTTACCCTGTTTACTGATTGTGTTGGTGAAATTGCATTTTTACCCCTTATGACTTATTTTCTTGTTAAACTCAGAATTCTCTGAGTCAAGCCTTTCTTTGAGTTATGTAGAAGCTTTTTCTCGCATATTTAGGTTAGATTGTACTAGTTAGGATTCATGATGAGGTTCTCATCACATACTTGTGCGGTGAAGTGTGGTTTATTTTCTTTTCTTCTTCTTCCCTTTTTTTTTTTCGTAGGTGGCTTCCCTGATCTCAAATGTACCTGGAGGCAATGAAAAAGAAATGGCATGTGGCTGGGTTCTGGACAACCTGCCAATGGGCTGTCACCCACGACAACTTGCCAGCCATACCACCCTGGAGAGTTCATTAGCTACCCAATTTCTGTCAAAATCTCCGAAAAGTGAGTCTGTGCAAAAATGTGTGCAGATGCATAGACTCAAAGTTTTTCTGAGTTAGAGGGTGAGTTGATAAGTCATATACTTATTACCTTATTTAGTAGGTGGATTAGAATAGCTTAAGGTTGTAAGGATTCGCTGCTGAATCCATATTTTAACGAACACCAGGGCTGATTAAGCCTGAAGGCCTGAAAAGTCTAAGTGTTTAAGTTCTTTTTGTATTATTTCCCACTATTGACAAGTTTCTAATACCTAAGTTTTTTTCCTAAATTTAATTTTTTTTTAAATTTATTTATTCATTCAGACTGATTAATTGAGCTCAGGATTATGCAATTTACCACCCCCCCATGCTTAAGTTGGACAATGTCCTCATTGGTAGATACATGGATGCAAAAGGGTTCAAAAAGATAGTACCTGAGTGACGTAAACTACCAGATCAGTCTGAATCCTCTGGGTTGCCTCCTAGGAAGTGCTGAGTTTAACGCTTCCAGCTGGGCGGTGCACAAACAGGAATGGCTTGGGTCAAGGAGGTCTGTACAAAATCAACCAGACCCAAAATCAAAAGTCCACAGATGCGAACAAGGTTGTGGTGGAGTCCCGTTCCTAAGGGGTGGGAATTCTGTATCATGCATGCCCGTGTCAGATCCTCTCTTAGTCTGTGGGTTTGCAAACAAGTTGCTGTGGACAAACGCACCCCAAATACGACATGCCAGACACTAAAGATGTAGGTTTTATACTCAGCCTGTATCCCCATAAAATTGTAATCTATCAAAAGTGTATCAATTCCAGTACATTCGGGTTGCGGGATCTTTATTCTGGTAGGGCAAGTAATAAAGTCCAGAGTTTCATAATGAGCCCTACAATCAAGCATGAGGCCTCTCTCTAAAGACGAATCCATCTCTTCCGCAACTATGGTTTCATTGCTCATTCCCTCCAAGCCCTTGATCTCAAGAATATTTTCTTCAACCTCCTTTGTATCAAATTCTCTATTTGGGGTTGCATTAGAGGTAGGGTCAATTTCATCCTCTAGATCATATTCTTTCTCTCGGCCCTCCTCCAGATTTGTGATGGGGATTCCACTCGATTCATAATCAATTTCTTTGAAATTGTAACTCCATTCTCCATCTATGATGTTGGCTGCTGCTCCCACCGGATTGCTTCCCTTGGGCCGATTAGATTCGGATTCCAAGGCCTCTCCCCTCACAATCTTAGTTTCCTCCTGATGTTTGTTCTCAATGCTCCCCAAATTGTGTTCCGAGGAATCCTTACTGTCCTTATCCACTGAGCTGTCCAACTCCTGAGGGGTATCAATGGTGGACTGAACCAAATCAGGATGACTAGGTGTAGTCCAATTGATCATGGTAGGTCCTTGCTTTATGAATTCCATGAATGGCATTGTGTGCAACAGCTTTCTCTGGCCTTCTTCCCCCAATTGCTGGAAAAAATCCATCATGGCCTGTTGCCCTTTAACCAATTCTTGATTCTGTTTGTGTAGTTCTAACTGGAGGTTATCAAGAATTGACATGGTGTCATTTGGTGTCCTTTGGATTTCCTCCTTGGACTCCAGGTTAAGAGAGTATGGTTGAGGTTGTGGATCAGAACCCACACTGGTGTTTAGGTCCATGGGTGGGTCCTCTATTCTATCATGTTCAGGGTCCAGTTCTTCAAGAGGAACCATTCTCTGTTTGGTCCTACTCCAGAATAGTTGAGGTTCTAAGTTCTCCCAGTCAGATTCTTCATCAAGGGACCAAATCAAAGGTTGATGATCCTGGGCTTTCCTAGACTTCTGATCATTTTCTGATTTCCATTTGTTTAGAACTCCTTCTAATCCAAAGGTCAAGTAGGAAAGGTTGTTGAATTCAGATGACCTTTCTTGGTTATTATCCTGGGAAGGGTAGGGTTCTTGGTGTTCTCCTAAAGTGTAGGTCCTATCAAAGTACAGCGGGTCGGACCTAAATGAGGAGGCATCATGAGGAGAATCGAGATATGGAGCCCCACGATTTGAATCGTACCCTTGGGTAGCTATGTTGGGTGTATTCCAATAAGAGGTTGGTGCGGTTTGGTCATAGTTGGGCCAAGAGGGATATTCAAGGTTGTATCCCCAACTTGGTGGTTGGTTAGCCCAAGTAGGCTGTGGGTATGGTCCACTTGCGTTAGCATACAAATCCTGTTGGGGGTAGTTTGGGTAAGATGGATAGGCATTGAAATCCATGGTTTGGAAGAAATGGAGGGATGTGGGAAGAATAGATGAGAGAAAGTTGTGTACTCAACCAAGCAAACAAGCCTAGTCCTTATGGTGTATTCCTTAGGAGACCTAGAAATCTCATAAAGGTTGATTAAGTCCGTAAGCATTGGACTCCCCTTCCCAAGGCTAATTTGGCTAGGTTGATTACGAGGGGATTGCAGGGAAGGTTCTTCCTTTGGCTTGCACCTCCGGTTCCGTAGACCCCACAACCGCAGTCATTTGACACTGCCCCGCAGCCTAGTCACCAGATTCTACCAAGGGAATGAAAGCCAAGTGCCTAGCGAACAAAACCTCACCTTTTGAGACTTAACTCAATCCTGCCTAAGGCACGTCTACTTAGTTTTAAAGGGTTAGGATAGTGCTTGTGCTTAGGGTTATGTGATGAGGCGTTGATTGGGGTGGTGCCTCTTAATTTTCCACTTTCAAGGTGTGTGCTTCTAGCAAAACATGATTTTCAAGCAAGGATTTGTTAAGATGTGGTGTCTTTTAGTGTTTCATCCTTACTTTAGTACTTTTTAGGGTTGACGTGTCTTAATGTTTTCAAACAAGTTTCAGTGGGCACGTCAAGTTCTGCACACAACTTGGTGAAAGTAGCTTTCCTTTTATTCTGTAGAGGCTCTGAAATCCTAATATACTCATCCTAATGATCATGCAGCTTCTATTAGATGAGTCAGTTTTAGGGTTGAGTGGTGTGGCCCAGGTCAACTCATGGTAGCTTCGCAAACACCACTCAAGAAAAAGAAAAGAACACTCCAAGAATTTGTTCAGAATGTTAGAGTGTACATTTTTTGTGGGGTGATGTGTTAAGGATGTGGGTCAAGCAATCATACACCACGCCCATTTTTTTTCAGTTTTTACATTTTTTTTTTAGCTTTTTCACGCAAGAAAAAAATGAGAGAGAGGTTATTCACTATCAGTCATCGTGGTGCCTACTCCCTTGCTACCGTCATGGGATGCGTCACTTCGCCGTCCATGCGTCGAATTCCTGCAATCGTCAAGTAAAAAGGAAAATAGGGCATTAGACGATGTGAGAATGAATGTGGAATGGAGGTGATAAAACAAATCCGTTGCCTCCCCAACAACGGTGCCAAAAACTGACGTGCCGTTGTGCATGTGTGTTAAGGACTGTCGTTATAGTCGCACTTGCAACGTCGGTTTTAAAATAAGTAAACGGAGGTGAGTCCGAGTGTCGGTCTCAGAGAGGCGTGGAAATCGGATTTTTGCCTATCACTTGTTTTCATGGAAAGTGCGGAGTTTTACTTGCGAAAGATGCGATTTTAAAAAGCGAGAGAGAGATAGAGAGGGTTTAAGGTTAGAAAGTTCTTTGTTTGATCATGCAACTTGAACGGAAATTAAAATGACAACTGAACGGAAAATAACTTCATTAATCATGCACTTGTAGTTCATATCTTACAACATTAAATACATGCTTCAACAAAAGTAATAGAAAGCCTTAAAATAGAGAGAGAGTGTATGTGTGTGTGTGTGTGGAGAGCGACGAGGCAGCCACGGCGGTGGAGGAGGCTCCGTCGGTGGCTCGTCGTCTCCGACGATTACAAGAGGTCCTAAGGCTAGCTAAGAGAGGGGTGGAGTAGTTGCAAGGGGAGTGAATGCCTTGAATGGTGGTTGGAGAGGGTTTAAATAGAGTTAAGGGCTTCCTAAAAGAAGAAGGGGCTTTAGCGACATCCAGAGCGTCGCTAAAACTACTCCCAAAAACGTCGGTGAAGCCCTCCAGCCGTCGGTCAGCCGCCCGCCTCGTTTCTTCTCTTCGCGCGATCCGTGGCTGTTGAACGAGAGACGTCCGATCGAAGATAAGACGACCGAGAATCCTCCTCGGCTGTGCTGGGATTGCGCCTCAGGCGCGAGTGTGCGCGCACGTCTCCGCCCGGCGTGCGCGCATGCGTGGATGCTCGTGAGCTGTGGTCGCGCCGCGTGGCAGGATCCTGGCCGCCCACTGCTGATCGGGCGGCCCAATTTCTCTGCGCCCGTCTCCCATCTTCAATTTCGTCTCCGTGCGGCTCAAACCCGCGTCGCCTGCGTGCGGGCGTGGGCGCTAACCGTTGCGCCACGTCCGCGCTTTGTCGCAGCGACCGCGGGCGGGCGCGTGAGTCTCGGACGTTCAATCGAAGATCGACGACTGAGATTTGATCTCTTCTGGATGAAGGCACGGCGCGCGGTGGGGCGGGGCTGACGTGATGCAATCTGGGCCGTTGATCTCCAGATCAACGGTCAGAACTTCTTGGGCCCATTGTAGGAGCTTCGGATGTCGGATTTGGCCGATCTTGAGTCCGTTGGACTCTGTTCGTTGTTCTGAATCCATCCGTGCGGTCCGATTGCTCATCTGAGGCCTACTTTGACAAATGCTTACACAAATGGCCATTAATACAGTTTTATAAGCAATCTTGGTACATGATGCATGCAATGCTCCCATTCTACTTATGTTATGCCTTTTATTCTTAAGATGAGCCATATTCAACATACTTATCACCCCCTTATGCAGTGTTATCAATAATCATTCTAATATAATAGGTGAACTTATTCATTTTAGTAATTTGAGAATGTTGTAAATTAATATGAACAAAGATCCTTGAAATATTACAGAAGAACTTAATGAAATATAATTGTATATATGTAAATTTTTATGGGAAAAGAGTATTTAGGAAGTACATATAAGTATGTGAAATGGCTAATTATATGTATTTTTTAGATGAGATTGCAGTCCAAAGAACTTAAGGAAATATAAATTTGTATATGTAAATTTTTGTGTAAAAAGAGTATTTAGAAAGTATAAGCATGTGAAACAGAAAATTATATATTGTTGTTGCATAAGTAATTAGGCACCACATTAAAATTTAATGGTGATTTTGATGATGACAAATATCTCAAGTGATTGAGATTAAAATTATATGTTATGCATAGTTGTTGCAAGGTTAATTTCAAGTTGAAGCTCTCTTGACGAATTATGAAGCCAAGAAGAATAAGGAGATCATACTCTTCAAGTTTAGGCCTTCTTGTATTATAGGGATTGAGTTATAATATTTTATTCTTTAGAATGTAAAGAGAGCCCCAATTATATCTCATATTAGCATAAACATAAAGGGTTCATATGTAATTCTCACAAGAACACCACACATAGCCTAAATAGGTCAAAATATGATAAAACATATCCTTAGGTGTTAAAGGATTATCCCAAAATGCTATAGAATCATCAAGGCTCATTTGGACAGTTAAAGGACTTTTTACAGTCCATCTAACGTTAGGAAGTATATACCTAACGTTAGGTAGTAAGGCTGAGGCCACCTTGAGCTCCAGGGAATAACAAGCTTTGCACTGAACTTTGTACCTAACATTAGGTAGTTGACCTAACGTTAGATAGACATCTCCAGGAGATAGCGAACTTTGCACCTAATTGAGTATCTAACATAAGATAGTTCACCTAATGTTAGATAAAGCACTTTTGGAGCATATTAGTTAGCCGTTAGCAAATCCAATTAAGGAACCTTTTAGCCGTTGAAGAGGGGGTTTATGTATACCAAAAATAGTCCATTCACCCCTCTATATATATGAGATGATTTTCCACTCTTTGCAAGAGATAGTAATTGGGTTTTCACGCGGTTTGTAAAATGAGGGTTTTAGTCGTTGCAATGCACAAAAGTCGAGTCGCTTTTAACTTTTTAAACCTAGATAAGGAAGTATCTAGGGTCATCCAAGGAGGCAATATATTAGCAAAATCAAGTCTCTTTCTTGGAAATAGAAATCAACTTTCTTTTTGGTATTTTTGCATATATGATTTTTGTTTGATTTTGAAATAACGGGCACTCGCAAAATTAATGGCAAAAAAGGTGATCTACACCTAATTCACTAACTATTACTAAGGTGACAAGAAAAGCCTCTCCCTAAGCTCACTCTAGGCTCGTGGAGGCCTAGAGTAATTAGGGAGAGGGAGTGAATAACTGCTAGAACAAGATAAAAACAAATGCGATAAGAATTAATTGAAAAGAAGTAAATTTGATTTGATAGAATTTGTGTTTTACAAAAACAATAGAGGAATGCTTCTACTTGAAATTAAAAATACAGAAATACTAAAAACACAAATCCTCTTGCAAAATCTGGTGAAGAATAGAGTCTTCTTGTTCCAAGCCTAGTTGCTCCTCGGCTTGAAAAGAAGGTCTCTTTCTTCTCCTTCCTTGAATGGCTCCTCCTGGCAAGCCCTAGAGGGGGGCATGCTTACTTGACTCCTCCAAGGTGGAAGCTTCCACCTTAGTTGCTCCTCCAAGGGTGGGCGTGTACCACCCTTCTTCTCCATTGCTTGGCCGTCCTCGAATGGAAAAGGTCCTCCTCCTTGGCATGGCACAAGAAGAAGAGTGGAAAGAATAAGGCACTAAGGGGGTGGGTAGGATGCCCCCTTAATCTTCTTCTCTCCTCCTTCTTGGCCGTGAGTTGTAGGTGGGTATTGGGTAGAGTTAACACTAATCGAGGATGATTTTTCTTGGTGGTAAATGATGGGTATATATAGAGGTGGAGAGGGGCGTAGTAGGCGTGGGTTAGGTGGATGGCTAGGATGTATTTAGGTGGCGGTTGTAGGTGGTTATGTTGATCTTAGGGTTAGGAATAGTTGGCACCAATTGAAGGGTCGCATGGGGGGGTAGTTATGGCATTGGTGTCCCTTGAAGTTGGCACCAAAGTAGGGTTATAGAAGGGGTCTTAAGTGGTGCCAACTTAGGGTTCTAGAAGGGTGGTAGGTGGATGGCTAGGATAGGTTGTAGGGTTAGGTGTAGGCCATGATGTGGGGGTGTTTTGGCTACAAAAGGGAGGGCTTCTAGAAGGCTATTTTGGTGCCAAAACAAGGTGCCTTTTGGGTGTAGTTGAGGGGGTAAGGGGTGTCTATCTTGGTGCCAAAATAGAGTAGAGGTGGAGGTAGCTTAGGTGGTCTTAGGTGGGCTTAGTTGGTAGAGCTAGTTAGGTAGGGTTTTAGGGTGGTGGATGGCCAAGGGAACTAGAGCTCAGCTATTAGTAGGGTAGAGGAGTAGGCATCTGGAGCTAGGGTTTAGAGGAGTGGAGCTGGAGGAAGTTGTTTGGAGCTGAATTAGAGCTGGCAGCTGCTGAAGAAGGTGGCATGGAGCTACTTTAGCTGGCTTAGCTTACTAGTTCTTTGCTAGCTACTAAGCCAAGCTAAAGTAAACTGGCTTCTGCTGAATAATGCTGAGGAGAGCTAGGTCTGATATTCCCAGGGATGACCTAGCTAGTTGGAGTAGCTAAGGTAGCTTAGCTCAACTAAGTTGAGCTAAGCTGAGTCCCCGGGAGCTAGACTTGAGCTTCCTAAGCTAAGATGAAGTCATCTTCAGCTGGTTGGAGTTGAGTGGAGTAGGATGCAGCTGGTCCTGAGCTGAGGTGAACTCCAATCAGCTCAGTTGAGCTAGCTAGAGCTCCTACTGAACTAATGGGAGTTGAGATGAGGTAGACTCAACTAAGTTGAGCTGAATCTGAGCTGACTTAAGCTAAGGTGAGCTAAGTTGAGCTCTCATGAGCTACCATTCAACTAAGATGAATTGAATGGAGCTAGGATGAGCTAACCCTAGTTCAAGTGAACTAGAATCTAGCTATAGTGATCTAAAGCAAGCTGAGTCCCAGCTGGTTTGAGCTTTTCCTTCACCAGTTGCCTTCCTGAGTGCTAGGATTTTAGGGATCTGACAATTTGATTAACCCTAACACTCAAATAAATACATTAAAAAGACAATAAAAAGTATAAAGCATGTTGTTCGGTGCATAATTCGCGTTTAAAATATTATTTCAGTTGTAGTATAGTGCGAAATACGTCAATAAATAATATTTATAAAACTGATGAGTACCGGGTCGTTCGTAGGGAGGCAATCGTAATTTATACATAAGCGTTTCAATAAACTAATTCTAACTAGATATATATATATATATGTATAAAATAGATATCCAGAGAATCATAATTTTATTTCAATTAGATAAAATTTTTCGCAATAGAAAATCTAATAGAGACAGATAGATAGCAAATAGATAGAAAGAGAGAGGGAGTGTAAAGACTCGTCACACTTTTAGCCTTTTAAGATGTCTGGAGTCTCAGTCATACGTCTGGACCCTTTCCCAAATATCTGAAAATGAAATTTTTGTACGTGCTCTACGCTTTGCGTGCGAGCGGCGTGTAGAACGTTCTCCTCCTTTCTCTCCCATCCTCCTTTCCCCGAACCCTAAACCCCCACACCATCTATAAAAGCCCCCCTCCTCTCCTCTCCACTCCACACACCACCACCACCACCTTCAGAGCCTGTAGGAGTGGCGAGAGGAGGCGAGTGAGGGTGAGAAGGAGGAGAGTGCGGGAAGAGGAGGCCGAGGTCGGAGAGCTTCGGTGGAAGCTCTGCGAAGCTCGCACGGCCACTGCGGGCGCATGCGGGAGGAGAGATCTAGGGGAGGCTGCCTCGACCATCTGCAGCGGCTGGAGCTATGGAGGCGCGAGGAGTGCGGTGGAAGGCGCTAAGAGTAGGTTCTGGTACTGGAAATTTTTCGGTATCAGACGTCTAGAGTGGAGTCCAAATGGCTGACGGAGCACCTGGATGTCTGGAGTTAAGGCCAGATGTCTGCAAGCTCATTTATCGTGAAGGTACGTTCTTTTTCGCTGTTACAGCCATGCAGGCCTCACTGCAGAGTGAATGTTGGGCCTGATTTGGGGTCTGCGACTATCGTACGCAGGAGCATCCTTGGGAAGGAGCGCAGAACGCTTTCCCACACACTTTTAGATGTCTGATCAGATCACCAGACATCCGGAGGTGCTCCCAGATGATTGGAGGCGTGGTTCGACGTCTGGAACTGCTTTCAAATGATCGCAGAGGAGGCATGGATGTTTGAGGACACTGCAGGGACTTAAGGTAAGGTTCTAGTACCTTTTAAGACATCTGGACTTGTTCCCAGACGTTTGATTTTGGACAATAGGCATGTTTTTGACTCGTTTGGGGTCTAATCGGGATTCGTTTTACGCAAACAAAGTACCTGTAGTTTCCTTGCGAGTTTCTCTATGTACTATAGACCTTTGTACACTATTTTGAACCCTCCTTTTTTGATGCATTCCCTGGTGTAGGGTTTCAGCCTGTTGTGTGTTTGGGGCTTGCAGAGACTCCTGGGTCTTTGGTTCAAGCCCCCATTACTCTCGAATTATCTGGTAGAGTAGTTTACTTCTGTTAATAATATTTAATAAGAATATGCTTGTGGAAATAGCTGAATGGAACCCTAGGATGTGGAATGAACCCTAGGATAGAGGAATGAATGAATCTTTTACGTTGTATGATGTACTTGCATGCATGATTTAGCTAAACTATTAGCACTTGCCTGTATCATAATTATGATCTGCCTGTAATTTATGAGAAATTACCTGTGAAATCACCAGTTGCATGTATTGAGTTATGGAAACACGAGCTGCCCGTATATAAATAAGAACTGAATTATGAATGGTGGGATCTTGATCGGAATAAATGAGGTGAACATGAGCATGAACCTTACGGGGAATTTAGGAGTAGAGCTCTAGTGGTTAGATGGAAATCTGGAATGTAGATGGGAAGTGTGTTGGCCCTTGAGTACGTGGTACCAAGGAGAGCGACTGTCCCCTTTTCGTGTAAAGCAGAGCTAGCCACCCTTGGGTTGAGATCCGGGGTTAGGATTGACCACTCTATACCGACTCTTGTTGGCCCTCGTGTACGCGGTACCGAGGCGAGCTACTAGTGTAAGGAGAGAGCTAGCCACCCCATGGGGCCCGGGGTTCAGCTAGCCACCCTACACCGACTTGTTAGGCCCTCTGGACAAACAGGGGTAGTCAAACGAGGGTGCGCGGACTATGGAGGGGCAAGACCCCTGTTTGGTTCTGAGAGGCGAGACCCTTGTTCTGAGAGGGTAAGGCCCTATATTGTTCCGTGCTGTACTTTAAGCGTACCCGCTAGCGGAAACGATTGACCGCGTGTCAGTGCGGGATAGCTACCCGTGCGCTTAACACACGTCCCGCAGTCACCGCTACATCTTAATAGTGATCTCGGGGTGGTTGACTGGGTGTAGGACTACCACGGGGGGACTCTCTCGACTAGGAGAGCACCACGTGTACCTTTTACTCTTCGGAAAAGACTGCAATCACGATCATTCCCACGAGGAACATGCTAGATCAAGAATATCTAGATATTTGAGAAAAATGGGTGAAAAGGAAATACAAATAAAACAAAATAAATAGAAAAGAGAATTAAACATGTTATTTTTACTTTTTTAGATAGTATAGATACCACTCTACTCAGCGTTCGTTGACTCTATCTTTTTCATAATGCTGTTCAAGACCAGGAGTTGAGCAGCTCGAGCTTCCGGCTGTGGAGGGTGCTGGGCCCAGTCGAGCCCAGCCGTAGTTTCAGCACTTTCTTGTTGTTTCCCTTACTGTTGTAGTAAGTATCAGACTTTTAGCTACTGTAGTCTCTACTGTTTACTTTCGTTTCCGTTATTCTGTCATTGTGGTGGTATGTATTGGAACAGCAGTTTCACTTTCATTTACTGCTTAGTTATATTACATATGTGAATGTGGTTTACTTTCCTGCTTTTTAGTTATTTCTTGTTGGACGACTGGGTCTTGGGATTAGTCGAGGCGAGATGGTCTCGAGTCCTATAGGGATCCAGGAATTGGGTCATAACAAGATGATATTAGAGTAAGGTCGTTCTGAGAAATGAACCAATTGGCTTGAGAATAACCATTCACGTGCATGTAACTAGGGTAGCAACCACAACATATCGCCTTGATGTTTGTTCCGAGTCTTTTCTCGAAGAAATTTAGTATCGTTGACACTTTTGTTCTGTCTTTTACGTCTTCTTGTAGGAGATGCCTTGTCGGGGAGTTCTCGAGGCAGGCCGTGGTCGTAACTGTGGACGAGGTCGGTGGGGCGGACGTGTCGGGCCTAAAGTACCAGTTGACCCACCTCTTCTCTTTGGCATTCAGGCCCAGGATCTCGCCCAGCTGATCAGAGATATTGTACGAGAGGAGCTCGACCAGCCTCCACGGGCACCTCTCCCTGAGGACGTGGAGGGGGAGCCCTCGGTGGGATAGAGGGACCGCCGCAGCGTCGGACGAGCGAGAGGGGGAGGGGGTGGTCCTCCACTGCCCTCGCCGCACTTTAACACTTCCAAGCACGAGCCCTCCTTGCCTAGAGGTGTACCCGTTTGATGATCATCGTTCGTCGGGTTTTAAAAAGATATTCGTTGTAGTATTATCACGAAAAACGATTATCAAATTTTATTTATTTATTACTCAAAATTCAAAAACATTCCGAGGTCGAACTCAGGGAGCAATTCGGTATTTAACAGAAAATCACAATCTCAAATATGTTCAACACTGATGCAAGGAAGATAAATGTTAGAGACAAAAATAAAAAGAAATAAATTCTTTTTCTTTTCTTCTTTCTTCTCCTCTCTTTCTTTTTCTCTTTGCTTTCTCTCTTCTCTTCTTTCTCTACCTTTCCTGTTTTCAGACGTCTGATTCGATGAATTAAATGCCTTAAGTGGTTGATGAGAGCCTCATCATGAGTCCTAACTAGCTCATTTTGACCTAAGAAAGAGAATAAGAGCTCCTACATAACCTAGAGAAGGGTTTAATTCAAGGAATAAGTGTTATGAGAAGAAAATAAGAAATAAAGGTTAAAACTGTAATTTTACCATTGTAGTACATAAACGGGATTTCTCAGAGGCAAAACATAGTTAAAATGGTATGAATAAGATAAAAAGTGTATTGATTCAGTCAGAAATGGGTTCATGTGCAATCTAGGAATTAAATGACATTCTGTAACTCTAAAACAGACCTGCTTAATTCAACAAGGTTCTGGTTAGGATAAAAATCAAGTAAAGCCTCTAAAATTCATGGAAAAATATCCCCAAGGGTTTAGAACCTTCAAATTAGCCTTTGGAACCTATTTTGACCTGGATTAGGGTCCTAGCTCATTAATTCACCTAATTTAGGTTTTTGTATAAAATATCCAGTCAAACGTGGTCAAACCTAAAATCAAACTTCATCATTGGATTCCTTAGGTCTAAATTAGGTTTTTACCAAAATTTGGACTTAAGGGGAGGTCATGTTGACCTACTTTGCAAAATAGTACACCCAATTACATTTTGGGCTCTATCTTTTGAAAACCATTGCACAGACCCGCCTAACTTCCTCGCCACTCTTACAAACAGGTCCCTCTGTCATTAATGGGGAAAAATCATACTCCAGCGAGGAATGGAGGGGGAGTACTCCATGATTCCTTAGAGATCTCCTCCCAGATTTGGAAGGGAGATTCTCTGATGAATTCCCTTCAATCTGAGCATGGTCCTAGTCTTTGATTCGTACTCAATCTCTCGTGCGAATGCACGAGAGATTTGGGTCTCCAATAGTTTCCATCTTTGGTGAGGATTCGCACTCTTGGAAGCTTGTCTTCCAAGCACAGGATCCCCTGCCAGCATCTATAAAAGCACCACCACCTTCGACCGCATCTCTTTAGCTTGATTTAGCCGGAGATCCACCCCAATTTCACCATCTTCTCCTCCGGTCAGGAAGTCCAATGAGCTCTAGCGAGCTTCCCTCCTCTTTCTTGTCGCTCTGCCACACTACTAGTGGCAGAGTTGCCCTCACCATATTCTTCCACGTCGCGCAACACTCGTGAAGCACCTCTAGCCCCGTCGTCGCCGCTGAAACGGTCGGCGACAACTATGACTAGGTTTTGCTATAGCGTTGTAGTATAGCTAGTTATTGCCATCATTTCAAATATATATTTTTTTACTCGGAAAATAAAAGAGTTCCCGAGGTCGAACTCAAGGAGCAAGTCGTATTCTAGAGATATACATGTTCTATTACAAAAATAAAGAGAGAGAGAGAGAGAGATGAAAGTTTGGCTTCTTCTTCTTCTCTTCTTTCTTCCTCTTCTTTGTCTTCTCTCCTCTTTGGCTTTTGTTCTTCCTGTTCTTCTTCTTCTTCTTTTCTTGCTTCTTGCTTCTCTTCTTCTTCTGCTTTCTGTTTCTTTACTTGGCTGCTCCTTCTCTCTTCTTTTCTTCTTCTTATTTGTCTTCACCTGTCTTCAGGACGTCGTCTGATTTTCCAATCAGACGACTTAACCCACGGATGCTACAGTGTCGCTTCAGTTCTTCTTCTTCCGCAGTCCTTCTCCTTCTTCACCTGTGCCTGCACGCTCAAGAGTTCAGCATCAGAGGGCAAAAACCTACTCTACCCCCCCCCCCCCCCCCCCCCCCCGCATCTCTCTCTCTCTCTCAGAATTCCCTCTTAGGACAGCTCTCCCAGAGCAACCGGATCATCGGGTACGCCGGTTGCGCCCGGGTCCAGGCCCACCGGTGTGCGGTGGTGGGCGAGGAGTGCAGGTCGGGCTTAGTCGGGTCGGGTCGGCCGGATCCGCGTGATGAGCTCGCGGACGGGCCGGGTGAAGCGGTGTGAGAGGGACCTCACCCCGTGTGTTGAGGCGATAAGCCTACAACACTTTTTCAATTTATATCGGCGCGCCGCTTCAGAGCCTTCCGAGTTTGGACTAAATGTCCCACCCCAATGTGAGCGCCCGTGCGGAGAAGGCAGCGAACAGTCGAGGGCCAATGCGAGGGCTTCGCGCGAGGACTTCGCCTCAGCTGCAGCCTGGCACGTCGCGAAGTCACCCCACGTAGCCTGGGAACCTGATCTAGGCGTGGCGTGCCTGGAGCAGCAGGTAGGCGGAGCTTCTTCACTCGTCAATGGCGGCGGTGAGCACAGACCCTGTTTACAACAACACGGCCTCTCGGCCTAATCAGATATGTGGAGGACCTTCGCCGTGGCACGGCGAAGGTGGTCGGAGGGTCTGCAGGGGGCGTGGTGGAGCAAAAGGGTCGCCCTAGGTCAAACTGCGGGCGAAGAAATGGGTGTGTTCGGTGGATCTGCAGAGGGCGTTTGGTGGGAAGTGGAGGGGCGGAAGAGGATCAGGGTGAGGAGGCGGAGGTTATGCGCAGGTCGGTGAGCCGTGTGGGGTGCTGGAGCGATGGGAGTAGTTCGCCGGAGTTTGGCCGGAAGTGGAGAAGGTGAGGGTGATCGGTGGGAAATCAGTGGCGACAGTAAGGGCTTTCAGTATGGAAAAGAAAGAGGGGAGGAAGAGGAGAAGTTTTACCTACTAAGCTGGACGAGGAGGGGTTGGCGCAGGCGACAGTCGTATCGACTGTCGCCGGAGAAGAAATTGCCCAGAGGAAGGGGCGGCGGCGAGGAGAGGGCCGGAGAGGCGCCAGCTGGGTGCAGCGTGACGCGGAAAGATCGAGGGAAGGTAACCCTGCTGCTGGTAGTGCGGCAGGGTGACGAGGAGGAGGAGGAGAGGCCGCCGGAGCAAGGGGGCGTCTGTCGGAGTGAGAAGGGAGGAATTGAGGGGGTGTCTCCATCAGATCCGAGCTGGGAAGAACGGTGGAGCGACGAGGGTATTTATAGGGGCAGAACCAGAGAGGAGGGCGGAGGGAGACGACGTGTCTCTCTCGCCGGAGGATGCCGGAGGAAGGATACCCATACCGTCCGTGCGTTCGCACGATCGGTATGGGTGGGTGCAGCGCTCAGGGGGGTGTCCCTGCGGTGGCTGACGACGCAGGGTACCCCCCATTGACTTGCCAGGGCCCCTCCCTCACCCTGCGCGGTGCCATGCTCCGCGCAAGGTCGCCCGAGCATGGCGCTGCTCAGGTTTTGCAGGAGGGACCCGAACTCAAAGAACGAAGGAGAGTTAGGGGCCAGAATGTGAGGGTTCAAAAGTTGAGGGTCAAAAAGTAAATATATGAGGACCAAAGTGTAAAGTTGGTCAAGAAGGTTTCTTCTTAGGCCCAAGTTTTTATACATGACTAATTAGGACCTAAGGACTCTGATGGTGAATTTTATTTCTAGATTAAACCTTGTTTGACCAGTCAATTTACGCAAAAACCTAAATTAAGTTGTTAATTGGGCATGGTTCTCAATGTAGGTCAAAATGGGTTCCTAAGGCCAAATTGAAAGTCCTAAACCCTACAGATTATTTTTCTATGAATTTTAGAGGGTTTAGTTGATTTTTACCTTGCCTCAAACCACGTGAATTGAAGTGGGTTTGTTTTTAGGGCTATAGGATGTCATTTAATTCCTTGGAGTTGCCGTAGCCCTTATTGAGTCATCTCATCCCACTTTTCTTCTTATTAGGTTATTTTGAACTATGTTTGGATCCTGAGTTATCTTATTTTCAGATCGGATTGGTGAAATTGCATTTTTACCCCTTAGTTTCTATTTTCTTTGCAAACTCAGAATCTCTCTGAGCCAAGCCTTTCTAGAGTTATGTAGGAGCTTTTTCTTGCATATCAGGGTTAAATGGTGCTAGTTTAGGGTTTGTGACGAGGTTCTCATCAGCCGCCGTGTCCCTTCATTGGACACCTTCTTCTCTGGCGACAGCAAGTACTGCCAGTCGCCACCTCTCCCCCTTCGTCCACTTAGTTAGGTTAGAATTACTTGCCTCTATTCCCTCTTCAATTCCCCTCTCTCTATTTCCCTTTTTGACCCCTCGTAGCCACTATCTACCCTCATCTTCTCCATCTCCGACCGACCTCCGGTGAGACGCATCCATCCCACCTCCACACGTCTCGCCACCAACCTCTTCACCTCCACCATTGACCACTGAACACTTTCCACCCACTCACTGCTCGCCACACATGCCCCACACTTCCACCAACCTAACCCATAAGCACGGCCACAGGGTGACCTAGGCACGCCCGCCTTGGCCGCCCTGCGGCCTGCCACCTACTGTCCTACCTTCGCCTTGACACGGCGAAGCTTCCCATCTATTTTAATGGGGCTGCAAGGCCGTGTTTGTGTGTGCCAAATCTCACCACCTGCCACCACTGACGCACACAGCGAGAAGGTTGCGAGCTTCATCCCAGGCTGCGCGCTCCAGGCATCAGGGTCCCAGAGGAAGCAGATGCGTGCACGAACTCAGACAGCTGAGAAATTGGTTTGGCAAGCAACCTAGTAGCAGCAATTGAAGGAGTTTCTGCAGGTGCGAGCGCAGAAGTGGGTGGGACATTTAGTCCCACATCGTGAACACAAGAGTGCGGTGCGTAACATAAATTGAATTTGTGTTTTACGCTATTTGCCTCAAGTCACAAGGGTGAGGTCCCTCGCCCTCACTCGCCACGCCTCGTTCGCGACACTCCCCCGTGAACCTGGCACCCAACCCATTAACCCTAAACCGAGCACTCCTCATGCACCACACCCACGCCGGTGTGCCTAGACCCGGGCGCGCACCCGACCAGATTATCCAGCTCTGGGAGAGCGTACCTTAGAGAGAAATAGAGAGAGAGAGACGTGGAGGAGGGTAGGTGTTAGGTTTTGTTGCGTTGTACAGGGAAGAAGCAGAGCTAAGTAAGGAAGAGGCGCAGCAGGGAAGCTAAGGAAAAAGAAGAAGAAAAAGGAAGGCACAGCTGAGGTGAAAGTAAGCATACATAGCCGTAGAAGAGGAAGTCAGAGGAGAGCTAAGGCTGAAGAAGGAAGAAGAAAGAAAGGAAGAAGAGAGGCAAGGCTGACGAAGAAAAAGAGGAGAGCTAAGGCTGAAGGAGAAATCAAGGCACTGTGCATAAGAGAAGGAAGAAGCAAAAGCTAAGAAGGCAGAAGAGAAGCAACTGAAGCAGAGACAGAAAGAGAAGGGAGAAGAAGAAGAAGAAGAGAAAGTTGCAAGGAGAAGAAAATAAGAGGCCATCATTTAAGACGTCTGATCATAGAATCAGACGTCCAACTCTTCTATTTTTGCTATAAATTTAATTCATAAACTCTTGCATTTATATTCTGAATTAAGTTTTGAGTAACTCTAAGTGTTCAATTACATTATTGAGATTAGTGAATAAATTCCATTTGCTTCCTGTGTTCGACCTTAGATACTTTGATTTTCGAGTTATAAATTCTTATTTGTTGTCAATGCTTGGTCACCTATACTACAATGTGACTGACTTAAAAGCCCGACAAAGCGATGCAACATTGTTCTACTACAGTGCGTCTTCAGGCTCCTTCCTTCTCTGCTGCGGCAGCTCCTTCCTTCTCTTTTCTTCTTTGGCTTCTTCTTCTTCTCTTCTTGAGCTGTTCTATGCCTCCTCCTTCTTCTTCTTCTTCAGGTTCTTCCTCTACCTTCTTCGTTTTCTTCTCGCCGCTAAGTCTTCAGCGTCTGCTTCCTTCAGCTGCTGTGCCTCCTCTTCTTCTTCTTCTTCCCTGCAGCTACTTCCTCTTCCTCCTTCTTCCCTGCACAGCATAGATAAGCAAAACCTACCCCTACCCTCCCTGCGTCTCTCTCTCTCTATTTCTCTCTTCGCTCTCTCAGAGCCAGCTGGGTAATCGGGTCGGGTTATGCGCGCTCGGGTCCAGGCGCACCAGCGTGGGTGGTGCACGAGGAGTGCAGGGTAAACAAATTAGTCAGGTCCGCGTAGCGTGGGTCGCAGACGAGGTGGGTATATGAGCGAGGGGACCTCACCCCGTGTTCGGAGGCGAAGCGCCTATAGCAGTTTTTCAATTTATGCTGCTGCGTCCGCTCACCCACTTCCGAGGTGGGACTAAACATCCTACCCGCTTCGCGCATGCTGCAGCAGCTGGTGTTCCCTCTGATTGCGGCTTCAATTGGTGGACTGGAGTTGTGCGCGAGACCAAGCCGCGCCTTTTGGACTTGGGGGCTTGGAGCGCTGGGGCTAGAGAAGCTTGCAAGCTTGCTCCAAGCTTTGCTCCAATGGCGGAGGTGGCTCTGAACCTGAAAACATGAAAACGACCTCATGGCCCTGTCAGATGCCTTGGGGAGCTTCGCCAAGGATGGCGAATGTGCAGAGGTGGTCAGCAAAGCATGGGAACGTCTGTGGGAGCATACCTAGGGCACATTGTGGAGGTGCTGGTGGGTATGTTCGGGGGGTGGTTCGAGTGAGTGGCGCAATGAGTGGAGTGAGGGGAAATGATCAGTGAGGTGAGGCGGAGCTCGTGGGCTTGTCGGCGAGGGGTGGGACGGCCTGTGGTGGTGGAGCGGCCTCGCCGAAGTTGGTGGCCGGAGGTGGAAACGATGGTGGTGGTAGTGGCAGTCGAGGGATCGAAAGTGCAAATTTAGAGAGGGGAAATGAAAAGGGGAGTGGGAGGAACTTGACTGACAGGTTTGGAGCGAAAGGGGGAGGTGGAAGGTGAGCGGCGGGTACTGCCGTCGCCAGAGATGAAGAAGCCTAGGGGAGAGTTGACAACGATGACAAAGAGGATCGAAGGACGCGCGTTGGTACGGCGCGACGCGGAGGAGAACGACGGAGCTGGCTCTGCCACTGGTATGGTGGCAGAGCAACAAGAAGAGGGAGGGAGAGTCGTTGGAAGCTTCGGGTAGTCGGCCGGAGTGAGGAGGAGACGAATTTGGGGTAATCTTCGGCCAATTTGAGCTTAAAGGAAGCAGCATGGTCTGTGCTTCCTTAAATAGGCGCAGGAAGAGCAGGAAGCTCACGGAGATGGTGGGAAAAACACACCAGAGGTAAGGCCGGAGGGAGACCCATACCTCTCAAACGTTCGCACGAGAGGTATGGTGGGTTTCATGACATGGGGAGCTGCCCATGCGGTAAGGGGCTCCGCAGGGAGCTCCCCTTTCAAATCTGGGGACGACTCCCCATGCAAGCGAGGAGAAAACCTCCGCGCAAAGTCGTCGGAGGTATGGTCCCTATTGCAATGGCAGAGGGACTGAAATGAAGAAAGAGACGAAGAAGTTAGGGGGGATTTGCAAGGGTTTCAAAAAGTTGAGGGTCTGAATGTAATTTGGAAGATCAATTTGCAAAGTGGGTCAAGACGAACTTCCCTTAGGTCCAAATTTTGGTATAAATCTAATTTGGACCTAAGGAATCCAATGGTGAATTTGGATTTTAGGTTTGACTACGTTTGACTGGATATTTTGCACAAAAACCTAAATTAGGTCAAATATTAGGCATGGACCCCAATCTAGGTCAAAACAGGTTCCAAAGGCCAAATTGAAGGTTCTAAACCCTAGGGGATATTTTTCCATGAATTTTAGAGGGTTTATTTAATTTTTATCTTGCCTAGAACCTTGTGAATTTAAGTGGATTTATTTTAGGGTTACAGAATGTCATTTAATTCCTAGATTTCACAATAACCCTTTTTCTGACTGAACCATCCTACTTTTTCCCTTATTAAGTCCAATTGACCTGTCTAGATCCTTAGAAATCCCATTGATGTATTGCAATGGTAAAATGACAGTTTTATCCCTTGTTTCATGTTCTCTTCTCAAATTAGTAATCCCCTCAATTAGGCCTTCCTTTAGGTTATGTAGGAGCTTTTGTTCATTTTATTAGGATCAAAGTAAGCTAGTTAGGGTTCATGATGAGGTTCTCATCACCGTTCCCCTATCACAGCTGCACCACGAGCTTTTCGGATAGTTCCGGAAGCTGAATTCCCCCTCCTTCAAGGGGGATGAGGACTCGTCTGAGGTAGCGGATTGGCTGGAGCAGATAGAGAAGGTGTTCGACACCCTTCGCCCCTCCACGGAGTGACCTCTTTTCTTTTCTTTTTCCTCTATTTTTTTTATAAATGTATATATATGTATATATTTTTATTTTCTCTATTTTTTTTTCCCACATCCAAATATCTACCAACGCAACGCAGTACATTATATGAACTTTTATTTACGAGGCAATATTCAGGATTATGGGTGTTCAAGAGAATATCGGGTGGCTTATTTAGTGGAAGTGCCTATTATCGACACAAGAAAGGGAATGGATAGGACAATGTATTTCTGACCTTGACATTAATACCCTTCTTTAGTCGAGGATTCCGTAAAAGACGGTCATGACCATCCACCTCAATCCTAGTTTTATCAGAACCTGTTATCTGCGTATTTGCCTTATTTAGTGGCTCTCAAGAGATTCGCATTAAGAACTTGTACGCAGAAGCTGAGAGCGAAAATTATGCCTAACTCCGAGTATCATGATCTCATTATCCAGAGTTTAAGATTCCTCATACTAGCCTTAGAGCACCAGTAGACTTTCTACTCTTACCTCACACTTGTTTGGTGGATCTTTTATAAGATAGTTTGCCTGACTCCCTAATTACTATCCAAGGGTTTAGGAGAAGAAGTGGTGGGGACCAGTTTGATTAGATTTTATTACTCGAATAATTCAAAAATTCTCCGAGGTTGAACTCAGGGAGCAAGCTTGATTTTAGAAGCATAGAAAATCATAATTTACAATAATACACTATTTTACAAAAGAACACCTAGAGACAAAGGAAATAATTCCTAGGTTTTGTCTTAACCCTTTTCAGGCCAAATCATCCCACGTTTTCTCTTATTAGGTTCACTTGACCTATGTCTAGACCCTTAGAAATCCCATTCATTCACTGCAATGGTAAAATTGCAGTTTTACCCCTTGTATAATATTTTATTCTCTGATTAATAATTCCTTGATTTAAGCCTTCCCTTAGGTTATGCTTTTGTTCAATTTATTAGGTCAAAATGTGCTAGTTAGGATTCATGGTGAGGTTCTCATCATACCCCCATGCCTAGCTTTTGTTAGTCCCTTAGCAAAATTTTAAGGTTTTAACCTCTATTCTAGACCATAAATTTCATTCACTGATTTTGATAAGTGCTTTTTCTTGTCTCTTTAATTAGGTCAGAATGCCAATCATGGGCCTAGAGGTACTCTAGTACCAACCAAGATCCAAATCTGTCTAGCTTTAGCTTCAGTCCTTAGTAAAGGTTTTTAAGGCCCTCAGGAACTATCCTAAGGTTTATTGGACTCCGCGGTTAAAACACCCGTACTTGAGACATTTTTAACCTTGGTTCAGTTTGCAGTGCGTTTTGTAAGAGAGAGAGATAGAGGGTTTATTTGTTTGGAGAGTTTTTTCTCTCTTTTCTTTTTAATTCTAGCTGAAGATTGGCTTCACAACACGGTCTATATCGGATTCCTCGTCCCCATCATCAATCCTCAAAGGTCCCTGGCAGCCGATGTTTCGAGATAGCACCGCCCATGGTAACCCCCAGAACCTTGGTTTTCGAGATTTCGAGATAATCCCGCCCATGGCATTTTGTGGCCGAATTCAGACCCTAGAATTGACATTTCGTGACAATGCCATCCATGGTATCTGAACCAGCAGAGTGCTTAGATGCCCCCAGTAGGATATGTAAATATCCTAAGAGACAAGCACCGAGGAGACGATATATTGTTATGCATCTTCAAGGGGAATTTCCCACCTCTTCACGCTGGGAACTCGTCTAAATCAACTTGTGTTGATTGGCTGCTCCTAATCTAGGTAACATTTTCAGAACATTCGAAACGCTTCTGCGTGATTTTGATAGTTATGCTCACTGAACCAGACTGTGTGAATTGGGGTGCTTAAGTTACCGAGTCCCGCAAATCGAAGGTTAGTTAATGAGGCCGAATAGTCCCTAAGCCTTAGACCTAATACTTCAGCTTTTCATTTTCCTCAACCTCTTGAGGAATATCCAGATCTTAACGGGTACTACGAGTCTAGCCACAAAGTCCTAAGGTTAACGTTCTTACTAATCTTCTTATGTTTCTTTAGCACTTTCTCTTTACTTTTCTTTTAATGTGGTCTAGAACTTGGGCTAATTCCTTAATTTCTTATTAATGACTATCTCTTCTTTTTCATTTTGTGCTCCTTTTTTAGCATTTTGCTCTTTTCTCCTCCTTTTGTAAAGCTCACCAAAAAGTGCTTCCCTCCTCCCATTTTTTAGTTCTTTTTTTTTCATTCTTTTTTTGTGTTTTTGACATATGTGAATTTTTTTTATTGAAACCTTTTCTTGTTATGAATTTTTATTGCATTTTCATATCCCCTCATGCCTAAGGTTTGCAATGTCCTCATTGTACATTAGGTGGGTTTTTATTCAGCTTGGCTCGTGCATTAGGACAAATATTGGGTGAGTGGATGGGTCGAGGTGACTGTTGCAGACGATTTCTAATCTTAGGTACGAGTACCTAAGGTGGAGTCGGCTGTCCTAAAGGATGAACCTAAAGTGCAAAGACATGTCAGAAAAGGTTTCAAGTTTTCAAAAGGAATGACGGGCTACCTCCCGTTAAGCGCTGAGTTTTATGCCATCGACTGGGCGCAATGAGCTTAGGGAAAGTGGAGGATAAATGATGACTCAGCCAAATCTGTATTGGTCATGTCAATGAATGGTTTGAGTCTCTGACCATTCATGACAAAGGGTTCGGAATCGTGGCTGAGCGGACTGATCTCAACGGCTCCATTTCCAAAAATTTGTCGAACAAGATATGGTCCTATCCACTTGGATCGCAGCTTCCCAGGGAACAATTTTAAGTCGGGCATCGAAGAGTAGGACCTTCTGACCAGGGTGAAAGATCTTTCTAGATATGTGCTTGTCATGAAAGGCTTTAACCCGCTCTTTGTATATTCAAGAGTTTTCATATGCATCAAAGCGTAATTCATCAATCTCGCTCATGTGAAGCTTTCTGTGAGTTCTAGCTTTAGAAAGATCTAGGTTGCATTTCTGTACTGCCCAATAGGCTTTATGCTCCAGTTCGACGGGGAGGTGACACAGCTTCCCATACACCAGTCTAAAAGGAGACATGCCTAATTGAGTCTTGTGGGTGATCTTATAAGCCCACAAAGCTTCCGGAAGTCGGGATAACCAGTCCTTCCTGTCAAGTCGAATAGTAACCTGAAGGATTTTCTTGATCTCCCGGTTTGATAGCTCAGCTAGACCATTAGTTTGGGGGTGATAAGGAGTAGAGATTCGGTGCGACACCCCGTATTTGGTCATCAGTGACCTGAACTGAGCATTGGTGAAATGGGTCCCTCCATCAGAAATGATTGCACGAGGAATCCCGAACCGTGAGAAGATATTCTGATGAATGAATTTGATGACGATCTTGTGATCACCGGTCCGGGTCGGAATGGCTTCGATCCATTTAGACACGTAGTCAACACCGAGTAAAATGTACTCGAAGCCGTCCGAGATAGGGAAGGGGCCCATAATTTCAATCCCCCAAATATCAAAAATCTCCAATACGAGAATCGGTTGTAAAGGATCATGTCGCGATGGCTCATGTTGCCCAAAGTTTGGTAACGACTACATGCCATACAGTGATTGTATGCGTCCTTGAAGATAGTGGGCCAGTAAAAGCCATGCTGGAGGATTTTCGATGCGGTTTTATGCCCAGAAAAATGGCCATCGCACGCCTGGTTATGGTAGAAAGAGAATATGTCATTGATTTCGACCTCCGAGACACATCACTGGATAATTTGGTCAGCACCTATGCGAAATAAGTACGGGTCTTCCCAGATGTAGTACTTGGCATCGGAGCACAATTTGTTTTTCTTGGCCTTCGGCCAATCAGACAGGATCTGGTGTGATGCCAGGTAGTTTACTATATCAGCAAACCATGGAAGTCCTGTACCAATAGTCAAGAGGTGCTCATCAGGAAAATGCTCCGTGATGGGTCCAGAAGGGTCGATGGTGTCAGAAGGAAGGCGGGACAAGTGGTCAGCCACCACATTCTGTCTCGCCGCTTTATCGCAAATCTCGAGGTCAAATTCTTGAAACATCAAGATCCATTGGATTAATCAACGTTTCGCATCCTTCTTCTCAAGGAGATGCCTCATAGCTATGTGATCCGAGTAGATTATAACGTGGGAACCCATGAGATAAGACCTGAATTTCTCAAGGGCAAATACTACTGTTAGCAGCTCTTTCTCTGTAACCGTGTAGTTACGTTGAGCCTCGTCAAGTGTCTTGCTAGTGTAGTAGATGACCACGGGTTTTCCGTTAATCTTTTGCCCCAAAATCACTCCTACAGCGAAGTCAGATGCATCGCACATGATCTCAAAGGGTTGTGACCAATCAGGGGACTATAGGATTGGGGCTTGGGTAACTCTGTCACGAAGGATGTTAAAATCTTGAGTGCATTCCTTGGAAATCTCAAAGGGTACATCCTTGGAGAGAAGAGTGGTCAGGGGGCGTGCGATTTTTGAGAAATCAGGGATGAAACGACGGTAAAAATTGACGTGCCCCAAAAAAGATCAGATGTCCCTGATCGAGCTAGGCATAGGAAGTTTGGAAATCAGGTTAACCTTGGCTCGATCCACTTGGATGCCTCTCTCAGAAATCAAGTGTCCCAGGACGATCTCCTCAGGCACCATAAAGTGGCTCTTTTCCCAGGAAAGAACCAAATTTACATCAATGCATCGCTTGAGTATATGAACCAAGTGCTGGAGGCAATCGTCAAATGATGCCCCAAAAACTGAGAAGTCATCCATGAAGACTTCCAGATAATCACCTACCATATCAGAGAATATGGCAAGCATGCACTGTTGAAAAGTCGCGAGTGCATTGCAAAGATAGAAAGGCATCCTTCGGAATGCGTATGTCCCGAAGGGGCAGGTGAACGTGGTCTTCTCTTAGTTCTCTGGATGAATCTCCACTTGGTTGTAACCAGAGTACCCATCAAGAAAGCAAAAGAATCTATTTCCCGCTAGTTTTTCAAGAATCTGATCAATAAACGGTAGTAGGAAATGATCCTTCTTCGTGGAGGAATTGAGTCTTCGGTAATCTATGCGAACTCTCCACGAATTGGTTATACGAGTAGGTATGACCTCTCCAGTCTCAGTCGTGATGGTGGTGAGCCCTGCTTGGGCTCACCCAGCGACTGTCGGAGATCAGGTAGATGATCCCTACATCTAACCACTTAATGATCTCCTTTTTCATGACCTCCTGCAAATTGGGGTTCAAACATCTCTGCATCTCACGCGAAGGTCGTGCGCCCTCTTCAGAATAGATGCGGTGTGTGCAATAAGAGGAACTTATTCCAGTCAAATCATCGAGAGTCCAACCAATGGCTCTACGATGTTGCTGGAGAACAACAATCAGACGGGATTCCTGGTCAGGGTGAGTTTGGAGTTTATAATCACCGGAAGTGTCTGATTGGAACCCAAAAAGACATTTCAAATGATCGGGAAGGGGCTTGAGTTCCAGAACGGGGTTATCAGCAGCAGCGGGTGGGTCAGAGTGGGTGTGGGGAACAAGGGTAGGAGTTATGGGTTTGTCTAGATCAAGTTTTGACTCCTCTAATTGCGATTTTAGATCTTCATGTGGTTGATTAGGGATAATCATGTTTTCCTCAATTTGTGGTTCATCAACCACGGCTCTGATGTCACAAATTTGCTCTACCACACCATAATTAATCCCTTGTTGGGCCTTAAAGTTATCAATTTTGAGAGTCTGATTCATAAATTTCAGCTCTATTTGGCCCTCCTCACAACTTATGTTGGCCCTTGCAGTGACCAGAAAAGGTCTTCCTAGTATAATTGGTGTATCCCTTGGATTCTCAGGTGAGTCCATGTCTAGAACTATAAAATCTACAGGGAAGTAGAAATCCCGCACCCTGACAATAACATCGTCAAGAACTTCTTTAGGTGACTTAATGGATCAATCAGCTAACTGCAATGTCACCTCAGTCGGTTTCTGTTCAGATTCTTCTAGGTGGTTAAGCAGCTATGTGGGTATCAGGTTTATGGAGGCACCTAGGTCTAATAATGCTATATCAAACTGGGTTTCACCAATCTTACATGAAATGAGGGGAGTGCCTGGGTCTTTTGCCTTGGGTGGGAGTTTACTTAGGATCACAAAGCTACCTTGCTCTAATAGTACAATCGGACTCCCACTCTTGGTTCGCGGCTTACGCTGGGGTGTACACACATTTTTAAAGAATCGTGCGTAAGCTGGTACGTGATGGATTGCATCCATCAAGGGGATGTTTATTTGGACCTGCTCAAAGAGCTTGAGCAGGTCTTCCTCAGGAGCCACAGGTTTAGCTGTCCTCTTTCCCTTGGTCAAGGCCTCGGGAAATGGAACCTTGGTTGGTTCCTCTAGGATAGGTCCAGGTTTTTGATCTGGGACAGGGATAGGGACATCCTGGATAATTATCCTAGGGTTTGGGTCACTACTATGCTTGGAGTGGTCTCGATAAGGTGGGTCTTGGGTTGCTTTACCACTACGGGTTGTCACAGAATGTAGTCCTGGCTGGTTCTGGTTGGGGGTTGGTAAGATGGGTTGCTGCTGTTGATAACCCGCATAAGAGGTTGATGCTTCCATCTCGTCAAGTGATGGGACAGAAGGGGCCTGATAGATCAAGTGTGCTTGGCCTAGGTTCAGGTTCATAACGCGCCGCTGGGTCGGCACATTATTAGGGTTAGGCAGAGGTTGTGAAGGAAGTGTGCCTGGTTGGTGAGAATTTGCCAATTGGACGAGTTGGTTACGGACCTCTGTGATTTCATCCTTGTGTTGTTTTTGGATAGCCACATTCGTTCTTTGAATGTCAACCAGAGTTTGGAGAATGAGAGACATTTGGTCTTGGTTGGGCTCGGATGAATAAGTGGGGTTGGACCGAGGTTGAGGCGGCTGATAAGGACGAGGGGCTTATGAACGGGGCTGATAGGGTGGTCTTGGGTTCTGAGAATTTCCCGCCCACTGGAAATTAGGATGATTTCGCCATCCAAGGTTGTAGGTGTTGGAAAATGGGTCATTTTGGATGGCGTTGAGGACCTCATAGGTCTGAGGATCCCAGGAAAGTCAGAGAATGGGGGAGTAGAGTTCCCCCGGCAAGAATAGAATGGATCGAAGGCCCCTTCGGTCCTGGAGTCAGATGGGGGTGGATATGGATCTATCCCAGGAGCAGGTCGGTGGAAAATGATCTGCATAGTTTTCCTTGTGAGAGGTGGCTGTGCGAAGGAGTTCTGTGCAGAGGTGGTTCGCTGCAAGTGCTGAGCTAGCTTGTCCACCTTCTTCTCAATGATAGAGACCTTATCCAACCGACTGGCCACTAGTTCCAAGTCGACGGATGCAGACAGGCCCTGCGTCTCATGTGCTCCCCTGAGGTTCGTCGATGCATGGGTTTTCGTCCGGTCGAATAATCCCATGGAGTCATTGTTGATGGAGTTCTCGCACATATTCTCGAAAATTTCCCATACGGTGTCCTCATGTTGACCTATGATATTTCCTCTGCAAGTTGCATTGACGAACAATCTGATGTCCACACGGAGTCCCTGGTAAAAAGACTGAACTTGTTCCCATTTTGGAACTCCGTGATGGGGGCACTTTCTCATGAGATCCAGAAATCAATCCCATGCCTTATGAAGAGGTTCTCCCGTCTGCTGAGTGAAGTGAGTAATCTGATGGCACAAGGTGTTTGTCCAACCAACGGGAAAGAACTTTTTCAAAAACTCGGATAGAATTTAGGTATGGCATGAATCATATTGGGCTTTAATTCAGAATCAGGTCCTCCAGTCAGGATTCTAACTCAAGGCTCAATTGCCACCGCAATGGGATTATAGTGATCTTGCATCATGGGACACTGCAGTGGGTTCATGAAATTCTGGAAGAGGTCATTAAGATGCTGGAGCTAGTGCTCAAGATTATTCTCTTCTTCAACAGGCTGAGCCATGATGGAAGAAGGAGAACTAGGTTCAGAATCGGAAGAAAGGTCTACGTGGAGAGGTTGTTGCACAAACAAGGGAGCCGAGGCTTAGCCTCGGGGAGAGTAGATTGCTAGAGAAGGTTTCAAGGACCTCCTACCGAACATGCATTGATGAACTGGATGAGGTTAGAATGTGTTGGACCCAATCAAGACACCCAGAATATGTTGGGTGACTATAAAGGTTTGGGGCGGATGATATCCCTTGATCAGAAGGTCGTCCACCTGAGAATTACCTGGGTAGCCAGAGAGGGTGAGTCCGGCGAAGACCCCTACACGATAGAGCGCTCCCACGGGTAACAGGGTTTCCCCCACCCGACCAGTCTTGTCACTGAGATTCCAGGTAGACCAGAATGGGGACCTTGACCTCTTAAGTCTGCCACTTTTAATTAAGATCAAGGTGCTTAGGGTTTCACTTGAACTTTAAGCCTTTTTTGTGCAAAAGTGATCTAATTTGAAGGTTGGTTGATCCAAGGGATCAACTTCACCTCTTTGTTCCTGTGAGAGCTTCTTAGGTCCTTTCTTTTAGTGTTCAAGTAAATTAAGAGCCTGATTGCTTAGGGTTTCTCTTAAATAGGTCTTTTCGAACAATGGTTTAGGCACACCTTTTTGGAATTTTCAATTCTTTGTTTAGAGGATGTATCTCTAAAACCCTAGCTTGGAATCCTAGGTTGGCTCTAATTGGTCCAATTAGTTGCCTCAGAAATGGGTAACTAGGGTTCAAGCAAGAAGGTTTTAGCCCTAGTTACCTTAAGTGGATATGCAGATAAGATGTGTTGAAACTCAAAAACAGGCAACTCTGTGAATTACTATGTATTGAAGACAAGTAGCCCTACATTGATTTTTCTTTTTTCTTTTTTTTTCTTTAGAATGTAAGGGGCTTAAGAGAGAGGATTGAAGGTTACCTGTCCCCTGGTGTGGTTGTTGTGCAGTTGTTTGTCTTTTCTTGCCTTCTTTTCTTGCACAACAAAAGAGAGATTAAATTAGTATAAAATCAGAAATTGTGATTTTGAAGCTTCTAAAATGCCTGTTGCTCCCCAGCAACGGCACCAAAAATTGGTGGGGACCAGTTTGATTAGATTTTATTACTTGAATAATTCAAAAATTCTCTGAGGTCGAACTCAGGGAGCAAGCTTGATTTTAGAAGCATAGAAAATCACAATTTACAATAATACACTGTTTTACAAAAGAATAACCAGAGAGAAAGGAAATAAAAAAATGTTTCTTCTCTTTTTTCTTCTCTCTTTCTTCTTTGTCTATCCTTCTCTCTTCTTCTTTCAGTCTTCGGACGTCTGATTCTGGGAATCAGACGCCATAAGTAGCCACTTGCTATAGTGCATGTCTCCTTCTTCTTCCTTTCTCCGTTGCTGCTGCTGCTTCTGCTCTCCTTGGCTTTCTCTTCTTCTTTTCCCTGCTTGGCCTTCTTCTTTGCGAGAGCTTCCTCTTCCTTCCTTCCTCAGTTGGCTTCTCCCCTTCCTCTCCTTCTACTTCAACTTCTATCTTCTTCTTTCTCTTCTCTTCGGCTGCAGCTGCTTTCGCGGCTAAGTCCTCAGCCACTTCTTCTCCTGCTTCCTCTTCCTCCTCCTCCTTCTTCAGTTTCCCTACATAGGCATGGTTAGGCAAAACCTAACTCCTACCCTCCCCGCATCTCTCCCTCTCTCTCTGTTTCACTCTAGGGTTCGCTCTTCCAAAGCCTACTCAGGTATGCGGGTCGAGTAACGCGCCCAGGACCAGGCCCACTGGCGTGCGTTGGTGGGTGGGATGTGCAAGGCTTAGGTAAACGAGTCGGGCCAGGTCCACGGGAGATGGTCGCGGATGAGGCCGGGTGAGCGGGTGAGAGGGACCTCACCCCGTGTGACTGAGGCGATAAGCCTTAGTCACTTTTTCAATTTATGCGTCGTGGGGTACTTGCAAAGTCACGAGGTGGGACTAAATGTCCCACCCTTCTACCTGTGCGTCTACAATCGAAGGCGCGAGCAATTTCAGCGCCAGCTAAGGTCTTCGATGACAATTGAAGACCTGGTGTTGTGCGCGGAGGTTATCCAAGCAACCTGGGCTCGTGTCCTAGGGCTGCGAAAGCCTGGTGCTACTCGCGAGATCGCTCCAAGCTCGGCGTCAATGGCGGCGAGGGCTCGGGACTTGAAGTAAAGAATATGGCCTTGCAGCCCTGTCAAAACGCTCGGCAAGCTTCGCCAGAGCACGGCAAAGATACTGCGGGGGTTGGCGTGGCTCAGAATGGCCTAGGCGTGTGTGCCTAAGTCGGTTTGAGTCTGTGTGAGTGGGTTTGTTCGGGGGGAGGAGACAGTGGGTGGCACGGTCAATGGAGGGTCGCAAGATGATCAGTGGGTGGAGGTGATGCTTCTGAGGAGTCTGGCGAGGTGGATGGGTGTGGGGAGGTGATAGTGACACCTTGCCGGTGATCTGCTGGAGGTGGAGGGGATGGTGGTGGTCTGTGGCTATCGAGGGGTTGAAATAACAAATTGGCAGACGGGAAATAAAGAGGAGGGTAAGAGGGACTTAGCTGTGAATCCAGAGTGAAGGAGGGGATGCGGAGGTGACGAGTAGCCAGTGCTTCCATCGTCGGAGACGAAGGTGCCAGGGGGAGAGAACAACGACGAGGAAGAGGGGCTGGAGGGGGCCCACTGGTACGACGCGGTGCGACGGAAGACGGCGAAGTTAACCCTACCACTGGTATAGTGGCACAGCAACGAGAGAGGAGAGGAAGAGTCTTCGGAAGCTCTGACAGTTGGTCAGAGTTGGTGGGAAATGAATAGGAGGGATCTCAGGTCAAACGAAGCTTGAAGGATGCAGCAGAGGGTGCCGCTCCTTAAATAGGCGAGGGCAGGCCGGCAGGTGTGCGAGAGCAACGGGAAAAGCCTTGCCGAAGGTATGGCAGACGGATACCCATACCTCTCGCGCGTTCGCATGAGAGGTATGACGGACGACAAGGCATGGGAGTCGGCCCATGCGGTAGGGGACATTGTAGGGAGTCTCCCTTTCAAATCTAGGGCCAGCTCCCCATGCATGCGTGGCGCCATCCTCCGAGCAAAGTCGCCAGAGGTATGGCCTGCTGCTGTGGGTGGAAGAAGGACCGGATTGAGGAAAATGATGGGAAAGTTGAGGGGGTAATTGCAAGGTTTCAAAAAGTTAAGGGTCAAAAAGTAATTATTGATGACCATTTTGTAAAGTGGGTCAAGACGACCTTCCCTTAGGTCCAAATTTTGGCATAAACCTAATTTGAACCTAAGGAATTCAATAGTGAAGTTGGATTTTAGGTTTGACCATGTTTGACTGGACATTTTGCACAAAAATCCAAATTAGGTCAAAAATTAGGTATGATCCTCAATCTAGGTCAAAACAGGTTCCAACGGTCAAATTGAAGGTTCTAAATCCTAGGGGATATTTTTTCATGAATTTTAGAGGGTTTAGTTGATTTTTATCTTGCCTGAACTTTAGTGAATTAAAGTAGATTTGTTTTAGGGTTACAGAATGTTATTTAATTCCTAGATTTTGTCTTAACCCTTTTTAGACCAAATCATCCCACTTTTTCTCTTATTAGGTTCACTTGACTTATGTCTAGATCCTTAGAAATCTCATTCATGCACTGCAATGGTAAAATTACAGTTTTACCCTTTGTATAATGTTTTATTCTCTGATTAACAATTCCTTGATTTAGGCCTTCCCTTAGGTTATGTAGGAGCTTTTGTTCAATTTATTAGGTTAAAATGTGCTAGTTAGGATTCATGGTGAGGTTCTCATCAAAAATATTGCTTCTTTTCGACAGGCTAAAGATGTTTATCGATCTTTACAAAGGATCCATTGCAAATTCTACGTGTAAGTGTGAAATTATATTGAATTCTAAACTCAGGAATCAACGTAAGAATAAATCCCTAATAAAACCTTAATAAAAATTCTTTATGCCTAAATGCAGTTTTTTTTTTCTTGACATAAAAATTAGAAATGCAATGTCTACCCCCCCATGCATATTCATTACAATGCCCTCATTGAAATGTATGCATGAAAATCAAAATATAATAAGCAAGAGGAGGAGATATCACCTGAATATGCTTGTTAATCCAGGTCAGTATGAATGTAGAGGATGCAGAGCTACCTGTATAGAGTACTGGATTGCCTCCCAGCCAATGCTAAGTTTAACGTCATTTGCTGTACTTAAACCCAAAATATGTAGTTCAAATATATGGGTTGAGTCAAGATTAAAATGAAGATGTAATCATGTAATGCAAGGATCAGTGATCCACAAATACAGATCAACTGATGGTGAATACCAAGCCCAAAAGGTCGGAAAAATAAAGTGAACAGGCTTGAAACTAATTGCAGCCAGATGCTACAAAAGAGAGAAACATTAGTGCGGGTGCTAGAGTGGAAAGTAGATAGTAGCAACCTTAAGATATGATGCATGAGGAAGGCAGATGAGGTGGATACAGTGTGGTCCATGGTGAATAAATTGTACGGGTCCTGAAAGTGATGGGAAATGAAGGGAGGAACCCGAGTGGTGTAGTCTAAAATGGTATAGGAAACCACTACGCAAGTCAAGTTAGGTATGGATGGATGTCGAGTAGGTAAGTCAAATAAGATCCAGTAGTCCATCTCAATAGTTTCGGACTTATCAGAATCCTTAATCTTATCCCTGGGGTGATCAAAAGTCTCATTCAAGTCGCCCAAATCATGATGCAAGTCTTCAAATGTAATTGATGGAAATTCATTATTCCTTAGAATCACAGTCCCAGGGGGAGTAAGATCAGGGTTTAGATTAGTCAACACCTTAAATCCTTTTTGTTTTGTGAACTTCTGAATTTGATCCCAATTGTTTTTCTCTTGGACTATATCTTCTAAGGGAATGCCTTCTTGTTTGTCATCAATCAAGTCAAGCTCCTCAAGATTCCATGATTCAGCTAAATTCTTCACTTCCTTAGATAGATCTTCATAAGTCATTCCCAGTAATTCTGTAATTTCTTGAACATGTTTTTCATAAGAGGATTGTCTGTTTTGCTCAATCTCAAGATGTTGGGGATAACGGTCAGATTTTTCTTCAGAACTCTGGTGGATGGGAAGAGAAGGGTGCGAATTAGCTAAAACAGAAGTGATAGCAGATTTGGCTTCTATATGGGATGTCTTAGAATGATTAGTATTGCTAAATCCATATATCGAATCATTTAAGCACATCTAATCGTGGTAATCCTCAAATAAGATGACATCAGAGCCATCCAACCATGCTTGGCTGGGAGTGTCAGTGTTCCCAATCTTTCTATCTTCTTGATCTTGCTCTGATTCTCCCAAATAATCCATGTAGTCCAATTGTGCATCTTTAAACATAAAAGACTTATACTCCGACCCACTATAGATTGGCTCTTCAAAATAGAATGGTTGGAATTCAGGGCCTAAATCAAGATGTATTTCTTCAAGTGAGTCTTCCTCCTCAAAGTCAGTTTCTAGGATATCAAAATCATTTATTAGTTCAGCTGTAGGCCTGGTAGGATATGTTCTGCATAATCACAGGACTGGTGGATGGGCTTAGTGTATGTAGAGGTTGGGATTGGATAAGATGTCATACTTAAGGTTGAATCCTTAACCTTGAGTGGCTTACCACCAACTTGTGGCATACTCAGACCAGTTTTATCACCTTGTGCTTTCCGGATTCTATTGAGCTGGTTTGTCAGATTATCTATGTTTCTTTTATTAGCTTCTCTCATCCCCTTGACTACTTGGAGTAATTGGGTGATCTCAGGATCACCAACATGGTCAGGGATTTGATTAAACTGAGGATAATAATTTCCAGAATTTCTTTTCTCAGTTGAATCAGAATATCTATCATCTGAATATTTAGGGTAAGAATCATATCCTTGATTTGGTGTTGTAGGGTTATCCCAATGAGAAGGTAAAGTTGTTTGGGTGGAATTGGGATAATTTGTAAAGTGATTTCGAAGGTAGGATTGATATTCTAGGTATTGGGATTCTGAGGCATATCCCTGATCTTGGGAGAGATGAGTTTGGCTGAACCGATCATGATAGTTGGTCATGCCAATCAGGTGCTAGTCCTGCATGGAGAGTGTCTTTCAAGGTTGTAGAGATCCTTGATATCCAACTATTCATGTGGGCTTCGAGGTAGGCCTAGCTATACCCAGGGAATATGAGGTGTAGGCAAGAGAATCAAGTCTCAAGTGTTGAGGAGAGTTCTCCCATCCTGAAGAAGTTGAAGTAAGGAAAGGGTTGGTATAGGGAGAATAGTGTGAGGCAAAAGTGTATGGGTCTATGGTTTCTTCCTCAATCAGTTCTTTCTTATAGCAATTAGTCATTGGAATGTATTCCAAAAAATTAGGTCTTCTCCTTAGTTTATTCTCTAAAGGCGGTACCAAATTAGGGTTCAGAGACCTTTTAGCATTCATGTACCAGAAGAAAGTTAATAGATGAGAGAGGGAATACAGATGAGACAATACCCCGCATTTTCAATACAAGTAATCAAACTAGTTCTTATAGTGTTAACCCTAAATAGACCTAATCCTGGCTCCCTAAAACACGACTGGGTTAGATCAACCTTTGAATTTCTTGGCTAGACATAAGGGTGGGACCCCTTAGGACACCCCGCACGGCGGGACACCACTAAAGGCTAACGCGGTTACTGCACTAGTCTTTCTTGTCACCAGTGGATCTAAGTAGACAAGGCCTTGACCTTAGTCCAATCTAGTTTCAAGTCCCTAAGCCTATTAGTCATACCTAGGGCACGTTTACTCAATTTTAGGTTTGGGTTTGATGTGCTTTTGGAATATGATGGGCGTTAGGGGGGTGTTTGCCCTTAAAGTTGATTTCAAATGTATGAAGTGCTCAGGCAAACAGGGTTCACAACCAATTTCTTATGATGAAGTGAATTTTAAGATTTGAATGCTTATATTAATGCATTTTGGGGTTCACTTAAGTTAATGTTTTCAATCAAGATTTTGATGAGGCACACAAGAGTTTTGCAAATCCCAATTTATTTGATAGATTTCCTTTAAATATGGAAATGCAGGTGTGCTCTATCCTTAATGTGGGACCTTAAGTACAGATAGTTCTAGATGTTCTTTTAAGTCAAATTCAGAGAAGTGGTGCAACCCAAGCAATGCAATCAATTGGTCTTATTGCACCACTAACTAGGCACTTAGAAAATGTTTTTCAAGAATTTTTAATGCACGTTTCCTATTTTTTCAGATTTAAAGTGTACTTGGGGTTTTGTAATCTTTTTTGACTCCTAGTTGGTGATTAGATAATCTGTGTAATCAAAAGTGCAAGAAATAATTTTTTCATATTTTGTATAAATTTTTTATTATCTTAGAAATTCAGTTCCTCAAATTTCAAGTCAATCGGAGTTGTATAAAAATTCTTATTATATTTTGAACTCCGAAAAATCAAGAACAATAACTACATTGATAATAGATGAGTGCGTGAAATTTTAAAATTTTTCTGTAACTCTGATTGCCGCAAAATTTGGATATGTTATTCCTGACTTTGAAATGTACGTCCATTAAAAATTTAAGGATTTTTAGACATACGAATCTCCAGGAATTGAATTTGTAAGGTAAAACTTTATTTCAACCCGAAAATCAAGAGAGAATTTTCTTTTTAATAAGCAAACAAATTCTAACTAATCCTAAGGTTTAAGCAAATTATAGATCTAACTAATCTAAACTACGGGTAGTTACCTAAGGTTCGAACTCGTGATTTCTTCATTGGCGTGTCTGATTTAGATTTCCTTTTTTCCTGAAATTAACGGAAAAATAACAAGTTATAGATCTCGAATAAGCACCAAAGAAAGCTTCAAAAATTTTCGTTGCCTCCCAAGCAATAGTGCCAACTTGTTCGGCGCGTAATTTGCATTTAAAATATTATTTCAGTTGTATTATAATGCGAAAACATGTCGATAAATAATATTTATAAAACTGGTGACTATCGTGTCGTTCGCATGGAGGCAATTATAATTTATGCAGAAGCGTTTCAATAAAACTAATTCTAACTAGATACATATGTATATATGTATAAAACAGATATCCAAATAATCAAAATTTTGTTGCAATTAGATGAAGTTTTTCACAATAGAAAATCTAATAAAGACAGATAGATAGAAAATAGATAGAAAAAGAGGGAGAGAGAGAGAGAAGAAAGTGGCAAAGAAATGACACTGGTTGTGAGATGCTTGTGCGAGATGCAACAACACCTCAGATTCATAGCGTGGAGACGAAGGTTGGAGCGGAGTCGCAGAGGGATGGAGAGTTGCAGAGAAGGTGGAAGAATTGTATCTACAGTTGATGGAAGAGAAAGATGCTTCAACTGGGATGCCCTGGGCCTTCTTTTATAGCTTTTGTGGAGGGGCAAAAAGGGTATTTTGGCCCTCTATCTCATGCAACAATCTCTTCGCTAACCAGATCTGTCGATCGGGAGATCAACGGCTCTGATTAGGACTCAAAACTCCTTCAAAAGCCTTCTTATCGTGTGGATTCACTCTGGTGTTGACACCTGGCGACTACTAGACGTTTGGATGATGATCGCATAACTCTGTTGCTTCCTCGCACGTGCTTGCCCGCTTCCGCTTTCTTCACGTGCGCCTGCATGCCTCGTTTTAGCGCCTGATACGATTGAACAACTCATATTCACTCCCACGCGCTTCCAATTTCAAATCGTGCACCCTTAGGCCTCATCCTCTACCTTTGCATCGCTGCCTTTATGTTGGAGCAAGCGTGTGAGATCGCACATCCACCCGGGGCGCGCTCTGATCGTGCCACATGGGCGCGCCTCCACCCTCCAATCGCGTAATTGTGCCCATCTGCGCCCGCACACCCAACGCCGCATCAATTTCGTGCAACGCATGACTCATACGTGCGTCAAGCGCTTCCTCGCATGCGCGTAAGCCAATACGCTGTGCAAACCTTCTGTTATATATACTTGTTTGTTTCTATTTATACTTATCCTGTCTGGGCAAGCAACGTAGCGCACTTGTAGTCGTTGGATGAAGATCCAACGGCCCACAGCGTGCGGTGCAACCTTCCTAGATGGAGCGATTTTTGTCGAAGCGAAATCGGGTTTTAAAGTAACGCGTTGTAATATAATTGAAATCGCTTTGAAAACAAATAGATTTTGTTACTTGAAATTTGAGTTTGAGGTCGAACACAGGGAGCAAATTAGGGTTTAGAAATCAAGAGTACAACTTGAGAAATTGAATATAATATGCAATGGAAACCAGAATTATAATGCAATAATGTAGATAGACAAGATTAAAGAAATCAATATCAACAAGCATAAAAATTGGATGTCTTGATTGATGAATCGGCCGTCTTAAACTATGGTTGCTACAGTGTTGTGCTTTTTATTCCTTCTTCTCTTCTCTAATCTCTATCTCTGGCTGCTTTCTTCCTTCTTCCTTCTTTCTTTTCTTCTGTTCTCGTGCCTGTGCCTTAGCCTTTCTTTGCCTTTAGCTTCTTCTCCTTCCTTTGATTCCTTCAGCTGCTTCCCTTTCTTTTTCTTTCTTTCTTTCTCTGGTGGCTCCTTCCTTTCTTCTACCTTCAGTCCTTCCTTCTCTTTCTTTCTCTTTCTTCTTTAGCTCTTCAGCCTCTCTAACTTTAGCTTCTTCCTCTTTAGCCTTGCCTTCTCCTTCCTTAGCTTTCTCTGGCCTTCACCTTCTTCTTCCTTGGCTTCTTCTTCTCCTTTCCTGCAAGAGTAAAACCTACACCTACCAGCGCGTGCTCTCTTCTCCTCTTTCTCTCTTAGGTTCGCTCTCCCAAAGCCACTTTCTCGAGTAATCGGATCGATACGCGGCTGGGACCAGGCCCACCAACGTGCAATGGTGGGCGAGGAGTGTAGGGTCGGTTATACAGGTCACCCCAGGTCCGCGGAGGTCGGATCACGGATGAGGCGGGTGAAGGTGAGTGGGACCTCACCCCGTGGTCAGGAGGCGATAAGCCCTATGTAGTTTTGCAATTTATTCAGCTGCGGCGTTTCAAGAGTTTCCGAGGTGGGACTATCTTCCCCCCTCTCTTGTGCGTGCCTACCGTAGGGATGTCTTCGCTTGATTGCAGCGGCTGCTAAGTCCTTCGACTAGAATTAGAGGCTTGGAGCTATGCGCGAGGGTATCCCACACAACCTGGGACTCTAAACCCGAAGCAGGGGAACCTGAAGCGAGCTCACAAGCAAGCTTCTTGCGGTCGTCAATGGCGGCGAACCTCCTATACCTGTTGACACGCAAACGACTTCAAGGCCACGTCAAAAAGCTCAGGAGGCTTCGTAGAGACACGGCAAATGTGTTGCGGGGGTCAACGTGGCGTGGGGCTACCAGAGTGCGCGTGCCTAGGGCACCCTGTGTGCGTGAGAGTGGGTGTGCTCTCTTTTCTGGGTCAAAATGAGCTAGTTAGGGCTCATAATGGTGTTCCCATTAGGTGGTGGTGAGGGAGCGGCTGTGATGGCGCCATCATGGCTTTTCATCTTCTCCTTGTATCTGATGATGTAGAACTCTGATCGAGTTAATTTTTGTGTCGTTGTACTACGATCATCGAATCTAGATTCATCCATGTGGTTAGATTCTTCATCTGAGGCTCAGATCTTTGTCCTTTGGCTTTATGATCTTCGTTCTTTTATGGACTGCACATAGTGCCCTGGTTGTTTGATCGAGACTATTTCAGAAGCGTTGGACTCCCGTCATCGTACTAATCAGATTTATCCAGTCTGATCTGACATCCACGACTTCGAATCATCTGCAATTAAAATCATCTCTCTTTTAGGTCATAAATGACGATATTATCTATCTGACTAATAAACTAGCTATTGTGCAAATTACAATGCCTATGAATGCATTAATCCTATGTTATGCTAGGTTCTAGTTTAATTTAAGTGATTTAGGTTGCATGATTGCTGTGCAATCACATGCCTAACCTAATTTATGCCTAATGCAACGCAAAAACCTGTTTGCGGAGTTAAATTCCTAAGAGCTAGGTTTGTTTTAATGCACAAGAATGATGATAAACTGGTGTTTATCAGATAGAACACCTCAAAAACACACTCTAAAGTGCTTTCAAGTCCACATTCAGCTAAAACATAGATTTTGTGTTCTTAGAAGTGATTAAAGCTTTGATTCTCCAACTCACACTTGCTTAAAGCTTCATTACTTCAACTCCCAGCAGCATCATCTTCTTACAATCACTAAGGGAGTTCTTTTTTATTTCCTAGATAGCTAGTTCATATAATTAATTGCATACCTTATTGGAGCTATCCATAGGAGCTAAATTGTATTTTACTTCTATTTTATTCCTTAATCTACTTGTCATCTGAGAGCCCGGGTTATGGATTCCCTTCCTCTTGAGAAAGAGGGATTTGCTCTTGACTGAAATATCAAGAGGGATTGAAAAATGATTTGGAACCCATTGCTCTTGATTGGGATATCAAGAGGATTTGTAAATGGGTTTTGGTATCCCATAAGTATCAATTAGTATTTTGAGTTGGACTCAGGTAAAATCCTAGATTGGGAGATTTATGTAGTAGTTTTTTCCAGGATTGGATTTCCACTGTAAATCCTTGTATTCATTTATGGTTTACTTGAGTTTATATTAAATCTATATTATTTACAACTAGTTGTTTATTTATCACCTTTTACACTAATTGCCTCCCTTTAGTATACTTTCATATATATTTAATCTTAAGATGAGATGGCAATCCAATTAACATCCAGTGAGGGAATAAACATAGGTAACAGGAATTTTAATCAATAAAAGGATCTATAGAAAAATTAAATAACAATTCATCTCAAGAAAAATATATTGTATTCTTATTTTATTTTATTTAAAATGATATCTTTGCAACTGACCGACCTACAGAAGGGAAAAAAAACTTTTAAGGGCTCAATGGCGTGTATGACTTACTTGCAAAAAGCAAAAAAGAAATGATTGAGTGTTTACAAAGAAATCAGTGAAAAGCAAAAGATTTTCAACAACATAGCGAGTAGTATAAATCCTACACATATAAAAATAAACATTTTAATTAAATCTATGGACTGCAATCCATTTCAATTTAGAGACTTAGTAAATATATATACTTAAAATTGATCTACACATATAGTCGTGAAAAACTATAGGAAAGTCCTTGCAATTTTCTTAGTCTCAAGGTAAAGTGGTGTTTTAATTGGGTTGAATTGATTGTAAACATGCGACTGAGCTATTTGCAGTCTAAATAAAAGAATAAAGCTAAGGAAGCAAATGCTATGGGGTTGAATATTCCATATATAATTGACCTATCCACAAAAATCAAAAGGAAACCGGCTTCTTATAAAGAAACAAAATAAAGCAGAAAATTTTGAATAAAGTGACCAATATATACGACGTAGGTGCATGTATAAATTAGCCTAACCAAAAACAGTAAACAATATAGGGCTTTCCAATTTAATGAAAAATATTGTGAGTCGGACTCGCAAGTTAGAAAAAACAACTGCAAGATGGACAACACAGGATTCAGTTATGCGTTCCCAATGTAAAAGATTTCTCTGTCGTCGAACACACATAGCCATACATAAAGGATCCAATGTGCACAAATTATTAGAATTAAAATAGTCAAAACACAGCTTCAGTAATAGGTGTAAATCCTACTCGACGGACCTTTTAATATTTATTAATTTTTAGCGTGTCCATAAGAGTACAAAAGTTAAAATTATATCTAAAATTTTCTACTTAAAGTATTATATTATAATTCAAAAAAAAATATTTCATATTGAAGAAATTTTTTTTATCTATTATTATATACAAGTCCAACATAAATATTATACTTATCATATATGTTATTATAGAAAAATAATAGCTTTCATATATATTATAGTTAGATAAATTGATTGATTGGATGGAATAATCAAGACATATCATCTTCTATTTGATTATCCATCAAGATTTTTGATGGAATGGCACGTGCCGATTTCTTTCCCTTTGGTATGGTAGAGAAGAAGAAGTTACAACACATTTCTAACGAATTATTTGAAAGAATTTTAATTTGATATCATTACATACGAAGAAGAGACCTTTGCCAAATTAAAGCTGCACATGTTAATAGGAAAAATCAAGCATGTTATCAGTTGTATACTTGATAGAGTTGGGTATGTTAGGAATTAATTATCTTTTTATAGAACTTTGTGTTGGAAATTAATTTATTAGAAATTGTGTACATCTTATTATGAAAGTTGTCAAAAAGTTTCCTCTCTCTGTTCCACTGTACGAGATAGATGGAAAATACTAAATACATAGAAACAAAATTACATATCATTTTCAAGTTATATATGTGTAAAACAAGCTAAATGAAAATCTACAGGAAATCACAATTCTTGAATTGTTCTTACAATTAATTTAAGATCAATGCGTAATTAAAATATATAATAATTAAAAACACACAAACAAAAGAAATAAAGACTTAAAGAATTAAATTTAAAGAATAGGAGCAACAAACAAAAATAAATTAACGAAAGATGCTGTCTGGGCGCATGTGTAAGAGGGAGAGAGGCTATCTTATATTCGTATTGGTAAAAAAAGTGAACCACGTTTATATTCATGTTGGTAAAATAAGTGAACCGCGCAGTCACCCATCTACGACACTTTCGTGCGTTCACGATTACCATGCTATATTTTATGATAAAAGATGTAAAAAAGTTGTCTCGCTCTCTTTTCCACGGTATGGGATGGATGGAAACTTTTAAATACATAAGAAAAATTACATATCATTTTCAACTTATGTGGAAAACAACCTAAATGAAAATCTACAGGAATGACTATTCTTGAATTGTTATTACAATTAATCTAAGATCAATGCGTTACAAAAATATATAACAATTAGAAACACAACAAAAAAAGTCAAATAAAGACTTAAAGAATTAAATTTAAAGTAAAACAAAAACAAATTAAAGAGATAGGTTGTCAGGGCATGTAAGGGAGAAGGGCAGAGGATCGAAGAGAGGAGACTATTGGAGATAGACAGAGAGAGAGTGAGAGAGAGATAGTCTCCTATCCACGACACTTTATATAATATAGATATAGGTATAGATATAGAATAGAATATGGATAGATAATTTCTAAGTAAGTGGTGGTGTTTAGATGCCCAAGCGTCCAATGAAGCTTTGTGCCATTTGTTCCGGTGGAGTAAAATCTCAAGGATAATGCACCAGAGAGGCCTATACATTATTTTTTAACCATCGGAAATTAACCATCTCTCCATGCCAATCTTTTAGGTAACATAGGTACGGAACTCGAATTCAGACTCATCTTGTCAAAGTCTAAGTGCCAATCACCATCCAATCATCCTCGGATTAAATCCGATCACATTAACTCAGGTAGGATTGTTAGTCGAATCGTACCATTTGACTTCTATTTGACATCATTTCAATGAAATGAACCATCCCTTCTATGCCAATCTTCCAAGTAAAGTAAGTATGAAATTTGAATCTACATTTATCTTGCCAAAGTCAAGCATGCTCACCATCCGGTCATTCTTTGATCTAATCCGATCATTGTTAACTCAAGCAGGGTTGTTAATCTAAGTGAACTATCTGAATTCGCTTTGATATTACGTGAATGAAACAAATCAAATATATATATATATGTATATGTATATATATATATATATGTTATGACTCGATTCCTAAATTTTTATAAGATACGAGATTGGATCGATTCGACTGATCTCAAGACTCAGTCGTCCAATGAGAAAGTAATCAAAAGGCAGGAAGGTAAGTCACATTTACTATCCTAAGCAACAAACAGTAGCAAAAGTACAGCAGTAAAGAAGTAAAACTACTACAGTACACACCACCACAACAATATAAAGTAAACGGTTACAGGAATATAAAGTACAAAATATCAGAGTGCAGAGATGTAAGAACTACTCACTACAACTAAAAAGGAGTACAACAAGAAGCTACAACTGCTGGGTTCTATTGGACCCAGCACCCTCTACAGCCGTATGCTCTAGCTGCTCAACACCTGGACCTGGAAGGGATTATGAGTACAATACGTCAACAAACGCTATGTAGAGTGGTAACCAACTAACTAAAGCAATAAAAGTAGACAAGTAGCTGTTGTTTTTCAGTTTCTTTTTTTCTTTAACTAATTATTCTTTCTTTCATCATTTGGTTTATTTATTAGGTCTCTTTCTTGATCTCGAATGTTCCTCGTGGGAATGATCTTGATTGCAATCTTTTCCGAAGAGTAGAAGTCGCACATGGTGCTCTCATAGCCGAGAGAGTCCCCCGTGGTGGTCCTACACTCAGTCAACCACTCCAAGGTCACGGACAGACGTAACAATGACTACGGCACGCGCAATAAGTGCATAGGTAGCTACCCCGCACTGGCACGCGATCAATCGTTCCCGTTAGCGGGTGCGCCCAAAGCACAGCATGGAACAAGTATAGGGCCTAACCCTCTCAGTAACAGGGGTCTAGCCCCTCTCAGTAACCAAATAGGGGTCTCGCCCCTCCACAGTCCGCGTACCCTCGCCTGACTACCCTGGTTTGCCCAGTGGGCCTAACAAGTAGGTGTAGGGCAGCTAGCTGAAACCCGGTGGCTAGCTCCCTCCCTATACTAGTAGCTCTCCCAGATATAGTGTACACGAGGGCCACAGAGTCAGTGCAAAGTGGCCAAACCCACCCTGGGTCTCAACCCGAAGGCAGCAAGCACCCCTCTGCACTAAGAGATAACATGTGGTCCCCTTGGTACCACTTACTCAAAAGGTAGCACATATCCCATTGCATTTCCATATCCATTCCATATATTTCCAGTAGCTCAACTACTATTCCCCCATGGGGTTCATGCTCATGTTCCTCATGTCACTCCATACCAGGTTTCTTCATTTCTATTTTCATTCTCGGGTTATAGACATGTAACTGGTAATTCTATCATTCACATTTCCATATTCAGGTTATTCACAAGTAGCTCGTGTTTCCAACATTTGCTTTTCCATTTCCAAATTATATACATGTAGCTCATATTATGTCATTTCACGTGTGCGACAGGAAAGTTACATACAATAGTTAACAAGTACTATATACTTCGCAGGCAACTGTTATTCATTTACAGGCAATTGTTATCATTCTATCTACTCATTCAAAATTGCAATCCAATCATTCAGTACAGACATTCCAGTATTTCTAGTCCTATGATTCATGTCATATCCTAGGTTCTAATCATTCATTCCACACATGCATTTAGGTTTTAATTAAATTAAGGGGAAGCCACTCTACCAGTAAACCCAGTAGTCGTGGGAGCTTGAACGGCAGGCTCACGCACCTCAGTAAGTCCCGAACCCGTAACGGAAACCAGTCCTATCACAAGAATCAATCACAAGAGAATACTCAGAATAGTATATAAAGTCTTTTAATAAGTAGAGGAATTCATACGGGAAACATCGATATCTTAATTGCGGAAATCAGACCCTAAACGGACCTTAAATGGGACAAAAACAGCGTTTCTAACTCAAATCAAATGTTTGGAACAACTTCCAGACGTCTTAAAAGTATCCAGTGCCATACCTCAAGTCCTGTGCCACTCCTCAGACGTCCAGGAACTCCGCTGAACCGTTTGAACCCAGTTCCAAACATCCGACCACCTCTCCGGACGTCTGGAAGCGTTTCCCGTCGTCTAATATGTCGCCTAGACGTCCGAAATGCGTGGGAAGGCGTGTCCCGCACCTTCCCGAAGCGAACCATACACGCAATCCACCAAATCTCCTCAAAAAGGCATGCAATAGTGCCTCGGTCGAGCAGCCTACATAGCTGTATCCTCAAAGAAGACGTACCTTCGCGAGGTCTACTTCTCAGTCGTCTAGAACCTCTTCCAGATGTCGTCTACATCGTCTGGACGTCTCTCCGGACGTCTGATTCTGGGAAAATCCCAAAACCAGAACCTGCTTCCGCCCTCTCACGCCACGCGTAGCCGCGCCGCACCCTCTCGCCTGCTGCTTCGGCTACAGCAATGTTAGGGAGGACCTCCCTGACGCACTCCTCCGCCTTACGCACGCGCTGCTCCGGCCGTGAGCTCACCGGCGAGCTTCCACGCGAGCTCGCAAGCTAACTTCTCTCCCTCTCACACTGCTCCTCTCCTTCTCGCGCTACTCCCGCGCTCTCACCGCTCTGCCGCTCTCGCTGGAGGGAAGGAGGAAGGTGGCTGGGAAGTGGGGGTGGAACGAGGGAGAGGAGGGGGCCTTATATAAGGGTGTGGGTTTAGGGTTTTGTCGGGGGCAGAAGGAGAGAGAAGAAGAAAAACCAGGGGAGCGTACTGTCTGTGCACAGCACGCGCGCAGACTCGAGCTCATGCTCAAAATTTTCGATTTCCAGACGTCTGATCCACAGTCCAGATGTCTTAAAAAGCTCAAATAGCACGGATCTTAACACCATAACAAACTCAAAGGAAGTTTCGTCCCCGAAACGTAAGCTAGCTAGGGTGCGGAAAGAGAACAACATACGCATAACAAACTCAAAGAGGACCAAAGTCGGTTCGAAAAGATGTACCCTCAAAGAGCTCCGGGTACCGCTTTCGCATTGCCGCCTCAGGCTCCCAGGTAGCCTCCTCGTACCTCTGGCTCCTCCACAAGACCTTCACCAGGGGCACTCGCTTTCGTCTCAAACTCCGGACGGCTCTGTCTAATATCTACACTGGTCACTCGGGGTAGGTCAGGTCGTCACCCACCTCGACACTCTCGTGGCTCAGAACGTGAATGGGATCGGCGACATACTTCCTAAGGTTGGACACGTGGGACACGTTGTGCACACCAGAAAGCTGGAGAGGAAGGGCAAGCCTGTAAGTAACGGGTCCAACCCACTCCAGGACCTCAAAGGGCCCCACAAACCTCGGCGCGAGCTTCCCTTTCACCCCAAAATGCTGCAGGCTCTTCATGGGCGAAACGCGAAGGAAGACGTGATCCCCAACCTCAAACCGCACCTCTCTGCGCTTCCGATCGGCATAGCTCTTCTGTCTACTCCTGACAGTGCGGAGCTATCTGTGAATCTGTTTAATCACCTCCTGACTCTATCGGATCAGCCTGGGGCCAACCTCCCACTTGGTCCCCACCTCAACCTAACTCAAAGGTGCAGTACACCTCCGTCCGTACAGGGCCTCGTAGGGTGACATGCTGATGCTCGAGTAATAGCTGTTATTATATGCAAACTCTGCCAGGGGCAAGTGCTCCTCCCAAGAGCCCCTCAAGTCCAGTACACAGGCACGCAAAAGGTCCTCAAGCGTCTGTATCGTGCGCTCCGACTGTCCGTCCGTATGGGAGGTGGTATGCCATGCTGAACCTCACCCGTGTCCCTAAAGCTTGCTGAAACTCAACCCAATACTGGGACGTAAAATGGGTATCCCGGTCGGATACAATCTCCCGCGGAACTCCGTGTAGACGTACCACGTCACAAATATACCTCTCTACCAACTATGCTGGTCCCAAAGTGACTCGGATCAGCAAGAAACATGATGTCTTCATCAATTTGTCTACAATCACCCAGACTACATCATGTCCTTGCTGGGTAACGGGCAAGCCCACCACCAAGTCCATGGTGATGCTCTTCCACTTCCACTCTGGCACTGGAAGTGGCTGCAACGGCCTTGTAGGCCTCTGATGCTCAGCCTTCACTTGCTGGCACACCAAACACTATTGTACGAACCCACCTACATCCCGCTTCATTCCCCTCCACCAACAGTCACGTCTCAGATCATGATACATCTTTGTGTTTCCAGGATGTATGGTGAACCTAGAACCGTGTGCCTCAGTTAGGAGCTCTCTCAAACAACTCCTCGTCCCTAGGAACGCACAACCGTCCCCTCATGCGCAGCACCTCATCAGGAAAGGAGAAGTCTCCAAGGTCCCCTAACAATACTCTGTCACGCAACGACTGCAGGTGGGGTCTGCCATCTGTCCTGTGATGATGCGATCTATCAACTCTGGCCTCGTCTGTCGTGTCACAATCACTGCCCCATAGTGCCCCAGTAACTCTAGGGGTCGCCAACTACCCATCTCCTCCATGAGTCTCCAACTCTGTGCCTGTAAACTGGCCAAGTGGGCGGGCGCCTTTCGGCTCAAGGCGTCAGCCACCACATTGGCCTTCCCCGGAAGGTAGGAAAAGCTGCAGTCACAGTCCTTCAGGAGCTCTAATCAACGTCTTTATCTCATGTTGAGCTCCTTCTGATCAAACAAGTACTTGAGGCTCTTATGATCCGTGAATATCTCAAAGGTCTCACCGTACAGGTAGTGACTCCAAGTCTTCAGCGCGAAGACAATAGCTGCCAGCTCTAGGTCGTGGGTAGGGTAGCTATGTTCATGGGGCTTCAATTTCCGTGAAGCGTAAGCAACAACATGGCCCCACTGCATGAGCACACCCCCTAACCCCTGCAAAGAGGCGTCCGTGTACACAACGAAACCGCCACTGTTGTCCGAAATGGTAAGTACAAGAGCCGAAGTCAGCCTCTCCTTCAACTCCTGAAAATGTGCCTCACAAGCGTCTATCCAAGGAAAGGACACGTCCTTCCGGGTCAACTGTGCCATAGGACGTGCAATCCGTGAGAAACCCCTGATAAATCACCGGTAGTAACCTGCCAATCCCAAGAAACTACGGATCTCTGTCACTGTAATTGGTCTCTCCCACCTGAGCACTGCCTCTACCTTGGCTGGGTCCATAGCCAAGCCATCCCCTGAAATCACATGACCTAGGAAGGTCACCTGCCTCAACTAGAACTCGCACTTGCTGTATTTGGCATACAACCTACGTTGTCTAAATGCGTCCAAAACCATCCGCAAGTGCTATCTGCTCTGCGCCTAATCCCACGAGAAGATGAGCACATCATCGATAAATACCACCACAAACTGATCCAGATATGGTCTGAACACCTGGTTCATCAAATCCATGAAAGCAACGGGTGCGTTGGTCAGCCCAAACGACATGACCAAAAACTCGTAGTATCCGTACCAAGTGCGAAAAGCTGCCTTGGAGACGTCGGTCTCCTTGATCCTCAATTGGTGGTAGCCAGACCTCAAGTCTATCTTGGAGAAAACCGTGGCACCTCGCAACTAGTCAAACAGATCATCAATCCTCGGCAACGGATACCTATTCTTGATGGTGGCCCTAAAGGTGTAGGGTACCATCCTTCTTCTTCACAAATAATACTGGGGCTCCCCACGGAGACGCATTAGGCCTCACAAGCCCATCTCCAGAAGGTCCGGCAACTGGGCCTTAAGCTCTCACAGCTCAAGTGGTGCCATCCTGTAAGGTGCTGTAGAAATGGGGCTGGTCCTCGGTACCAGTGAGATCTCGAACTCGATCTCACGCTCAAGCGGTAGTCCTGGCAGCTCCTCTAGAAACACATCGGGGTACTCTCTGACCACCGGGATGCTCTGAAAGTCTGCCACGGCGGTGGGCTCTGACACTACACAAGCTAGAAAGCCCACACACCCCTGGCTTAAAAGTCTCGCTGCCCAAAGTACAGAAATGCACCTAAAGTCTCTGTCCACCGGCTGTCCGTGAAACTCAAAAGGTGTCTTCAGTATAGGGAAGACAATCTTCCTCTCAAAATAGTCACCAAAACGTAGTGAGCGGACAGCCAATCCATCCCCAGAATTATGTCAAAGTCCTCCATCGGTACTACAATCAGGTCAGCGGGGAGGCTGTATCCCCCAACACTGACCTCACAGCTGTGTAAACCTCCTCAGCTACAAACAGCTGACAACCCGGACCTCTGATCACAAAGGATCCTCTAATAGAGTGCAATCAGACCCCAAAGTAGTGATAAACAGGTGGGACAAGAAAGTACTGAAAGTTCTTCCCTACTAGGAGGGGTGACGTAATAAAATGAGGAAATAAAATATAAAGCAATCTCACAAAAAATCAATCGCACAAGTACACAAATGTTTTTAGGTGGAAACCCAAAACGGGTGAAAACCACCACCTAACCCTCTCGAGTTAGGATTTTCCGATCAACCAAGTTGATCAAATCCACTAAATCGAATCACTTAAAACGAGGGTGATTCAACCTCAATACAACCACGCTACAAGTACGAGGGTAGCGTTCCTCAACCCCTTCTCTCCACGAGAAGGATTTTGTCCCACGAAGGAGACGGGAATTCGCAAAGCGAATACCCAACCAAAATACAAAGATAAAAGAAACAACAAGTCCTATAGAGCCAACAAAGTAATTATAAACCTAGCTTCTATAGGAATAAGGAAACTCCCCTTTGCAAGGAGTGCGTCGAGGACGCGGATGCGTGAGCCACGCGACGGCGCAACTTCGCTCTCGTAGACAATGGCGGGAGAGCGGGTGCGCAACGGTTTGATGCTCTCAAGATGTAGAACTTGAGCTTAGAGAGCAAGGGCTTCTTGGACACAAGAGTGTGAGAGTGTATTACAAGGTGTCTCTTGATGTGTATCTTGTGTCTCTAAGTGTTGTGTCTTGTGTTGCAAAGGTTCCCCTCTATTTATAGAGGCCTTAGGAAGGCTTTGGAAGGCTTAGGAAAGGTTCTATAGCCGTTGGGAACAAAGTCCAAGAGAATCAGCCCGAAATCAGGAACAATCATTGTTCTGACAGGCTTATCAGACGTCTAATTATAGCATCAGACGTCTGGAAGTTCACTTTAAGACGTCTGATTTCAAGGTCAGACGTCTGATTCTATGCGGGTTTCTCCCTGACTTGAATCAGATCTAAACAGGGTTTTTGTGCAAGTCCATCAGACGACATATAAGACGTCTGGCACTAAGTATGGACGTCTGGAAACCTACTTTTACTGTGGGAATTGATTTCCAAACGTTGCAACGGCTATAAAATCTCTGAGAAGAGATTTTGGGTCAGCCGAGGCAAAACGGTCATTTATCAGACGTCTGGAAAGGCCTAAGGACGTTTGATAAGGCTCTAAGGGTCATATTCTTGACTGTTTGCTAAGCCAGCCAACGGTCCACTAATTGGACGTCTGGCAAAGTCATCAGACGTCTTCTAAGACGTCTGGACTAAGGTCTGGACGTCTGATTTCATCAGACAGAACTAACTATGTCCAGCCTAACAGTTATCAGACGTCTGAAACAACAGTCAGACGTCTTAAAATGCTTTATCAGACGTCTGATTTGGTAATTAGACGTCTGGAAGTGCTGTTTGAACCCTATATTGGTTTTCTAAGCATTCTACAGAAAACCTAAGTATCCTAGGGTTGTGCCGGTGTTCCTAGGACTACTGTTAGGGTTCTTTGAGGCTCTTTAACATGAAATATCTAAGGAAAATAAAGAGCAAGAAAAGAAACGAAAAATACAACAAGTACAAAAGAAGGAAATCTATCCTATTCTTCATTTCCTTCCATCTTCAATCTGTCGCTCCACGCGAACCTCCTCTATTTTCCGTCAAGCTCTTCCAATCCGTCCTGGATGCGAGCTCGAACTCCGTCTAAACACGTCCACATTTGCAATTGACTTGAAATCTAGGACTCAAATTGCAAATGTTAAATAACACGTGTTTTGTTATCATCAACACAAATGATCGTGGTGCTCTAGCACCAACAAGTACGTCTACTAGAAGCAAGAAATATGTACTCCAAAAGGCCAAAAATTGCAACCATACCTATCACTGCAGACACTAAAGCTATGATGTCTTCGTGAGTCAAGACGTCGCAACACCCCTCAGTCCTGGGAGCGGACAAAACAGCCAACCCTAGGGCAGAGTTAGCAACAGCTGGCCGGTACCCTCCCCTCAACTGCTGTCCTCCTCCACGCACCTGGGAACCACGGCCTCCTGCTCTTGGTGCGATGAGCGTCTGCTGTGCTCTAGCCTTAGACGGGCAGTCCCTCCTGAAGTGGCCCGGCTAGCCACACTGGTAGCAGAGGGGGACTCAACTCCCTCCCTCGGTAGGTCCCTGCTGACGATTGGGCAGGGGTCCAGTGCTGACAGCTGGCCCCTGTCAGGGGCCCCTAGAGGCTACTGACGGCCCCGCAAAATGAGACGACTCTCCTGCGGGCGCCGTGTGCCCTCCTCAAGCTCTTCTGACTCGCCTAGCGCGACGGTGAAAATGTCATCCCGTGAAAAACTCCCACTCCGTACCCTCGGAAGAGAGATGAGGGGGTGGCGGAGTGGGTGGGAGTTGAAATTCTTCTCGAACAACCTCTCAGATCAACTGGATGAGGTCCTGAGACTGTACACTCAGGAGGAGAGAAGAGGTAGCACGTACTCCAAGCTTGACATGTCTGCCCCTCCAGCCTCGTCCACGGCCACGTCCACAACCCATCTCGAGAATTCTCCGACGAGGCATCTCCTGTAAGGAGACGTGGAAGACAAAACAGAAGACGTCAACTCTAATGAACTTCAACAAAAGAACCTCAAGACAGATGTCAAAAGGCACGTTGTGGTGGTTACTCTAGTTACAAGCACGTGAATTGGTTATTCTCAAGATAGTTGGTTCACTTCTCGGGACGACATTGCTTTGATAGCATCTTGTTACGACCCGGTTCCCGAATCCCTACAGGACACGTGTTGCGAACGCGTGCCCCGGACGTATTTTAAGACATCTGGGAGGTGGCCCAGACATCTGACCAGACGTCTGGGATCACATCCAGACGTCCTGACAGACGTCTGGGATGGTTTACAGACGTCTGAAAAAACCGTTATCGTCCACACCCGCGATTCGTCTGCTCGCCTGCGCGCGCAGACCGCATATTCGTTTTCCCTCTTTTTCTTCTGCGGCTGCAAACGCCTGCCTCACCTTCTCTCTCTCCTCTCCGCGCGGCGTTAAAAGGGGCCACCCTCCCCTCCCGTCTCCACCGTCTCCTCCTTCTTCTCCTTCCTGTGCGCGAGAGCGAGCAAGCGCGAGGGCTGCAGCGGCGGCCGCAGTGAGCGCGGAGGAGGCGCAGCGTGCGAGGGCGAGCTTGCCGGAGCGGCTTGGCCGGCCGGCGGAGGGCGCAGGGGGCGCGGAACGACGCGGAGAGGGACCTGCTGCAGGCTGAGCAGCAGGAGCGCGAGGTGCGACGCGGGCGGCGTCGCGAGCAGAGTCCGGGTCGCGCCCTGATTCTGGAAAAATTTCCAGAATCAGACGTCTGGGATGATAGGCAGACGGCGAGGACGACGTCTGGTAGCTCATACCGACGTCTGAAAGGTGTGTATTCCGCTTTCTTCTTCCTTCCTGTCGACCGACCGTACTAAGGGAGGGAGTTGGCTTTGCGCAGGTTCGCTGATTCGCCATCCTTTGCGAATCAGACGTCTGGAAGTTTTACCAGACGGCGGGAGTGACCTCCAGACGTCCGGGGTGACCATCGAACGTCTTGGAGATAGGACAGACGTCCCCGCAGAATTCTGGACGTCTGGGAAGCCACGCTGAACAGGTAATTCTCTGACCCACTGTTTAAGACGTCTGGAAGAAGTTCCAGACGTCTGATTTTGCACAGTATCATCTTTTTCGACCCGTTTAGGGCCCGTTCGGGCTCCGTTTTCCGCGATTCGAGTTGCGTTCTTTTCAGAATTAATTCCTCTACCTGTCTACAGTAGCTATACACTGTTTTGAGACACTCCTTGTGTTGATCCTTGTGATAGGACCTCGTTCAGTTGCAGTCTTGGGAGTCGCGGAGGCACGCGGGATTCCCGATCACGCTCCCATTACTCCCGTTGTACCTGGTAGAGTGGCTTAAGCTATTAAAATCTGTTAAAGTATGGAACCTTAACTAGAATCTAGGTGTTGCATGAATCCTAGGAATGAGAAATGTATGGAATGATAGCTCCTAGGTGTTGCATGAATCCTAGGGCTGGAAAATTAGATTGTATGATAGATCCTAGGATATGGCATGAATCCTAGGATGGAAAACTAGTGGAATGTATATATTGCAGTCTTGGAAAATGGAAAGAAATATAAAGCTGCCTGTAATTTGAATTAACAACTGCCTGTTGTGAACAGCTAACGTGGTTGAAAACATGGATTGTAAGAATGTGAAACTGGGAAGTGAAACCTGGATCTTGAGTAAAAAGGATGGAACCCTACGGGGAAGTAGGAGTAGAACTCCTGGAAAGTAAATGGAATAGTTTTGGGGAAGTGAGCTGGCCCTTGAGTACGGAGTACCAAGGAGAGCGACTGTCCCTCCTGTTTAGTGTAGAGCGGAGCTAGCCGCCCCAGGGACCCAGGGTTAGGACTGGCCACTCTGTACCGACTTGCTGGCCCTCGCGTACGTAGTACCGAGGAGAGCTACTAGTGTTAGGAGAGTACTAGCTACCCCACGGGCCCCGGGGTTCTGCTAGCCTCCTTCACCGACTTGTTAGGCCCACTAAGGCAAACCAGGGTAGTCAGGCGAGGGTGCGCGGACTGTGGAGGGGCAAGGCCCCGGTTTGGTTACTGTGGAGGGGTTGGACCCCTGTTACTGAGAGGGCTCTGCCCTGGTTCCGTGCTGTGCTTTGGGCGCACCCGTTAACGGAAACGACTGACCGCGTACCAGTGCGGGCTAGCTACCTGTGCGTTTATCGCGCATGCCGTAGTCACCGTTACGTCTGTCAGTGACCTTGGGGTGGTTGACTGAGGGTAGGATCACCACGGGGGACTCTCCCGGCCAGGAGAGCACCACGTGCTACTTCTACTTTTGGAAAAGACTGCAATCAAGATCGTTCCCACGAGGACATTCGAGATCAAGTAAAGGACCTGAGAAATAAATGAAATAGTGAGAAAAATTGAAAGATGTGAATAAAGGAAGTAATAGAACATAACAGCTAATGTACACTCTACTGTTGCCTTTAGTTAGCTTGCCACTCTACTCAGCGTTTTGCTGACGTGTTACACTCGTTACCTTTTCAGGACCAGGTGTTGAGCAGCCAGGGTCGGCGGCTGCAGAGGACACTGGGCCGAGTAGGGTCCAGTAGAGTTTACCACAGTCTTTTGTACCTTTTTTGTTTCTGTTCCAGTGAGTAGTTTTTGTTTCCGCTGTACTTTCTTTACCTGCAGTTCCTGTTATATGATAAATGTTGTTCTACTGTTGTGGTGGTACCTACTGTAGTAGTTTCTTTCCTTACTGCTGTACTTTCTTACTGTTAGTTATATTCATGCTGAATGTGGTTTATTTTACTATCTTTTGGTTACTTCCTCGTTGGACGACTAGGTCTTGGGATTAGTCGAGTCGGTCCGGTTCTCGTGTCTCGTAGGGACTCGGGAACCGGGTAGTTACAACACGAGATCGGACTGACTCGACTGATCCCAAGACCCAGTCGTCCAACGAGAAAGTAACCAAAAAGCAGGAAGGTAAGCCACATTCACTATGCTAAGCAACTAACAGTAGCAAAAGTACAGCAGTAAAAAAGTAAAACTACTACAGTACACACCACCACAATAATATAAAGTAAACGGTTACAGGAATATAAAGTACAAAATGTCAGAGTGTAGAGGTGCAAGAACTACTCACTACAACTAAAAATGAATACAACAAGAAGCTACAACTACTGGGCTCTACTAGGCCCAGCACCCTCTGCAGCCGGAGGCTCTGGCTGCTCAACACCTGGACCTGAAAAGGGGTTACGAGTACAAAACATCAGCGAACGTTGACTAGAGTGGCAACCAACTAACTAAAGCAGTAAAAGTGGACAGGTACCTGTTGTTTTTCAATTTCTTTCTTTCTTTAACTAATTATCCTTTCTTTCATCACTTGGTTTATTTATCAGGTCTCTTTCTTGATCTCGAATGTTCTTCGTGGGAACGATCTTGATTGCAGTCTTTTCCGAAGAGTAGAAGTCGCACGTGGTGCTCTCCTGGCCGGGAGAGTCCCCCGTGGTAGTCCTACACCCAGTCAACCACCCCAAGGCCACGGACAGATGTAACGGTGACTACGGCACTGATAAACGCCAGTTTATCATCATTTTTATGCTTTAAAACTAACTTAGCTCTTAGGATTTTACTCCACAAATGGGTTTTTGGGCTGCATTTAGGCATAAATTAGGATAGGCATGCATTGCATTTTTTATTGTCGTTTTAATGTGTTTTTGTGAGTGTTAGGGATGTACAGATGCACAGATCCCTAAAACCCTAGCACTCAAGAAGGCAAATGGTGAAGGAGAAGCCCAGACTAGCTGGAACTCAGCCTAATCCAGCTCACCTCAGCTTGATCCAGCTCACCTCAGCTTGATCTAGCTCACCGCAGCTGGAACCTAGCTTACTTGAACTAGGGTTAGCTCATCCCAGCTCCATTCAGCTAATCTCAGCTGGATGGCAGCTCAAGAGAGTTCATCCTAGCTCACCCTAGCTCAAGTCAGCTCAGATCCAGCTCAACTTAGCTGAGTCTAGCTCATCTCAGCTCCCACTAGTTCACAGGGAGCTCTAGCTAGCTCAGCTGAGTTGACAGGAGTTCACCCCAGCTCAGATCCAGCTACATTCAGCTCCACTCAACTCCAGCCAGCTGAAGAAGAATTCATCTCAGCTCAGGAAGCTCAAGTCCAGCTCCCGGGGACTCAGCTTAGCTCAACTCAGTTGAGCTAAGCTACCTTAGCTGCCTCAACCAGCTTGATTCTCCCCGGAAGCACCAGACCTAGCTCACCTCAGCTCATTTTGGTAGAAGCTAGCTCACTTTAGCTTGGCTTAGTAGCTAGCAAAGAACTAGCAAGCTAAGCCAGCTAGAGTAGCCCCATGCCAGCCTCTTCAGCAGCAGCCAGCTCCAGCTCCAGCTCCAGACTTCTTCTCCTCAGCTCCTTGCTCCAAACCCTAGCTCCAACACCTTCTCCTCTACTCCACCTTTAGCTAAGCTAGCTTAGCTTATCTTAGCTTAGCTTAGCTTAGGTAACAACCAGCTCCTTGGCCATTCATTACCTCCAAAATCAACCCTAGCTAGCTCCACCAACTCAAGCCTACCTAAGCTAGCTACCCTACTCAAGTTGGCACCACCTCCTAGCCATCCCTTCACCCCATTATCTCCACCAAAAGACACTTCAAGTTGGCGCCAAAAACCACCCCTAACCACCTCTATATTGGCGCCACTTTCAGCCCCTTAATCCACCCTACACCTACCCACATAAGCCATCCTAGCCATCCACCTAACCCCCCTTCTAGAATCCTTCTTGGCGCCAACTTAGACCCTCTTCTAGAAGCCATTTTGGCGCCAATATCAAGGGGTGTCAACACACATAACCACCCCTTAGGTGTCCCTTAAGGTGGCGCCAAACACCCTTGGCCATTGGATCCTTAACCACCTCCCTCCTTCCATCCTAGCCATCCATTTCAAAGGTCACCATAGCCCCCCTCCTATTCTATAAAAGGCCACCACCTACCACCATTTTGGAGGCATCCTCCCTTAGTATATTTTCTACCTAAACCACCTATACCTACGGCCAAGAAGAAGGAGTAGAGAAGGAGATTAAAGGGGCACATCACCAGCTCTTTTGGTGCCTTCTTCTCCCCACTCTCTTCAACTTGAGCCACGCCAAGGAGGAGGACTCTTCCACTTCAAGGAGGACGGCCAGGCAAAGGAGGACTTAGGGTGGACGTCCACCCTTGGAGAAAAACTTAGGGCACGCCCCCCTAAGGCTTGCCTTGGAGGACATCACCTTGGCGGAGTACTGCAAGGAAGGAGTTGAAGGATTCTTTTCAAGCTTGGGAGCCACCAACCTTGGAGCAAGAAGCCCTCTTCTTCACCATCTATCTAGAGGATTTGTGTTTTATTTTCTTATTTGCAATTTTCTAGTAGTACAAGCTTTCCTCTACTAGGCCTTTTGTAAAACACTTTATCAATTATCTAGTTGCCTTCTTTGCAATTTTTTTTGTTTGCATTTCTATTTGCTTATTTTCAGCATTCTTCACTTCCTCTCCCTAATTATTCTAGGCCTTCACTTGCTTAGAGTGAGCTTAGGGAGAGGCTCTACTTGCCACTTTAGAGTAGTTTACTTAATTGGAAGTGTAAACACTTTTCCAGCCATAATTTCGCATGTTGCCTTAGTTCAAAAATAAAGAAAAATGGTATATTGAAAATTACCAAAAAGAAAGTTGAGATATATTCCAAGCAAGAGAATCAATTTTGCAACCATATTGCCTCCTTGGACGACCCTAGATACTCCCCTATCTAGGATATAAATTTTAAAAGCGAAAGCGGATTCGCGTGTTACAACGACGTTAAAAAACTGCTTTTACAAATCACGCGTATTTCGCTATCACTTTTTGGCGCCGTTGCCGGGGAGGCACGGCTTTGCATTAACTCATTTTCTCTTGCTTGAAGTGGATCCCATCCCCTTCTCTTTCTTTCTTTTGTGTGTGCAGGAACTACAGCGGGAAAGCGGGAATCTGGAAGCGAGAGCTTAAAGATCCTTTTCTTCCCGCGAAAATTCAGGTTGGTTCCTCTTTCTGGTCACATAAATAATTAAAACTACCAAAAATATATTAAACTTGGCTTTCAGGACCATAAACACTTAAATTAAGTGAAGTGGTGCATTTTAAAATCCATTGTTTGCTTGTATGCTTCTTTAGCACCATTCCATTGCAAGTATTGGTGTTCTGTTTTTCGGGTCTAGATTTCTGTCCAGACTTGAAAAATTGATTCCTAACACCACAGGCCTCCTAAAATCATAAAATTTCATAGAGTGATTCCCAATTAAGTTTGGAACATCTGTTCCAAATTTCAGATCAATTGGATTTGTATTTAATTTTTAAAAATTCGTGGATTACAGAGGGGTCACACCCTCTAATCTTCCTGTTTTGCTGCTGTCCGCGAATTTTCAGAATTTTTATACTCATCCAATTTTTGTGAAATTTATCTTGTTGGAATCCCTGTAAAATTTTACATATCATATAAAATAATAAAAATTTTCTGAGGTCGGTGGTAATACTGAAAAATCTATAATACCCACGGGTATTATTTCTGGACTTTGACACCAGTACAATTAAAAATTCAAAACTATTATCAAACAAATTCCTAAAATCTTACAAAAATCTTTTCTGGAATCCTTGTTTGATTTTCTTCAAAGTAGTGGTGTTGTTTGACTTGTTTGGACCACTACTTAATTCTGAAAGCTAAAAATAATTCATTGGTAGTTAAATTTCTGTCTTAGGGATAATTGGCTTAGGGTTTCTTCTTTCTCTTTAGAGACTCAATTAAAAGGAAATATACAATCACACATACAACTGGTCTTTCCTTTGATTGTGAACTTTCAAACTTGTTTGAAAACTTAACCCTAAAATACATTCAATTAAATCAAATCCTAAAAGACAAAAATACAAAAAAAAAAAAATTGTGTGACAACTTGATTTTCATTGGAGCCACTCTCCAATTCCTGCACACACACAAAAAAATCAAATAACAGGGCAACAACCCAATAAACGCCCTCCACATTCCGTGTGCACTGTAGAATCCTAGACCGAATTAAAATTTGTAGCAACTTGACCCCTAAGGCTTTATCAACTTAGGCTTGCTATTTAGGTTTTAAGTTTTCTTTAGTTAGTACCAATTCTGTCATCTGTATCTGGTGTTCAGGCTGAGGGGCCGTGTCAAACGACCAGGCGCGGGTTTGTACAAGCACCTGGGGTTTTCCCTGGGAAACGTTTGGGCCCAAACCTCCCCTTAAGCAACCTGGCTAGATTTGTTGATAGAACGGGTATTCACTATTGACTACTTATTTCCTATATAGACCAAGTCTTAGGTTATTATTAGGGAGTCACAATCAAGTTAGGTCTAGTTTTTGTTTGTTTGAATTGCACACTTTCTCTCATCTCTTTCTCTTCTCCTCCCCTCCCCGTTCTTCCATTTTATGCACGGGCGACGATCTCAAAATCCGCACTTGGAAGGACCATTTGATTTCGCCCCCACGTAAAAAGACCACTTTTTCTGTCTTCTCCTGAAAAAATGGAAACACAACAAAATAGGTCCACTGACCCTTCCACGTCTACCTCTAACCCCACATCTAACCCTAATTCTAACCCTTCCACCCAAAACCCAACCACCAGTAACTTTCCACACTTGGAGCTCCCCAATCTTGAGTTGCCCCACACACAACATCAAGACCCCCTACCTGATCTTTTAAAATTGATGGCCGATCAAATTAATAAATTAAATTCCAATCAACAAACATTGACTAGGAACATCCAAAACCTAGCCAATCCAAGGCCAAACCCACCACCCCGTCAGCAGCCTGTTGTTCCTCTAAAAGATTTCTATGATCCATCTTATTATGAGGAACGACCAGGGGTGGTCATACCTGAGGGGGACTTTGAGATCAAGCCAGCCGTCCTGAACCTGATTAAACACTTTCATGGCCTTCCTAGGGAAGACCCTTTCAGCCACCTTGAAGAACTAACTCTTCTTGCACAGACAACCCGTTCCCGAAATGTGCAAGAAGACATATGGCTGATGCGGCTTTTTCCATTATCTCTTAAAGATAAGGCCGCTTATTGGTTCAGGACCATTGGCCGACCCATTACAACATGGCCTCAACTCAAGAGTGCCTTCCTCAAGAAATTCTTTCCCATAGGTCGTACCAATTCCTTACGAAGATCTATTACGACCTTTCACCAAAAATCTGGTGAAACTTTCCATGATTCTTGGGAAAGATTTCAAGACCTTTTAAGAAGTTGCCCGCACCACGAGATTCCTTTATGGCAGCTCGTGCAAATCTTCTATCATGGATTAGATGATCAAATCCGACAGTTTGTCGATGCCTCGTGTGGCGGCAACTTTTTAAATAAAGATGCAGAAAGTGCCTATGACCTGTTCGAAGAAATGAGTGAAAACTCATTTAATCAAGCTTCCATGAACACATTTTGCAGAACCCAAAACCCGCAGTTCGGTGTTCATGAAATAGGCACTCAATCTATCCCTGTCACCCAAGACGATCTTCAATTGATTGCTCAAAAACTCGACCAGATGCATATTAATCAAAAGAAAATTGAGGAAAGACTAGCCACTTCAACTCAAGCTCCACACCCACATCTAACCCAACCTAACTTTCCACGAAGAGAAAATTTGCACAATCTCAACACCACTCCTGCTGATTATTCTGAGGTTGCCCATGATTCACTGGGGAATTTCAATTATCCAGATCTTAACCCCACCGAAAATATTTCTGCCATCCAGGAGCCCTTTAAAAATTCTTCCAATTGGAAAAATTACCCGAACTACTCCTGGAATAATCAAGTTTCCTCCCAACCATATCATTTTAATGGGTATGGGTCGAATCCAAATTTCCATCCTGGGCCATCCCAACAAGATATCAATGCCCAGATGCTACGGACCCTGCAGGATATGCAAACAAAAATGACGGAAGTAACCCGCAACATCACAAATCTGAACAATCAGATTGGGGTTGCTCCCACGCAAAGACCTGTAGGACATCTTCCGTCCCAACCCATACCCAATCCCAATCACCAAGGGAACCATTATATGGGTAGAAATCCACATTATCCAAATCAGCCTCCTCCTAATCCACCTCAGCAGCCGCCCAGGTTCCTGCAATCACAGGCCCCCCCACCTCCTCCAAATAATAATCCGACTGCACATGCAGTTACCTTGAGGAGTGGGAAAACCACCACTGACCCCGAGCCTTCGCACGAACCTGGTAAGATACATGTGCAAGTTGACTCCCCACCTCCCCATCAGGAAGAAAAAGAACAACAACAATCTCAAGACAAGATTCCTATCCCTTTCCCACAAGCTCTCTACCCTACCACCAACAAAAGAAAGAAATCTGAGCCCACTACAGAAGAACTCATGGAGCTATTTGGGCAAGTTCATATCAATATCCCTCTCCTAGATGCCATCAAATATATACCTGCCTATGCTAAATTTTTGAAGGATATTTGTACTCCTAAAAGGCAGGCTAAAAATCTAGGACAGGTGCATCTTTCAGAGACAGTAAGCTCTGTCATACAGAGTAAGCTGCCTCCTAAGATGAAAGATCCGGGGGCGCCTTTAATTTCTGTAATTATTGATGACACTACATTTAATCGCGCCCTCCTTGATCTTGGTGCCTCTGTAAATATTATTCCCACAAGTTTATTCGAAGAATTTCAGATCGGTGAATTAAAACCCGTCGAGGTTACCCTGCAATTAGCCGACCGATCTACAATCAAACCTCGTGGGATTGTTGAGGATGTATTAGTCAAGGTCCAGAATTGTGTCTTCCCTGCAGACTTTCTGGTTCTTGACATTGAGGCACCCGAATCATTACTGGACTCCCCGATAATCCTTGGACGCCCCTTTTTGGCTACTGCAAAGGCAAATATCAATTGCCACACAGGCAAAATGGATATCAACTGTGCAGGCCAAACTATCACCTTAGATATTTTTAAATCCTCCAGGAGATTCCATGATGATAACTTCTTTGAGGACTCAGATACTGAAATTTCTAATATGGTGGAGGAGACAATGTTAATAGATACCCTTACCGACCACAGTTTTTTTGAGGACTCTGATTCAAACTCAGTGGTCGGCGAGATCTGTGATCCGGAAACTTGTCTTGACTCCAAATTTGTTCCTGATACCCCCCCTGACCCACCCACTATTAACGCACCTAATTTTTCCACACTAACTCACCATTCCTTCCCCGACCCCTTTCTTACGGACCTGCCACCAACCCCACCCGAGTTTGGCACCCAACCTGAATTAAAACCATGGCCAGACTCGGGTCACACTTATCAATTTCCATCTCACTTTGATCCCAATATTATTTCTAATCAATTTTCTAGGGATCTAGACGAAGACACCTTTTTTGCGGGCATTCAAGTGTCCAATTATTTACATGATTTTCCGTCTTCTGTGCATACCTTCACGCCCGGCTGAATGGCGTAAAAGATAGCACTGGATGGGAGATAACCCATCATTTTCTTGCTTTCCTTTTTTCTTCTTTTTCCAGGTTTTATTCATCCTAAACCTGACCGTTCTTCACTAAGGTGATTCCTTTTTCCTCCTAATGCATGAGGACATGGCATATCTTGAGCATGGGGGGGTGTTTTTAAATTTTTACGATCGATTTAGGATGTTTAAAACCTAAAAACATGCAATTTTCTTTAATTTATTTCCTGTTTGCATACCCAAAAAAAGAAAAAAAAAAAATTGTTGAAAACTTTTTGAGGAAAAATTTTGAAATCAGGACTAAGGTCGAAAAATTCACTTCTGGTACAATGGGATTTAATCCTTAACAAACTAAGGATAAGGATATGGATCTGATCATTAGAATTCCAGGGTCTATTTTAGACTAGATCAGATATCCTTCTCTAAAATTCCACCTGAACTCATGATAGTTCAGGTGACTTGATCCTATTTTGTAATATGGAAAGTATTTGACTTAGTTTTTGATTCAAAAACCTGCGATTCTTGAGAAACTTCTTGTGTCAATTTTTACACACAAGCCAACAACTAAAAATTTGAAAAAACTCCCTTGTTTGGATTTAGTAAAAGTCTGAAGCAGATCATTGGTTTGAGTTCCCACCGTCGAGAAGAAGGAAAAAACCTTCTTTGAGGACGCGATGTCAACATGTTACCGCCTCGGCGCTGCTCTATATCTATATTTCATATCTTTAGACGGAGCATTAAAGCGCATTTCAGCAGCTCAAGTGTCTTGGACGGAGCTCTACCTATAGCGTCGGAGCAAGAGCTTGAGTTTGCTTGGAGCGCCCCTTTTCACCGCATTGTGTTTTGGGGTTGTGAGCTCCTGGGTGGTGTCATGGACAGTGCTATCCCGAAGTACTGGCGCCAGAGCCCCCTCGAGGAATGGTAATGGGAATGATGATACCGACACATCTGTTGTAAGACTAAGCTAAAAATAAGCATGGGGGAGAAAAAATAATAATAATAATAATAATAATAATAACACGTCCTTATTAAGGTTGGCTTTTCACAAGCACCGACACAAGGTTTTAAAGGAATTTGCAAGTTGCGAATCAGATTCACGAGCCAGAAAAATCCTAAAAACAAAAATCTCAAGTCATCTGAATTAACAAGGGGTTAATTTGTGAATTTTCTGAGGATATATTGATCCTGTTCTATCTAATGGTTGGATCCAAAAACAAATCCTGATGTTTATCTTCAACAAATCCCGTATCTCCTGTGTTTTAATCTACCAAGGTCCCTTAATCTCTTTTTCTCCTCAAAAGTCAAAAAAAAAAAAAAAAAAAAAAAAAAATTAGATTTCCCAAAAATTCCGTTTTCCAAAAAAATTAATGTTTTGCTAAGAGACTAGCAAAAGATAAGCATGGGGGTGTGATAAACGCCAGTTTATCATCATTTTTATGCTTTAAAACTAACTTAGCTCTTAGGATTTTACTCCGCAAATGGGTTTTTGGGCTGCATTTAGGCATAAATTAGGATAGGCATGCATTGCATTTTTTATTGTCGTTTTAATGTGTTTTTGTGAGTGTTAGGGATGTACAGATGCACAGATCCCTAAAACCCTAGCACTCAAGAAGGCAAATGGTGAAGGAGAAGCCCAGACTAGCTGGAACTCAGCCTAATCCAGCTCACCTCAGCTTGATCCAGCTCACCTCAGCTTGATCTAGCTCACCGCAGCTGGAACCTAGCTTACTTGAACTAGGGTTAGCTCATCCCAGCTCCATTCAGCTAATCTCAGCTGGATGGCAGCTCAAGAGAGTTCATCCTAGCTCACCCTAGCTCAAGTCAGCTCAGATCCAGCTCAACTTAGCTGAGTCTAGCTCATCTCAGCTCCCACTAGTTCACAGGGAGCTCTAGCTAGCTCAGCTGAGTTGACAGGAGTTCACCCCAGCTCAGATCCAGCTACATTCAGCTCCACTCAACTCCAGCCAGCTGAAGAAGAATTCATCTCAGCTCAGGAAGCTCAAGTCCAGCTCCCGGGGACTCAGCTTAGCTCAACTCAGTTGAGCTAAGCTACCTTAGCTGCCTCAACCAGCTTGATTCTCCCCGGAAGCACCAGACCTAGCTCACCTCAGCTCATTTTGGTAGAAGCTAGCTCACTTTAGCTTGGCTTAGTAGCTAGCAAAGAACTAGCAAGCTAAGCCAGCTAGAGTAGCCCCATGCCAGCCTCTTCAGCAGCAGCCAGCTCCAGCTCCAGCTCCAGACTTCTTCTCCTCAGCTCCTTGCTCCAAACCCTAGCTCCAACACCTTCTCCTCTACTCCACCTTTAGCTAAGATAGCTTAGCTTATCTTAGCTTAGCTTAGCTTAGGTAACAACCAGCTCCTTGGCCATTCATTACCTCCAAAATCAACCCTAGCTAGCTCCACCAACTCAAGCCTACCTAAGCTAGCTACCCTACTCAAGTTGGCACCACCTCCTAGCCATCCCTTCACCCCATTATCTCCACCAAAAGACACTTCAAGTTGGCGCCAAAAACCACCCCTAACCACCTCTATATTGGCGCCACTTTCAGCCCCTTAATCCACCCTACACCTACCCACATAAGCCATCCTAGCCATCCACCTAACCCCCCTTCTAGAATCCTTCTTGGCGCCAACTTAGACCCTCTTCTAGAAGCCATTTTGGCGCCAATATCAAGGGGTGTCAACACACATAACCACCCCTTAGGTGTCCCTTAAGGTGGCGCCAAACACCCTTGGCCATTGGATCCTTAACCACCTCCCTCCTTCCATCCTAGCCATCCATTTCAAAGGTCACCATAGCCCCCCTCCTATTCTATAAAAGGCCACCACCTACCACCATTTTGGAGGCATCCTCCCTTAGTATATTTTCTACCTAAACCACCTATACCTACGGCCAAGAAGAAGGAGTAGAGAAGGAGATTAAAGGGGCACATCACCAGCCCTTTTGGTGCCTTCTTCTCCCCACTCTCTTCAACTTGAGCCACGCCAAGGAGGAGGACTCTTCCACTTCAAGGAGGACGGCCAGGCAAAGGAGGACTTAGGGTGGACGTCCACCCTTGGAGAAAAACTTAGGGCACGCCCCCCTAAGGCTTGCCTTGGAGGACATCACCTTGGCGGAGTACTGCAAGGAAGGAGTTGAAGGATTCTTTTCAAGCTTGGGAGCCACCAACCTTGGAGCAAGAAGCCCTCTTCTTCACCATCTATCTAGAGGATTTGTGTTTTATTTTCTTATTTGCAATTTTCTAGTAGTACAAGCTTTCCTCTACTAGGCCTTTTGTAAAACACTTTATCAATTATCTAGTTGCCTTCTTTGCAATTTTTTTTGTTTGCATTTCTATTTGCTTATTTTCAGCATTCTTCACTTCCTCTCCCTAATTATTCTAGGCCTTCACTTGCTTAGAGTGAGCTTAGGGAGAGGCTCTACTTGCCACTTTAGAGTAGTTTACTTAATTGAAAGTGTAAACACTTTTCCAGCCATAATTTCGCATGTTGCCTTAGTTCAAAAATAAAGAAAAATGGTATATTGAAAATTACCAAAAAGAAAGTTGAGATATATTCCAAGCAAGAGAATCAATTTTGCAACCATATTGCCTCCTTGGACGACCCTAGATACTCCCCTATCTAGGATATAAATTTTAAAAGCGAAAGCGGATTCGCGTGTTACAACGACGTTAAAAAACTGCTTTTACAAATCACGCGTATTTCGCTATCAGGCACGCGCGATAAGTGCACGGGTAGCTACCCCACACTGACACGCGGTCAGTTGTTTCCGTTAGCGGGTGCGTCCAAAGCACAGCACGAAACCAGTATATGGCCTAGCCCTCTTAGTAACAAGGGTCTAGCCCCTCTCAGTAACCAAACAGGGGTCTCGCCCCTCCACAGTCTGCGCACCCTCACCTAACTACCCTGGTTTGCCCAGTGGGCCTAACAAGTCGGTGTAGGGCGGCTAGCTGAACCCCGGGCCCCGTAGGGAGGCTAGCTCCCTCCCAACACTAGTAGCTCTCCCCGGTATAGTGTACATGAGGGCTACAGAGTCAGTGCAAAGTGGCCAAACCCACCCCGGGTCTCAACTCGAGGGCAGCAAGCACCCTCTACACTAAGAGGTAACATGCACTCCTCTTGATACCACGTACTCAAGAGGTAGCACATTTCCCGATGCATTTCCATATCCATTCCATATATTTCCAATAGCTTAACTACTAGTCCCCCATGGGGTTCATGCTCATGTTCCTCAGTTCATTCCATACCAGGTTTCATCATTTCTATTTCCATTCTCGGGTTATATACATGCAACTGGTAATTCTATCATTCACATTTTCATATTCAGGTTATTCACAGGTAGCTCGTGTTTCCAACATTTGCTTTTCCATTTCCAAATTATATACATGCAGCTCATATTATGTCATTTCACGTGTGCGGCAGGAAAGTTACATACAACAGTTAACAAGTACTATATACTTCGCAGGCAACTGCTATTCATTTACGGGCAATTGTTATCATTCTATCTACTCATTCAATACAGCAATCCATTCATTCAGTACAGACATTCCAGTATTTCTAGTGTTAAGACCCGTGCTATTAAAGCCCTCTAAGATGTCTGGAAGTTGGGTCAGACGTCTGGACATCTTCCCAGACGTCTGGAAATCAATTTTTGTGTGCGTACGTCCTCGAGTCTGCACGCGTGCCGCGTGCAGATTGTGTGCAGCCGCCTTCTTCTCTCCCCTCTCACCGACAGAACCCTACCCCACGCCTACTTAAAACCTTCTCTCCCTCGTTCACCACCCCACTTCTAGCCACCTTCTCCTTCCTCCAGCGAGAGCGAGAGCGGCGAGTGCAGCGAGCGAAGCAGCGGAGAGGAGGAGCAGCGTGAGAAGGAGAGGAGAGCGCACGAGCTCGCGAGAGAGCTCACCGGAGAAGCTCACGGCCAGTCGAGCATGCGCAAGGCGGAGAGGTATGTCGGGGAAGTCCTCTCCGACACTGCTGCAGCTAGAGCAGCGGGCGAGCGAGTGCGGCGCGGCCGCACGCAGCACGAAAAAGATGAAGGAGCTTCTGGTTCTGGGATTTTTCTCAAAATTAGACATCTGGATCTACATCTAGACGACGTAGATGACGTCTAGAGGAGGCTCTAGATGATTGAGAGGTAAATCCTGCGCCCTATGCCTCCCTTTGCGAATATGGCCATGCAGGCCATTCCGCCGAGGCATTGATACATGCCGTATTAAGGAGATTTACGTTGCACGTGCAGGATTTGCTTTCGGATGGCGCAAGACACGCCCTCCCATGCAGTTCAGACATCTGGGCAAGGCACCAGACGGCGGGGAGTGTCTCCAGACGTCCGGAGAGGTGGTCGGACGTCTGGAACTAGGTCCAGATGGTTCAGCAGGATCCCTGGACATCTGAGGAGTAGCGCAAAGTGAGGTATGGTTCTGGGCTCCTTTTAAGACGTCTGGAAGGTGTTCCAGACGTCTGATTTGAGTCAGGATTGTCGTTTTTGACCCGTTTAAGGTTCGTTTGAGGTCCGATTTCCGCATTTAAGATTCTGTTCTTCTTTGTATAAGTTCCTCTACTTATTGAAATGCTTTTATCATGTTCTGAGTGGTTTCTTGTGGTTGATCCTTGTGTTAGGAAAACCTCATTTCGTTGCGGGTTTGGAGGTTACGGAGGCATGTGGACCTGCCGATCAAGCCCCCATTACTCCTGGTTTTGCTGGTAGAGTGGCTTCCCCTAGTTAATTACAAACATAAATGCATATCTGGAATGAATATTAGATCCTAGGGTATGGCATGAACCCTAGGACTAGAAACACTGGATTGAATGTTAGATCCTAGGATATGGCATGAACCCTAGGACTAGAAATACTGGATTGAATGTTAGATCCTAGGACTAGAAACACTGGAATAATTGTATGGAATGCATGAATTACAGTCTTGGATGAGTAAACGGCATAATAACAATTGCCTGTAATTGGATAACAGTTGCCTGTGAAATGTTAAGTACTGTTGTTAGCAACTGTTGCATGTAATTCCTGTTGTTTGCAATTAAATACGAGCTGCCTGTATATGAATTGGGAATGAAAGATTGAATGTTGAAGACACGAGCTACCTGCGAATAAACCTGAAATGATGAAACCTAGTATTGCGTGGCCTGAGAAACATGAGCATGAACCCTAAGGGAAATTAGGAGTAGAGCTCCTGAAAAATAAATGGAATGGAATTGGAAATGTGAATGGGGAAGTGAGCTGGCCCTTGAGTACGGAGTACCAAATAAAGTGACTGTCCCCCCCCCCCCCCCCCCATTTAGTGTAGAGCAGAGGTAGCCACCCTAGGGTTGGGACCTGGGGTTAAGGCTGGCCACTTTGTACCGACTTTTTGGCCCTCGCATACACAGTACAAGGGAGAGCTACTAGTGTAGGGAGGGAGCCAGCCACCCCACGGGGCCCAGGGTTCAGCTAGCCATCCTACACCGACTTGCTAGGCCCACAGGGCAAACTAGGGTAGTCAGGCAAGGGTGCGCGGACTGTAGAGGGGCGAGACCCCTATTTGGTTCTTAGGGGCTAGACCCCTGTTACTGAGAGGGCCATGCCCTATACTAGTTCCATGCTGTGCTTTAGGTGCACACGTTAACGGAAACGACTGACCGCGTATCAGTGCGGGGTAGCTACCCATGCGTTTATTGTGCGTGCCGTAGTCACCGTTACATCTGTCAGCTACCTTGGGGTGGTTGACTGAGTGTAGGACCACCACGGGGGACTCTCCCGGCCAGGAGAGAACCACGTGGTACTTCTATTCTTCGGAAAAGACTGCAATCAAGATCATTCCCATGAGGAACATTCGAGATCAAGAAAAAGACTTACTAAATAAACCAAGTGATGAAAGAAAGAATAATTAGTTAAATAAAAAAAGAAATTGAAAACAACAGCTACCTGTCCACCTTTACTGTTTTTAGTTAGCTGGTTGCCACTTTACTCAGTGTTCGCTGATTTCGTGTACTCATAACCTTTTTCAGGTCTAGGTGTTGAGCAGCCAGAGCCTACGACTGTAGAGGGTGCTGGGCCCAGTAAAGCCCAGTAGTTGTACCTTTTCGTTGTACCCCGTTTCTTGTTGTAGTGAGTAACTTTGTTACACTTCTATACTCTTTATTGTAAACTTTATATTCATGTACCTGTTTAAATTCTCTACTGTTGTGGTAGTGTGTACTGTAGTAGTTTACTTCTTTACTACTGTACTTTTGTTATTGTTTGTTGCTTACATGGCGAATGTGGTTTATTTTTACTGCTTTTTGGTTACTCCCTCGTTGGACGACTGGGTTTTGGAATCAGCCGAGTCGGTCCGATCTCGTGTCCTGTAGAGATTCGGAAACTGGGTCGTAACATCTAATCCTAGGATTCACGCCATATCTTAGGTTCTAATCATTCATTCCACACATGCATTTAGGTTTTAATTAAATTAAAAGGAAGCCACTCTACCAGTAAACCTAGGAGTAGTGGGGCCTTGAACGGCAGGGTTACGCACCTCAGCAAGCCCCGAACCCGTAACGGAAACCAGTCCTATCGCAAGGATCAATCACAAGAGAATACTCAGAACAGTATATAAAGTCTTCTAACAAGTAGAGGAATTCATACGGGAAATATCGGTGTCTTAATTGCCGAAATCGGACCCCAAACAGATCCTAAACGGGACAAAAATAGTGTTTCCGACTCAAATCAGATGTCTGGAACAACTTCCAGACGTCTTAAAAGTGTCCAATGCCATACCTCAAGTCCTATGCCACTCCTCAGGCATCCAGGAACTCCGCTGGACCATCTGGACCCAGTTCCAGACGTCCGACCACCTCTCCGGACGTCTGGAAGTGCTTCCCGTCGTCTAATATGTCACCCAAACGTCCTAAATGCGTGGGAAGGCGTGTCCCACGCCTTTCTAAATTGAACCCTGCACGCAATCTACCAAATCTCCTTAAAAAGGCATGCAACAGTGCCTCGGCGGAGCGTCCTGCATGGCCATATCCGCAAAGAAGACGTACCTTCGCGAGGTCTACTTCTCAGTCGTCTGGAACCTCTTCCAGATGTCATCTACGTCGTCTAGACGTCTCTCCAAACATCTGATTCTAGGAAAATCCCAGAACCAGAACCTGCTTCCACCCTCTCGCGCCGTGCGTGGCCGTGCCGTGCCCTCTCGCCTGCTGCTCCAGCTGCAGCAGTCTCAGGGAGGACCTCCCCGACGCACCCCTCCACCTTGCGCATGCGCCGCTCCGACCGTGAGCTCACCGGCGAGCTCCCACGCGAGCTCGTAAGCTAACTTCTCTCCCTCTCACGCTGCTCTTCCTCTCCTTCTCGCGCCACTCCCGCGCTCTCACCGCTCTCGCTGGAGGGAAGGAGGAAGGTGGCTGAGAAGTGGGGGTGGAACGAGGGAGAGGAGGGGGCCTTATATAAGGGTGTGAGTTTAGGGTTTCGTTGGGGGCGGAAGGAGAGAGAAGAAGAAAAACGAGGGGAGCGTACTGTCTGTGCACAGCACGCGCGTAGACGCAAGTTCGTACTCAAAATTTTCGATTTCCAGATGTCTGGGAAGGTTTCCAGACATCTGACTAGACGTTTGACTCACAGTCCAGATGTCTTAAAATACTCAAACAGCACGGGTCTTAACAATATATATATATATATGTATGTATGTATGTATATATGTGTATACATACATACCATACATAGATTAATGTAAAGTGAGAGGATGAGAGGCTTTCACATGAACACCTCAATTATTTAAAGGGTTAGGATCTATTTTAACAAAAAAGAGTAATAACGTGGGATTTCCATCTCCTCTACCCTTACCTCTTCCACACACCCAATCTTTTCATCTTCCCTCTCATCAACCTCCTCCCACATTTTTTTTCGGAAGAGATGACTTACACTAATTTAAATTGTGTAATATGTTCTTAAAAACTTTGTTAATGTTTTTTCTCTTATCATTTTATTATTTATGTGTTAGTTTTTTATATTTGATTAACTTGTTCGTTGCTATAACCCATAACCAATATAGTGAAAAAAATTTAATAAATTTGAACCAAACTTGTAAAAAAAAGTCAAATAAAGAAATACTTGACACGTTTTTTACACTTATATATTATAAAGATTTGATACATATTTAAATTTTTGACGAATTGAATATGAATCTAGGCTTACATATTTGAAGGACATTTGATTTCTATTTAAATTTAAATTTTTAAGAAATTTAGAAAAAATAAAAAATATTATTATAAAATCTTAAGAAATAAATGATGAGAGTTAATTACGTTACATAGAAAGTCACTTCTTTTTGAAATCTTAATTTAATTCTCTATAATAAAAAAGAAATAAATTTCTAACAAATGAAATCCAATCATATACTTAAAAGTAAAAAGTGATAAATCAAAAATATAATTTTTTAATTTTCTAATTCTATAAAACCTCGATTCAATTAGCACCTCCACGCTCCAGAACACGAGTCTACAATAATTTATGTAATACAAGTGCCTATGGCAAGAATCTTGGAACAAACTAATTCATGCACCACTTTATACCCGATATCACCGTATTAATCATTTTCGTTTATTTATTATATTCACACTTTTTTACACCTATTCGTCCAAAGTAACTAGCTAACCATATGCCTACCATGACATATAGCCTTCTCTCTTGAGGATCCAAAATCTCATGTATAATCGAACAAGGGGAAAAATTGGCTGTCCTCTGCACATCGATCTTCCAGACAACACAGCGACCGAGACTTAGAATATCAGAGGAAGGGTATTTTTAAAAGGATTATCATGTATTTCTACTCGAAAGTCATGGAGATTATCCCGTTAATTTAACCTATGAATGTTTGAAATGCAATGAGATAATACAGAGAATTATACTACTCATGTAATGAGACAATCACGACTTGCTTTATTTTTGTGAGATGAGAGATGATGAGGGTTAGCCTATGAGATAACCAATCTTGCATCATGTCTGTAGGGTTAACCCAACCTAATGATAAAATTGGATTATCCCTATTTTGAAGGGACAATCCATCGAACAAATTAGACCTTAAGATCTAGTTTGGTAATGGAGATAACCTATCGAAATAGGAGTTAATCTTATTTTGTGAGAATGATATTTTGACCCTAATTAAGAGGACTTAACTAGAGATAAGTTATTTTTTGTCGGTTAACCCATGTATTTTAACATGTTGATCCAAAAATTTTCCAAACAACCACAAGTTAACCTACTAAGATAATCTTTATGACTTTCAAACAAAAATACAAGATAACCCATCTACAAAAAATTATCCCATAAAATCTATCTCTCTATCCAAATTAATCCTAAAATTCAGATCCCTCCTATCGAAATCAAGACTCGTCCGTGTAACTTGCAGCTTTGGTCCGATTCGACCACTTCAGCTCGAATTTCAAATTGCAAGTCCACGTCCAAGTTTTAAGGCATCATCATCGGGCTCCAAAGCCGTCACCCCCACCATTCCCATCCCCATCCTTTGGACGTCCAACAACAAGTAGGCACCCTTTTATCCTCCTCCCTCACCAGCTACCACGCCACTACTCCCCTTCCTCCACAACACCCCCCCTCCCAACCCCAATGCCATGGACGACCTCCAAGCCCTGGTCTCCAGCCAACACCACACGAGTTTTGCATGGCCTCCGCCACGGAGTCCAACCTTGAGCTCATTGGAAAGAAGATCTATTGCATCATTGGACAACAAAACATGTTGTAGAAGAATGCAAAGATCTATTCCAAAGAAATACCATAATTAAAGTCACTTACATACCTAGTTAATTTGTTCAGAAAGCTCATTATCTAACAAAATTTTGTGCTGATGTTGATCTACAAGGAGATGGTTCATGCCCAATCCTCCTCGTGGCCTAAAAATGCAATGTATGGGGCAATCTTTACTTCAATGGAAGCATTTTTCCTGTAAAAAAAAAAAAAAAATTAGCCATCCTATCATTTGTGATGGAATAATTTGCAAGAAAATTAAAGTTGCGGGAGCTAAACCCTTGCCGACCTACCCCAGCCGTCCCATTAGGATGGGTGGTTGTTTTCGCAAATGGTATTGCTTCTGTACCTGAAATAGATGCACTATACTGCCCGGTGCCTTTTTTATTTAGTATCTAGATGAGAAAACTCTTTAGATTGTCATTTCAACTGACATTAAGTGCCAACTATAAGCATGAGTAAACATCGTGACTTTTCAAGTACTTGAATTGAGAATGTTTTTACCCATTGATTTGATATCTTAAGCAGCAGTTCAGGAAATCTATCGATGGGGTCACTACATATGCGCACGAGTATGTAGTTTTATATTTTTTATTTTAATAATTATAAAATAATTAATTAATTTATTAAATTTTGTATTATATATAATATTACAATTATACAACTATCTCAAGTAGTATAATAAAAAAATATAATTAATACTATTACTCTTTAATTACCATACAATTTAGACTATAAAAAGTTAAAAAAAATGTAGAGACTAAAATCTAAATATTCATTTAAATAAACATAAAATGTTAGCCAACTGTGTTCATCTAAAATAGTGGCTCAATATTAAAAAATTAAGATAAAAAAAATCAAACACTTAAAATGTTCATCCAAACAAGTACTTATTAAAAGCCTAAAAATATCATTCTCAATAAAATCCATCTTCAAAATTTATGATGGGGATATCATCTTCCTTATCAATCTCCTGAATAGATGGAAATTCTTGTTCATATAAGCTTTGCAATGTTGTTCAGGGACATGCAAGCCTTTAACTCCTATTTTGCACTACTTGTTTTAGCAAACAAGTTCCATATGAACCTCATTCCTTCAAACACATCTTGCTCTCCTTCATCGCTTTCTAGCTAGTCCCTAACATAAGCTCGATCCTTTATGGCTAAGGGATCATTTTTCTTAAGTTGATGTTCTTCCAACTTGGAATTGAACTTAACATATGACAAGTCATTTATTCTTTTAAGTTCAAGTTTGTTCCTTCTTTTTGTATGAATCTGCAATTTGTTCATTTATGAAGCAAATAGTGACACCAATACAAAGTGTAATCCAATTGTTAATCAATGCTCATAATTTTTAACATTATTGCCTCAAAAGAACTCCAATTCCTTTCGCACTTAGATGAAGATGATGTTAACTTTAAGATCTTCAAAGCCATCTCTTTCAAATGAGGTGTCTCCAACCCATATAATGACCACCATTCAGCTGCATCATATAACTAGCTTAATGAATTGTCCATATATAAGTAGCTTTTTCACATATGAACAAATTGTAATGAGTAGTGAATATCTACATTGAAGTCGTCATCATTTGTTACGACTCAGTTCCCGGATCCCTACAGGACCCAAGGCTGACTTGCCTCGACTAATCCCAAGACCTAGTCGTCAAACAAGAAATAACCAAAAGCAGGAAAATAAACCACATTCACACATGCAATATAACTAAGCAGAAGAAAAGTACAAAGCAATAAGGAAAATAGAACAACTGTCTAAGTACATGCCACCACAACAACAAAAAAAAAAAAATGAAGGAAACAGAAGTAGCAGAAACAGTAAACTAGGTATCCATTACTCACTACAAAATAGAGAAAAGAAAGTGCTGAAAGAACGACTACGGCTGGGCTTGGCTAGGTTCAGCACCCTCTGCAGCTAGGAACTTGGGCTACTCGACTCCTGATCCTAAACAGTGTTATGAAAAGACAGAGTCAGCGAATGCTGAGTAGAGTGGTGTTTGTATTATTTAAGTACAAGTACAGTAAAAAGAACAACATATTTATTTCTCATTTCTCTTTATCTCATTTATATATTTCTATTTCATCTATTTCTCAAAGTATCCAGATATTTCTTGATCTTCCATGTTACTCATAGGAACAATCTTGATTGCAATCTTTTCCGTAGAGTAGAAGGTACACGTGATGCTTTCCTAGCCAGGAGAGTCCCCCGTGGTAGTTCTACACCCAGTCAACCACCCCGAGGTCACTGTCAAGATGTAGTGGTGACTATGGCATGCGTGATAAACTCACGGATAGCTACCCTACACTGATACGCGGTCAGTTGTTTCCGCTAGCGGGTACGTCCCAAAGTACAGCACAGAATAGTATAGGGCCTAGCCCTCTCAGAACCAAACAGGGGCCTTGCCCCTCTACAGTCCGCACATCCTCGTCTGACTACCCTGATTTGCCCAGAGGGCTTAACAAAGTCTGTGTAGGGTGGCTACCTAAACCCCGGGCCCCGTGGGGTGGCTAGCTCACTCCCTACACTAGTAGCTCGCCTCGGTACCACGTACGCAAGGGCCAACAAGAGTCGATGTAGAGTGGTCAATCCTAACCTCGTGTCTCAACCCAAGGGAGGCTAACTCCGCTCTACGCTAAAAGGGGATAGTTGCTCTCCTTAGTACCACGTACACAAGGGCCAGCACACTCCCCATCTACATTCTAGATTCCGTTGATCCACAAGAGTTCTACTTCTAATTCCCCGTAGGGTTCATGCTCATGTTCACCTCATTTATCCAAATCCAGATCTCATGTTCCTTATCCATATACAGGCAGCTCATGTTTCCATAATTCAATTCTCAAAAACAAGCAACTAGTGTTTTCACAGACAATTTCTCAATTATATGCAGGCAGCTCGTATTTTACATGCATCTAGTAATTATATTAAAGGCATTTGCTAGAAATTTATCTTAACCATGCGTTCAGTAAACAGTACAACTCAAACAAGCTCATTTATTTTCTACCCTAGGGTTCATTTCAGATCCTAGAGTTCAATCCAACTATTCCAACCAAATACATTCTTATTTAAACATTAACAACTGAGCTAAACCACTCTACCGGGTATCACAAGAGGAATGGGGGCCTGTGCTATAGATCTTGTCGTCTCCGCGGGTCCCAAACACGCCACTGGCTGGTAACCTGTACCAGCAACTAATATATATTAGACAAGCTCAAAACAGTAGGTACTCAACACGAATACATAGAGGAACTCAAGTAGAAAATAACGGTACTTCGTTTGTGGAAATCCGATTCCATTTGGACCTTAAACAAGCCAAAAATGCAGTTTCTAATCAAAATCAGATGTCTGAGCCTAATCCTGAACGTCTTAAAAGACATCAAAACTCACCTTGTGTTTCCTATGGCTGATTAGACGTCTAGACCTCCTCTACGACTGTTACAACTCGATTCCCGAATCCCTACAGGACACGAGAATCGGGCCGACTCGACTGATCCCAAGACCCAGTCGTCCAACGAGAAAGTAACCAAAAAGTAGTCAAATAAACCACATTCACCATGCAAGTAACTAACAGTAACAAAAGTACAGCAGTAAAGAAAAGAACTACTACAGTACATACCACCACAACAAAAGTACAACTACTGGACTCTACTAGGCCCAGCACCCTTCGCAGCCGTAGGCTCTGGCTGCTCAATACCTAGTCTTGAAAAAGGTGACAAATATGACATGTCAACGAAACGCTGAGTAGAGTGGCAACCAGCTAGCTAAGAAAAATAGTAAAGGTGGATAAGTAGCTATTGTTTTTAGCTGTTGTTTTTAATTTCTTTCTTTATTTCTCTGTTTACTCTTTCTTGATTTATTTCTTAGGTCTTTCTCTTGATCTTGGATGTTCATCATGGGAACGATCTTGATTGCAATCTTTTCCGAAAAGTAGAAGTAGCACGTGGTGCTCTCTTGGCCGGGAGAGTCTCTTGTGGTGGTCCTACTCTCAGTCAACCACCCCAAGGTCGCTGACAGACGTAACGGTGACTATGACATGCGTGATAAACGCACGGGTAGCTACCCCGCACTGGCACACGGTCAGTCGTTTCCGTTAACGAGTGCGCCCAAAGCACAGCACGGAACCAGTATAGGGCAGCGCCCTCTCAGTAATAGGGGTCTAGCCCCTCCACAGTAACCAAACAGGGGTCTTACCCCTCCACAGTTCGCGCACCCTCGCCTGACTACCCTGGTTTGCCCAGTGGGCTTAACAAGTCGGTGTAGGATGGCTAGCTAAACCCCGAAGCCCGTGGGGTGGCTAGCTCCCTCCCTACACTAGTAGCTCTCCCCGGTACGGTGTACGCGAGAGCCAAAAGTCGGTACAAAGTGGCCAGACCTAACCCCGGGTCCCTAGGGCAGTTGGCTCCCCTCTACACTAAGAGGTAACATGTGCTTTCCTTGGTACTACGTACTCAAGAGACAACAAACTTTCCCATTAACTTTTCCAGTTCCATTCCATTTATTCCAAGAGCTCTACTCCTAATTCCCCGTAGGGTTAATACCCATATTTCTCATGCCAAACCATACTGGGTTTCATCATTTCAGTTTTATTCGCATATAGCCTGCATTTCCAACATTTAATATCTATTTATATACAAGCAGCTCGAATTTAGTTTCCAAACAATAGGGATTACATGTAACAATTTCTAGCAACAGTATTCTACATTTCAAAGGCAGCTGTTATCTAATTACAGGCAATTATAATTATTCTATCTACTTATCCAAGACTACAATTCAGGCATTCAGGACATTCGTTTCACTGTTTCTGTTCCTAGGATTCATGCCACACCCTAGGATCTATCATTCAATCTAGTTTTCAGGTCCTAAGATTCATGGCATACCCTAGGATCTATCATCTATTTCAGAGATGCATTAATGTTTGTAATTAACTAAGGGGAGCCACTCTACCAGCAAAATCGAGAGTAATGGGGGCGTGATCTGCAGGTCCACGTGCCTCCGCAACCCCCAAAGTCGCAACAGAACGATGTCATAACACAAGGGTCAATCACAAGAAACTACTCAGAACAGGATAAACGTATTTCAAACAAGTAGAGGAACTAATTCTAAGAAGAACGGAATCTTAAACGCGGAAATCGGACCTCGAATATACCCTAAACGGGTAAAAGATGACAATTCTGACTCAAATCAGACGTCTGGAACACCTTCCAGACGTCTTAAAAAGTGGTCCAGGTCATACCTCACTCTGCGCTGCTCCTCAGACGTCCAAGGATACTGCTGAATCGTCTGGACCTAGTTCCAGACGTCCGACCACCTCTCCGGACGTCTGGAGACGCTCTCCGCTATCTGGTGTTGTGCCTAGACGTCTGAACTGCGTGGGAGGGCGTGTCCCCGTGCCTTCCCGAAACGAAACCTGCACGCGCGATGAAAACCTCCTCAACATGACACGTCTCAGAACTTCGGTGGAACAACCTGTATGGTCGTATCCACAAAAGGAGGCAAAGGAAATATGTACCTCTCAGTCGTCTGGAGCTCCCTCCAGACATCGCCCGCGTCATCTGGATGTAGGTCCAAACATCTGATTCTGGGAAAAATTCCAAGAATCAGAATCTCCTTGTCTTCTTCCCGCTGTGCGCGAGCTCGCCACGCAACCACTCGTTCGCTGCTCGAGCTGCAGCAGGACCAGGGGAGATCTCCCCAGCACGACGCTCCTCCGCGCGCATTCCAGCCGGCCTCGAGCTACTCCGGCGGGCTCTCTCCCTTTCTCGCGCGCTCTCCCTCTTCTTCCCTCTCGCTGCACCTCTCCTCTCCGCACTGCACCCAGCAGCAGTTGCTGCTGGGTGCAGTGCTCTGCCCTCACTCTCGCTCTCGCGCTTACATTGGAGGAAGGAGGAGACGGAGGGGTGGTGAACGAGGGAGAGGGGAGGGGGTATTTGAAGGTGTGGGGGAAGGCGTCTGCAGGTCAGCGAGAGGAGAGAGAAAAAGAAGAGGATGGCAGGTTTCAATCTGCGCACGGCACGCGCGTAGACTCGCGATCGTACGCACACCAAAATTTATTTCCAGACGTCTAGAAAGGCGTCCAGACGTCTGACCAGACGTCTGGACCAACTCCCAGACATCTTAAAGTGTGTTTGATGTCTCGGGTCATAACAACGACCGTCTGAGGACAGTTCCAGACGTCGGACAAGGTCTCCGGTCGTCTGGAAGCACCTCTGGACGTCTGGTGATGTGATTAGACATCCAAAAATGCGTGGGAAAGCGTACCATGTGCCTTCCCAAAGCTGCACCTGTGTACGAAAACACAAGCAAGATCAGCTGACATCTCCTGCTTTATGATTTGCATGGCATAGGAAGATACGTACCTCGCGATATCCCTCTTTCAGATGTCCGCCTCAGCTCCGGACGTCCGTGTCCCTCGCCAGTCGTCTGGACATCACGCCAGACGTCTGATACTAGAAAACTTCCAGTACCATAACCTCTTCACACCGCTCGCCGCGCTCGTCTTCCTCCGTAACGACAGCTCCAGCAGCTGCAGGAGCTTAAGCAGCTGCCCACTAGCATCCACCACGCGCGCACGGACCCGCCGCCGGCCGTGTGAGCTTCGTCGAGCTCCCAAAGGTCCTCCGACCTTCCATGCTCTCGCCCCCCTCTTGCCTCTCTCGTCCGCCCTCGCCACTGCTGCACAGAAGGTGCTGTAGGTGGTGGCGACTGTGGTGTGAGGAGGAGAGGAGTGGAGAAGGGAGGGGTATAAATAGGAGGGAAAGTAGGGTTTACGGGGTGTGGGTGAGAGAGAGAGAACGGCCTCTGTGCGCCGCCCACGCGCAAAGTGCAAAGCGTAGTATGAAAAATCCAGCTCCAGACATCCAGGAACGTATCCAGACGTCTGACTAGAACTCCAAATGTCTTAAATGACTAAAAAGGTACGGGTCATTACATCATTTATAAGTCTTTGTCTCACAGCAAGTAGTTTACCAAATGGGCCCCCTCCCTTTTTATAAATATTCAACTCCTTTCTTGTGATGAAATCTTGAATTTTAATTCTATCCCTTTCCATGCATTCCAAGAAGCCATTTTTTATTTGTCACAGTACCATCCTTCTCAATCATATTTTTATCTCGATAATAGTAATACAGATTAAGATAGTAGGTCGCTAGGTGAAGGGAAGAATCAAGTCGCCCTTTTAACTCTGAAACAATGGCATCAAGGAATGGCTTGTATTGTACTTCAACGTCTTTAAATATAGCTTTTATCTCTTTCTTGGAATCCTCAAGCCCACCATATACAAACCCCATTAAGGGCTTCGGGCTCCCATCAACAATGCACAGGACATGAACCAAGGGAGAGAAGACCATCAAGGTCAAATTCACTTGCTGCCACCAAGTAGCACTGTAAATAATAGATGCAACCCTTTCACCTCCCTTTGTTCTAAACCACTTGCAAGCTCTTCACTCATCAAAAGAAAACATCATTCTTAGCTTTTCCTTCTTGTCCATAACACTTTGTAAAGAGAGAAAAGTTGTTGCAAATCTTGTCTGATCAGGTTTCACGATGTCCTTCTTGTGTGTGAAATGCCTCATTATGTTCAAGGTTTTTACATGATTGTAAATGAAGTTTGTCAATTCTTTTGCCTTAGTAATAGCATTCTTCACCTTTGGTTCTTTACTAATTTCTTCAAGCATTAAATCAATATAATGAGTAGCACATGACAACTAATATATCCTAGGATATTTGGTCTTGAGTAATCTTCTTATTGCTAAATTTGCTAAGGCATTGTCCATTGAATAACATTTTCGGATCTAACTTCCTCGACACATTTATCAACCAAAGAGTAAATATACTCTACGATATGGGAATCGGCAAATGCATCCACGGACTTTAGGAAGCTTGTGCCTAGCTCACAATTCACACAAAAATTCATGATCCTTCTGCCCCTCATGTATGTCCATGCATCTATCATAATTGTGCATCCATCTTTCTTCTATAATCCTTATGACTTTCTAGATTCTCCTTTATCTTATTAATTCATCTTGCAATAATGTCTCTATGAGCTCACAATAAGAAGGAAGCTTACATCCCCTACCATACTGTCCAATTGCTTCACACATACGAATGAAAGCCGAAAGAGATGTCACTGTCATAAAAGAACTTTGCTACAAACTTATTGACCCATGCTCTCTCTTCCTTGGTAAATGCATCTTTGATTGTGGTTTGATGCATACCACAATCGTTAGTGGTTTCTGACATTAGTGGCCTTTTACGATCCCTCTCAACCCCAATTGAGGGTGTTGAGTTTGTTTTAATGACATCTTCATCTCTCATTTCTTGAATAGCTATGGCTTTGCTTTGCTTCTTTTTTGAAGTGTGCTCCAAATAATCTCTAATAATTTTTTGGACTTCAAGGTTGTATTTTTGACAAGGTGCAACATTTCCTTTAATATGAGTAAGATGTTACTTCATTCTATTTATTCCCCTCTTCACCATGCTGTCAAAAAGTCTTCATGCCACCGTATTAGCGTTGGTCTTCACTTGAAGATAAGTATATTTCCAACCTGGATCATTAGATCCCTATGGAACATAAAATGGCATGCTCGGGGTGGATGCACTATTAAAAGTTGATTGACTTAATAAATCGACTACTGATCCTATCAAAACCTATTATCAATGATAATGAACATAAACAATTGATCTAAATAAAAAATCTAAAATGACAACTAAATCAAAAACTTCAAATCATCCTAAATCAAAGCATATTATCAAAAATCTAAAATGAAACATAGATCAAAAACTTAAAATCAAACCCTAAAGATAAAAAAAACCTAAAACAAAGACCTAAAATCAACATAAAACAAATACCTAAAATCAAAGCTAACACTAAAATCAAATGCAATCTAAACCTCCACTGCCACTAAAATCAAACTCTAAAACCAAATGTGAAACGAACTTGGCTACCATTAAAGATTCAAAGCTATCTTTCGACATGGGCTTACTACCACCGCTAACTAAAAGAGTTCTCTCGTCAACGTTGCCTTTAACCTAAGAAGGTTGAATTGAGACTTATTTTTTGTTAGATTAAATGCTTCAAATCGATAATATATATATATATGTGTGTGTGTGCATGCATACCATAGATAGGTTAATGTAAGGTGAGAGGGTGAGAAGCTTTCATATGAACTCTTGAATTATTTAAAGGATTAGGATCTATTCTAAAAAGAAAAAAGAGTAATAACATGGGATCTCCATCTCCTCCACCTCTTATTCTTCCACACACCCAATCTTTTCAACTTCCCTTTCATCAACCCTCCTCCCTCGTTTTTCTTGGAAGAGATAACTTACGCTACTTATTTAAATTGTGTAATATGTTGTTAAAAAATTTGTTAATGCTTTTTCCCTTATCATTTTGTTATATATGTATTATTTTTTTGTATTTGATTAACTTGTTCATTGCTATAATCCATAACCCATATAGAAAAACAAACTTAATAAAATTTAAATCAAACATATTAATAAAAAAGTCAAATGAAGGAATAATTGACGCATTTTTTACACTTATGTATTATAAAAATTTGATAAACATTTGGATATTATATATTCAGAGGATATTCGATTTCGATTCAAATTTAAATTTGTTAGATATTTGGAAGAAATAAAAAATATTATTATAGATCTCAAAAAATAAATAATGAAAGTTAATTCCTTTATATAGAAAGTCACTCATTTTTAAAATCTTAATTTAATTCTCTACAATAGAAAAAAAATAAATCTCTAACAAATAAAAACCAATCTTATGTTCAAAAGTAGAAGATATAAATTAAAAATATAAATTTCTAATTTCCCAATTCTATAAAATCTCTATTCAATTAGCACCTCCATGCTCCATAACGAGAGTCTACAATAATTTACGTAATACAAGTGCCTTATGTCAAGAATCCCGGAACAAACTAAGTCATGCACTACTTTATACTCGATATCACCGTATTAATCATTTTCGTTTATTTATCATATGCACACTTTTTTACACTTACTCGTCCAAAGTAACTAGTTAACCATATGCCTACCTTGACATGTAACCTTCTCACATGTACAATCTCATGTACAATCGAACAAGGGGAAAAATTGGCCATCCTCTGCACATCGATCTTTCAGACAACACAGCGACCGAGACTTGGAATATCAGAGGAAGCGTATTTTCAAAAGGATTCAACGAGATTATCCCGTTAATTTAACTTATGATCATTTGAAATGTAAAATGATAACACGAAGTATTATACTACTCGTGTAGTGAGACAATTAGGACTTGCTTTATTTCTGTGTGATGAGAGATGACGAAGGTTAACTCATGAGATAACTAATCTTACATCACGTTCGAAGGGGTAATCCAACCTAACGAGCAAATTATCCTTATTTTGAAGGGACAATCCATCGAACAAATTAGATCTTAAGGATTAGTTTGCTAAGAGGATAACCTATCGAAATAGAGGTTAAGAGAATTTAATCATGGATAAGTTATTTTAAGATTGATATGTGATAAGTTATTTTAATGAATTAACTCATATATTTTAATATGTTAATCTAAAATTTTTTAAATAATCACATGTTAACGTACCAAGATAATCATTATGACTTCGAAATAAAAATGTAAGGTAACTCATATACAAAAAAAAAAAAAAAAAAATTATCCCATAAAATCTATCATTCTATCCAAACTAACCCTAAAATTCAGATCCCTCCCATCGAAATCAAGACTCGTCCGTGTAACTCGCGGTTCCGGTCGGGTTCGACCACTACGGATCGAATTTCAAATTGCACGTCCACGTCCAAGTTTCAAGGCGTCGTCATCATCGGGCTCCAAAGCCGTAACCCCCTCCGTCCCCATCCCCATCCTTCCAACAATAAGTAGGCGCCCTTTTTTATCTCCTCCCTCACCAGTAACCACGCCACTACTCCCCTTCCTCCACAACACCCCCCCTCCCAACCCCAACGCCATGGACGACCTCCAAGCCATTGTCTCCGACCAACACCACGAGTTCCGCGCGGCCTCCACCACCGAGTCCGACCTCGAGCTCGCCTTCCGCCTCCAACTCCAGGAAGCCCTCGCCGCCTCCCTCTCCACCCTCCCGTCCTCCTCCTCCTCTTTACTACCGCCCCAACCCTCCCTCCTCGAAGAAAGCCCCTCCCCGATCGACCTGCAGGCCCTCGAGTTCGACCGCTTCCTCCAGGAGCGCTCCGACTCCCACCGCTGCCGCGCCGAGATGGCCCTCGTCTCCGACAGCCTCCGCCTCCTCGCCCACGATCGTCGCTTCGCCCGCGAGATCGAGGCCGTCCCCGACGACGTCTGGGAGAGGGACGGCGACAACATCCACAAGCCCTTCGGACGGATGGGGGGATCCGACGACGGCGACCCCTTCGACCTCTACTTCAAGGGCTTGGCCTCCGACGACGTCGCCGCCCTCGGGATCGCCGTGTGCGACCCCCAGGGGAGGGTCGTCCTCAAGATCCAGAGGCCCCTCGCCGCCGGGCTCCCGCCCAGTCCCGGGAAGAAGCTCCTCGACGCCACCGCGCTCGCCGAGGGCCTCCAGGCCGCCCTCTCCCTCGGCGTCACGCGGCTCAACGTCTACGTCGACGCCGTCTCCCTCTACAACCATGTGAGGATGACTCCCTCCTGTCGAATTGAGTGACGAGAAATTAAGTATCTTGGATGGTTGCTTTGGAGTCTACTTGGTCCACTGAGCCTATATCCAACAGGCTGTTTAGGTCAGTTTTTCCTGATTAGACTCGTGTCGAGGTTGGCGTTGTTACGACTTCCGTTGCAGTGTTCTGTTGTTGTCGATTGGTTTTCGACATATCGCGGTTGAGGAGGAGAGAGAGCGTGAACGAGTATATGCGGTGCCGATTGAAGATGAACCAAGAGGAATGAGTTTAAGCATGATAGGGACTTAGATGGAAAGGTGTGGAAAGTTGGGTGCTCACTTTGGTTTGCTTTAGTGTTGATGAAGTCGGTTGAGTTGACTGCATATTTGGCTGCGTACTCTTAGTCTGCATAATCATCCAAGTAGTCGTCCAATATTCGAATAGACTGTATTTAGATTTTTATTTAAACTGATCATACGATATCTAGAAGTGTGAAACCCCAGCGTTTTCGATGTGATACTCGTACCAGGTACGCTTATAAGACATAAACCTTCAAGGCTATATGCTTTAAGACAACATGTTATTTAGTTAGAACATGTCATTTGTGCTTCGTCTTGAGACCCTATGTTTTACTCCTACCTTTTTTTTCCCCCCAAAGCACGGTTGTTTGCGTGTTAATTACAATGTTTTTCACGATTTGCTTTGATTTATAGTGTAAATTATTATAATAATTTAAAAATGCAAAATCACATGCTTGTATGCATACCCTCTTGTATGCTGAACTTGCTATGCAATGACTTGTCCAACTTAATATCGTATGCTAACCATTCGAACCTTGGATTGCTTATATTCTGGGAGTTTGTGAAAGTTGTAGATTCAAGGAAGAGGCCCCTAATTGAGAAAGAAATGACTTTATAATGTGTTGAATATAGGGCCTGTGGATGGCTTGCAAATCAACTATCCAAATGCTTAAGCTCAAAGTATCATGTATCAATCATTTGTAACCTATTACTAATTTTTTTGAGTTTTTGATGTGGTAATGTTTGTACAGTAGAGGTAGAGAATTTTGACTTCCTTGATATCTTTGAAGGAAGAATCTAGAGGAAGTAGAACTCCACATACCTTGCCTGCTTATGAGATGAACACTAGGGAAAGAAGAAACCTCGTTAGGTTTATTATGCATTATAAGAGAAGAGGTGGTGTTGTTATTGGAGGCATCATTTGTTTGCTAGTAAAATGCTCATGGTTTATGTAAAGAGAGACTAGAGGAGAGAGTAAGATGGGGACTGTTTGAGGTGGTGACCGATGTCATAACCCCCTAGAATTCAACTTTGGAGGTTTATGTAATACATGTTCTCCTTGTCTTGTATGTTTTTGAAAATGATAGGGAGCACTTCTTTGGGACGTCCTCTGGGTATTGAGTGTTTTCCCTCCACATACAGCCTTGGAGACTCTCTTATAGCTTAAGAGGAGTGGGTTGTAACTCTTAACGTAATGGAGTGGAAGAAACCATGTATCCAGATTGAGGTAGTGTGAGAAGACATTCACTTTGGTTCATCTATATTTCAGGAGAACAGGGTGCATATCTCCCTTAAAGTGAAAAACTTTATATGGCTACGAAGAAGGAATAGGGTAGTGACCCAAGACCATAGAAGATGGGCATCTGATGCTGATCATACTTGTATCCTTTGTGGCATTGGAGTGGAGGATATCGAGCACCTTTTCTTCACCTATCCCTTCGCATAGGCATGTTGGTCTAACTTGGCAAACGGGTCCCTACTTCTCCAACCCAGGGTCTTGGTCCGAGCTCCATGACGCTCTTGTTGATACTAACACAGTAAAGAGAGCTTTCATACTGATATGGTTTATTTGGCTTGAGCCCAGTGGTGTGGTTTTCCAAAGGGTGAAAACATTGGTGGATGAGGTTCTTCATCTTTTTTGTTGTCTTTGTAATTTTGGATATGATGGGGAGAAGCTGATAGTCCATCTAAGCAGAAACAACTGAGGAGAGTTGAATGAGAACTGTTTGAGGTGATGGTCAACGTAGTCTAAAGCACAACCTTGGGATGCCTTTTGAACATTGAGAAATTTCTATCCACATGCAGCTTTGAAGCTGCATTGGTGACTGGTTGTGGAAATGGTTATGTGAACTAGTTTTGCCCGTTGATGTAAGCATCAGGGTTATCCATCTCTGGAGGTCTAGCCAGTCAGTAGGGAGATGATCAAGGAGTAGCATTCATCGTGAGATATTTTTTATGCCTGTAACATAACATTCAAGTACTATAAGGCTATTTTCAGGCCCATCAGCTAATAATCTGCATTATCTTTGATTAAATTATATTCAGTAGCCTACTCTGACAACTATAATTTAGTTTAATCCTTTGTGAGGTTGGAGTTGCATTCTTCTTGGATGGATTGCACTCTCTCCTGATATTCATCTAACATTAGCTTTAGGACATGTCATTTGAAAATGATTTAACAACTTAAGGGGTGAAAGTTTGGGATCTATGGTCATCTTTTGAGACTGGAATACGATGCTAATTTCCTTGAGATTACTACTGCCTGCTGTGAACTTTCCTAAAATGTTATTTTTTGTTGTCTAGGTTACATTTTCATTAAAGAAAAGTCACTTGAGTTTCATAGAGAATTTTGTGTCATTAACTTCTTTCTTGTGACTAGATACATTCACAAGTGAGACACGAAGGCAAGTACATTTCCATCAGGTATATGCTCCAGCATTGCTACAAAACTCACAAGGAAAGGAATAGTGTGCTGAAACTTTTTCCCATGGTGTCTCAGAGGGCAAGGGATCCTCCATCTCTGGTGCATCTATTCCCTGCCCTCAATCTACAAAATTAAAGGGTGATTAACTTAGTCACCCTTTTCCCTGTTACATGGGAAAAAAGGTCAAGTGTCTGCTAAAACAGTAATAACATGGCCAAAGGAAGTTAGGAATTAGTATATTCTCTTTTTTATTTCTTTGTCTATTTAGATAGTTGTTTTGTGTTTAGCTTGTATCCATAAACTTGTTAGGAACCACTATGAAAGGTGGATGCGTTTCTTTTTTGTGCCAAAAGTGCTTGGATGTTTTTTCCTCCATTCTGAACTATGATCCACAATGAATATTAACAGTGTTTGATTACCTTTCCAGAAAAAATTAATTGTGTTTGATCAAAAGTATTAGAGAAGCACATATACGATCTCAAAAAATTATCCCAAAGCAAATCAAATAAACACTTCCAAGAGAGCTAACATGAAAAGTAACATTGCAAGTTTACCACCATATTGGTAGATGGGGAAATCAACTGATTTTCAAGATTATGGAGGATTGCTACCTTTAGTTTGGTTGTAGATGTTCCAAGTAGTCAGTTTTGCTGTCAGAACCTATATCCAATCAGTTATTATGGGCTAAGGAAATTCGTGAACTTGAATTTAGTATAAGACTATTAGAAAGGGTGGCATAATATAAACTGGTTTATATATTGATTAATTGGAGAAGGCTACAAATTAGTCCTAATTTACATAATGATAATAGTACCTAGACATGTCATGTGTATTGAGATATCAAGTGGGAGAGATCATGCCTTAGTTTTGGTGTATACAATTACTAAACCTGTAATTTCATAGACTAGTAGCTGTCAACTTGAATTTGAGTATGTTGTATGGCTGTTTTAGGTTTATTAGGATCTATATCCATCAGCTGCATGGTTGTTTTGCCTTATTAAGGTCATTATTCAATGACATTTTGGTTGAAGAACACTTATGAACCTAGTTTATTCTTCATGTGTATAATTTGGCAAAGAAAATGCTTATTTTTCTAGATGGTTAATTTGCAGCCTAAAACCTTTTCTATGATTGAATTTTCTTCTGATCTTTACTATGACTGTAGGATTGCTGGTACTGAATCAGTTTGGATTAGCACATGGATTATGTAAAAAATATCCAAAACTTTTGAAATGGAAACTCTTATGCAGATATTTATATGCTTATATCAGTGTGTCTCTTACAGCTGACAGGGAAATGGCCCATCAAGCAGCGTAGAATTGCAAGTGTCATTGAACAAATATCCTTGCTCCAAGGAAAATTTGAAATGTGTAACATGCATCTACTGCCACGGTCTCAAATCCAATTTGTGATAAAACTGGCAAAGGATGCTCTTGATTCCCATATCATGAATGGCATTGAAAGGAATGAGAAACAACAATTAAAGGAGACTTGCACTATTTGCTTGGAAGAAACCAACAGTTCGAGCATGTTTGCAGTTAATGAATGCAAACACCGGTTCTGTCTTTCTTGCATGAAACAGCATGTGGAAGTCAAACTGTTCCAGGGAATCTTGCCTGAATGCCCTCATGAAGGCTGTAAGATCAAGCTGGATGTTGAAAGCTCCAAGGAATTCTTACCACCCAAACTAAGTCAGATTATGGCTGAGCGGGTATTGGAAGCATCTATCCCAGAAGTAGAGAAAGTTTATTGCCCATATCCAAAGTGCTCTGCCCTGATGTCCAGAAGGGACACAATTATAGTAGATCTTGGTTCCTCTTCGAATCAGTCATTTAGAGACGCTTCTGGGGCTAGAAAATGTATAAGATGCACAAACATTTTTTGCATCAACTGTAGGGTCCCATGGCATGTGGGAATGTCATGCAATGTGTACCAAAGACTTCTTCCATTTGCTCGTCCAGATGATGCAAAATTGCAGGCCCTTGCTAGGTCAAGGTTGTGGCGCCAGTGCATTAAGTGCAATCAGATGATTGAGCTGGCTGAAGGTTGCTATCATATGACTTGCAGGTATCTTTATTCTTAATGACAATGCTATTCTAGATAATTATGGGGCAACTTTTTTTGAAAATAGAAATTACAAAACAAACACGTGTCTATGGTAAGGCATTTTCTACCCATCTTGAGGCTTTTTTTAGAGGGGATTCTTCATGGCCTTTCCTTTTCTAGAGGTGCATTTCTTTTTTACATCGACTTGATTCGAAATACTAGGGACACTAAGGTCCATAACTAGCCTCATATGCATGAATATTTTGTACCTAACAAGTCAACTTTGTTGGTTCTATGAAGTGCTAATCATTCTTGTGCTTACCAAAGTTATTTACATGGAACCTTTTTGTCTGTATTACTTCTAAATTCTTTCAAGATAGATGGAGATAAATTGTATTCAATGCTTTGTCACCCTCGGGAGAGTTATTTTTCTCAACCTAGTTGATGTGATGCAATCCATTCTCTGGTACCTTTGTGAAAATATAGAGTTTTGTATATGGTGACATTTTATCTGTTTTTTTTTTCTTGATCGCCCCTTTAGATTTGGCATTCCAGGCCCTGTTTAGCTAGCCCTACTTAATGCTTTATGTTAAGAAAAAAAAAATAGAGTTCTAGATAGAGTGACACTTTATTTGCTTGATTTCTTGACTCCTGTTCAAATTTGGTATTTTAGGCCAACCCTATTTAGTGTAGGAAAAGACTTGGTTCTTATTTTTTCTCTTGACCATGTGCAGTTCTAATTGGCTTTCTTGTATAGCTTTTTGCTGTTCTCCAGTATAATGTCAAAATGACATCGTTCACTCCATCTCCTGTCAAGGTTGTTTGCTTTTATGCTACTAATTTATATGATGTTGACATTATTTGGTCTTTATTGTTAAAAGACCTCTCCATCTTCTCTGTTTGCATGTTGTTTTACATGATTGGAAATTCAGCAAAATAACTATGTAAGTATAGGGTGACAAGCTTCAGACATATGGGCAGAAAATGTATATGCTAAGACCTTTTGCAAAAAATGAAGATTCTAGGGTGCACGTCTGGCCATGTGGAAAAGAATTGACCAAATAGTGTGCTTATGAAAGGAAAAGTTGCAATACAAGGTATTTGGAGCAATGTGTGGTACTGGTATAACTTGGGAGACATGAATATAGGCAAAAAATCGATATCCATAACTCTTGTATTAAATGGGAAAGATTTGGATTTGATCTTTGGTTTGATGGAACTTCTTGCCTTACGGTAGCCTATGCCTGATTACATGACTTATATATCATGCCAGTGCATATGTACCATTTCTTTATCTACATCTGTGCCCATTGTTATAAGTCTGATATTAACTGGCTCGTGCAAATTATATAAAAAGGATATTGGTTTCAGGATCTAAATCTCCGAGTGGATCTTGCATAATTAAATTTTAGCTGTGGCATCAATTTTCTCTTCTTGATCTAATCTAATTCATTATTCTATGAGAACGTAAAATTTGCACTTCTAATCTAGCTTTTACACCAATGAAAAATTTTCCTCTGGAAAATCAACCTATAATGCAGGGTTGGATAGCACTCGGGCCCTCTGTTCCTCTGAATTCCAAAAATGGGTTCTCTTTCATCATCTGTTAGGATAACTCCAGTCTCTTTCGTTGGTTGATGGCTTTGTAGGTGCGGCTATGAGTTTTGCTATACCTGTGGTGCAGCATGGATAGACAAGAAGGCAACTTGTTCTTGCCCATTATGGGACGAGCATTTCATTTTGCGCAACCAGAACTATGTCCACAGGGGGCCCATTGACAATTTCGATCCAGATGATTATTATTCAGATGATGACTAATGCTATTAGTTTTGGTGCTTTGGTGAGAGTCCTTTTCCTCCGAGCGTTTCATTTCTCTTGATCAATAACTTAAGCAGTTAGTAGTTCTTGACAGAAGTTTTACAGATGCCATTGACAGATACGCTTACCCCACTTTTGTCAATATGAGAAGCGCCTTGCCACTTTATATCACTGTAATTAGGTATCAGCTTTTCAGTTATAACCTCAGTTTAACCTCAGTAAGCTGTGCAGACTAATTTTGATCCATTTTTCCAAATGTGAGGTAAAATGCCATCTATGTAAAGATGTGTCCATGCCGACCTCAGTGGAAAATCGACATCGAACACTTCGCTGTAAATATTGCTCTATTTGCTCGCACATCGGAAACCGATTCGCTTCTCCATAAGCATCCATGGACGACATTTACTACTTTTTTTAACTTAAGCATTCGTTACTGCTTTCATGTTGTAGCGGCTCGTTCCTTCCGATAACAAATCTGGGAAAAATTTTAGTCAATTTGCAGGTCCTTGTGTTCTCTCCCAGCTTGAATGGCACCGCAGTGTGGCCCCTTCATCCCTTTTCTCGAAAAACTTACCGTACATTTTGGTTCATAATTAACCTGGAGGGCTTGCCGCTTATTGACCTTACGCTTTATAATTTTATCACGAAGTGTGTATCTTTTACTGGATCGTGGTTAAGTTGCTCTCACATGTGCCTGCAGGTAGCATATGCAACTTCAAATGACTGATTTTCAGCACATGTTCTAATGGTAAATGGAACTTTTACAAATATAACGAGACCGTACTTAACCTCTTCTATCCAACCGTAATACCACCATTTTCGAACCACATGTAATAAAAAGGAGAAATTATAGAAGGAAAATTTATTAATGGTTTTTTTTTTCCATCTTGGCAAATTTCAAACTTTCGGTTGAGTTTTGTGAGTTGGGTTCAGCCATAAACAAGCTTCCAGTAAATATGATCACCGGTAAAGTATTGATTTAAATGTCGATGGCATGCTGCTAGCATGTTGTCGGCAAGACCATTTCTTGAAGGGGGTCGTGTCGACATGAATATGTTGTCGATTTACAGGTGTGTCGTCGGCATGCCGATGAATTTTGTCGGCATGTCGACGGTTTCGGCGGCATGCCGACGATTTCGCCAGCATGCCAATCGACGCTGCAGGAGATTTCGTCGGCATCCCTTCACGACTGTGTTGACGTGTGTATTGTCCAATGAAGGGCCTGTCTTGGACAGACCAAAATCAAAAACCTTGGCGACCAAATTGTCATCCAAAAGGATGTTGGTTGTCTTCACATCACGGTGGATGATGGTGTGCTTGGCACCGGTGTGCAGATAATGGAGGCTACGAGCAGCCTCGATACATATCTCAAGCCTCTGCTTCCAACTCAAGGGCTGGTTCTTGAACTTGTAGAGGTGCTCGCGGAGCGTGCCATGAGCCATGTAGTCATACACCAATATCATCTCGCCATTCTCTTCATAGTAACCGATTAGAGAGACAAGATGGCGGTGGCAGAGCTTGGACAACATCTCAATTTCATTCTGGAACTCCCTGTTCGGACATTGGGTTACCACGCTTAATCGCTACCATGGTCATCCCATCATCGATACTGCCGCGGTAGACCTTTCCAAAACCACCAACGCCAAGCAGAAGCTTCTCATCGAAATTATTCGTTGCGGCCTTGATCTCTACAAACGTGAAGTGGCAGCAAAGATTGGAAGGCAAAGATGATCCATAGCTCACTGTCGTCGTTTTAGCCCCCGAGCTGGTGATGGAAAGTGGCAGCCAAGCATGGCCTGCTTCCTCATGTGCTTTGCGTCGATAACAGCAGCAGAAGAACACCAAGTCACTTATCAACAACAACCCCACCATAGATCTATAGGCAACAACATGTCATATATCTAAAATCACATGCCTCAATCTAAAAGTACTCCAATGATGCTTTTCAAGCTGACAAGCATTACAACCGATGACAACATTAGGAGATCCCTGTGGTATAACATGATGATTATCCAGAGATAAATGACCCAAATAGAGATGCCACTGAAAAGAAAACTCAACAGAAGTGGTGACTCCACCAAAACTTACCGCAATAAAAGGAGATTAGAAGAGGCGATAGACTTCCCCTTCTTTACAACCACCACTAATCGTTCTCCCCATCAGGATATTCTAAAAAGTACAAGCAACTACATCAAATATAGCCTGGCAATTCAATTCATTGGTAATTCTGCTAACTAAAAGTAAACTGATCGAAAAATCAAGAACAAGCAGGATATCAGTCAATCTCATGTTGAGGACGCCAGTAACCTCCCCTTGACCAGTGATGGGAGAATGCCTCTTGTCGACCACCTGTACTGTATGTCCAGGAGGAACAAAGAGGAGACGACAGAAGCGTCGCCAATCTTGACTCAAGTGACGTAATGCTCCTGAGTCCACTAGCCAATATGTGTCACATAAATCATCGCTTTGTACAGAGAGTGTAGGCAATATACCTAAAGAGGTGGTTAGGGCAGCTTTAGCAGAGGTAGAAGAGGTCACCAGGATAGTAGTGTCAGATGCAGAAGAAGTATCTTGAGAGAGCTAAGAAAGTCGTTGAAGAGGCTTATCATAGTCAAACCAAGGTACTGATACAGTGTCTCTTGGCTGCTCTTCAGTGGTAAGCACCTGATTGGCAAATAGTCGTCATACATGTTTGGTTCAACAAGTGCTCTCAATATGACTAAGCTTCCCGCAATATGTGCAGGATTTACACCCTCTGCCCTTAGCACCATGCCTCCCGTCAGTAGAGAGAATACCTTGTCCATGACCTTGGGCAACAACCAAGGAAAAAGCCTGACCTATGGACTCCTTAATCGTGAGAGAAATGAAGATCCTACTCAGCATGTCATATGCTTCCTCAAGACTAGGAAGCTCTGTTAATGTAAGCATCTAAGAATAAGAAGTCGCATACTGAGGCCCCAAACCAACCATAAACTTCACAACTGCAACTTCCTTGTGATACGCCTTTTATGTGTCACAAGCACTAATCGGGCAACACGTATTGGACTTCTCAAAGACGTCCTTAAGTGTTGATTGTCACTGAGATAAAGTGCAACCTTCTGGTTGTCGTTCTGTTGCTGTAGTCTGTGATTTAAATGCAGACGGCATGCCACCAGCATGCTGTCGGTAAGGGGTTTTTTGGAGGAAGGGCATGTCGACACAAATATAGTGTCGGTTTGCAGGGAAACCGTCGACATGCCGAGGATTTTGCTGGCATGCCGACAGTTACCGATGAAACGTTGGCATGCCGATGGTGGTTGAGCGGCGGGATACTTGAAAAGGGTGGGCGGGAAGCTTTTGGGCGAGAAATGGGGGCGGGGAGCAGGCGCGGGGGGGTCTGGGAGGGAAGGGAAGGTCAAGGGCGTGGGGGCGATCTGGGAGTGAAGGGAAGGTCACACACACAGCTAAAATAACATGTTTTTATTATAAAAAAATGTTTCTAATATCTTGATCACACATACGTACAGAGATAGATTTTCAGGCTAAAATAACATGTTTTTATTATAAAAAAATCTGTAAAATATTTCTAATATCTTGATTTAGTTGTCTTTCAAATCTTAATCATTTCTGTCGGCATGCACCGGCATGCCCTCGGCGTGCCTCGAAATGTCATTTTTTTGGACTGTCGAAATCATCAAAATCTGCAATCGAAAAACGGGCATTTCCACAGCATATCTTTGGCATGCCCATGAAATGCATACCTATAATTTTATCGGCACGACGTCAAAATCGATATTTCGAACATTGCTGTAAAGTCAATAGATCTTGCACGTGGGTATGGGAATATGTATTGTAACATATTTGGTAATATACAATTAAGAATAGGTGGTTAAATATTAGCATCAATCCGTTGAAAATTAAATAAATTAAAATATATTAAAAAAATATTTTTTTATTGATGTAAAATAATTCTTTACTTAAAAATATAATTATTTATCAATAAAAATTTATAACGCACCAATTGAAATTATCATTCTTGTTCATATATTATAAAATACATTACAAAATATATTTATTTATTTATTTTTCCTCGTAGATCACTATTAGAAAGCAATACATACGCCAGCAAATAGAAGGCTGTAAATTTAGTTTAATGACTTGTGGCAGATGATTTTTTGAAATGGATTTTTAAATGGCATGATGAACTTTGTGTGTTTAACAGCTCAAAGCATTTCTTACCCTGTTAGCTTCCTGTTTATCCATTTGTAGGATGGCGTTAGCCTCTCAGTGAAACTTTTGACTCTTGAAAGCTGTTGCCTTTTTGGTTTAAGGCTTTCTAATACATATGAAGGTTAGGAAGTGTTTGTTTCGTAAGAGCAAAATCAACCAAATATAAAGAATCCGACGCCTTACCTTCTACCGTTAGTTTCAAAAGATAAGAACCCTAGGTATGAAGATTTTAACAGGGCACTTTCTGGTTATGTGCTTACAGTTGGAGACTTTCATTCGTGGATTGCTTCTTGAAGCAAGAGCTATTGAAAACAAACCCCCCATCTTCTGCAATCGAATGCGAAAGATCCCTTGTGTTCTGACCTAATAAATTGACTCCCTGCGATTTCAATACTCAGGCAAAGAAACCTTTGGTGAATCTTTTGGGACAAAAATACCCAAATCTGACAGAGCCCCACCATCCACCGTGGCTCCCCCACTTTTTCTCTTGACCACTTGCATCTTCTCGATCCCTGACCTTGGCATTAATCCCCCGCCAAGCACCACTTATTCCACATTTCACTCTGCCTACTCCTCTTCCCTGCAAAACCACCTTCCCCACCACCTCATCTGTCATCACTGGTGTCTTCCCTGTACCACTGATGTCACCACTGGCATCTACCACTTGAAAGTTGGATTTAACCCAACCTAGTATGAGGTCACTTAATCCTATGTCATTTCATCCTCCTAGGATTGAGGTATCATAAGTTGCATCACAAAATAATCCACCCGTTTGAACCTTTATATTCCTAATAGTTATAAGTTAACCTAGGAGTATAACCCCTCCACAAACCAAGCCAACATGTAGGTTAGCTTCGCTGCACAGAAGTCATCTTGCAAAACTTATCCCAATTACCAGACTAACCTTAGGCTGCATTTGTAGGTGGGTTATGACACTTGTGCAGATATTTGCTATGCTGTGTGGTAGGTAATCTTGGGGATAACTGTCACGTTATAGTTTACAAGATATGCACATTCAATTTTGGGAAAGTATACATCCTAAGTATACACCACACCATTTAACCAAACTGGAATAAATAATACCAACTTAGAACATATCGATTAACCTATCCACATCCATTCCACTAGTTATCCAACCAACCCCCAAACAGACTTTTCCACTAACAAAGCTTATCCCTCGTTGGCTTTCTTCTTGAAAAACAACTAAGCCATCCATGACAATAACCACTGCTTCTGTGTCTCTGTCCAGCATTCCAATCTAATTTGTGGGACCATATTTGACAAGAAAAACTTATGAGAAACAAATAGGAAGACCATCAGGTATAAGTTATTACAAGCCTTCCAAAATCCAAATGCAACAAAAACATATGACACAAGTTTACAATTCTAATAAATAATCTGAATATACCATGATCAAAGATATCACCAGCAATCATGAATAAAAAGCAGAAACAACAAACCCCACCCCCCCACCCAAAGAGGAGCATCTCCCGCCTTCAACGATGATCTTTGCCGTCAGTATTCGCACGTTAACTCCATGCCACATCACCGACAGTAGCCGCACTTTCATCCACTTAAGGAGGGCCAGAAAGCCTCCTTCCATGGGCCGGGGAAGCGACGCCAAGCTTCTCAGGGAAAGAAAGCCGCTTCTTTGTCGGCACAGGGGACGCTCTCTCGGGTGCCTCTAAACCGTCAGCTGTTGGGCCCTGGAGTCGGGATTTCGCTTTCGCGGACTTGGTCGGTGTCATGTAGCCTGGAACTGCTGGTGAGCTCGCAAGACTCTCGTCATCCCTTATCACGTGCCTCCTATTCCTCTCCGAACGGGTACTGGTCACGCTCCTAGTGTCATCCTCGGGAAGAACCCAATGGCTACTCTTCGGGCTTGGTGGTGGTATGGACCTTCCCATCAAAGAAGCAACCTTGGAGGTAGGAGTTGCAGGCAACTGACGACTAGCAGGCCGGCTGGTTTTGTGCCCCACGCAAGTTGTCTCAGTGTTAGCATCTCGAAGGGTATAGGCCTTCAGAATTTCCCCTCCGGTGCTCTTCACCGATGCATTGTCACTGGCTGCTTCCTTGGCAAGAAGGCTGCGGCTTTCCCAAGGCCTGGAAGCCATCCAGCGCTCCACCCAGCTCCATCCCCAGCTCGGATTGTTCGGATCCATGAACATTGGGTTGACAGACCTTGAGCTCTTCCACTATTTACATGCATTTGACATTGTACCGCGTTTTAATCGAAATACCAGATTTTAAGTAGATGGTACTATCAAAGGTCGTAAATGTGGTATAAATGGTAAATGCACCTGGTGAGAGTACGCATATGCGAGTGCCCTTTCTCGCTTTATAGCAGCCTCATGCCTGCTCAACAAACTAGCTTCAATTTGCTCCTTTGACTGGAGACTGTCGTCCCAGTCCTCTCCCAGCTGTTGCAGAACTTGTCAGTAATAATTACCACGGTGGCTTCTTTAGCAACTGCTTGGAAGATCAAAATATGCATATGGAGCACAAAGAGACAAATTAATTCGTTCTTTGATTTAAGTTCGGGGATTTCATGAACCATAGGATATTTGTTATTAGGAAGTTGCATGATCTAGCAGAGACTTTGAGATGATGTGTTCATAAACTGAGATTGCGAAACCCATGAAAAATTCTAGGGCATTAAGTGAGCCAACGTCGACGGTGTACAATCACGAGAATACAAGAGAGATTGCATCAGTCACTTGAGGTTGAGGATGAATGGGCTCCAAGATCTGTAACTGCTTCCATTTGATTCTCTTAAAGACAGAATTCCTCGAGTATTAAAGGCCAAGTGCGATATACCTACCTTCCATTTACCCACTTAAGCAGGGAATGTATGCCCCGAAAGGAAAAGCACCACGTTACGTTGGTTTCTTTTAAAGGTATTTTGCCTGGAAATTCTCAAATCCCGAAAAAAAGGATTTTTATAGAAGGCCCCCTAAAGCCAATGAGGCCCACCATTTGCCCTCTTTCAAGTCTTTTCTACTGTTAAAAACATCAGGATCTACAGGCAACATCATCTGCTACACAGAAAAATAACAATTAAAGATAATGCCACCATTCTCTTACAACAAAATATGTCAACAAGAAAGCTAACAGAATTGCCTTTTTGTTTTTCAAGATTACTTGGTGTCATGAGTTAATCTTTGTACAGTATTGGAGAAGTTAAAACGCTCCATAGCTCGAGGAGCATTAAGTAATTCAGCCTTTCCATGCAGCAAGAAACCATGAGTATTTTTTTAACCTTTTCTGATGTACTAAAGGGAGACGATAACATAAATAGATAACAAGACAAATAACCAAGCAAGAAGTGTTGTAACTTACAGATGCCTTCAGAGCGTCAAGCTCCTTCTCGCGCTTAAGCTGTAGTTGCCGTTGAAGAGCCTGGTTCTCTTCAGTCATACTTACCCTCCTAGAGCGGATCTGTGACTGAACTCTTGAAAGAGTCTGCATGCAGCGTAACATTGATGAAGATTGGCGCTTAACGGAGTTTCCATGCATTAGTGACTTCAATCGAACCAGTCCTTTCAATGCCCGCAGTGCCCTCTTTGCCTGGCAAAGATGTCGAGGTACAAAAAAATGTCTGCATTAGCTTTGTCCACCATTATAATAGAACAAGAAAACTACCAAATTCTCATGGTCTTCAGGATTAGTAGCCCGAAAAAGAGAGATGACCTTTACCTCTCCTAAACTTTATGGTCCTAAGAACAAACCTCCAACCCCACCTACCAAAAATCCATCCCCTACAGCACGCTTGCAGACATGGGAATGGTCTAGCATATCCTTGAAAAATATTGGCATCAACCCATCTTTAGTTTCATAACTAATGTGTGAGATCAGATAGTAAGGAGTTTCATGTGAAACACGAAAGGAAATAAATCTCTTTCATGTAGTCTCGTAAAAGTTGAGGAGACCAAGAAAATAACATATGCAACCATCACCCAATCTGCATCAACTTTAGCATCTCAATAATACCTAATTTTTCAGGACTTATCAACTCATAGGTGCAGCAGCTGCACTAGTATAGAACCAGATATACTAACCAAAAGCCAATTTGTTAACTGATATGGAAATCAAAAGACCAGCTAATTTGAAGAATTGAGAAATTTTATATTTCCACCTAAACATTTGACTTGAGAAATTTTTGTCCTTCCACACCATCCAATGTCCCAGACCTCATAACTATGACTATTTTTAGCTATAGCCTGAACAAAATTTGAGACAATCCATATTCAAATTAAACTCATTTGGTGAATAATGGCAACCCCACATTGCAACGCATCAATTTCTACCTTTTTTTTCCATTGGCATCTTTTACTCATGCAACATACATTGTTTCACATATTTTGACCATCTTTAATATTAACAGAAGAAAGAAACTTACCAGTTCAACTCACACCATGACTATGCCAAAGATAGTATCCAAAATCTCAATATTATGCATAATAAATTTATCAGACTATATGATGATAGTAAAAGATGGCTTTTCAATACTGTGAAAATAATGACTACAAAAGGGCATAGGCCTCATACCATGTAACCTCGGAAGGCAGATTGTATTTTGATAGCTGCAATCTCCTCTTTAGACTTTCCCACAAATCTCACTGAAACAGGGCGAAGGACCACGTCTGAAGCCGCGACCATGGCAGCAGCAGAAGCTTCACCAGTTGCATTGGTGGCATTTTGGATGGAAGACTTTTCATGGTGATTCTCTTCATTCCCTGATTCATTTAGTTTAACCTCTTGCTCAGCTACCAGAGGAGAAGGAACCACTGGAGCCGCATTCGGGGTTTTGGATGGAGGATCACAATCTGGATCCGAGGCTTGCTTCGACTTGTGAGATTTCTGCTTGAAAATAGCATACATGCCATGGTTGATAAGACCATAATAAAGCATCAAACAGAAGCAAATCACCAAAGCAACCAACAAAACAAAGCTTTTTTTTTCGAAGGGTATAGGATGACTACTCAAGATTAGAAGTCATCGTCATCCAAATTTTCTCAGTGGAAGCGACCAAACATTACACCAAAACTTAGAATAGAACACATCTAACCTTCTCTTTACAGTTGGGACTGAAGACTCTTTTGACAGCACCAAACAACTTCCTGTTCTTCCCCATTGCTTTATTCTATCATTACACTCTGCAGATCTGCACACAGGAACGGGCAAATCACTATGGCACCAGACAGAGAGCTCCACAGATCAACTCAAGTCGATACCTTCGAACAAGAAAAAGGGGGAAAAAAAATAAAGATGCCAAGAAGCCAAAAATCAACTTGGTGTTACATAATATATAAAAAGGACTCGGTAGGAGGGCACGACCTAACAGATCTCGGATTAAAAGGCCAATTTTTTCCCCCCCATGGAGAAAAGGAAAGGTCTTTCCATTACAATTAGAGACACCAAAAAAAAAAAAAAATCCATTTCACCAAATCCACTTCCACAAGCATATAACCACGAAAAACGTAACCTTTTCAACAGAAGCTCAGCAGATCTGATTCAACCAACCTGTGCACAATTTGGTGCAAAGATTCCAACTTGACGATCTCGAACGAAAGAACAAGAAGCAAACAAATTACCCAATTCCTCTATTCTCCAAAAGATGAGCGCCTTGTGGAGAGATTCAAGAGGCTTAGCAGAAGAACACCTGGAAAAGGGATCATGAGAAACCAAACAGGAACAGCTTAAGATGCAACACTTTAGAAGGAAGAAAAAGAAATAGAGATACCCGATTGCGGTCTTCAGATCAACATCACACCTCCGGAGCTCCCTCTCCAATCTTGTCTTCCTCTGGTCAGATCAGGTATATCTCTCTGCCAACCCCTCACTCTTTCCCATCTCTCTCTCTTCTCCACGCCAGTGTGGTGGTGGTGGTAAGGGCAGTTATTGATTAATAAAAAGTAACCTATTTTGCATAACGCACCTCAGGAAATATGATATTCCTATTTAACAGATCGTATCCAAGGAAAACTTTTAATGGAAAAGGATTCTTGCATGGGTATGCCTGGCATCCCTTGCAATAGCACACGCACTCCTTACTTCTTACCATTTACATGGATAACCCTAATCAATGTCCCACTCTTTAGACACTATTAAATTCAATGGAATTGCGTTAAAGATAGAGGATCTTTCTACCCAAATTGATGTGCCTCAAGACTCTTGTATGTCAAGGACTCCTGGGTGGTGCTTGGCACATGAAATTGTTAGGAGAATTAAAAATTTGTAGCAGAAAGAATTAAGGAATGAAGAGATTTTAGTATTTTGTTAGATTTATTATCTTGTTAAAGAAGTTTTATCCAGTTTGAAATGTTTATTTGATGGAATAAATTATTAGAATAGGAAAAAAATTAATTGAAAAGAGGGAATAAATAGAATTAGATAAATTCATGAGAGAGGATGAAATTGCAAAGTTCTGGAATGGCATGATTCTAAACTAAACGCCACAACACGAGGAATTAGAGGATGAGAGATAGAAGTAAATCCATGGGATGTTAAATGTAGAAAATGATCTCTTATACTTGAGTCTAATTCCATCAACTTTGAATAAAAAGGTATTGATATAAAAAGGATAAGTATTTTAGGTGTATCATTGTAAATAGAAAGAAGTACGTTATTGTAAATAATTCCAAAGACATCAATCTAACAATCCCAGAAAGGATAAAAGGTTACCTTCTAGAACTGCGGGACCACTAAAATGGGGACAATGCTTACTGTATTTTGTTTTCTCAAATAGAAATGGGGCCTATAATGAAGTATGTTCGATGTATGATTTTGGATTTAGTTAGGCACCTGAGGAGGAGAGTTAGGCATGTTTTTGTATGGAAGTGTACAAAATGTATCATACAACATATTTTGTCATGTACATATATAAGGTATCGATATAAAATAATTTTATATCAATATAAAATAATTTTATATAATTTTACATCGATAAAAAATATTTTGCATCTTCTTATATTATAAAATGTGTAAACTTTTAAGGGTTGGTTTACTTCGCAGGTTAAAAAATTGATATTAAAAAATATGAAATTGATGTTAACACTTATTTTTATTTATTTGCAGAGTGATGTTAATAATAATTTCTATTTATTGGAACTGGTGTTAAGCTGTGATATTAACTCTTATGGTGTTTATTTGAATTAGTGTTAACACCAATTTCTGGAGAGTGGAGTTTGGGTGTGGTAGAGTTACGAAGTTAACACTTATTTTGTTAACACCCCTTAGAACTAGTGTTAACAAAACAAGTGTTAACCCCTCAAAATAAGAGTTAAGATTATGGGGGTTAACCCCTCAAGTAAACGAAGGTTAACCCCCCAAGGGCTAGTTTACTTGAGGAGTTAACCCCTCAAAAGAGAGGTTAACCTCTATTTACTTGACTACTTAACCCTTCATTTGTTAACCTAGTTAACCACTTTAACATAGATTTTTCCAACACCAATTTCAAATGGTGTTAGCTTGTTATGATCCCGGCATCAAACATCATTTAAGATGCCTGGGAGTTGGTCCAGACGTCTGGTCAGACCTCTGAAAGCCTTCCCAGACGTCTGGAAATTAATTTTTTCGGCGTATGGTTTCGCGTCTACGCGTATGCGAGCGCAGACTGAACCGTCGCCCTCTTTTCTTCTCCTTCTTTCCTCCCTGCAGGCGCAGCCTTCTTTCTCTCTCTCTCCCACGGCGCCTTCAAATACTCCCCCTCTCCTCTTCCTCACCATCACTCCACCGCCTTCTTCTTCTTCTTGTTAGCGTGAGAGTGAGCGGGCGAGGGCAGCAGCTGCTGCCGTGTGTGCGCAGGGAGGAGGGGTTGCAGCAAGAAGGAGGGAGTAAAAGCGTGAGGGTCCGAGCTTGCTAGAGCAGCCAGGGCCGGCCGGCGGGCGCGCAGCGGGAGCGTGGCACTGAGGAGGTATTGGTGCAACTCAAGCAGTAGGCGAGCATGGTGCGGCACGGCCGTGCGCAGCAGGCGGAGGGTGAGGAGGTTTTGATTCTGGGAAAATTTTCCAGAATCAGATGTCTGGACCTACGTCCAGACGACACAGGAGACATCTAGAGGAAGATCCAGACGTTTGAAAGGTACGATATTTCCTTTCCTCCTTCCTTTCGCGTGTACGGCCATGCAGGCCGTTCCGCCAAGGGGTCTGCCACTTTTTCGTGTTGAGGACGGTTGCGCACGCGTGCAGGTCTCGTTCGGGAAGGCGCAAGGGCACACCCTCCCACACAGATCGGACGTCTGGGCATAGCACCAGACGACAGAGAGGATCTCCAGACGTCCAGAGTGACAGTCGAACGTCTGAAACTAAGTCCAGACGGTTCAGCGGGATTCTGGACGTCTGAAGAACCACGCAGAAAGAAGGTATGACCTGAACCATCGTTTAAGACGTCTGGAAAATGTTCCAAACGTCTGATTTTGGGCAAACTTGTCATTTTTGACCCGTTTAGGGTCCGTTAGAAGTCCGTTTTCCGTGTTTCAAGTTTCGTTCTTCTCAGAAATTGTTCCTCTACCTGGTTACAGCATTTGTATCCTGTTTTGAGTAATTCCTTGTGTTTGGTCCTTATGTTAGGATCCCGTTCCGTAGCGGCTCTGGGGGTTGCAGAGGCGTGCGGGCTTGCTGATCACGCCCCCAGTACTCCCGATTTTGCGGGTAGAGTGGTTCCCTTTAATTGTTTATCAAAAATTATGCACTTGTGAAATAATTAATAGATTCTAAGGTATTACATGAATCCTAGGACTGGAAAACTAGATTGAATGATAAATCCTAGAGTATGGCATGAATCCTAGAACTGGAAAACTAGATTGAATGATAGATCCTAAGGATGGCATGAATCCTAGGATTGGAAAACTAGATTGAATGATAGATCCTGGGGTATGGCATGAATCCTAGGACTGGAAAACTAGATTGAATGATGGATCCTAGGGTGTGGCATGAATCCTAGGAACAGAAATGGTCGTACGCTTTTGTGCGGGTTTTAAAGAGAATATCACGTTGTAGTATAACCGACAAAACGTTCAAACAAATATAGAGAATTTTATTACTCGAAAAACTAGAGTCTCCGAGGTCGAACACAGGGAGTAATCTCAGTACTTTCAAAACCAAAGAATACAACTTTTAAATGAAAGTAATTGATTAAAAGAGAGTTATATAAAAAGAATTTCTAAAAGAAAACAGAATTGGACGTCTGATTTCTATATCAGACGTCTTAAATGTAATCTTCTTTCTCTCTACTGCCTTCTTCTTCTTTGTCTTCTCTGCTTCTTTTCTTGCGAAGGCTTCTTCTTCCTGCCTTTGTTCCTCTCTTGTCTTCCTTTTCTTTTTAGGCTTTTCTGCAGTCCTTCCTTCTCTCAGATCCCTGCCTTGCTCAGCTTCCTTTCTTCAGAATTCCTTCTTCTTCTGCTCCTGTTCCTTCTTTGTGCTTTCCTTCGAAGTTTTCTCCTTCCTTGTCTTCTCTGCGAGGGCTTCTCCTTCTTTCTCTGCTACACTCAGCCTCTTCTTCCTTCTTTTTTTCCCTTCCTGCAGTGGCTAAGTGTTCGCTTCTTCCTCTTCTCCTTCTTTCCTGCGCAAACCACAGCCAATGCAAAACCTACCCCCGTCCCTCTACCCAAACGTCTCTCTCTTTCTCTGCAACTCGCTCAAGGACGCTCTCCCAGAGCCACACGGGTAATCGGGTCGGATTCGCACCCGGGACCAGGCGCACCTGCAGGTGGGTGATGCGCGAGGAGTGCTTAGGTTAGGGTCGGGTCGAATCCCGCCAGATCCGCGAGGTGAAACCGCGGACGAGGCAGGCGTGGGTCAGGTGAGAGACCTCACCCCTGTGCTTTCGGAGGCGGTAAGCATAAAACACAAAAATAATTTAAACCATACCTGCGCGTTGCGTTTCGCCGATGTGGGATTATCTGGCCCGCCCCAATTTCTCGCACGCCCGCAGAGGAGTCCTCGTGCAATTGCCAAGGCTGGGAGCTTCGCAACGCACCTTGCAGGCCCTGATTGCTTCGCAACACCCGCGCGAGCCTGCCGTGCTTGGAGCCTGGAGCTGCTTCGACCGTCAATGACGGCAGGAGCTGAACCCTATCGAACACGAGCACGGGCTATTGGCCTAATCAGACTAGCTGGGCACCTTCGCTGTGGCACGGCGAAGATGGTGCACGGTGCTGCAGGCCGCAGGACGGCCTAGGCATGAGTGCTTAGGTCAACCTGTGGCCGAAAGTGTGGGGTTGTTCGGGGGACTATGGTGGAGGTGTAGAAGGATGATGGATGGGCGGAAGTTGCTCCTGGTGGTGAGGCGGAGCTTACGAGAGGGTTGGCGAGCTGTGTGGAGGGGCGGAGTGGTGGGAGCGGCTCGCCGGAGGTCGGTCGGAGGCGAGGAAGGTGGAGGTGGTCAGGCACTGTCGGGGGGGTAATTAACTAAAATAATAGGGGGAAAAAAGAGAGGAGAGGATGGAGAAGGTATCTGGAGTGGTTTAGAAGGAAGGGAGGCAGCGGGGTGGACGGCGTGTAACTGCCGTCATCGGGGAAGAAGCACCCTGAGGGAGGGAGCAGCGACGAAGACGAGGTCAGGGGCACACGCGCCTGGTACTGCGCGATGCGGAAGGAAGAGGCGGAGTTGACTCTGCTGCTGGTATGGCAGCAGAGCGACGACAAGGAGGGGAGGAGGTCGCCGGAGCTTGCGGGTTTCTTGGTCGGAGATGGGAGAGAGGGAAATTTGTGGGAATCTTCGTCAAAATCAAGCTGAGGATCTGCGGCCGGGTCTGGGGAGCCTTTTATAGGTGTTGGCCGAACCTTCTAGCGTGTGGAGATCGCGCAATCAATCTCTACTGGCTCGCCGGAGATGGAAAGAGGGTGGATACCCAAATCTCTCATGCGTTCGCACGAGAGATTGGGTTCACACCAGAGATTGTAATTGGCTTTAGAAGGAAGGAAATTCCTCAGAGAATCTCCCTTCCATTTCTGGGAGGGAATCTCTGAGGGATTAGAGAGGAATCCCTCTCTAAACCTCGCCGGAGATCGGTTCTGCCCTAACAATGGCGGCAGGACCTGATTGCAAAGGTGGCGAGGAACTTAGGGGGCTCTCTGCAAAGATATTCAAAAGATAGGGACCAAATTGTGATTTGAGTGTACTAAATTACAAAGTAGGTCAAGATGACCAACCCTTAGGTCCAAGTTTTGGTATAAACCTACTTTGGACCTAGGGAATCCAATGGTGAAGTTTTATTTTAGGTTTGACCTTGTTTGACTGGACATTTTGCGTAAAAACCTAAATTAGGTTAATTGAAGAGTTAGGACCCTAATCTAGGTCAAACTGGGTTCCAAAAGCCAAATTAAGTGTTCTAAACCCTAGATGATGTTTTTCCATGATTTTTAGAGGATTTAATTGATTTTTATCCTGACCGGAACCTTATTAATTTAAGCGGGTCTCTTTTAGGGTTACCAAGTGTCATTTAATTCCTAGATTGCGCATAAACTCATTTCTGATTAACTCAACCCAATTTTTATCTCACTTAGACCATTTGACCTATGTTTTGTTTCTGAAAAATCCCGTTTATGTACTGCAATGGTAAAATTGCAATTTTAACCTTTATTTCATATTTTCTTCTCAAAGCATTTATTCCTTCAGTTAAGCCTTCTTCTAGGTTATGTAGGAGCTTTTATCTTCTTTATTGGGTCAAAATGAGCTAGTTATGGCTCATGATGAGGTTCTCATCATACCCCCATGACTAGCTTTTACTAGTCCCTTAGCAAAATTTCAAAGTTTTAACTTCCGTTCTTGACCCTGAGTGTCTGTCAACCATCATGATAAGTGCTTCTCCTTTTCTTTTGTGATTAGGTAGGAATGCCGACAATAGGCCTAGAGGTACTCAAGTACCAACCAAAATCCGGACCTGACCCGCTTTAGCCTTAATCCTCCGCGAAGGTTTCTTCGGCCCATAGAAACTAACCTAGGGTTTGTTGGACTCCGCGGTTAAAGCACCCGCGCTTGAGACATTTTTAGCCTAAGTTCAGTTTGCAGTGCATTTTTTTTGTAAGAGAGAGATAGAAGATTTATTTGTTTGAAGAGCTTTTCTCTCTCTTTTCTTTTTATTTCTAGCTTCGGATTAGCTTCTCAACACGGTCTGTATCAGATTCCTCGTCCCCATCATCAATCCTCAAGGGTCCCTGGCTTTCGAGATTTCGAGATAATCCCACCCATGGAAACCCCCAGAACCCTGGCTTTCGAGATTTCGAGATAATCCCGCCCATGGTATTCCATGGCCGAATTCAAACCCTGGTGATCGACATTTTGGGATAATGCCGGCCATGGTATCTAAACCAGCAGAGTGCTTACATGCCCCCAGTAGGATATTTAAATATCCTAAGAGACAAGCACCGAGGAGACGATATGTTGTTACGCATCATCGAGGGGAATTTCCCGCCTCTCCGCACTGGGAACTCGTCCAAATCAACTTGTGTTGATTGGCCGCTCCTAATCTAGGTAACCTTTTAAGAACATTAAACGCTTTTCGCGTGATTTGGATGTTTATGCGCACTGAACCAGACTGTGTGTGAATGTGGGGTGCTTAGGTTACCGAATCCCGCAAACTGGAAGTCAGTTAACGAGGCCGAATACTTCCTAAACCTTAGACCTAATACTCAAGCTTCGCATTTTCCTCAACCTCTTGAGGATTATCCAGATTTTACCGGATACGTGAATTTTTAAGCTAAAGATTCTAGCCCAAGAGGCCTAAGACCAGCGTTCCCACTAATATCTTGTTATGTTTCCTTAGCACTTTTTCTTTTTCTTGATTTGGTCTAGAACTTCAGTTAACCCCTTAATATTTTACTAATGACTATTTCTCTTCATTTTCATTTTGTGCTCCTTTTTGTCATTTTACTCTTTTCCTTCTCTCATTTGTATGACCCTGAATTGTTCCTCCCCTCTATCAAGTCTCTCTCTCTCCTTTTTTTTTTAATGAAACCCTTTCTTGATATGAATTTCCTGACATTTTGCACTTTCATACCCCCCCATGCCTACGATTTGCAATGTCCCCATTGTAAATTAGGTGGGTTCGAATTCAGCTTAGTTCATTTATTAAGACAAGTGTGTGGTGAGTGAATGGGTCGAAATGACTTGTTGCGAACGATTTCTAGTCTCGGGTAGGGATACCTGAGGTGAAGTCGGTTGTTCTAATGGATGAACCCTAAAGTGCAATATGAATTCCGCATAGAGATGTCAGAAAAGGTTTCGGGTTTTTCAAAGAATGACGGGTTGCCTCCAGTTAAGCGCTGAGTTTTACGCCATCGGCTGGGCGCAATGAGCTCAAGAGGAATGGAGGGTAAAGGATGACTCAGCCAAATCTATATTGGTCATGTCAATGAGCGGCTTGAGTCTCTGACCGTTCACGACAAAGGGTTCAGAATCGTGGCTGAGTGGGCTGATTTCAATGGCTCCATTTCTGAAGATTTGTCGGACTAGGTAGGGTCCGACCCACTTGGATCTTAGCTTCCCTGGGAATAATTTGAGTCGGGCATCAAAGAGTAAAACTTTCTGACCAGGATGAAAGATCTTTCTAGAAATGTGCTTGTCGTGAAAAGCTTTAACCCGTTCTTTGTAAATTCGCGAGTTCTCATACGCATCGTGGCGTAATTCATCGATCTCGCTTATTTGAAGTCTTCTGTGGGTTCTAGCCTTAGAAAGATCCAGATTACAGGTCCGTACTGCCCAATAGGCTTTATGCTCCAACTCGACGGGGAGGTGACATGCCTTCCCGTACACTAGTCTGAAGGGAGACATTCCTAATTGGGTCTTGTGGGCGGTCCTATAGGCCCACAATGCTTCTGGAAGCCGAGAAGACCAATCTTTTCTATCAGGTCGAACAGTAACCTGAAGGATCTTCTTGATCTCTCGGTTAGATAGCTCAGCTAGACCATTGGTTTGGGGGTGGTAAGGAGTAGAGATTCGGTGTGACACCCCATATTTGGTCATCAGTGACCTGAACTGAGCGTTTGTAAAATGGGTCCCTCCGTCGGAAATTATGGCACGTGAAATCCCGAACCTTGAGAAAATGTTTTGATGAAGGAATTTTATAACGACTTTATGATTGTTGGTTCGGGTCGGAATGGCTTCTATCCACTTGGAAACATAGTCAACTGCGAGTAAGATGTATTCGAAGCCATCCGAGATCAGGAAGGGTCCCATGAAATCAATCCCCCAAATATCAAAAATTTCGCATACCAAGATCGGCTGTAGAGGCATCATGTCTCGATGGCTCATGTTGCCCAGAGTCTGGCAACGGGAACATGCCTTACAGTGATCGTATGCATCCTTGAAAATTGTGGGCCAGTAAAAGCCACATTGGAGGACTTTTGATGCGGTTTTATGTCCTGAAAAATGTCCACCGCATGCCTGGTCATGGCAGAATGAGAGTATGTCTTTGATTTCCACTTCCGCGATGCACCGTCAAATTATCTGATCAGCACCAATGCGGAATAGATACGGGTCTTCCCATAGGTAATACTTGGCATCGGAACGTAATTTGTCCTTTTTGACCTTCGGCCAATAGGGCGGAATCTAATTTGATGCCAGGTAATTAACTATATCAGCGAACCATGGAAGACTTGTACTGATAGTCAGGAGGTGCTCATCAGGAAAATGTTCTGTAATAGGTCCGGAAGGGTCAATTATTTCAGAAGGAAGGCAGGACAAGTGATCAGCTACCACATTCTGCTTTCCCGCCTTGTCGCGAATCTCGAGGTCAAATTCTTGCAACAGCAAGATCCATCGGATTAATCGAGGTTTCACGTCCTTCTTTACAAGGAGATGCCTCACAGCTGTGTGATCCGAGTATATGATAACACGGGAACCCAGAAGGTATGATTTGAATTTTTCCAGGGCAAATACTACGGCCAGCAGCTCTTTCTCAGTAACTGTATAGTTACGCTGAGCCTCATCCAGTGTTTTGCTAGCGTAGTAAATGACCACAAGTTTCTCGTCAATTTTCTGCCCCAGAACCACTCCTACAGCGAAGTCAGATGCATCGCACATGATCTCAAAGGGTTGAGACCAATCAGGGGACTGTAGGATCGGGGCTTAGGTGACTCGGTCACGTAGGATCTCAAATGCTTGAGTGCATTCCTTGGAAATTTCGAAAGGCACATCCTTGGAGAGAAGATTGGTCAGGGGGCGCGTGATTTTGGAGAAATCAGGGATAAATCGACAGTAAAAACCAACGTGCCCCAAAAAAGATCGGATGTCCTTAATCGAGCTAGGCATAGGGAGCTTGGAAATCAGGTTAACCTTAGCTCGATCCACTTGGATGCCTTTGTCCGAGATTAAATGTCCCAGGACAATTCCCTCAGGCACCATGAAATGGCTCTTTTCCCAGGAAAGAACCAAATTCACCTCAATGCATCGCCTGAGTATTTGGACCAAGTGTTGGAGGCAATCGTCAAATGATTGTCCAAAAACTAAAAAGTCATTCATGAAGACTTCCAGATAATCACCTACCATATCTAAGAATATGGCAAGCATGCACCGCTGAAAAGTTGCAGGTGCATTGCAAAGACCGAAAGGCATCCTTCGAAACGTGTACGTCCCGAAGGGGCAGGTGAATGTGGTCTTTTCTTGGTCCTCTAGATGGATTGCCACCTGATTGTAACCGGAGTACCCGTCAAGAAAGCAGAAGAACCTATTTCCCGCTAGTTTTTCGAGGATCTGATCAATAAATGGTAGTGGGAAATGATCCTTCTTCGTGGAGGAATTGAGTCTTCTGTAATCAATGCAGACTCTCCACGAGTTAGCTATTTGAGTTGGAATGACTTCTCCGGTTTCAGTCGTGATAATGGTAAGTCCTGCCTTTTTAGGCACCACTTGTATTGGACTCACCCAACGACTGTCGAAGATCGGGTAGATGATCCCTGCATCTAACCACTTTATGATCTCCTTTTTCACGACCTCTTGTAGATTAGGGTTTAGGCGTCTTTGCATTTCTCTTGAAGGTCGTGCACCTTCTTCTGTGTAGATTCGATGTGTGCAGTATGAATGGCTTATACCAGTCAAATCATCGAGAGTCCATCCAATGGCTCTTCGATGTTGCTGGAGAACAGAAATCAAACGGAGTTCCTGGTCAGGTGTGAGTCAAGAGTTGATAATCACAGGAAACGTCTGATTTGAATCCAAAAAGACGTACTTCAGATGTTCGGGAAGGGGCTTGAGTTCCATGACAGGATTTTCAGCAGTAGCGGGCGGTTCGGGGTTTGTATCAGGAGCAATGGTAGGAGTCATAGGTGTGTCTAGATCACGTTCACACTTCTCTGTTAGCGGGTTTTGATTCTCAAGTGGTTGATCAGGGATAATCAGGTTGTCTTCTATATGAAATTCATCAACCACGGCTCTGACATCACATATTTCCTCTATAACCCCACAATTAATCCCTTGTTGGGCCTTAAAAATGTCAATCTTTAGGTTTTGGTTCCCAAATTTTAATTCTATCTGGCCCTCTTCGCAGTTTATGTTGGCCCTAGCAGTGGCCAAAAAGGGTCTCCCTAATATGATTGGTGTGTCCCTTGGGTTCTTAGGTGCATCCATGTCTAGTACTATGAAGTCCACCGGGAAATAGAAATCTCTTACCCTAACAATGACATCCTCGAGTATTCCTCTAGGTGACTTGATGGATCGATCGGCTAACTGCAATGTCACCTCAGTGGGTTTAAGTTCAGATTCTTCAAGGTGGTCAAGGAGGGATGTAGGTATTAAATTTATAGAGGCACCTAAGTCTAGTAAGGCTCTATCAAATTGGGTTTCACCAATTTTACAGGAAATCAAGGGAGTTCCTGGGTCTTTAGCCTTGGGTGGGAGTTTGCTCAAGATGACAGAGCTGGCTTGCTCTGACAGTACGATTGGATTCCCATCCTTGGTTCGCAGCTTACGTTTAGGGGTACATATGTCTTTCAAGAATCTTGCGTAAGCCGGCATGTGGTGAATTGCATCCATCAATGGGATGTTTATCTGGACCTATTCAAAGAGCTTGATCAGATCCTCCTCGGGAGCCACGGGTTTGGTTATTCTTTTTCCTTTGGTCAAAGCCTCAGGAAATGGTATCCTAGTTGGTTCCTCTAGGATAGGTCCAAGTTCTTGATCTGGGACAGTGGTATCTTGGAAAACTATCCTAGGGTCTTGGCTCTTATCAGGCTTGGAGTGGTTCGGATAATGTGGGTCTTGGGTTGTTATACCACTACGTGTTGTTACAGAGTTCAATCCGGTTTGATTTGGGTTAGGTAGGAGGGGTGGCTGCTGCTGAAATCCTGCATAAGATGTTGAAGCTTCCATCCCATCTGGCGATGGAGCAGTAGGGGCCTGATAAATCACATGTGTTTGGCTTGAATTTGGATTCATAACGCGCTTCTGGGTTAGCACGTTGTTTGGGTTGGGCAGAGGTTGCGAGGGAAGGGTACCAGGTTGGCGGGAATTTGCCATCTGGGCCAGTTGGTTGCGAACCTCTGTGATCTCATCCTTGTGCTGTTTTTGCATTGCTGCATTCATCTTTTGAATGTCAGCCAGTGCTTGAAGGATAAGAGTCATTTGATCCTGGTTTTGCCCGGATTGGTAGGTGGGATTGGACCGAGGCTGAGGCGGCTGATATGGACGAGAGGCTTGTGGACGGGGTTGATATGGTGGTCTTTGAGAATTTCCCGCCCACTGAAAGTTAGGATGATTTCACCATCCAGGGTTGTAGGTATTGGAGAATGGATCATTCTGGATGGCGTTGAAGTCCTCGCAGTTCTGAGGAGCCTCAAGAAAATCAGAATACGAGGGTTTAGAGTTCCCCCAACTCGAGTAGAATGGATCGGAGGTCACTCCGGTCCGAGAGGTAGAAGGGGGTGGATATGGGTCCATCCCCTTAGCAGATTAGTGATAGATGTTTTGCACAGTTTCCCTTGCCAGAGGAGGTCGTGCAAAAGAGTTTTGCGCAGAGGTGGCTTGCTGCAAATGTCGAGTTAGCTCGTCCACCTTCTTTCTATGATAGAAACCTTGTCCAACCGACTGGCCATCAGTTCCAAGTCGACAGAATTGGACAGGTCCTGCATCTCATGTGTCCCTCTCAGATTCGTCGATGCGCGGGCATTCGTCCTGTCGAATAAGCCCATGGAGTCATTATTTATGGAGTTCTCGCACATGTTTTCGAGAATCTCCCACACCGTGTCCTCGTGTTGACCCATGATGTTTCCTCCGCACGTTGCATTGACGAATAAACGAATATCTTCATGGAGTCCCTGGTAAAAAGACTGGACTTGTTCCCACTTAGGAACTCCGTGATGAGGGCACTTTCGCATGAGATCTAAGAATCGATCCCAAGCTTCGTGAAGAGGTTCTCCCGGTTGTTGAGTGAATGAGTGATCTGGTGGCGCAAGGCATTCGTCCGGCCAACGGGGAAGAATTTTTTCAAAAATTCAGACTACAGTTCCTCCCATGTGTTGATCGGACGGGTCTGAGTCTGATACCAGTGTGCGGCCTTGTCCATGAGGGAGAACAAATACATTTTCATGAGTAGGATATCCCGATTTTGTACATCTGACCCGAAGGTCTGGGCCAGATGCTTGAGTTGTTTAATGTGCTGGAATGGATCTTCAGAGTTAAGCCCATGGAACTTTGGTATGGCATGAATCATATTGGGCTTCAGTTCAGAATCAGGACCTCCAATCGGGATTCGTACTCGAGGTTCGATCGCCACCGCAGCGGGATTATAGTGATCTCGCATCATAGGTCACTGTGGTGGGTTTACAAAGTTCTGAAAGAGATCGTTAAGGCGTTGAAGTTGGTGTTCAAGGTTATTCTCCTCTTCAATGGGTTGTGCCATGATGGAAGAAGGAGAACCAGGGTCTGAATCAGATGAAAGATTTATGTAGTGGGGTTGCTGCACAAACAAGGGCGTCGAGGCTTGGCCTCGACGAGAGTGGATTTCTAAAGGAGGTCTTAAGGGTGGTCTTAAGGACCTTCTACCGAACATGCACCGAAAGATGTGATGAGATTAGAAGGTGCTGGACCTAATCAAGACACCCAAAAATGGTTGGGTGACTATAGAGGTTCGGGGCGGATGGACCCCTTAGTCAGAAAGGTCGTCCACTTGAGAAATACCTGGGCAGCCAGAGAGGGAGAGTCCCGCAAAGACCCCTACACGGTAGAGCATCCCCACGAGTTACAAGGTTTCCCCCACCCGACCTCTCTTGTCACTACGGTTCCAGGTAGACCAGAATGGGGACCTTGACCTCTTAAGTCTACCTTTTTTTACTTTAAGATCAAGGTGCTTAATGTTCCACTTAAACTTTTAGGTATTTTCAGTGAAAAAGTGACCTAATTTTAAGGTTGGTCGACCCAAGGGATCAACTTCACCTTTTGTTCCTTTGAGAGTTTTTAGGTCCTTTTCTTTTATGGTTCAAAATGGATTAAAAGCCTGATTTGCTTAGGGTTCCTTTCGTATAGATCTTTTCAAACAAGGTTTAGGCACATGATGAGAGCCTCATCATGAGCCATAACTAGCTCATTTTGACCCAATAAAGAAGATAAAAGCTCCTACATAACCTAGAAGAAGGCCTAACTGAAGGAACAAGTGCTCTGAGAAGAAAACATGAAATAAAGGTTAAAACTGCAATTTTACCATTGCAGTAGATAAACAGGATTTCTTAGAGGCAAAACATAGGTCAAATGGTCTAAATGAGATAAAAAGTGGGTTGAGTCAATCAGAAATGAGTTCATGTGCAATCTAAGAACTAAAAGACACTTGGTAACCCTAAAACAGACCCGCTTAAATTAACAAGGTTCCGGTCAGAACAAAAAGCAAGTAAACCCTCTACAAATCATGGAAAAACATACTCGAGGGTTTAGAACACTTAATTTGGCCTTTGGAACCTAGTTTGACCTAGATTAGGGTCCTAGCTCTTCAATTAACCTAATTTGGGTTTTTACGCAAAATATCCAGTCAAACGAGGTCAAACCTGAAATCTAACTTCTCCATTGGATTCCTTAGGTCCAAATTAGGTTTATACCAAAATTTAGACCTAAGGAGAGGTCATCTTGACCTACTTTGCAATTTAGTACACCCAAATCACAAATTGGTCCCTATCTTTTGAATACCGTTGCAGAGAACCCCCTAGGTTCTTCGCCTCCTTTGCAAACCGGTCCTGCCGCCATTGCTAGGGCAGAACCGAGCTCCGGCGAGGTTCGGAGAGGGATTGCTCTCTAATCCCTCAGAAATTCCCTCCCAGAAATGGAAGGAGAATTCTCTGAAGAATTGCCTTCCATTTAAGACCGATATCGATCCCTGGTGTGAACCCAATCTCTCGTGCGAACGCACGAGAGATTTGGGTATCCTAACTCCTTTCCATCTCCGGCGACCAACCTCAGGCAATCACGTGCCCTTCACGCCCTGCACACCAAGTCCAGCGCCTATATAAGAACCCACAACTCCGGCCGAAGAGGCTAAGCTTGATTTTGACGGAGATCCCCTCCAAATTTCTTCTCTCCTATCTCCGGCCAAACGACCCACAAGCTCCGGCGACCGCTTTCCCTCCTTCTCGTCACTCTGCTGCCATACCAGCAGCAGAGTCCTCTCCGCCTCTTCCTCCCGCGGCGCGCTGTACCCTGCGCGCAAGCTCCTGACCTCATCTTCGTCGCCGCTTCCTCCCCCAGGGTCTTTCTTCCCCGACGACGGCAGTCACGAGCCGTCCTCTCCACTGCCTCCCTTCACTCCAGACAAACCCCAGATACGTTCTCCATCCTCTCCTCTCTCTTTTCCCCCTGTTATCTCCCTTGATCGACCCTCGACAGACGCTAACCACCTCCATCGTCTTCGCCTCCGACCGCACTCCGGCGAGCCGCCCACACCACTCCAGCCCTCCACACGGCTCGCCAACCACCTCGAAAGCTCCGCCTCACCTCCAGGAACACACTCCACCCTCCCACTACCACTCCAGCCCTCCACAACCACCCCCCGACCAACCCACCATCTCCGGCCACAGGTTGACCTAGGCACGCACGCCTAGGCCGACCTGCGGCCTGCTGCACTGCCCACCGCCTTCGCCGTGCCACGGCGAAGGTCTCTATCTATTCTGATTTGGCCGAGAGGCGCGTTTTGTGTACGACAGGATTCGAGCTGCTGCCGCCATGGACGACCTCTGATGAAGCTCCCGCGAAGCTCCAGGCACCCGGTCTTCCAGACTACAGGTGCTGCATACTAACGCAAGTGTCGCGAGGTGAACGAATCCAGCCGAGGAGCGCTAGCAGAGCCAGCAGCTGCGGGGCAATCGCACGACGAGGTTTCTGCAGGCGCGCGTGAAGGCGAGACCAGATAGTCCCACATCGTGGGATTGCAACCGGCAGGTACCGTATAAGTTGTTTTTACGCTTTATTCTTATCGCCTCAGTAAGCGCAGGGGTGAGGTCCCTCACTGACCCCACCCACCTCGTCCGCGGCCTGACCACGCGGACCTGGCGGATCCGACCCGACCTAGACCTACGCACTCCTCGCGCACCACACACCTGCAGGTGCGCCTGGTCCTGGGTACGATCCGACCCGATTGAGACTGTGGCTCTGGTAGAGCGGTTAGAGTGAATTGCTTGAGAGAGAGACACGCGCGGGTAGAGGGAGAAGGGTTAGGTTTTGTTCCCTGTGCAGGCAGGCTGATTGCAGGAGAAGGACTTGGCCGCTGCAGAAGAAGGAGAAGCAAGACAGAAGAAGAAGAAAGAAAGAAGTCTTCGCAGGAGAAGAAGGAAAACAGAAAGGTTAGAAGTCTTCGCAGGAGAAGAAGAAGAAGGACAAGGGAAGATTGCAAAGAGATCCGAAAGGCAAAGTAGAAGAAGAAAAAGAGAAAGAAAGATCACATTTAAGACGTCTGATACATAAATCAGACGTCTAATTCTATTTTTTTTTACATCTTTCTTAAAAACTCTTTGAATCAATTATATTTGCATTTAACAGTTGTATTCTTGGGTTTTACAAAGTACTGAGTTTGCTCCCTGTGTTCGACCTCGGATACTCTAGTTGTTCGAGTAATAAAATTATTTGTTTAAACGTTTTGTCGGTTCTACTGCAACGTAATACGCCTTTAAATCCGCACAGAAACGTTGACAACAGCACACCTCTTTTTGGAAAAATTTATTTCTTTGTTTAAGAGAAGATGTGTCTCTAAAAACCCTAGCTTTGTAATCCTTAAATTGGCTCTAGTGGGTCCAATTTAGTTGCCTCAGAAATTAGCACCTAGGGCTCAATCAAGAAAGTTTTAGCCCTAGTTGCCTTAGTTGGATGAACAGACAAAAAGTGTGTTGAAATGAAAATCAGGCAACTTGATGAGTTACTAAATATGAAACAGGTAGCCCTAAGTTGATTTTTCTTTTTTTTTTTTTTGATTTTGAGAGGGTTAAGAGAGAGGGCTTATGGAAATTACCTGTTCCTTGGATTGTCTGTTGTGCAACCGCTCTTCTTTCCTTTTTGCTCTGCTTTCCCTGCTTGAACACAACAAGAGAGAGGAGTTAGGTCAAATATTGGATAAAAAAAATTGTAATCAAAAGCTTTAAAAGTGCCCGTTGCTCCCCGGCAACGGCGCCAAAATGTTCGTACGCTTTTGTGCGGGTTTTAAAGAGAATATCACGTTGTAGTATAACCGACAAAATGTTCAAACAAATATAGAGAATTTTATTACTCGAAAAACTAGAGTCTCCGAGGTCGAACACAGGGAGCAATCTCAGTACTTTCAAAACCAAAGAATACAACTTTTAAATGAAAGTAATTGATTAAAAGAGAGTTATATAAAAAGAATTTCTAAAAGAAAACAGAATTGGACGTCTGATTTCTATATCAGACGTCTTAAATGTAATCTTCTTTCTCTCTTCTGCCTTTTTCTTCTTTGTCTTCTCTGCTTCTTTTCTTGCGAAGGCTTCTTCTTCCTGCCTTTGTTCCTCTCTTGTCTTCCTTTTCTTTTTGGGCTTTTCTGCAGTCCTTCCTTCTCTCAGATCTCTGCCTTGCTCAGTGTAACGACCCGATTCCCGAGTCCCTACGAGACACAAGGACCGGACCGACTCGACTAATCCCAAGATCTAGTCGTCCAACGAGGAAGTAACCAAAAGAGCAGTAAAATAAACCACATTCAACATGAAGTATAACTAGCAGTAACAAAATACAGCAGTAAGAAAAAGAACTGCAGCATGTACCACCACAACAGTAGAACAACATTTAACATAACAAGAACTACGGGTAAAGAAAAGTATAGAGAGTAACAAAAACTACTTACTACAGTGGAAACAAAAAGGGCACAAAAGAGCAGTGGTAACTCTACTGGACCCTACTCGGCCCAGCGTCCTCTGCAGCCGCTGACCCTGGCTGCTCAACACCTGGTCTTGAAATGTAACGAGTGTAACACGTCAGCGAAACGCTGAGTAGAGTGGCAGCTAAACTAAAGAAGCAGTAAGGTGTACAGTAGCTGTTTTAATTTTCTTTCTTCCTTTATTTACGTCTTTCTATTGTTTCACAATTTATCTATTTCTCAGATCCTTCACTTGATCTCGAATATTCCTCGTGGGAACGATCTTGATTGCAGTCTTTTCCGAATAGTAGAAGTAGCACGTGGTGCTCTCCTGGCCGGGAGAATCCCCCATGGTCATCCTACTCTCAGTCAACCACTCCAAGGTCACGGACAGACATAACGGTGACTACGGCACGCGCGATAAACGCACAGGTAGCTAACCCGCACTGGCACGCGGTCAGTCATTTCCGTTAACGGGTGCACCCAAAGCACAGCACGGAACTAGTACAGGGCAGAGCCCTCTCAGTAACAGGGGTCCAACCCCTCCACAGTAACCACACAGGAGCCTTGCCCCTCCACAGTCCGCACACCCTCGCCTGACTACCTTGGTTTGCCCAGTGGGCCTAACAAGTCAGTATAGGTGAGCTAGCAGAACCCCGGGGCCCGTGGGGTAGCTAGTACTCGCCCTACACTAGTAGCTCTCCTCGGTACTGCGTACACGAGGGCCAGCAAGTCGGTACAAAGTGGCTAGACCTAACCCCGGGTCCCTGGGGCGACTAGCTCCGCTCTGCACTAAATAGGGGGACAGTCGCTCTCCTTGGTACTCCGTACTCAAGGGCCAGCTCACTTCCCCAATTCTATTCCATTCACTTTCTAGGAGTTCTACTCCTAATTCCCCGTAGGGTTCCATCTCTTTTAACTCAACACATTCAGGTTTCACCTTTCCAGTTTCACGTTCATACAACCCATGTTCTCAATCATGTTCATTTATTCATAACAGGCCGCTGTTAAACAAATTTACAGGCAGTTATTATTTCCTTTCCACATTTTCAAAACTGCAGTATTCGCATATTCCACTAGTTTTCCCATCCTAGGATTCATGCCATACCCTAGGATCTATCATACAATATAGTTTTCTAGCACTATGATTCATGCAACACCCTAGGATCTATCATTCATTCTAGTTTCTCATTCCTAGGATTCATGCAATGTCCTAGGTTCTATTTATGGTTCCATAATTTAACAGATTATACTAATAAACTTAAAAGCCACTCTACTAGTTACAACAGGAGTACTAGGGGCGTGGTCGGGAATCCCGCGTGCCTCCGCAACCCCCGAGACTGCAATGGAACGGGGTCCTATCACAAGGATCAAACACAAGGAGTTTCTCAAAATAGTATCTAATCACTGTAGACGGGTAGAGGATTTTATTTCGAAAAGGACGCAACTCGAAACACGGAAAACGGACTCCGAACGGGCCCTAAACGAGTCGAAAATGACGAAACGGTGCAAAATCAGACGTCTGGAACTTCTTCCAGACATCTTAAAAATGGGGATCAGATGGTACCTTGTCCTGCGTAGTCTCTCAGACGTCCAGAAGCCTGCGGGGGCGTCTGGCCTAGTTCCCAGACGTCCGATGGTCACCCAGGACGTCTGGAAGCCCCTCCAGTCGTCTGGCACCGCTGCCAGACTTCTGATTCGCGTTCGATGGCGAATCTCAGAACCTGCGCATAACCATTCCTCGCTCTCAGTACAGACGGTCGAAGAGAAGGAGGAAGTACGAAAATAACCTACCTTTCAGACGTTTGGACAGTCCTCCAGACGTCTTTCCCGTCGTCTGGTTGGAAACCCAGACGTCTGATTCTGGAAAAACTTCCAGAATCAGAGCGCGACTCACCCTCCGCCCGCGACGCACGGCCGCACCGTGTCTCATCCGCCTGCTGCTCAAGCTGCAGCAGACCTCCCGCGTCACTCCGCGCCCACTGCGCCCCCGCCGGCCGGCTCTAGCAGCCCCGACAAGCTCTATCCCTCACGGCCGAGCGCCTCCTCCCTCACGCAGCACCTCCTCCCGCACTCACCGCGGCTGTCGCTACCGCCGCTCGCTCGCGCTCGCACTCGCTGGAAGAAGAAGAAGGAGGAGCGGAGGTGATGAGAGTGAGGGAGAGGGCGAGGCTTTTTAAAGCCGCGCGGGGAGAGGGAGAGAGAGAGAACGCAGACTGCGGTCACAGGAGGAGAGAGGGAAAAAGAGAGAGGTGCGGCGGTTGCGGGTCTGCGCGCGCCTATGCGCAGACGCAGCCCCGCGTGCCACCCAAATAAAATCCCAGACGTCTGGAAGGGGTTCCAGACGTCTGTTCAGACGTTTGGGCCACCCCCCAGACGTCTTAAAAGACGTCTGAAGCCGCACTCGTAACACTCAGCTTCCTTTCTTCAGAATTCCCTCTTCTTCTGCTCCTGTTCCTTCTTTGTGCTTTCCTTCGAAGTTTTCTCCTTCCTTGTCTTCTTTGCGAGGGCTTCTCCTTCTTTCTCTGCTACACTCAGCCTCTTCTTCCTTCTTTTTTTCCCTTGCTGCAGTGGCTAAGTGTTCGCTTCTTCCTATGCTCCTTTCCTGCGCAAACCACAGCCAATGCAAAACCTACCCCCATCCCTCTACCCAAACATCTCTCTCTTTCTCTGCAACTCGCTCAAGGACGCTCTCCCAGAGCCACATGGGCAATCGGGTCGGATTCGCACCCGGGACCAAGCGCACCTGCAGGTGGGTGATGCGCGAGGAGTGCGTAGGTTAGGGTTGGGTCGGATCTCGCCAGATCCGTAAGGTGAAACCACGGACGAGGAAGGCGTGGGTCAGGTAAGGGACCTCACCCCTGTGCTTTCGGAGGCGGTAAGCATAAAACACAAAAACAATTTAAACCATACCTGCGCGTTGCGTTTCGCCGATGTGGGACTATCTGGCCCGCCCCAATTTCACACGCACCCGCAGAGGAGTCCTCGTGCAATTGCCAAGGCTGGGAGCTACGAAGCGCGCCTTGCAGGCACTGATTGCTTCGCAACACCCACGTGAGCCTGGCGTGCCTGCAGCCTGGAGCTGCTGCGCCTGGAGCTACTGCACCTGGAGTTGCTTCGACCATCAATGGCGGCAAGAGCTGAACCCTGTCGAACACGAGCACGACCTATTGGCCTAATCAGACTAGCTGGGCACCTTCGCCGTGGCACGGCGAAGATGGTACACGGTGCTGCAGGCCGCAGGACGACCTAGGCGTGCGTGCCTAGGTCAACCTGTGGCCGGAAGTGTGGGGTTGTTCGGGGGACTGTGGTGGAGGTGTAGAAGGATGATGGATGGGCGGAAGTTGCTCCTGGTGGTGAGGCGGAGCTTACGAGAGGGTTGGCGAGCTGTGTGGAGGGGCGGAGTGGTGGGAGCGGCTCGCCGAAGGTCGGTCAGAGGTGAGGAAGGTGGAGGTGGTCAGGCACTGTCGGGGGGGGGGGGGGGGGGTAATTAACTAAAATAATAGGGGGAAAAAAGAGAGGAGAGGATGGAGAAGGTATCTGGAGTGGTTTGGAAGGAAGGGAGGCAGTGGGGTGGACGGCGCGTAACTACCGTCGTCGGGGAAGAAGCACCCTGAGGGAGGGAGCGACGACGAAGACGAGGTCAGGGGCACGAGGGCCTGGTACTGCGCGATGCGGGAGGAAGAGGCGGAGTTGACTCTGCTGCTGGTATGGCAGCAGAGCGACGAGAAGGAGGGGAGGAGGTCGCCGGAGCTTGCGGGTCTCTTGGCCGGAGATGGGAGAGAGGGAAATTTGGGGGAATCTCCGTCAAAATCAAGCTGAGGATCTACGGCCGGGTCTAGGGAGCCTTTTATAGGTGTTGGCCGAACCTTCTAGCACGTGAAGATCGCGCAATCAATCTCTGCCGGCTCGCCGGAGATGGAAAGAGGGTGAATACCCAAATCTCTCGTGCGTTCGCACGAGAGGTTGGGTTCACACCAGAGATTGTAATTGGCTTTAAAAGGAAGGGAATTCCTCAGAGAATCTCCCTTCCATTTGTGGGAGGGAATCTCTGAGGTATTAGAGAGGAATCCCTCTCTAAACCTCGCCGGAGATCGGTTCTGCCCTAACAATGGTAGAAGGACCTGATTGCAAAGGTGGCGAGGAACTTAGGGGACTCTCTGCAAAGATATTCAAAAGATAGGGACCAAATTATGATTTGGGCGTACTAAATTGCAAAGTAGGTCAAGATGACCTCCCCTTAGGTCAAAATTTTGGTATAAACCTAATTTTGACCTAGGGAATCCAATGGTGAAGTTGGATTTTAGGTTTGAGCTTGTTTGACTGGACATTTTGCGTAAAAACCTAAATTAGGTTAATTGAAGAGTTAGGACCCTAATCTAGGTCAAACTGGGTTCCAAAGGCCAAATTAAGTGTTCTAAACCCTAGAGGATGTTTTTCCATGATTTTTAGAGGGTTTAATTAATTTTTATCCTAACCGAAACCTTGTTAATTTAAGTGGATCTCTTTTAGGGTTACCAAGTGTCATTTAATTCCTAGATTGCACATAAACCCATTTCTGATTGACTCAACCCAATTATTATCTCACTTAGACCATTTGACCTATGTTTTGTCTCTGAGAAATCCCGTTTATATACTGCAATGGTAAAATTACAGTTTTAACCTTTATTTCATGTTTTCTTCTCAGAGCACTTATTCCTTCAGTTAAGCCTTCTTCTAGGTTATGTAAGAGCTTTTATCTTCTTTATTGGGTCAAAATGAGCTAGTTATGGCTCATGAATCCTAGGAACAGAAACACCAAAATGACTGTCGTGAATATATAGATTGCAGTCTTGGAAAAGTAAAAAGAAAAATGATAATTGCCTATAATTGGATAACAGTCGCTTGTTTATGAATGGATATTAACTGTTGAGAACATGGGCTATATGAAAATAAAGCTGAAATGATGAAACCTAAATTGGCTGAGTTAAAGAAAAATGGGCATGAACCTTACGGGGAATTAGGAGTAGAGCTCCTGAGAAGTGAATGGAATGGAATTGGGGAAGTGAGCTGGCCCTTGAGTACGAAGTACCGAGGAGAGCGACTGTCCCTCCTGTTTAGTGCAAAGCGGAGCTAGCCGCCCCAGGGACCCGGGCTTAGGTTTGGCCACTTTGTACCGACTTTTGACCCTTGCGTACATAGTACCGGGGAGAGCTACTAGTGTAGGAAGAGCACTAGCCACCCCACGGGCCCCGAGGTTCTGCTAGCCTTCCTACACCAACTTGTTCGGCCCACTGGGCAAACCAGGGTAGTCAGGCGAGGGTGCACGGACTGTGAAGGGGCAAGACCCCTGTTTGGTTACTTTGGAGGGGCTGGACCCCTGTTGCTGAGAGGGCTCTGCCCTATACTGGTTCCATGCTGTGCTTTGGGGCGCACCCGTTAACGGAAACGACTGACCGCATGCCAGTGCGGGGTAGCTACCCGTGCATTTATCACGCATGCCGTAGTCACCGTTTCGTCTGTCAGTGACCTTGGGGTGGTTGACTGAGGGTAGGACCACCACGGGGGACTCTCCCGGCCAGGAGAGCACCACGTGCTACTACTTTTCGAAAAAGACTGCAATCAAGATCATTCCCACGAGGAACATTCAAGATCAAGAGAAAGATCTGAGAAATAATTCAAGAGTGAGTAAATAGAAAATAAAGAAAGAAATTAAGAATAACAGCTACTTGCCCACCTTACTGTTTTCCCAACTAGTTGGTTGCCACTCTACTCAGCGTTTCGTTGACATGTCACCTTTGTCACCTTTTCAGGACCAAGCGTTGAGTAGCCAGAGCTGGCAGCTGCAGAGAGAGCTGGGCCTAGTAGAGCCCAATAGTTTTACTTGTGTAGTACTTACTGTACCGTCTCTTCTGTTGTAGTGAGTAGTTATTTTTCTGTTACCACTGTACTTTTTTATTGTAAGCATCATGTTTATGTACCTGTTTATTTCTCTACTGTTGTGGTGGTGTGAACTGTAGTAGTTCTTTTCTTTACTGCTGACTTTTGTTACTGCTAGTTATATACATGGTGAATGTGATTTATTTTACTGCTCTTTTGGTTACTTTCTCGTTGGACGACTGGGTCTTGGGATTAGTCGAGTTGGTCCAATTCTCGTGTCTCGTAGGGATTCGGGAATCGGCTCGTAACAAGATGGTATCAGAGCAAGGTCGTCCCGAGAAGTGAACCAACTGGCTGGAAAATAACCAATTCACGTGTCTGTAACTAGAATAGCCACCACAACGTATCTTTTGACATCTGTTCCTAGATTCTCCGCTTGATACCGATTCGTATTGACGCCTTTTTCTATTTCTTGTTCGTGTCTCCTTGCAGGAGATGCCTCGACGAGGAGGTAGCGAGGCGGGCCGATAGCGCGGCCGAGGACGAGGTCAGAGGGGTGGGCGCATTGAGGTCGACGCCTCAGTGGACCAGCCATTGCTCCCAGGCATTCAGGCCCAGGACCTCGCCCAGCTGATATGGGACATCGTGCGAGAGGAGCTCCACCCGCCGCCACGAGCGCCTCTCCCTGGGGCTGCAGAGGGAGAGTCCTCTGTGGGACCACGCGACGGACATGGCACTGGACGCGGGGGAGGGGATGGGCCACCCCCGCCCCCACCTTCCTCCGGCACTTCCGAGCACTAGGCTTCTTTACCTGGAGGTACACCAGCATCTCCACTTCAGCGCCACTTGGAGTTTTTCGGACAGTTCCGGAAGCTGAAGCCCCCCTCCTTCAAGGGGGATGAGGACCCGACCGAGGCGGAGGACTGGCTCGAGCAGATCGAGAAGGTTTTTGACACCCTTCACCCCCCGGTGGACGCGTGGCCTTTGCCACGTACCAGCTGGAGAACGCGGCACACAGGTGGTGGAGGGCGGTCAGGGGACAAGAGAGGGACGAGCCGACCTGGGATCGGTTCGTCACCCTCTTCTGCGAGCAGTACTTTCCCCAGACGTGGCAGGACCAGAGAATGCGGGAGTTCCATACTCTCCGCCTGGGGACGATGACCGTGAGTGCGTATCGCACGCGTTTTCTGGAGTTGTCTCGCTTCGCAGCAACAGTAGTGCCCACTGAGGAGGAGCGCCTTTGGAGGTTCACCGAGGGGCTCCGGCCTGCGATTCGGGGGTATGTCAAACCCCTGAAGCTGCCCACGTTCTCGAGGGTGGTGGAGGCAGCTATGACATACGAAGAGACCAACCCGTCCGCGCAAGATACTGATAGCGGGCGGAAGAGGCCCTATCAGCCAAACTTCTCACAGGGCCGACGAGAGAGGAGACACGTGGCGCCTGCAAGAGAGCCGTCACATTTTGCAGGGCCATCAATGGCCTTTGGGGGCCCTCGACAGGGGCCAGCTGCTAGCACTGGACCCCCGCCCAGCCGACAGTAGGGACCCACGAAGGGCGGGAGTCGAGTCCCCCTTTGCTACCAGTGTGGCCAGCCGAGCCACATCAGGAGGGAATGCCCGTCTAGGGCAGGAGGTCAGCAGATGCTTCCCTCACCGAGCACTAAAGGGCGAGCAGGAGGCCGCGGTTTCCAGGCGCGAGGAGGAGGATAGCAGTCACAGGGAGGGTACCGACCAGTAGCTACCCGTCCGACGTATAGTGTGGCTGCTTCGTTCGCACCTAGGGTTGATGGGCGTATCATCGCCCTAACACACAGGGATGCCAGAGCTTCGGGATCAGTGGTGGCAAGTATGGTTTCAGTTTCCGACAGACTCGTTTACATGCTTTTCGATTCCGGTGCTACGCACTCGTCTGTCGCTGCCAGTTTCGCTATTAGTTTAGGGCAGGACTGTATGCTGTTAGAGGATTCGTTCGTGATCAAAGGTCCGAGTGATCAGCTGTTTGTAGCTGAGGAGGTATACACGGGTTGCGAGGTCAGTGTTGGGGGACGCAGCCTTCCCGCTGACCTGATTATGATACAGATGGAGGACTTTGGCGTAATTCTGGGGATGGACTGGCTGTTCGCTTACCACGCCTTGGTGGACTGCTTTGAGAGAAAGATCGTCTTCTCCATACCGGAGTTACCTTCTTTCGAGTTTCACGGGCAGCCAGTGGACGGAGGCTTTAGGTGCATTTCTGCACTTCGGGCGGCGAGACTTTTGAGCCAGGGGTGTAAGGGTTTCCTAGCTTGTGTGGTGGCAGAGCCCAGCACAATGGTAGACTTCCAGAGTATCCCGGTGGTCAGAGAGTACCCCGACGTATTCCTAGACGAGTTGCCAGGACTTCTGCCCGAGCGTGAGGTCGAGTTTGAGATCTCACTAGTACCAGGGACCAACCCCATCTCCACAGCACCGTATAGGATAGCACCACTTGAGCTGCGAGAGCTCAAGTCTCAGTTGCATGATCTTTTGGAGAAGGGCTTTGTGAGGCCCAGCGTGTCTCCCTGGGGAGCCCCGGTACTGTTTGTAAAGAAGGATGATACCCTACGCCTTTGTGTGGACTATCGACAGCTGAATAGGGTCGCCATCAAGAACAGGTATCCGCTGCCGAGGATTGATGACTTGTTTGACCAGCTGCGAGGTGCCACGGTATTCTCCAAGATCGACTTGAGGTCTGGATACCACCAGTTGAGGATTAAGGAGGCAGACATCTCCAAGACAGCTTTCCGCATGCGGTACAGACACTACGAGTTTCTGGTCATGCCTTTTGGGCTGACCAATGCCCCTGCTGCCTTCATGGATTTGATGAACCGGGTGTTTAGACCATATTTGGACCAATTCGTGGTGGCATTCATTGATGATGTGCTCATCTATTCTCGAGATCAGATGCAACACGGACAGCACTTGCGGATGGTTTTGGACACACTGAGACGACGTAGGCTGTACGCCAAATATAGCAAGTGCGAGTTCTGGTTAAGGGCGGTGACCTTCTTATGTCATGTGATCTCCGGAGATAGCTTGGCTGTGGACCCAACCAAGGTCGAGGCAGTGCTCAGGTGGGAGAGACCTCGTACGGTCACTGAGATCCGCAGTTTCTTGGGACTGGCAGGCTACTACAGGTGATTTATCAGGGGCTTCTCACAGATTGCACGTCCTATGACACAGCTGACCCGGAAGGACGTGCCCTTTACTTGGACAAACGCCTGTGAGGCGTGTTTTCAGGAGCTGAAGGAGAGGCTGACTTCGGCTCCCGTGCTCACCATCCTAGACAGTAGTGGCAGGTTCGTTGTGTACACGGACGCCTCTTTGCAGGGGTTAGGGGGTGTGCTCATGCAAAGGGGTTACATTGTCACTTATGCTTCGCGGCAACTGAAGCCCCATGAGCATAGCTACCCTACCCACAATCTGGAGCTGGTAGTTGTCGTCTTCGCGCTGAAAACCTGGAGGCACTACTTGTACGGTGAGACCTTTGAGATTTTCACAGATCACAAGAGCCTCAGATACCTGTTTGATCAGAAGGATCTCAACATGAGATAGAGACATTGGTTGGATCTCCTGAAGGACTATGACTACAACATTTCCTACCACCCAGGAAAGGCCAACGTGGTGGCTGACGCCTTGAGCCGGAAGGCGCCCGCAGACTTGGCCAATTTACAGGTGCAAAGTTGGAGCCTCTTAGAGGAGATGGGCAGTTGGCGACCCCTAGAGTTACAAGGGCACTGAAGGGCAGTGACTGTGACGTGACAGACGAGGCCAGAGATGATAGATTGCATCATCACAGGGCAGATGGCCAACCCGTGCTTGCAGTCCTTGTGGGACCGAGTACTGTCAAGAGACCCTGGGGACTTCTCTTTTACAAACCAGGTGCTACGCATGAGGGGACGTTTGTGCGTTCCCCGAGACGATAAGCTGTTGAGAGAGCTCCTAACCGAGGCACACGGTTCCAGATTCACCATACATCCCAGAAACACGAAGATGTACCATGACTTGAGATGCGATTTTTGGTGGAGGGGGATGAAGCGGGATGTGGGTGAATTTGTACAGCAGTGTTTAATGTGCCAGCAGGTGAAGGCCGAGCATTAGAGGCCTGCAGGGCCGTTACAACCACTTCCAGTGCCAGAGTGGAAGTGGGAGAGCATCACCATGGACTTGGTGGTAGGCTTACCTCTTACCCAACGAGGACATGACGCAGTCTGGGTAATCGTTGACAGATTGACGAAGACGACGCGTTTCTTGTCGATCCCAGTCACCTTGGGACCAACACAGTTGGTAGAGAGGTATATCCGCGACGTGGTACGTCTACACGGAGTTCCACGGGAGATCGTATCCGACCGGGATACCCACTTTACGTCCCAGTTTTGGGCTGAGTTTCAGCAGGCCTTAGGGACGCGGTTGAGGTTCAGTACAGCATACCACCCCCAGACGGACGGGCAGTTCGAGCGCACGATACAGACACTCAAGGACCTTTTACGTGCTTGTGTACTGGACTGGAAGGGCTCTTGTGAGGAGCACTTGCCCCTGGAGGAGTTTGCATATAATAACAGTTATCACTCGAGCATCGGCATGGCACCCTATGAGGCTCTGTACGGACGGAGGTGTACGGCACCCTTGAGTTGGGTTGAGGTGGGGACCAAATGGGAGGTTGGCCCCAGGCTGATCCGGCAGAGTCAGGAGGTAGTCGAGCAGATTCACAGGCGACTCCGCACTGTCAGGAGCAGGCAGAAGAGCTATGCAGATCAAAAATGCAGAGAGGTGCAGTTTGAGGTTGGGGACCATGTCTTCCTTCGCGTTTCAACCATGAAGGGCCTGCAGCGGTTTGGAGTGAGAGGGAAGCTCGCGCCGAGGTTCGTGGGACCCTTTGAGGTCCTGGAGCGAGTTTGACCCGTTGCTTACAGGCTTGCCCTTCCTCCTAAGCTTTCTGGTGTGCACTACTTGTTCCACGTGTCCAACCTCCGAAAGTACGTCACCGATCCCAGTTACGTCCTGAGTCACAAGAGCGTCGAGGTGGGTGTCGACCTGACCTACCCCGAGCGGCCAGTGCAGATTCTCGACAGAGCCGTCCGCAGTCTGCGACGGAAGCAAGTACCCCTATTAAAAGTTTTGTGGAGGAGCCAGCAGTACGAGGAGGTTACCTGGGAGCCTGAGGCGGCGATGCAAGAGCGGTACCCAGAGCGTTTTGAGGGTACGTCTTTTCGGACTGGCTGCGGTCCTCTTTGAGTTTGTTATGTATATATCGTTCTTTTCCGCACCCTAGTTAGCGCAAGTTTCGAGGACGAAACTTCCTTTGAGTTTGTTATGTTGTTATGACCCCGGCATCAAACATCGTTTAAGATGTTTGGGAGTTGGTCCAGACGTCTGGTCAGACCTCTGGAAGCCTTCCCAGACATCTGGAAATTAATTTTTTCGGTGTACGGTTTCGCGTCTACGCGTATGCGAGCGCAGATTGAACCGTCGCCCTCTTTTCTTCTCTTTCTTTCCTCCCTGTAGGCGCAGCCTTCTTTCTCTCTCTCTCCCCACGGCGCCTTCAAATACTCCCCCTCTCCTCTTCCTCACCATCACTCCACCACCTTCTTCTTCCTGTTAGCGTGAGAGTGAGCGGGCGAGGGCAGCAGCTGCTGCCGTGTGTGCGCGGGGAGGAGGGGTTGCAGCAAGAGGGAGGGAGTTAAAGCACGAGGGTGCGAGCTCGCTGGAGCAGCCAGGGCCGGCCGGCGGGCGCGCAACGGGAGCGTGGCATTGGGGAGGTATTGGTGCAGCTCAGGCAGTAGGCGAGCACGGTGCGGCACGGCCATGCGCAGCAGGCGGAGGGCGAGGAGGTCTTGATTCTGGAAAAATTTTCCAGAATCAGATGTCTGGACCTACGTCCAGATGACACAGGAGACGTCTGAAGGAAGATCCAGACGTTTGAAAGGTACGATATTTCCTTTCCTCCTTCCTTTCGCGTGTACGGCCATGCAGGCCGTTCCACCGAGGGGTCTGCCTCTTTTTCATGTTGAGGACGGTTGTGCACGCGTGCAGGTCTCGTTCGGGAAGGCGCAAGGGCACGCCCTCCCACACAGATTGGATGTCTGGGCATAGCACCGGAAGACGGAGAAGGTCTCCAGACGTCCAGAGTGACAGTCGAACGTCTGGAACTAAATCCAGACGGTTCAACGAGATTCTGGACGTCTGAAGAACCGCGCAGAAAGAAGGTATGACCTGAACCATCGTTTAAGACATCTGGAAAATGTTCCAGACGTCTGATTTTGGGCAGACTTGTTGTTTTTGACCCGTTTAGGGTCCGTTAGAAGTCTGTTTTTTGCGTTTCAAGTTTCATTCTTCTCAAAAATTGTTCCTCTACCTGGTTACAGTATTTGTTTCCTGTTTTGAGTAATTCCTTGTGTTTGGTCCTTATGTTAGGATCCCATTCCGTTGCGGCTCTGGGGGTCGCGGAGGCGCGCGGGCTTGCTAATTACGCCTCCAATACTCCCGATTTTGCGAGTAGAGTGGCTCCCTTTAATTGTTTATCAAAAATTATGCACTTGTGAAATAATTAATAGATTCTAAGGTATTGCATGAATCCTAGGACTGGAAAACTAGATTGAATGATAGATCCTAGGGTATGGCATGAATCGTAGGGCTGGAAAACTAGATTGAATGATGGATCCTAGGGTGTGGCATGAATCCTAGGAACAGAAACACCAAAACGACTGTCGTGAATATATAGATTGCAGTCTTGGAAAAGTTGAAAGAAAAATGATAATTGCCTGTAATTGGATAACAGTCGCTTGTTTATGAATGGATATTAACTGTTGAGAATATGGGCTATATGAAAATAAAGCTGAAATGATGAAACCTAAATTAGCTGAGTTAAGGAAAAATGAGCATGAACCCTACGGGGAATTAGGAGTAGAGCTCCAGAGAAGTGAATGGAATGGAATTGGGAAGTGAGCTGGCCCTTGAGTACGAAGTACCAAGGAGAGCGACTGTCCCCCCTGTTTAGTGCAGAGCGGAGCTAGCCGCCCCAGGGACCCGAGGTTAGGTCTGGCCACTTTGTACCGACTTTTGGCCCTCGCGTACACAGTACCGGGGAGAGCTACTAGTGTAGGAAGAGCACTAGCCACCCTACGGGTCCCGGGGTTCTACTAGCCTTCCTACACCGACTTGTTAGGCCCACTGGGCAAACCAGGGTAGTCAGGCGAGGGTGCGTGGATTGTGAAGGGGCAAGACCCCTGTTTGGTTACTGTGGAGGGGCTAGACCCCTGTTGCTGAGAGGGCTCTGCCCTATACTGGTTCCGTGCTGTGCTTTGGGGCACACCCGTTAACGGAAACGACTGACCGCGTGCCAATGCGGGGTAGCTACCCGTACGTTTATCACGCATGCCGTAGTCACCGTTACGTCTATCAGTGACCTTGGGGTGGTTGACTGAGGGTAGGACCACCACAGGGGACTCTCCCGGCCAGGAGAGCACCACGTGCTACTTCTACTTTTCGGAAAAAACTGCAATCAAGATCATTCCCACGAGGAACATTCAAGATCAAGAGAAAGATCTGAGAAATAATTCAAGAATGAGTAAATATGAAATAAAGAAAGAAATTAAGAATAACAGCTACTTGTCCACCTTACTGTTTTCCTAGCTAGTTGGTTACCACTCTACTCAGCGTTTCGTTGACATATCACCTTTTCAGGACCAGGTGTTGAGTAGCCAGAGCCGGCAGCTGTAGAGGGAGTTGGGCCTAATAGAGCCCAGTAGTTTTACTTGTGTGGTACCTATTGTACCGTCTCTTCTATTGTAATGAGTAATTTTTTTTCTGTTACCACTGTACTCTTTTATTGTAAGCATCATGTTTATGTACCTGTTTATTTCTCTACTATTGTGGTGATGTGTACTGTAGTAGTTCTTTTTTTTACTGCTGTACTTTTGTTACTGCTAGTTATATACATGGTGAATGTGGTTTATTTTACTGCTCTTTTGGTTACTTTCTCGTTGGACGACTGGGTCTTGGGATCAGTCGAGTCGGTCCAATTCTTGTGTCTCGTAGGGATTCGGAAATCGGGTCGTAACATAGCTAAACTGATATTAAAATCATATATCACTTATGCCTTTGACAACCTTTATGTTTCATATTCTTAACGCCACTACAAAGTAAACGTCACAAGGTTTAGCACCACAACTTAACACCAATTCAAGTATAAATTGATGTTCACACTACTCTGCAAGCAAACATAATTGCGGGTTAACACTAGTTTCACATTTCTTAACACTATTTTCCTAATCCCTTAAATAAACTAGCCCTTAGGAGTTAGAAATGTGATGTTAAGAAATGTAAAACTAATGTTAACCCGCAATTGTGTTTACTTACAAAGTAATGTTAGCATCAGTTTGTATTTATTTAAATTGTTGTTAAGTTATAAACCCTTGTGTCGTTTAATTGGTAGTGGTGTTAGAAATATAAAATATAAGAGATGTTAAAGATGTGAGTGTTGTATAATTTTAACATAAATTTGACTAATACCAATGAAAGATAGTGTTTGATAAACTCATGTTAAAGTGACCAAATTTAAATTACCAGATAAGAAGTTAAGTGATCAAGTAATCATAAATTAATCACAAGTAAATCAAACTTTATATTTTTGTACACGTGACCTTTTGTATCTAGGTTATGTTTAAAGAAGGATTATAATGAAATTTCCTATCCCATGCTTCATAATTCTATTTTTCTAGATGTTTTTTTAGCATATGGTCCAACCTTCCATCAACAGTGGTCCCACCTATGGATTTTTGCATATAATCCAACCTTCAATCAATGCTGGTCTCATCTTTTGGACAAGGAGAGGGTGTGTTTACCTTTAGAGGAAGATTATCTTAAAATTTTGTGGCCCACACTTCCCGATTGGGATTTAAGGGATTTTTGCATGTAGTCTAACGTTCCATCAATCCCCTTCCCATTAAAAGAAACAAGGTGGAATAAGAGGCATAGAATATTTATCTCTACGTCAACAATTTAATTTGGTTGCGAGAAGCACCTTAGAAATAAATCTACCCATTTAGCCCATCGACATGGCATTCTCTTTAAAATCCATATAAAGGATAATGCCCCCATTTACATCTACGGTCATCTTCCACCATTTTACATCAAGCCAAATGCAAATAAGGAATATCCCATGGAACTCTAAACCTATCATAAAAAAATGAAATTAATTTCTATTCCCAAAATTTGATATACCACCCCCGGATAGCCTCCTGATCAAGGAAACTAATGATTCGTAGATTGACCTCTTCATGTACTTCACTTTTTCTAACCTTTAAAAGTCTATTGGAATCTTGTGATACCACACCTCGTCGACTTTTGCCCTTTTTCGGCTGTTGGAGACCTGTCGACATGGTAAGTCCGGACCACACTTAAGCCCGATTAAGAGAAACTGAACCTCATAATATATAGATATGGTAAAGTGGACCTAAGGTAATCACGTATGTCGTGTTGTTTGATAGGTGGGTTAAATAAATTAATTTATATTTATTTACCCATTAACTCACATGCCGTCCTTAATTTAATGTAAAATTATTCTACCTTTCTTTTATGATAACTTTATCATGTCTAAATATGCAAACATTAAAATCTATTTATTTCATCTTTTTTTTAATCTTTTTACTTATTTTACAGATATATTCCTCTTGAAGAAATACCATCACAGAGTACTTAAACGAATGTTACTGAGAACTGCAACCTTTTATAGTTCGTTATTTAGTTTTCTAAGTTTTACGATGCAGCACTATAATTTTTCCGTATGGGCCTTTACAAGTAAATACCAACTTGCCCACCGACGCTTCAACACATTTTATCATTAATATTGTAGCATTAGCACAGTTTCACCCATGACATACCGTTGGTAATTAAGGTATGTTAGCATTGGTGCTGTAGCACTCATGACATGGCGCTGGCACAATGCTATATCGCCATGAAAGAGGATTGAAAAGCATGTTTTTTATCCGGGTTACGATGTAGGAAGGATTATCCTAAGATTAAGGATTCCAGATCCCATCTATGATGAGCAGTAAATAGGTTTCTATGGCCTTTTGCAACTGTTCCCCCCACCCTCCAATAATACAAAAGAAAATAAAAGGTAAGCACATTAATCTCGTAGAAACGAATTAAATTTGGATGTACCCTTCAATAAATGTTCACATGTATTCAAGCTGACCGTTTTAATTGCGTGGCCCACGATGATGTTAAGCATTCACGCAAAGGGTAACTAATTTTTAATCTATGCATCGAAACTGTGTAAATATAAAAGTTAATAAAACGAAAGTATAATATATGTGTTGTAAAATATATTATTAATATATCTTAATTTTTAATTAATGAAAAAATACAAAAATATCGGTTGAAAATTAAAATATATTATATGTTATAAAATATATTATTTAATATATTTTAATTTTTAATTAATATCTTATATTGATTAATATAAATGAGATAAAATTTAAAATAAATATACATGTTAAATAATACACGAGTAAAATGAGAGAGAGAGAGAGAGAGAAAGGAAGTACCGTATGGCAGTCGAAAAATTAAACAAACAGCAAACGGTGGGGGGAAGAGACGGAGAGAGAGAGAGAGAGATATGTTCCAGCAGCGCAGATGAAAAAAATAAAAAATGAATAGTGTTGTGAATGCCCGTGAAAAGTGAGGTATATAGCAGTCGGAAAGTAAAAAATAAATGAAAGCAAACGGTTGGGTGGGGGCAGACGAAGAGAGAGATACGAGTGTGCCAGTGTGGAGATAAAAGAAATAAAAAATAATAAATAGATAGTATTGTGAACGTCCATAAATAATAATATATACTGTCCACGGACTTTCGATTAATATTATAGATGTTTCCATTTTATCAATAGTTATCTTCGACACTTACATAATCAAGATGGCAAAAAGGGTTATCCTAGTTGAATTTAAAGTTATCTTGAGAAAATTTAAGGTTGTGAGTATGAAAATGTGTATTGTAATATATTTTGTTAATTATGATTAGAGTCAATCAATTAAAAATAAAATTTTATTAATTAAAAATTAAATAGATCAAAATATATCAATTATAAATAATTTTAATCAATTGAGAATCAAAATAATTAAAAATTAAAATATATCTATATATTTTAATTTTCTATTGATATTAAATAATTTTTTATTCAGAATATGATTTTTTATCTATAAAAAATAATTTCTACCAATAAAAAATTAAAATACGTTAATTGAAATCATTACTTTTATTTTATGCATTGTAAAATAAATTTTAATGTGAACTTATTTGCCTTTTAGAAAAATTTAAATGTGCTGCCAAGAGTGGAAATACAGATGATAGAATAATATGCGGCCTATTGGAATCATTTGCAAACGAAAGAGAATTACCTACCAAATTCACCGCTTCATGCCTTTTATATTATTGATTTGTACCCTATACATAGCTATCGGCAAGTTACGCTCTTCCGAGACCACCTCATACCCAAAAGAAAATAATAATAATAATAATAGAAGAAGAAAAAAAAAGAACAAAACTAAAAACAAAAGGAAAGAGAGAAAAAACTACATCTGTGACTTCATGACTGGTAACCTGAAGGGAACAATATTTCCGATGCTGATTCATATGTATTCTTAATTAGATGGCAAATATTAGCTTATCAATTTTAGTCCTTTTCCCCCAAGTTATTTAAAACAATATCCTTTTCATTTGCACGTAAATCTTCACCACGCTAAACAATCGCGATCATATATATTGCATTAATTAGCCATTCTCCATAAGATATTGGAAGAAAGAATGATTTGGTCACGTATCAGGAAGAGGCACGTCTTGAAATGCCTGCCGACGAGAACGCCCATCAGGGGAAACCGTTTATTAAGAGGTGAGACTATATTAATCTATTCAATAAATTTGCAGCTTTTATATATATATTATTGAGATTCTGTCTCGGAGCTGGCAGATCACTTTTTCTAAATTAATTAGTTCCCTTCCTTTATACGTCAAACGAATGCGTGTTTACTTTTCCCGTTCGATTTCACTTTTCTTCCCTCCCACGCATTCTATCGTTTCAGAAAGATGGCACCCCAAACGAAGTAAGTGCCGATTCCTTTAGGTAAATCGTAGGGTCAGTTTTATATTTTAAGGGATAAAAATTTATAAATATAGAATATCTTATGTTGTTATTTATACGGTGGATAAGGTGAAAATAAATTAAAATTATAAGGAATTTAAGTATGAGGTAACTCATTTCCTATTTATACCTAAGTTTGAGCAAACTTAAGTTTAAGGTAAAATAAGGATTCACTTATTTTCTTTCGTAAATATGAGATATCTCACAAAAATTTCAAATATCTCACGTCTGTGTTTACAAAAGAAAATAAGTGAATCCTTATTTTATCCTAAACAAGGATTTCCTTTAACCTGGCTATAGGTGAGGGATAAATTATTTTGTGCCTCAATCCCTTGTAACCTTCCCCCTACATCTAGCATTCTTTTCACATTTGCCCTCTGTTTCCTCCTTGCCCTCAAAGAAAGAAAAAATCCACTAACCAACATAAAATACCAATTTAGGGGTTTAGTTGTCTTTTGACAACTTATCCCTCATTTATCCCTCATTTTTAATTAAACACTTTAATTTTCCATCCACTGCTTACTTTTATCTTATCCCTTATTCACGTAAACACACCTACATAATTATCTTAAGTTACATGTAAACACCAACATAGGATATCATCTGTTTGGAAGTTTTTATCTCGTGGAATGCATCACACAATGTAAACTAACCTAAATAGTTAATACTACCTATTGGAACTTTTTTGCTTGAAAAATTATCAGGTTTTTGAGATTATTACGCCTAATTAACTTGGAGGTTAACCTTTCAAAAGGAAGGTTAATCTCTATTTACTTGACTACTTTACATTAGTTTTCATTAATATTATCCAAACATGTGTTAAAATTATATACCACTCACATTTTTAACATCCTTCATATTTTATATTCTTAACAGTACTATCAAATAAACATCACAAAATTAATAATCACCAGCATTTCTAAATCATTATACATCAGTACAAAACTAAATTTCATTAGTGTAAAATTATTTTACATCACTTTTGAACCATTATATACCAATGCAGAAACTCATTTTTGCATAACTTCTAAATTATTTTACATCCATATATTTTAAACGATGGATATATTTTAAACTCAGTAATATAAAATAAAAAATAATAAATAATTTCTTCATCCACAATTGATATTGATTATTTAAACGATAATAAATCTCCTCACACGACAATAATTACATTATTTTTCATATTTTGAAGCCACTGAATAATTTCACGTATTCAATGTCAAAGTGCACGGTAAGGATTACACCATTACATCCGTACAATACCAAAAACAATGAAAAGTTATATTTTTATAAATTTTATATATTTTCACTTATATAACCACATATAAAATTAAGGGATATTAGAAAACGACGAAATGATTCTTAATGAAGCCAAAACCACGTATGTAAGATTCCAGAGGAACCAAGGGCGTCCAAATACATTCCTTCTTCTTCCATTTAAGCAGCGTACAAAGAACGTAAGGCTAATTTTTATTTACTTAACTATTTAATTTTTTATTTAATAATCTAAATCTAATTACTTTAACATAGATTTATCTAAAATTTATATATTCCTCAAATTTCATATTTTTAATATTACTATCAAATAAAAATATGACAAAAATTAACACACTAATATAATAATAATTCAAATGAACAGAAATTGACATCAATATTATTTCATAAATAAATATAATTATATATTAATATTAATTTTATATTTCTTGATATCAAGTTTTTAATCTTTCAAATAAATTAACCCTCGTAAGTATCGGACAAAGGTTAAAGTGAGTCCTAAATAATTAATTATTTGTAACATTTTGACGTCTAACCCCACTAGGACCGTCAAGTTCTGTTCCTACGATGCTGACGTTGTGACGAACTTCTCAAACGACGTTAAGAGTGGGAGCCACAGTTTGACAAAACATTGACGAGGATCTTTTTGTTGGTCGCGGCCATATAGGTCAGGGCTCTTTTCATTAAAAATACAAAATAAAAAATATGAATATAAAAATATGTGTGATCAGAATCAATGGATTAAAATTAAAAATTAAATTGTTCATAATATATCGATTAAAAATAATTTTTAATAGATTAAATATTAAAATATATAAATTATAAATAAAAATATATCGATATATTTAATTTTTCATTTATGATAAATATTTTTTACTTAAAAAATGATTTTTTATGGATTAATTTTTTATAAAATAATTTTTTATTTATAAAAAATAATTTTTACCTAAAAAAAGTTAAAATATATCAATTAAATTATCATTATAAATCTCTACGTTGCAACGTAGATTTGTTTATCTCGTATATAAAAAAAAAAAACGCTACCAAACATACGCCAATTGCACATCCAGACATTTTTGTTTGAAATTGCATGTCCACGCATCAACTTCTTTCGATGAATTGAAAGCTCTCCAACTAAGTGGAGGGATATAATGCAACGATAGGTAGAAAGTCCAATCCAATCGAAGTGATGAATGAAGCCGTCAGGTTTTTGCTTACCTGTAGCTGACACTTAACGTGCCTAATCCAGTTAACATTTATAACTTTTAATATTATATAAATGATATTATGAACTCATATTTGTATATATGATTGTTGAAAATAAAAGAAGCATACGCATGTTCACGAGAATAAAATTTTCATATGTAACATATTATAGGTGTCATTCAATTTAAAGATATATGATATAATAAATAAATCACGTTTACATAGATATATGATTTAATTTATTTTTGTTACAATCTTATTTTTGAATCTATATAAAACTCGAGATTGATTTATCTTAATTAATTCTAAGATGCAGTCGTTTAATAAGAAATAATCAAAAGTAGAAAAGTAAATTATATTCACATATGTAATATAACTAAGTATAAGAAACGTACAAGTAGTAAAGGAAAAGTAAATCTATTGTTTCAGTACATCCCACTACAACACAATAACAACGAAAAGTGGAAGTAAACAGTAGAGACAAACAGTAACTAAAGGTCCATTACTTACTACAACAGCAAAGAAACGAAAAGGAAGTGCTGAAAAACTACGGTTGGACTCGACTGGACCCAGCACCCTCCGCAACCAGAAGCTCAGGTTGCTCAACTCCTGATCCTGAACAGTATTATAAAAGGACAGACTCAACGAACGCTGAGTAGAGTGGTATTTATAATATCTAAAAATAGTAAAAGCAATAAGTTTAATTCTCATTTCTATTTATCTGTATTATATATATATATATTTCCGTTTCACCGATTTCGGTCAAGCATTTAGATATTCTCGATCTTACATGTTCCTCGTGGGAACGATCCTGATTTCAATCTTTTTCGTAGAGTAGATGGTACACGTGATACTCTCCTGGCTGGGAGAGTCCCCCGTGGTAGTCCTACACCCAGTCAACCACCCCAAGGTCACTGTCAAGATGTAGCGGTGACTATGGCACACGTGATAAGTGCACGGGTAGCTACCTCACACTGACACGCGGTCAGTCGTTTCCGCTAGCGGGTATGCCCAAAGTACAGCACGGAACAGTATAGGGCCTTGCCCTCTTAGAATAGGGGTCTCGCCCCTCAGAACCAAATAGGGGTCTCGTCCCTCCACAATTCGCATACCCTCGTCTAACTACCTCGGTTTGCCCAGAGGGCCTAACAAGATGGTGTAGGGCGGCTAGCTGAACCCCGGGTCCCGTAGGGTGGCTAGCTCTCTCCCTACACTAGTAGCTCGCATCGGTACTGCGTACACGAGGGCCAACAAGAGTTAGTGTAGAGTAGCCAATCCTAACCCCGAGTCTCAACCCAAAGGAGGCTAGCTTTGCTCTACACAAAAGGGGACATTTGCTCTCCTTTGTACCACGTACTTAAGGGCCAGCACACTTCCCGTCTACATTCCAGATTTCCGTCTATCCACAGGAGTTCTACTCCTAATTCCCCGTAAGGTTCATGTTCATGTTCACTTCATTTATTCCGATCCAAATTTCACCTCTCACAATTCATTTCTCATCCATATACAGGCAACTCGTATTTTCATAATTCAATACATGCAGCTGGTGATTTCACAGGTAATTATTCATTAATTACAGGCATCTCATATTCTAACAAGCAACTCACAATTATAATACAGGCAATTGCTAGCAGTTTATCTAAATCATGCATACAAGTACATCATACAGCATAAACGGTTCATTCATTTCTCTATCCTGGGGTTCATGCCACATCCTAGGGTTCCATTCAGCCATTTTCACAAGCACATTCTTATTTAGATATTAATTACGGAATTAGACCACACTACCAGGAAATACGGGAGTAATGGGGGCTCGAACCGCAGACCAGGCGTCTCTGATAGCTCCAAACATGCAACAGGCTGAAACCCTATACCAAGGAACACATTACAAAAGGAGAATTCAGAATAGTGTACAAAGGACTTTAGTACGTAGAGGAACTCGCAAGGAAAGTACAGGTATTTCGTTTACATAAAACGGACCCCGATAGGACCCCAAACGGGTCAAAAACGTGCCTACTGTTTAAAATCAGACGTCTGGGAATAATCCCAGTCATCTTAAAAGGTGTTAGATCTTTACCTTAAGTCCTTGCAATATCCTCAGACATCCAGACCTTCTCTACGATCGTTTGAAGGTAGTTCCAGACGTCGGACAATGCCTCTAGTCGTCTAGATGCACCTCCGGACGTCTGGTAATGTGATCAGATGTCCAAAAGCACGTGGGAAAGCGTTACGTGCTCCTTCCCAAGGCTGCACCTACGTACGACATCGCAGGCTCGGCCAGCCGACATATACCCCTGCGTTGCGATATGCATGGCGTAGGGAGATACGTACCTTAAGATAAATGAGCTTTCAGACGTCTAGCCTTAGCTCCAGACATCAAGGTACCCCGTGAGTCGTTTAGACTCCACTCCAGACGTCCGATATTGGAAAACTCCCAGTACCAAGAGCTCCTCGCAACTCTCTCTCCGCTCGCTCCGTCTCGCAACGCAGCTGCTCCAGCCACTGCAGAGGGCCGAGAGGCCGCCTCCCCAAGCCCTCTCCTCCCGCACGCACCCACGATGGTCGTGCGAGCTTCGTAGAGCTTCCACCGAAGCTCCTCCAACCTCGGCCTCCTCCTCCCGCGCTCTCCTCCTATTCCACCGAAGTCCCTCTTATTGCACGCACCGCATCTATTCTGAGGAGGGCGCATGACCTTCACGTGAGATGCAAAGACGTCTGAATTTCAATCTGCAGGAGGTCATGAAAAAGGAGATCATTAAGTGGTTAGATGCAGGGATCATCTGCCCGATCTCCGACAATCGTTGGGTGAGCCCAATCCAGGTTGTGCCTAAGAAGGCAGGGTTCACCACCATCATGACTGAACCGGAGAGGTCATACGTACCCGTATAGCCAACTCGTGGAAAGTCTGCATAGATTACCGAAAACTCAATTCCTCCACGAAGAAGGATCATTTCCCCCTACCGTTCATTGATCAGATTCTTGAGAAACTAGCGGGAAATAGATTCTTCTACTTTCTTGACGGGTACTCCGGTTATAATTAGTGGCGATTCATCCAGAGGACCAAGAAAAGACCACGTTCACCTGCCCCCTCGGGACGTACGCGTTCCGAAGGATGCCTTTCGGTCTCTACAATGCACCCGCAACTTTTCAGCGGTGCATGCTTGCCATATTCTCTGATATGGTAGGTGATTATCTGGAAGTCTTCATGGATGACTTCTCAGTTTTCGGGGCATCATTTGACGATTACCTCCAGCACTTGGTTTACATACTCAGGCGTTGCATTGACGTAAATCTGGTTCTTTCCTAGGAAAAGAGCCACTTTATGATGCCTGAGGAATCATCCTGGGACACTTAATTTCTGAGAGAGGCATCCAGGTGGATCGAACCAAGGTTAATCTGATTTCTAGACTTCCTCTGTCTAGCTCAATCAGGGACATCCGATCTTTTCTAGGGCACGTCGATTTTTACCGTCGTTTCATGCCAGATTTCTCGAAAATCGCACGCCCCCTGACTACTCTTCTCTCCAAAGACGTACCCTTTGAGATTTCCAAGGAATGCACTCAAGCTTTTGAGATTCTTCATGACTGAGTCACCCAAGCCCCGATCTTACAGTCCCCTGATTGGTCTCAACCCTTTGAGATCATGTGCGATGCATCTGACTTCGCTGTAAGAGCAGTTCTGGGGCAGAAGATTGACGGGAAACCCGTAGTCATTTACTACGCTAGCAAGACACTTGACGAGGCTCAGCGTAACTACACGGTTACGGAGAAAGTGCTACTAGCTGTAATATTTGCCCTCGAAAAATTCAAATCTTATCTCCTGGGTTCCCACATCATAATCTACTCGGATCACATAGCTGTGAAACATCTCCTTGCAAAGAAGGACGCGAAGCCTCGATTAATCCGATGGATCTTACTGTTGCAAGAATTCGACCTCGAGATTCACGACAAGGTAGGAAGACAGAATGTGGTAGCCGACCACTTGTCTCGCCTTCCTTCTGAGATCATCGACCCTTCTGGACCCATCAGGAGCATTTTCCTAATGAGCACCTCTTGACTATTGGTACTAGGCTTCCATGGTTTGCTAATATAGTAAACTACTTGGCATCACACCAGATCCCGTCTGATTGGCCGAAGGCCAAGAAAGACAAGTTGCGCTCCGATGCCAAGTATTACATTTGGGAAGACCCGTACCTATTCCACATAGGTGCTGACCAAATCATCCGGCGATGTGTCCCAGAGGGAGAAATCAATGACATTCTCTCTTTCTGCCATGACTAGGCATGCGGTAGCCATTTTTCTGGGCATAAAACCGCATCAAAAATCCTTCAGTGTGGCTTTTACTGACCCACTATCTTCAAGGACGCATACAGTCACTGTAAGGCATGCAGTCGTTGCCAAACTTTGGGCAACATGAGCCATCGCGGCATGATGCCTTTACAGCTGATTCTCGTATGCGAGATTTTCGATATTTAGGGGATTGATTTTATGGGCCCCTTCCCTATCTCGGGCGGCTTCGAGTACATATTACTCGCTGTGGACTACGTATCCAAATGGATCGAAGCTATTCTGACCCGAACCTGTGATCCCATTCCGACCCGAACCTGTGATCACAAGATCGTCATCAAATTCATCGATCAGAATATCTTCTCACGGTTCGGGATTCCTCGTGCGATCATCTCTGATGGAGGGACCCATTTTACCAATGCTCAGTTCAGGTCACTGATGACCAAATACGGGGTGTCTCACCGAATCTCTACTCCTTACCACCCCCAGACTAATGGTCTAGCTGAGCTATCAAATCGAGAGATCAAGAAAATCCTGCAGGTTACTGTTCGACCTGATAAGAAGGACTGGTCATCCCAACTCCCGGAAGCTTTGTGGGCATATAGGACCGCCCACAAGACCCAATTAGGCATGTCTCCTTTTAGACTGGTGTACGGGAGGGCGTGTCACCTTCCCGTCGAACTGGAGCACAAAGCCTATTGGGCAGTACGGAGCTGCAACTTAGATCTTTCTAAGGTTGGAACCCACAGAAAGCTTCAGATAAGCGAGATTGATGAATTACGCCTTGATGCGTATGAGAACTCGTAAATTTACAAAGAGCGGGTTAAAGCCTTTCATGACAAGCACATATCTAGAAAGATCTTCCACCCTGTTCAGAAGGTCCTACTCTTCGATGCCCGACTCAAACTCTTCCTTGGGAAACTGTGATCCAAGTGGGTCGAACCATATCTTGTCCGACAGACTTTTGGAAATGGAGCCGTCAAGATCAGTCCACTCAGCCACGATTCCGAATCTTTCATTGTGAATGATCAGAGACTCAAACCGTTCATTAACGTAACCAATACAGATTTAGCTGAGTCATCATTTATCCTCCATTCTCCCTGAGCTTATTGCGCCCAGCCGATGGTGTAAAACTCAACGTTTAACGGGAGGCAGCCCGTCATTCTTTTTGAAAACTCAAAACCTTTTCTTTGCACTTTAGGTTCATCCCTTAGGACAGCCGACTTCACCTCAGGTACTTGTACCTGAGATTAGAAATCGTCCGCAACAGTCACCTCGACTCATCCACTCACCTAAATATCTATCCTAATGCTTGAACCTGACCAAATAAAAACCCACCTAATGTACAATGAGGACATTACAAACCTTAGGCATGGGGGGTATGAAAGTGCAATGAAATGACATAACAAGAAAAGGTTTCAACAAAAAAAAAATTCCGCATATACAAAAAAAAACTTTGGAGGAGGAAGAAAATGCTGGAAAACTTTACAGAAAGAGGAGGAGAAAAAGAGCAGAATGATAAAAAAGGAGCACAAAATGAAAAAGAAAAGGGATAGTCATTAGTAAGAAATTAAGGAATTAACCAAAGTTCTAGACCACATTAAGGAAAAAGTAAAGTGAAAGTGCACAACAAGATTAGTAAGAACTCAAACCTTGGGCATTCTTGGCTAGACTCTCAGTATCCATTAAGATCTAGATATTCCTCAAGAGGTTGAAGAAAATGAAAAGCTTAAGTATTAAGTCTAAAGCTTAGGGAGTATTCGGCCTCATTAACTGACCTTCGGTTTACGGTACTCAGTAACCTAAGCACCGAAATTCACACACATAGTCTGGTTCAGCGAGCATAAATATCAAAATCACGCAAAAGCGTTTCAAATGTTCTGAGAATGTCACCTAGATTAGGAGCGACCGATCAACACAAGTTGATTTGGACGAGTTCCCGGTGCGGAGAGGTGGGAAATTCCCCTCGAAGATGCGTAACAACATATCATCTCTTTGGTGCTTGTCTCCTAGGATATTTACATATCCTACTGGGGGCATGTAAGCACTTTGCTGGTTCAAATTCCATGGATGGCATTATCACGAACTGTCAATTGCCAGGGTCTAAATTCGGCCACAGGACACCATGGACGGGATTATCTCAAAAGCCAGGGTTCTGGGGGTTACCATGGGCAGTGTTATCACGAAGTATCGATTGCCATTGACCTTTGAGGATTGATGATGGGGACGAGGAATCCGATACAGACCGAGTTGTGAAGCCAACCCTAAGCTAGAATTAAAAGGAAAAGAGAGAGAAAACTCTCCAAACAAATAAACCTTCTATCTCTCTCTTACAAAACTCACTGCAGACTGAACCAAGGCTAAAAATGTCTCAAGCACGGGTGCTTTAACCATGGAGTCCAATAAACTTTAGGATAGTTTCTGAGGGCCTTAAAAACCTTTGCTAAAGTCTGAGGCTAAAGTTAGACAGATCTGGATCTTAGTTGGTACTAGAGTACCTTTTAGGCCTTTGGTTGGCATTCTGACCTAATCAAGGATACAAGAGAAAAAGCACTTATCAAATTTGATGAAAGGAATTCATGGTCTAAAATAGAGGTTAAAACCTTAAATTTTTGCTAAGGGACTAGCAAAAGCTAGACATGGGGGTATGATGAGAACAAGGAAAGGTTGCCTTGACCCACTTTACAAAACGGTCCTCAACAATTACTTTTTGACCCTTAGCTTTTTGGACCCTTGCAGATACCCCCTATCTTTCTCGTCTCTTTCTGCAGATAGATCTTTCTGCCCTCGCTTTGCGCAGGCCATACCTCTGGCGACATTGCGCGGAGGATGGCACTGCACAGACCTGGGGAGGCGACCCCAGACTTGAGAGGAAGATACCCTACGTTGTCCTCCTCTGCATGAACCGGTTCCCATGCCCTGCCAGCCACCATACCTCTCGTGCAAACGCACGAGAGGTATGGGTCTTTTTCCGACCATGCCTCCGGCAAGGAGCCCACGCCGCCTCCTCGCGTTTCACTCCTAGCCAGCGCCTATTTAAGAAACGACAGGGGTTGTCGCTTCCTTCAAGCTTCATTTGGCCCGAGATCTCCTCTCCTATTCGTCTCTCACCAACTCCGACCAACTGTCGGAGCTTCTGGTGACATTCCCTCTCCTCTCTCATTGCCCTGCCACCATACAAGTGGCAGGTTAACTCTACCGTCTTCCGCTGCGCCGTGCCATACCAGCGAGCGCCCTCCAGCCCCTCTTCCTCGTCGCCATTCTCTTCCCCTGGCACCTTCGTCTCCGCGACGGCAGCACCGGTCGCTCGCCATTTCCGCACCTCCCATTTCACTCTGGACTCGTAAATAAGTTTCTCTTACTCTCCCCTTTATTTCCCCCCTTTTAATTTGTTATTTCGACCCCTCGACTCTACTGTCCACCCTCACCATCTCCACCTCCGACCACCAACTCCGACGAGGTCATTTCACCTCCACAGACAGCTTCACCCCTCGCCAACCGGTCCCTGAGCTTCACCACTTCCCACTAATCACCTCTCACCCTTCCACCGACCACGCCACCTACTGAAACTGTCCCCCAAACACACCCACCAGCACGCACACAGTTTGACCTAGCCACACACTCACGACCACTATCACACCACGCCGACCCCCGCAGCACCTCCGCCGTGCTCTGGCGGAGCCTCCTGAGCATTTTGACGTGGCCACAAGGCCGTTTGTGTGACTTCAAGTTCAAAGGCTCGCCACCATTGCTGTCGAGCTTGGAGCAAGCTTGCTAACAGCTCCAAGCCTCTGTAGTCCCAAGTTGAAATCCCAGGCTGCGCGGAAGAGCCTCGCGCATGGTCCCAGGTCCTCAATTGAAGACGTGAGCTTCGCATCTTGCTGCATTTGGAGAGACACTCCCTGTTGCGGACACGCGAGAAAGGGTGGGACGTTTAGTCCCACCTCGTAAGATTGTGAGCGCCCCACGGCGCATAAATTGAAAAAGTGACTGAGGCTTATCGCCTCAATCACACGGGGTGAGGTCCCTCTCACCCGCTCACCCGGCCTCGTCCACGATTACCCCCCGCGGACCTGGCTCGACCCGTTCACCTGCCTAAGCCTTGCACACCTCGCGCACCACCCACGCTGGTGCGTCTGGTCCCAGGCACGTCACTCGACCCACTTACCTGATTCAGGCTCTGGGAGAGCGAACTCGAGAGTGAAATAGAGAGAGAGATGAGGGGGAGGGTAGGGGTTAGGTTTTTCCTAACCATGCCACTGTAGGGAAACTGAAGAAGAAGGAGAAGGGAAAGAGGAAGAAGCAGAAGAAGAAGCAGCCAAGGACTTAGCTGCACAGAGGAGCAGAAGCTGAAGAAAAGGAAGAAAGGAAAGGAAGAAAAGGTGAAGGAGCAGGAGCTGAAGCAGAAGAAGAGGAAGAGGAGAAGCCAATTGAACAAGAAGAAGGCAGAGGCAGAGCCAAAGGGAAAAGAAGAAAAGAAGAAGAGGGAGCTACCGCAAAGGAGGAGGCCAAGCAGAAGAAGAGAAAGAAGAGAAAAAGAAGAAGCCAAGGAGAAGAAGAAGTAGCAGCAGAGAAAGGAAGAAGAAGAAGGAGAACACGTGCACTATAGCAAGTGGCTACTTAAGGCGTCTGATTCCCGGAATCAGACGTCTGAAGACAGAAAGAAGAAGAGAAAGAAGAACAAAGAAGAAGAGAGAAGAAAAGAAAAGAGAAAAAAAATTTTATTTCCTCTCTCTAGTTTCTTTTGTAAAACAATGTATTATTGTAAATTGTGATTTTCTACGATTCTAGAATCAAGTGTTGCTCCCTGAGTTCGACCTCGAAAATTTTCTATTTTCAAGTAATAAAAATAAAAATACATACTCGACCACCACCAACCCACCTCTTCTCCCAGGCATTCAGGCCTAAGATCTCGCCTAGCTGATCAAAGGCATAGTGCGAGAGGAGCTCCACCAGCCTTCACGGGCACCTCTTGATGAGAACCTCATCATAAACCCTAAACAAGCACCATCTAACCTAGATTTGCAAGAAAAAGCTCCTACATAACTTATAGAAAGGCTTGACTCAGAGAATTCTGAGTTTTTGAAGAAAATAGGTCATAAGGGGTAAAAATACAATTTCACCAACACAATCAGTAAACAGGGTAACTCAGGGTCCAAACATAGGTCAAGCTAACCTAATAAGAAGGAAAGTGGGATGATTTGATCCAACAAGGGCTACAGCAACTCTAAGGAATTAAATGACATCCTATAACTCTAAAACAAACCCACTTCAATTCACAAGGTTCGAGGCAAAGTAAAAATCGAATAAACCCTCTAAAATTCATAGAAAAATAATCTCTATGACTTAGAACCTTCAATTTGGACTTGGGAACCCACTTTGACCTACATTGAGAACAATGCCCAATTAATGATTTAATTTGAGTTTTTACATAAATTGATCGGTCAAACAAGGTCTGATCTAGAAATAAATTTTACCATTAGAATCCTTAGGTCCCATTTAGTCATGCATAAAAACTTGAGCCTAAGAAGAGACCTTCTTGACGGACTTTGCATTTCGGTCCTCATCTATTACTTTTTGACCCTCAACTTTTAAAACCCTCACATTTTGACCCCTAAGTCTTCATCGTTATTTGCATTTAGGTCCTCCCTACAAAACCCTGAGCAGCACCATGCTCCGGCGACTTTGCGCGGAGCATCGCGCCGCGCAGGGTGAGGGAGGCCCTCTACCCTTTCAACGGGGTGTTCCCTGCGACGTCTGCTGTCACAGGGACACATCCACGATCTCTGCAGCATCCAACACCTTCTGTGCGAACGCGCGGAAGGTGTGGGTCCCTACTCCGGCCATCCTCCGGCGAGGGAGGCACGTCGCCTCCCTCCGCCCACCTCTCCGCCTTCGCCTTTATAAAAACCGCCTCCGCCTGCAGAAGAGGGCAGCTCGGTCTTGACGGAGAAACACCCCCATCTTTCCTCTCTTCCCACTCTGGCAGAAGCCCTCCAGCTCCAGCGGTTCTTCCTCCCGCTCCTCGTCGCTCTGCTGCAATACCAGCAGCAAAGCCACCCTCGCCCGATCTTCCCGCGTCGCGCCGTACCCAGCGCGCGCCCTCCCGCTCTATTACGAACGCGTGGCTTCAGACATCTTTAAGACGTCTGGGAGGTGGCCCAAACATCTGGGATTTCAGTTTCGGCGGCACGCGCGGTTGCGTCTGCGTGCGCAGACCTGCGGGTGCCTTTTCCCCTCCCTCCTGCTGCCGCAGGCTGTGCCCTCCGTTCCGCTCTCTCTCTCCTCCCCGCACGGCTTTAAAACGCCACGCCCTCTCCCTCACTCTCATCACCTTCGCCCCCTTCCTCTTCTCCTTCCAGCCGGTGCGCGAGTGCGAGCGCGAGTGAGCGGCTGCAGCGACAGCCGCGGTGAGCGTGGGAGGAGGTGCTGCGCGAGGGAGGAGGCGCTCGACCGTAAGGGCGAGCTTGCCGGGGCTGCTAGGGTCGGCCTGCGGGGGGAGCAGCGGATGCGGGGTGACGCGGGAGGCCTGCTGCAGCGCGAACAGCAGGTGGACGGGACACGACACGGCCGTGCGTCGCGAGCGGTGGGCGAGTCGCGCCCTGATTCTGGAAATTTTTCCAGAATCAGACATCTTGGCTTCCAACCAGACGAAGGGGAGGACGTCTGGAGGACTGTCCAGACATCTGAAAGGTGAGTTATTTTTCGTCCTTCTTCCTTTTCTTCAGCTGTCCGTACTGAGAGAGAGAAATGGGTACGCGCAGGTTCTGGATTCGCCATCCAACGCGAATCAGACGTCTGGCTGCAGTGCCAGATGACGGGAACGACTTCCAGACGTCCTGGGTGACCATCGGACGTCTGGGAACTAGGCCAGACGCCCCTGTAGGCTTCTGGACGTCTGAGAGACCACGCATGACAAGGTACCATCTGATCCCCATTTTTAAGACGTCTGGAAGAAGTTCCAGACGTCTGATTTTGCACTGTTTCGTCGTTTTCGACCCGTTTAGGGCCCGTTTGGAGTTCGTTTTCCGCGTTTCGAGTTGCGTGCTTTTCGGAATTAAATCCTCTACCCGTCTACAGTAGTTGTATACTGTTTTGGGAAACTCCTTGTGTTTGATCCTTGTGATAGGACCCCATTCCGTTGTAGTCTCGGGGGTTGCGGAGGTACGCGGGATTCCCGACCACTCCCCCAGTACGCCTGTTGTAACCGGTAGAGTGGCTTTTAAGTTTATTAGTATAATCTGTTAAATTATGGAACCATAAATAGAACCTAGGACATTGCATGAATCCTAGGAATGAGAAATAGATTGAATGATAGATCCTAGGTGTTGCATGAATCTTAGGGCTGGAAAACTAGATTGTATGATAGATCCTAGGATATGGCATGAATCCTAGGACGGGGAAAACTAGTGGAATATATGAATACTGCAATCTTGGAAAAATGGAAAGGAACAAATAGCTGCCTGTTATGAATAAATAAACGTGACTGAGAACATGGATTGTAAGAACGTGAAACTGGAAAGTGAAACCTAGATGTTCTGAGTTAAAAGAGCTGAAATCCTACGGGGAATTAGGAGTGGAACTCCTGGAAAGAGAAAGGAATGGAACTGAGAAAGAAAGACGTGGTAGTGTGCTGTCTCTTAGGTACGTAGTACCAAGGGAAGTACCTGTACCTGTTTAGTGCAGAGCGGAGCCAGCCGCCCCAGGGACCTGGGGTTAGAACTGGCCACCTTGTACCGACTTGCTGGCCCTCGTGTACATAGTACCGAGGAGAGCTACTAGTGTAGGTAGGTACTAGCTACCCCACGAGCTCCGGGGTTCTGCTAGCCTCCTACACCGACTTGTTAGGCCCACTGGGGCAAACCAGGGTAGTCAGGCGAGGGTGCGCGGACTGTGGAGGGGCAAGGCCCCTGTTTGGTTACTGCGGAAGGGTTGGACCCCCTGTTACTGAGAGGGCTCTGCCCTGTACTGGTTCCGTGCTGTGCTTTGGGCGCACCCGTTAAAGGAAACGACTGACTGCGTGCCAGTGCGGGTTAGCTACCTATGCATTTATCACGCGTGCCGTAGTCACCGTTACGCCTGTCCGTGACCTTGGGGTGGTTGACTGAGAGTAGGATCACCATGGGGGACTCTCCCGGCCAGGAGAGCACCACGTGCTACTTTAACTTTTCGGAAAAGACTGCAATCAAGATTGTTCCCACGAGGAACATTCGAGATCAAGTGAAGGATCTGAGAAATAAATGAAATCGTCAGACAATTGAAAGACGTAAATAAAGAAAGTAACAGAACATAACAGCTACTGTACACTCCACTGTTTCTTTTGTTTTAGTTGCCACTCTACTCATCGTTTTGCTGACGTGTTACACTCGTTACCTTTCAAGACCAGGTGTTGAGTAGCCAGGGTCAGCGGTTGCAGAGGACTCTGGGTCGAGTAGGGTCTAGTAAAGTTACCACTGTTCTCTTGTACCTCTTTTTGTACCACTGTAGTGAGTAGTTCTTGTTACCGCTGTACTTTTCTTTACCTGCAGTTCATATTATGTTATAAATGTTGTTCTACTGTTGTGGTGGTATATACTGTAGTGGTTTCTTTCCTTACTGCTGTATTTTCTTAGTGTTAGTTATATTCATGCTGAATGTGGTTTATTTTACTGCTCTTTTGGTTACTTCCTCGTTGCACGACTAGGTCTTGGGATTAGTCGAGTCGGTCTGGTTCTCGTATCTCGTAGGGACTCGGGAATTGGGTCATTACACGCTCTCTCATCGCCGCCGCCCTCTCTCTCTGGGCATCTTCTTCTCCGGCAACAGTCGATACGACTGCCGCCCCGCTCCGGCCCCTTTCGTCCATATAACTAGGTCAGAACTACTCCCCACCTCCCCCTCTTTCTTTTCCTCACTGTTTTTCATTCAATTAAACCCTCGACCACTCCTGTCCACCGTCACCCTCTTCGTCTCCGGCCACCCTCCGACGAGACGCCCCCATTGCTCCGCAGCCCCACACGCCTCGCCGACCCTCACAGAACCTCCGCCTCATCACACTAAACAACCTCCGCCCATCCATTGCCGCTCCACACCCCCAGCACACTCCCTCGATCAGACCCATTTTTTCGGTCGCTTTCCGACCTAGCCCCGCCGCCAGACGCCACCCCACGACCTGCTGCACCCCGCACCTCGTCCCCCGCTAGTCTGATTAGGGCGAAGGGTCGTGCTTCTGTCTAACAGGGTCGCCACCCCAACCGCCATTAACGACGACTGAAGCAACTTCGGGGCGAGCTCCAGGCCCTGCAGCCCCAGGTTCCCAGGTGCTGCAGGTTGGGGCGAACTCTGCGAAGACTTCTGCCTCATCAGTTGGCACCGACATCGGCTGCAGCTGATCAGAGGGCGAGGTGGAGTCGACCTGCGAGTGCGCGCGAAGATAGCACAGAGGATAGTCCCACATCGTGGGATTTCGAAACACCGCCCGCGCATAAATTGGAAAAGTGCCATAGCCTCTTCGCCTCCAGACCACGGGGTGAGGTCCCTCTCACCCGCTTCACCCGACCTCGTCCGCGACCACCCCCCGCGAACCTAGCCCGACCCGTATACCCGACCTGCACTCCTCGCCCACCACTGCACGCCGGTGGGCCTGGTCCCAGGTGTGAACCCGTACCCGAATACCCGGCTCTAAGAGAGCGATCCAATGAGCGAAATCTGAGAAAGAGAGAGACGCGGGGAGGGTAGGGGTAGGTTTTTGCTCTGACCAAGCTATGTGAGTGTGCAGGCAGAGAAGAAAGAAGAAGAAGACTGCAGGAGAAAGAAGAAGGAAAAAGAGAAAGGAAGAAGAAGGACTGCAAGAAGAAGAAAGAAGAAGCAGAAGGAGCACTAAGGTAGCACTATAGCGGATGCTACTTAAGCCATTTGATTGAGAAATCAGACGACGGAAGAAGCTCTGCAGAAAAAGTAAAGAAGAAAGAAGAGAAAGAAGAAGACGATCAAGCAAAGAGAAGAGAAGAGAAAGCAGAAGAAGACAAGGCAAGAGAGAAAGAAGAGAAGAAGAAAAAGCCAAGAGACCAATCTACCTCTCTCTCTCTCTCTTATTTTTGTAATAGAAACAGTGTACTTCTAGAATCATAGTTTGCTCCCTGAGTTCGACCTCGGGAAACTTTTTATTTCCGAGTAACAAATTGTATTAAACTGGTAATCGTTTCTCTATACTATACTACGACGAAATCCTAGAGGGAGATAACGAGCGCTACCACCTCTCCCTGAGGACGTGGAGGGGGAGTCCTCGGTGGGACAAAGAGACCATCGCAGTGTCGGACAAGCAGGAGGGGGAATGGGTGGTCCTCCACCGCCCCTACCGCACTCTGACACTTCTGAGCACGAGCCGTCCTTTCCTGGAGGCGTACCCGTTCCCCCACTGCAACTGCACCACAAGCTTTTCGGACAGTTCCGGAAGGTGAAGCCCCCCTCCTTCAAGGGGAATGAGGACCCGTCTGAGGAGAGGATTGGATGGAGTAGATAGAGAAGGTGTTTGACACCCTTCGCCCTCCTACAAAGTGCCTCGTGGCCTTTTCCACGTACCAGCTAGAGAGCGCGGCACACAGGTGGTGGACGGCAGTCAGAGGCCAGGAGAGGGGAGAGCCGACGTGGGATCAGTTCGTGACCCTCTTCTACGAGCAGTACTTTCCGCAGACTTGGCAGGACCAGAGGAGGCGGGAGTTCCACACTTTCCGCCAGGGGACGATGACTGTCAACGTGTATCACACGTGTTTCCTGGAGCTGTCATGTTTTACTTCGACAGCCGTAGCTACAGAGGAGGAGCACCTATGGAGGCTCACTGAGGGGCTCCGACTTACTATTCGGGGGTATATCAAACCCCTGAAGCTGCCTACCTTCTCGAGAGTGGTGGAGGCAGCCATGACATATGAGGAGACCAACCCGGCAGCACGAGACACCGACAGCGAACGGAAGAGGCCCTACCAGCCAGAGTACTCTCAGGGCCGTCAAGAGAGGAGGCACGCGGCACCCGCAGGAGAGCCGTCTCGTTTTCCGGGGCCGTCAGTGGCCTTTGGGGGCCCCAGACAGGGGCCAACTGCCAGCACTAGACCCCCGACCAGCCGTCAACAGGGACCTACCGAGGGAGGGAGTCGAGTTCCCCTTTGCTAGCAAAGTGGCCAGTCGGGTTACATCAGGAGGGACTGCCCATCTGAGGCTGAAGCACAGTAGATGCTCCCCGCACCGAGCGCTGGAGGCTGAGCTGGTGGTTATGGTCCCCAGGCGCGTGGGGGAGGGCAGCAATCACGAGGAGGGTATCGACCAACGGCTGCTCGCCCGACCCAGAGTTTAGCTGCTTCGTCTGCACCGAGGGATGAGGGGCGTATCAACGTCCTGACACACAGAAATGCCAGGGCTTCCTATTCAGTCGTGTACGTACTTTTTGATTCCAGAGCCACACACTCTTTTGTTGCTGCAAGTTTTGCTGTCAGTTTGAGACAGGTCAGTGTGCTATTAAAGGACCCGTTTGTGATTAGAGGCCCAAGTGGCCAGTTGTTTGTAGCAGAGGTCTATACGGACTGCGAGGTTAGTATAGGGGGACACATCCTCCCCGCTAACCTGATTGTGATACCGATGGAGGATTTCAGCTTGATTCTCGGGATAGACTGGCTGTCCACCTACCACGCCTTGGTGGGCTGTTTCAAGAGGAAGATCGTCTTCTCCATACCGGAGTTGTCTTCCTTTGAGTTTCACAGACAGTCGATGGACGAAGGTTTCAGGTGCATATTTGCGCTTCGGGCAGCGAAGCTTTTGAGCCAGGGGTGTGATGGCTTTCTAGCCTGTGTAGTGGAAGAGCCTAGCCCTGTGGCTAGCTTTCACAGCATTCCGATGGTTTATGAGTACCCCAACGTGTTTCAGAGGAGCTGCCAGGACTACCGGGGACTAGCCCCATTTCTATTGCACCGTACCAGATGGCACCGGGGACTAGATGGCATCAAGTTTGAGATCTCACTGCTACCAGGGACCAGCCGCATTTCTATTGCACCGTACCAGATGGCACCACTTGAGTTGCGAGAGCTCAAGTCACAGCTATAGGACTTGCTGGAAAAGGGCATTATGAGGCCCAGCGCGTCCCTGTGGGGAGGCCCTGTGTTGTTTGTGAAGAAAAAGGATGGTACCCTACAACTTTGTGTTGACTACAGACAGCTGAATGGGGTCACCATCAAGAACAAATATCCACTGCCAAGGATTGAAGACCTTTTAGACCAGTTGCGAGATGCCACAGTGTTCTCCAAGATAGATTTGAGGTCAGGCTACCACCAGTTGAGGATCAGGGAGATCGACGTCTCCAAGATCGCTTTCCGCACCCGGTACGGGCACTACGAGTTCTTGGTCATGCCGTTTGGGCTGACCAACGCCCCCGCTGCTTTTCTGAATCTGATGAACCGGGTTTTCAGATCGTACTTGGATCAGTTTGTGGTGGTATTCATCAACGACGTACTCGTTTACTCGCGGGATTAGGCACAGCACGAACAGCATCTACAAATGATTCTGAACACTATAAGGCGATGCAGGCTGTATGTCAAGTACAGCAAGTGCGAATTTTGGTTGAGGCAGGTGACTTTCTTGGGTCATGTGATCTCAGGGGATGGCTTGGCTGTGGACCCAACCAAGGTTGAGGCCGTACTCAGGTGGGAGAGACCACATACAGTGACAAAGATACGCAGCCTTTTGGGATTGGCAGGTTACTATCAGCAATTTATCAGAGGATTCTCGCAGATTGCGCGTCCTATGACCTAGTTGACTCGGAAGGACGTGCCCTTTTCCTAGACAGATGCATGCGAGGCATGCTTTCAGGAGTTGAAGGAGAGACTGACTTCCGCTCCTATGTTCACCATCCCGGACAACAGTGGTGGTTTTGTGGTCTACATAGACTCTTCGTTGTAGGGGTTAGGGGGTGTGCTCATGCAGTGGGGTCACGTTGTCGCTTACACTTCGCAGCAACTGAAGCCCCATGAGCATAGCTACCCTACCCATGACTTAGAGCTGGCAGCTGTTGTCTTCGCGCTGAAGACATGGAGGCACTACCTTTATGGCGAGACTTTTGAGATTTTCACAGATCATAAGAGCCTCAGGTACTTGTTTGACCAGAAGGAGCTTAACATGAGACAGAAACGTTGGTTAGAGCTCCTGAATAACTACGACTGCAGCATCTCCTACCATCCAGGGAAGGCCAATGTGGTGGCTGACACCTTGAGCCGGAAGGCGCCCTCCCACTTAGCCAGTCTACAGGTACAGAGTTGAAGACTTATGGAGGAGTTAAGCAGTTGGCGACCCCGGGAGTCACAGGGGTATTGTGATGTAGTGACAGTGACACGGCAGACGCAACCAGAGCTGATAGACCGCATCATCTCCGGGTAGATGACAGATCCGTACCTACAGACGCTGTGGGACAGAGTGCTGTCAGGGGACCCAGGAGATTTTTCTTTTACAAACAAGGTGCTGCGCATGAGGGGGCGCTTGTGCGTTCCCAGGGACGAGGAACTGTTGAGGGAGCTCCTGACGGAGGCGCATGGGTCCAGGTTCACCATACATCCTAGGAACACAAAGTTGTATCATAATCTGATGCGCGACTTTTGGTAGAAAGGGATGAAGCGGGATGTGGGTGAGTTTGTGCAGCAGTGTTTGGTGTGCCAGCTGGTGAAGACAGAGCACCAGAGGCCTGCTGGGCCATTGCAGCCACTTCTTGTGCCAGAGTGAAAGTAGGAGAGCATCACCATGTACTTGGTGGTGGGTCTACCTGTTACACAGTGAGGGCACGACGCAATCTGGGTGATAGTGGGCAAGTTGACGAAGACGACGCGTTTCCTGCTGATCCGAGTCACCTTGGGACCAGCACAGTTGGCAGAGAGGTACATTCGCGATGTGGTACGCCTGCATGGAATTCCGCGTGAGATTGTATCCAACAGGGATGCCCATTTTACTTCCCAGTTTTGGGCTGAGTTTCAGCAAGCTTTGGGGACACAATTGAGGTTCAGTACTACGTATCACCCCCAGACGGATGGACAGTCAGAGCGCATCATATAGACACTTAAGGACCTTTTACATGCCTGTGTACTGGACTGGAGAGGCTCCTGGGAGGAGCATTTACCCTTGGCAGAGTTTGCATATAATAACAGTTACCACTCGAGCATCGGCATGGCACCTTACGAGACTCTGTACGAACTGAGGTGTACTGCACCCTTGAGTTGGGTCGAGGTGGGGACCAAGTGAGAGGTTGGCCCCAGGCTAATCTGGCAGAGTCAGGAGGTGATTGAGCAGATCCACAGATGACTCCGCACTATCAGGAGCAGGCAAAAGAGTTATGCTGACCGGAAACGCAGAGAACTGCAGTTCGAGGTTGGGGATCACGTCTTTCTCCGCGTTTCGCCCATAAAGGGCCTACAGCATTTTGGGGTGAAAGGGAAGCTTGCACAGAGGTTTGTGGGGCCCTTTGAGATCCTGGAGCGGGTAGGACCCGTTGCTTACCGGCTTGCCCTTCCTGCCCAGCTTTCTGGAGTGCACAACGTGTTCACATGTCCAACCTCAGGAAGTACGTTGCAGATCCCAATCACGTTCTGAGCCACGAGAGTGTCGAGGTGGGTGATGACCTGACCTACCCCGAGAGACCAGTGCAGATACTGGACGGAGCCATCCGGAGTCTGAGACGGAAGCAGGTACCCCTGGTGAAGGTCTTATGGAGAAGCCAGCGGTACGAGGAGGCTACCTGGAAGCCTAAGGCGGCGATGCGAGAGCGGTACCCAGAGCTTTTTGAGGGTACGTCTTTTCGGACGTACTTCGGTCCTCTTTAAGTTTGTTATGCGTGTTATGTTCTTTTTTTTTTCCGCTCCTTAGCTAGTTCAAGTTTCGGGGACGAAACTTCCTTTAAGTTTGTTATGATGTAAAGATCCGTTCCACTTTTAGCCTTTTAAGACGTCTGGAGTGTCAGTCAAACGTCTGTCCAAACGTCTGAACCCTTTCCCGGACGTCTGAAAATGAAATTTTTGTACGCAATCTACGCTCTGCGCACGGGCAGCATGCAGAACTCCTTTTCTCTCTCTCTTTTCTCCTTCCCCCCTGCTGAACCCTGAACCCCCCAGCTCTATAAAAGCCACCTTCCCCTCCTCTCCTCTCCACTCCACACACCACCATCTCCACCTTCAGAGTGTGGCGGAGCGACTAGAGGAGGCGAGCGAGGGAGCAAGTGAGAGCGAGGAGAGTGCAGGAGAAGGAGGAGGAGGCTGAGGTCGGGAGCTTCGGTGGAAGTTCGTCAGAGCTCGCACAGCCACCGCGGGCGTGTGCGGGAGGAAGAGGGAGTCCGGAGCGACGTCCTCGACCACCTGCAGTAGCTGAGCTGCGGCAGAGCGCGGTGAGGAGCGCTGGGAGCACGTTCTGATACTGAAATTTTTTCAGTATCAAACCTCTGAAGTGCAGTCTGGACGACTGCTGAGCATCTGGACGTCTGGAGTCAAGACCAGACGTCCGAAAGCATCTTTATCGCGAATGTACGTTTGTTTCACGGTTACGGTCATGCAGGCCGCACCGCAGAAGATTTGTTGGTCTAATTTTAGGTGGCTGCTTTATCGTACGCAGGAGCAGCCTTGGGAAGGTGGGCAAAACGCCCTCCGACGTACTTTCGGATGTCTGATTAGCTCACCAGAGGACCGGAGGTACTTCAAGACGACCGGAGGACTGGTTAGACATCTGGAACTGCTTTCAAACGATCGCAGGGGAGTCCTGGATGTTTGTGGACATCGCAGGGACTTAATGTGAGGTTCTATATCATTTAAGAAGTATGGACTTATTTTCAGACGTCTGATTTTGGTCAGTAGATACGTTTTTGACCCGTTTAAGATCCTGTAGAGATCCGAGAATCGGGTCATAATATCAATGTATGGGTCTAACTGTCGTTCCTTACTCTTGCTTGCTCCTTGCGAAAAACAAATGTACCTAAAACATGTGGCCCTAAGGCTACTTGTCTCTCGTTATGCATCGTTCAAAGTTGTCATTTGTTGCTTAAGGTCTTTACTTAAATTATTATATACCAGTACAAAATTAAATTTCATTCATATAAGATCATTTTACATTATTTTTGAATCATTATACACGGATGTAAAAATTCATATTTATATAATTTCTAAACTATTTTACATCGATATATTTTAATTTAAAATTAAATTAATAAAATAAATAATAACAATTAATTTCTCCACCCACAGGTGATATTGATTATTTAAATGATAATAAATCTACCCACGCAACAATATTTACATTACTTTTCGTTTTTTAAAACACTCAATAATTTCACATATCCAATGTCAAAGTGCACGGTAAGGATTAATCATTACATCCGTACAATACCAAAAACAATGAAAAGTTATGTTTTTATAATTTCTATATATTTTCACATATCTAATCACATATAAAGTTCAAATGGATATTAGAAAACGACGAAGAGATTCGTAATGAAGCCGAAACCACGTATGTAAGATTCCAGAGGTACTAAGGGTGTGCAAGTACATTCCTTCTTCTTCCATTTAAGTGTCAGGTTAATTTTTATTTATTTGACTGTTTAAATCTTTTATCTAATAACTTAGATTTAATTATTTTAACATAAATTTATCTAATATTATATATTCCTCAAATTTTATATTTGTGATATCACTATGAAATAAAAGTGTGGCAAGAACCAACACCGTAATATAATAATAATTTAAATAAATACGAATCGACATCAATATTAATTCATAAATAAATACAATTACATATTAATATTAATTTTATATTTATTCATACCACGTTTTAAATCTTTCAGATAAATTAACCGTCGGTAGTATCGGACAAAGATTAAAGTGAGTCCTAACCAATTAATTATTTATAACATTTTGACGTCTAAACAGGCTACCCCACCAGCACCGTCAAGTTCTGTTCCAACGAGGAATTGCTGACGTTGTGACCAACTTCTCAAACGACGTTAACAGTGCGGGAGCCGCAGTTTGACAAAAGTCACAAGACTTTGACGAGGATCTTGTTCTTGGTCGTGGCCACATAGGTTAGCGCTCTTTTCATTAAAAATAAAAAATGGAAAATGTGAATACGGAAGTGCGTGCCACAGTATATTTTATAACGTAGGATCAGAAATTAAAATTAATATTAAAAATTAAAATTAAATTGATTAAAATATATCAATTAAAATTAATTTTTAAGAAATTTAAAATTAAAATATATCAATTAAAAATAAAAATACATAGATATATTTTATTTTTTTATTTGTGATAAATATTTTTTGTTTAAAAAGTGATTTTTTAATGAATTAATTTTTTATTTATAAAATAATTTTTTTATCTATGAAAAGTAATTTTTACCTAAATAATTAAAATATATCGATTAAATTATCATTATAAATTTGTACGTTGCAACGTAGAGTTGTTTATCTTTTATAGAAAAAAAAAAAAAAAAAAACGCTACCAAACATAGGCCAATTGCACATCCAGACATTTTTGTTTGAAATTGCATGTCCAGCCATCAACTTCTTTCGATGAATTGAAAGCTCTCCAACTCAATGGAGGGATATAATGGAACGATAGGTAGAAAGTCCAATCCAATCGAAGTGATGAATGAAGCCGTCAGGTTTCTGCTTACCTGTAGCTGACACTTAACGAGCCAAATCCAGCTAACATTTATAACTTTTGATATTATATAAATGATACTATGAACTCATATTTGTATATATAATTGTTGACAATAAATGGAGCATACGCATGTTGAGGAGAATAAAAGTTTCACATGTAACGTATTAAAGGTGTCGTTCTATTTAAAGATCTATGATATAACAAATAAATTATCTTCACGTACGATATATATGATTTAGTTTATTTCGAAAGATTAAGATAGTGATATTAAAAAATATAAAATTAGTGTCAACATATAATTGTATTTACCCGTAAGATATTATTTTATATTTACTTGAATTGATGTTAAATTATAATGTTAATCTTTGAAGTGTTTATTTGATGGTAGTATTAGAAATATGAAATACGATAGTTGTCAAAGACATAAGTGATATACGACTTTAACATAAATTTAACTAACATCAATAAAAATTGATGTTAGATAAGCTCGTATTAAAATAGCCAAACTTAAGTTATTAGATGGGATTAAACCTTCAAATAAATTAGGCCTTTGGAAATAAAAAAAAAATCATAGATAAATCATTTTTTATACCTCAAATCATTTCTCTTATCGATAGTGACACTCCTATCATCAGGCTACTTCAAATGCAAAAGAAAGCATACTTGGCTTCAAATTTTTGCATAAAATCAAGGGGCATGAAAATTAGATAAATCTATGAGTTTGGAACTTCAATTTTTGGAGAAACCATTGCAAGCGGAAGATCTAACAGTTCAATCAATCAGCATTTATTTAGTGAAGTTACATTGTTCATACATGCTTGAATCCTTTCAGTTGTGACAACTATAGTCACGAGTCATCAACCATAAAATCCCAAACTACACACCCTTTCTGATTCTCTCATTATGTATGCAAGCGAGTTAGCCTTGTTTTTTTACTTTTCCTTTTATATTCTTTTCTTTTCTTCTTTGCAGATTATACATCGGTGGTTAATTTGAAAGTTTTCTGTTTAAATGACGATGCACAAAATTGAAGGTTTTATAGGAATTTTCGCATGATGTTTCTTCTCTGAGTCTAGTATTGTACCCTATTGTTCCTTTAATTTCTTGAGACATGTTTTTTTTTCCTATTTCCTTTGAAGGATAAGCATTCATTCATGCGAAAAGAATCCATACAAAAGGATGCAACCCTGAAGGTAAAAAGCAAAAGTTACTTCCCGTGACAACTGAGAAACTCCGTTGGAGTCAAAATAAAAAATATAAGATAAAATAAGAAGTCAAAATACAAGAAAAAGCAAAGAACCATTGACGTTCCTTCAAACACGAAAGAGGTGTAACTTCACATTCGTAGATATGACAATATCACGAAGACGTTACTACGAGGATCTTCACGATCCACGTTAATTCGAATCCTATAGGTATCGAAACATGACAAGAGAAAGGGAAACTTTCGTGGGGAGAGGAGCGAAGCCCTCGAGCGGACAGTCGTGAACTTTTCATTCCTTAGTCTACGAAAAGAGAGAGGTCCCATTCATTCCCCGCGACATGTTAGTCTACGAAAAGGGAGGGGGTCCCATGGGAAAGATGTGATAACGATATGATTCATAAACCCCACTTTCTTCTTTTTTTTAATGCTTATTTGAGCCCCCACTCATCGGAACGGATACGAAATCCCCGCCACTCCTTGCTATGATTTTGTCTTCTTATCAACTACGAATTCCCCGGTTAATGTGTCACTTTTCAGCATTTCGGGATGGTTTGGGAACCTCGATGGTGTTTGGTTAAGTTAATCCACATTTATTCGTCATTTGTTCCGTCTTCTATTTGCATTGAGTTGGGAGAAGTTACCCCAATGTAATTTATTATACTTTCTTTTTTTGGGTGGGGGGGGGAATAAGTTTGACGTATCTAAATATTCAAATATTAATCCACCCCTGCTCGAAAGCTCTCGTTCTCTCACTCTGAAGAGAAGTTCTCCCCTTCTCCTTCGTTAGGCCCTAATCAATTGTCCTAATCAATTGTACGTGGTCGATTGGCACCCCCCTCAACCACTAGATCATCCTCTCTGTCCTTTAGGGCTTCTTTTCTTCATCGACGGAGCTCTTTCATCGACATGCATGGTGATCGGTGCTCTCTGTGTCCAGGCGGTGACGGCGTGGTCGAAGGATTCGATGGCGAGGCCTGACGGTGGCTGGATGGCTGTCGAGCGATGCTTGAAGTGCCGTGTCGTGCAGCGATGAGGGTGTGTTGGGTGATCGGTCTCCGGGTTGTCGCTGATGAGTGACACTGGGCTGGGGTTGTGCGAGGGAGTTGCCATTCGTCGTCGTCGACGTGGCAGTTTGGCGCTCGCTTTGGCCAATCATCGACTCTCTTCTCCTCACGGTGCAGGGGCCTTATGGCTGGTCCTCTTTTGTTCTCAGAGTGCGGTCGCCAACGAGCAGCAACTCTCCAACTCTCGACGTGAGGTCGTGCCAGCGTGATCGATTGATTGTTGGTGGTCGGTGTAGGTGATCTTTATTTTTTTTAGTTAGTTTTGTATGTTGGAGACCACTTGTGATCTCAAGATTATTCTAGCAAAGTTCCCTAACGCGGTTCAGGGGTTGCCTATTGGCACTCTGTTGGTTTTACATGCGTGGGGTCGATCTCCTTCGAGAGATCATCCGATTCTCGATCTCGAGGCACTTCTTTTTCTTCTTCCTTTGTTTCTTGTCTTATCGTTTTACGTTTTGGAGTTCCCTTGTTCTGCGAGGCATTTTTTTTTCTTCTCCTTTTGAGGGTTAGATGTTTTTATCTTTCTCTCATGTCTCTTGTATCATATTCTTTCCCCTTTTTTTAATGGAAGTTAATCTTTTCAAAATATATATATATATATATATATCCAAATATTAAAATTTACTTATTTCATCGCTTCTTCCCTATTCATTTATTTATTTCACAATCATATTCCTCTTATCAAATATTACCTAATCTTTAAGGTTACATTTGGTAGGGAGATATTGTTATTCTGAGATAGAATTAAAGTGAAATAAATATAAAAATATGTTTGAGTGGTGGGATTATTAATGATTGACATTAATTTTGTGAGAGAGGAGAGAGAGTTAGTGGATTTTAATGAGATGAATTATAATTATTAGGTAATATTTTTTAAATTATATGTGATAAGAGAGAGTATCAGTAAACTTTAAAATCCATGCAAACACATTTTTTTTATAATACCTGGTATCCCATGCACCTTACGCCCAAACCCCCTCGTAACCCCTATTCCAGTTGCAAGCCGACTGCCAAATGCAGCCTAATTGATTTTGCTTCCACACCTCATCTCGACTCTGCTGCCTTATGCATATGCAAAGGCGGAACTTGGAGTTTAGGTTAGGTGATGGACAATGTGAACTTCATAGTCAGGGGAGCAAACACAGAGGAAAAAGACTAAAGTCAAAAGATTTTGGTTTATAGTTACTAAAAGAGTTTAAAAATCAGGCGGTGGCCACTCCTACTTCCCCCACACCCACCCCACCCCTCCAAAGTCCTAGACCGATAAATAAGCCAATGTCAATAGCTAGCCAAAGTATGGGTTAGAGGAACTCTATTTTCAAATAGATCGGTTCATTTGCAGCGGGAAGCATATTGGTAGGAACACAAATGAAGAAATTTGATTTCTTCCTTAAAATAATTGAATTGTCAAATATGCGATTCTTTTTGAAAATTTTAAAGATATTGAAACATTGCAAACCTTGTGTTAACCCAAACCAAGTGGAAAGGAAAGAGCTGCCTAAGTTTGACATACGAGGGGCAAACGAGGCAGCAGAACAGCTGGACATCCACCGAGCCGGGAAGTTGCTTCCTGCCACAAGCACAAATGACTTCCCTCATCAAGTAAGGTCGGCTTCTTTGCATAACCTTTCTATCAAGGACTCCAAAGAGAGAGGCAACTCTCCGAACCCCCCAATCTATTTTCCTTCTAATTTGACCACTTCTTTAGAAAATTAGATGACAAATTCCCTTTTAGGGATTTCTACCACTTGGTATTATTGACCCCCACAGGATGCCCTTGATTTAATCTTTTGTCGATTTCCCTGTGTGGAGATCTTCACACATTCCAAGTCAAAGCAAACCTACGAACTACCAAAATGATGACTAGAGGCTCGAGCATCGTGAGAGTTGGTTGTAGAGGAAGTTAATCTTCTTCTTTGAGGAGATTGATCAGTTGGCAAGTACGGACTAAATACAGAGTCAAAGTATGAGCTTAAGGATGTTTTTGCAATCCAAACGTACATAACAGGATCAGGTTAGATGAGGGGTAGTTAGCAACAGGATTACTACTGTGGAAATAGGCCTATATTTGCACATTTACTCATAACACAACAGCTATTATCCTTGCAAAAATCACATCTATAAATGATAGAGATGCTCATCATGCCGATAAATAGTTACTCCCTAAGTTGACTTCCATGAAAAAAGATAACTCATTTGGAAATGTCAAGGCATAAGAAGTATTCCAATGCAAATCTTACATCCAAACATGTGATCTCAGTTCAGCCGGCTGCCTTCGCCCTGTATCTTCAATGCAATTCATAATAACAGATCGTGTGATGACTAGATAGATCCTAATGGTGTCTTGATTCTTCAAAGAATATATAATGATTACGGAGACAGATTTGAAATTTTGAACACACCCTACAAAAAGGAAAAGTTGGCACGTCTGCAATTGTTCCTATATCTTTTTCTGGCCTGAAAGACACCCCAAAACAAAGAAACTAGAGGAAAGCAATCAGAGTAACAATGAATTTTACATCGCATACCAAAAAACTGCAGTATGTCTTTGCCAACTTTGCAGAGAAAAACAAGGTAGAATGGCAGCATCTGCTCCATAAGAAGGACCAATGTAAGAAGCAAGAATACTCTTATAACTGTGGAAGGTGATCCATATGGTTGACATTGACACCAACATGGAATACAGAGCTTAGAGAATAGCTAGAATGTACACAAAAAAATGACGTCCACCTGCCCTCCCTGGATTGGACAAGTGGAGAGACAACTGCAGATAGCATGGTTTCCAATACATCTGCAGGTGACCTGTATCTGACGATTACTTAAATGGAACAATCCTTACCGGTGATGCTGCAGTACCAAAAAACCTGCACATAAGAAAAAATGCACATCTTTTTCCCCATCCGTCACACCGTAGATTTTGAAGTGAGCATCCTAGGGCACTTGCTGGCAAATGGGCAGTAACTACATTTGAATCTCTCATCATCCGGAACGTAACTTGCTTCCCGGTCCCCTTGTAAGAACTCAATGCACTTCTGAACCTGAGCCTCGAACCAAGGGTAATCAAACTCGAACACATATTCACCCAACAGGCTATTATCTGCTTGGAATTCATATCTGCAGAAAAGGAACCGAGTTGTCATATGTGGATTCAACCTGGAAGCGGTGAACTAAAAGATTTGGGCAACTAAACAACTGGAACAGTTCCAATTTTCACCTCAAGATCATCTGATCTTCCGAAGGATACAGTGACTGCGAGACTTCCCTAAAATGCATGAATACATCTTGGAATGTCTGCACAGGCCAAATCAAATTTCAGCGAGGATATGGAAGCATTGGGCATCAACCAGTAGACTACCAGGATTACCATGCTCGTTTGTTTTCCAAATGAATGGCGGATGGACTGAAAATGGAATGACAACAGTTTTTTCTTAAAAGAAAGGAATGATAACTGTTGCGACCCAGATTTGACCAATAAATTACGAAGAGCAAAAGCATGATAACAGTTGCAATCTGGATTCGACCAATCAATCAACCATGGAATATTTAATAAAAGAATCCTTCAACATAAAGTAGGAAGATGCAATTAGAAATGTAAATCGGTAGCACTGTGGACAACAAATGGAAATGAGCAAAGCTCCAACACCATCCTTCTCCCCAAAAAAATGCCAACATTCTAGTAATAAGTGCTCCAGTAAGGAGATAGCAACCATGAGTCATCAATCCGTCGTGCCTTTGCTTTCTACTTGGTTATAAATGTGTTTTCCAGGTATTCTCTTCTTCTTACATTGTATGTGTCTTCATACCTACTGTGAAGATTGAAGAGCCATGTGGCAAAACAGTCGATCAGAGGACCCAAGTGGGCACCGGTTTGGGAGGTTTTAGAGTCCTGTTTTGGATTTTCTTAGATAACAAGTTTTATCCTTAGTTGGTATGTTGGTTTTAGTAAGTTTGTTTTAGAGGATTTGTTCTTTCTAATTTATGAGATATGATTTGATTCGATTAAGTTCGTTACTTGATTTAGATGATTGTGATATGTTCTCTCTTCTACAAAAGATAGTCTTTGTAATCCTTCTTATTTTGAGTAATACAATAATTCTTCCAACAACATCAACTCCTCTCCTCTCTCTTCCTCATAGCCGCAGGCCACTCTCTCTCTCTTCCTCATCGTCAGCCATCCTTCCCTCTCCCTCTTTGTTCCAACGTGGAACAGTCCCCATGTGGACAGTTTTTTGCTACACCAAGGAGCCTCTACGCCTTCGGATCGTGTGATTCTCCACATAGTATCAGAGCCTACGATTTAGGCTCCTTGGTGCACGTATCGAGTAGGATAGTCCATGCACAAAAGAGAAGTTGCTTCTCTTGTGCGTGCCCTCTTCTAGCCCACACGTGTGGTCCTCATCTCCGACAAATCCTCATCAAATCCAGCACCTTACACGGAGTAGAAGGATCGTAGATCGAAGAAGATGACGGACGCCACTGCCACTACCACTGATGGCACGTTAGCCACGGGAGAGGGCAAGGTGGTTGTTTCGAGAACAACCAAGTTGTAAGGCACTTCTAACTATATCTTGTGGGCTCGTGCCTTCAAGATATTTGTTTAAAGCCAAAAGAAACTCAATATTCTCCTTGAAGAACCACCAGAGCAGAAGGATGACAAGAAGAAAAAAAACAAGAGGAGAATTATAGTCATGAACTGGTTGAGCTTTGTGGATCCAGCCATCACCTCAAACATGTTTTATACGAAGAGCGTGTACGAGATTTGGACAACCCTTGAGAAAAGGTACGCCCAAAAATCTAATAATGCTCGTATTACTTATATGTATTCTCGTATATGGACAGCTAGTCAGGGAGATCTCTCCTTGACCAAGTACTATAACAAGATGGAGGCTCTGTTTGAGAAGTTGGAGATCTATGAGCCTCTTTGCTATGACAAACATGGGCAAACATGTGCGATTTGGTATGCTGCCATGTTTTTATCGAGGTTGCATCCTCATTATCGAGCCGCTCGTGATCAGATCCTTGCATCCAACGAGAAGATAGACCTTGAGACCATCTTTTGTCGTCTTAAAAAGATAGAAGTTCCAAATGAAGAGATCTCACCTAGAAGCAATAACTCCGCACTTGCGATTCCAGAGATAAGTGCGAGGATGGAAGGGGTCGTGGCCGAGGTCCAAGTCGCATCTATCCTAAATGTCCACATTGTGCACCTACAAACCATCCACAAGAGAGATGTTGGGACAAGTTTGGGAGGCCTCTACATGAGGCTACTAGCACCTCACGGTTGGACTCCTTGACCCAAAGATCTCGAAAAGATACGGGCCATGATTCGAGAAGAAAAAGAGAGGACAACAGCGGTCGTCATGATGACTATTGAGGTTGCTATAGACGCAATGACTTCGAAGGTCGCAAAAGGTTACACCGTGACTTCTTCTAAAGATGAAGTTTAGAGCGCAAAACTCGAAGGAAATGAATGGTGGGGCATTTAGATTCATCATCAAGTTCAACAAGTCATCGTCTTATCGACCTCGACTTGAGGGGAGGTATTAAGATTGAAGAGCCACATGGTAGTGCCACATGGCAGCCAGTCAAAAGGCCCAAGTGGGTGTCAATTTTGGAGGTTTTAGAGTCCTATTTTTTGTTTTCTTAGATTGCAAGCTTTATCCTTAGTTGGTATGTTGGTTTTAGTAAAGTTTGTTTTGGAGGATTTGTTATTTCTAATTTAGGAGATATGATTTGATTAGATTGAGTTTGTTACTTGATTTAGAGGATTGTGATATGTTCTCTCTTTTATAAAAGAGAGTCTTTGTAATCCTTTTTATTTTGAGTAATACAATAATTCTTCCAACAACATCAACTCCTCTCCTCTCTCTTCTTTAGTCGCCGGCCACCCTCTCTCTCCCTTCCTCACCGTTGGCCATCCTTCCCCCTCTCTCTCTGTTCCAACGTGGAACAGTCCTCACGTGGACTATTTTTTGGCACACCAGGGAGCCTCTATGCCTCCGGATCGCACCATTCTCCATACCTACAATTTTCTAAGCACTAAAATAGATAATTGTTTATTTAAATAGTAAAAAAGTTAATAAGTAGAGTTATTTCCTTAAGACTTCACATGGTGTGATCTTAAGTGCAGAGGACACCCTTTGGTCTTGATTTGTGCAAAGAAGACTCCATGATATGTTAGGAGAGAAAATATCCCCTAATTGTGGTCTTCACATTTTTCATTCCCAAAATACCCTCTCCCTCTAGGCCCCTCACCACCATGGCTACCAACCTACTCAACGTCGTAGCTTGGTATCTCCTGCTCAGATTGTACAATCATCTCCCACCCCTTCTGTATTGTTGGCATTCATGACACCATCCTTCCTTGAGCACCATCTTTTCCCCCTCCCCCTTTTTGACCTATGTGAACTCACCTCCCTCCATGTCCATGGCAATTATGCTAGCAACCCCTCCTTCAATTGCACCCTTGTCCACAACCTTGATCCCAACATGAACCTCCTCATTAGCACCCTCAACGTTGACTATGACCTTTGAGGTCTCATCCACCTCAACCTCAACAACAACCTCTCCGACACCAGTGATGTCCTTGCCTTCTCAATGCTCAAATAGTTTGTGATCCTCAATCTTCCCACAATTTCCTTAATGATGCATTCCTTGCAAAGACCAGGAATCAAGCTCCTTGTTGGACGTCCAGGTTCCTCAAGAAGGAATAGATGGCAAAGAAGCAGAGGACATCTCGATGCCGAGGACCTCTTTTTGTTGCTCACCAAGGCCAAGAACATCATCACTGCACAAAGACCCACAAAGAATTGTTGATTTCATTGGTAGTTGCTGCAGTTGTTTTTGAGGATTGATGATGTTGTCTTTCACTCATTTTGATTAACAAATTGTTGTTTTCTGCTCGTCAAATCTGGTTTGGGGTGCACTGTTTTGGTTCTTGTCATGTCAAATATAGAATTGTTAGTTTGTCTCTGCATAGCTTGATGGAATAAAAATCTAATTCCCTTTTCTTGATCACTCACTGAACTTCAAAGTCTCATGTATATCCTACAAGAAGTTACAATCAATTAAGGGAAAGATTGGGGTAACGACCAATTACCCCTCGTTTTCTTCCCTTAGATATCTCTGTTGTGCATTTTCCAATATCCACAGGAACATGCCATGGAGGACCTCAAGGGATTTAAATGGAGGATATGTTGGCAAGGATGTTGCCAATGCTGAAGAGGTTGTTGCCATTTGCCAAGGCTTAGATGGGTAAGACTGTAAGTAAGGCCGCCAATGGTGAGGGAGTTGAGGAGGTTTTTGCCAAGGTCAAGGTTGTCAATGATAGAGAGGTTGAAGAGAAAGAAGTTACTGGTGTATTTGTCATGGAGGTGTAGGGAGGTGGTTTGCAATAATCACGAAGGAAGGAGAGTGATGGTGCTAAAGGAAGTGAGGAAGAAGTAGTGTGATGCCATGGGTGCAGAGGGAGATGAAGGTGACTGCACCATCTTTGGTAGGAGAAGATAAGCCTTAAGGAGCCATATGGTCGAATGTGGTGGTAGCCATGCTAATGTGGAAGGTGGAGAAGAGAAGATTATTTGGGAATGGAAAATTTAAAAACCACAAGAGAGGGGAGACTCTGCTTACCTAGTAAAACCAGAGGGAGTCTTTTGCTTAAAACAAAACTATAGGAGATCCTTTGCACTGAGGTTCATACCATGGGGTTCTTGGGGAAATAACTCTAATAAATAAGATACAAAGCACAACTTATAAAAATTTTCATACATCATGAATAAGTAGTCTCATAACAACAACTTAATAAATTTCTATCCAAAAGAACTTTTGATTGATTTTAAGTCTTTCTCCATTTTGATGTAGCCTAATTAGATGTACAAGTATCAAGGCTAAATCACGGAGTTATTATGCATTTGGAGGATTCTTTTGCAACCAATGCTATTTTATTATTCTTTTGTTCTTTAGGTTGCTTCTGATGGTCAGTTAACCTGCCTCAGGAAGGTTTGCAGCCATAGCGTGTACCAATTAAATTCAAGAATCCAATTAGAGTTTCTAGCAAATAAAGAGTCGATTGACTTCCACACCTGTTCTAGCCCTTCCAGACTTCTCCAAGATTTTTTAAGTTGATTGTGATGCTTCACATATAGGCATTGGTGTCATTCTTAGTCAAGAAGGCTGTCCTATTGCCTATTTTAGTGAGATGCTAAATGATGCCCTTTCTAGTTACTCTACTTATGTAGAGTTTCATGCCATTGTCCGCATTGGTGTCATTTTCTCATCCAATGCGAATTCATTCTTATGCTATTTGAATTCGCAGTGGAATTTAGGTAAACTTTACGCCAAATGGATGAGTTTCTTACAAGAATACACCTTCAACCTTAGACACAAGGCTAGAACCTTGAATAGAGTCCACGATGCCCTTAGTTGTTGGATTCACATCTTGACTACAACCACGATGCAAGCTACAAGGTTCGAGTCTCTCAAGGACTTATGCCTAAATGACCCTAATTTCGACTCTATTTATGCTGAGTGTCTAAGTGGACCCCCTGCTTCCCCATCCTAGTATCTTATCCAGGATGGTTCTCTTTCATGGTACACGTCTATACGTCCCCACCTCCTCCTTCCACGAGAATCTGATCCAAGAAATTCATAGAGGGGGACTACATGGTCATTTTGGTTGCGACAATACCTTGTCTATGGTTAATAAGCAACATTTTTGGCCTAGGATGAAGCACAACGTCATAAGAATAGTGCAACGGTGTCAAACATGCCAGTGTTTCAAGGGTCATACACATAACACTAACTTGAATACCCCTTTGCCCATTCCCATGAGACTCTGGGAAGACATCTCCATAGACTTCGTTTTAAGCTAACTGTTGACAGGCTCGTAAGGTCGATTATATATTTGTGGTGGTAGACCAATTTTTTAAAATGCCTCATTTCATTCCATGAAAGAATTTGTCATATGCATCACTTGTTGCGAATTTGTTTTTTTGATAATTTCATTCGATTACATGGTATTCCTTGATATTTTACATCCGATAGGCAAACCTTATGGTTAAATTGGGGACGATATTACAATTCAGCATTTCATACCATCCCCAAACCAATGGCCAAATGAAAGTAGTAAATGAATCATTAGGCAACTCGTTACGATGTCTTGCAAGTGAAAGACCAAACCAATGGGACCATTCGTTGGAGTAGCGAGACAAGTGGCAATGGTTGGCAATAGGCAACCACCACAGTAAGGGTGGGCGACGGAGCAGAAGTAGTTGGGTGATCAAAGGATTAGGCCACGTCACAGGTGACATGGCAGAAAGAACCCAGGTGGCACAATGGGTGGAGGTGGTGGTCATGGTGGAGATGGAGGAGGGTTGATGGAGATGGTGGGTGGTTCGGTGGGAAGGAGATGGGAAGTTGAGTGGTGAGGTGAGAAGGAAATGGGGTGAGGGAGTAGAATAGTCATGGGAGGGGAAGGGAGGTACGGTGGTGAAAGGGAGAAATAGGGGTGTGAGAGAGAGAAATAAAGGTGAGATATTGACAAAACTTCACAAGGAAAGAAGACCCAATTCAATTGTACTTGACTCAAAACCAAACTATTGTTCCCTTTTTAAAGGGGCTACAACCCAAAATAAAATAATGATAGTAAAAAAAAACTTACAGCCCTTCATCACAACCAATGGCACAAGGGATCCCTTGGCCAAAGGATACAAGAAATATAGCAAAAGTATCCTTAATAGAAGTAGGTAATGGAAATTTTATGAGGATGCACTCGAGCATTTCAGTAACCCTTATGTGGCTGCATCAGATTTGTGTCAGTTTGCTTCAAGCTCAAGGGATATAAATATTAGTAGAGGAAGTACCTTCAGGAGGAGCACCATAACAACAGAAAAGGTCAAATCCGTTCATGGACTAAAATAAAAAGGATTTTTTTATTTGTACAGCAACCCTTGTGGTGGAACACCACCTATGATCCTTAAAAATGCATGTAGTGCTCGGAAGTGCATAGAAGAAATTCAAGTTTTGTGACTAGAATAAGATAAAAAGTACCTTTTTATTTGTACAGAAACCCTTGTGGTGGAACGCCGCCTATGATCCTTAAATATGCATGTAGTGCTCAAGAGTGCATAGAAGAAATTCAAGTTTTGAGAGTAGATTAAGTATTTAATTCAATCGAAGAAGCTAATAGAACTTGAATTTCTCCTGTGTCCCCATAAAAACATGTTAAATACACCCAGAAGAGGTATTTGACCCATGTTTAATCCACCCACGTCCAATATACACTCCTTAGTCGATGACCTTAGTCGATGACCACCCTACTGCATACCACGTACCAATTTTTGCGAGATTGATGTCTCCAAAATAGACACCAAGCTACAGACTCCCCAGTGCTAAGGCTGCGAGCATACACCTCACAAGATGAATTCAAGACCAATCACACAAACTCAAAAGGACATTTTCCAATAGACATAAGGCATAGGAACTATTGTAAGTAAGTGTAGAATAATGAGCAATTCTTATTATTGATGAAAAGAGAAATCAGCCCCTCTTTATATAGAAAGAGGGATAACAATAGCATTCCTAATCCCAACTAATTTGTCAATAAAATATAATCAAATCAAATCATAGCGATATCATAACAAAATAAGTGGGGAGCTAACAACCCTTGTTAACCTTCCCCTTTTTTTTCCAAAAAAATAAAACATAACAAAGTAAGAAACCATTACTTAAACTCTCAAGAAACCTATTTTTAAGTATTCCTGTTTCTAATTTTATCTCTAATAGTAAGCAAATTCTACATGTGAACTACAAGATCCCAATAAGACGGCCTTCCTCCTGCAAAGACAATGCAATTGATTGCCTAAAGATCCTCTTTTTTTAGGATTGACCAAAGATCTATTGCTATTTCAATTTGGCCATCAGTTTATGGATGATATGTTGGTATCATATCTGCATAACTAAGCTACATTATTCTCTAGATGGCTTAAAAATCAAGTGTACCAAGTGTACCCATCAAAATAAATGAACTAGGGATTAAGCAACCAGAAAATAATACTAAAAAAACCGGCATGTGATGCATTAGATGATTTTCTGCATACTATAAACTGTACCATTTAGTACCTAATGATCACCACAAAAATAGAATCAAAGTTTCAGGCAATCAAAGATAACACAGGGTTAGGCAAGGGGGTAATGATATACTTAACCAAGTAGGGCTCAGCCCTAATGGCTCAGTCATATGCATTATCAACTGCCTTGAATCACAAATGTAAAGCTCATCATGAATGTTGGCTCACAGTCCATGGATATAAATACTACTTGTGTTTTTGTCCCCGTGAGGCCATTTCTGGCTATTAGGCAATGTAATTCTTTCATGTACTCTTGGACATTGCGAATACCTTGACAAGATTTAAGACAATTATAAAAGTTTTATTAGTATTTCTTTGTAAGAAACTTATTTCAGAACTACTTGTGCATCTTTGTCCGTGAACAAATAAGACCTTTCTGGCTCAGGTGTTGCTCCTCCTGAAGGCACTTTGACCCCAATAGGGTGTATCCTGTAAACCTAAGGGTGGCAAACTGCACCTTACTAGACAGATCCTTTCAGTAGGCAATCTGATTTAGCACTCAAGGAAGATATCAAGGTCTCAGCAGCTATAGAAATTGAGAATATCAGTACAAATAACGTGGTGTCAGCTTACAGCATGTCCAAATGGTGGTGGCTTAGGATTTTGGCCTTCTCCCAACCTAGGTGAGTCATAATTCAATCTAAGTGGAGACGGACAACCATGGGTTACAAGGCATGTATGCTTAGAAGTTAAACTGTCACCTAACCTAAATGAAGAATGTCAACAACCTCTTCAATAGTGTTGACAGACAGGTTTGCTCCTATAGTTATATAGTTAGTGGAGGCAAGAAATCCATGTCACCAACCTCTTTTAATGTGGGAAAAGATTTGTTGTCCTCTGATTGAAATGTTGCACGTATAAGTCACCATTTATTCCCCTGCACTCTTCCAAAATAATAATAATAATAATAAAGAACACGCAAAAGATACTTATGTCTTGTCATAGTGTAGGCCCTGAAGAAAGTAAAAGAAGGATGCCCTACATAAACTGAAATAAAATGAAGTTAGCAATCAAATGAAATGGAAAGCCTACCTTTAGCTGAAAGCCCAAGGAAGCACCATATTCTATCACTTCATCAGATAACAAAGATTTAGGATTGAGGTTGAAATGCTCCAAGAACTTGTTAATGTCAAAGCTTTTGGTGATATTATTGTCCCACAAATACTTATAGCACATCAACTGTAACCTATTGCATCATCAAAAAAACATTAATCAAGTTGTGTATGCAAAAAGATGCAAACAAATATGGGAGTTAGAAAAAATTGTGCAAGGTGCTAGAATAATGAGATGGCCTCCTAGTACATGATGGAACTTAATTGCTATGAGTTTTATGATTAGAAAAAACTACCTGACAGGCTCTCCTGTCGGTCACTGAAACTAATTTGAGGCATACACAGAGTGGAATGGAGAGGCAGAGAAGAGAGTGAAGGACTTCCAAGATTTCATGTAATTTCATACCAAGACTGCCTTGAGCAATCCTCAAGACTACCCTAGAAGAAAGCCTAACTGTAATTAATATTGAAAAAAAACAAAAAACAACAAGACAAAGTCTATTCAAAATAAATCCTTGTTTCCGTTTCAAAGGAAAAAATAAAATAATACTTGAAATTAGTTAAATAATCTAAACAATGTGGAAGCAATAATATCAAAGTATATAAACAATCACAAAACACTTGGATTTACATGGAAACCCACTCACAAGGAGCGGGGAGAAAACCACAGGAGAAGCATCCTATGGGCGTGATTTCTCTGTATTTCTTCTCAAAGTAAAATGGGAGTACAGACCTATTTATAGGTCATCACAAACACACAAGGTACACACTTTCCAATGTGACATTAAATAACTACATAATACTCTCAACACTCCCCCTCAAGCTAGAGCATGGAATGCTCAGCTTGTAACACAAAGAAATCCACTCTACATAGGCGAGAACATAGGCTGGAGCTGCTGAAGGAATTGTGGTTGTCTCTGAAGATCTGGTGCTGATGGCTCCTCATTCAGTATCCTTAAAAATGGATCTTCCTCTGAAAACCTCGAAGGTGGATCTCCCTCTCTGGAGTCCACGAAACTGGATCTCTCACATAGAAACCTGAAATGAGTCCTTCCTCTGAGGACCTCGAAACTCTGAACCTCCTAGAGTTGGGTTTCTCATGTGGAGTCCATGAACAAAAGGGACTCCCAAGCGAAGGTGACTACAACAAGCTCCCACACTCCCCTTTTCTCCCATACTCGTATAGGAGAAAAAATAATAACGACGAGAAGAAAATAAAACATTAAAAACTGGAGAAGACTTCACATCTTCTCTCAAACACAAACTTCATTTTTTTTTTATCATCATTTTTTTATTTTTTATTTTCTTTTTTCTAATTTTTCTCTCTATCTTTTCCTTCTTTTTTTACTTCTCCCTTTTTTTTCACACCATTTCCTCTTTTTTTTTCACTCCACGTCATTTTATTTTATTTATTTATTCTCTTCTCTTTTCTTCTTTCCCTCATTTAAATAAGGCTAATCAAAACAAAGTAACCTAAAGAGATTTAGGGTTCGGAGAGAACCCAACGGCAGCAAACCAGTCGCCGCTCCTCGTGCTGCTGCGTGCCACTGCGCAGTGCCTTCCATCGTCGACAGCCATCATTGCTGCCTCCTCCTGCGCAGAGCACCATGCTCCTACCACCAGTGCCTCGCCGCCTCATCTGCTCAGGGTCTCCACAATGCCGGCGACGCTAATCGCATCGCCTCTATCGATGGCCCGCAACCTGCATCCTCGCCACTGTCATCCTCGCCTCCGAGGAGTCCTGCCATGGCCTTCGCGACCGCAATCGCGTCTTGCTCCTCAAGGACCGCCCTCGAGACTGCAAGCATCGCCTCGAGGCGCTAACAAGGCGGTGGTCACGGATCACCTCTGCTATCGATCGCTTCGCCGCCTAGCACCGCCACTACACCACTGTATGCACCTCATCACGTGGATCTCCTCCATCTTCGCCACTTGCAGTGGACCGCATGCACCCACGCTCGATCCATGCAGGCCCTCTCCTTGATCCCCTTGCTCCTGCTGGACTCCCTTACGTCGAGCCAAAGATCTCACACGATCTCTCCTCCTCTTCTCTTCAAACGAACAAAAGACTCCCAAGAAAGATAAGCATGGAAATGATAACCCAAGAACGAAGTGCTCTGATACCAAGTTAAATAATCTAAACAATACGGAAGCAATAATATCAAAGCATATAAACAATTACACAACTCACTCGTAAGGAGCAGGGAGAAAACCACGGGAGAAGCACCCTATGGGCGTGATTTCTCTGTATTTCTTCTCAAAGTAAAATGGGAGGAGTACACACCTACTTATAGGTCATCACACACACACAAGATACACACTTTCCAATGTGGCACTAAATAACTACATAATACTTTCAACAGAATTGTAATCAATATGAAGATTCTAAATTTCCCGTAAAAGTGGAACTCTCACAAAATAGAAATCAGACAAAATATTGAATGAAGCAAAACCAACAACTTCTAGAAGGGTCTATCCTGAAACAAGCTGGGCCCAGAATCAAGGTTCCTGCACCAAACACAAAAAGCACCCAGTAAAACTAGGTGACTAAAATCTTTTCTGACATTTCTCTTCAAAAAGCAAGTGAATCTCTTCAGAAAGCAGGTAAACTATACGATCCCAGTAGATGAAGTAGCTTATCCAAGCTCGATTCGATATCGATTTGAGGCACCCTTTTGCTACCCTCTCTTCTCCAGGGTATGACACCCTGGTATCCAGAGAGGGCTTTAATAGGAGGGTTAGGGTTATCTGTATATGGTATAACCACTTCACCCCAAGGGGTGGTGGTTAACTCTACTGAAACTAACCCTCCTATTGTTGGTCGCATGCTGAGGCATGCTAGTTGAAGGACGCATGCTGAGGCATTCTAGTCGTTTCACTCGTGCTACCCGGCCAGAGTAGCACTCAATCCACTCCTTTATTTGAAGTTACATAATTTTAGTGCTTTTGTAGTTATGTATACATAGAGAGCATATTTATGCACTAATGACCTTCTGGAACACTTTCAAGAAATATGATGTCCATAGTTGTTATAACTTTTACTACTACACTATGATTAAGAAGAGTCACATCTGAAACTTGAAGAACTTAATATGATGCAACATTTCATGTTTACTTATTGATGTAGATCAGACATCTGAACCTTTCAAAAGAAAAAAAAAGAAACAGACATCCTACGTTGCACCAGCATTCAAATATATCTGTAACTATTGCTTAATATTCTGTGCTATTAATCCTGAGAAACTAAAATGTCTTGATCTAAAGATTAGGACTCGTTTGTAGCATTTGCAGAAGCAGACACTGATTGCAGATGCAAACGACCATTATGGCTTGGTTCTGTGCTGCATTTTGAGCTTGGGACCTCTGCATGCATAGGAGATAAATCGAAGGGATGGTGCAATTTATGATGCAATATTATGCACTCACATCAAAACTCAACTTTTTCCACTTCAGAATAAACACTACTAATTCTGCCATCTAACCAAACACTATCTTTCCACATCCCCCACCCCAAGTCATCCCAGTTCAAAGTTATTCTGCAACCAAACAAAGTCTAAAATATTACAAAAACCAAAATATTGTGGGATTCTGGAACCCTCTTACCTTTCAAAAGAGAAATTCTGGAACTCTTTCTATCTATCTGTCTATCTATCTATATATTTATTTATTTATGCACGTGGTATCAGTTTCTCCTAAAGAAAACCATTACATTTCTAGTCTTTCTTGCAACCCTGTATTTACACTCTATATAATAAATTATCCAATTATCCTACTAGTACTTGAAAAACTGTATGGAAGAATAAATTTCACAGTTTCTCAAAAAAAACAGAATAAGACTTCACAATTAAATCAGAGCACATGTTCCTTTCAAAAAAAAAAAAAAAAAATCAGAACCCATGAGAAACTTTTTCTTAAATTTCCATTTCATTCTTGTCATATTGTTTGGTACTAAGGAATAAAAGCAATCCTAAATAGAGATTGTGGATCATGCTTCACTTGAATTGCCCATTCAGATGAGTAAAAGTGTAAATGTTTAACATCCTTTTAGCATGAAAGAAGTTATACACTTCTATTCCAGATTTCAAAAAGGTTTGTTTTATTTCTAAAAAAAAGTACACAAGTTTTTGCTCACCGAGAGAGAAAAAAATCACAAGATGATAAGATACCTTGCATTTCTCTTCTGTGCTTCAGAAGGTAAGGTGGCTCTACGCCGTGTCTTTGTATCCACTAATAAAGGACTTGTATAAGAAGCTGCTAAATTTAGACGTAGTTCATCAATGATACCAATCACCCATACACCTTGCAAAAACCCTACGCTGCCATCGAAAAAGAATTCAGTGTGAATGCATGAAAGGATTCTCTATGATGCAACATGTAATGCTTTCTTTCTTTCCTTCTTTCTTTATTTCTTTATTTGTTTTTTTGGAAATAATAACGATGATCACATGAGATAATGATCATCTGTTTTGTTAGAATTGACAAAAAAAAGCACTCAAAAGTATCAAAGGATAGCATAAAAACCCCTTAGAAGCTCCACTACCCTACATACATCCTAAATGCAAGGACTTTCTCCCATGAAAATAACCCCACTACTTTGAAGCCAAATAGACCAGAGTACCGCAACCATGTAAAGGGTCTCCAAAACTACAACAGAAAACCTTAAACTTGGATGGATTCACCCATTGGCCAACAACATGCTCCAAGCAGCCCCCACAAAAGAGCAGGCAAAGGATAAGTAAACAAAGTACCCCCATGCCTCCCCACATGAAGAACATGTGGGATCTGACTAGTGTGCAACCTTCTATCGGTTTAGTCGTGATTCTCTGTCTTTTAACATCTAACCAAAGTCTTCACCTTTATAGGCATCCTTGATTTCCATATCAATCTGCAGTCCCCAACAAGATTATAATCCATGCATGTAGGAGGGTGTGAAAGGTTCTCTTACATCGATTTCACTAAAGAATCATCATCCCAAGATCACCTAGCCATGGAGCCACAACTCGGCCAAAACATGGAGAGATCTGCCTAAAGCATTAGAACATCCTCCAAGGTTTTGATTTGAAAGGTTACCTCAAAACAACGGTGTCCACGTCAATCCCATTGTGCCCCACAATCCACTATTGAACCTTACAGGTTGGGAAGCCCATGGATATCTATCCAATACCGAGCCACAACTCATCCAAATCATCCAACCAACGGCTGAAGCTCCTTCATCCCCCAGATCAACTCCCACGTCCTCCAGTCAACTAGGAAATGTGGGATCACCAAAGGCATTACATGCACTAGCCCTTTCCAAAACCTGCAAGCACCTCTCAATGGAAAAGATTTTTTGGTCTAGCCCAACTTTCTATCATAACATGCGATTATTATTGTTGAGAGAGATGTAGTGTGGTTATTTCGTCCCACATACTCGAGTGAAACTTTCCGTTGTGTGTGATAGTCTATAAATAGGCGTATACTCCTCCCATTTTCCTTTAAGAAGAAATACAAAGAAATCACCCCATAGGACACTTCTCCCGTGGTTCTCTCCCTCTTCTCGTCAGTAAGGTTTCTACATAAATCCAAGAATTTTATTATTATTTATGCTTTAATTTTCGCTTCTGGTTACTTTATTTTTTCAACTTTGTATCAGAACGTGTTCGTTCCTTGAGTTTTATCCTTTATTACATATATTTTTCTATCTATTGTTCAGGAGTTATTGTTCTACTAGGTGAATGTTCTCGGTATCTTCCAAGGTGAAGGATCGGATCAATAACCCTGCGGGGAGTCAACGTGACTATGGGGCTCGTGAGGGCCTATGAGGGACGTGCAGTCGCGTGGTGACCTCCGAGGACGACAGCTACGGTGGCTGCCGCGCGATGAGGAAGAAGGCATCTCGTAGAAGATCTCATCCAACACGAACGCGAGGCACGAGAGCGATCGCGAAGAGCAGAACCGTGAACATCCGCTTCCTCTCCATCAGAGTGCGAGAGGGGAGAGGTAGATTCAACGAAAGATCGGAGCTTCTTAGCAGTTTGGCGCTACTCAATCTCCTTAAGAGCATCGCTTGGAGGAGGCGACTCGGGTAACACTCCACCTCCCTCAACTGGAGGAGGTGGCTCAACATTAGCGGCCTCTCTAATGGTGAAGAGCAAGGAGGAAGAAGTCGGCGAGGGTTGCTCGGTGGTGGAGCTTCGTGGGTGGCGCGATCGGAGCAGATGCAGCGACGGCGATTGCACAAAAGGAGCACCATGCTCTGCACGTTTGTTGGGTTCTCTGAACCCTAAGGTCTGATTTATGTTTTTATCTCCCGTTAGTTAGCCTCTCTTAAAAAAAAAAAAAAAGCAAGGTGGTGGGAAAGAAAGGAAGAGAGGCAGAGATAAGAAGAGGATATATATATATATATAGAGAGAGAGAGGAAAAAAAGGAGAAAAAAATAATAAAGAAAGATATAGAGAGAACTCGGAAAAAAAGAAAAATAAATAAATATAATTTTTAAAAAAAAATGAGGTTTGTGTTTAGAGAGAAGAAGTTGAGAAGTCTTCTCTTACTTTTCTTGTTTCATTTTCTTCTCGTTATTATTATTTTTTCTCTCTCCTACGAGTATGGGAGAAAGGAGGAGTGTGGGAGCTTATTGTAGTCGCTCCCATTTGGGAGTCTCTTTTGTTCATGAACTCTACACGAGAAACCTAACTCTATGAGGTCCAGAGTTTCGAGGTCCTCAGAGGAATGACTCATTCCAGGTTTTTATGTGGAAGATTCAGTTTCATGGACTTCAGAGAGGGTGATCCACCTTCGAGGTCTTCAGAGGAAGACCCCATTTCAAGGATACTGAATGGGGAGTCACCAGCACCAGATCTCCAAAGCCAACTACAGTTTGTCGTCAAGCTCCAACTAGTATTCCCGCCTACAAGCAAGAACCAGTCCAGAGAGATGTGTTCTGTTGTGTAGAGTGGGTTTCTTTATATTACAAGCTGAGCATTCCAGGCTTCAACTTGAGGGGAAGTGTTAAGAGAGATGTAGTGTGGTTATTTAGTCCCACATAGTGGAGTGGGACTTTCTGTTGTGTGTGATTGCCTATAAATAGGCATGCACTCCTCCCATTTTCCTTTAAGAAGAAATACAGAGAAATCACGTCCAAAGGGTACTTCTCCCTTGGTTTTCTCCCCGCTCCTCGTGAGTGGGGTTTCTACGTAAATTCAAGTATTCTATTATTCTTTATGCTTTGATTTTCGCACCCGCTTACTTTATTTTTTCAACTATTATAGTAGAAAATAGACCGCCTTGTACCACATAATCCAAGCAATCAACTTCATCGGCAGAGACTAGTTCATGATTTGACATCAAGAACCCCAAGTCCTTCATTCAACACAAGCAAGTGCAAATCCTTCTAGGAAACAATGGCCATGCCACACCCTCCCTCTCTAGCTCCCTTTTAAAGGTATCTTCCTCTTAAGGCAACTACCTTTTGTGGCATCAAAAAGGTGGATAAATAAAAGATGGCAATGTTTATGAAAATGGATCTCAAAAAGATTAGCCTTCCACCCAGTGGAAAGTAATTACCAATCTTATTCATTGAGAAAACCCTAGACCTCTCTATATAGAGAGAGAGGTGTTGAGAAAAATACATAAGAGAACCAGACAAAATATAAAGATAACTAAACAATCCCCAGTAAACATAAACAAGAAATATAAATAGGAGTATCAACACTCTCCCTCAAGCTGGAGCATAGATGTCAATCATGCTCAGCTTGAAACAACAATAATCAAATACCGATCAAGGTAGAGGCTTTGTGAATACATCAGCAGTCTGGTCCTCAAATGCAACATAAGTAATACGCACCAAACCACACTGTATGAGATCTCTGGTATAGTGGCAGTCAACCTCAACATGTTTGGTGCGCTCATAAAACATCGGGTTGTTGGCTATGTATGTAGCTGCCCGATTGTTGCATCGCATCTCCATAGGTTCCTCAATCTGGACATGTAAATCATACAGTAGAGACCATATCCAAACCATTTCTGCAGCAGTTTGGGCTATTGCCCTATACTCTAACTCTGCATTAGAGCGAGAAACTGCCCCCTTGTTTCTTGCTCCTCCAAGTAACCATATTACCAACCACAAAAGTACAGAAATCAGTGGTGGATTTCCTGTCAAGCACACATCCCGCATAATCTACATCAGAATATCCTACCACTATCATAGGAGAGCCTCTCTGGAAGAGAATACCACGACCTAGTGTTTTCTTCAAGTATCTAAGCACCTGCATAGCTACCTGCCATTGCAACTTCGTTGGCTTCTCCATAAACTAGCTGAGTTTGCCTACTGCCAAGGTAATATCTGGTCTAGTAATGGTCAGGTACAACAGCTTGCCCACAAGCTGTCTGTACAGTCTACTATCAGCTGCCTCTGCCTCCTCATCATGTAGAAGTGGCTTGGGGTCCATAGGAATATTGGCTGGCTTGGACCCCAGCATGCCTGTCTCATGAACGATGTCCAACGCATACTTGCGTTGAGAAAGAACAATTTCATCTCTGCTCCTAGCAATCATCAAAAAGTATCTAAGATGACCCAAATCCTTCATAACAAACTGTTATGCAAGAGATTCCTTGACCTATCTTATCCCAGCCTCAACATTGCCAATGATAATCAAATCAACTATATAAATCAGTAGTGCTACAATGCCATTCTCCGTTTTCTTGACAAACAGAGAATGATCTGAAGAGGACCTCTGCATCCCCATTCTCTGCAACACAACTGAGAGCTTCTGTAACCAGGCTCTCGAGCTCTGCTTCAGGCCATAAATGACCTTCCTGAGTCTGCACAAACACTCTCCCTAAACCTCAAAACCTGAGGGCTGCTGCATGTAAACCTCCTCCTAAAGATTGCCGTAGAGAAAAGCATTCTTCACATCAAGTTGGTGTAACCTCCAATCTCTGTGGACAGCAACGGAGATGAGTACCTAAACAGTGGCAAGATGCAGAACAGGAGAGAAAGTATCAAAGAAGTCCACCTCATATGTCTTGGTAAACCCCTTTGCCACCCAACCAGACCTTATACCTTGAAATATACCCATCAGGGTTATATTTCAAGGAAAAAATCCATCTAGAGCCAACAAGTCGTGCCCCTGTAGGAAGCAAGATGAGATACAAGTCTGTCTACTCCAAAGTGCCACCATATTATCCTCCATGGCTTGACACCATTTAGGATCAAGCATGGCCTGCTAGTAAGTAGACGAAATATGTGACGCTGTAAGTACTAACAGAAGGTGCTAAGCTGTGGAGCAAGACCATCGGTAGCCAAACTGTCTGCAACACGATATTTAGACTTACATGTGCGAGGTGCCTTCCTAATGGCAATAGGAAGGTCAGAATCATCTGGTATCTCTGACTAAGTCGCTACAAAATGAACCTTACTACTATGGTGATCTGCAATGTCAGAGGGATCAAGTTTAACTGGACTATCACCGCCATCAGAGTCAATCTAAACTACCTATGAAACATCAATCACCGATGTGAGTGGTGGCTTCTGTAGTGTCGCATGGGGTCTACTATATGTGCATAGAGGATCATGTACTCTCTGGTAGTCATCCACAAGGGTAGTGGAGCCTGAAGAGGTCGGCTAAGGCATGGAGACCGGAATCTCCTCAAGTGGAATCGGAGGAATAGACATGGGAGCTGCATCATCATGAACACTCATCTGTCCAGCAATAGAAAAATATGGTGTCATCTCATGAAAAGTCACATCAGCACTGATATAATGTCTGTGGTGGATGGGATCATAGCATTAGTACCCCTTCTAACTCCTGGAGTATCCCAAGAAGACGTACTTAACAGTGCAAGGAGCAAGCTTGTCACGGCCTGGTGATGGCACATGAACAAAAGCAGCACATCCAAAACTCCTGGGAGATGTGGAAAAGTTCACCATCTGGGTGTAACAGGAGAATCGGTATCTGCTCGTAAAGAACTGAACTCAGCATCCTATTAATAAGGTAGGTCGCCGTCAAAACAGCATCCCTCAGTATCTCTATGGAACATTGTAGTGGATAGGAAGAGTGCAGGCAACTTCTAACAGGTGTATGTGCTTCCGCTCGGCAACTCCATTTTGCTGTGAGGTATGGAGACAAGTAGTCTGATGAATAATCCTACGAGTCCGATAGAACTCTGCGAGTCTAGTAGTGCGGAACTCGAGGGCATTATCTATCTGTACAATCTTCATTGTAGCAGAATACTAAGTCACAATATCTAAGAGAAGAGTCTTTATAATACCTCCAACATCTGCCTTGTTCTTCATAAGAAACACCCAGGATACTTTGGTGAAATCGTCGACAACGAGATAGTAATGGTGTCATGTCCTGTCTGGAACTTTACTCGATCCCCAAACATCCATATGGAGTAACTCAAAAGGAGCAGCTAATCTAGGAGAGGTACTAGCAAGGAATGAAAATCGATGATGCTTATCTAATTGGCAAACATCACACCTAATAGTACCAACAGGTGAAATATGCGGAATCACCCTCCTGAGACAATCCAGAGGCAAATGTCCTAGACGAACATGACATTGTAAGACACTCCCACCGTCATGTCTACTGACGCTTGTAAATGGCTCTTGACCAAGATGATAAAGACCATTCTCCTCTATACCTCTAGCGATGGTCTTCTCAGTGAACTTATCTTGGACAATACATCCGACCTTATCAAAAATCACCCTGCAATGAAGACCCTTCGCGATCCTACTCACAGACGACAAGCTCATGGGGAACTCCGGTACATGTAGTGCTCTTAGCAGCTGCAACGTGGGGGTTACAGACACTTCCCCCTTGCCAACGGGTGCATGTCTGCTATCAGCAACCTGTACCATTCTCCTTAATGCAACGGAACTGAGTTACCGGAAATAGCTCCGATCTTCACAGAGATGCTGTGAAGCACCGGAATCGACTAACCATCCTACACCATAGTGACTCTTGTCATGCTCCTACGGCATCAAGCCCGCACACTCAACCATCCCTACCATAGTAGTAGTATCCAATGTCATCTCTGCTCCCCCTGAGATTGGCATTGTGCTGAGTAGGGATGAAGTGGATCACCAGGAGCTAGAACTTGCCATTTCTGAGCCAAATATTCGAAGAGAATAGCCACAAAAGAGATCTGAAAGACTGTTTTCAGATCTAAGCATTCTGAAATATGTGAGAAAGTGAACTCTTGATCATGAAATCTACAATCAAATGATCATAGATGACATCCCAAGAGTCACAGGCAACCCTTAGATCAAACTTTAGTGCATGTTAAGGCGTAGGGAAAGCCTGAACAACACTTCTAAGGGATGCTTCTCTCCTCCTCCAGTGAAGAACTTCCTCCTTTGATCACCTCAACCCCACCAACCGCAGCGAGGCCGAGAGGCAATCAGGGAGGAGGACAGACCGGTGTGGTTTGCCCTTGCCTTACCCACACAGAGGTGCAGATCTGGTCCACTGGTCGGAGGCGCTGTAGGGCCTGAGGGGCGACGCTACTCCTCCACCGATCAGTGGCACTGCAGGGCCTGAGGAGCAGTGGTGGCGGTGCTGCAGGGCTTGAGGGGCGACGCTAGTCCTCCCCATTAGCACTACAACCCATTGTGCAGGGGCGGCGGCGGTGGAGATCCTCTGGGTTGCCGCTGCTGCTCCTTGATTGATCTCGATGGAGATCAAAAACCACAAATCGGGGATAAGGTGTAGGGTTTTGGAGGCCTATGGGGTGGGATACAAAGCCCCGATATAGGATCATTGCTCTGATACCAAGTGAAAAGTAATGACCAATCTTATTCATTGAGAAAACCCTACACCTCTCTATAGAGAGAGAGAGGTGTTGGGAAAAATATATAAGAGAACCAGACAAATATAAAGATAACTAAACAGTCCCCAGTAAACATAAACAAGAAATATAACTAGGAGTATCAACACACCCCTCAAAGTAGACATGACTTCCAACCCTCCAGCCTCATCGCCATCCATTGGATAACAACATTCTAGATAGCCACTAATAGCAGATGCCCGAAAGGAGCATTCACAGATATTACGCCGAAAGCAAACCCAAAGGCATCTCTAGAATAGTCGCACACCTCTCAACCTCCCCTTCATTCCAAATGGCACAACGTTGGACTTCACTCTGTTAACTCCAGGTTCTGAGAAGCTTCCGAAAAGATCAAGCAAGATAGGAATATTTTTTATAGCATCATTTGAATCCTCAACAAAAAAGAAAATATCATCAACATCTTGCATAAGTGGGACCAAACTATAAGTGCTCTTGGAATAAAACTCCCGAATAAACCTTTGTCACATGCTATAAAGGTGCATATTGCCGAAGCATCCACGATCAATACAAACAGAAGTACTAGGGGACAACCTCGCCTCACTCCTCGTGGTAAAATCCAATCCCCTTCAAGCCTCCTATTTATCAACATAGCAAAAGAATTGTTGTTACATACCTCTCCATCCAAGCAACACAAACTTCAGGAAATCCCCTTTTCCATACTGATGTTATAAAAACGTTGTCTAAGGTTAACCAACTCTTCCATGGCATCACATTAGCCTATATCTAAGATCATTGCAACCATCAGTTGCCCTTCATTAGATAGCAATATAGGTCTGTTGTCCTTGATTATCTCCGCATCTTTTTCCTGTAAAAGCAAGGAATATCATGCCTCTGATATATATCTGGTATTTGCAATTTCGACCAAGTTGCATACCTATATGTAAGGGTCATATCAAAATTATAGGAAATCAACTAACATACCAGCAAAATTTCATCAATATCCCGCTAAAACCATAGAAATCGAGGCATATCAGCTATATCTTGTTGGTATGGGCCCAATGTTGACATGTGTTAATATTATGTTGTCATTGTGGATATTTTTGTAATTACTCAGTTTTTGGCATATAAAAGAAATGCAAGTACCTCATTTCCATCACACAACAGCATAGCACAAGAGAGTTTGGGGGAGATTGAGAAGTTTGACTAGAATCAAGGTATCTGCGGTCGATTTTCTTCTATCTCAATTCAATTTTAGTTGGAAAGTGTTAATGATTTCATGGTATGAACAAAGTAGTAACATTGTGAATTTTGATTTTATTTTTTGTTTTTGAGAGGGAATTATAATTTTATATTAACATAAACATTTTCATCATTGTCCATATTTCTGATTATAATTATCAATGCTACCAGTACTGCTCATTATTTTTAATTAAGTATTACTAAGTATGGAATTACTAATTACGTAAAAGACTTAATCTTAGTCTAGTATTAACTAGTAAATAGCAAATAATCCATCCTTCATTTGAGAAGTGGTGACATGCTTTTTGTATTATGTATAAAAATTTGGAACGATAAACTCATTGCTTGCCATTAGGAAGTATGAATTGTTTGTTATGTTACTTGCATCCAATAATCACAAACATATCAAGTTCTCTCTATTTTAAGCAAATTTCTCATCTTGCTAGAGATTCATTGGCATGCATTCATTTTCGATCACCGAAATCATCGAAATAGTGGTGTCGGTTTATATCCACTTCTTCAGCAAGCATTTAAAATCCGTCAAACTGACATCAAAATCGACGTGTTGAACCTTAAGCAGAAAGGAAGGAAAAGGAGAGCCTTACTCAACCCCTGGTTTCCTTCCTGGAATTCCATAACCTTCATAAGATCCTAATCTACAACTGAATAGACTCTTTGAAAAAATGAAAGAATACATGGAACTTGTCCAATTAAAGGGAACCCTCTACATTCAGACCAGACATTGCTTCCTTTACCTCAGTCCCCATGAAGGGATGCACAAAAACTCTGCCCACTCAACTGCTATGGTAGAAAACTCCTCTACCGAACCACCTCCAACTAGCAAGTGCACCTCACCTTACCTTTTATCTGCCAATGTCCTCCCTACCACAATACTAAATGCCAATGACCTATATTCTATATATGATCCTTTTTCTCTCATTTGCTACCATGTGGAAGAATCTCATATTTTGACTGCCCTCCTTCAACCAAAGTTGGCGCAATCTTTAACTCCACTCCACTTTCTCCTTCCTATCCTCTCAAGCAAGTACCTACTTTACATGTTTTCAGATCCTACAACTTTGCTTCCATCAAGGACCTTGACTCCTCCATTCTGTCAAACAAGGCTTACAACCTTGCCAAAGTAATGATAGCATAGCCGACCTAAAGGATGGTGCCTTACGCCACCAATCTTTCACCAACCTTTTGGAGTCTGCCTTCAAAATTCCAACATGTTCAAACTTAAAATAGGCGGAGGGCCCTAAGAGCCTCGTTCAAGCTCCAAATAAGTGGTGTATGATTTAAAAATAGTTGAGGTCCCGCCTTAATAGAACAAAGGGAGAAAACCTCAATAAAGTCCATGGACCCAAGTAACCTATCTTCGACTTGGATGTGGGCATAGCCGTATTCCTCCAAGTATAGAGGCAATTGGCTGGATTAAGATCTAAGCTGAACTTTTCACAACTTCTATAAACTTTGCAAAGCCAACAGCATTGCCCCAACCACCAGCAGGTCTATCATCCACAAACAAGGTCATATAAAAGTCTCCTCTTGCCAAAAAAGGCAGAGTAACAAAGAAGTCCATGGATGATCTAAAATCTTACCATAACTCAAAGCACAAATCTGCATTGTAGACCCATACGCACACGTTACCCTAAACTTCAACTTGTCCCTTCTCTTCTAGATCATTACAGCCACATATCTTCCCAAATGGTCCTTTTTAAACTCAAAAAGATCATTACTCCACGCAAGTAGCAATCCCCCCAATAGCCCCTATGCGCTCAAGGTGACTAATCTATTTAGCCTCAGCCTTCAAACTGATTGCCAGTTGCACACCTTCAACTTTATTTTTTGAAGCAAAACCAAATCAACACCTCATTTTGCTAAGTATCAACCTAAGACCCCTTTACGTTTCAAGTCTGGCAGCCCCCTCCCCTAAACACTCCAATACAAAACCTCCATTGTTTACCTTGCACGTTCCTGCTATTGTTGCCTCTTGATCCCCACTGACCTCAATTGTGTGCACAAGGCTCTTTTAGTCCTTGCAATGATCATCAACATGACCTAGGAAGTTTGCATCCTTTAAAGTAATATCCAGCCTCTCTCCAGATCAGTTAGATGTGATAGAAACCTTTGCTTCACAAGCTACAATGTCAATCACCTTGCCAAAGGTCAAAAGTCAGTTTCCTAAATCACCTCCCAACCTCCGTAGCTTCGTTAAAAAATCATGAGAGTGCTCCTCCACACAATCTGTATGAGCCCCAATGCCCAAAGAGTTAGCAGCAATCCATGCCCATACCACTTATGCTTGCAACCAAGTACCTTGCGCCAATAAACGACTTAAAAGAGAGCCTAGTAGGCCCATTAAATAAAAAGGAAGTCGAAGAATGGGTATCAGACCTCTACTAGGCAACACTAAGTGTTCCATAATCACATGCAGTATGTGTTGCTGATGCTTTCTAATGCTCAACTTATTTGGAGATAAGATCCCTCAAAATAACAACTGCAGACCTCAAACTTCTTCACGCGATGTCACTGCAATTATCAGCCACCGAACTCACAATACAAGGTGTCAATGGCAGCCAACCTTGCATCTACTGTGTACATTTGAAATCTTTCCAAAAATACCCTTTTCCCTTCAGTCGGTAGCAACAGCCATTTGCTGCCCTCCTTAAAACTCCATTATCACGAGCTTCTCCTTCTAAAGTCATAGCACAATCAAAAACCCACATTAATGCAAGATCATCTTTGGTGGGTAGACTTCCACCTAGGCTTGAACACAACAAAGATTCTCCCCTCAAGACCTAACCCCTTGCACCACTTTAACTTTCTGAAAAAGGAGACAAGTTCTCCAACAACCTCTGAGCAATGCAACCTAAGGGGGACCCTTAGAATATCTACCAGCATGACAGGGAAAGAGGAATCATGCCTACCATCAAGGTTTGAAGCAATAATGTCAAGACGATTGCCCTAGGTGACCAAGGCGAGAAAGCAAGAGGTCACCTTGAAGCTATTCCAAGTAAGGGGCTTCATTCAGGTGATCACCTAGTTATCTCCTTTATTGTCTGGGTTGCCTTGTGACTTGTTTCCCTACTCCCAATTCCCTCCAAATGAGAATGCAAGACTCTTCTTTATAATATAGCATACATTATTTTAACTGTAAACCCTCAAATCTGTCTTCTACTTTGATATATGTTACTAACTTAATTTACTTTGTGTGTTATTATATGTATGTATATACATACACATTACCACAAACCTCTAATGATAATTATGATATATGTTATTATTAGTTTAATGATATACATTATGAATAATATGAAACAATTCAAAAAAAAAAAAAAAGAATAATATGTATATTGCATATACCATTATAAGCCAAAACAACCAACCAAAACATGTGTGTCTGTGCGTGTATTCACGCATAAATAATATAGATGCATTTTTTCTTGAAGAGGGGGAATTCTGAACAACAAAGGGATGGTTATTTGGTAGCTTGGCAGGATGTTTGCCGACCTTTCGATGAAGGAGGGTTGAGGGTTCAATGCCTCCGTACAATGAATGAAGCTTTATTGGCACGACAGTGTGCCAATGTTATGGGAGGTGACGATCATCTATGTATGATTAGGGCCATATCTTTACGGTAACATTTTAGATTGGGGCCATCGTGGTGCTATTTCAGGGGGTGAATCTCCCTTCTGGAAGAATCTAGCTCGGATTTTTCCAAAACTGTAGTAGTTTTTCTCACCAAATGTGGGATCTGGTGATGGTTTTCTTTTCTAGAGGGATTCCTGGCATCCCACTAGGCCTTTGGTGGATTCAGATTCCTTTACACAGTTATTTGGTCTGGCACATCAGCCTCATGCTCATCTGGCAGAATGCTGGTCTGATGGTGTGCGGTTGCCTACATTCTAGGGTGCCCTTTCGGCGGCAAGGGAAGTGGAGTTATTGAAGTTATTGGAGACTACCCGGCCTGTTCATCTTCAGCAGGGTGTTAAGTATGGTTGGGAGTGGACTAATGGCCCTTTCTCAATTCCTAAAGCTTATCAGGAGCTGCGTGGTATTTTGGAAGACAGGGATGATGATTTCCTTTATGACTGCCAACTACTTTGGTCAACAAAAACTCCTCTCAATGTGAGATTCTTTGCATGGGAATTTTGAAGAAGGCACCTTATTACAAAGGTCAGAAGAAACTAATGGCTTCCTGCTGCCAAAACCATATGCTCCTTATGCAATGGAAGGTGATGAAGATGATATAATCTCTTCTTTGGCCATCCATTTTCCAGATCTGTATGGGATGAATTCAGCTTTGACTGGATTTCAAGTGATTTTTAGATTTCCGGCAATCTTTTCAACGGGACTGTCGTTCTCCAGGACCATCTCAGTCCAAATCGAAGAAAGAACAGGCTGCTCCTCTTATTGTCTTGTGGGCTCCTAGGGAGAGAAGAATGAATGTCCTTTTCTGGGCATTCGGCCCTATAGGGAGAACGTTGTTCTATGGGCTAAGTCTTTGTTTTCTGGTTGATGTCAACCACCTTATATGGGTGTTGTACAAAGACTTACATTATTGATTTAATGAATATGAAGGGTTACTCGTGGTGAGTAACCCTCCTCTTAGTCTTCAAAAATAGTAATAGAAATATATACATGTTATTGTAACTTAAATATACATATTGTATAGTTATAAGTTGAATAAGATAATCAAGCAGAAGCATAAATCAAAGCAATAAATAATAATGGAACGCTTGGGTTTAAGTGGAAACCCCACTCACGAAGAACGGGGAGAAAGCCACGGGAAAAGTCCCTATGGGTGTGTTTTCTTTGTATTTCTTCTCAAAAGGAAATGAGAGAAGTGCACGCCTATTTATAAGCCATCACACACACAAAGTCACATTTTCCAATGTAACACTAAATCAACCATTCAACTTTTTCAACACTCTCCCTCAAGCTGGAGCATTGAATGCTCAACTTGTAACACAAATCCACTCTACACAGCAGAACAAACAACACTCTGGACTGGTTCTTGCTTGTAGGCAGGAACATGGGCTGGAGTTGCTGGACGAATTGCAGCTGACTCTGAAGATCTGGTGCTGGTGGCTCCCCATTCAGTATCCCTGAAATTGGGTCTTCCTCTGAAGACCTCGAAGGTGGATCTCCCTCTCTGGAGTTCACAAAACTGGATCTCCTACATAGAAACCTAAAATAAGCCCTTCCTCTCAGGACCTCGAAACTCTGAACCTGCCAGAGTTGGGTTTCTCATGTGGAGTCCAAGATCAAAAGGGTCTCCCAAACGGGGATGACTACAACAAGCTCCCATACGCCCCCCTTCTCCCATACTTGTATGGGAAAAAAATAATAACGAAAAGAAAATAGAATGATAAAAACTAGAAAAGAATTTTCCACATCTTCTCTCAAACATAAACTTGATCCTTTTTTATTTATTATTTTTTTCTCTTTTCTTTTTTTTATTGTTTTTCTTCATCCCTTCTCTCTCTCTCTCTCTCTCTCTCTCTCTCTCTCTCATTTCCTTTTTTTCCTTTTCCTTCCTTTCTCTTATTTAAAAGAGGCTAAACATCAACGCCAACCAGCAAATAAATAGAAAGAGGGAAAAGAGGACAAGAGCTCCCTTAGGGTTCGGGAGAACCCAACAGCCACATCTAACTCTGTGAGCAAATCAGCATGCCATCGCCGCGATCTTGGTCGTCATCAAAACCAGACCTCCTCATTGTCATCATCGCGAGATCCTCGCATGAGATCTCGCCACGCTTTTGCAGCGTCAACCACCTCTCGATCGCGTGTGCCGCACTCGTCTCCTTGCACCAAAGCGACATGGTTCTTCGTGGCCTTCTCCGTGTTGGCCTCCACAATCTTCAAGGCGTCGTCTGCGTAACCGGTGGTCGTGTTCTTTGCCTCCGCCATCATCACCAATTCGTGATTCAGCCTCTTGAGCTCTTGGGCTGTCGCTTACAAGTTAGAAGCATCACGTGCATGCTCGCCGCACAGGTGCTTGAGCTCTTCCTTCCAAGCCTCTTCCTTTTGACTCGTGGTGGCACTCAGTTACAGGCAAGGAGACACCAGGCAGGCAAGCACAGGCAGCCTTGCGCTTATCACCCTTCAAACTCGCCTCTTCCTCCTACCGGGCAGCCTCGATCTCGCCTGCTCGAGCTCGACGGCCCGAAACTTCTTGATCTCGGTGGTTTCTCCGACCTACCTCTGAGCAGCGAGTGCCTCTGCCAACTTCCGATTCGCTCTGAACAGAAGCATCACTACGATGCTTCGCATCAAAGACCCCTTTCTCGAGATCAGAGATAATGTGAAGAAAATAAACAACAAATCTCAAGATAACAAAAAAACCTAAGATCAAAACACTGCTCAGATACTAAGTTGAATAAGATAATCAAGCGGATACATAAATCAAAGCAATAAATAATAATGGAATGCTTGGGTTTATGTGGAAACCCCACTCACGAAGAGCGGAGAGAAAACCACGGGAGAAGTGCCCTATGGGCATGTTTTCTCTGTATTTCTTTTCAAAAGGAAATGAGAGGAGTACATGCCTATTAATAGGCCATCACACACACACAAAGTCCACATTTTCCAATGTGGCACTAAACCAACCATTCAACTCTTTCAACATTATACAACCTCTGAAAAAAAATTCCCCTCAACACCGAGACTCAGAGACAAGTCCCACCCTTCAAAGACCACGACACCACATTCATGACCTCAATGAGAAGATCCCAAGTATCTATAATCAAGCACTCCTCAAGGAACCTTTTATTTCTACCCACCAACAACAACCAAGTTGCCACGAGTTCCTTTCAGATGATCGGTTGTGTACCACGTTGCGTCATGCCTTGTACTAGGAAGTTCTACGTTAGGAGCATCAATGTGAAGGGAGAGGATGAATGTTTGCTTTTTGGAAGGGTTTGTTGAAAGTCTTTCCTCTATCAAAGGAGTTCTCTATTCCCAAGGTGGGGTCCGCTAATAGATTCTTGTTTTGGAGAGATGCTTGGCATACTTCCAACCTGATGGCTGATGCCTTTCCATGTTTCGGTCGGGGCATTTGGATGGCACTAGCTGTGGATGGACTCCCTCATTTTTTTGTTTTTTTAGAGTGCGGTGGGGTGGGGGGGACTCCCAAAAGCATAGGAGGACAAGTGCCTGCAAAGGTTGGAGTCTATCCAAGATTCCAAGGAACTTCTCTACACCTTCATGTCCATGACAGTTAAGAGTAGGAAGATGGGAAGTTCACTAAGTGCAAAGCCTGTATAGAAAAGACCACTGAGAAATAGAGATGAAAAATTCCTTTGAATCACTGCCTCGTATGGCTGTGAAGGTGCCTCTAAAAGTTTGCTTCTTCGCATGGGAGTTGCAAAGGCAAGGCCTTGTCAAAAATGCGAGATGTTCTTTTTTCTTTTTTTTTGAAAAGGCTGAATGCCCCTTTTGTGTTGCTGTTGTTGAAGATGAGGACTATATTTTCTTTCTTTGCCATTTGTCTTAACGACTGGTGAGAGTTCAAATATGATGGGATTTCCTAGTCTTCCTTCCATGATCTTTGGTGCTCCTTTCAGTGTGGTCAAGCTATAGCTACGACTGCTCGGTTCAGATCCAAGATGGAGAGGACAGCTCCTTTAGTTGTATTATGGTCTATCTGGTGTGAAAGGAATGAGCCCATTTTTTATGGGAATAGAGCGTACCATGGAAGTGTGATTTTTTGGGCAAAGTCACTGACGTCTGATGGGGACAAACTTTATCTTGATGTACATGTACTTGTATTAATTTTCCACTATTTTCATGGAGATGGAGGATCACTAGCATCGAGTAACCTTCCTTTTACTTTTCACAAAAAGGGAAAGGTCAAAAATATCAAATTAACCCATATCATTTCAAACAATAATTTAATAGAAGAGACAATTTATAGCAGGAAAAATTCGGCAAGAACAATAACTGCTGAAATATGCTTGTATTGGAGGTTGCAACAAGCCTTAGCTTTATGACTGCAATAATGTCTCTAGAGGTGCACCAAATCTGGGAAGTGAAAAAGATACCGATGCTGATAAATCATAGAAGAAAATACTCACACCGGTAATTCTCGAGTTAAACCATCAAATAGTAGCTGATTGACTCCAAAAATGAAATTTAAAAACTTTAAAGCCCAACGATCTTCTTCTGAATTTACATATATGTTTACCCGCTGTATGACCTGCTTATTGCAATGTAGTATGAAGAAATTCAGAACAGATGTCAATAATTTAGTATCGTCAAGAACAGGAACTTTTCAATTTGAACTTGCATGATTAGGATAATTAAAATTTCAATATATTACCAACCCAATAAATAATTTTACGGTAGCTGATACTTTAATGATTGTCAAGTAGAAATCTGAATAAAGACTGTCTAAGAAATAAAGAAAGGGGAAATGACTAGTTTGATAGTAACTTTGCCAACAAGAACCAAATGAAATAAAGGCAGTTCCAAATATCCACTTAAATAAGGCATCAGTGATCGTGAACATCCTACATGAAGAACTGCTTTTTCTCTCTCAAGATTTAATTTGCAAGTTTTATGCTGACATGACAGTCAAAGCAAAAATTTAAAAAAATAAATAAATAAATCCATACACTCTTGGGAAAAAAAAATAATGATTTTTTTTAGAAATAAAAAATAATGAACCTGAGATTTATTAGAAATCAAAAAACAAAGGATTCATGAGGTCCTGTCTTACTTCTCCTTCAAGCTCTGTATGTCGATCAGAACCTGCTTTCATAGCAGCCGTCTTTTCTGGCTTTCCATGCAGAAGAGTGAATTCCACTTGCTTTTCACACCATTCCTATTTGAATATTAACAATGAAAAATATTAAAAGTGTGCAACAGAAGCTGCCAGCAATAAGAAACTGGAAGAAGCGAAGATCGGCACTATAAACTGACAATGAAATGTTTGCCTGTGCTTTATTGCCATTACATTGTACAGCACTATTATATAGCATGATCAAACTGCCTTATCATCAGTATACAATAATTCCCAATCATAAATCATAACAAGAAAGAGAAAAGAACCAAAAGATATGTTTACTATTGGACGTTGAGCAAATAAATGTGTATTTTTGGATAGAGGAAGGCAACAGGAGAGCACAGGAGTTACGTACTTCCTTCCCGAACAACACTTCCCTAAAAGCCAAGTAATTCATCATCTAGAGAAGGAACATGTGGGACTAGAATTCATGTTTACACTGTGATTCCTTTAATCTATAGAGGGGAGAAACCATTCTAGAGGGAATGATAGGTAATGTCTCCATGCTAACAACATTAGTAGGTTCCTTTGGCACATCTAGATTTTCTTAGAAGGCCATCACTGGAATGATGATGCATTGGCAGGCTGGGTAACCTGGCCCTTAAACTTGACCCTCAAAGGTGTCTACTCAGCAATAAACAATGTCGAATGAAATTAAGATGCTACTTTATATAGTGTGAAAGTGAGTAGTCTGGAATCATTACAGCTAAGACAACTAATAATCAACACCAGAATCTTACAAAAAAATAATGGAAACATCATCACAAACAATAACAGAAACATGGAGAATCTTTCCACTTTGAATGGTGCAATAATCAATTCGAATTTCGATGATCCACATTACATAAATGATCATCTGCCTAAAAAGTTTGTCCTCTTGCTTAAAGAATTATTTTTTGAGAGGGCAATTGTGTCAAGTGTTGATGTAAGAAATAAAGAGACAGAAAGAAAAACATGCATTCTATGCACCGAATGAATTGTGAGTTCTAGAGTAGGATCATGCTCAGCAAGAAACTCAGATCCATGTCAGATTAATTTATCTGTGCATAACTGGACGCAAACAATTTATAAATCGAATCAGAGACATTAACAGAACCCCCAAAAAAACAGACAAACTGAGCGTCTAAGGAATAGCTTCAACATTTAAATCCCATTACTCTGGTGTTGGTTTGAAGTGATTTTGTGGAATTCTTTTCCACATAACCATAATGTAGTGCCCTAGCAACCGTGAAATCCAACCCTCAATTCCATAATCTAACTTCATTTTAGCTAGATAACCTCACAAATGCTGCAACCGCACCAGCATATTGATCATAGGTGCAGATGTATGCTCCCTTCATTTGAAATCCAAATTTCCTCGCGATTGGATCTCATCAACAATCCAGACAGTGCCTTACTCACTGCAGGCTTTTTGTGTGTGTGTGTGTGTGTGTGTGTTTGGAGAAAGGGGGGTGTCACAAGCTATCCTAATCTCCAAATTTTCATCAAAAGCTTCCAGTTTCAATAATTGCATAGTGAAGCATGATAGGTTCACAAATCCAGCATAGGAAGAACTCCCTTTAAAAGCACCATAATTTTGTTCCAATTCTAAGCACCAAAGTAGGATGAACGCACTTGTAAACTAATCAGCAGCCACACTGGTAGCAGAGCTCTTAAAACAAATCCAAAATGCCTTCTGCAGATCAACCTCAATCGACCAATCACCCACGTCTCACCAACACACTCTGGAAAAAGGATAATAGAAGAAGTGTTGTGTACAAGTTGGGGTGGATTAACAGAATATGCAAGAGACTTTTGCATGATATACCCACCTCCTATGTTTGTGTGTAACGAGCTCTCTCTTAAGAAGTCAAGTGAAAATTTTCACCTTCAAGAGAATATGAACCTTCCAAACAAGTTTGCAATACCCGCAACCACATTACACCATTGAAACCCCCAATAAAAAGGGGATAAGCACTCTTGATGGAGAAATCCCCATACTCTCATCTCCATCCATCCCTCTTAGTACCACTATATACCTCTCCAGTAGGGCCCCCAAAATATAAAACAACTCATATATTCTAGCATTAGAAAGTGCAAGTACAAGCTCAACAACTAAGAACCATTATTTTAGCAATCCAATACAATGGCCACGTCATTTGAAGATTAAGCCACTAACCACAAGAAGATCTCTGCCACCACTCCAAAGGGGATTCAAGGGTGAGATCAAAAGCACCATCCATGCCCATTGCCACGAGGGCTCCAACAAATGGGAACGAACCTTCCTTAACAACTTTAATAGACCTCTCTACAAGAAGAATTCCCAATAACAAGCCTTCTCTCTCAGAGTCAATGGACACTTAACCTTGAAGGCCAAAGAAATCTCTGTTTGATGAAGACAATTCTGTTTAAAACATAGCCTAAAGCCTAAACCACCGAAAGAAAGTACAAGGAACTTAGATCAAAGCATTAGGGATAGCAACACCAATCTTCCTCCTACCAACAAAAGTCATATAACCCAGCCTTGTGAGCACTTCTCCATTCTCTCAATGATTACCTTCAATCCTTAAAAGTGATAACTCCAGGAGTGAACAAGAAGACAAGACAAGAGATCAGGGAGCTGCAAAATTTGTATGGCAAGTGCTTCCCTACAAGTGGCCACCTCTCTATTATCCATGCAAACAAGGAGAAAGCTCAATTTTTCAAAATTGACATCCAGACCTCAAACCTCGCCAAACAACCATAAGAATTGCATAGACAAAGTAGCTTCCCTACAAGGCCGCAGAACAAATACTATGGTCTCATCAGCATACCTAAGAAGAAGTATAACCACTCTTCTACCCACACAAATGCCTCTGCGCAGTCCAACATCACAGAGGAAGAAACATCAACAAAAAAGTCCACAGCTAACAGAAATAATATGGGGCAAAAAAAGCCCACAAATAACATAGGTACACTGGATATCCTTAATCACCTCCACTCCTTGGTTGAATTCAAACCCCCCTCGAATGACCATTAAAAAGAATAAAGAAGGAAAGGCTCGCCTTGCAGGACTTTATCCATAAAAGCCATCTGATGCAAAAACCCCTTGAAGATGAAGTGAAGACCAGAAGTTCTAATCAAGACTATCAGAAGCCTTAGAGGAATCAACCTTCCAATAGAAATCCTCACTTCCTTCTCTTCTCCATGTTACTAGGATCTCATAAGTTAAAACATAATTATCCAAAATAGATCATCCTCTGATAAAGGTAGATCACACAGGGCTAATCAAATCATCCAACACTATTGCTGGACTTAATGCCAAAGCCTTGGCAGTCAATAAATAAACAGAGTTGGAAAGGGCAATAGGATTGAAGTCTTCAACCCTGAAGTGATTTTCTTGTTATTTAGCATAACAAAGAAGAAAATCATGCCCTGTAGGAATGAAAATCACATTACTGAGAATATAAGTTGAAACGTCTCCAAACTAAGTCTCAACGATTGGTAAAGTGATCATTACTTACTCCACCTAGCTTCAAACTTAACTTCGCATCTCTTTCCAAAAGGCGCAAATGCAAATAGAAAACATCTAAATAAGCTTCATGCCTACAGGGTCATCTTGATAGAGAGACATTTGAAATAAGCGAATCTTTATTAGATAGAAGGAACACGAAGTGACTAAGCCTAAAAAAGCCTCCACCCCTGAAACCACATCAAAAATGGCAATGATATCATCATTAGGAGGGAATGAAAATTTGTTTTGGAAGCAAACAGAAAACCCATTAGGGCCCAGAGAACACTCCTATTTTGTTGAGCTCAAAGCCTCCCTTACCTCCTCAATTAAAGGATGAGTCAGGGCCTTAGGGTAATACCTCCCAAGTGCCAGTGCTTGTTAGACTTGTCATAAAGGAGATGTTCATAGAAATCAACGAAGGCTCTGCCCACATCCTATCTACCACTCCTGACCTCCTACACCACCTGAATAGAGTCAATCCAGAACCATTGCCTTTTACCATTGGCAAATGCATGGAAGAACCTTTTGTTGGTGTCTCCTTCCTTAAGCGAAAGCCCTCAGAGTTTGGGTTAAGAACAGTGAAAGAGATGGAGAGTTCGGGAATTGAGGAGCAGACGGTGGTTTGTTGCAACAGCCACTGATGACCTGACTGATACCTAGAACCCCTATCTCTAAGAAATCTCATCTTTGACATCCTATAAGATGATCTTCTCCCTCACATGCATTCTAATGCGACCTCGCTCTACAGTAAGCTCACAGATGTCTGCTAGAAATCTCCGATCCAACTTAGAAATCTCATCAGGAGCCTCGTCACAGGCTTTAAACCAAGCAGCTCTGATCTCTCTCCTTAATTCCCGAAGTTTGTCCTTGAGAAAGGCAAGCTTCTTTTGGAAAACCAACAAAGGAAGCCCATCTGGATAAAAGCCACGCCAACAGCCTGTGTAGGATTCAAACCCAAATGGAGTTCTCACCATTTTTTTCCAGGGAAAAAGCCACGAAAAGTTCTTGTAGGATGAACAAGAAATTCTCAGGTTCCTTCAGGTGGCAGATGGTTATTTATACCATCAGCATTCAGCACCACATGTCTACCCAAACCAAGTCCATCCACTGAAGGGAGGAGGCGCAATATGCTTGACTAGCCACACAACATCCTTTCCTTGGGACCAAGCACAGGGACATGAATTTTGAAGAAACATATACGGTCATGAGCTTTTCACCAGTAAGCTGCGTACAGATATAAGGTGATCATTTAAATCAATATGTTTACCAACAGTCTCACGCATCCCAATTAGCTAGTTTACTTAAGGGATTAGGAAATTGGTGTTAAAAAATATGAAACTATTATTAACCTCCATTTTTGTTTACTTATATAGTGGTGTTAAGATCATTTTCTATTTATTTGAATTGATGTTAAATTGTGATGTTTACTTGAACTAGTATTAACATCAGTTGCTGAGGAGTAGGATTTTGGGTATGAGGGAGTTATAAAGTTAACACTTGTTTTTGCTAACACCCTTCCTGGTGTTGGCAGAACCGGTGTTAAAGATCTTTAATCCTGATTTTCACCATGCGGATTAACCCCTCGAGTAATCAGGGGTTAACCCCTCTTTTGGAGGGTTAATGTTCCAAGTAAACTAGCCGTTACCGTCCTCGTGAGGTCCGTGACGGCCAGCGTCCTCGTCGGCAATCGTAACCGCCCCTTCGCACCGTTGGACGTCGTGTCCCCGCAAGAACCCTCTACATCGGGGACCTCGACGGAGGCGCATCGAGGTGGAACCCTGCGGGAGACACCGGAGAAAGAGCAGAAGGAGGAGCACGGGGAGAGGAGGGCGGTGGTGGCGCGGGAGGAGGCGATGAGGGAGCGGGTGGAGGCGAGCGCCGCCTCGATGAACGCCATCTCTTCCTCGCTCACGATCTCCGCCTCGAGTACTACCGGGGTGCGGAGCGAAGGTTGTTGTAGATGTAGGGCGGTTGCGGCATCGCGCGAGGATGGCGTGGTGGAACGAGAGGAGGACGACGAGGAGGAGGTCTGCATATCGCGGGCGGTTGCGGACTCGCACGTGCGCTGCGGGTTAGGATGAGAGGATGAGAAACTTATCTTTACCGTCACTAGTTTCATAAATTGGTTTCTTCTTCAGACGTATGCATCCGAGAGAAAGTGTGCTGTAATAAACTCCATCTTATTATAAACGGTTTTAGTTCCGAAACGTAAGCAAGAGACTTGTTTAGTACATGTAATAATTAAAAAAACATTTATGATAATTAAATATTATTAATCTATAATTATTTTTAATTTAAAAAAATCGTATCTTAAGGAGAGTTCTGGTCAAATTATACTTAATAGCTTTGACTTTTGATTCAACAACTAAAATTCTCTAGACTATTAAAAATAAAGGACACATTGTCAGAATCCAACGATAGAGGAGTGCAATGATAGAGTTGTGATAAAATAAAATTCGCTTCGATGAGGTAAGCCTGCTAAAAGGAAAATAAAAAATCAAATCAAATCATAAAATTTATTCAATTTAATTTTCACTTTTATAAATTGATCAAACTAATCTTCCAATTAGTATATCTGACTAGGTTAAAAAATCATTATGAATTAAATTAATTTTTTATATATTATATGATAATATATATTATATACTTGTTAAATCCTTGATACTACTAGATATGTTAGAATGTTTCCTACCAATTTTCAATGGTACATGTTGAAACGAAAAATCGTCGCAAATAAAGTTAAGTTTGGAAAATCCATCGTCGTAGTACGATTTGCGAGAAAATCCGTTAACAAATAAATTTTACCAAAACTCAAAAAGAATTTTAGGTCGAACACAGAGAGGCTACGTTAATTTGAAATCACGATTATATTTTTTAAATTTTTTTCTTCAAAGGCGAGATAATCACAATAAATCGATACTATACTAAAGAGAGAGAGAATAAAACACTTTATAATATGGATAATGTTTTTACAACTAGAAAGTGAGAAATATTACAACTAGAAAATAGTAAAATCTACTCTAAAAAGCAATGAAAAAGAAGGGATGTGAGAAATTATCCTCCTCGTCGACTGCTTGGAGGACGAGGCGAAACAGGCGACGCCTGGAAGATGGAGAGCGGAGACAGGAGACCGAGAACGAAGCTAGAAGAACTGGGGGCGAGGCAAGACGTTGTCATTGCAGGATCCACTTCCGGAATGGGGGTGAGAAGACGACCTCGGGAGCTCCATGAACAGGATGAAAAGTGGACAAATTTTTTGCTTTTAACTCTAGAGGAGCATCCCAGGTTTGGGACAAGCTTCTTTAGAGCTTTGGAGAGGGAGAGAGGTGAAAGAAGGGATGAAGAATTCGAGTGGTAGGGGTCTCCTTTTATAGTTGTAGGGATTGAGGGCAATTTAGTCATTTTTTGCTTAAAAAAATTAACTCAGGGTCTTTAGTGACGGATTTAAGCGACACTAAAGCCCCTAAACGTAGGCATAGGTCATGCGCACGCCATGCGTCCTCTCCCCGCGCTTCGACACCTACGTACAATCATGCGCTCAGCCGTCCGATCGTGAGATCAGACGACTTGGAAGCCACCGCACTCATGCCTTCATCGCGCCCCATCGTGTGCCTGCGTGCAATCAGCCGTTCCAACGCGCATGCGCGATCCACGCCCATCCATGCTGCCACGTCGTGCATCTCCCGCTAGCACAATCGCCATCCTACGACTGAATTTGGCCGCACGCGATTGCCTCTTCAATTTGAGGCGAGGCGGGGCTCAAAGCCGTGCCTCCCTCTTCGCGTGAAGGTGCGCAACTGCTAAGATACGCGGTCACTTGAGGTGTGTTTATGCTTTGAAATCCAACGGTTGAGATCGTCCGCGTGGTTGAGGAGAGGCAGTGGCGGGTCTTGGGCTGGTATGGGTGGTTGAAATGGTGCCACGTGGCGCCATCTTGGCCATCCATCTTCTATGACTTGTAGATGGTACCACAGATGTCGGATTGGATCGATTCTCGCGGTATTGGGCTGCAATCATCGATCCAAACCCATCTGTGCGGTCAGATTTATCATCTGATGTACGGATTTACACCATCTTGGCCCCTTGACCTCTGATCTTTCACGTACTACATCTGATGCTACGAAAGTCCGATCAGGGTGATCTTGGAGTCATTGAACTCCAATCGTCACCTTGATCGGATCCATACGGTTGGATCTTCAATCCGAGGCCTCTATTAAATGTCGCCCTGTCACCTGACCATAAAAGGGGATAATTAACCTAAATTTTATATAATCTAACCTAAATGCAAGATGATGTATGTTATACCATATTTATAATGTATGATGCAATTATACATCTAAGAACACGCAAAAATATACGATTTATGTGATATAAACGTGTTTACATCACACCCCCATGTCTATCTTTTACTAGTCCCTAGCAAAACTATATGCTATTTATAAGAGAATTATGTCAGATTTCTTAGGCAATAGTTATTATTCAACACTTAGAAATTTCAACTAAGACCTGAACTACAAAGACACAACAGCGTCCAGGTGTCTGCCAAAATGCAGACTGCCTCAAGCCCTTGCCTTATTCAAAGAAGGATCTTTTTCTTTTCTAAATTTTTTGGATTTTGGAGTTTAGGATTTTGGAACAGCTTTCTATGGCCACTCAACCCACCTAAGACTCGAAGAGAACCCTAAGTTTTAAGTATCTTTATGTGTGAAATGTGATAGACTCACTGATCGGCGATTAAAACGGACTTTGGGTTTCTACGCCCCTAAGTAACCTTGAAAAGAAATTCTACCTAAAGGTATATCTATTCTACCGGTAGCTTTCTCCCTACTTTTATTTTTATGGGATCAACACAAGGGCGAACCCAATGTATATCTCCCCGGTTTATTCTAGTTCTCCGCTTCTTCCTAAGTGTTTTAGAATTATACATGCATTTCTTGAGCTGGGATATGGATAACCTACCAAAGGGTTGTTACCCACGATAATTTGCCAGCCATACTCATGCGGTGAAGTGTTGCTTATTTCTTTTTTTTCTTTTCTTTTTTGCTTTTCTTTTTTTTCTTTTCTTTTTTCTTTCTTTAAGTAGGTGGCTTCCCTGATCTAAGATTTACCTAAAAGCAGCAGAAAAAAATGGACGTGTGACTGGGCTCTAAACAACCTACCAATAGGTTTTTACCCACAATAACTTACCAGCCATACCACCCTAGAAGGTTCATTAGCTACCCAATTTTCATTAAAACCATCGAAAAGTGAGTCAGTGCAAATAGTGTGTAGATGCTTAAACTTAAAATCCCCTCAAATCAGAGGGCAAGTTGATAAGTCGTGTACTTATCACCCCAACTTATTTAATCAAATTAGAAATTGAATTCAGAATGGTGAGAACTCAATAAACAAATCCACATTTTAATGGACACCTGAGCTGATTAAGCCCGAAGACCTAAAGGGTCTAAGTGTTCAGATCCTACTGTATTATTCCCTAAGGTTGAAAATTCCTAATGCCCGATTATTCTTTCCTAATTCAATTTTTTTTTAAATAAAGAGAAAAAATAGTAGAATTTACAAGAATTCCACAAAGCTGACAAAATGATTCAGAAATGAATCCACCCCCTGCCTAGCTGATGCAATGTCCTCATTGAAAATAAAATGCATGAGAAGCAGGGTAGAATGAAGAAAATATCACCTGTATTCCATGATGCTCCGGTCAGCTCTGAGTTAGACTATACAAGGGCTAAGTTTAATGTTATCAACTAAGCGAAGTCCAGCCAAAGAAGTCACATTAAGGTTAAAGCAACCTTATCTGAGATGGGTTTTGGAATAACACGGTCAAGATAAGGTTTCAGACGTTGTCCGTTGACCTTAAAAGAATTACTTATTTTTGAGTCAGAGATCTCAACGGTTCCGTTGGGAAAAATTCGATCAATGATGAACGGGTCGTCCCACTTTGACCTAAGCTTGCCGGGAAAGAGCTCAAGTCGAGAATCAAAGAGCTAGACCTTCTAGTTCAACTCGATGCTCTTGCGGGAAATCAGTTGGTCATGAAGAGCTTTGGTCCGAGCCTTATAGATCTTGGAATTCTCGTACTCATCATTTCTAAGCTCCTCCAACTCAGATAGTTGAAGCTTCCTGGTCTTTTCGACCAAACTTAGATCAAAGTTGCATTTCTTGATTGCCCAGAATGACCGATGTTTAATCTCTACGGGTAAATGGCACGTCTTTCCATACACCAGACGAAATGGTGATATGCCGATAGGCATTTTGTGTGTCGTACAATAGGCCCAAAAAACTACGTCAAGCTTTTGAGTCCAATCTTTTCGATCAGGCCTAATTGTCTTTTGCAGGATGTTCTTGATCTCCCGATTAGAGATTTCAGCCTGTCCATTCGTCTAAGGGTGGGAAGGTGTGGAGATTCTGTGATTTACCCCGTATTTTGCCAGTAAACTACGGAACTGGGCATTTATGAAGTGAGTACCACCATCACTGATGATGGCTCTCGGAATCCCGAACCGATTGAAGATGTTCTTTTTGACAAAATCGATGACCACTTTATGGTCATTAGTTCGAGTGGGAATAGCCTCTATCCACTTGGATATGTAATCAACAGCAACTAAAATGTACTGGTGTCCAAATGAAGGGAAGAAGGGTCCCATGAAATCGATGCCCCAAACGTCAAAGATTTCGACAGGAAGGATTGGGTTTAGAGGCATACATCTCTCTTGGTTATGCTCCCAAGTGCTTGGCATCGGGAACATGACCTCGAGAATTCCTGGACATCCTTGAATAAAGACGGCCAATAGAATCTAAATTGAAGTTTTTTGCAGCCGTCTTTTCCCGGAGAAATGTCCACCACATGCAGATGGATGGCAGAACTCAAGTATGTTTTGAAACTCATTCTCTGGTACTCATCGGCGAATAATCTGATCAAAACCGATGCGATACAGTTCAGGGTCATCCCAGAAGAAATATTGGCTTCAGATTTAAGTCTATCCCGTTGTTACTTGGTCCAATCCTGGGGGATTTGACCAACAACCAAATAATTTACTATGACTGCAAACCAAGGGGTTTGGACACTTGAAACTACCAGAATAGTCTCGTCTGGAAAAGTATCAGTAATCGAAATATCTGGATGAGAAGTATCACTTAGAAGCCTCGAAAGATGATCTGCCATCACATTTTGTGCTTAGATTTATCTTTGATATCAAGATCGAATTCTTGAAGCAAAAGAATCCATCAAATGAGCCGGGGTTTAGCATCTTTTTTGGCCAAGAGATATCTCAAGGTCGCGTGATTGGTGAAAATGATGATATAAGACCCTAAGAGATAAGCCCTGAATTTTTCAAAAGTAAATACTACAGCTAGCAACTCCTTCTCAGTAACAGTATAATTCTCTGGGCCTCATCCAAAGTTTTGCTAGCGTAGTAGATGACAAAGGGCTTTCTGTCGATCTTTTGACCCAAAACAGCCCCAACCGCGTAATCAGAAGCGTCGGTCATGATTTCAAATGGGGTTGTCCAGACCAGTGGTTGCAACACCGGAGCATAAGTGATTGCCGTTTTAAGAAAATTGAATGCCTTGAGACATGATTTATTGAAATCAAACGGCGTATCTTTGGTAAGAAGGTTGCTCAGAGGGCGAGCAACCTTAGAGAAGTCCTTAATGAACCTCCTATAGAATCCCACATGATTGAGAAATGATTGAATTTGTTTGATAGATGTGGGAGGAGGAAGTTTAGAAATAACATCAACCTTAGCTTTGTCAACTTCAATTCCCCATTCAGAGATTACATGACCCAAGATGATACCTTCTTGTGTCATGCAATGGCTCTTTTCCCAGCTAAGGACCAATCTTGTTTTGATGCATCTTTTAAGAATCAATTCGAGATTAGCCAGGCAAGATCCAAACAAGTCTCCAAAAACGGAGATATCATCCATGAAAACTTCCATAAACTCTCCCACGATGTCAAAAAATATGGCCAGCATTGCAAAGCCCGAATGGCATTCTACGGAAAGCAAAGGTTCCGTAGGGACAGGTGAAAGTCATCTTTTCCTAATCCTCGGGATGGATAGGGACTTGATTGTATCCCAAGTAACCGTCAAGGAAGCATAAGTACTTTTGCACAGCTAATCTTTCAAGGATCTGATCGATGAAAGGCAGAGGGAAATGATCCTTTTTGGTGGCTGTGTTCAGCTTCTTGTAATCGATGCAGACTCTCCAGGAGGAAGTTGAACGAGTTGTAACAGATTCTCCTTTCTCGTTAGTCACAACGGTAATCTTGGCTTTCTTAGGAACAATTTGCACAGGACTTACCTATGGACTATTTGAGATCGGATAGATGATTCCTGCATCGAGCCACTTAATTATTTCTTTCTTGACCACTTCTCGCATTTTAGGGTTTAATCTCCTTTGCATCTGGCGAGAAGGGCAAGATCCATCTTCCATGAAAATTCTGTGATTGCAGTAAGATGGCTCAATTCCCCTAAGGTCATGGACGGTCCAACCAATTGCCTCTTTATGTTCTTTTAAGACCTTGATCAGTTTTATCTCCTACTCCGTAGTCAATTTAGAACTGATAATCATAGGGAAGTCTTCTTAGGTCCTAAAAATTAATATTTCAAATTCTCACGCAATGGTTTCAATTCGAGCTGGGGTAGGTCTAAGATGGAAGGTAAGGAGGATGCTGATGAAAATTCATCAGGACGATCGAGAGGAAGAGGTTGAAAGTGAACAAAATCAACAACCTCTTCAGAATGTGGCGGGTTTGCCATGGAGGGTTGTGGGTTGGGTTCATTGGTGTAGGAAGAACTCTCAATAGCAGATACAACCATACATGTCTCAATATTCAAATGATCTCCCTCGAGTTCCTTTATAAATCTACAATCCTCAAATTTATTAACCGCCTTGAAAATATCCAATTTCAGTTTTCGATCCTTAAAGGTGATTTCCATGCTATTGCTCTCACAGTTGATATTGACCTTAGCAGTAGCCAAGAACGGACGCCCTAGAATGATGAGTGTGTTCCTCAAATTCTCAGGTACATTAATGTCAAGGATAAGGAAATCTATAGGAAAATAGAAGTCCTTAACCTTGACAATAACATCCTCAATAACGTCTCTCAAATTTGTGACCAAACAATCCGCTAACTACAGAGTTATTGAGGTCGGCCGAAGTTCACCTATCCCAAACTTCTCGCACAGAGAAGTCGATATTAAGTTAATGGATGCACCTAAATCCAAGAGTGTCTGGTCAAAGTGGAATCTCTTATAACACATGAAATCAAAGGGGCACCTGGATCTCTCTTTTTCGGAGGAATGTGATGCAGGATAACAGAACTAGCCTGCTTAAAGAGTATCACCTTCTTCGGAACAAACTCCCTCGGCGTACGCTTCTGGGTGCATAAATCCTTTACGAATTTAGCATAAGCCGGTATGTGTTTGATAACATCGAGAAGGAGGATATTGATTTCAACATTCTTAAATATATTCAAGAGCTCCTCGTTACTATCAACATGCTTCTTCTTCCTGGATTCAATCAAGGCCTCAGGAAAAGGAACACGAGTCAGATCTTTGGAATCATGTTCCTGAGCCTTGATTTCTTCTTCAAAGTTCTCCTTTCTTTCCTCAAGCTCACCGGGATTTTCTTGACTAGAGTAGGGTTAAGTGTGGGTCCTGGGTTTGCCTTCCACTCCTCAAAGTAACGGAGTTGGCAGATGTGTACGGGTTTGGGTCTTAGGGAGTGTTAGGAAAGATCGAAGGGGCTTGATTAGCCAAAAACCTTGGATTTGATGAAGCAGAAGAGGAAGGACCCTGCTCAACCACCTGAGCATGTGCGTGTGGGTCCCTCTTATTCCCGTACCCTTGGGCTTGATTGCCCAGATTCTGTATGTTGCACAGGTTGGGTACAGGTTAAGATGGAAAAGATCCGAGCTGACAGGTATTAGCAATGAGCCCGATTTGCAAGTTGTCCAGCGAGGTTTTCATTTGTTGCATGAGCTGGAGCATAGATCCTTGCATCTCTACCATCTGACGGTTCAAATTAGCCTGCCCTACGGGTTGACGAGCATTCCAAACTAGTTGATTGACCTGATTCGGGGGTAGCTAAGTATAAACATGACCTTGACCCATTGGTCTTTGCGGAGCATAGTTGCTGGGTTAGAATTGGGTCTGTTGCCTAATATTTTTCCAGGAGAAGTTAGGGTGGTTTCTCCAACCCGAATTATAAGCATTGAAATAAGGGTTGGACCTAATGTTCTCCTGTACAACATAGACATCCTCATAGGGCAAGGATGGAGAGAAAGAAAGGGAGGGATCAGAGAAACTAAGATCAAAGGCCCCAGTTTGGAACCCGTGGGGTTCCGAGCAATGCTGGCTCACAGGTTGAGCCGCATTCAGTTGATTCACGAACTCTCGTCCAAAAGGAGCTTGCGAAGAATGGAATCCCGAATTCTGGGATTGAGTGGATCGAGAATTGTTCGCAGAGTTTTCAGCCATCCACTCCTCCATCCTTTTGGTAACCAGGTCCACCTTATCTAGTTTATTACAAATCAGCTCCATATCAAATGAATGAGAGTCATGGACCTCATTAACATTTGATCAAGGTTGTTGGGACCAGTTAAATGTATCCATGGAAACATGATTGAATTTTCACTCATTTCCTCAAACAAAATCATGCGCATTATCTGTTAAGACCCGAGGCATCAAAACACTTTAAGAAGTCCGGGAGTTGGTCCAAACGTCTAGTCAGACGTTTGGACGCCTTCCCAGACGTCTGAAAATTAATTTTTGTGTGCGTACAATCGCGAATCTGCACACGTGCCGCGCGTAGACTGAAACCCGCCGCCCTCTTCTTTTTCTCTCCCCTCGCCAACCTGCAGAAACCTTCTCCCAACGCCTACAAATACCCTCCTCCTCTCCCTCACGCCACCCACATCCATCCGTCTCCTCCTTCCCCAGCGCGAGAGCGAGAGCGAGGGCAGCAACTGCTGCCGGGTGCAATGGTGGAGAGGAGAGGTGCAGCGAGAGGGAAGAGGAGAGAGCGTGCGAGCCGTGTAACGACCCAATTCCCGAATCCCTAAGAGACACGAGAATCTGATTGACTCGACTAATCCCAAGACCTAGTCGTCCAACGAGAAAGTAACCAAAAGAGAAGTAAAATAAACCACATTCACCATGTATATAACTAGCAGTAACAAAATACAGCAGTAAAGGAAAGAGACACTACAGTATACACCACCACAACAGTAGAGAAATAAACATAAATATGAACATGAAGTTTACATTAAAGAGAGTACAAGGAGCAACAGAAAACTACTCACTACAGCGGAAAGAAGGTACAGAAAGTACTACAGGTAACCCTACTGGACCCTACTAGGCCCAGCGCCCTCTACAGCCGCTGACTCTGGCTGCTCAACAGCTGGTCCTGAAAAGGTAACAAGGGTGACACATCAGCGAAACGCTGAGTAGAGTGGCAAGTAAAAGCTAGAAGAAGCAGTAGAGTGGACAGTAGCTGTTATATTTTCTTTTTTTACTTCTTTTATACTTTTCCATTTATTTACTATTGATTTACTTCTCAGATTCTTCTTTTGATCTTGAATGTTCCTCGTGGGAACAATCTTGATTGCAGTCTTTTCCGAAAGGTAGAAGTAACACGTGGTGCTCTCCTGGCCGGGAGAGTCCCCCGTGGTGGTCCTACCCTCAGTCAACCACCCTAAGGTTACTGACAGACGTAACAGTGACTACGGCACGTGCGATAAACACACGAGTAGCTACCCCGCACTGGCACGCGGTCAGTCATTTCTGTTAACGGGTGCACCCAAAGGACAGCACGGAACCAGTATAGGGCAGAGCCCTCTTAGTAACAGGGGTCCAACCCCTCCACAGTAACCAAACAGGGGTCTTGCTCCTTCACAGTCCGCGCACCCTCGCCTGACTACCCTGGTTTGCCCAGTGGGCCTAACAAGTCGGTGTAGGAGAGCTAGCAAAACCCCGGGGCCCGTGGGGTAGCTAGTGCTCTCCCTATACTAGTAGCTCTCCTCGGTACTGTGTATATGAGGGCCAAAAGTCGGTATAAAGTGGCTAGTCCTAACCCCGGGTCCCTGGGGCGGCTAGCTCTGCTTTGCATTAAACAGGGGGACAATCGCTCTCCTTGGTACTCCATACTCAAGGGCCATCTCACTTCCCCAATTCTATTCCATTTCCTTTCCAGGAGTTCTACTCCTAATTCCCCGTAGGGTTCAAGCTCTTTTAACCCAGCCAATTTAGGTTTCACCGTTCCGGCTTTACATTCATACAACCCATGTTTTCAAGCATATTAATTCATTCATAACAGGCAGTTATCATTTCCTTTCTACTTTTCTAAGACTGCAACGGTTGTATATTCAACTAGTTTTCCAATCCTAGGATTCATGTCGTACCCTAGGATCTATCATTCAATCTAGTTTTCCAGTCCTAGGATTCATGCAATGCCCTAGAATCTATCATTCAATCTAATTTCTCAGTCCTAAGGTTCATGCAATGCCATAGAATCTATTAATTGTTACATAATTGTACAAATTTTGTCAATAAATTAAAGGGCCACTCTACCCGCGAAACCGGGAGTACTGGGGACGTGGTCGGCAATCCTGCGCGCCTCCGCAACCCCTAGAGTCGCAATGGAACGGGGACCTAACACAAGGATCAACACAAGTTGTTTCTCATAATAGTGTACAATTACTGTAAACAGGTAGAGGAAATAAAACTGGAAAGAACGCAACTCAAAACGCGGAAAACGGACTCCGAACGGGCCCTAAACGGGTCAAAAACGACGAATCTGCCCAAAATCAGACGTCTGGAACCTCTTCCAGACGTCTTAAAAGGTTGATCATGTCGTACCTCAACCTGCGTAGTCCTTCAGACGTCCAGAAGCCCGATGGATTGTCTGAAGTCAGTTTCCAGACGTCCGATTGTCACCTCGGACGTCTAGAGGTCCTCTCCGTCGTCTGGTACTGTGGCCAAACGTCTGATCCGCGTGGGATGGAGAGCCCTCGCGCCCTCCCGAAGAACACCTGCGCACACACGCAACCGCTCTCATCACGAAAAGGTCAGAGAACGCGGCGGATGGCTGCATGGCCGTACACGCGTAAAAGGAGGAAGAGGAAAAATATTATACCTGTCAGACGTCTGGATCTTCCTTCAGACGTCCTACGATTCGTTTGGACATAAGTCCAGACGTCTGATTCTGGGAAATTTTCCCAAAATCAGGACCCCGTTCGCTCTCCGCCCGCGACGCATGGCCGCACCGCGCCGTGTCTGCTTGCTGCCCGAGCTGTAGTAGCCCCTCCGCGACACCCCACACCCGCAGCTTCCCCGCCTGTCGGCTCTAGCTGCCCCGGCAAGCTCCCACCCTCACGGTCGAGCTTCTTCTTCCTCTAACAGCAACTTCTCTCCCCACACGCTCGCAGCAGCCGCTCTCGCTCGCTCTCGCTGGCAAGGAGAAGGAGAAGACGGGTGGAAGGAAGTGGGGTGGCATGAGGGAGAGGAGGGGTTTATGTAGGCACGAGGGGGGGCTTTGCAAGTCGGCGGGGGAAGTAAGAAAGAGAAGAGGGCGGCTGGGAAGCAGTCTGCGCGCGCATGCGCGTAGATTCGCTCTCGTACGCATGCAAAATTAATTTCCAGACGTCTGGGAAGGCGTCCAGACGTCTGGGCCAACTCCCAGACGTCTTAAAGTGGTCTTGGTGCCTCGGGTCTTAACAAGCCGTGAGAGAGAGAACTCACCAGAGCAGCTCGAGGCCGGCCGACGTGCGCGTGGAGGAGCGTTGTGCTGGGGAGGGTTCCCCGGTGCTGCTGCAGCTCGGGCAGCAGGCAGACGAGCGCGGTGCGGCCACGAGCAGTGGGAAGAAGACAAAGGAGCTTCTGATTCTGGGATTTTTCCCAGAATCAGACATCTAGACCTACATCCAGATGACGCGAACGACGCCTGGAAGAAACTCCAGATGGCTGATAGGTACGTACTGTGCCTATACCTTCCTTTTTGCGGATACAGCCATGCAAGCCGTTCCGCTGAAGCTCTGTCGCATGCCTTGCTGAGGCAGTTTTGCGTGCGCATGCAGGTTTCACTTCGAGAAGGCGCGGGCACACCCTCCCACACGATTCAGACGTCTGGGCGAGTCACCAAACGGCGGAGAGAATCTCCAGATGTCCGGAGAGGTGGTCGAACGTCTGGAATTGGGCCCAGACGGTTCAGCAGGACCTCTGGACGTCTGAGGAGTAGCGTAGAGTGAGGTATGACCTGGACCCCTTTTTAAGACGTCTGGAAGATGTTCCAGACGTCTGATTTGAGTCAAAGTTATCGTTTTTGACCCGTTTAGGGTCCGTTCGAGGTCCGATTTCCGCGTTTAAGATTTCGTTCTTCTCAGAATTAGTTCATTTACTTGTTTGAAATACTTTTATCCTGTTTTGAGTGGTTCCTTGTGATTGATCCTTGTGTTAGGACCTCGTCCTATTGCGACTTTGGGGGTTGCGGAGGCACGTGGACCTGCCAATCACACCCCCATTACTCCCGATTTTGCTGGTAGAGTGGCTTCCCTTAGTTAATTACAAACATAAATGCATATCTGAATTAAATGATAGATCATAGGGTATGGCATGAACCGTAGGACTTGAAAACTAGATTGAATGATAGATACTAGGGTATGGTATGAATCCTAGGACTAAAAACACTGGAACGAATGTCTTGAATGCCTGAATTGCAGTCTTGGATGAGTAGATAGAATAATGATAATTGCCTGTAATTGGGTAATAGCTGCCTGTGAAATGTAGACTACTATTGCTAGTAACTGCTACATGTAATTCCTGTTGTTTGGAAACTAAATTCGAGCTGCTGTTTATAAATTGGAAAAGAAAGATTGGATGTTGGAAACACGTGCTATCTGTGAATAAACCTGAAATGATGAAACATAGTATGGCTTGGCCTGAGAAATATAAACATGAACCCTACGAGGAATTAGGAGTAGAGCTCCTAGAAATAAATAGAATGGAACTGCAAATGTGAATGGGGAAGTGAGCTGGCCCTTGAGTACAGAGTACCAAGGAGAGCGACTGTCAGCCTGTTTAGTGCATAGCGGAGCTAGCCGCCCTAGGGTTGGGACCCGGGGTTAGGACTGGCCACTTTGTACCGACTCTATGGCCCTCGCGTAGATAGTACCAGGGAGAGCTACTAGTGTAGGGAGAGAGCTAGTCACCCCACGGGGCCCGGGGTTTAGCTAGCCATCCTACACCCACTTGTTAGGCCCACTAGGCAAACCAGGGTAGTCAGGCGAGGGTGCGCGGACTGTGGAGGGGCGAGACCCCTGTTTGGTTACTATGGAGGGGCTAGACCCCTGTTACTAAGAGGGCTCTGCCCTATACTGGTTCCGTGCTGTGCTTTGGGCGCACTCGTTAATGGAAATGACTGACCGCGTGCCAGTGCGAGGTAGCTACCCGTGCATTTATCGCGCGTGCTGTAGTCACCGTTACGCCTGTTAGCGACCTTGGGGTGGTTGACTGAGTGTAGGACCACCACGTGCTACTTCTACTCTTCGGAAAAGACTGCAATCAAGATCGTTCCTATGAGGAACATTCGAGATCAAGAGAAAGACCTGAGAAATAAACCAAGAAAGAGTAAATAGATAAATAAAGAAAGAAATTAAAAACAACAGCTACCAGTACACCTTTACTATTTTTCGTAGCTAACTAGTTGCCACTCTACTCAGCGTTTCGTTAACGTGTCGTACTTACACCTTTTTCAGGACCAGGTGTTGAGCAGCCAGAGCCTTCGGCTGCAGAGGGTGCTGGGCCTAGTAGAGCCCAGTAGTTGTACTTTCGTTGTACCCATTTTTCTGTAGTAGTGAGTATTCTGTTACGCTTTTGTACTCTTTTATTGTAAACTTCATATTTCTGTACCTATTTTTAATTCTCTACTGTTGTGGTGATGTGTACCATAGTAGTTCTTTTCTTCACTGCTGTACTTTTGTTACTATTAGTTGCTTGTATGGTGAATGTGGTTTATTTTACTGCTTTTTGGTTACTTTCTCGTTGGACGACTGGGTCTTATGATCAGTCGAGTCGGTCCGATTCTCTTGTCCTGTAAGGATTCGGGAATCAGGTCGTAACACTATCTGCGTCTTTGTTGAGAAAATTGCCTCCGCAAGAAGTGTCCACGTGATTTTTGAGTTGCTCAATCAACCCATGGTAAAAGATCTGCATGAGTTGTCATTTCGACACCTCATTATGTAGACACTTCCGCAATAAGTTTTGGAATCGCTCCCAGGCAACATGAAACTACTCCCCCGGCTGCTGGGCAAAAGTAGTAATCACCCACCTCAGTGCATTGGTACGCTCAACTGGAAATAATTTCCTTAAGAATGCCGATTTAAGATTGTTCCAAGTTGCTATCGGCCTTCCTATGGTCCTGTACCAATGAGTAGCCTTATCCCTAAGAGAGTGGAGAAAGAGCCTCATGATCATTTGCTCTTCATTCACATTTTGTGCTTTGGTGGTCTGAACCAAAGTGGTCAAGTCCTCCAAATGCTGAAACGGGTCTTCAAAGCCAACCCATGAAAATGTTTAATCAGGCTTAACACCTGGGGCTTGATTTCTACTTCTCCGACAGGAATCTGGACACTAGGACGTTCCCCGTAATTTGAAGGATCATAAAAATCCTTCAACGGCTGAGCACCCTGCATTCTCTAGAATCATTCTTGCATTCTCTGCATTTGTTCCAGTTGCCTTTGAAACATCTCTTGTTGATTCTGAGGCAGAGGACGTTGTTGATCGGCTATGGGATCAATTTGGCCAAAATTCAATATACGCCTCCTAGAATGATCTAATGGTCCTTCCAATCGGGGATTCAATGACCTCCTTCCAAGCATAAATTACGAAGAGGTCAGAAGGATTGAGGATAAGAACCCTGTAGCACAACAAAACAAGCATGTCCTTAAGTTGGGTAGCCTAAGGATCTACAGACTCTCAGAATCCGTCTTAAGATTATAAACAATTTACTCTACTTGTATCCAGTCAATCCAACCGGTTAGAAGGAAGGGTTGGGGAGAAGGTTCTTCCTTTAGCTTGCTCCTCAGTTCCTAGTGTACCCCTAACGGTGGTCGTTTGACGCTACTCCCCTAGCTAGACATCAGATTTACTAGTACAAGCAGGTTAATCGTGGACAATCTCAATCTGGGCCCTGAAAAGCGAATCAGTCTTTAAGGCCAACGTCTAATCAATTTTAACTAAGGCTTAGGATTGTAGTGCTTATGAAATGTGATGGGCCCTTAAAATGGGTTGTGCCCTTAATGATTGATTGAATATGTGTGAGTGCGTGCACAACAAGGGTTTTCAAGCAAGATTATTTGAATGAGTGGATTTTAAGGTTCAAATCTTGCTTAAGTAGCTTTTAGGGTTTAGAATTAGGTAAATTCAATCGAGTTCAAGAGGCAAACAAGATTTTCAAAACACGGGTGAAGATCTTTTCCTTTTGAAATCAAAAGTAAAGTGGAGTGCCTGGTATTGACCTAAATTATAAACCCTAAGGAGAAGCTACTTGATGAGTTGATTTTATATGAAGTGATGCAACCCAAACAACTCAAACAATTTGCTTTAATGCACCACTGAATTAGGCACTGTAAAGACTCGTTTCACTTTTAGCCTTTTAAGACGTCTGGCGTCTCAGTCAGACGTCTGTCCAGACGTCTGGACCCATTCCTCGACGTCTGAAAATGAAATTTTTGCACACGCTCGGCGCGTAGGCGACGTGCAGAACTCCTTTTCTCTCTCTCCTTTCTCATCCTCTCCCTGCCGAACCCTAAACCCACAGCCTCTATAAAAGCCACCCTCCACCCCTCTCCTCTCCATTCCATACACCACCACCACACCCTACCTTCACTGCCACGCGAGGAGGCGAGCGAGGGTGAACGAGAGAGGGTGAGAAAGAGGAGAGTGCGGGAGGAGGAGGAGGAGACCGAGGTTGGGAGCTTCGGTGGAAGCTCGTCGGAGCTCACACGGCCACCGCAGGCGCGTACGGGAGGAGGAAGTTCGGAGCGGCGGCCTCGACCACCTGCAGCAGCTGGAGCTGCGACAAAAAGCGCTGGGAGCGAGTTCTAATACTGGAAATTTTCTAGTATCAGATGTCTGGAGCGAAGTCCAGACGACTGGGGGAGCATCTGGACGTCTGGAGTCAAGACTAAACATTTGAAAGCTCATTTATCGTGAAGGTACATTCTTTTCGCGGTTACGGTCACGTAGGCCGCACCATAGAAGGATTTGTCTGCCTAATTTTGGGTGGCTGCACTGTCGTACGCAGGAGTAGCCTTGGGAAGGAGCGTGGAACACCCTCCCACGCATTTTCAGACGTCTGATTAGCTCACCCAATGACCGGAGGTGCTTCCAGACGACCGGAGGAGTGGTCCGATGTCTGGAACCGCCTTCAGACGATCACAGGGGAGTCCTGGACGTCTGAGGGCACCGCAGGGACTTGAGGTGAGATTCTGTATCTTTTAAGACGTCTGAACTTGATTTCAAACGTCTAATTTTGGTCAGTAGACACGTTTTTGACCTAGTTCGATCGGGATCCGTTTTATGCAAACGAAGTATCTGCAGTTTCCTTGCGAGTTTCTTTACATACTAGAAACCTTTGTACTCTATTCTGAACCTTCCTTTTATGATATATTCCCTGGTATAGGGTTTCAACCTGCTACGTGATTGGGGCTAGCAGAGACATCTAGGTCTGCAGTTCAAGCCTCCATTACTCACAGATTGTCAGGTAGAGTGGTCTACTTCTGTTAATCATATTAAATAAGAATGTGCCTGTGGAATTAGCCAACTGGAACCCTTAGGATATGACATGAACCCTATGACAGAGAAATGAATAAACCAATTGTACTGCATGATTGTGTTTGTATACATGATTAAGTTGAACTGCTAACAAATGCCTATAATATAGTTATGAGCTGCCTGTTAAAATGTGAGTTGCCTGAGATGAATGAACAATTACTTGTGAAATCATCAGTTGCATGTATTGAATTATGGAAACACGAGCTTCCTGTATATAAACGAGAACTGAATTGTGAATGGTGTAATCTGGATCGGAACAATGAGGTGAACATGAGCATGAACCCTATGGGGAATTAGGAGTAGAGCTCATGTGGTTAGATGGAAAATCTGTAATGTAGACGAGAAGTGTGCTGGCCCTTGAGTACGTGGTACCAAGGAGAGTGATTGTTCGCTTTTTGTGTAGAGCGGAGCTAGCTGCCCTTGGGTTGGGACCCAGGGTTAGGATTGGTCACTCTACACCGACTTCTGTTGGCCCTCGTGTACATGGTATTGAGGCGAGCTACTAGTGTAAAGAGGAAGTGATAACACTGCATATGGGCGTAACAATTCTGTTAAATAGGGCCCATCTTAAGAATAAAAGGCACAACATAAGTAGAATGGAGCATTGCATGCATCATATGCCAAGATTGCTTATAAAATAATATTAATGGCCATTTGTATAAGTACTTGTCAAAGCAAGGCTTAGATGAGCAATCAAACAGCACGGATGGATTCAGAATGACGAATGGAGTCCAACGGACTCAAAATTAGCCAAATCCGACATCCGGAGCTCCCACAATGGGCTCAAGAAGTTCTGACCGTTGATCTGATGATCAACGACCCTCGATGCGCCACGTGGTGCCCACTCACTGTGCACTGCTTCCTCCTTCAGCTGGAGATTAGATCTCAGCCGTCGATCTTTGATCGGATAGCCGAGAACCGCGCGCTACGGCCGCGGTCGCCGCGACAAAGCAGTGGGCGTAGCGCAGCGGTTAACGCGCACACCCGCACCCATGGGACGCGGGTTCGAGCCGCGCGGTTCGGGAAATCGAAGACAGCGAGGCGCGTGGCAAAATTGGGAAGCCCGATCAGTAGCGGGCGCCCAAGATAGTGCTACGCGGCGCGCCAGGAGGCGATCGGCCACGCACGCGCGCACACCAGGCGACGACACCCGCACGCACGCACGCTCAAGGCACGATCCAAGTGCTCTCGAGCGAAGATCTCAGCCATCCGATCTTCAATCGGACGGCTCTCATGCCACGCCCACGAATCGAGCGCGAGGAAGAACGACGCGGGTGAGCGACCGGCAGCCTCAGGGCTTCATCGACGTTTTTGGAAGGGTTTTAACGACGTCGCGGACATCACTAAAACCCCTTCTTCATTTGGAAAGCCCTTCTCCCTATTTAAACCCCTTCCAACCACCCATTCAAGCATTCACTTCCCTTGCAACTACTCCACCCCTCTCTTAGCTAGCTTTAGGCCCTCTTGTAATCGCCAGAGACGACGAGCTGCCGACGGAGCCTTCTCCACAACCGTGGCTCCTCGCTACCCTCCCTCTCTCTCTCTTTCTTCCTCTCTTTTAAGCTTTACTTTACTTATGTTTAAGCATGTATCTAATGTTATAATTTGTGAACTAAAGTTGCATGATTAATGAAGTTATTTTCCATTCAGTTGTCTACTTTATTTCCTACCCAAGTTGCATGCTAAAGAAAGAAACAACTCTAACCCTAATCTCTCTCTCTCTCACTTTTCACCGACACCTTTTTGCAAGCAAAACTTTGCGATTTCCGTGACAATTAGTGACAAGAAAAATCCAGTTTTCACGCCTCCCTGAGACCGACACTCGGACTCACATCCGTTTCTTTACTTTAAAACCGACGTTGCAAGTGCGAACTATAACGACACTTCCTTACACACACGCACGAAAGCACGTCAGTTTTTGGCGTCGTTGCAGGGGAGGCAACGGATTTGTTTTGTCACTTCCATTCTCACATCGTCTAATGCCTTGTCTCCTTTTTACTTGATGGTTGAAGGAATTCGGCGCTTGGACGGCGAAGCGACGCATCCCATAACGGTAACAAGGGAGTAGGCGCAACAAGGACCGGTAGTGAGTAATTCTTCACTCATGACTATTTGCTTGCGTGAAAAACTAAAAAAAAATTATAAAAATTGAAAAAAAATTGGCGTGGTGTATGATTACCTGACCCACATCCTTAACACATCACCCCACAAAAAAAAATGTACACTCTAACATTCTGAATAAATTCTTGGAGTGTTCTTTTCCCTTTCTGAGTGGTGTTTGCGAAGCCACCGTGGATTGACTGGGCCGCACCACTCAACCCTAAAAATGACTCATCTAATAGAAGTTGCATGATCATTAGGATGAGTACATTAGGATTTTAGAGCCTCTACACAATAAAAGGAAATCTACTTTCACCAAGTTGTGTGCAAAACTTGATGTGCCCATTGAAACTTGTCTGAAAATATTAAGACACGTCAACCTTAAAAGACACTAAAGTAAGGATGAAACACTAAAAGACACAACATCTTAAAAATCCTTGCTTGAAAACCATGTTTTGGTAGAAGCACGCACAATGAAAGTAGAAAATTAAGAGGCACCACCCCAATCAACGCCTTATCACATAACCCTAGCACAAGCACTATTCTAGCCCTTTTAAAACTGAGTAGGCGTGCCCTAGGCAAGACTGAGTTAAGTCTCGAGAGGCGAGGTTTTGTTCGCTGGGCACTTGGCTTTCATTCCCTTGGTAGAATCTGGTGACTAGGTTGCGGGGCAGTGTCAAACGACCGCGGTTGTGGGGTCTATGGAACTGGCGGCGCAAGCCAAAGGAAGAACCTTCCCTGCAATCTCCTAGTAATCAACCCGACCAGATTAGCCTTGGGAAGGGGAGTCCAGTGCTCACGGACTTAATCACCCTTTTTAAGATTTCTAGGTCTCCTAAGGAAATACACCATAAGGACTAGGCTTCTTTGCTTGATTGAACACACTTCTCGCATCTGTCGCTCTCCGCATCCCCTCCTGTTCTTCTCTAGTGTATGCATGGGAGACGCTCACTGTATCCCGAGTTGTTTGTTTTGGGACGGGAATCCAGGCGACTCGATTCTGCTAGAAACATGGCTGAACCTAGGATAGATGAGGTTGAAGACCAGCTCCCACCAGACACAATGGCCATTATCCAAGCCCAGATTAATGCAAACCACTGGCTTCAGCAACAACAAATCCACACCATCATGCAAGTCATACACCGGTTACAGAACCCACAAGGGCAACAACCACCACCACCTTTCCCAGGCCCACAAAGGCAACCACCACTAGATGTACCACCATTTCAGGATCAACCGAGGCCCCTCCGCAATTTCTATAATTCTTTAGCTATTAGAGTCGAGCCACACCTTAGGATCCCTGAAGGGGGAGATGATTTTGAGCTAAAACCAAATGTCTTAAGTCTGATCTAGAGCCACTTCCATGGAAGCTAAAATGAGGACCCCTTCCAGCACCTAGAGGATCTTGACCGAATAGCACGAATTGTGAAACTTAGGAACATTAGCCTTGACATTGTTCTAATTAAGATGTTCCCCTTCTCGTTAAGAGACAAGGCTTCTCACTGGCTTAGAACCCTAGGTAGACCCATCACCACCTGGGAAGAACTGAGGCATGCATTTCTAAAGAAATTCTTCCCCATAGGAAAGACCAAGGCCCTCAGAAGAGCTATTACTACCTTTACACTCCAGGGTGGGGAACAGTTCCATGAGGCATGGGAAAGATTCAATGAACTCTTGAGGAAATGCCACACTACGAAGTACCAAGGTGGCAATTGGCCCAAATTTTCTACCTTGGTCTGGACAGCAACCTACGGAACTTCGTCGATGCCTCATGCAAGGGGAACTTCCTGAACAAGGACGAGGAGAGCACGTTTGAGCTCTTTGAGTCCATGAGCAAGAATTCGCTCAACAATGCCTCCATGACCCAGTTTAATAGGTCCAGTCAACCTCGTGGTAGGATTTATGAGGTACAAGCAAATTCTGGAATGGTTGACATGGACATCATTGCCAATAAACTAGATCAAGTGGAATTGGTGGACAAAAAGATTGATGAGCTGCTGAACCAGACCAGGAACCCGTTACAGACCTTCTCCCTAGCAAAGGGAGCGCATAATGTTGACCTGGTCCAGCCTTTAACCCAACTGAACCTAGAACAACCCCTGACCACGTTCCAGAGAGGGACCTTTGCTCCCTCAACCCCTGATTACTCTCTTCCCTCTCCATCGACATCGGCTATCCTTGAAGATGTGCAAGCTGTCCAAGGTTATGCTAAACCTGACCCTTTCTCCAACACTTACAACACTGGCTAGCGTAACCACCCCAACTCTGGTTGGACAAACCAGAAACCACTGCAATTCCAAAACCAGCCCAGGCCAAACCAGCAGCCACACTTGCCCCCTATCAGCAAGGACCACCAGCTAGACCCCCATATAATCAAAATACGGTGGCCCCTCCCCCACAAAACCAAATGGACACCCAAATAAAGATGATGGCTGACATGAACCAGAAACATCAGGAGGAAATGGCCTTGGTAAAGGGACAGTTAAGCTAACTCTTGGATTGTAAACAACAAGGATCCCTACCTTCCCAGCCACAACCGAACCCGCGAAACATAATTAACAGAGGCCCCAATTCACAAGGGTTCCAAGGCAATCCCGGGCAGGCTCACATGGTCCATCCAGCGTCGCAAACACCCCCTAGGTTTGGTGCTTCTTTGTCCTCGTCTTCTCAAGGATCAACCCATGACCCCAATGCCTCTGCGAATGCAGTGACCTTGAGAAGCAGCACCAAAACCCAGGATCCCAAATGGCCGAATCTCCCTGAGACTTCACCCGCTGAAATACCCGACTCAGAAGAGGCACCAGAAAAACCCACGGACCCAGAAATAGATCCAATCCACATTTAGACACCCTACCCAGAGGCCTTGGAAACAATCAAGAAAAAGAAGAATGTTGTGGAGACTGAGGAGCTTTTGGAGATCTTTAAGCAAGTACAGATTAATATTCCGCTCCTCGAAGCCGTTAAGCACATCTCGGCTTACGCCAAGTTTTTAAAGGATGCCTGTGCACCCAAGAGTAAGCCAAGACCTCAAGCACCTAGGAAGGTTGTGCTCTCCGAACAAGTAAGTTCCGTAATATCAAGCAACCTTCCACTCAAGTGAACTGACCCAGGAGCACCCCTGATTTCCTACAATATCGGGGACATGACATTTGATAGAGCGCTCCTGGACTTAGGTGCTTCTATCAATCTGATTTCAACAACCCTGTACCACCAATTTGGTTTCGGAGAGTTGGCACCCACACCTGTCACCATTCAACTGGCTGATAGGTCAATGAAAACCCTGAAGGGGGTTGTCGAGGACGTGATTGTACGGGTCAAGGACTTCTATTTCCCGGTCAACTTCTTGGTGCTCGACATGGAAGTCCCTGAAAAACTACAGAACGCACCCATAATCTTAGGCAGGCCTTTCTTAGCTACGGCTAAGGCAAACAGTGATTGTGACACGGGATGTATGGAAATCACGTTCGGAGACAAGAAAGTGCAATTGGATATCTTCCGGGCGACAAAGTCTTTTGATTGCGATTGTGTTGAGGAACATGATCCCATGGAAACTTTGGTCGAGGAATGCCTCACCCTGAGTTCTGTTTTAGACCACCAAACCTGCAATGATTGTTCTGACCCGTCACTACCCGTGGACCTCTGTTAGGCTGATTACCATCACACAACACCATTTGAGGAGATCAATGTTGATCAACTCCCGCCTTTTCCCTTTCCGTCAACTGTGGTTCCACCCGCACCCGAGCTCAAGCCACTACCCGAGAATCTCAAGTATGTCTTCCTGGGACCTCACCAGACCTTCCCTGTGATTATTAATTCTCATCTAACCAAGGATCAGGAACTCAGGTTGACTGCGACTCTTTCAGAACATCGGGCCGCCATTGGTTGGACCATTTCTGACTTGAGAGGAATTAGCCCACCTATTGCACCCATAAGATTTACCTGGAAGATGGGGCACGACCCTCCCACCAGATGCAGAGACATCTAAACCCAAACATGCGGGAGGTCGTTAAGAAAGAAATTATCAAGTGGCTTGACGCCGACACTATCTATCCTATCTCCGATAGCCCCTAGGTGAGCCCCACTCAAGTGGTTCCAAAGAAAGCTGGGCTCATCGTTGTCACCAATGACCATGGCGAATCCATCCCTACCCGCACCACCACCGCATGGCGGGTGTGTATTGATTATAGGAAGCTCAATGAAGCCACTAAGAAGGATCATTTCCCCTTGCCATTCATTGACCAGATCCTTGAAAGATTGGCAGGGCAAAAGTATTTTTGCTTCCTGGATGGATATTCAGGATATAACCAAGTTGCAACTTCTCCAGAAGATCAAGAAAAGACCACATTCACTTGCCCGTACGGCACGTTTGCATTCCGTCGAATGCCGTTCGGGCTATGCAACGCACCTGCTACCTTCCAACGTTGCATGCTAGCAATATTTTCAGAAATTGTGGGTGAATACCTAGAGGTCTTTATCGATGATTTCTCTGTATTTGGGAATTCATTCGACCATTGTCTGAGCAACTTGGAGAAAATCCTGAAACGATGTATCAAGGTTAATCTAGTGTTAAGTTGGGAAAAGAGCCATTTTATGGTTCAAGAAGGAATCATCCTCGGTCACATCGTATCACATAGGAGCATCGAGGTAGATCGGGCTAAGGTTGATTTGATTTCCAAACTTCCTCCACCTAGCTTGGTCCGACAGATTCACTCATTTCTGGGACACGTTGGCTCCTACCGAAGGTTCATTAAAGACTTTTCCAAGCTTTCCAAACCCTTAACTGACCTTCTAGCCAATGACGCCATATTCCACATGTCTTCTGATTGCATCTAGGCTTATCACACCCTCCGGGACTTAGTCTCCATAGTACCTATATTTCAGCCCCAGGATTGGTCCCAGGACTTTGAGATTATGTGTGATGCATTAGATTTTGCCATAGGCGTTGTCCTGGGATAAAGGCAAGACAAGAAGCCCGTGGTGATCTACTACGCGAGCCAAACATTGGATGAGGCCCAACGCAATTATACGGTCACAGAGAAAGAGTTGCTCGTTGTAGTCTTCGGACTTGAGAAGTTCCGATCGTACTTGCTGGGATCCCATGTGATCATCTATACTGACCATTCAGCCATCCGGCACCTGTTGGCCAAGAAGGACGCAAAGCCCAGGCTCATCAGATGGATCCTACTCTTGCAGGAATTTGACCTGGAAATCCGCGATAAGGCCGGATCGAAGAATGTGGTGGCTAACCACTTGTCTAGACTTCATCCAGACCACATTGGACCTTCCCTACCTCTATCTGACACCTTCCCCGATGAACACATTCTGGCTATGTAAGACAAGAGATTGCCTTGTTGTAGGACAAACCCTGCACAGCTGGTCCAGACAGCAACGGGACAGGTTCTTGGCTGAGGCCAAGCATTATTTCTGGGATGATCCCATGCTGTTTTGCCTTTGTGCCGACCAGATCATCAGGAGGTGTATCCCCGAGAATGAAGTTCAGAGTGTGCTTTCCTTCTGTCATGACCAGGCTTGTGGTGGCCACTTCTCTGGAAAGAAAATGGTTGCAATGGTTCTGCAGTTTGGGTTTTAGTGGCCTTCCATATTTAAGGATGCACACAACTTTGCCAAGACTTGCTCATGCTGCCAAACGCTGGGGACCATGACCAAAAAAGATATGATGCCCCTCCAGCCTATTTTGATTGTCGAAATCTTTGACGTTTGGGATATCAATTTTATGGGCCCCTTTCCACCATCCAACGGCTTCGAATACATCCTAATCTCGGTAGACTATGTTTCTATATGGATTGAAGCCGTCGCCACCCGCCGATGCGATCACAGGACTGTCACGGACTTTGTTAAGCAGAACATCTTTTCCCGATTTGGAATACCAAAGGCTATCATCAGTGATGGTGGAAGTCATTTTATTCACTCCCAATTCCGTGCCCTACTTAGAATATATAGGGTTAACCACCGCATTGCTACCTCGTATCATCCGCAAACAAATGGGCAGATCGAGGTCTCAAATAGATAAGTCAAGAACATTTTACAGAAGACTGTGAGACCTGACAGGAAAGACTGGTCCACATGACTAGATGATGCCCTGTGGGCATATAGGACCGCTTTCAAGACCCCGATAGGCATGTCGCCTTATCGCCTGGTCTTTGGCGAAGCCTACCATCTTCCTGTTGAATTGGAACACCAGGCTTACTGGGCTATCAAGTAATGTAACATGGATTCCCAGTTAGCCGGTGCGCAGAGGACGCTCCAATTATCCGAGCTCGAAGAAATTCGTCGGGACGCCTTTGAGAATAATCGACTATATAAGGAGAAAATGAAAGCCGTCCACGACCGACTCATTCATAGAAAGACCTTTGAGCCTAACCAGCAAGTTTGGTTGTTCGACGCCCGCCTAAAACTCTTTCCGAGGAAACTCAAGTCCAAATGGACAGTACCATTTCGGCTGGTTAAGCCTTACTCTAATGGGCGGTTGAAATCGCTGATCCAAACACTGGGCACACTTTTACAGTTAATGGTCAAAGATTGAAACACTTCCTAGCCCAGGTTCCCCCAAAGGAGAGTGTCACCCTCGTTGAGGGATGACATGAAGCATCGCCTAGCTGGAGGCCTTAAACTCAGTGCTTCCTGGGAGGCAACCCAGAGGATTCAGACTGATCCGGTATTTTACGTCACTCAGGTACTATCTTTTTGAACCCCTTTTGCATCCATGTATTTTCCAATGAGGATATTGTCCAACTTAAGCATGGGGGGGTGGTAAATTGCATTATCCTGAGCTCATTTAATCAGTCTGAATAAAATAAAATTAAAAAAAAATTGAATTTAGGAAGAAATTTAGGCATTAGAAACTTGTCAATAGTGGAAAATAATACAAAAAGAACTTAAACACTTAGACTTTTCAGGCCTTCAGGCTTAATCAGCCCTGGTGTCCGTTAAAATATGGATTTAGCTTCGAGTCCTTGCAACCTTAGGCTACTCTAATCCACCTACTAAATAAGGTGATCAATATACGACTTATCAACTCACCCTCTAACTCAGAAGAACTTTGAGTCTAAGCATTTGCACACATTCTTGCACAGACTCACTCCTCAGAGATTTTGACAGAAATTGGGTAGCTAATGAACTCTCTAGGGTGGTATGGCTGGCAAGTTGTCGTGGGTAACAGCCCATTGGCAAGTTGTCCAGAACCTAGTCACAGGACCACTTCTTCTTCATTACCTCCAGGTACATTTGAGATCAAGGAAGCCACCTACAAAAAAAAAGGAGAAGAAAAAAAATAAAACAAACCACACTTCACCGCACGAGTATGGCTGGCAAGTGATTATGGGTAACAGCCCATTGGTAGGTTGTCCAGAGCCCAGCTCAGTAATTACACAAAAAGAACCAAAACACTTAACGAAGAAGCGGGGAAGTAGAACAAACCGAGGAGATATACACTGGGAAAATCCTTGTGTTGACCCCAATTAAAACAAACGTAGGGAGAAAGCTACCAATCGAACAAATACACTTTTAGGCAAAATACTTCCTCTTCCGGTCACCTAGGGGTGTAGAAATCCGAAATCTATTTGAATTACCGTTGAGTGAGTCTACCACAATCTTCACACCAAGATGCTTAGCACTTAGGGTTTTGACCGAGTTTTGGGTGGGTTGGGTAGCCGTAAAAAGTTACCAACCCACTTTGAATTCCAAAAAAAATTCTATATATATATATATATACACACACATACGTATATTTACATACATTAAAGCAAGGATTTGGGCAATTCGCATTTTGGCAGACACCCGGACGCTACTTAGTCTTTGTAGATTAAGATCTTAGTATATTTCCTCCTCTTGACAAGTGACGAAGCAATTACTTCTTAAATTCTGACAGAAAATAAAGGCTAGAATAAACCTTGCTAGGGACTAGCAAGGAGTAAGCATGGGGATATGATAACACTGCATATGTGGGTAATAATTCTATTAAATAGGGTCCATCTTAAGAATAAAAGGCACAACATAAGTAGAATGGGAGCATTACATGCATCATATGCCAAGATTGCTTATAAAATAATATTAATTGCCATTTGTATAAGCATTTGTCAAAGCAAGCCTCAGATGAGGAATCGGACCGCACAGATGGATTCAGAACGACGAATGGAGTCCAGCGAACTCAAAATCGGCCAAATCCGACATCCGTAGCTCCCACAATGGGCCCAAGAAGTTCTAACCGTTGATCTAATGATCAACGACCCTCGATGCGCCACGTGGTGCCCGCTCACCACGCGCTGCTTCCTCCTTCAGCCGAAGATCAGATCTCAGCCGTCGATCTCTGATCGTACAGCCGAGAACCGCGCGCTACGCCCGCGGTTGCCGCGACAAAGCAACGGGTGTAGCGTAGCGATTAACGCACACGCCCGCACCCATGCGACGCAGGTTCGAGCCGCGCGGTGCGGGAAATCGAAGATAGTGAGGCGTGCGGCAAAATTGGGTCGCCCGATCAACAGCGGGCGACCAAGATAGTACCACGCGGCTGGCCCTTAGGCGGCGATCGGCCACGCGTGCGCACACGTGCGCTCAAGGCGCGATCCAAGTGCGCTAGGGCGAAGATCTCAGCCGTCCGATCTTTGATCGGACGACTCTCATGCCGCTCCCACGAATTGAGCGCTAGGAAGAACGCCGCGGGCGAGCGACTGGTGGCCTGAGGACTTCACCGACGTTTTTGGAAGGGTTTTAGCGACGTCCCGGACGTCGCTAAAACCCCTTCTTCATTTGGAAAGCCCTTCTCCCTATTTAAACCCCTTCCAACCACCCATTCAAGGCATTCACTTCCCTTGCAACTACTCTACCCCTCTCTTAGCTAGCTTTAGGACCTCTTGTAATCGTTGGAGACGACGAGCCGCCGACGGAGCCTTCTCCACCACTGTGGCTGCCTCGCCGCCCTCCCTCTCTCTCTCTTTCTTCCTCTCTTTTAAGCTTTACTTTACTTATGTTTAAGCATATATCTAATTTTGTAATTTGTGAACTAAAGCTGCATGATTAATGAAGTTATTTTCCATTCAGTTGTCTACTTTATTTCCTACCCAAGTTGCATGTTAAAGAAAGAAACGACTCTAACCCTAATCTCTCTCTCTCGCTTTTCACCCACACCTTTTCACAAGCAAAACTCCGCGATTTCCGTGACAATAAGTGACAAGAAAAATCCGATTTTCATGCCTCCCTGAGACCGACACTCGGACTCACATCCTTTTCTTTACTTTAAAACCGGCAATGTAAGTGCGAACTATAACGACACTTCTTAACACACACGCACGAAAGCACGTCAGGGAGCTAGCCACCCCACGAGGCCCGAGGTTTAGCTAACCACCCTACACCGACTTGTTAGGCCCTTTGGGCAAACTGGGGTAGTCAGATGAGGGTACGCAGACTGTGGAGGGGTGAGACCCCTGTTTGGTTTTGAGGGGCGAGACCCCTGTTTCTGAGAGGGCTAGGCCCTATACTGTTCCGTGCTATACTTTGGGCGTACCCGCTAGTGGAAACGACTGACCGCGTGTCAGTGCGGGGTAACTACTCGTGCGCTTATCACGCGTGTCGTAGTCACCGCTATGTCTTGACAGTGACCTCAGGGTGGTTGACCGGGTGTAGGACTACCACGGGAGACTCTCCCGACTAAGAGAGCATCACGTGTACCTTCTACTCTTCGAAAAAGACTGCAATCAAGATCATTCTCACGAGGAACATGCAAGATCAAGAAATTAGAAAGTTTGGGAAAAATGAGTGAAAAAGAAATACATGTAAAACAAATAAATAGAAAAGAGAGATAAACTTGCTATTTTTACTGTTTTAGATAGTGTAGATACCACCCTATTCAGCGTTCGCTGACTTTGTCTTTTCATAACCCTGTTCAGGACTAGGAGTTGAGCAACCTGAGCTTCTGGCTGTGGAGGGTGCTGAGCCCAATCGAGCCCAGCCGTAGCTTCAACACTTTCTCGTTGTTTCCCCTTACTGTTGTAGTGAGTTTCAAACTTTTTGCTACTATTGTTGTTACTGTTACTTTCATTTTCGTTGTTTCTGTTGTTGTGGTGGTATGTAATGGAACAGCAATCTACTTTTCTTTACTGCTTTGTACGTTTTTACTGCTTAGTTATATTGCATATGTGAATGTGGTTTACTTTCTTGCTTTTTGGTTATTTCTTGTTGGACGACTAGGTCTTGGGATTAGTCGAGGCGAGCCGGTCTCTAGTCCTGTAGGGATTCGAGAACCGGGTTGTAATAGGCACACAAGTGGTTACCTAATCTGATTTCTACTCAATTATGTGTTTGGGTGTGTGTACCAGTTTCAATGATGGGTTGATCGGTTGAGTTTGAAAATCAGAAGAGGTCGTGTACCTCTGTGAGATTTTTTATTTATTTTTAGTTTATATACAGAGGGTGAGATGGGTGGAGGTGGAAATCAAACAATCAAAAGTAATACTAGGGTTTATGAGAACACCTAGGTTAATTTGGGTTATGAAATGAACTCTATGGAGGGGGGAAGAATGGGGAGCACTTACAGTTGTCTTCAATTACACTTTACTCTTTTCTACCATTTGAAGAGTCCTTGTTGAGGTACTTGCAAGACAATAGAAAAGAAATAAAACAAGTTAGAAAACAGATAAGTGCACAGAAATGCGGAAAAGAAATCGAGATTCGTTGCCTCCACGGCAACGGTGTCAAAGTGTTGAAGCGGAAAATTGGCGCAAATAGAGTTGAGTTTAGAAAACCCGTCGTTGTAGTACAATTTGCAAGGAAATCCGTCAACAAATAAATTTTACCGAAACTCGAAAAGAATTTCAAGTCGAACATAGGGAAGCTACGTTAATTTAAAATCGTGATTATATTTTTTTAGTTTTTTTAAAGGCGTGATAATCACAATGAATCGATACTATACTAAAGAGAGAGAGAACAAAACACTCTATAATATGGATAATGTTTTTACAACTAGAAAGTGGGAAATATTACAACTATAAAGCAGTAAAATCTACTCAAAAAAGCAGTGAAAGAGAAGGGAGGTGAGAAATTATCCTCCTCGTCGACTGCTTGGAGGACATGCCGGAACGAGCAACGCTTGGAAGATGGAGAGCAGAGACGGGAGACGAAGAACGAAGCTGGAAGAATTGGGGGCGAGGTAGGACGTTATCGTCGCGGGATCCACTTCTGGAATGAGGGCGAGAAGACGACCACGGGAGCTCCACAAACTAGATGAGAAGTGGACAAAATTTTTGCTTTTAACTCTAGAGGAGCATCCCGGGTTTGGGACAAGCTTCTTTAGAGCTTTGGAGTGGGAGAGAGGTGCAAGAAGGGATGAAGAATTTGAGTGGTAGGGGTCTCCTTTTATAGTTGTAGGGATTGAGGGCAATTTGGTCATTTTATGATTAAAAAATTAACTTAGGGTATTTAATGATGGATTTAAGCATCACTAAAGCCCCTGAATGTGGGCGTAGGTCGCATGCACGCCGCGCCTCCTCCTCTCCCTGTGCTTCAACGCCTACGCACGATCGTGCACTCTCAACCATCCAATAGCGAGATCGAACAGCTTAGAAGCCATCGTGCCTGCGCCTTCATCGCGCCCCATCGTATGCCTACGTGTGATTGGGCGTTCAAACTTGCGTCATCACGCGCATGCGCGATCCGCGCCCATCCATGTTGCCATGTCGCGCATCTCCCGCTCGCTCGATCGCCATCCTACTGCTGAATTTGGCTGCGCGCGATTGCCTCTTAAATTTGAGGTGAGGCGAGGCTCGAACCTGTGCCTCCCTCTTCGCGTGAAGGTGCGCGACCGCTGAGCTACGCGGTCACTTGAGGCGCATTTATGCTTTGAGGATTAGCTCTCTCAGTTGTTGGATTTTGATCCAACGGCTGAGATCGTTTGCGTGGTTGAGGAGGGGGAGGCAGCGGCAGGTCTTGGGTTGGTATGGGTGGCTGAGATGGTGCCACGTGGTGCCATCTTGGCCGTCCATCTTCTATAATTTGTAAATGGTGCCATGGATGTCGGATTAGATCGATTCTTGTGCTGTTGGGCTACGATAGTCGATTCAAACCCATCCGTGTGATCGGATTTGTCATCTGATGTACGGATTTACACCATCTTGGTCCCTTGACCTCTAATCTTTCTCGAACTGCATCTGATGCTATGGAAGTTCGATCGGGGCGATCTTGGAGTCGTTGAACTCCGATCGTCGTCCTGATCAGACCCATACGGTTGGATCTTCAATCTGAGGTCCCGATTAAATGTCGCCCTGTCACCTGACTATAAAAAGAGACAATTAACCTAAATTTTATACAATATAACCTAAATGCAAGATGATGCATGTTATGCCATATTTATAATGTATGATGCAATGATGCATCTAAGAACACGTATAAATAGATGGTTTATGTGATATAAACATATTTACATCAGTACATTTATCGGAGTCATTCTTTTTACTATAATAGTTTTAAGTTCAAATTGCTTTTATAGTGGCCTTTTTTTTCATGTAAATTTTGTTACATTGTAAACTTAATTATAGTAATCTCACCATTGAATAACATGTTCTTTTATCTTAGTAAAGGTATAGAGATCCATTTTCTATTTTAACTAAACATTCTTCAAACTAGTTTGCCCCAAATTGAATCAATTGTAACCGATTTTAGAATCGAACTAAATCAAAGAATCCGTTTCTTGGGAAGAATTGATTCGATTACAATTTAAATTTTCTAGCGAATCAAATTTTCAGCTCGATTCGAAAGAACATGTCAAAATTTAACTAAATCGATTTTGTGCACCCCTATTGTTAAGTAACAGCTCGTCTGAGCTACAAAAGGGCTAGGTTTGAGTTTAAGAAATTAGTATTCAAACTGACTCAACCTAGCTTGAGATTTGATCTGATTACCCATAGACTAGGATTGGGTTTGAATTTTTTTGACCCAACTTGGCACGATCTAATAAACCATGGACTGGTATGGATCCTCAAATGGGCCACACATGGGTTTACACTAGATTTGTTCAAGGTCTGAACCAAATCGGTCCAACCTTAAAAAAGAACTCGATTGATCAAGTTCAGAAGACCCAATCCAAAATAATAATCAACTGAGAAGCAATCACACGAAGAGGGGAAGTTGACAATCCAATTCCACCATAATGATGTACGTATGAAGAAGAGACCTAACCCTCAAATGTTAACTATATTAAGCATTATGGTCGGTAGAATTGTAAGGGCTTAAATTTTAATGATCTTTTTACACCCAATCAATCCCTTATTAAATTTTTAATAAAGGGATTAAGGGGTACTTGGAATCCAATTTCTTAATTATGGCTTGAATGGCTGAATTCGCTACAAGAGCCATTGACAAAATAATGAATTGAGGGACTATTTGTAAGAGAACTGAAATTGGTGACTATCTACTTACCCACTTATTAGGTGGGAGAGCTAAAGTGCAAAACGATCAATGGATATATAAGTCATTCAGTTGTTGAGTTGGAGAAGAGCATCCCAACGAGAACCACCTCAACTCGTCTCCTCTCCATAGACCCCTCCTTCCTTCTTGCTACTGCAATGTGATAGTGTAGCTTTAGAGCAAGCCCAGTTGAAGGTAATCCCCCTCTCCTCTCCCATTTACCACATTGTGCCTAATTTCTCTCTTTGTTTGAACCTTGAAGGGGATATTGAGAAGAAGAGAGGAAGGCGAAGGGAATGCTTTTGCTTTTGGGGTTTTTGGAGGGCTATTGCTAGACCCTTGAAGCTAAGGTTGCTAAGGAGGAGATCAAGGCAAGAAGAGGGTTTTGGTTGCAAACCCAAGGCAGGGACTACCCCCTAATTCCCTCTCCTTGTTTTCTTTTCACCATAACATACCTGACCTTTACCGTCGGTTGCAAATCGACGGCAAAACCATTTTAATCGACGCCACGTAGTTACTGCGTAAGTAGCATCATTATTTCATTTTCCCGTCAGTTATAAAGAAAATCTAACGTCGAATTATTGTTCACCCAGCAGACGGATTAAACTTTTGTCATTGTTTTATAACTGATGGCAATTGTATTTCCTGTTATTTCTAAAATAAGCAACGGGGTTTATATGTCACTTTTTCCAACGTTAATGCATTATTTTTTGAGTTTTATCGTCGTTTAAATGACAACACCGTCGCTTATGTAAACGACGATAAAAATATTTTTGCCGTTACTTTTTCAAATAAGCGTTGGCAAATATCATGAAAACTTAATTAAATAACAAAAACACATTATCATGTTATTGAAAACTTTGCAAGGGAGGAGGAGAAGGAGGGCATCGGGCAACGGCAGCAGCAACAGGAGGAGGAGGAGGGGGCCGTCGTCGAGGGTGAGGAGGAGGGGGAGGTGGGCGTCGGTGGAGGAGGGTACTCAGGAGGAGGAGGAGGGGATTGGGGCGGATCGGAGGAGGGAGAGGAGAGGCGGGGGGGGGGGAGGAGGAGAGGTGAAGGGGGCAGGGAGGAGGAGTAGAGGAGGAGGGACTCAGCTGAGATGGTGGGGAGGAGGGGGTAGTCACAAGGAGGGGGGTAGTCGCGAGGAGGAAGATGAATAGTGATGGGAGGATTGGGCTCTGCTCGCTGATAGATCAACCGACCTTTGCCATCGATTTAATTAACAAGCGACGACAAATGTTGCTTAAAAAAATTTCGCCACATACCCAAATGCTCTGCTTTTTTTAACAAAGTACATTCGTCGTCGCTTTATTAACCAAACGACGGCAAATATACATATTAAATGAGTCGACTCTCTTCTTTATTAGCAAGTGACGATAAATATAGATTTGTCGTTGCTTATTTAACTGACAGTAAATAACCTACGGCAGATCTCATTTTTTTAATAATGTTTGATATCTAAGGTAGAAGTTGTAAGAAGATGCTAAATAGGACTTGATATAGCTCCTACGTGTAGCCTTGTAGCTACATGTGACTAATCTTGTTGCATGTTATGGTTATGGTCTCTTTTTGGGTGTTGGGGGGGGGGGGGGGGGGGGGGGGGGGGCAAGAAGGGGGTAACAAGAGTGGTCCTTAATTTTTGAAACCCATTTCAATTTTAATGGGAGGTTTCTATATTCCATATTCTCCTTATGTAGTGATCCCCCCTACCCCCACCCAATTAAGATTGGGGACTCATAATCACCAATTGGGCCTGTTGGAAATTTTTTCAGCAAAACCTAACATTAGGTGGCCCTGGATGAGGTCATTAACGTTAGATACTCCACTATGGTCCTGATGATTGTTTAACGTAAGTACCTAATATTAAATGACCTAAATGATGGAATAAATGCGATTTTGGGCATGATATGATCTATTATACCTAACATGAGTCCCTTATTAAATCTCAACCTTAAATTGATAGTAAATGGGTAATTATTAATTTTGGGCAACCTAATTGGAAGTTCCCAAATATTGCATTATAAGGAATAAGAAATGAATTCATATTTGATTTTGAACCTTAACAATAGTTTACTTTTAGTTATATATGACTTATTAGTGATGAAAGATGGCAACTATTGGTTGACGATATATGGATAATCAAAGTTTGTTTATTTGACTAAAATGATGGATTGCAATGTAAATGATTACAATATTGTGATAATAGAATAAACGAATATGTGATAGGCTTGTGGATATGGATAATTGAATGGTCTCCATATGCATACATTGCATTTGTGATGCCCACTGATTTATTGGATCTTTGAGAATCATATTTCACATGGTATACTAGACTCCTTTCTGCTATTTTGTTAGACTTCATTTCCAATTTGATATCATGTTGGATTGTGTACATGTTATTTATGACGATATGATTCTTTTTGTATCATATATTAGGGAGGATTGCCCATGTGCTAAATGCAGAAGAACAACTAATGTTAGGACATCAAGGTGATTGATTGAGTTGTAATGCAAATGCAAAGTATTCTCCTCATCGAAAGAGTACTACATGCCCATCTTATTATTTGAAATATAGTAATAATATCTCCTTATATTTTTTCCGAAAGAACAATGAGATATTAAGAATCGTAAGATAAGGAGTCATATATAATTGGAAAGTTAACTAATTATTGGTTAATTAGAGTGGACAATATTTGGATGATATCCATTTCTTATTTGTTAGTACTTTATTTTTCTTTTCATCTTTTTAGAAGGTAAATGTGATGAGCATTAAATTCTATCCTATGGCTTCTTCAATATTAGCAAGATGCTTTACCATAGAGTCAACTCTTAATACTTTATTTTCATTTTTTGTTTTATCTTACTAATCAAGCACTAAAGTGCCTTATTAGAAAAATAAAATGATCAATCATGTAAATAAGATAGAAAATTGATAACATATTTCCACTTGTGTGTAACTTAATTTCATTTGTATGAAATTCTCCTCACTTACCTTTGTTCTCTTATTCACTACTTCCCTCTTGCACTTTCTATTTTTTTCTACTCTCATGTTCACCCCCTCTCTTGCAGCTTATCCTTCCCTACCTTCTCTCCTCTCTTTTCCCTCTCTCTCTCTCTCTCTCTCTCTCTCTCTCTCTCGTACACGCATGCTTACCTGAAAAACAAAAAAAACACTCGTACTTGGGCACACACACAACTCATCCACTCACTTTTTCTTCCCCTCTCTCTCTCGCTCTTCCGATCAAACGTTTCCTCCAATTTTCCCACTCATATGTAAGACTACACACAAAAACCCTTATTTTCACTGTCCTTCTTGGACGTTCCTTTAAAAGGTTAGGATTTAAGTATTATTTTGTGTGATTGCAACAACATATTTGAGGGTGTATATCATGAGTCATGTGGAAATAAGGAATTCCACATATAGCGTAATGAGTGCTTACACATATATAAGTAATGATCAATCCCCTACACAGATTATAAGAGCATGTCTTATCATTTTCCTAATTGAAAATCCCATTAAATTAATTGACACCACTTGGTTTTAAAAATAACATTAGTATTATAAATAAACTAAAATCCATTCTTGCTTAGTGTTATGATGTTTAATTATTCCTATTTATTATGTTAGATCATAGATGCATTATATGTCGATAATTTCTTTACTAAATTAAATTCTTCACACTTATTGATGATTCATTTAACTTATACATACCTTAATTTTAGACTTAACAAGCTAGACAATATCAAGATTTTAGATTTGCAAATGGATTGAACTTATTATATTTGTTTTGATTTATGGATAATTGATTGCTGAAATATAATTGTGATTAGTGATGTTCTAATGTGGGGATTATCTCTTTGACACATATATTGGTATGGATAGTGTTGAGAATGTTGTTGATGGAAGTTTGTGGTGTGGATCACTTTTCACCTGTCTCTCCTTTTCTCTCTCTTTAAATTAGAACGACATGTAAGTTACTTAATAAATGAAAGACTAGGGAGGAACATGCCTCCATGGTTCCTAGGAAAACTGTGGAGTCTTTGCAATTGAAGGGATAGGTTGGGAGTTGACTTTTGAAGGAGAGTTGTGTACTGGCTTAAGGTTAGCCTAGTTTGAAATTATGGTTTCGTGATTGGCACTTGGAGAGTGCTGGAGGTATGGACGATGAGATGTGGTTTTGTCGGGAATGCTATTTCGTTCCTTCTCCTCTCTTCATCCTTGTAGTTTCCTACGGGAGGGGGTGAGATATGCGTGACGTAATATAAAATGCAGAATTAAAATAGACAATCTCACAAAAATAAGCAATCACACAATTACATAGGTATTTTTAGGTGGAAATTCAAACCGGGTGAAAATCACCACCTAACCCTCTCGAGTTAGGATTTCCCGAACAATCTAGTCGATTAAATCCACTATACGAACTACTTAAACGAGGGTAGTTCAACATCTATTACAACCACGCTACAAGTACGAGGGTAGCATTCCTCAACCCCTCCTCTTCACGAGAAAGATTTTGTCTCATGAAGGAAATGGGAATTCGCAATGCGAATACCCAGCCAATAACAAAGAAAAATTACAAAACAACCTATAGAGCCAACAAAGATTAACCTAGCTACTATATGTAAAGATACTTCCCTTTGCTTGGAAGTGCGTTGGCTTGACGCAGGTGCGTGAATCACGCGGTCGCACTTGGTCGCTCTCGTAATCTTGGAGGGAGAGAGGGTGAGCAAACGAAGATGAAGCTCTCAGGTGTGGACACGAGCTTTGGAGAGCTTAGAACTGTAACGACCCGATTCCCGAATCCCTACGAGACACGAGAATCGGACCGACTCGACTAATCCCAAGACCTAGTCGCCCAACGGGAAAGTAACCAAAAGAGCAGTAAAATAAACCACATTCAGCACGAAAATAACTAGCAGTAATAAAATAAAGCAGTAAGAAAAAGAATTACTACAGTATACACCACCACAACAGAAGGGAAATAAACATGTACATAACATAAAGTTTCAATAAAGAAAGTACAGGGAGTAACAAAGAAAACTACTCACTACAGTGGAAGAAAAGTACAAAAAGTACTACAGGTAACTCTACTGGACCCTACTGGGCCCAGCTCCCTCCGCAGCCGCTGACTCTGGCTGCTCAGCACTTGGTCCTGAAAAGGTAACAAGAGTGACACGTCAGCGAAACGCTGAGTAGAGTGGCAACTAAAAGCTAGAAGAAGCAGTAGAGTGGACAGTAGCTGTTATATTTTTTCTTTCTTTATTTACGTCTTTCTATCATTTCACTATTGATTTATTTCCCAGATCCTTCTCTTGATCTCGAATGTTCCTCGTGGGAACGATCTTCATTGCAGTCTTTTCCGAAAAGTAGAAGTGACACGTGGTGCTCTCCTAGCCGGGAGAGTCCCCCGTGGTGGTCCTACCCTCAGTCAACCACCCCAAGGTCGCTATCAGACGTAACGGTGACTACGGCACGCACGATAAACGCACGGGTAGCTACCCCTCACTGGCACGCGGTCAGTCATTTCCATTAACGGGTGCGCTCAAAACACAGCATGGAACCAGTATAGGGCAGAGCCCTCTCAGTAACAGGGGTCCAACCCCTCCACAGTCCACGCACCATTGCCTGACTACCCTGGTTTGCCCAGTGGGCCTAACAAGTCGGTGTAGGAGGCTAGTAGAACCCCGGGGCCCGTGGGGTAGCTAATGCTCTCCCTACACTAGTAGCTCTCCTCGGTACTGCATACGCGAGGGCCAGCAAGTCGGTGTACAGTGGCCAAACCCACCCCGGTCTCAACCCGAAGGCGGCAAGCTCCCCTCTACACTAAGAGGTAAGGTGTGCTCTCTTTAGTACCACATACCCAAGGGACAGCACACTTCCCTGTTCCACTTTCTCAGTTCCATTCTATTCTCTTTCCAGGAGTTCTACTCCTAATTCCCCGTATGGTTCATGTTCTTTTTGTTTGGCCATTTAGGTTTCACCGTTCTAGTTTTACGTTCATACAACCCATGTTCTCAATCATATTTATTCATTCATAACAGGCAGCTGTTAATCAATTTACAGGCAGCTACTATTTCCTCTCTACTTTCCAAGACTGCAATATTTATATATTTCACTGGTTTTCTAGTCCTAGGATTCATGCCGTACCCTAGGATCTATCATTCAATCTAGTTTTCCAGTCCTAGGTTTCATGCAATACCCTAGTCCTAGGTTTCATGCAATACCCTAGGATCTATTATTCAATCTAGTTTTCCAGTCCTAGGTTTCATGCAATGCCCTATACTCTATTAATTGTTCCACAATTGTAACAAATTTTGTTAAATAAATTAAAAGCCACTCTACCAGCGAAACCGGGAGTACTAGGGGCGTGGTCAACAATCCCGTGCGCCTCCGCAACCCCCAAGACTGCAACGGAACGGGGTCCTAACACAAGAATCAATCACAAGGAGTTTCTCAGAATGGTATACAATTACAGTAAACGGGTAGAGGAATTTATTCTGGAAAGAACGTAACTCGAAACGCGGAAAACGGACTCCGAACGAACCCTAAATGGGCCAAAAACGACGAGTCTGTCCAAAATCAGACGTCTGGAACTTCTTTCAGACGTCTTAAAACGTTGATCATGCCATACCTTCTTCTGCGTAGTCCTTTAGACGTCCAAAAGCTCGCTGGATCGTCTGAAGTCAGTTTCCAGACGTCCGATTGTCACCCTGGACGTCTGGAGGACCTCTCTGTGGTCTGGTACTGCGACCAGATGTCTGATTCACGTGGGATGGCGAGCCCTCGCGCCCTCCCGAGCAGAACCTGCGCACCCACACTCCTGCTCTCAGTACGACGAAATGCAGAAAAACTGCGGCGGATGGTTGCAAGGCCGTACACGCGAAAAAGAAGGTAAGAAAATATCTTACTTGTCAGACATCTGGACCGTCCCGCAGACGTCTTCAGCGTCATCCGGACGTAAGTCCAGATGTCCGATTCTAGAAAATTTTCTAGAACCAGAGCCCAATCCGCTCTCTGCCTGCGACGCATCGCCGCGTCGCGCCTTGTCCACCTGCTGCTCGAGCTGCAGCAGCCCCTCCGCGACACCCTACGCCCGCCGCTCCCCCACTCGCTCGTGCTCTCGCACTGGCAGGGAGAAGGAGAAGAGAAGGGCGGAGGAGATGAGGGTGAGGGAGAGGGCGAGAGCTTATATAGGCAGCGAGGGGAGAGAGAAAAGAGGGAGATGGTGTATCTCTAGGTAGAGAGAGGAAAAGAAGACGAAGGCGGCGGGTGCAGTCTGCACGCAGAAGCAACCCGGTACGCCGAAAAAATTTATTACCAGACGTCTAGGCCACTTCCCAGACGTCTTAAAAGTCCGTCTGATGCCACGTTCGTAACAATATAACAAACTCAAAGGAAGTTTCGTCCCCGAAACTTGCGCTAACTAGGGTGCGAAAAAGAACAACAACATATATATAGATAACAAACTCAAAGAGGACCGAAGCCGGTCTGAAAAGACATACCCGCGAAGAGCTCTGGGTACCGTTCCCGCATTGCCGCCTCAGGCTCCCAGGTAGCCTCCCCGTACCGCTGGCTCCTCCACAAAACTTTCACCAGGGGTACTTGCTTTCGTCTCAAACTGCGGACGGCTTTGTCAAGAATCTGTACTGGCCACTCGGGGTAGGTCAGGTCGTCGCCCACCTTGACGCTCTCGTGACTCAGGACGTGACGGGGATCGGCAACGTACTTCCTGAGGTTGGACACGTGGAACACGTCGTGCACACCAGAAAGCTGAGGAGGCAGGGCAAGTCCATAAGCAACGGGTCCAACCCGCTCCAGGACCTCAAAGGGCCCCACGAACCTCGGCGCGGGCTTCCCTCTCACCCCAAACTGCTGCAGGCCCTTCGTGGGTGAAACACGAAGGAAGACGTGGTCCCCAACCTCAAACTGCACCTCTCTGCGTCTCCAATCCGCGTAGCTCTTCTGCCTGCTCCTGACAGTGCGGAGTCGCCTGTGGATCTACTCAACTACCTCCTGACTCTGCTGGATCAACCTGGGGCCAACCTCCCACTTGGTCCCCACCTCAACCCAACTCAAGGGTGCCGTGCACCTTCGTCCGTACAGAGCCTCGTAAGGAGCCATGCCAATGCTCGAGTGATAACTGTTGTTGTATGCAAACTCCGCCAGGGGCAAGTGCTCCTCCCAAGAGCCCCTCCAGTCCAGTACACAGGCACGCAAAAGGTCCTCAAGTGTCTGTATCGTGCACTCAGACTGTCCGTCCGTCTGGGGGTGGTAAGTCGTACTGAATCTCAATCGCATCCCCAGGGCCTGCTGAAACTCAGCCCAAAACTGGGACGTAAAGCGGGTATCCCGGTCGGATACGATCGCCCGTGGAACTCCATGTAGACGTACCACGTCACGGATATACCTCTCTGCCAACTGTGCTGGTCCCAAAGTGACTCGGATCGGCAAGAATCGTGTCGTCTTCGTCAGTCTATCCACAATTACCCAGACTGCGTCGTGTCCTCGCTGGGTAACAGGTAAGCCCACCACCAAGTCCATGGTGATGCTCTCCCACTTCCACTCCGGCACTGGAAGCGGCTGTAGCTGCCCTGCAGGCCTCTGATGCTCGGCTTTCATCTGCTTGCACACTAAACACTGCTGCACGAATTCACCCACATCCCGCTTCATCCCCCTCCACCAAAACTCGCGTCTCAGGTCGTGGTACATCTTCGTGTTTCCGGGATGTATAGTGAATCTAGAACCGTGTGCCTCAGTCAGGAGCTCTCTCAACAGCTCCTCGTCTCTGGGAATGCACAAACGTCCCCTCAGGCGCAGCACCTGGTCTGTGAAAGAGAAGTCCCCTGGGTCTCCTGACAGCACTCTGTCGCGCAAGGACTGCAAGTACGGATCGGCCATCTGTCTTGTGATGATGCGGTCTAACAACTCCGGCTTAGTCTGTCGTGTCACAGTCACTGCCCCACAGTGCCCCCGTAACTCTAGGGGTCGCCAACTGCCCATCTCCTCCAAAAGGCTCCAACTCTGTAACTGTAAACTGGCCAAGTGTGAGGGCGCCTTCCGGCTCAAGGCGTCAGCCACCACGTTGGCCTTTCCCGGGTGGTAGGAAATGCTGCAGTCATAGTCCTTCAGGAGCTCCAACCAACGTCTCTGTCTCATGTTGAGCTCCTTCTAATCAAAAAGGTATCTGAGGCTCTTGTGATATGTGAAAATCTCGAAGGTCTCACCGTACAAGTAGTACCTCCAGGTCTTTAGCGCAAAGACAACAGCTGCCAGCTCCAGGTCGTGGGTAAGGTAGGTATGCTCATGGGGCTTCAGTTGTCGCGAAGTGTAAGCGACAACGTGACCCCTCTGCATGAGCACACCCCCTAACCCCTGCAAGGAGGCGTCTGTGTACACAACGAACCGGCCACTACTGGCAGGAATGGTGAGCACGGGAGCTGAAGTCAACCTCTCCTTCAGCTCCTGAAAACATGCCTCACAGGCGTCCGTCCAAGTGAAGGGCACGTCCTTCCGGGTCAATTGTGTCATAGGACACGCAATCTGTGAAAAACCCCTCATGAATCGTCTGTAGTAGCCTGCTAGTCCTAGGAAACTGCGAATCTCAGTGACTGTACGCGGTCTCTCCTACCTGAGCACTGCCTCGACCTTGGCTGGGTCCACCGCCAAGCCGTCCCTAGAGATCACATGACCTAAGAAGGTCACCTCCCTCAACCAGAACTCGCATTTGCTGTATTTGGCGTACAGCCTACGTCATCTCAGTGTGTCCAGAACCATCCGCAAGTGCTATCCGTGCTGCGCCTGATCTCGAGAATAGATGAGTACATTGTCAATAAATACCACCACGAGCTGGTCCAAGTATGGTCTAAACACCCGGTTCATCAGGTCCATGAAAGCAGCGGGGGCATTGGTCAGCCCAAACAGCATGACCAAAAACTCGTAGTGTTCGTACCGGGTGCAGAAAGCTGTCTTGGAGATGTCTGCCTCCCTGATCCTCAACTGGTGGTATCCGGACCTCAGGTCGATCTTGGAGAACACCGTGGCACCTCGCAACTGGTCAAACAAGTCGTCGATCCTCGGCAGCGGATATCTGTTCTTGATGGTGACCCTATTCAGCTGTCGGTAGTCCACACAAAGGCGTAGGGTACCATCCTTCTTCTTTACAAATAGTACCGGGGCTCCCCAAGGGGACGCACTGGGCCTCACAAAGCCCTTCTCCAAAAGCTCGTGCAACTGAGACTTGAGCTCTCGCAGCTCAAGCGGTGCCATCCTGTATGGTGCGGTGGAGATGGGGCTGGTCCCTGGTACTAGGGAGATCTCAAACTCGATCTTACGCTCGGGTGGTAGTCCTGGTAACTCGCCTGGGAACACGTCAGGGTACTCTCTGACCACCGAGATTCTCTGGAAGTCTGCCCCAGGGCTGGGCTCTGCCACCACACTAGCTAGGAAGCCCTCACACCCCTGGCTCAAAAGTCTCGCCGCCCGAAGTGCTGAAATGCACCTGAAGCCTCCGTCCACTGGCTGACCGTGAAACTCGAAATAAGGCAACTCCGGTATGGAGAAGGCGATCTTCCTCTCAAAACAGTCCACCAAAGCGTGATAAGCGGACAACCAGTTCATCCCTAGAATTACGCCAAAGTCCTCCATATGTATCATAATCAGGTCAGCTGGCAGACTATGTCCCCCGATACTGACCTCGCAACCCGTGTACACCTCCTCAGCTACAAACAGCTGACCACTCGGTCCTCTGATTACGAACGGATTCTCTAACAGCACAAAATCCTACCCCAAATTAATTGCGAAACTAACTGCGATAAAAGAGTGCGTAGCACCGGAATCGAAAAGTGTGTAAACGAATCTGCCGAAAACTGAAACCATACCTGCCACCACCGATCCCGAAGCTCTGGCATCCCTATGTGTCAGGGTGTTGATACGCCCCTCAGCTCTAGGTGCGGACGAAACAGCCACACTCTGTGTCGGACGGGTAGGTGCTGGTCGGTACCCTCCTTGTGACTGCTGTCCACCTCTTCGCGCCTGGGAACTGCGGCCTCCTGCGCGCCGTACAGTGCTCGACGCGGGAAGTATCTACTGATCTCCTGCCTTAGACGGGCAGTCCCTCCTGATGTGGCCCGGCTGGCCACACTGGTAGCAGAGGGGAACCCGACTCCCGCCCTCAGTGGGTCCCTGCTGTCGGCTGGGCGGGGGTCCGGTGCTGGCGGCTCGCCCTTGTCGAGGGCCACTGATGGCCCTGCAAAACGTGACGGCTCTCCTGCGGACGCCACGTGTCTCCTCTCTCGCCGGCCTTGTGAAAAGTCTGGCTGGAAGGGCCTCTTCCGCCCGCCGTCAGTGTCTCGCGCGGACGAGTTGGTCTCCTCGTAGGTCATAGCTGCCTCCACCACCCTCGAAAACGTAGGCAGCTTCAGGGGTTTGACATACCCTCGAATCGCAGGCCGGAGCCCCTCGGTGAACCTCCAAAGGCGCTCTTCCTCAGTGGCTACCGCTATCGCTGCAAAGCGAGACAACTCCAGGAAACGCGTGCGGTACGCTCTCACGGTCATCGTCCCCTGGCGGAGAGTGTGGAACTCTCGCCTCCTCTGGTCCTGCCACGTCTGGGGAAAGTACTGCTCGCAGAAGAGGGTGATGAACTGATCCCAAGTCGGTTCGTCCCTCTCCTGTCCCCTGACCGCCCTCCACCACTTGTGTGCCGCATTCTCCAGCTGGTATGTGGCAAAGGCCACGCGGCACTCCACCGGGGGACGAAGGGTGTCGAAAATCTTCTCAAGCTGCTTGAGCCAGTCCTCTGCCTCGGTCGGGTCCTCATCCCCCTTGAAGGAGGGGGGCTTCAGCTTCCGGAAGTGCCCGAAGAACTCGAAGTGACGCTGCAGTGGAGATGCTGGTGCACCTCCAGGTAAAGGAGCCTCGTGCACAGAAGTGTCGGAGGAAGGTGGGGGCGGTGGCGGCCCATCCCCTCCCCCATGTCCAGCGCCGCGTTCGTCGTGTGGTCCCACAGAGGACTCCCCCTCCGCAGCCCCAGGGAGAGGCGCTCGAGGCGGTGGGTGGAGCTCCTCTCGCACAATATCCCGTATCAGCTGGGCGAGGTCCTGGGCCTGAATGCTCGGAAGCAGTGGCTGGTCCACCGAGGCGTCGACAGCAGCACGCCCACCTCACCGACCTCGTCCCCGGCCGTGCCCGCGGCCCGCCTCGCTAGTCTCGCGACGAGGCAGCTCTTGCAAGGAGACGCGAAACAGAACGAAAACACGTCAATATGGAACGATATCTAACGAAAAATTCTAAGAGCTTATGCCAAAAGAAATGTTGTGGTGGCTACTCTAGTCACAGACATGTGAATTGGTTATTTTCCAGTCAGTTGGTTCACTTCTCGGGACGACCTTGCTCTGATACCATCTTGTAACGACCCGATTCCCGAATCCCTACGAGACACGAGAATCGGACCGACTCGACTAATCCCAAGACCTAGTCGTCCAACGGGAAAGTAACCAAAAGAGCAGTAAAATAAACCACATTCAGCACGAAAATAACTAGCAGTAACAAAATACAGTAGTAAGAAAAAGAACTACTGCAGTATACACCACCACAACAGAAGGGAAATAAACATGTACATAACATAAAGTTTCAATAAAGAAAGTACAGGGAGTAACAAAGAAAACTACTCACTACAGTGGAAGAAAAGTACAAAAAGTACTACAGGTAACTCTACTGGACCCTACTAGGCCCAGGGTCCTCCACAGCCGCTGACTCTGGCTGCTCAACACCTGGTCCTGAAAAGGTAACAAGAGTGACACATCAGCGAAACGCTGAGTAGAGTGGCAACTAAAAGCTAGAAGAAGCAGTAGAGTGGATAGTAGCTGTTATATTTTTTCTTTCTTTATTTACGTCTTTCTATCATTTCACTATTGATTTATTTCCCAGATCCTTCTCTTGATCTCGAATGTTCCTCGTGGGAACGATCTTGATTGCAGTCTTTTCCGAAAAGTAGAAGTGACACGTGGTGCTCTCCTGGTCGGGAGAGTCCCCCGTGGTGGTCCTACCCTCAGTCAACCACCCCAAGGTCGCTGTCAGACGTAACGGTGACTACGGCACGCGCAATAAACGCACGGGTAGCTACCCCGCACTGGCACGCGGTCAGTCGTTTCCGTTAACGGGCGCGCTCAAAACACAGCACCGAACCAGTATAGGGTAGAGCCCTCTCAGTAACAGGGGTCCAACCCCTCCACAGTCCACGCACCCTCGCCTGACTACCCTGGTTTGCCCAGTAGGCCTAACAAGTTGGTGTAGGAGGCTAGCAGAACCTCGGGACCCGTGGGGTAGCTAGTGCTCTCCCTACGCTAGTATCTCTCCTCTGTACTGTATACGCAAGGGCCAGCAAGTCGGTGTACAATGGCCAAACCCACCCCGGTCTCAACCCGAAGGCGGCAAGCTCCCCTCTACACTAAGAGGTAAGGTGTGCTCTCTTTGGTACCACGTACCCAAGGGACAGTACACTTCCATGTTCCACTTTCTCAGTTCCATTCTATTCTCTTTCCAGGAGTTCTACTCCTAATTCCCCGTAGGGTTCATGTTCTTTTCGTTTGGCCATTTAGGTTTCACCGTTCTAGTTTTACGTTCATACAACCCATGTTCTCAATCATATTTATTCATTCATAACAGACAGCTGTTAATCAATTTACAGGCAGCTATTATTTCCTCTCTACTTTCCAAGACTGCAACATTTATATATTTCACTGGTTTTCTAGTCCTAGGATTCATGCCATACCCTAGGATCTATCATTCAATCTAGTTTTCCAGTCCTAGGTTTCATGCAATACCCCAGTCTTAGGTTTCATGCAATACCCTAGGATCTATCATTCAATCTAGTTTTCCAGTCCTAGGTTTCATGCAATACCCTAGGATCTATCATTCAATCTAGTCTTCCAGTCCTAGGTTTCATGTAATGCCTTACACTCTATTAATTGTTCCACAATTGTAACAAATTTTGTTAAATAAATTAAAAGCCACTCTACCAGCGAAACCAGGAGTACTGGGGGCGTGGTCAACAATCCCGCGTGCGTCCGCAACCCCCAAGACTACAACGGAATGGGGTCCTAACACAAGAATCAATCACAAGGAGTTTCTTAAAACGGTATACAATTACAGTAAACGGGTAGAGGAATTTATTCTGGAAAGAACGTAACTCGAAATGCGGAAAACGGACTCCGAACGAACCCTAAACGGGCCAAAAACGACGAGTCTGTCCAAAATCAGACGTCTGGAACTTCTTCCAGACGTCTTAAAACGTCGATCATGCCATACCATCTGCGTAGTCCTTCAGACGTCCAGAAGCTCGCTGGATCGTCTGAAGTCAGTTTCTAGTCGTCCGATTGTCACCCCGGACGTCTGGAGGACCTCTCCGTCGTCTGGTACTGCGGCCAGACGTCTGATTCACGTGGGATGGCGAGCCCTCGCGCCCTCCCGAGCAGAACCTGCGCACCCACACTCCTGCTCTCAGTACGACGAAACGTAGAAAAACCGCGGCGGATGGTTGCAAGGCCGTACATGCGAAAAAGGAGAAGGTAAGAAAATATCTTACTTGTCAGATGTCTGGACCATCCCGCAGATGTCTTCAGTGTTGTCCGGAAGTAAGTCCAGACGTCTGATTTTGGAAAATTTTCCAGAACCAGAGCCCGATCCGCTCTCCACCCGCGACGCACGGCCGCATCGCGCCCTGTCCGCCTGCTGCCCGAGCTGCAGCAGCCCCTCCGCGACACCCCACGCCCGCCGCTCCCCCACTCGCTTGCGCTCTCGCACTGGCAGGGAGAAGGAGAAGAGAAGGGCGGAGGAGATGAGGGTGAGGGAGAGGGCGAGAGCTTATATAGGCAGCGAGAGGAGAGAGAAAAGAGGGAGATGGCATGTCTGCAGGTAGAGAGAGGAAAAGAAGACGAAGGTGGCGGGTGCAGTCTGTGCGCATATGCGCGCAGATGCAACCCAGTACGCCGAAAAAATTTATTACCAGACATCTGGGAAGGGTCCCAGACGTCTGGGCCACTTCCCAGACGTCTTAAAAGTCCGTCTGATGCCACGTTCGTAACAAGAACTTCTTAATATCAATGTGACACAATAAGAGTGGAAAGTAGTCTTGCAACGTGTGTCTCTACAAGGCAAAAGTCCTCCTCTATTTATAGAGGGCATAGAAAGGCTTTGGAAGCCCTTAGAAAGCTTCCAAAACCGTTGGGGTTGAACCCAAGGTAAAACAGGTTGTAATCAGAATCAATCATGATTTTGACATGGTCATCAGACGTTTGGTCCAGGTATTAGACGTCTGGAAAACCTGTTTAAGACGTCTGGGAACTCAGTCAGATGTTTGATTCTATTCGGGTTTCCTTCCTGACTTGGCTCAAACCTAAAATAGGATTTTAGTGCATGGCCATCAAACGATATACAGGATGTCTAGCCCTAGGTCTGGACATTTGAAAACCTATTGTACTGCGGAAATGGATTCCCAAGATAGGTTAACGGCTAAGAAATTTGACAAAGGAGATTTTGGGTCAGCTGAGGCTAAACGGTCACTAATCAGACGTTTGGAGTCCTATACGGACGTCTGATATAAGCCTAGCAGTCATATTCCTCACTGATTACTTGGTAGCTAACTTTCCACTAATTGGATGTCTAGCACAAACATCAGACGTCTTCTAGGACGTCTGAACTAAGGTCTGGATATCTGATTTCATCAGACAAAAGCTACAAAGTATAGCCTAAATTATTGGATATCTGAGTCAACAGTCAGACGTCTTAAAAGTCACTATCAGTCGTTTGATTTCCAGATTAGACGTCTGATTAGGATGTCAGAATCCTATTTTGATTTTTTAAGTTCTCTACAGAAAATCTAAGTATCATAGGGTTGTGCAGGTGTTCCTAGGACTACTTTAAAGGTTCTTTGAGGCTCTTTCACATAAGATCTAAGAAAGGAATAAAGAGTAAAACAAAGAAATAAAATTACATAGAACAAGATAAAAGGAAATTTATCATATTCTTGTCTTCACGCTTCTTCAGGCTATCGCTTCTCGTGAAGCTCCTCTATTCTCTGTCAAGCTCCTCCAATTCGCCATGGATGCGAGCTCGAATTCCGTCTGAACACGTTTCCATTTGCAATTAACCTAAAATATAAGACTTCAAGTGCAAATGTTAAATAACACGTGTTTTATTATCATCAAAATAAACGATCGTAATACTTTAGCATCAACAATCCTTTCCTCTCCATACCCTTTCTTCCTCTTGTTATGTTGCTATGTAATAGAGCTTAGGTTTGTACGTATTATAATGGATCGGTGCTCCTCAATTGAGTGAGGAGGTTATATTTATAAATGAGGAATCAATAACTTTACAACATAATGGTACTGACTTCTAACAATCATGAAGCCTGACCTTATAGTTTAAGGTATTTACAAGTAAGTACATCAATACCTCTATTTGCAGAGGCTCCATATAGTTCCCTGATTTAATCTCATATTTGATATGAATAATATCTGGCGTGAGTGAGCAATACTGAGTATAGGATTAGGTTGGGGGACCAAGCATAAACAAATAAATAAAAGAATATCTCCTAATTTTCTCCTACATCGAGAATACTTCTCTTTCTTGCTTCTTTCTTTAAGAAAATGCATAATACATGAATGTGATATCGTATTGTTTTTCTTCAATGTCATAACTAATTGATTTCATTATTGCAATATTGAAGAACTGGGGCTTATTAAATGATGGCATTGTAAATTAAATTGTTTTTACTAGACCATTTGGTTCATGATTTATTGGAGGCTTGGAGCAGATTGAGTAGAGGTGTTTTATTTATTTGATTTGTTACATTGCATCAGGCTTTCAATTTTTTTTTTATAGGACTTTTACCTATTTTAGTCTCCTGTCGCTTGATTTAGTTTCTTTCTCTTCGATTCTGGTTGGGTGGCAATAGCCATTCTAAGTTGCGTGGAGGCTTTTATTCTTGTGCTTTTCTTTTGATTTTGAACTGTTTATTTTGACTTACTTACCTATTGCAAATTGCATGTTATATCAAGTGGATAGGTGTATTTGTTGTTAGGCAACTAGTGATTCTATCGCTAGATGGTTGACACTTGGTCCTCATGTGGGTCCAGAGCACCACACACCTCCCTCTCCTCACCTCCTCCATTTGCCTCTCCTTTGATGGCCTCCATCCACCTTCTCTACTTCCCTCAATCCACCTCTCATCCAACCACTTCCTTTGTTCGCCTCCCTATCCTCACCTCCTCTATCCACCTCCCTGCCACAACACCCTCCTTTGAATGGGGCAAAGGGGGAGAAGGAGCAGAAAGTCTGAAACTTATAAATCAACAGGCTGAAGGTGACCAAATTGCTTATAAATCATCAGGCAGCAAGTCTAAGACTTTGAAATCCTCTATTTTGGGGCATAGGGGATAAATTATGTGAAGTAAACATTTAACGGGGGCAATGGGGACCAAGAGTGAATCAAGCACGTCCAGGTGGCCGAAATAACTACTTGGATTTTGTATATCCTGATGGGAAGCCACTGATTTATCTTTATTTTGATCATTTTTTGGTTAAGTTTGTTGCAGGTGCTATGAAAATTAGTACATTGGGCAAATTTTTCTAAAAAAATTATAGTTGCATTAAATCAAAGGTAACTTGGGCAAAATCTTTAGGCTGATCTGTAAGAGCGAAGCAACACCTATGTATATTGTGATATCCCTAGACGATATTCCATTTCAGCCAAAATAGGAAAAAAAACAACTCTAGAGGATATTCTCAAAGATGGAATCGTATGTGTCAATGAAGCTTCTGCCCAAATTAATATATCCAATATCAAGTGACTTCTGGTTGTTGTTGTCCGCCCATAAATAACTTGCATATGAGCTTTTCTGCTGTATCAACAAAAAAACTGCACCAAAAAAGAGCTTGGTCTACAATATCTCTTGTTAAAGCATTTGATGTTCATAGTAGATGTCTATAATGTATTTAAGTTTTGACTCAGAATGATTCAGTTGGATCAGAGCATGGCATTGTCGTCAAATTTTTTTTAGTGTGAATGCTATGCTTGATGAGCAACTCAAACTTCTGGTAGATGACTCTATTTTTATTTCCATGCTAACTAAAGAGCCTCTGCCCCTTTTCGTCAGAAGGATCTATGAGAAAATTTGCTCTACCCTTTAAAGAACAATTGTTCATCTTTTTTTTCTTGAACAAAGAAAAATTATTCATCTATTGCCGAACGTATCTAAGATTTTCATCTGTCCATTTCTGCAGACGGTCCCTTTATTCATCTATTATGGCAGTCCTCTTCATAGTTTTTCCTTGGAGATATAAGAAGGTGATTGCTTGATGTTGGTAGTCATCTAACTTTGCAAACTCGACAAGGAATATAATTCTGAACTAACATAAGGCTTCTTCCCTCAACACAAAATTATTTCTTTCCAGCCTATTAGATCAGCAACATAGCTGTGGCCCTGTTATTTCTGGATTTGTAAAAAACAATTTTAGAAGAAATGTATATCAAAATTGAGGAAGAAGCAATCCAATCTACTGCAGCCTGTGGCTCTTGCCCAAATTTCCTTTGAAAAGCAACAAGTGAGAGAGTGACGTGGGATCCATTATGGGAGTAAAACCTTTTCCATTGCTTCACCCCTTCTAAACACTTTCCATGGAGGTGAGATGACATGGTGAGAGATGGGTTTGTGATCGGTGGAAGGTGTGGGAGATGGGAGATGGGTGGGAGAGGTAGAAGGTGGATTGCTTGGTTGGCTTGAGGTGTTGAAGATGGGGGTTTGTGGGGTGCCATTAATGGGTTGGGGAGTGGAGAGGCAACGGAAACATGGATCTGTGGGGGAAAAAGGGTGCCGCGTCCATGCACTATTTTTGTTTTTAATTCAACAGATGGAACTTTTTACATCCAATGGTGGGAGAAGAGGCAAAAGGTTTTCTATATCTAATATCTGTATTAAAATATCAATCATACCATTGCGTAATAGCGAAAGTTTGAATCTATGCTTCATTATTTATCATTTTAAAATTATTTGATCTCTGTATCTGTGCCTACTCTAGAAGTTTTTTTTTGGCTTCTCCAGTTCTTAATTCTATCTTTGGCACGTAGCTGCTCCATGGAGTTGTAATGATATTGAGCCATATTACTGGGACTTTGGTACTGCTAGCACTTTTTTGTGAATAAAATTTACCCATTCTCCTTTTTTTTCACAAAAAAAAAAAAAATTTACCCATTCTCAGGGAAAAATAAAGAAAAAGAGGAGCCTCCCATGGGCGGTTGGCCTCATTTCTCTCCCCCATCAGATACTGTACTCAAGCCGCTAATGACATCAACGTGCAAATTCCTACCGCTCGCCAAGTTTATTTTGCATCACCATATATATCCTCATGCCTGTTTAACTCACTTCTGACTCACGTTCCTCTCATGTACCGGTGCCTTACCTCTTCCATTTTTCTCTATATTCTTCAATCTTCTCTAATGTAGTTTACCTTGACAAATATCTCATATAGATTTCTCGACCTTGATTCTTTGGTCCAGTAATTACTCAGGGCATCCAAATTAATATTTAGGGGTGTATGGTTTGATACTAAGACATGTAGCTAGGCGGACAGGATTAGTTCATAAAGTACATGCTAGAGTCCTAATAATATAAAATAAAGGACATCTTGTAATTGATTTTGTTTCTTTTTAATTTTTTTTAATTTTTTTTGACCCCTGACCTAAGGGATAAGATTCCACATGCCTATACCCCCTTGTAAGGCAGTGATGGGGGGTTTTGAACGAGGGATCTTTATCTTAGGCCTAGTTTGATTCGCAGAATTGGGTCGGAATTCGGAAAACCCTGCTTTTGTGTCCGTTTAGATCTAGAATTGGGCTTTTAATACTGGAATAAAATAATTTTATCTTGTAATTCTTTGACATGACATAATTTTTAATTAAATGTCCATTTCAGTTTTTTCTTCCCACCCAAACAAATAAAAAAAAGAGTTACCTAATTCCTCCGACAATTTAATATTTTCTTAATTTCATGTGAAATTCTATATATATATATATATATATATATTACGTCCTCTAATCAAATTTGAGTGAGTAGAGTACGGTTTTGGAGTTATTGATTTTTCTTGGATGAAAAAAAATCAATTAGGCCTGTTAGACACATACGGCTTCTTCATTTTACCCCGGAGTTCGTTGGCTATCGGATGAAAAAAGAAAAAAAGGGAAAAAAACAAGACAATTCGGGGTTCGATTCAACATCGGAGGCCGTATCCCAGACGGCTGCCAGCTGTCAGCCCCGCGGACTCCTGCACCGGTACGGCACCTCCTCGTGACGCGGGCCCTCGGAATCACCCCCAACACGAAAAGTGCCAACGTGGACCACTGTCAGCGGATTCGAGCGGAAACTATTAAATACGACACGATACCCACCCCACGCGTCCGTTCCCATTCCACACCACCCCACACGGCCACTGTTATTGTCTCGCTATGCTCATGTCCACCCTTCCTTCCTTCTCCTCCTTCTCTTCGCCTCCTCGTCAACAACCGCCACGAACACCACCACCAACCGCATCCTCACCACCTCCACAGCGAGAGCAGAAGCTCGATCTCACCGAGAACCTTCCGGAACCTTCGTTGCAAGTCCCTTCCCCGTACCAAGCGGTCGCTCTCGTCGCCACCGCGTACGGGGAGGGTGGAGGTGGGGAAGGGGAGGGAATTCGCTAGGGTTTTTCTCGAACCCCGAGGGAGGGGGATGGCTTCGGCGTGGTACTGAGGTGGAATTCGTCGTCGTCCAAAGTTTCCCGGTGGGGACCGGCCCTATCGGAGATGGATTTGGTCGCGAGCTGCAGGGTCGGTGTGCCTTTGGATTCTCTCGTTTGTAATTGCGGGTGATCTTGTGGAATTCGGCTGAGGCGCGTTTGATTGCAAGGGTGCGAGTGTTAATCTGCTGGTGTGGAGTGAGAGAGGCTGTACTTCTGGTAGAAGTGAAGGCAACGAGTGTGCGCGTTTGGATCGTGCGTGTGTGTGTTGTTTTTGTTGCACTGAGGGTTCAGGTACTGATTGGTTACTTATGGCCGGAGAAAGAGGTTAGTTAATAAGGCCTTGGCTTTTCTTTGAGGTGATAATGATCGGAAAGTGTTGGATTGTGATGCTGCTCGGTGAAGCCGCTGATCTTGGGGTTGTTTGGATATCCACAATTGCCGTATTGTGTACGAGATGAATGGTGGGGATCGGAGGGATCTGGATACATGCCCTCGAGTGGGGGAAGGCGTATCTGTTATTCGCCGTCATGTTAAAACTGATCATGTAGTAGATACGTACGCTGTCGATGTATACCTTAACTGATGTAATCGGTGGAGAGAGGAGAGAGAAGAAAGAGAGAATGTGTGTACGTGTAGGATGATCAGAACCAGTGTGGGATGAGGGATGAATCATGGGTCAATTCACCGAGGATGATGATCTTGGATGTTGAGTTATCTTCGCTCAGGTCAAAACAGTTCAAGTGCATCCGTGCTTGTTTGTTGGTTTAGTTTGAAATGACAGTGGTGAGCAATAATCTGGAGAGATATGTGCTTCGTGGATATTGGTGTGTTTTTCAAGTTGTTAAGTGTTCTGGGGTTGTTAAGTTGGCATCATTGTGCTGTCCTTTGTTTCCCAGAAATGGAAAGGTTTTTGATTGCCATTAGACAAGTAGCGGGTGTATTATGGGTTCTTTGGTTTTTTTTTGTTGGATTGATTGGGACAAGAAAATTCTGAATGACAAGGCATGAAATATTGGAGAGATTTTAGAATCAGGAGATGCTGGGTTTTTCGGACTGTCTGATATGTTCTAGTGGTCGAATACAAGTGGAGACAGGTATAGATATGCATTTCGCTGCTATTTTGATATCTCTGAAGGATATGGATATAAAAGGAACACGGAAATGGATATGGGTGCTCATATCCGTAAAAATCCATTCCATATCCTTGCCCATTTTGGATATATGTGTATATGTTAAGATGTCATTTATTTTACATATATGTATTATCAAAGTAATATTGATATGGAATGTTATATATCATGCACTTACCTATTCTTGTATATTTCTTCTAGATTTACTATATATTTAACATTTGTTTTCAAGAATTTCTGCAAACAATTCCCACCAACGCTGTACCAGTCATCCGCGTTTTCAAGAGTTTCTGCAAACACCACCTCTCTATTGATTTTAGTTGACAACAATATCAACGCGTAATAGTTTGGGTCATTGAATCCACTATTTGTCATGAGTGCTTATTTGATGATTCTTCTACACATACACACAAGTTCATATCCACCCCTGCTAGCAATGCACATTGTATTTGCTGGATTGCAATTTTTCATTCTTCCTTGTTGCATTTTCTTTTCAGGAGAAATTGCCCTATTTTCGTATAAAGGATCTCAAGGATATCTTGACCCAGCTAGCCATTTCAAAGCAAGGAAAGAAGCAGGTTAGACACACATCTTCTGTATTGTGTTAATTAGCTGCTAATTCTATCAATATTCAAGATTGTTCTTTTTTTTTTTCTTAAACCATCATGTATCCCTTTCTTTAGTCTGTAATTTTTTTCCTTCTCCTTTAATTTTGTAGTTCATGGTGAAAAACATCATTTTGTATATCCTTATAAAAATATCATTTTGTATATGAGAGTTTATCATGCAAAGAAAGTTTGATTGGGCACTTGATGCTGGGAATGTTTGATTGAATGTAAAGGATGATGATTTCAGATGTTTCACTCTTGAAGATTTTAATCCAATAGTATGTTGACAATGATTACTATGGAAATGGTGCTAATGGTTGTGTTGTTAAGTTAAATTGCTAATGGAACTTATTAAAGAACCGATTAGCATTTGGTTAATAAGTTTGATACTATGATTGGGTTGTCCTAAGAAGATTCCATGTCAATATTTTGATAGTGATTGGCAAAAGTATAAGCTAAAAGAATGAAAAAGGGACAACGATGTAAGCACCTCAATCTGCTAAGAAGTCTGGAAGAATCTCCTGGACGTGGTGCTCACTTATAAAATTAAGATGGTGATTGATGCCATGTCTCTGAAGTTTCCCTACCAAGAGAGGGTGACGTAATAATTGCGGAAATAAATATAAACAATCTCACAAAATACAATCGCACAAAAGGTACAAAGATTTTTAGGTGGAAATCCAAATCGGGTGAAAACCACCACCTAACCCTCTCGAGTTAGGATTTTCCGATCAACCAAGTTGATCAAAATCCACTGAACGAATCACTTTAAACGAGGGTGATTCAACCTCAATTACAACCACGCTACTTAAACGAGGGTAGCGTACCTCAACCCCTTCTCTCCACGAGAAGGATTTTGTCTTCCGAAGGAGACGGGAATTCGCAAAGCGAATACCCAACCAAATAACAAAGATAAAAGAAACAACAAGTTCTATAGAGCCAATAAAGTAATTTTAAACCTAGCTTCTATAAGAATTAGGAAACTCCCCTTTGCAAGGAGTGCGTCGAGTTGATGACGCGGTGCGTGAGCCATGCGACGGCGTAACTTCGTTCTCGTGAACTACGGCGGGAGAGCGGATGCGCGAAGCTTGATGCTCTCAAGATGATGGAACTTGAGCTTGGAGAGCAAGGGCTTGTTTTCTTGGACACAAAAGAGTAGAACTATGTTGCTTAGGTGTGTCTAGGTTTCTCTTGGTGTGTGTTGGTGTGTAAAGGCTCCCCTCTATTTATAGAGGCCTTAGGAAGGCTTTGGAAGGCTTAGAAAAGCTTCCATAGTCGTTGGGTACAAAGCCCAAGTGAATTAGCCCGAAATCAGGAACAATCATTGCACTGACAGGCTTATCAGACGTCTAATTCTGGCATGAGACGTCTGGAAGTTCACTTTAAGACGTCTGAAAATAAGGTCGGACGTCTGATTTTGGGCGGGTCTCTTCCTGACTTCAATCGGATCTAAACATGATTTTTGTGCAAGTCCATCAGACGACATACAGGATGTCTGGCACAATGTCTGGACATCTAAAAACCTACTTTTTCTGTGGGAATGGATTTCCAAACGTTACAACGGCTAAAAATCTCTGAGAAGAGATTTTGGGTCAGCCGAGGCAAAACGGTCAATTATCAGACGTCTGGAAAGTCCTATGGACGTCTGATAAGGCTCTAACAGTCATATTCTACATTGTTTGCAAAGCCAGCCAACGATCCACTAATTGGACGTCTGGCAAATCCATCAGACGTCTGGCAAATCCATCAGACTGTTCCATCAGACGTCTCCTAAGACGTCTGACAAATCCATCAGATGTCTCCTAAGACGTCTGGTCTAAGGTCTGAACGTCTGATTTCATCAAACAGAACTAACTATGTCCAGCCTAAATGTTATTAGACGTCTGAATCAACAGTCAGATATCTTAAAACACTTTATCAGACGTCTGATTTGGGAATTAGACGTCTGGAAACTCTGTTTGAACCCTACATTGATTTTCTAAGTTCTCTATAGAAAACCTGATATCCTAGGGTTGTGCTGGTGTTCCTAAGACTACTGTTAGGGTACTTTGAGGCTCTTTAATATGAATCTAAGGAAATAAAGAGCAAGAAAATAAAGACAAAAGTACATGAAAGGAATAAAATGGAATTCTATCATATTCTTCTTGTCCTTCCATCTTCAATCTATCGCTCCTCGCGAATCCCCTCTATTCTCCATCAAGCTCCTCCAATCCGACCTGGATGCGAGCTTGAACTCCGTTTAAGCGCGTCTCCAATTACAATTTGCCTGAAATCTAAGACTCCAAGTGCAAATGTTAAATGACGCGTGTTTTATTATCATCAAAACAAATGATCGTGGTGCTCTAGCACCAACAGTCTATTTTCACCATGACTGTGAAAGAAACAGAGATTGCTGTAGTTGATGATTATCGAGATTTGATCTTTGCATATTCCAAGAAGACATGAATCCTTGGAGATATTCGAGGACCTAGTGATATGAGTGGAGAAGCAAGTCAGTCGTAGCACTTGTCCATGTGCTTTGTGCATTCGCATAGGCTGTAAAGTTTACTCCTACCCTCCGGAGAAGAAATCTTCTTTTATAGGAAAATTTCATTCTCTGCCTTATGGCATTTATTTCTCGAAAAGGACTTTAGAAAGTAAAAATATTCTAAGCTTGTCTAAAAATTTCTGGGAGCTTCAGTATCAGTCCAATACCTTTCAGTAAATTACATTTCAGTCCAAAAATTTCAAACATCTTAACCAAAGAAGTTTGTGGAGTTATGAAGCAGCCCAATATTTTTTAGATTTTTACAAGGAGTCCATAGATTCAAAAAAAAAAAAAAAAGATAAGAAGAGGAAGAAGATCTGGGGCATTACCTTTCTCTAGGGCATTTACCCTTCTTTTACTTCTCCAAACATAGATGGCTTTATAAATCCAACAAGGAAAGGGGGAAGTTGAAATTGTATCTCCTATTTCTGTCTATTCCCAGTCACTTTTCCGGAAGGTCCTATATGAGAGAGTCCATATACAATAGAAACCCACTATCTTGAGGTCTTAGATGGGGGAGACAACACTTCATATAGGTCCCTATACAAGAGGGACTTGTTCTTGGAGGTCTCTCTTAGAAGAAATAAGCAAATTTCATTGTTGAGAAATCTTAATTCTTATTATATGAGGGATCGGGAAGAAATTACAAGGAAGCACTTAAAGAAGCATACAAATGTACAACAACATTAAGGAGAAATATAGAAGCAAATCTTGACACCCCCCTTAAGCAATAGATGTCAAGTGTTCTCTCCTTGGTACAACATTGCTCAAACATGAATCTAGGAATTACCTTGGCAAACATGTTTACATTCTGGTCCCTAAAGGAAACATGAATAGTGTAACACCCCCAAGAATTGTACCACATAGTAAACTCATTATAGTGAGTGGTGGGATATAAGAGGATTGAGAATTGCTACTCAACAAATTAGGTTTAAGTATTTTGGGTGGTTACTTGGATTTATGGGGCCCATACCTACTCAATTTTGACATCTCTTTGTACTAGCAATCTCTATTTTGTCAATTTAACATCTTCTGTATGTAACTCTTAACACCTTCATTATGTAAATATTTCTTGCAGGACCTCATAAATCGGATATTAGCTCTGCTCTCAGATGATCAAGGTTTGTTCATTTGTTGGATTTCAATCTTGTATGCCCCTTGGAGTTCATCTGCAACATTAAGAACCCACTTGATAGGATTAAGGATCCATACTTAATCCAAATATATCGACCAATTTTAATTACATTATTAAGTTAGAGTTCAATCTTTGAAGATCTTTGTCATTTTCCAATCGATGGAACTTGAGTATTTCTTCGTAGTGGGATAGCTACCAGTTACAATAATCTAAAAAAAAAAAAAAAATTGGATGATGAATTAGAGGTGATCACTGTTTGTTGATTGGATTTTTGATTATATTTATGTCAAAGGAGCATTTCAGTTCTGTGTAGCCAACTATTTTTTATTGGTAGTTACTAACTTGGATTATAGTTTGTGAAGCCGTATTAAATGAAATTGGAATATCTTTGGGTAAGTGGGTATGGCTCGTAATCCTAAGAAACTAGCGAATGACCGGAGTAGATGTGTCAGTGTCAATCTGTTCCAATAAAACCATGTGTAATTTTGAAATTATAGGGCATTAGTGACCTTTGTGGCTCCTTTAGGGTACAAATGCCACAAATACTGTTGGCTGTTAGCAATCAAATGGAACAGCCCACCGAGTAAGAGATCGAACGGAATATTAAACGACCTCATGGAGCAAACAAGCAATAAAAGTAGTTAAACCAAACCCAGATACCAATTCAGACCACATAGAACAATATACGAAGAGAATGGAAACACACATTGCCATAATATAACTTTTGTTATGAAATAAATTATAGGAAATAAAATTAGGGATTTTATTAGTTATTATTTCCATATTTAGTATTGACTGCATTTAGTAAATGGTGATTGTAATTACTTTATTTGCCCTTGTGTTCTCTCTATAAAAAGAGGGCAATGACCCTTTTCTAAATAACAAAGTTACATTTCCCAAACTCTATATGGTATCAGAGTGGGTTTGATCCCGTGGAAAAGAAGAAACCTTAGAGGAGAAACCCTAGAGGAGGGAGGCCCTCTGGCATGCCACCGGAGAGGCTCTCTCTTCTCCCACAACCTCTCCTTAGCCGTTCTCATCACGTCTCCACTGCACCCTAAAACCTTAGAGGTGGAGCCCCACCTTGTAGCCATGGCCTTCTCCGTCGCCCTCTGCCACACATGCACTGCTCTGGATCGCGATCGATGCCACCCTCGTTCATGGATCCCCATGGCCACTGCCACGATGGCCACAGTGGCTGGCGTCACCATGGTCCTCTACTTCGTCGTCGATTGCCGCCTCCTCGCCGGCAACGACTCCACTGAGCCGAAGGACATGGAGCCCCTGTGCTTGGAGACGAGGAGTCTCTCCTTGAGGCCCGCACAGTCTCCGTCCATGTGATGCGAGGCGGGGAGGGCACTCCCTCACTGCTCTCTTCCTGTCCGCCGCCGTCAGAAGCGGCATTCCCTCTCTATGCTCCTCTTCGCCGCACGTCGTTGTCCTCTACTCCTCTGGTCAGATCGTCACCTTGCTGTCCCTGATGTTGCTGTTGTCGAGGGAGAGAGCAGCACCGGCAAAAAAAAGGAAGAGAGGGCCGGCAGAATAGAATGAAAGAAGAGGAGGAAGAGAACCCTCTTCGAGTCTTTGGTGTTTCTTAAAAAAAAACAAATATTTAGGGTTATTTATGATTGAGTTCATTTTTATCTTTTCTTTAAAGTCAAGTCTTTTATTGATGGGGTACTTGTCTATAACCCCTCAAAGTTTTAAATGTCATTATATGTTGAGTGGAAGACACAATAGTTGAAGACATGAGTCGTCTCAAGATGTCTAAATGTTCGGGCAGCACTCTCACACACCTCAAGAGAAACCAAGCATTGATTGACTTTGTGAGAGTGTACAAGAATGGGCACCAAGGGTTGAAGATACGAAGAGAGGACCACCACATCGACAAGAGTGGATCTTCACTACCTTAAGGATCCTAGTCTTCACCGTCTCCCGTGTCTCGACTTGCGGGGGAGTGTTAGGAACTAAATCATAGGAAATAAAATTAGGGATTTTATTAGTTATTATTTCCATGTTTAGTATTGAATATATTTAGTAAATGGTGATTGTAACTACTTTATTTGCCCTTATGTTCTCTCTATAAAAGAATTCGATGAAATGACTTAATTTTATTAGAAACCCTAGGGTCCTTTTTATATAGAGAGAGAATGTAGAGTCGAAAGTATATAAATATCCCTGAGGGACTAAACACCCATAGCTCTTATAATAAGAGAAAATAAAAAGATCATATGTACTAACACTCCCCCTCAAGCTGGAGCATATATATCTATCATGCTCAGCTTGTATATACAAGAATCAAATGAAGATCTGGTCAAGGGCTTGGAGAAAATATTTGCAGTCTCCTCAGATGCAACCAAAGTGGTATATGACAACCCCTTTTGAATAATGTCCTTGGTATAGTGATAATCAATCTCGACATGTTTCGTCTTCTCGTGAAATGCTGGGTTGTTGGTAATGAAGGTGGTTGCTCTATTATCACATTGCATCTCCATGGGGCTAGAAAACTGCACCTATAGGTTAATAAGCAAGGATCTTATTCACATCATTTCTACAGTTGTTCGAGCCATAACTCTATACTCAGACTCCATACTGGATCTAGCAACTGTGCCCTATTTCTTGCTCCTGCATGTAATCAAATTCCCTACTAAGAAGGTGTAGAACTCAGTAGTGGATTTGTAATCCACATGACATCCAGCATAGTCTGTATCAGAGTAGCTAGCCAACGTCATAGAAGACCCCTTGGAGAAGAAACGACCCTTCCCAAGAGTCTTTTTGACATATCTAAGAACCATCAATGTTGCATCCCAATGCTAGCGTGTTGGCTTGGACATGAATTGACTCAGTCTCCCAACTGCAAAGGAGATATCTGGCCTTGTGATAGTAAGATACAACAGCTTACCCACAAGCTGTTTGTACTGTCTACTATCCACCACTTGTGCATCTTCATCATAGAGTATCATCTTGGGGTCCATAGGAATATTGGCGTCCTTGGCCCCAAGTATGCCAACTTCTTGCAGGATGTCTGCAGCATATTTCCTTTGAGATAAGACCATATCCTTCTTGTTACGAGCAACCTCAATACCAAAGAAATATCGTAGAGCCCCTAAGTCCTTCATGACAAACTGCTTTGCAAGGATGCATTTAACCTTAGTAATGCCCTGCTCATTGTCCCCTTTGATAATTAAATCAACATAAACAAGAAGTACCACGGTACCTCGTGTAGTCCTTATGACAAAGAGTGAAAAATCAGCTGTTGATCTCCTGAATTTAGCTGCCTCAACAACCTGTGAGAACCTCTGAAATTAGGCTTTGGGACTTTGTTTGAGGCTATATATAGCTTTTCGTAATCGGTATACACACTCCCCCTGACTCTCAAAGCCAGGTGGCTGCTGCCTATAGACTTCTTCTTGGAGATCACCATAAAGGAAGGCATTCTTCACATCTAGTTGATGCAAGGGCCAATCTAACTGAATTGCCATTGCTACCAATATCCGGACCGTGGGAAGCCTGGCAACTGGTGAGAAGGTGTCAAAGAAGTCTACCCTGTAAGTCTGGGTGAGCCCCTTTGCCACGGGGCAGGCTTTGTACCTAGCAACACCACCATTAGGATTGAACTTCACAGTAAATACTCACCAGCAGCCAACAAGTGCAACACCATCAGGAAGTGGAGCTAGCTCCCAAGTCCCACGTCCTCGAAGAGCGACCATCTCATCCTCCATGGCTGCTTGCCATTTCGGATCAAGCATGGCCTTACGGTGTGTAGCTGGAATCTGCGTAATAGCTAATGCCTGAATGAATCTAACAAATCCAGGAGCTAGACTATCAGTAGCAAGTGCCCCCGTTGTGGGATAAGTGGTGCAGATCTGTGGTTGCTTCCGAATGACTATCAGAAGATCAAGATCATTGCTTGATACATCACATGTCCTGTCCCTGTGACCATCGCATGGCAAACATACGTTAGTGTCTAAAGGACTCACCTGAGAAGCCGATGGTGAAAACGAGTGTGGAGGTCTCTGATAGGTAGTATGAGGGTGAACATATGTCTGGAGTGGATTAAAACAACGATACCCCTTTTGTGTCTGGGTATACCCAAGAAAGACGCACTTAACTTCTCTCGGTGCAAGTTTATCTCAACCCGATCCTAACAAATGGACAAAGGCAATACAACTAAAACTCCGAGGGGTGACGTGAAATAGGGGGTGATTAGGATACATGACCTGAAGAGGAATCTGTTCATGTAACGCAGCATTAGACATCCGATTAATAAAAAAATATGTAATCAAAACAGCATCACCCTAGTAAAGAGATGTGATCGAATGATGAATCAACAAAGTGCGGGCAACGTCAAGAATATGACGATGTTTCCTCTCATCAACAACATTTTGCTGAGAGATATGAGGACATGTTATCTCATGGATAATGCCATAACTAGAAAAGAAACTGCGCAAACGCATAGTACAAAACTCCAAGGCATTATCAGAACGAAAGCACTTTACCAAACAAGAATGTTGAGTTGTTATTTCCTTGACAAAGTTCTCAATAATTTGTCCCATATCGGACTTATTTTTTAAGAGAAACATCCAAGAAATATGAGAAGAGTTATAAACTAAAACAAGATAATATTTGTTCCCAAGTTGATCAGGAGTATGACTGGGACCCCACATGTCCATATGAATCAAATCAAAATCAGCAACAGATGAAACAGAAGTAGAACTGGAAAAACTAGCCTTATGGTGCATGCTAAGCTGACAAGCATCACAAGTGAGAATAGTAGTAGAGGGGATGTGTGGTAGAATACGTTTGAGGCGATGAATGGATAGATGGCTAAGGCGGTGGTGCCACTGAAAAGGAGATCTAGTAGAAGCAATGCCCTGAATAGCTGAGGCAGCAAAGCAACACGGCTCAGACAGTACACCTCATATTCCTCACACCCTCCACCAATCGTCTTACCGGTGAATTTGTCCTGTAAGACACAAGAGGACGCATAAAAAATAGCTTGGCAGTTTAGATATCTAGTAATACTATTAACAGACAATAAACTTAAAGGAAAATTAGGCACATAATAGACATCTGGTAGTCTCAAAGTAGAAGATAAAGACATATCTCCCTTGCCAACAAGTGGCGAGTGTCTCTCATCAGACACTTGTACTGTCTTGGTAGGTGTAACAGGTGCTAACTGAGAGAAAGAGCCTCTGTCGTCACATAGGTGCTTGGATATACCAGAATTAATCAGCCACTCACCAGAAGACAAAAGGGACGACATACCAGTCGTCGGTGTCTCTGAAGAGGTAGCCATAGTTGCAATGTCAGGATCTGAGAAGAAGCCTGAGTCAACTGAGCAATCTGTTGCCGCAAGGTTTCAATCTCAGTACTCAAGGAACTAATATCAAAAGTAGGAAGAGTTGCATCTGAGATCTCAGCTGCCTGATTGGTCACAAGTGGTTTACCATGCTTCTGCCAGCATGTAGCCTCAGAGTGATCAAGTCTGCCACATTAAGTACACGGGATCCTAGTACATGTACCAGAAAAAAACGTCCACGTCCATGATCACGTGTAGGATAAGTGGTCCCCTTGCTACGTCCAGGGATCACAGCCAGTGCAGACGACTGAGTAGTAGGGTCAAAGCAAGAGTACGCATTGCAACTCTGTTGAGTCTACTATATGCTTCCTCCAGGATAGGAAGTTCAAGAGCAGTGAGGATCTGATCTCTGGCTGCAACATATTCAGGTCCAAGGCCAGGCAAGAAAAGAGAGATAGCCAACTATCTCCTGAAACTCCTTCATGACTCACAGGTACACCCTGGCAGGTAGGAGTATTGCCTCTCCAACATTCCCTTCATGAGGGAGTAATATAGTGATAACGTGCATCCCTCTTGACGTAGATAGAAAATGTCGTAAAAGACCTGAAAAACTTGTGCGGAGTTCTTGGCATGTGAATACGTATCGCGCAAAGATTCCCACAGCTCCTTTGTTGTAGTATAGTACACGATCTCTTCTCTTATTCGGAGAATAACTGTTTGCATCAGCCATGCACGAACCATGGCATTGTCACTATCCTAGTTGGATTTTGTGCCAGTCTTGTTCTCAGGCTTTGGATTTGTAAGAATATGGCTCTTTTAGTGATCCCTGACGGTCAAGAAAGGTCTAGGACCAACTTAGCAATAGGACCAAAGAATGGGTTCTTGAGTACCCCAGTGTCCGAAATAGAGCTCGAAGACACCTCGGACTGATCATCTGAAGCTATCTTCGCACTTTGGAACCCTCGATCAAGCGTCTAGGACCAAGAAATCATCAAATAATATGAAAACAAACGGATTCAGATTTCCATAGCTAACAAGAGGCTTTCTTGGATAGATGTTGGCCTCACCTAGGTGCAAGGAGAACACCCAAGGTGGCCCCAAAGAGACCTAGCCTCTCTCTCGCAACAACAACAGGGATTGCAGTCCCTAGATCAGGGCAAGAGGCCCCTCATGATCGCTGCACTGGGATCAAAAACCCATGCCCTGCCTATGCTACTGGTTGCACTGCCAATCGTCGCCGGTCGCCGCCGTAAACGGTCGTCGCAGCGTTGCACATGTTGCTGCTGCTAGTTTGGAGGCTGTCGCCACCACTACCAACTGCTGCAGAGTGCCATCGACACTCCTTGAAGCCTCAGTGTCACCACAGCGCCGTTGTTAGGTCAGACGACCACCGCTGGAGCGTTGTTGGCCTGTTTTAGTGACCCCCGCATTGCCACAGCCCTGCAAGGAGGGATGATACGTGCCTCTGGAGTGTCGTCGGGGTCCGCTGGGGCTACTACGTGCGGCCGGAGGGCCATTGCCGCCATCAAGGAAGAGAAAGAGGAGATCGGAATTTGGTGGTAGGGTTTAGGAGGCCTTGAGGGGTGGGATACCTAAAGTCACAATTTATGATCGGTGCTCTGGTATCAAATTGGATGAAATGATTTAATTTCATTAGAAATCCTAGGACCCTCTTTATATAGAGAGAGACCATAGAGTCAAAAATGCATAAATATCCCTGAGGGACTAAACACCCATAGCCCTTATAATAAGAGAAAATAAAATGATCATATGTACTAACAAAAAGAAGGCAAGGACTCTTTTCTAAATAACAAAGTTACATTTTCAAAACTCTACAACTTTCAAATATGTTCTCCCAGTGTTGAAAAGCAAAGAACTATAGACAATCTTTTTTTGAGAGGAAAAAGGATAAGTATTGGAGGTCAATAGTCATTCGCTTCATTGTCACCTCCAAATAAGAGGAAATTTCATGTGCTGAGACCAAGAAAGTAAGGAGACTGAGCTTCCCTTACAACATTCTCATCTCAAGCCCTTTCCTTGAGGAAGATAACCTCATTTCTTTGTAGCCAAATTGACTACAAAGCATCACAAACCTTCGTCCATACCAGAGAGTCTGCCTGAATGCCACCCCGAAATGCCGCCCAAAAACCTTCAAGAGAGTCCAGCTGCAAACCAGGAAAGTGAGCTGTTCCCCACACCGATTCGGCGAATCCACATGTAAAGAACAGATGTGTATCATCCTCCTCTGTGTTACCACAAAGATCTCAGTTGGTGTTGGCATCCTGGACCCGTATCTTCTGGCCTTCATCTCCAGCCTCCACCTTCGAAATAGCCACTAGAAAATCTTGACTTTGAGAGGGATCTTCATCTTCCACAAGGCAGAGCAATTTAGAACCATCTCAGATATGCCCACTCTGAATCTCCACAGAGAATTCACACAGACAATCTTAAAGTCTTAAGAGGCTTGGATTTTGTATTTTTACTCCATGAGACTCTGATATTAATTCTCAAATAAGCAAAGCTTATTAATAAATGAGTGATATCTGAGCAAAGAAGATTGTCTTGGGAAAAGATAATGCGCAAATGCAGGAAGAAGGACATTGCATGGTTGCATCATACATGGGAACTTGCTTCTTTTACTTCTTATGCCCTAAAATCAGTGGTGGATGCACAATGGGGGAATAAGGACAGCTGCCTCGTTTGGTTCCTGAAAATCTTGTCTCACAACAAGGTTTTGCACATTGCTAATCCATGTATGAAACAAAATAAAAGAACATACTGTCAGAAACAAAATCAAGAGTGGTTGAGTGCTGCAGGCTTTCAAGTTTCTCCAGACCGTTTTAGTTTTTGGGAATAACATTATGGTTATTAATTGGATAGTTGAGGGCTAGAGTATACCATTGTCATCCTTGAAGTCAATCCTCACCTCTCTTTTAACTTCAAAATGTTGCAGTCCATCGTTTATGTTCCGTTGCCCTATTGCACTGAATTCTAATCTACCCGGTGCATTTATACTTGGGAATCACACAATTTTTAAAGCACATGAGAAAAATCAAGCTGTTGTCTAGGAAAGGTGCAAGACTTAGCACACTCCTAAGTTTTTATCAAAAAAGATTTAAGAATTTGCAAACACACAAACACACACAGATATAAGATGGCTTTTTATGAGAAGAAATGCAAATAATCCTTTTCAAAAGAAGTAAATAATTCATCTCATGTAGTAGACTGCCAGCCTCTAGTGGACATCCTTTTCTTTCCCTTCTAAAGAGAACCCAACTCATGCCCTTTGTTTGTGTTGTTTTGGATCATTAATCTTCTTCTGGTCAACACTTTGTGCAGTGTTTCCTTTTTGGTTGGTTTCTGGGGACAGCTTGTAGTTTAGAGTTTTCATACTTTGACCGGTTCTTGTATTTATTGTTGATATTAAAAATTTAAAGGTATGTGGAATGGCTAATACTTTGGGTGGTTATCTTTTTCTCATACTCTCTCTCAAAGAAATGGAAGCATTTGCACATAACTCTTCACCTGACCTTGAAGATAGAAATTTGGTTGAAAAGGATTTGAGGATGCTGCATTTGTTAGTAGTCCATGCAACAAACCTGCTTGTCATGCCACCTTCTGATGCGGTGGTCTTCTTTTGCTATGCTATCATTGTTCTTATGATTTATCCTATCCCATCTTCTGTCATTCTCTTTCCTTGATGTATAAGCCATAAATATTGTTGGTAATCCATGTTGTAGCTACCAGATTTACCGCTGGAGGAAAGAGAAGTACAATTGGGAAGGAGTGCATTGCAAAAATTATTGAGGACACATACAGGTAAATATAAAAAGGTTGTTCAGACTCTGGTGTATTTTTTGGTATTTTATGGGAGGGTAAGTCTTTGCTTTTGAGATAGAGTAGGCTTTTAAACTGATAAAGTTTTAGTTGAATAATATGAATGAGTGGAAGCGTAAAAGATATTAAAGCATAAAGTATTGGAAAAACACTTGGATTTACGTGGAAACCTTACTCACGAATAGCGGGGAGAACCTTGGGAGAAGGCTCCGATATGGTGAGTATCTGAATTGATTTTCTCAAAGAATAAGTAGATGGGTACATGTTTAGTTATAGGCCACCACACACAATAACACTCCAAATTATACGATGTGGCACTAAATGACCACTACATATAATTCTCTCAACAGATTTCTTTGGACTTATTACTTGTTTCTTGTGTATTTTTACCTCTTGACTATTGGCTTCATCCTTGAGTCTTTTTTTTTTTTTAATTATTTGTTTGACAGGAAAATCCATTTTTCTGGGGCCACTAATTTGGTATCAGAGGTCCCTAACTTGGAACCTAATAATGTCAATAGCAAGAGGGAAACAAAGAATACTTCTAAGGTGGATAAGAAGGTTCGCTGTCTTTGTGGCCATTCATTGATTACGGAGTCAATGGTTAAGGTAATATTGCTACTTTTTTCTGATCTTTCAGTAGATATTGCAGTAGCCTGGCAATCTTTTGGAGTTTCTCCTTATAAATTAGATGGTTCTTTTTATTACTTTTTTGAGAGTAGGCATCTTTTGCAATTTAAAAAACCCTATTGCGTTCTAGTAGGTTGAGTATAATTGCTCTCTTTGCCTTTTTTTGTACTTGCATTTGGGTTCAATTTTGAATTGAACTATCTCACGTAAAGTTCCTGATGCCCCTCTGGTATTCAGAGTTTTTTTCTGTATGTAGTGTGGTGCAATATCACCTTCATCATCAATGTCATATTCCATCTTGAGCTTGCATTTTACATGCTTAGTTTGACTTCTACAAAGTCAAAAGCCCTTACTTTAAGGGCCTCCCTGTAATGTAAATGCTTCTTGTCGACTCCTCTTTTGATCTCATCAACTACCGCAAAATTACCTATGAAAAGTATGCAGAAGGGTACCTCATCTGCTATGCTTTTCCAGAGGGCGAATGACAGTCTCAAAGCTGACCTTTCTGTCAGCTAAGGAAAGCTCCAGCTGCTGCATATATTCTGCTTTGACTGTTTCTGTTTGGGGGCTTGGTGTATTAGCTTCTATATTTGTTCTTTGTTTGAGTGTTGTAGAGATTTGGCACAAACCGGAGAGTGGAGGTTCCTTATGTGTGGAAAAATAGTCCCACATGGGGGCTATGCACACATGGGTCAGGGAGAGCAGCCCTTTGGCTGCAAGAGGTGGCCGGCTGCCCTTTGGTGGTGGTTGGCTGCCTTGTGGAGAAGAGAGAGAAGGAGAGGAGTTTGTAAAGTTGGAAATATTATTGCTTGACTCAAAAATTACAAAGAGGGAAGTCTCTCTTTTATAGAGAGTACATATCCTTATTCTTGGAAATCAAAGATCTTATCCCATTAGGAAATATCTTATCTCTCTAAATAAATCAGATCTCAAACTCTTTTCCTAAAATATATTTGCTAAAAATAGAAAACTTAATCCCTAAGCAAAAAGTTCTAAACTTGGGTCCGAAGACCCATGACCACCAGCCCTTATGGGCCTCCTATTGACTGCCACATGGGCAGTCCACGTGACTTTATTCTGCCGTTCCAACAAGTGTCTTTAGCTGCAAAGTTTGCGGTCGTTAAGCAAGATTTTAGCAACCATATGGTTGCGTTCAGGCTGCATCCACTCTACTAGCTAGTGGCTAATCCATGGAATAATTTTAAACCCAAGTTGCCTCTCCAGAAATTGCTGCTCGTTACAGTGCCTATCTTTTGTCATTCTTGGTTTTCATCTTTGATTCTTAAAGGTAGTCTTTTAGAAATTAGCATGCTGGATTTGTTTTCTTGCTGCCCGTGCAACAAGGTTGCATGGATATAGTGATATTCTGAGCTTGCTCTCCCAAAAAAAGTAGCTTACGAACTCAAAAGTTGCACTTGAATGGATATCATTTATATGTTGGTTCCTTAAAACTCTCAAGGAAGATTCTTTTGTTTTTTTTAAATTTTATGCATACTTAAGGTTTGTTGAGAGATTTGTAATTGGAAATCATTGACTGCATTGAAAACAAAGAGAGTTCCCTCTTCATATAGAGAGAGGGATCAATCTTAATTCTAAATAAGGAAACAAATTAAATCTTAAACAAATCAAAACATATCTTTTACAATTTGGAAAGAGATAAATCCTAATTTCTTAATTTTATTTCTAAAATAATCTCTAACATTTTCCCTCAAGTTGGAGTATACGACACCTAACTTGTAAGAGTAGTGTAGCAAATGAGCTTCCATCAAATGTAATCTAGGCTGGAGCAAGCAGACAACGTTATGACCTGAGTTGAAGAAAATGAACATTCTTAAATTACCAAATAGTTCCTTCACCTTTATATAGGTGGGGGAAAAATTACATCATAAACCCACTAAAAATTAACGAAATGCCCTTGCTACAAAAAACAAAGCTTAACACTCCCTCTCAAGCTAGAGTATATATATCCATCATACTCAGTTTGTTTCTACACTTCTCAAACTGTGGGCGAAACAACGGCTTGGTAAACATGTTAGCAGTCTGGTTTGAGGAGGCAAGACAAGTAGTACGAAGCAAACCCTATCGAATCAAACTCCTAGTGTAATAACAATCCACTTCTACATGTTTGTTCTATCGTGGAACATAGGATTATTTGTGGTGTTGGTGGCAGCCTGGTTGTTACAATGTATCTCCATAGGCTCCTGAATATTAACATGAAGATCCCGTAATAGAGACCTGATCCATATCATCTCAGCTACAGTATGTGCCATGACCCTGTACTTAGATTCGGCACTAGAGTGTGAAGCAACACTCTGTTTCTTGCTCCTTTAGGTTACCAAGTTCCCAGCTACAAAAGTACAGAAGCCAGTAGTAGACTGCCTGTCACAATCACCTGCATAATCTGCATTTGAGTATGCAACAATAGACATAGGTGCCTTCCTCTGAAAAAGAATGCCTCTACCTGGACATCCCTTGATGTACCTCAACACCTGCATCATAGCCTGTCAATGAACATTAATGGGATTATCTGAGAACTGACTTAGCTTACCTACGTCAAGGCTAATATCTGTCCTAGTGATAGATATAACCATGGTTTAAAAAATTGAGCCTTGAGGCGGTCGAGGCATAAGCCTCGAGGTGATAGCCTCAGTCTGCAGGCATGAGGCGTGAACCTCACTTAGTCGAGGTGCATCGAGGCGATGCGAGGCAGTGAGGTGGTGTTGAGGTGTCGCCTTAGGCTGTTACTAAGGATCTTCTTCATCTCCAGAACTTTTTTGTTGCAGAAGTCTTTTCTGAGGTAAGACTTTATGTCAAGGTACTAATATTCGCATGTTATGTTTTCCTTGGAGAGAATTTAATAAGGTAGAATTTATCAAATTGACTATCTTGCAGGGGAAATATTGACACAATGGGATTTAGTTCTACTACGAGTAGAGTTTGCATAAAATAGTTCCACCAACTGTTCCACTAGAAAATTCTCTTTTGAACACATGTATAGGTTCCCCATTTTGCAAATCCTTGATCGAATATCTACCGGCCATTATATAGAACAAGTGCAACAACTGAGGACCAAGTTGAATATTTTACCCAGATCCACCGAGAAATTCATGCCAAACTGCAAGCCATGACCCTAAATATTAAATCCAAGCCAAGTTATGTCTCCCTAAATACCAAATCTAAGCCAGCCTACGTTAATGAGAATTTGAGTTTCCAGACAGGGGCCTTATGACGGTCTATTTCAAAAAAGAGTGGTTTCCTATAAATGTCCACCAAAATTTGGGGATAAGTTTTAAGTCTATTATAAGTCATCAAATGCATCAGGAGGAATGCCTATTTGCTAGATTTCCTTCCAAAAGTTCCAGTTCCTCGCCAATGTTCAATGTTTTTAAACTCTATATGTATCATGGTAATTAGGTGACCTTGGGGGAACCTCCACTAATATCTCATTTGGACTCCAACCTTCGCTAATGCTTCTTGGATCATGCTGTCAAATACCATGTGACAAGTAGGCTTGATTATAGCTTGAGAGAGAGGTTGGGGGGGTTATTTGCTATATGGTGCTTATATAAATCATTTTGTAATTTATTTTTGGGGGGGTTATAACTTATGATAGAGAAAAAAATATTATGAAAGTGTGTTATTTACATTATTATTTATTTATTAACACTTAACAGGTATATATCATATCATTTTTCTATATTTTTTATGCAAATCCTAAGGTTACGTCTCGACTGCCTCGAGGCTTACGCCTCGCCTCAATGAAGGCAAACCGTCAAACCGCTTTGCGTTTTTTAAAACCTTGGATATAACAGCTTTCCCACCAGTTGCTGATATGCTTTCTTGTCTTTTAACTTTACAGTATCCTCAAAAAAGTGAATTTTAGGATCCATATGAATATTTACATCTTTGGATCCTAGCATGCCTGTCTCCTGAAGAATATCAAGGGCAAACTTCCTCTGTGATATAATTGTCTCTTGCTTACTTGTGGCAAACTCAATGCCTAAAAAGTATCTCAGCTTCCCAAGACCTTTCATGACAAACTGATGTACCAAGTACTCCTTCGCCTGAGATATACCCTCTGCATTTTCACCTGTAAGAATAAGGTCGTCCACATATACAAGTAAAGCCATGTACCCCTGCTGGTCTTCCTCACAAATAGTGAATGGTCAGATGAGGATCTTTGCATCCTAATAACAGACAATACCTCAAATAGACCCTGAAATCAGGCTGGAGGCTCTGCTTAAGATCATAAATGGCCTTATGAAGCTTGCATACACACTCCCCCTGAACCTTAAAGCCAGGCAGCTGCTGCATATAAATCTCTTCATCCAAGTTTCCATATAAAAATGCATTTTTGACATCCAGCTAATGTAACTGCTATCCATAATGAGCTGCAATAGATATAAGAATGCGAATAGTGGAGAGTCGTGCAACAGGGGAGAATGTGTCAAAGAAATCCACCCCATAGGTCTGGGTGAATCCTTTGGCCACAAGTCGGGCCTTATACCTTAACATAGACCCATCTAGGTTGTATTTCAAGGCAAAGATCCATCTGGCTCCAACAAGATGCGTGCCAGACAGTAGAGGTAACAACTCCCAGGTACCTCTGGTGGTAAGTGTAGACATCTCCTCCTCCATGGCTGCCTTCCAGTGTGGATGAAGTATAGCTTGCTGGTACGAGGTAGGTAACTTAGCACTGGATACAGCAGCTGTGAATGCATGAAACTCTAAACTTAGATAATTAGCAAAAACAATACTCCCAACAATACGATACTGGGCACAAGATCGTGGAGCCTTCCTGATAGTAATAGGGATATCCTCATCAATACTCATGGAATCAGGACCTGGAGAAACATCCACAGGTGATAGACTCTTACCCTTTACACCTCCTGACACTGTATCTGAAGAAGCCTCCTGAGTAGAAATCACCTTTAGGTTGTCAACACTAACCTGAGGAGTCTGTGAAATAGATGGAGGGAGCTTTTCCTAATAAACAACTGGCAACTGATAGGTGTGACCCTTGAAGGTCCTTTCATCCGCTGGAACTAGCTTGAATGTGCTGGTAGATGAATCATTAGCCTGAGAAGGGCTACTCCTATCTGTGAATATACCAAATAGTATAGGAGCAACTGGTGCAGGAGAACACTCCGACACACTTTGCACATGCCTGGCAGCAATAGAAAAATATGGTACAGCTTCATGAAAGGTGACATCTGCACGGATGTAATGTCTCTGGTGTAGGGGATCAAAATATCGATACCCTTTCTGAGTACAAGAGTAGCAAACAAACACACTTTACTGCTCTAGGTGCTAATTTATCGCGCCTAGGTCCAAGAAGATGTACAAAAGCCACGCACCCAAATGTCTTGGGTGGAAGATCAGACAACTCATCATTTAGATAAAGCACCTGCCACGGTATTTACTAGTGAATCGCAGAGGACAATCTATTAATAAAGTAGCAAGCTGTGAGAACTGCATCTCCCTAGTAGTTCTATGGCACACTATTATGGATAAGGGCTCTGACCATATCAAGGACATGTTTGTGCTTCCTTTCTGCAACTCCATTTTTTTGAGAGGTGTGAGGACATGAGGTCTGATGAATTATGTCATGTAAACCATAGAATTCGGTCACTCGACGATTACAAAACTCAAATGCATTATCAGATCTGAGAGTCTTGATGCAAAGATCAAACCGGTTCTTTATCATCAACACAAACTTCTCAATCAGTGGACCTACTTCAGACTTATTCTTCATGAGAAATAACTAGGACAATTTGGAAAAATCATCAACCACAATCAAATAGTACCGATGCCTTGCTCTATCAGGAGTCCTATTTGGACCCCAAACATCAAGATGCACTAACTGAAAACACGAAGACGAATGTGGTCCTGTAGCAGCTGGAAAGGAAGATCTGTGGTGCTTCTTAAGTTGACTTGCATCTCAGGTGAGTTGTGTGGTTGAATGAGGAATAAGCTTGCGTAATATTTCCAAAGAAGGATGGCCCAATCGTCTATGCCACTGTAGAGCAGTTCTAAATGTGGTACTAACTCGACACGCTGCAGCTATGGGACCATGCTGAAGTTGGTAAACACCTCCTTCATATCTACTACCGATAGTCTTCCCTGTCATTCTATCTTGGAAAATACATCCACGTTTATCAAAGATGACATGATAATTCATCTGCTTAATGATCTCACCAACAGAGACAAGTTCATGGATAAATCTGGAATAAACTAGACATGATTAAGCTGCATAGAAGTGGTAACATTAATTTCCCCTTAACCACTATTAGGAGCAAGTCGCTCATCAGCCACTTGTACTGTGGTTGAATGAGGAATAAGCTTGCGTAATTTCTCCAAAGAAGGATGGCCCAACCGTCTATGCCACTGTAGAGCAGTTCCACATGTGGTACTAACTCGACATGCTGCAGCTATGGGACCATGCTGAAGTTGGTAAACACCTCCTTCATATCTACTACCAATAGTCTTCCCTGTCATTCTATCTTGGAAAATACATCCATGTTTATCAAAGATGACATGACAATTCATCTGCTTAATGATCTCACCAACAGAGACAAGTTCATGGATAAATCTGGAATAAACTGGACATGATTAAGTTGCATAGAAGTGGTAACATTAATTTTCCCCTAACCACTACTAGGAGTAAGTCGCCCATCAGCCACTTGTACTGGACGACCTCGAGAGAGGTTGAATCTGTGCAAAACACTGCAGATTCCTGGATAAATGATTGGAGGCACCTGAATTAATCAACCATGTCACACTAGTGGTTGGAGTATCACCCAGGGCGGTTCCTAGCACAATCTCTGACTGAGACACTGCCATGTTCACTGAAACACACTGCCACAAACTATTTCAATGCACTACAGAAAGGGTACACACCCTTGAATTTCTTCACACAGATCTGAAAACTGATAGAAAATGGGGAATATACACCCCAACAAATACACTAAATGGGGAATATACACCCTAAAAATCTTTGCTTACACGCGGTCAATACCCAAGGGGAATACATATCTCAAAAACATGCATCAAAGGGGATTACACACCCCAAAATAAACAGAAATAAAGATCTGATTTGATTATACCATCCAAGGAGACCTTTCAAATTCCTTTTCGGAAGATCCTCACTCTAGAACTTCATCACCAATACATGGAGGATCTACCTAGATCCTGAAACAAAGGAGATAGGGATTTACAACCCTCTCTTTACTGCCGGAAGATATCCAGCAACAAAAGGAGAGAGGTGGAGAAGAGTAGAAGAGGTGGTGCTGCCCCCTTTACACCCCTCTTGCTGCAGCCAGTAGCGACAATGGCAGGTCGGCGGCGTTGCTACTACTGCTGGCAATGGCGACGACGCTGGTTGGCAGTGGCGGCGCTGCTGTCAATGGCTGCGGTGGCGATGGCAGTGATGGCATGCTTGGTGGTAGGGTTAGGGTGTTCTTGGTGGAGTCCTCAACTTGGCTCTAATACTAAGTTGAAGAAAATGAACATTCTTACCTTACCAAATAGTTCATTCACCTCTATATAGGAGGGGATTACATCATAAACCCACTAAAAATTAACGAAATATCCTTACTACATAAAACAAAACTCAACAACCTGAGCCTTTACCCTAATAGGAACTCGAGTCGATTTATGAACCTTGCAAGATCTGGTTACTTAACTTATAAATGTAGAACAATATAATAATTACACACGACACATTACATCACATATTCATAACAATAAAACAAGAAACTGGTTGAATTGACAAGTCAATACAACGTTCATGGTCATTGTATGTGTGAGTACATAATCGAAGAAAATTGAAATTAAATAGTACCGAAAGAAACTAGAATAGATGTGATGACGTTTACTATAACTATGGTGTTGCACTCATATTGGCATCGCCAACTTCTATGGTTGTAGAATCCGACTAGATCTCGCTAGGACTTGAGTATAGAGTCCACGGAAAATGTTAGTAAATGTTGAATAGAGTAGTGGAAATAAAGAAAAAGAGAATAGAACTAATCAAGTGCAAAAAATAAGGAAAACATGTATTATTATAAATTATTTTGAGTTGTCATTTATTAATATGATTATTTGTGCCTTCCCATATTCTGATTGTTAATTTGTCCAAATTAGTTCCCTCGGAAGTCTCAAGGAGATCTCGCGGCATCCTAAACAATAGATTGGATACAGTACACCCCTTCGATTAAGAGAATGGCCTACACCTACTCTATTATCTAGTTAATTGCCTTAGGGTCCCAGCCAAGGTGAAGTGACTGTGGCCAGTGTGATATGCATGCGGATAGTAACCCTGTATTGGCACACGACCAGTTATTTCCACTATAAGGTTGGCAAACAACACCAATCACTTGCAAACAGTAACATACTTATTGCACCTCGCTACCCGGTTGGTCAAATGGCCTAGCAAAACAAAGTTGCAGGGAGGTTAGCCCACTCCCAGAATCAACTCTACCCCTAACAGGTATAGTCAGTCACACCGTTAATATCACGTATAGTTGTTGGTGCCATTGATTCAGAGTACGAGATAGACTTCCTATAGGTATCACTAATCTAATTTCACTAACCCAATATCATCTACTTTTCCATTCATTAATGTAACAAGATATAACAACATCATATCTTTTATAATGCCTATTGTTATCGTATACCAACTTATCATGAGTTCTTTTATGGATTGTTATTTTAATTTGTAATTCAGTTAGAGTTCTTAGTAATTACACATGAGACTTTGTGCATTATTTTATTTGTCAAACATGCATCATAAATTATTTATGCAACTTCAATTGTTAATTAATAATTATAGTATCCAAAATAATTCTCAAGCATATGGAACTCAAATACTTAACAAGAGGGGTATATTAACCTAAGAATGAATTAAAATGAACATTCAAGGTACCAATAATATCATAGGGTAGAAATTTAGGGTTACTCTACCTAGGGTCACTAGGGGGTCATGGGGACTCTGAAGGGATAGGTTGGAGACTCTCAGTACTGTATGTGCCTCCTTGGGTCCTATGTACGATTCGGGTGTTCGATCTAGGGCAACTACAAGAGGAACAAGATCAAATGACTCATCAAGGGATATTTAGAATTTCTCGAAATAGTGATCAAAAGGCAATTCTAAGGGCACATGAATGTAGGGCTTTGAATAAGGATACCAACTACATCTGAATTGTCAAAATTCGAGGTTGGTAAGACCTCAAATTGGATAGAAAATGCAAAGGGGGCCCCTTAGACCTGTCGTGAACTAGCCTTGGACTGTCGATCCATGTGAATCGGTGGCTGGTGTTGCCCTGCCTCGCGTCATGTGCCCCTTACTGAAAATCACCATGTCCTCAATCTCCGCCATTCGTCTGCATATATGCGTGATCGCATGTAGCTCCAACTTCTTACGTACGTTGGGTGCACGTGCTCGCCCTCTCCTTGCTAGAAATCATAGTCTGCATTGAAAACAAAAAGTTCATCCCTCTTTATATATAGAGAGGGATCAATCTTAATCCTAAATAAGGAAATAAATCTAATCTTAAACAAACTAAAACATATCTCCTATAATTTGAAAAGAGAGAAAACATGGAAATAGATAAATCCTAATTTTCTAATTCTATTTCTAAAATAATCTCTAACAAGTTTCTTCTTTATTTCATTTTTTGTGATGACCAATAGGAATGCTAAAAATGAACACTAAGAAATAAATCTAATCTTAAACAAACTAAAACATCTCCTATAATTTGGAAAGAGAGAAAACATGGAAATAGATAAATCCTAATTTCCTAATTCTATTTCTAAAATAATCTCTAACAAGGTCCTTGTCTATTTCATTTTTTGTGGTGACCAAAAAGAAAGCCAAAAATGAAGGTTTTTCAATGGATTATTCACATGGATTCATTGCTTGTATCCATTATCTATATATGGCCAGGATCTTAATTATTTTTTTAAAGCAAGATCATGCATATTTTTTTAATGGTCACAGTTAGAATTTTTGTTCTTATGGAGAAGAAAAATACAAGCATATATCATAGGTGAGAACCTGCATGCAGGGTTTTCGGAGGAGGGCATGCCGATATGGTTAAGGTATCGACTTGCAGGCGTGTCGGTGAAATACCGATAATTTCGACGTTATGCCGACAGGTGCCGCTGGAGGGAAGGTGGTTTGCAGGGAGGGAGTATGAAAATTCGAAATTTGAATGGGAGGATTGGTGGGAGTCTGAAATCCGTGGGAAGGTAGGGGGAGGGAGTCTGAAAATTCGAAATTCGAATGGAAGGGAAGGCTGGTCAGGTGGGAGGCAGAAGAGGGTGTCCACACACACACACACACACAACACAACACACACACAGAGTTCGGGCTTCAATATGTCATTTTTTTGGCTACATATGTCCTTCAAGTGACCGCACACATTTTGGGCTTCAACATGTCTTTAGTCGTACGTGGCCTTCAACATGTTCTTAACATGTCACACGCGTGCACGCACGCACACACACACGAGTTTGGGCTTCAATATGTCATTTTCTACATGCCCACGAAATGCACACTTATAATTTCATCGGCACGGCGTTGAAATCGACATTTCGAATCTTGCCTGCATGACATCGACTAGTTAGAGTTTTTACTTGCACTTCTCGCAACCCATCGATATTGATCTATATATGTTTGCTTATTTTGGATTGCTTATGGGGTTTCCTAGAACTACGTTTAAGAATAGAATTGTATCATCTTTAATTATTATGTTTTGGAAGTTTGTTTCCAATGAGGTTAATGAGATTTCACTAGAGGAGGTAGGTTAGCATATGTTGTGTGATCTTTGTGTTTTTCTTATTGTAAGGGTTATGGATGTTTTGTCCCTCAGGGGTATTCATGTACTTTTGACTCGACGATCTCTCTATATAAGAGAGCCCTAGAGTTTCTAATGAAATCAAGTTATTTCAACTAATTTGGTAGCAGAGCACTGGTCTTAGATCGTTGCTTTAGGTATCCCACCCCTCACAGCCTCCAAAACCTTAACCACCAAACCTTAATCACTTTTCTCTCCCTCGTGAGCGGCAGTGACTCTCAGCAGAGCTCTGGCGACACGCTGCAGCACACGTGGCGGTGCTGCGGCAGCATGGGTGAGCCTGCTGCACTGTCAATGATGTTCAGGCGGTGCTTGTGGAGATGCTGCGGAGAGCTTGGAGGCTCTCTTAGCCTCCAGCGGCGGCATTGCAGCGTCTAGGCTGATAGTGGCAGTACTGCAGCGGCTTTGGGGCCTCTCCTATCCACTGACGGTTGTAGCATCGAGGGTCCCTTGCGGCGGCACTGCAGTGCTCTTGGAGGCCGATCAAGCCTCTGGCAGCGGCATAGTAGCAGCTTGGTGGCCTGCGGCGGTGCAACAGCAGCTATGACTGTTTGGTGGGCTTGCAATGTCGTGCTGCAGACGGTGCTGGTCCACAGCAACCACGCAGCAGCCTCTGGCGACGTCGTTATAGTGATTTGAGGTAGCGGTTGGTAGCTTAGGTTGACAGGGAGGTGGTGCGCAGTGATCTGATTGCTGTAGAGTGATTGTAAGGGGCTTTTTGCCTTGATCTAGGAACACGAGTTTGTAATGCAGGTCTGAATCTATTTGATTTCAGATTGTGGATGATTTCGTGGATGAATCAAGGCTTCTGGATTGCGAAAAATGACTTTAGATGATCAATCCGAAGTGTCTTCGGACTTTATTTTCGACACCGGGGTACTCAAGAATCCTTTCTTTGGTCCTGTTGTTAAGTTGGATGAGACTAACTACCCGCGGTGGTCCCAGACCTTTCTTATGACCGTCAAGGGTCATAAAAAGAGCCATATTCTTACGGATCCGGAGCCTGAGAACAAGACATGCACAAATGCTAATTAGGATAGCGACAATGCCATGGTTTGTGCATGACTGATGCAGACGGTTATTCCCTGCATAGGGGATGAGATTATATACTATACTATTGCAAAGGAGATGTGGGAGTCCTTGTGTGATACCTATTCACATGCCAAGAACTTCGCACGAGTTTTTCAAGTCTTCTATGACCTTTTCTACCTGCGAAGGGACGCACGCTATCACAGTATTACTCCCTCATGAAGGGAATGTTGGAGAGGCACTACTCCTACCTGCTAGGGTGTGCCTGTAAGTCCTGGAGGAGTTTTAGGAGACAATTGGCTGTTTCTCTTTTCTTGGTTGGCCTTGGACCTGAGTATGCAGTAGCCAGAGATCAAATCCTCGTTGCTCCTGAGCTTCCTACTCTGGAGGAAGCATATAGTAGACTCAGTAGAGTTATAATACACACTCTCCTGACACTGTTGCTCAGTCATCTGCACTGGCTGCGATCCCTGGACGTGGCAGGGCCGCAGGGGTACTACTTACCCTGCACGTGGTTGTGGACATGGACGCTTGTTTGGTATACGTACCAGGACTTCTTGTACTTACTGTGGCAGATTTGGTCACGTTGAGGCTACATGCTGGCAGAAGTATGATAGGCCATCAGTGGCCAATCAGGCAGCTAAGGTCTCCGATGCAACTCTTCCTACTTCTGATATTAGTTCCTTGAGTACTGTGATTGAAACCTTGCGGCAGCAGATTGCTCAGTTGACTCAGGTTCTTCCTCTTAGACTCTTGATATTGCAGTTATGGCTACCTCTTTAGAGACATCGGTGATTGGTATGTCGTCCCTTTTGTCACCTGGTGAGTGGTTGATTGATTTTGGTGCATCCAAGCACCTATGTGGTGACCGAGGCTTTTTCTCTCAATTAACACCTGTTACACCTGCCAAGACAGTACAGGTGGTTGATGGGAGATATTCGTCACTTGTTGGCAAGGGAGATATATCTTTATCTCATACTTGGAGGCTTGCAGATGTCTATTACGTGCCTGATTTTTCTTTGAGTTTGTTGTCTGTTAGCAGCATCACTAGAGATTTGAACTGCCGAGCTATTTTTGATATGTTCTCTTGTGTCTTGCAGGACAAATTCACTTGGAAAAAGATTGGAGGGCGTGAGGAACATGGGGCGTATCGTCTGAAGTAATGCTTTTGCTGCTTCTGCTACCCAGGGCCTTGCTTCTGCTGGATCTCTCCAGTGTTACCACCACCTTGGCCATCTACTCATTCATCGTCTCAGACATGTTCTACCGCACATCCTCTCCACTACTTTCAGCTGTGATGCTTGTCAACTTAGCAAGTACCATAGGGCTAGTTTTTTCAGTTCTACTTCTGTTTCGTCTAATGTTACATTTGATTTTATTTATATGAACGTGTGGGGTCCCAGTCGTATTCCTGATCGACTTAGGAACAAATATTATCTTGTTTTAGTTGATGACTTTTCTCATGTTTCTTAGATGTTTCTCTTGAAAAATCAGTCTGATGTGGGACAAATTATTGATGACTTTGTCAAAGAAATAAAAACTCAGTATTCTTGTTTGGTGATGTGCTTTCGTTCTGATAATGCCTTGGAATTTTGTACTTTATGTTTGCGTAATTTTTTTTTCTAGTTGTGGCATTATCCATGAGACAACATATCCTCATACCTCTTAGCAAAATGGTGTCGCTGAGAGGAAACATCGCCATATTCTTGATGTTGCTTGTACTTTGCTGATTCACCATTTTGTCCCCTTTCACTATTAGCGTGACACTGTTTTGACTGTTTTTTTATTAATCGGATGCCTAATGCTGCATTACATGAACGAATTTCTTTTCAGGTCATGTATCTTGATCGTCCCTTGTTTCACGTCACCTCTCAGACTTTTGGTTGTGTTGTCTTTGTTCATTTGTTGGGATCCGGTCGGGATAAATTAGCACCGAGAGCAGTTAAGTGTGTTTTTCTTAGGTATACTAGGACACAAAAGGTGTATCGTTGTTTTGATCCACTTACTTTTCGATATTATGTTTCAGCGGATGTTACCTTACATGATGCTGTACCTTTCTTTTCTGTGATGGCTGTTGAGTTGCCTTTCGAGAGTGATATGACACTTATGCCAAATTCACCCTTGCTTTGGGAGCTTTCCTAAGATTCCTGTCCTCACCACGCCACCACCACCTCCTGCTATGCATCCCTTTCCACACCTAACTGAGCCAGTCCAGACATATGTTCGCCCTCATACTACCTATAAAGGACCCCCATCCTCGCCTTCACCATCGGCTTCTCAGGTGAGTCCTTTAGACAGTGACGTATGTTTGCCATGTAATGATCACAGGGACAGGATAGGTGATGTGTCAGGCGATGATCTTGATCTTCCGATAGCCATTCGAAAGCCACCACGAACCTGCACTACTTATCCCACGGCGGGGGCACTTACTACTGATACTCTAGCTCCTGGATTTGCTGGATTTACTCAGGTGTTAGCCACTACATAGATTTCAGCTACTTACCATGAGGCAATGCTTGATCCAAAATGGTGGGCAGCCATGGAGGATGAGATGGTCGCACTTCCTAATGGTACTGCACTCGTTGGCTGTTGATGGGTATTTACTATGAAGTTTAATCCTGATGGTGGTATTGCTAGGTACAAAGTTTGCCTCGTGGCAAAGGAGTTCATCTAGACTTATGGGTGGACTTCTTTGACATCTTCTCCCCAGTAGCCAGACTTCCCACAGTCCGGATGTTGATTGCAGTGGCAGTTCAGTTAGATTTACCCTTGCATTAGTTAGATGTGAAGAATGCATTCCTTTATGGTGATCTCCAAGATGAAGTCTATATGCAGCAGCCACCTGACTTTGAGAGTTAGGGGGAGTGTGTATGCCGATTACGGAAGGTTATATATGGCCTGAAACAGAGTCCCAAAGCCTGATTTCAGAGATTGTCACAGGTTGTAGAGACAGCTGGATTCAGGAGTTCGACAGCTGATTTTTCACTTTTTCTCAGGAGGACTAGACGAGGTAGTGTGGTACTTGTTTATTTTGATGATTTGATCATCACAACGGACGATGTACAGGATATTGCTGAGGTTAAACGCATCTTAGTAGAGCAGTTTGTCATGAAGGACCTGGGGGCTTTACGGTATTTCCTTGGTATTGAGGTTACTCGCAAAATAGAGGTTGTCATGAAGGACTTAGGGGCTTTACGGTATTTCCTTGGTATTGAGTCTTGTTTCAGCGAAAGTATGCTTTAGATAGCTTGCAAGAGGTTGGTATGCTTGAGGTCAAGGAGGCCAATATTCTTATGGACCCCAAGATGCTACTCTATGATGAGGATACACAGGTGGTGGACAGTAGACGGTACAGACAACTTGTGGGTAAGTTGCTGTATCTTACTATCATGAGGCCAGATATCTCCTTTGCTATTGGGCGACTGAGTCAGTTCATGGCCAAGCTAACACATCAGCATTGGAATGCAGCATTGGTGGTGCTTAGATATGTAAAGAAGGCTCCTGGGAAGGGTTTCTTCTTCTCAAAAGGGTCCTCTATGACGTTGGTTGGCTACTTAGATGTAGCCTATGTCGGATGCCATTTGGATTGTAAATCCACTACTGGGTTCTGCACCTTCTTAGTAGGAAATTTGATCGCATGGAGGAGCAAGAAATATGGCACAGTTGCGAGATCTAGTGCCGAGTCTGAGTACAGAGCTATGGCTCAAATGACTACTAGGATGATGTGGATCAGATCCTTGCTTATTGACCTATAGGTGCAGTTTTCTAGTCCTATGGAGATGCCATGTGATAATAGAGCAGCCACCTTCATTTCCAATAACTTAGCATTTCACGAGAGAACAAAGCATGTTGAGGTTGATTGTCATTATACCAGGGACATTATCCAGAAGGGGTTACTATATACTACTTCTGTTGGATTTGAGGAGCAGACTGCAGATATTTTTACCAAGCTCTTGATTAGATCTTCATTTAATCCTTGTATATCCAAGTTGAGCATGATAGATATCTATGCTCCAGCTTGAGGGGGAGTGTTAACATATGTTGTGTGGTCTTTTTGTTTTTCTTATTGTAAGGGCTATGGGTGTTTTGTCCCTTCAGCGGCATTCCTGTACTTTTGACTCTACGGTCTCTCTCTATATAAGAGAGCCCTATGGTTTCTAATGAAATCAAATCATTTTAACCAATTAGGTAAATAGTGTAATTGAAAAATAATATGTAAATAAAATGCAATCACACAAATTAATCACCACAATTACACAAGTATTTTTATGTGGAAACTCCAGTGGTAAAAAGCATCACCTAAGTTTCTTTATTTGGGATTTCTTGATCTATCCACTAAACGTATCACTTTAAATCGAGGGTGGCAAAGCCTCAATACATCTATACTACTTTAACCCAAGGGTTGTGTACCTCAAATCCCTCTTCTTCCCGAAGAGAATTTTGCCTCACAAAGGATACATGCATTCACAACGCGAACACTTAACCAACAATATAAAACAAAAACAACCCCTATAGAGCCACAAAATATAATTTAGACTAAGCTCCTATAGGTAAAGAGACTTTCCTATTTGTGGAAGTAGATTGTTGTGAAAGCGCAATAGTGCTCTCGGATGTGAAGTACAAGGCTTTGAGAGCTAGAACTGTATCTCTACTTAGATTTCTCACACAATGTGTTTAAGGTGGAAAGAAGGATTCTATGTGTATGGGACAAAGGAGGACCTCTAATCTATATATAGAGGGCTTAGGAATGTTCAAGAAGGCTTGGGAGAGGCTTCGTAGCCATTGGAGGCATATCCCAAGAGATTAGATCAAAATCTAAATGAAATTAGGCAATTATTGATTCTAACAGCAGAATCATACGTTTGAAAAATATGTTAGGCATCTGATATAAGGTTTCTAGACGTTTGACAAAAGATCTAGACATCTGAAAATGAGGATCAGTGTTATTGGAATTGATTGGATCCAAACAGTGTACTTGACATCAAGTGTTTTACTCATTATAAGATGTTGGATGAATTATTGGACGTCTGAAACTAAGCGGGTTTGTTCTTGATTGGATCTAGTGCTTAGCCATCAGACGTCCTTCCTGGAGATGTTATTAGACGTTTGGAACAAAAGGTAACATTCGAGAATTGATTTCTCGAGAAGCTAACTATTATCTTAGGTTTGACAAATTATGATTTGGGCCATATTTGACCTAACATTTACTTACGTCTGGATATGATTTTGGACGTCTGGGAAAACTAGTAATCTTAATTTATCTCATGAAGATTTTGGTACGACAAAGGTAATTAGAGTCCAACGGTACTTTTATTGGATGTCTGAAAAGGTCTTCAGATGTCTTAGAGTAGGTATGGACGTCTGGGAGTAGGTCAGACGTTCCGCAAACTAAATATTACAAACTAAGTGTTCTAGGTCTTGATTATTAGACGTCTACTCTAAATATCAGATGACTTAAAAGAGATTATCAGACATTTGATAATGAGGTTGAATGTCTGATAACGTAGTCTGTTTACTGTTTTGGTTTTCTAAGTCGATTTTGGGATTTGGCTAAGTGTCCTAAGGATAGGTGAGTGTTTAGGACCTAGGTAGTTATATCTAGGCTCTTTAACATAAATCTAAAGAAGTGACATGAACAAATAACAAGTACATGAAAAGAAATAATCTATCTTATTCTTCTCTTCATCTTCAAGCTTTAGCTCCAAGTAAAGCTCCAACTCCATGCTCCTTGATGCTTTTGCTCTTTCATCAAGCTCCTTTGAATTCCGTGGACTTGAACTTGAACTCCTTCACACTTGCTTTCACTTGCAATTAACTTCTGAAATGCCAATGTTAAATCCTAAGTATTTTATTCTCATCAAAATCAATAATTATCGGTGCAATGCACCACTGACGATTACTTTTCAGCCCTCTGCGTCATCACCATCTTCTTTTTTTCCTTTGGAACATAATAGTGTTTGGATGAAAGCTCCGATGCTTAACCAGTAGACTATTTAACTGGGTTTCTTTATGTCCGCATTATTCTAATTATTATCTGCTACAATCTCCACCCCATTTTCTGGGGTCCATGCTTCTGGAAATTGGTGGAGGTTCTAGCTCCTGCCTATGTCAATTTCACTCTGCTAGTACTTCCACTTTTCAATGCAGAAAACATTAGAAATTGTGCTGAAGCTCTATCCATCTTTTTTGCAGTGTATGTCCATCTTATATGCATACAAAGTTACATAAAGTTAACATGCATACATGGATATGTAATTTTTAGGTTTGTAACTGAAAATCCTTTTTTGCTGTCTATCTTGCGGAATCTCTTAACTGCAGTGTGAAGATCCCACGTGTGAGGTTTGGCAGCACACTAGTTGTGTTGTTGTACCGGAAAAGCCTATGGAGTTTGCTCAACTGGAAATTCCTGAACATTTTTATTGTGAAATATGCCGTCTCAAGTGGGCTGACCCGTATGTTCATTGCTACTTTTTTCTCCTTTGATTAGCATGTGCCATTCCTTGATCTTTTAAATATAGAGCTTTGTTTGCCTTTCATTTAATCTGTAAGAGCTTGTCTTTCATGCATTTGATTCTCAAGAAGAGAAACTTGTCAGCCATTTATTCTTCATTCCTTATTGTTATTGTTTGCCCTCTCTACACTTTTCTTGCTTCCACCGAATATGTGTTTGCTTTTACAAGGAAGTCTAAGGATGAATGATACTTCTTGCATTCTAATATCCATATAAGCAAATGCATATTTTATTAGGATGCTTTTTATTATGGCCTTTTATGTCTTGAGAAATTTTATTTTTTTTAGAAGGCCTTAAGCAATTTTATTGCACATGGATTGTTAATTATGTTAGAAGAGATATGTCTATTTGGTCTTCTATTTCTTAATCATGCTATTTTATGATGCTGAATCCTTTTCAAAAACAAAAAAATTATGATGCTTAATCTACAAGTTTCTCACTTAATCTTTTTTAACAGAGACCGGGCTTTATCAATAAACACGTTCGTGCACTTCCATAATATGACGGGGAGAGTGGTCCTAGATTGGTGTTGATGTCACCCTTGCCTTCCTTCCATTTTCGTTCTTTGCCAACAAATCATTTCTTTTTCAAATTTTCTCCAATCATTTGCATTTTGATGATAGATACAGAGGGAGTCTTTTTGAAAAAAAAAGGGAGTTGAAAGAAATGCACTGTGACATTTGGCAGCAACAAAGTGAGCATTGTGGAATGCAGTGTAGATCTTAGTGTGAGCACTTGTGCAAGCTAACACTTTATATAATTAGGTTGTCTATTAAGCCTAATGAGTTGAACTTGGATTGGCTCGGGCTTGGGCTCTATAGTGCTAGTTGGGCTCGAGTTTGATAAGGCTCAAGGGACATTGTTCTTGTTGAAACCTATTTGTGGCATTTTCTGTTGTTCAAGAGAGATTCCGTTTAAGCTGCTGTAGTCGGGTACAAACTTGTTTCATCTTCCCTTGTGTATTTATGATCGTCTTTGTCTTTGCCCATATTTTTGGCATTCAATATGAGTTGTCCTATAGGGTGTTGATATTTGTTTCCCTGGATGTTAAAGAACTCAAAAGGGGCATCATTGTCTTGATCCTGTAGCTAGATAACATTTTGTTAATGGTGGTGTGATTGTGTTTGAGAAGGCCTCATATCTCTCCCTGAAGGCATCTTATGCTGAGTTGGAGGCTCATTGATGCGGGTATTTCAGAGGAGAAATCCGCCACTCCACTGTTCCTTTACATTTACCACCAGTTGATCTACAAGATGACATCCTTGGACCTCTAACTCTAGGATATGCAGTGGATGCTCCTGTCTCTTCTGCACCTCCTAGTGTGCCTATAGCTCTCATGAAGGGAGTAAGATTTTGCATTTATACATCTTATGACTCATGATGTTGATCAAAGTTCTACTTTTAGGTAGTTTTCTTAATGCATGTTAGTTTTCTTAGCACATGTGTGCAATAAAATTTTCATGAGGTTATCCAGGATATTGATTGGATGAAAGTAATGTGAAGGGATGGCTGCTGTCTATTCTTATGGAACATGGGAGTTGGTTCCACACTACTTAGGGTTGTTTTGTGGGTTGCTGCTGCAGTTTACACCATCAAATATTTAGTTGCTGACACAATGGATTTGCTTGAGGATAGATTGGTTGCCAAATATTATACTTAAAACTGTGACGTAGATTGAGGCATTTTCTGCTATTCTCTGTCGTAGCTTTGTCCAGATTTTCCGCTCCATTGTTATAAAAAAGGATTAGCTGCTACACCGATTAGACAAAACATGCTTTTCTTTATGCCTAATTATGTGTGGCTAAGAGGGAGAGCCTGGGTTGACAGTCTGTGCAGTGAAGTCATGAAAATTGGGATCTGCAGTCTATGTTAAATCAATTTTTTTTCATTGGTCATGGGAATTTTCTTATTGTGCAGTTTACGTTGATGCAGGAGATGATTTAGTGTAGGAATTAGTGGCAAAAAATTATTTCTTCAACCAAAAGCCTTAGGAAGTCAAGATATTTTCTTGTCATAAATGCTGCTAGAAACCCCAAAACTCTAGTTCTCTCTCAAGGCAAGTATGTGTGAAAAATCCTTGACAAAATAGATTCTCTTGGAGCGAAACCACTTCGGGAGTACAACTGATTCAAAATTTGATGATGCCGGAGGCTGTAAAAGTGTTGTTGGGAAGCTTCTTTACCTATCTCAAATCTTGATATCAGTTTTGCTATAAGCCATGCCAGTTAATTCATAGACAAACCATTTGATATAGCCATTAGCACGCCGGTCGTCTTGTCCTCAAAATATTTGAAAATTTGAAGGGATCTCTAAGGAACTATCTTGTTCTTGTTCTTCTTAGTAAGTGTGGGAGAATAAGTGGAATAGTTCTCCCTATTGAAGGTAGAAAATCTTCGCCTCTTTATAGAGAGAGAGGTAGGGTGGAGAAATTACATGGTAGTCCCACTTATTGCTTAAGAAAAAAAAGAGGGATAATAAGAATAGAAATATTTGACTTTATCTCTAACAATAAAATATTAAAGCCTATTTTTCTAAAGACTACCACTCCTCCCTCCCAAGTTGGTGCATGCAATGCCTAACTTGCAGGTAGGAGACGAAACATACCACCCCCCCTCCCCCCCAATAATGACTTTGTCTGGATGGCGGAGCATTCGGTTAGGCAAGCAAGTAGGTAGGTAGTCGGAAGTAATTGCCTTAGACCGGTGGAAACTCTTCTTGCTTAGGGAAGAAAAAAAACTCGAAAGAGGCATACAAGCAAAAAATTACAGGTAGGTAGTAGACAAAAGGTAGAGTATAGGATTGGGCATGACGCACAATGCCCTCATCAATCATTAGCATCATTTGCATCTTTGAAGGGATTTGCAGACACATCATCAGTAGTAGGGATGGTAGTGAAACTCGAAGCAACATCCATAGGATTCACAATTGCAGCAGTAGAGGAGGTTGGCTTGCTCCTTAATAGATTCATTAGATAATCTAGCTTCATGGAGGTGAAAGTAACAGGGGACTATGTAGGGGTTGTCTCACATCTTGAAGTCTTTGTCACAATCAGTTGGTTAACCCTAAGCAGGCTTTCCAATTTTCTTTTAACACTTTTTAGAGGGGTGATTCGTCTGTTTGCAGTGAATGCAAGGAGAAAAGATGCGATCACATCCACAGTTGCTACCACGTCCACCAGATCAACCACCCCTGCCTTTGGAGTTTGAGAGGTTAGAGGTGTCAATAGTCATTGTAGGAGGAGCAGATGGAGTTGTGTCGGGATCAAGCTTTTGGAGACATCCATAGATGATCTTCAGACTCAACACAATATCGGAGGATAGAATTTAATCTCGTGTCGACTGGTATCGTGGCAAAAGTGTTCAGAAAATGGCATGTCTGCCACTTCGCTTGCTAGGGATGCAAGTGTCAGTAAATCCGACTCAAACTTCACCCAACCCAACCCGAAAAGAATGGGTAAAACCTGACTTGAACCTGACTGGGTTCAGGTATGGGTTTTATCCAAAAAATTTGACTAGGTTTGGCTATGTGTATGGATCTATACCCAATTACTTGATCCGAGTACCTAAATAAAATCCCAAGTTACTTGGGATATATAAGTCCCACCCTAAGTCCTTCATTTCCCCAATCTTAATCTCTTTCATGATTTCCTCCATGATTTTGAAGGTTGGGAGTGCTTTTGAAGCTTTTATTGAATGTTTATTTCGGAGATAGAATCTTTTTGTTTGAAATATACTTGTATTTTGTCTTTTTCTATTTTTTTTTGTTTTTATTTTTGATGTATTTCCCTTAAAGGGCTCTTCTTGTAATAATTTCAATGGGGATTAATAAAATTGAAGAACCTGTTGAAAACAAACAATTAATGAATCATGCTATAGAATTTTTTTTTCTTCTTTAACTCTAATTTAGGTATGATTTGATTGTAAAATTAATTTATAAATGGGTACTCGATGAGTAAATGGATACCCGATGGGTAGATGAGTATGGGTTTGGATTTTTGTACTCGATGGGTAAATGGAAAGGGTATGAGCATGGATTTTGTAAATGACTATAGGTATAGGTTTAGCCAAACCCAACCCAAACTTGACCTGTTTTCATTTGCTCTGCAACCTACTTCTCACAGCAAGTCAGCTGGTATAAGGTGTGTTCCTCAAATAGGTCCTTTATAGTTGTAAAGTACTTGATTAAGGATTGATCTCCTTGATTGGTACTCCATATCTTTTTGTAGATGTCTGCATGAGAAAAACTACTCGTTTTAAGGGAGTACCTTGTTTCGAGAGTCTCTTAGATTTCCTTTGTGGAGTCCTTGGAGAGCATGTTGGTTGTGATTTTCAAATCGATACTATTCATCAACCAATTAATGACAAAGAAATTGTCCTCCCACTTGTATTTTATGCCTTCCTTGGAGTCAGGAGCCTTTTTAGTCAATATGTGTAACTTGTCTTGCCAATTTACGAAGATGTGGAAGGCACAAGACCAGAGCTTGTAGTTTAAGGAACACAACTTAATTGTGTTTCCCTGAACTAGCATAGAGGTTGAGATCTTGGCCTCCGAAGTCCCGATGGACTCTGCTTCGACCATTAGAACAAGAGATATGTGTGGCACTCGGATTAAGTCATGCGAGACATGCATGTGGGTAGGTGCTCATGCGTTCCTATCCACGCGTGATGCACATGAATTGGAGCATGTGCATGGTGTGGTGAAGAGAGAAAAGACAGAGCACACAGATCGAAGTAGGGGGCTTCCATAGCGATGCTGTTGGCAGCATTTCAGCATGGTGGAGATGTATGGCCCTATGCAAAATCCCAAGGGTTTAATCGATGAAGAAAGAGAGGAGAGAGAGCATTGCAATGGCCCCTCTTCCTCTCACACGTCACACATGAGAGAAGTTGGAAAAACTGAATAATATTATTGAATTCTGAAATCCTATACCTCTTTATATAGAGAGCGGTGAAAAGAAAAATTGCAATATAAGTCTAGGCATAAATATAAAATAACAAAATAATATATAAAATCTAAGGAGTGTCTAAATAATAACTATCATCCTAACACTCCCCCTCAAGTTAGAGCATAGATATCGATTATTCTCAATTTGGAACAACAGACATCAAATGCTGAGCGAGGAAGATGCTTTGTGAATACGTCTGCTGTCTGATGTTCAAAGGCAACTAAAGTAGTATAGATGACTTCACATTGTATCAAGTCTCTGGTATAATGATAATAACCTCAACATGCTTTGTATATTCATGAAACATTAGGTTGCTGGCTATATAGGTAGTAACGCAATTATCACACTTTTTCTCCATTGGCCCCTCAACTTGGACATGCAAATCTTGTAAAATTGATCTAACTCAAACCATCTCAGTGGTAGTTTGTGCCATGGCACGATACTACAATTCTGTACTTGACCTGAATACAACCTGTTGCTTCTTACTCCAAGTCACAAGATTTCCTGTCACATAAGTACAAAAACCTGTAGTTGACTTCCTATTTGCCATACAACCTACATAATCCGCATGAGAATAGTCAACCACAGTCATGGACTTTCCTTTCCTGAACTAGATACCCCTACCTGGTGCTCTCTTTAGGAACCTGATCACCTGCATAGTAGTATTCCGATGTTGCTTGGTTGGTTTGTCCATAAATTGATTAAGCTTCCCAACTACAAGAGAAATGTCAGGACGAGTAATAGTAAGATATAACAATTTTCCAACTAACTGCCTGCAAGATCTGCTGTTAATGGGCTGAGACTTAGTATCATAGAGATATGATCTATAGGTATATTAGCAGGCTTTGATCCCAACATCCTTGTCTCTTGTAACACATCAAGGGCATACTTGCGCTGGGGTAGAACTATGCTATCATTGCTTCGTGCCACCTCACTGCCTAGAAAATATCTTAGATCACCCAGGTCCTTCATAACGAAGGAATCAACTAGCTTCTACTTGATCTTTGCTATTTCAGCTTTATCATTTCCAGTGAGAATAAGGTCATCAACATAAAACAAAGTGCAACAACGCCTCTCTTGCTCTTTCTGACAAAGAGTGAGTGCTCTGCAGAGGATCTCAAGAGTCCCATAGTCTATATCTCCTTTGATAACTTCTGGAACCATGCTCGTGGGCTCTCCTTCAGGCCATAGATAGCCTTCTTCAGCCTACATACACTCCCCTTGAGTCTCAAAATCTGGAGTTTGTTACATGTAGACTTCCTCTTGAAGATTGCCGTAGAGAGGCGTTTTTCATATCCAGCTGATGCAATGGCCAGTCATAGTATGTAGCTACAGAGAGAAGGATGCCAACAGTAGGAAGCCTTGCCACTGGAGAAAAAGGGTCGAAGAATCCACCTCATAGGTTAGGTGAATCCCTTCACAATTAATCAAGCTTTGTGGCGTGAGATGGATCCGTTTGGGTTAGACTTCAGTGCAAAAATCCAACGGCATCCTACAACCTTGGCATGTTTGGGAAGATCTGCAAGCTCTAATGTCCCACGAGAATGTAAGGCAGCCATCTCCTCTTCCATGGCTTGATGTCATTTTGGATCGAGCATGGCTTGCTGATATATGGTAGTGGCAGATAATACAACAGGAAACATAGCAAATGACTTCCTAAGATTGGCATTAGGCATTACCCCAACAACCTAATTATGAGCACAATTACGAGGAGCCTTTTGAATAGCAATCGGAAGATCTAGATCCTCCTCTTCAGTCTCTTGTAAAGTATCAGGGGAAGCATCTTCCCTAGAAGGTTGGCCAGAATCACCTGAGGAACCTGCACCATCACCACTAGAAGTACTCACATCAATATCAAAACATACTCGACTAGGGGAGGAGCGAGGTGGTTGAGGTGGCGGAGGGGTGTGTAATTGACGCCATTCATGCTACCTGTAAGTAACTGGCAATATGTAGACATGAGTAGGCTTTAATTGCCATATACTGCTATCCTCTGTAGTAGTGTCCTTGAAATTGAACTAGGGGGGTGAATAGTGAAATTGAAAATACAATTGGCAAATAAAAATTCAATCATACAAATAACACAAAAATTTTTAGGTCCAAACCTAAAATCGGGAGAAAACCATCACCTAAGTCAAACCTTGACTTAGGATTTCTGATCACCTAGTGATCAATCTATTAACCACACTACTTGAATGAGAGTAGTGTACCTTAAAATCCCACCTCCGATTCCAAAACAGAGGTTTCTCCTTTCACAAGGAAGAAATGGGAATCCGACAGGTTGGATACCCGAGTACAACGGAATATAAAAATTGAAATGAAAACACCCTATAGATCTCCCTAAATAGATATATAAGAGTTTAGTAACTATGGTGAGAGTACTCCCTGAGATGATAGCAGTATGACAGTAGCAAGGGAGTAGGTGTTTGCCTAAGGAATAGATTTGCACAGCAATGGGGCACTAGAGTGAGTAGAGCAAGTGTTTGCTTGTGGAATTTATCTCTCAATGGTGTGTTTAGCCTTAAAGGGGTTAGGAGGTATATATAGGCATGTTAAGGACCTATAAGAAGGCTTAAGAGAGGGCTCCTAACCGTTGGAGGCATGCCCCAAGAGATTAGGTCGAAATCCAAATCAAATCAGGGTCATGATGACTCAGTAGAATCGAATGTCTAAATTTTGGGTTAGATGTCTTGCCAATTGTCTTGGTCGTCTAATCTTGAGGGTCAGAGTCCTTGGAATTCCTTGGATGAAGACATGTTCCTAAGGCAGACGTCTAGAATATCATTTTAAGATGTCTATATGAAAAATTGGACTTCTGATCTAGTATGGATGGTTCCTGAATTGAATTAGATCCAAACAAGGTTCTAGTGTTTAAGGGTTAGACGTCCGATCGGACATCTAACATAGGTTCTGGACGTCTGAACATCATGATGGTCTTGGGCTTCATATTTCTTATGGATCCAAAAAGCATAATTTTGTCTGACAAGTAATCGTTAAGTGAGTTTAGGTGTAACGTTCCATTATTGGATGTCCAGACGTCTAGAACAAAGGGTAAAATATTCCAACAGTTGGATATGATATGAAAAAAGGAGATTTAGAAATAATTCAATTAACAACACTCTTTAAGGTCATTTGATAGACTTACCAGATGTCTAAATTATTCTGCAAATGTCTGTAGTTAAGTCTAATCATTTGGAGCTTAAGTGCTTAAAAGCTTAAGACGAGGATTATGGTGATTGGTCTTGAAAACCTAAGTCTAGAGAATATATATGTTCATTAGGGGCTCTTTACAACTCTTTCTGGACTCAATAAAATAGAAAATAGAACTCTGATAAGATCATTACAATAAAACCCTAAGACTTAGACATAAAACATTTCTTCATCCATCGATACTTTGACTTTGAGATTGCGGAACCAGCAATAGAGTTATGACAGAGAAATATGGTATGCCCAGTGTTTATTTCTTTTACTTTATTTTGTAAAATCATCAAAATATTATTTAGGAGAGGTTGAACTAACAGTCCTGACTGTGAGTAATAGGTATCTATTTCAAAGTAATTGATGGCACTGACTGTGAGTAATAGGTATCTGTTTCAAAGTAACTGATGGCACTGGCATAGAGCAGGATTTCCCTCAAATGACAACTGATGACCAGTAGTGGAGAAGTATGGAATTGGTTTCATTAGCACTGACATAGTGCTTCCTGCCCTGTGGGTCATTACACCTATACCATTTCTGAGTAGTACTATACCCTAGAAATACACATTTCACAACTCTAGGGGCAAGTTTGTCTCTGCCTGGTCTCAAAATATGAACAAAACACCCTTGGTGGTACATGAAACCGTTCCTTGTTTGGATGAAGAACTTGCCATGGGACCTGCTCTTGTAGTGCCAAATTAAGCAACCTATTGATCAAGTAACAAGTAGTAAGTACTGCATCGCCCCAATATGTTTGTGGTACATTATGATGAAGAAGCAATGTCCTGGCCACATCCAATAGATGATGATGTTTTCTTTAAACTATCCCATTCTAATGTGATGTATGGGTACAAGATGTCTAGCGAATAATACCAAGAGACCTGTAGAAGGTGGCCAACTTTGCTGTGTAAAATTCAAGTGCATTATTAGAACGAACAATCTTCACAGGAGCAGAAAATTAGGTCTTTATTTACGTAATAGAATTTTCAATCATCCGTAACAAGAATAACCAAGACATTCTAGAGTAATCATCCAAAATAAGTAAATAACATCGATGACCCAATTTTTTAGACACTATACTTGGATCCCAAACATCCATGTGCAGCAAATCAAAATGAGAAACGAAGCTCTGGGAGGAACTAGAAGGAAAATTGGTGCGGTGCTGCTTCCCCAGTTGGCAAGCATTACAATAAATCTCAGCAGTAGGTGAAGTGTGAGGAATGACATGTCATCCTGTCTAGCGAAGGGTGTCCAAGTCGACAATGCCATTAAAGAGCTGTACTAGCACTAAAGGCAACGTATCCCTGGCATGCAGCAACAAATGGTGTCTATATCAGGCGATATACACCCCCTCCTTATTTTTTCCACTAATCTTCTTCCTCGTGAGCTTGTCTTGAAAGGTACAACCCAATTCATCAAAGATGGCACGATAATGCAAATCTTTTGCAATCCTGGTAACTAACAAAAGGCTAATAGGAAAATCAAGAACAAATAAAACATTTCGCAGTCTCAATGATGGAGTAACTGCAACATCTCCTCTGCCATCAATTATGGAATGCCTGTCATCTGCCACCTGAACAGTTCTACAAGGAGGAACATACTGAATGTGCTGAAAATAGTTCTGGTCTCCACTCAGATGATGATATGCTCTTGAATCTACTAGCCACATAGTGCCATCGGAAAGTCCATTACTAAAACTCAAGGCAAAACCTATACCTAAGGAGGCAAAAGTAGTTGTATTTGTGGTAGTAGGCTGTTGTTTTAGTTGAGCGAGGCGCTGCACCACTGCATCATAGTCAGCACGTGATACAATATCGCTCAACTCCTTTGAAGAAACAACTTGGTTAGCCATGGGAGGTCTACCATGCTTAGATCAGCACGTAGCCTCAACATGACTAATCTTGCCATAATGAGAGCTTATGGTCAAAGGTTTGCTAGTCTGACCCTGATTACACCCTCTTCCCCTAGTAGATGGAACACCACGTCCACCAGTAGCCAACAAGGCAGAGGTTTGCCCAACATTTGGTGTGGATGTCTTCACAACCACTCTACTCATTCGACTGTATGCTTTCTCAAGAGACGGAAGCTCAGAAAGTGTCAAAATCTGAGACCTTGATGCCTCATACTCGGCTCCAAGCCCATCAAGAAACTGTAGGACTACACTCTTTTGTATGTCCTCTGAGTAGCACAAGTGCAGATCGGTCTACATGCATTATATTTTTCCAAGATCCCTTAAGGGTAGTATAATACTGGGACATCGACTGGCCCTCCTACTTTAGACTGTCAAACTCATGATGTATCTTAAAGACTTTGCTGAAATTCTTTTCATGTGAATATGCATCATGTAAAGAATCCCACATTTTCTTCGTCGTCTTGTAATACATGATGCTATCATCGATCCGTGGCACCATTGAGTTCATGATCCATGCCCAGACCATGCCATTATCCTTCTTCCACATGGCATATTTTTCAGTCTTGTTCTGTGGCTCCGTCTCCATCAAGATATGTTCCTTATCATGTCCCTCAACCGTTATGAGAAGCATTTGAGACCATTTAGTGTAGTTGATCTCATCCAACTTCGCGATAGGAACAAAGAACGAAGTTTTGTAATTCCCTGCATTTGTAGCGGTATTCGATGTCACCTTTGAACTGCTAGAAGATGTTAGCATGACTATTGAAGTGGTTAACATGCCACCAACGGAGATCTGAAAGACAATTTCAGATCTGAAAACTGTAGATCAGGAAGGTTATGATCTCTTGATCATGAGATCTAAGACTTAGAGATCCTAGAAATCATCTCAAGGGACACAACAACCCCTTAGGATCAATTAAGATGCATGCTATGGCACGGGGAAACCCCTAGCAGCGTTCCTAAGGGCTGCTTCTCCCCTTTGCCGATGAAGGAGATCCCCATCGACCACCACCAGCCGTTGGTAGTGGCTACAAGTGATGTTAGAGAGCCAACGGCGGTGTCTCTGCTACCCCTTGGTCGGTAGCGGCGGCGAGGAAGACCAGAGAGAGAGAGAAAGAGAGAGAGAGATGAGGGTTAGGGTGGAAGGCATACAGAGGCCTTGAGCGGGTGGGATACCGGAGCGTCAATTTAGGATCGTTGCTTTGATATTAAGTCCGAAAAATTGAATAATAGATGAGGGTTAGGGTGGAAGGCATACAGCAGCCTTGAGCGGGTGGGATACCGGAGCGTCAATTTAGGATCGTTGCTTTGATACTAAGTCAGAAAAATTGAATAATCTTATTGAATTCTAAAATCCTACTCATCTTTATATAGAGAGGTGAAAAGAAAAATTACAATACAAGTCCAGACAGAAATATAAAATAACAAAACAATACATAAGATCCAAGAAGTGTCTAAATAATAACTATCATACTAACAAGAGAGAGCATGACAAGAAGAGAGAAGAGGATCAACAATGGCCTCCTATTTTTGGTAGTAGTGAGAGAGTGAGATAAAGGAGGGTCGACAACACTCCTAGGTAGGGAGAAGGGGTGGCAACACACCTCCCTAGGCAGGCAGGAGAGAGAGAGAGAGAGAGAGAGAGAGAGAGACTCTAATATGATGTGGAAGAATAAGTAGAATAATTCTCTCTATTGAAGATAGAAAATCCTAACCTTTTTATATAGAGACCGGCAACGTGGAGAAATTACGTACTAGTCCTACTTATTACTTAAGAAAAGAAATAATAAAGATAATGGGAATAGAAGTAATTGACTTCATCTCTAATAATAAAAATAATTAAAGCCTATTTTTCTAGATTCTTAACAATAAGAAACATGGACAAGTTAACTTTTGTGCTTACCCTTGAGGAAAGGTTTACTAGGTATGCTATTTTTTTAGGGAATTTGATAACGTGGTGAAGTAAAAGGAGACTGTAATGTCCAATCTAAGATGAAGTTAAAATACATAGCTATTACTCAGCACATGGATTTGATTCTTCTTGACTGATTTGGGATTATATGGTAAAAGGGTGACTGTTTACATTGCTCGAAATCCTATCTTTTGTGAGTGGGTCAACCATATTGAAATTGATTGTCACTTTATTTGGAACTTAGTACAGATTTTTGAGGCTTTCTTGGCTACAAGCTGGATGTTGCTGATATTATGGATGTTGGTGTAGATGCTATATATTGTTGTAGTAGATGTTTGATAAACTTTTAGATAAAAAGAGTAGATGTTCTATATTACTTTTTCTGTCAGTTAATTATGTTATTTTACAAGTCTCTAATTTTCCTATCTAACATCTGTTGAACTAAGGTTTAAGGTTTCTTAATAAACAACTACATGCATTTCTTTGAGAAGCTAAGTTTATATTGCTTCTTGTTGCAGATTTTGGGTGGCACAATCACATCCTTTACTTCCTTCATTGCTATCACTTACAAGTATTGCACAAGATGGGTGGGTATTGTAAATTTTTATTTGCCAGAGAGAACTAAGTGTCCTGTTTATCCATATGCCAATGATCATATGAGTGATACATGCTCTTGGTTTCTTAAAGAACCCATATGGATATTCCTTCTCAAAAAAAAAAAAAAAAAAATCCATATGGATACTAGTTATTTACCCTATTGTTGAGATTGTAATGTTGGATGAAGTGCTTGAGCTTTGAAATTCAAGTATGAGTTGACTTGAAGTAAATTCAAATTTATAAATATTGACCAATGTTCATGCAATAGTTATTACATTTTTCTAAGAGATAAAATTATGTCATTTTCAGGTAGGGAGAGATAGAAAGAGGAGAGAGGGCAAGTTTGCCATTTTATGTATCCACTGGTCTAGGCTGCCTCAATCTGACAAGCTTGACAGCCGTTGATCCAATATGGACCCAATTTTTTGTTCACTTGTGAGACATTGGTGGTCCAGAGAGGATTGCCATGTCTCCTCCGTTCTTGAGCATAAACATTCATCGTGATGGGTTCTACTTTTTTTTTTTTTTTTGAGAAAGAAAAGGATGCTTGCCGGAGGTTGGTAATCATCTAGGAAGTTTTATTATAATAAAAGGAATAACATTATCCGGCCACACTCTCTCCTTTCATAACACATCACCATTTCTCTGTAGCCATAAACTCCACAAAGTAGCCACCACTTTGATCCACCTTGCTATGTTTGCATGCACGTAGCACCTGAACCAGTTCCACAAGCTGTCCATAGATGAAAAAATCTACTCCACATATATTGCTTATCCTCCAAACATCTTTTGAGAGAGAACACTGTGTAAACAAGTGATTGGTGTCTGCCTCATCACTGTTGTAGACCGGGCAAGAAGCATTAATAGCTGGAAACCATCGCTTCTTTATAGAATTCGTAGTCAGCCTATCTCTTCTCAATAACCACAGGAACAACTTGATTTTAAGGGGAATCTTTAGCTTCCAAAACAGGGCACAATCAGCATTGATTTCGACCAAATCAGTACCACATTCGCTAATACGCCTGTAGGCTTTGGAGACTGCGAATTCTCCCCCTGTCCAGATCAGCTTGTCATCTTCATATTTGGGTTTCAGATCTGAAATCACTTGCAATAGTCCCTGAAATTAAAAAAAGTTACTTCCGATAATCCCTGCGGCAAGATAATGCTCCAACAACCTTTGTCGTAATCCCAAACATCCTTTACATGAGCATCTCTATTAACAGCCAGCTGGAAAATTCTTGGGAAACAAGAGGATAAAACACCGTACTTGATCCAGTTATCTTGTCAAAATTTAAAAAGATCCCCTCTTCCTAGAATTGGCTTGAAAAACTGCTTGTATTCAACCATAACTTGCACAACCGATCTCCAAAAACCAGAGCGCCCCATCCTACAAACAACCTGTTTGCAAATATCCAAAGAAGAAACATAGGAATCAATGATAAGCCTATACCACATGGACTCCCCACCTTCGTAAATCCTTGTTCCTCATTTTAGTAGAGCTTCATTAAACTCCTTAAGTTTGAAAACACCCAAACCACCGTACTTCTTGGGCTTACAAACCTCATTCCATTTAATGGCTTGTAAAAACCTCCCTTCATGATCTAGATCGTTTCAAAAGAATCTCTTTCAGATACCATCCAACTTGGAGTGAATCTTCTTTGGTGGTTTAAAAAGAAAAAAATAACAAATAGAAATGGAAGAGAGCACTGACTTCAAGAGCACCAAATGTCCTCCCCTAGAAAGCAGTCGACCACTCCAACTAGAGAGACTTTTTGACACCTTCTCCACCAAAAAAGACCAATTCGAGGACAACATCCTTTAAAGGAAGACCAAGGTACACCAAAGATAAATGGACCAAAGGTGAACCCAAGGCCTTACTAATGTGTAGAGCAGAAATGCTATCCATTCCAAAGGGGACCACTGCCAATTTACTCCCGTTAATATTCAAACTGAAAATTTTAGTAAAATCTTCACTAAAGAGGCTATCTATTTAACATTGTCTTCACCCCTTTCTATAAAGAAGATTGTATCATCAACATATTGCAGTATTGGCGTAAGCATACTTCCATCACCACGTAAATAGTAGGAAAATAAACCACCATCACAGGCTTTCAAGACCAACCTCGTAAGAGTGTCCACAATAATGTTAAAAATGAGAGGGGCCAAAGGACAACCTTGTCTAATTCCCCTCTATGGTTGGGTCCAAAGTCCAACGGATTTGCCATTAACCAATGTCGAGAAAGAGGAAGTGGTAATGCACTCTTCATGAGTTGGATCCAAGACTTCGAGAAACCTCTTCTCTTCAAAATCTCCCACAAGGACCATGAAATTGAATCGTAGACTTTGACAAAGTCCACTTACCACATGATAGCTTCTTTCCCACTTCACAACCACGCAACTGTCATCTCCTCAGCTAGGATAGAAGACTCATGCAAAGACTTGCCCTTAATGAAAGCCGGTTGGGCATTGCTAATAATTAAAGGTAGCACCAAGGGAAGTCTATTAGCCAGAACCTTAGCAATTATCAAATATATCACATTCAATGATGTGATTGGCCTGTAGTCACTAATAGTTTCTGCACTAGGTCTTTTAGGAAGGAGGAACAAATAGAATCTATTCAACCATTCAAAATTGTGATTCCCATCAAAGAACTCTTGTACTGCTACCATGACATCCCTCCCTTCCACCTCCCACATCTCCTTATAGAACAAACCTGGAAACCATTAGGTTCTGGAGCCCCTTTCACCTTCAAACCTTGTATCGCGGCTAAGACCTCCTCTTCCTGAATCCTCTTGATAAGATCCCCTTTCATAGACTCATCCAAACGCGGCATATCCGAGCCTCCAAGTCTCCACTCTCTTGGCGGTCTCTTCCTCATGAATTCATGGAAGTGTAAATGAATGGCCTCGCAAATTTGCTCTCTTTGTCTAAAGGGGACATCTCCAACTCTTATAGAACTCAAAAGATTTAGTCTCCTCCTTGCACTTGTCGAAGCATGAAAGAATCTTGTATTAGAATCTCCTTCAGCTAAATCTGCCTAGATTTCTACCTCCTGTCCATCTCACATTTATGGTCTTCTTCCTATACAACCTTTTGCCACTTCTCTCCTTACCATCCTCCTCAAAAAGCGAATGTAGCTCCGCCTTCCTATCCAGGTTCGAAATGCCATGTAGCACCTCAGCCCTTCTTGCCTCCTTTTTTTCCTTGAGTTCTTTCTTGTAAATGATCAATGCCCTTTTCAAGAAATGAATTTTACTGGCTAGAGGGCACATTGTAGAATCACAGGATGGTGCCTCTTACCATTTGGTACGATTAAAATCACAAAAGTCACATTCAACAAGACAAGATTTCTGAAACTTAAAGTAGGTAGCAAAACTCTGGTCGTCATTGCTACACCACACAACAGGAGTATGATCCGAGAATGGCCAGTCTGTAACCCTGCTTCTGCATTCTGGAAAGCTTCCGCCAACCCAATGTTGCAAAGGAAACAATCAAGTCTTGACGTTGCACCAACACCATTCCTCCAAGTATATAAAGCTCCAGATGTAGGCAAATCAATAAAATCCAACTCCTCCACTCTTTGAAAGTCAGACGAACACCTATCCAACCTCCCATCCAGATGGTCCTGAGATGAGAGTGTGACATTGAAGCCCCCTTGACCAGCCATGGACATCCATCAATGAAAGCCGTCGATTGGCTCAACTCTTCCCAAAAAATAGTCCTCAATGGATCGTCACATGGACCATACACGCATGACACCGCCAAGGAAAAACCATCTGTTACTCTAGTGAAGATTCTTGTGATTACCCTAGTGGCAACCATCGATGAATTAAGGACCAGAATGTCTTTATTCCACATAAGTAAGCACCAACCAGACCTCCCACTATCCTTCAACTCTAAAAAATCGGTGAACCGACTACCAAATAGGCTCTTCATAATCTTTGTTTCAATCTCTTCAAGGTACATCTCTTGTAAAAGTGCACAATCAATTTTCCACTCCTCTAAATATCTTCGCAAAGAGGATCTCCTAACATCATAACGGAGATCGCGAACATTCCACGATAGAACATTAAACATTAGGTCCAGCATTCTCCCCCCCTATCTGTTCTCTTCACGTCTCACGCTTGCCACATGATTATCCATTGTGTCTTTATCTTTGGGTTTTGAATGACTTTCATCTGTCACCAACTTCTTGAAAGTGAATTTTCTTTTGTAACAAGACCTGAGCAACAATTTCTGCCTTGAATTAACAGACCTACTGGGCTTCACAGATTTACCAGAGGTGCGAGATTTAATTGTACTTGCATCCGGAATCTTCTTTGCACCATTTCTTAGCCGATCTGCCACCTCTTGTTCATTCTGAAGCTCTTGACAAACTGTTGGCCTGCAATCATGCACAAAAGAGCCACCAGCAGCAGCCATATGAAGCTCTGTTCGGGTTTCCAAAATATCAGTCTCAGCACCTGCAGCGTGTTCACAGCCCCCCATGATTGCAGCAGCCTCTACTGGAGCTCCAACATCAGCAACACCAACCGACTTTAAGGAATCCGAATTACGGTCCTCAATGTCCTGCAGCGCAACTTCACATGACCCAACAGGTCCAACACCTGACCCAAGAGAAATGCCCTGCGGTGTATTATTGGCTGAGAAGGACTCACCACGCCTAGACCTACGTCCGGGTTCGTTGTCCATCTGTTTATTGCCAAGAGAATGTTCTCCCACGTCCACATGACAATCTCAACATAAACTATGCTGGAAAATATTGGTTTGGTCCTGCGCAGTGATGAAATTGGACCCAACATCCCCCTCATTCTGAAAAAAAGACTCCCTTGGACCATCAGCAAAAACGGAAAGCGACCCACCGCACCCGGACCCATCTATGGGTCTGGATGCCACCTGCTGATAGCGATTCAACCCATCTCCTTCCATAAAAGCTGCTTGGTCTTTGGAATTTGCCTCGCCTTGCTGAGAAAATGGAGTTTGGTCCCGCACAGCCACGAAAATGGGACCAACTGACCCCATGTTCTGAAAAAATTCCCCCTTTTGCCCATTAGCAAATAAGGAAAGTGGCTCACCACACCTGGACCCATAAATGAGACTGGCTGCCACCTGTTGGATGCGATCAGAATCGGCTCTATCCACAGCAGCAGCGCCACCCATGGAAACTGCACCATCAGCCACTTTTGGTGCCCCGATCAAAGGCATTCTCCCCCAAAAATAGGATCTGACCCAACAACATTCCTCAATTCAAATTTTGAATTGGCCGCTGAGACTGGCCTCCACACAAGCTTGGCTTGGCGGCACTCCAGTCTCCTCTTGCTCTCTCTAGCCACCACCTCCGCAAATGACCTTTGAGGCCCAACAACAGGAGAGAGGATTTCCAACTTAATTAACCACAGTCCACGCTGGCCCCCCATTCCTCATGATCAACTTCTCCGGAGCCCCATGACCAATGCCCAATTCGGCCTCCACCAACACTACCGGAGCATCATCTTCACAAATCCCAACACCTTCACATCTCTTTAATCGAGTAAAATGCTTGAAAGCTTCGCAATGGACACCAACCACTTTAAACCCAATCAAAGGTCGTTGCGACACCCTCTCATCTAAAGCCCCATCATTACAGCAAGGGAGTCACCATCTAACAGAGGATTTTCTGAAAACATTCTCCTAAAAACAAAGATGATCCATATCCTCTTTCGATAAATCAAATACCATAACCTTCGATTTCAAGATCAAAGAGACCTTCCAATGCGTCGACGACGATCCCAACTTCAAGAACTTCGCACATACCTTACGATGATCCGAAACCTCGTGCGAGCAAACTCCCACTAGAGCAAATCGAAGCATCAAGTCAATGACCCCCACCATAGGCGACCATGGTGCCTCCACCTCCATGGTAGGTGGAGATGATGGCGATGGAGGCAGCTACACACCAACCCCTACCAAACGCAACTTGGGACATTTCTTCTCCTATGACCGCACCCCTTACAAAATAGGCACACCACAGGATCACGACAATCCCATGCGAAATGTCCCTTCCCACGACACTCAAAGCAAATGATCTCTCGAACATGGGCTCTTGAGAAAATCCTAGAAGCCCCACCCCCATTGCCCCCACCCACGCTCCACCTTATCTCACCCCTCTCGATTTTTAACTTTATTGTGGAGAGTTTTCTATGTAAATCATGTATACATGATTGCTCTTGATCTTTTATGATAATTTGATTTCTCTTTTATGATGGTTTCTACTTCTGTTGATTTCTTATTGAAGCACCTCAGATTTTGAAATATAGCATTCTGGGGAAATCATTTACATAAGGATTTTGTCTACAAGCAAACAGGTGACACTAGAAGGCACTATAATCTCCGTAAAAAGTACCTGATATTGCGCTTGTTTGATCCCACTAACCCCTATCCTTTTGATCAATGGCATCTTTTTCCTTTTATCATTATCTTCTTTCTGCGCCTTCATTCTCATTCAGGCACAGTTTAGGCAGAGAACTTGACTGATTGATGATTCAAAGCACATTTTCATCTGTTTCTGAGCAGCCTCCCTCTTTTTTGAAAGCAAAGAATATCCTTTTCTCTTCCGGTTTGGATAACCTCATCCAATCTTGATTCTATGAAAGAGTGCTGGGAATTGCCTGACCCTACCGCAGGGATGTTCACTTGTGTATCACCAAGAATGTCTAGTTGGTGATGCCTTGTAATGATTTTGTGAAGCCTGTCTTTTACATTTGCCAACTTTCTAGATAATTGCTTGGGGCTTTTGGCAGTGGTCCCCTGGGACTACTTGATCTTGGCTGACATTTGTTTTGACCTGCTTGTTCTGTGCTGGCAATCTTTGAGGTAGCATGTTCAAAAAAGAAAAAAATCTAAGAGGTAATTTGGTTCTAATCTTTTGTCAGATCAAGTTTGATGTTGTACATGCTCTTAGGAATCTGGTTTATTGAAACTGGCCCTTTCTGCTTTATAGATTCACTGGTTAATTCTGATGTTTTTTTTTCTTTCCATAGATCTCTTAGCATTATGACCTCTAGCCACCTAACGGTGCCACATTTGAAGTTACTTCAGTGGTACCATTAGCATTATAACCTTAAGCTACCTGTTGGTGCAGCATTTGAAGTTACTTCAGTGATACCATTTCTAAAGAGTTTTTGTGATAGTGGAAAGTAAAACTGACAATGCAGGCCAGTGTTTATGAATGTGGGCATATTTGTATTACTTTCTATACTCGTTTTCATCAATGCAATTTTGACTCTTGTTCTTTATATGAATTTGCTTGGGTTACCATGCAGAACAAACAACATACAGACCACACAGAGGGCATTTCAACTGTCAAGAGGTGACAAGGATCTATTGCAAAGGGCTGAATATGATCTACAGGTTAGTTGCCACTTGCTGATTGTTAATTAAACTTGACCAAGTTGGTCAGGAGTTTCTTGGATGTTCTATCTTCCTATAATCCTAACAGGCCATGACTCAGACCCAAGAAATGCAATACCTATACACTTGCAAAGGTAAATTTCAGAAGGGGAGAAATAAGACTTGGCGTGCAATAATTGTGACAAAGTTTATTTCCAAAAAAAAAAGATTTAAAATATTATCTTACGTTCCAGTATTGACCTCCATTCCTACGGTTCCTTTTCTGAGATCATCTTCTTGGATAGGCAATCAAGTTACCCATCTTGTACCTTCTAGAAGGTAACAAGGGCTCAATAAATTTCTTGGCAATTTATGTGTTTCTGATGGTGAAAGAAAACATTCCAAGTGCATGAGCACCATCCTCGGATTTTGTTAATTAAAATGTTTTTTTCGTTACTGGGTATTAAAGTTTGCCCTTACTTATACCTGTATTCAATTTGTCTATTGTCTACCCAAAAAATAATTATCTTGCAGGTTTGGTGCATTCTACTGAACGATAAGGTTCCTTTTAGGATGCAGTGGCCCCAATTCACTGAGTTGCATGCAAACGGTAAAGAACTGAGGCCCATCTGGTAGCTAAGATTTCTTTTCTTCTTTTTTTTTTTCTGTGTGTTTTCTTTTTTTTCTTTTTGGGGGGGTGAGCACTGGGGAAGTTAAATTTGTTATTATCTTCATTTTTAAGGTAGTTCCCCGGAGACATATTGTCTTTTGGGCCCTACTTGAGGAGTTGCTTCATTTCTTTTCTTCTTTCCACTCAATGGGTTATTCATTTGCTTTCATGCGGATGGTCATACTAACTTATTATCAGATTGGCATGTGTACCGATGATCATATGAAGTTTACTTGTTAGCACATGTTATTATTTGTTGTTTGTATGATTTTTGGGCTTTTAGCCCCTCAGGGGCACTATTGTACTTTTATCCTTTTGGTCTCTTTCTATATAAGAGAGCTTAAGGTTTTCAATAAAAAATTGAGTCATTTCATCCAATTTGGTATCAGAGCATTGGTCCTAGACCGTGGCTCTAAGTATCCTACCCTTAAGGCCTCCGAAACCCTACCACCAAACCCCTCTCCCTCTCTCTCTTGGATCTGCACTGGTTCTCCTCCTCTGGCGACGCTCGACGGTGCGTGGCTGCAGCAGTGCGTGCGACAGAGACGACCAACGGAGCTCGAGGGCACACGGCGACTGTCCTGTGTGTCTGTGGTGGCGCGGTAGCGGCTGCTCTGAGCAACAGAGGCGGTGATAGGGCAGCATTGCGACTGTGACGTGGTGACGCTGTGGCAGCAAGGTGTGGCCACAAGCAGTGTACAGCGGTGGCGCTGCACGTGTGAGGGGTTTGTGGCCCTTTCCTAGGGCTACTTCCCTTCAGATTGCAGGGAGAAAGAGACCTAGGTTCCCTTAGGGTCGTCTCAAGTGTTCTCTCCGCACCTGGGTTAGGCCAACGCTCGTCCAAGGGGGCTTTCTGTCGAAGATGCAGATCTGAACTCATCTTGTTTAAGATCTATTGATGTTTTCTTGGTCACAGAAGGTTGATTGCAGCATCCAGATTACGAAGATGTCTTCAGATCAATTTGAGGTGTCGTCGGGCTCTCTTTCGGATAGTGGGGTACTTAAAAGTCCATTCTTCGGTCTCATTATCAAGTTAGATGAGACCAACTATCCGCGGTGGTCCCCGACCTTTATCATGACTGTCAGGGGTCATGGGAAGAGCCACATCCGTACGGATCTGGCCTGCAAACAAGACTGGTGCAAATGCCAAATAGGACAAGGACAATGCCGTGGTCTGTGCATGGCTCATGCAGATAGTCATTTCCCGAGTAGGGGATGGGATCATGTATTACGCCACAACGAAGATGTCGGAGTCCTTGCATAAGACTTACATGTCAAGAACTCTGCATGGTTTTTTCAGGTCTTTTGTGATCTCTTCTACTTGTGTTAGGAAGGGCGCACTGTTCGCTTGCGAGACGCATTAAAAATTAGTTTTATCGTTGTAGTGCGAATCGCGATGAAACAAATAATATTTATAAAGATTCGGTGAGTACCGAGCCGTTTGCAAGAAAGTAAAACATGATTTTTATGTGAAAGCTTTTCAGAAAGTCGTTCTAAACAAATATTTATATATTTATATATGTATATATATACATCAGATATCCAAAGAATCAGAATTTTATTGCTATTTGGAAATAGTTTTTAAACTAGAAATCACTATGCTAGAGAGAGAGAGAGAGAGAGGTAGCAGATGATGACGCCACTTGTGTGATTCTTGTGTGAAGTGCAGTAGTACTTCAGATCCAGAGCATCGGGACGAATGCCAGAGAAGAGTTGCAGAGATGGAGAGAGGCTGGAGTTGTATCTGGTGGGAGTTGCTCTCAACTGGGGGGCCCTAGGGCTCTTTTTATAGCTTTAATGAGGGGCAAAGTGGGCATTTCAGCCCTTCAACTTGTGTAACAACTTAGGTTTGATCAAATCCATTGATCAGAAGATCAACAACTCTGATTGCACCTCAAAATCACCTTCCACGTGCCTTTAATGCTCAAATTCAACCTGCAGCTGACACGTGGCTTGCCTGCAGCTGTCGATCATGATCCGCGCACCGCTTGCTCTCCTTGTGCGCGCTCTGGCATTCAAATCATGTGCCTTCAGGCTCAGCCGTTCGATCGCGAATCGAGTGCACCACCACCTTGAGAACGCGTGGATTGTGGTGTTAGCGCACACATCAGATCGCACATGTACATTGGATGGTTCTCATCGCACCATGTGCCCGCATCCATGCCCTCCGATCGCCATCCAATGGTCCAATTGAGTCCAAGCGCATCGACTTCCTGATTTGGTGCACGGCAAAGCTCGATCCTGCGCCCTTCACTCACATACAGGTGCGCTAACCGCTACGCTATAAGCATGGATGGTCACAGTTTGGGTTTTGTGCACGGTTCTCAGCCGTTGGATGGAAATCCAACTGTTGAGATCTCTTCTCTGTTGATGGAGTGTGGAGGCAGGGGCAATTGTGATGGCACCACGTGACGTCATCGTAGTCGTCCATCTTCCTTACTTTTAGATGGTGTTATAGGCCTCTGATCGAGATGATTTTTGCACCGTTGGACTGCGATCATTGATCCGGATCCATCCATGCGGTCGGATTTTACATCTGAGGTTTGGATCTTTGTCATCATATTCCTTAGCCTCTGTTTTTCTATGGGCTGCATGTGATGCTATGGTTGTCTGATCAAGACGATTCCAGAAGTATTGGACTCCCGCTGTCATCCTGATTAGATCTATACGGTCTGATCTGTCATCTGCGACCTCGGATCATCTGCAATCAATTTTCTCTCTTTTAGAGCATAAAATGGCAATATTATCTGTAAGGCTATTAAACTTACTATGCAAATTATGATGCTTATGCATTCATTGTTCCTAAGTTATGCTAGATTCTAACTTAATTCAGGTAGATTAAGTCGTATGATTGCTGTGCCATCAAGCACGTTGCCACAGTACTACTCCCTCATGAAGGGAATGCTGGAGAGGCACCACTCCTATCTACCGGGGTGTGCTCGTGAGTCCTGGAGGAGTTTTAGGAGACAGTTGGTAGTCTCCCTTTTCTTGGCAGGTCTCAAACTTGAGTATACAGCAGCTAGAGATTAGATCCTCACCACTCCAGAGCTTCCTACCCTGGAAGAGGCTTATAGTAGACTTAACAGAGTAGCGGTGCGCACTCCTGTACCTGACTCTGGTACTCAGACGTCCACACTAGCTACGATCCCTGGACGTGGTAGGGGTGCTCCTCCCCTTGCACGTGGTCATGGACGCGAACGCTCTTCCGGTACACACAGGACTCTGTGTACCTACTATGGCGGACTTGGCCACTCTGAGTCTACATGCTAGCAAAAGCATGATAGGTCACATGTGGCCAATCAGGCAGCTAAGATCATTGATGGAGCTCTGCTCGATCCTGATGTTAGCTCCCTTAGCACATAGATTGAGATCTTGCGGCAACAGATTGCTCAGTTGACTCAATCTCAAGCATTCTCTTCTCAGCCTCCAGATACTGCAGCTATTGCCACCTCCTCTAAGGCACTTGCGATTGATATGTCATCACTCTTATCCTCTGGTGATTGATTGATTATGGTGCGTTCAAGCACCTATGTGGCGACAAGGGATCTTTCTCTCAGTTAGAGCTAGTTACTCCAACTAGGATTGTATACGTAGTAGATGGGAGACATTCACTACTTGTTGGCAAGGGAGATATGTCTTTAGCTCATACTTTACGACTGACATATGTTTTCTATGTGCCTAACTTTATATTGAGTTTGTTGTCTGTTAGCAGTATTACTAGAAATCTGAATTGCCGGGCTATATTTGATGTGTCTTCTTATGTTTTGCAGGACAAGTTCACTGGGAAGACGGTTGGTGGAGGGCATGAGGAACGAGGGGTGTATCGTTTGAGCCGTACCGTTGTTGCTACTTTTGCTACCCATGGCCTTGCTTCTGCTGGATCTCCTCTCCAGTGGCATCACCGCCTTGGCCACTTGCCTATTGATCGCCTCAGACGTGTTTTGCCGCACATACCCTCCACTACCACTCACACTTGTGATGCTTATTAGCTAGGCAAGCACTGTAGGGCTAGTTTTCCCAATTCTACTTCAATTTCTTCTGTTGCTACATTTGATTTGATCTATATGGATGTTTGGGATCCTAGTCGTACTTCTGATCGACTTGGGAACATATATTATCTTGTTTTAGTGGATGATTTTTCTCATGTTTCCTGGATGTTTCTCTTGAAGAATGAGTTCGATATAGGACAAATTATTGAGAATTTTGTTAAAGAAATAAAAACTCAGTTTTCCTGTATGGTGAAACTATATTGATTTGATAATGCCTTAAAGTTTTGTATTACTCGATTACGCACTTTCTTTTCCAGTTACGGCATTATCCATGAGATCACGTGCCCTCACACCTCTCAGCAGAATGGTGTTGTGAGAGGAAACATTGCCATATTCTTGATGTTGCTTGTACATTGTTGATTCACCATTTGGTCCTCTCTTTACCGGGGTGATACTATTTTGACTGCCTATTTTCTGATCAATAGGATGCCTAATGCTGCTTAACATGAATGGATTCCATTGCAGGTTCTGTATCGTGATAGATCCCTATTTCACGTCACCTTTCGGACTTTTGGTTGTGTTGCCTTTGTCCACCTATTGGGATCGGGTCGGGATAAACTAGCACCGAGAGCTATTGTGTTTTCGTTGAGTATACTTGGACGCAAAAAGGGTATTGATGTTTTGATCTGATTACTTCTTGGCATTTTGTTTCAGTGAATGTTACCTTTCATGAGGCGATGCCCTTTTTTTCTTCTGCTGCTGAGATGCCTTCTGAGAGTGATATGGTGCCTATGTCATTTACACCCATTCGCTTCAGGAGTTTTCCCGAAATTCCTATCCCTATTACACCACCACCACCACTTGCTACGCTGTCCTTTCCTCGTCTGACTGAGCCACTTTAGACATATGTTCGCCCTCATACTACTTTTTAGGGCCCCCCACCCACGCCTTCACCATCGGATTCTCAGGTGAGTCCTTTAGACACTAACGCGTGTTTGTCATGTGCTGATCACAGGGATAGGACAGATGATGTGATAGGTGATGATCTAGATCTTCCGATAGTCATTCGGAAGAGACCATAGACATCTTGCAGGAGGTGGGTATGCTTGGGGTCAAGGAGGCCAACATTCCTATGGATTCCAAGATGCCACTTTATTATGAGGATGCACAGTTGGTGGACAACAAGCAGTACAGGCAACTTGTGAGCAAGCTGCTATATCTCACTATCACAAGGCCCAATATCTCCTTTGCGGTGGGAAGATTGAGTCAGTTTATGGCCAAGTCAATACATCAGCCCTGGGAAGCAGCATTGATGGTGCTCTGGTACCTTAAGAAGGCTCCTGGGAAGGGTCTCCTTTTCTCCAAGGGGTCTTCTATGACCTTGGTTGGCTATTCTGATGCGGACTACACCAGATGTCATATGGATCGCAAATCCACTACTGGATTCTATACCTTTTTGCAAGGAGTCTGATCACGTGGAGGAGCAAGAAATAGGGTACAATTGCGAGGTCGAGTGCCGAGTCTGAGTACAGGGCCACGGCTTAGACGACTGCTGAAATGATGTAGATTAGGTCTCTACTCACTAACTTGTAAATACAGTTCTCTGGCCCAATGGAGATGCAGTGTGATAACAAAGCAGCTACCTTTATTGTAACAACCCAGCATTTCACAAGAGAACGAAGTATGTTGAGGTTGATTGTCATTATTACAGGAATATCATTCAGAAGGGGTTGCTATATAACACATCGGTCACATCTGAGAAGCAAATTGCAGATATTTTTACCAAGCCCTTCGCTAGATCCTTATTTGATTCATGTATATTTAAGCTGAACATGATAGATAGCTATGCTCCAACTTGAGGGAGAGTGTTAGTACATATTATTTGTTGTTTGTACGATTTTTGGGCTTTTAGCCTCTTAGGGGCACTATTGTATTTTTACCCTTTTGATCTCTCTCTATATAAGAGAGCCTAGGATTTTCAATAAGAAATTGAGTCATTTCATCCAATTTTACTTGCTATTACTTTTTGTAAATTTGTATTTGATGTGGTGGAAATGTTTGTTCCATTTGTGAACTATTGGAAATGCATCAATATGGTATATCATCTAGTATGTGAAGTTAATTGAGATTCCTTTTCTCAAGCTAGCCTAAAATCTTGTAAAGTGTTTTTTAGGCAAGAAAAATGACATGGTTGTATCTCCATAGGATGCTATAGGTTGTATAATTTGCTTCTGCAACTATAGATAATTCCAGGATCCTGCTGGTCGTTTGTTCAATCAAGAGAGCTGCCAAGAGCGATTTGATTACATATCTCTATGTTGGTTCATTTAGGCCCCGCTTGGCAACGGGATTAACCCAGTTAAGGGTTATCCCAAGTTTTTTAACAAAATTTTCCCATCATTTCAACACAAACTCCTATATAATAACTTCCAATCATTCCCACTTTTGCTATTAAAAAATATCCACTATACTCTCCACTCTCACTTTTAATATTAAACAAATATCTACTAACGTTCTCCACTCTCACTTATACTATTAAACAAATATCCACTAACATCACATCAATACACCGATCATTTTAACCCTATACTTAACCCTCTCCTTATTCCACCACCCAAACAAACATCATTTCCACTTATTTCATTTTAACTCCCCTTAACCCCATCACCAAACACAGCCTTAGTTTTATCTTGTTGGATTCTATTTGGGTAAATGGATCTTGAGTACAGCTGCACATGGGTTGGGTTTAACTTGCAACCCACCTCGACCTAACCCCATTGAGTCAGGCTGGGTTGGGTTGGGTTAGAGGAGCAACCTAATCCAATCAATCCACAACTCGCATAAAGTTTCTACTATCGATTGTTCACATATATATTATATAAAAAATCCAAATATTTTACTGTTTCTTAAACTTAAATGATATTACACCCATTAGGCCCATTACATCTAAAATTAAAAGTCCATTAACTTTTACTATTTCCTGTTCCCGTCACCAATAGCCCAACGCAACACTTTTTCTTATAAACTTTAGATTATTTCTTAATTTGTTCAAAATTCTTGCATTTTCTTTTGTTTGTTATTATAACTTGAACGGTTGTGTTATGAGTTTAACATTTTTGTCATCAAAGTGGAACATATAAGAAAGAAGTCTAATAATTCAACAATCAACAACCTGATTCAACTTGACCCAACCTGACCTAGTTTCATGTGTTGGGTCAGACTGGGTTAGGTCATAAGATAGGTTGGGTTAGGTTGGAAAAGCCTTAACCCATAAATGTTGGGTTGGGTGTGGGTTAAGTCCCAACCAGTCCCAACCAGACCCATGTGCAACCCTAATCTTGAGTATGAATTGACGTGCCCTGTGTGCTATATAATGCATTCACACCCTACTGGTTGTGTTAGAGAATTAAGAAAGAGTTTTAGATTAGTCAAGTTAAGCTTGCATTTATCCATGTGAAGATAACCCTAGCCACCGGTGGGCGCTAGGAGTGCACTCCTTTGGTTTTTCCTTCTTGTAGTAGGGTTTTTCGCATAAATATGTCTAATGTTCTTACTTGGTTGTTTGTACGTGTTTGACTATTTCTTGTCCTGAGAGAGAATGGGAGGGAGAACATCGTGAGGCAAGGCTTAGGACGTGTTTGACTATTTCTTGTCCTAACTCCTAAGAGAGAATTGGAGGGAGAACATCATAAGGCAAGGCTTAGGATCCGGCTTGCAAAAGGGCATCTGCCTCTCCTCAGTATTTCTGGGTCACACATGGATGACACTAGCAATTCAGCTTTTCTGTCTATGAATCTCTACCTGGAAGGTGGTGGCTTGATGGCCGAAGGTTGCAACAGAGCTTGTTATATTGCATTATTCATTTGGAATAGTGATTTATTTGTCCAAGGTGGAATGAGAGGGTATGATAATTCTAGTCAAGATGCATATGCATGTCCCATGGTTGATTGTATACAGGGATTAGAGCTGGAAAAATAAAAAGAACATAAGGTTTAATACATTCATGTTATATGTCCGACATTATTTCATGAAATTCAGTCAATACTAGAAATATCAGACAATTCAGATCACGAGAATGGGCCACGTCAATGACCAAAAAAAAAAAAAAAAATCAACATAAGCAAAAGGAAAATTTTCAGGGGCAAATGAACCAAGTCCCATGGTGGAAATGCAGATACAATGCTCATTTTGGCACATTCCAGTTAAATATGTTTTTAAGTTGGAGAGGCTTCAGTGGCGTGGACGAAGTGATGTTTGATGTAATTGGCATGATGCAATTGAGGGCTGATCTTTTTGTAAAAAGGCGATGAGCTAGTGTCTTTTAATAAAATGCATGGATAGCCACTGGTTTGCATAGCTATCCTTTGGGAAAAAAAGTTGGAGAGGTTTGGGGTGGAAATGTCGTTGGGGAGGCTTTGCCCTTTTTTTTATAAAAAAATATTGGAGTTTGGTCCTGTAATTTAATGCTGTTAGAGGTTTAATAGAGTTGTGGAGAATAAAGGCTACATGGCAAGTCCAGCGGTCTCCTAAGGGGCGTCGGCCCTAGGGATTTTTGTTAGGGTGTCTTTAGGTCCAAGTTTTCTATCTTTAGTATGTTAGGATGTCAAGTAATTAAGTTGTTAGGAGGATATGTTTTGATTTTTAGAGATTAAGATTAGCTCTCTATATATAAAGAGAATCTATGTAATTTACTTTGAGTTGAATGCATTATTCTTTCTACTAAATAAACAATTCCTCTCTCTCTTTCTCTTTCTCTACCGCTGACGCCTACCTCTCTCTCTCTCTCTCTCTCTCTCTCTCTCTCTCTCTCTCTCTCTCTCTCTCTTGCCCACCAAGGCTCACACATGGGCTCTCCACCTGCCAAGGCCGCTCTAGGCTTTCACGACTCTCCACATGGTATCAGAGGCACTAGTCTTGGTGCCTCTACCCTTCCACGTGTGAATCAAGGAGGAGCAAGGAGGAGAGATCACACACAAGAATGCCCTATCTTGTGTGTGATTCCAACGTGCATTGGAGTATCAATTTTCAAGGCGTCTTTGTCGACTTTTGAGTTCTCTCAAAGAACTCCTTGAAGGACCTTGGCACCTTACGCAAAGCCCAAGGAGTTAAGAAAGGGACTCCAGCAAGTAGCTTCTTTCAAGCATCCAGCGCCTTACGTGGAGCGTACAAATAGCGAAAGACTTGTTTTTCGAGGACAAGGATGGTTGAAAATGAGAACCAAATCAACATTGGAGAAGGAAATGTTATAGTTCAAGGCACCACAATTAAGTTTCAGGGTGCCTCGAACTATATCTTATGGGCGCGGGTGTTCAAGATCTTTGTAGGCGGCTAGGACAAATTGCATGTCCTACTGGAGGAGGAACTCGAGTCCAAGGACATGATGAAGATGTTGGAGAAGAAAATCTATTAAGTTATACAAAGACAAGATGACTGCTCTAGTAGCCATGACTTCAGAGGTTGCCAAAGAAGCAACGACTATGGAGGTGACAAGAGGATTAACAGTTGTATCAAAAGAAAATGGTGGAACATTTGGCCGCACCATCAACGAGTCAAGTTGGCCAAGTCATTGTCCTCCCGGCCTCGACTTGAGGGGGAGTGTGGAGAATACAAGTCACGTGGTAAGTTCAATGGTCACTTAAGGGGCGCTAGCCCTAGGGATTTTTGTTAGGGTGTCTTTAGGTCTAAGTTTTCTATTTTTAGTATGTTAAGATGTCAAGTAATTAAGTTGTTAGGAGGAGATGTTCTTTACTGAATTTTAGAGATTTGATTGATCTTGTTTCCTTATTTAGAGACTAGGATTAGCTCTCTATATAAAGAGAGAACCTGTGTAATTTCCTTTGAGTTAAATGCATTATTCTTTCTATCAAATAAACAATTCCCTCTCCTTCTTCTCTATTGCCAGCCTCTCTCTCTATTACCCACCAAGGCTCATGCGTGGGCTCTCCACGTGCCGAGGCCCGCTCCACGCTTCCACGAATCTCCACAAGAGTGAATGGCTATTGATCTCCACCAGCCATCCTTTGTTGCTTTTGAAAAAAAGGCATGTTCCAGTTATATCAGGCATGCCATATGTTTGGATGTAATCTCACTCATAACCGAGAAAATGTTTATCCTATGCATATTTTGTGAGATGGGTTCTACATTCAAATCTATATTTTTTAGTTTTAGTGGCAAGTAGTTCTAAATTCGAACCCATGGTTAGGGGTGAGAAGTCTTGGGTGTGTCACTTTGGCAAGTCCCTCTCAGAGGCAAGGTTTACTGACCTATCGGAGCTCTTGTCCAATGGATGGAAGATTGGGTTCTCTGGCTTGGGCCTAAAAAGGCTTACAAATTGCTTATAGGCATGCTTGATGGGAACAATGTGTACTTGGGCACATATTGCACTCTTTTTTGGAGGATGCACCCTTGAAGATTAAATTCATTTTTTGGCTTTTTGGAAGAAGGTGGCTGGTCACTATTGTTCTTTATGTGGGGTGGTGGATGAGGACCTGAGCATCTCTTCTTGTGGTGCGATTTTGCCAAGGAGCTTTTTAGGTGTTTGGGCATTCCTGACTTGGTGGGGAGCACTTTGGATGAATTTGAGAGCTCCTTTGCTGCAGATCCAGGACAGACTGTGGTTGCAAAGGAACAGAGCTGTTTGTAAAGGGGATAGGGTCTGTTTGGAAAATGCTGTAAAGGATGCTCTTTCTTTTTCTACTTTTTAGGCCCAACATTTGTAATGCCCTTCTTACTTTTATTATTGGAGTAATAGAGCGGATGGCTACCGACTGCCGGTTGCCATCCTTTCCCCTTTCAAACAAAGTTTTAGTGGCAATTAGTGGCAAAAAGTGCAATACTGAAATTCTCTAACATGAAATCTCAGGGAGGCTGTCTGTTGACTTTACATATATAATTGTCAGTTTCTTCTTCTTCTTCAATAACCTTCTAGAACATTGAGTTGCAACTTTTGAGCTAAGCAGCAAATTTCAAATCTAGTTGTTTTCTTTGTTCAATTTTTTTTATATATAACAACAACCTTTTACACATGATACATTCTACTTGTTTAGACATGAAGAGTGTTTGCAGTTGGGTGCACATGCATGTATGCATTGTGCATTTCTTTTATAGGAGTTTCTTGCCAGATGTGTTTTTTTTTGGTTGATGGTTCAGAAATATAAGAAGGCATTCTTGTTATGTGAAGTTCGTTATATGGTTAGCTATCCAAAAATGCGGTTGCATTCATATTTTCTTGCAAATTAACCATTTAAGGAAGTTCTCTTCGCTTGCCAGTTGCCAGGACTTTGATTTGATATGGCTAAATATTTCTTCCAGGCATCTCATTTTTCACTTATGTTTCCATTAGGTGTCCTTATCCGAACAACTAATAGACCTGGTTCTCTAGCGTTGGGTGCTAATGGTCGGGATGATGGCCCTATTGTGAGTTTCTGACCTCCATTTTCATAATTACAATAGAGTCAACTTGGTTTCTAATATCCTGTACTTTAACTTTTAGCCTGCATACACCTTTTCCTCGTGATTCCTGATTATTAGTGGCAAAAAAGCAGCTTTAACAGTAAGGATTATTGGTTTGCTTTTCGTCCAGATAAGCAGATGTAGTCAAGAGGGCATAAATAAGATTTCTTTATCGAAATCTGATGCACGTGTGTTCTGTTTCGGAGTTAGAATTGTAAGACGAAGGACAATTCAACAGGTAACAATCATTTCCAGAATGAATTCTCTATTCATTAGACGTTTATAAAAAGAAAAACATGAAAACCTCCTCTGGCATGTTGAGAATGCCAGTATACCACCTGAAATAGAGATGTGATGAGCATCTTCAGCTTATTACGCTTGATTTGAAGTTCATTATTTGGTTAGTCTGTCTTTTAACAGTTGTCAATGAGAAATGGCCCTTACACAAGAAGTGTCCTGATGCCGAGCTTTCTTATGATAAGTGCTGTTAGATCTGGAAAGGCAGCATTGCCAATGCCCTTCTGCACTATTTTCCTCCTTTACCTGAGGGGTGGAAGAGTTGCAAGCTAGGATGAGAACAATGAAGAGTAGGCAAGATGTGAGCAATCTTCTTTGGAATTCCTTTTCACTGAAGGGGAAAAAGGTTTTATGTAACTATGTATTTGGATGGAAACCAGTTACTTTTGTCTGGCAGAGGTTGGAGTGGGGCAAATGATGAGCGTAGGGATGGATGGTGGTTGGCTTTTCTGGGGTGTGGGGATGTTGGGAAGTGTAATGAAGGGATATAATGAAAAGGATTTCTTCAATTTATCAATATGCCTGTGAGGATGATTTTGGTTTCTCTCAGTTCAATGTTTTAGTTTTTTGACCACCTGAGTCACAGAATCTTTTCCTGGTTGTTTATTGTAACGGTGTTTGTATCTGCAAGATTATGAAGTATCGTTTTGCAGCTTTGTTTCTTCCTTCCGATTGTGCTTAAATGGCCACACCATCACAGTAATGAAACTTGGTCAAGTCATTAGGGAATTCAACCAGATGTTAATCAAGTCCAAGATAGCCCTTTTTTTTTTAATTTTTGATTTTGTAAACAAGCAAAGCAGCAGGGTTAGCCATATGTCAAGTATTGTATGATGTTGTTGAATTCCAGCAGATTCAGTGAATTCCAGCCAATTCTCCCTGGTTGTTGCTTCCAGCAAACAATATTTGTCCAGTTCCTCTAAGCTTATTGTTAGCATTCTGTTAAAGATTCAGTATTATATGATAAATTGTAAAATCTGACTTTTATGCACTTATAATAAAAACTTCCAGTAACTAAAGGTACATTTTCTGTTGTTTGGAAGTTAGCAGGCTAGGCTCTGCATTATTGGAACCTGCTGGCCTCTTGCCTATATGATTTTATAATGAATTGTGTAACTAAATTTCAGGTCATGAGTCTAATTCCAAAAGAGGCAGAAGGTGAGAGTTTTGATAATGCTCTTGCCCGCATCTGTCGCTGTGTTGGAGGTGGAAATGCAATGGAGAATGCAGACAGTGACAGCGATATAGAAGTTGTGGCTGAGTCTGTTGTTGTCAACCTCCGGTGCCCTGTAAGTTGTTCATCATTAGTTGTAAACAGATTAGAGGGAGATTGCAAGGGACACAGACATTTTATGCTTCATCATCAATTGCCACAAAGTTCCTAGGACCATATCCCTTAGAGAAATTGTAGTCTTCTCTATATAATTCTGAAGGATGATTGGAATGGCGTTGCTGCTTATATGAAGTTCAAGTTTTTATTTTATGTTTCCTTAACTGAAAATTCCTGTGTTAATCTTTATGGTTTGTCAACACCCATTTAAGTGTGTATCATAGTTCCCTTTGAAAAAAACTGTGCATCAGAGTTAGCAATTTTGAACCCAATGCACTCATGTTGTCATGATTTGACAAGTGCACTAAAGTGGAGCTCCTACGCGAAGGTTGCTCATGCAGTTAACTAATGGAGGCAGATGAAGAGGCATTCTCATAAATGAATTTTGCAGGGATACTTGCATTTCTGTTAAGAATGGAAGGGCAGTTATGTAATATGGAATGTTTATAAGGGCATTTATGAGCCATCCCTCATGCCTTCCCACCAGGTAGCTAGGAGTGAGAGATATTGGCTGATGTGGTATGCAATGGTAACTGGCTGCCACTTTGATCAATGATGGAATAGTCTGTCTCAAAAAAACTGGGACGGGATCCCTAGCTTCCTAATAGAGAGGTCCCCTCTTTCTGTTTCGTCAACTTCATGGCTCCATTACTATCTATTTCCATTCCCTTCCTCTTGTCTTAATCTTTCTTCGGCTACCACTATAATGCTAAGGAACCAATTATTCATTATTCAGTATTCATTACAGAAGTGAAACTTTATCACTTGATATGCATGCTGAAAGTGATTTACACATGTTAGTCCCTCTAGTCCCTAGAGGGTGCTTCACTGGGTTTGAGATTATCTAAATCTACCGATCTCTCCATTAGTGAGTTTTGAGGAAGGTTGTCAGGATATTCATTGTCTTTCAATGAAACATAAAATAGTAATATTTTTTGGGGAAGAAGGTCCCTTGGATGGTGTGAGCTATCTCTGCCTATATTTATTTAAGAATAAATGCCACTGTGTACACCATTTGTTATTTACCACAAACACAAACTATTCCCTGGTTGTTTGTAATTGAACTTGGTGATTTGATGCATTTACCCATGCACATAATGTGGTGGTTCGTTTGGTCAAACTGACCCTTCTAACTCAGATCAACCTAATCAAACCACACCAATTTGGTTTTAAAACAGACCTGCAATGGTTCAGTCTGTTTCTGGTTTCTACGAAAATTTTGCTGCAAATCCAACTAAATATCCGTACGTTTTATCCATTCTCATTTCCTTTGCAGATGAGCGGAGCCAGAATAAAAACCGCTGGGAGATTCAAGCCATGTGTTCATATGGGTTGCTTTGATCTTGGAACTTTTATTGAGCTCAATCAACGTTCCAGAAAGGTAAATCTATTCCGGGATGTTTTCTTTTCTCTTCCGGATGTTTGTCATCATTAATGTGTTTTAACTAATGCAGTGGCAATGCCCAATATGCCTAAGGAACTACTCGCTGGAGAATGTCATTATTGATCCTTATTTCAATCGTATCACTACAATGGTATACCCGATGTTGACTATTGCCGAAATACAATTTGGGTAATTCTCTTATAAATTCTTACATCTTAATAATGGTTTTACAGTTAAAAGAATGCGAGGAAGATGTGGATGAGATTGAAATCAAACCTGATGGTTCATGGAGGGTTAAGAGTGAGGAGTACAAGGATATGGGACAATGGCACTTGCCCGATGGTTCTCACTTTGTTCCATGCTCACCAGTCAAATACGAACCAGAGGTTTTGAAGCAATCTAAGCAAGATTTTTCAGATAAGCAAAATAAGGATTTAAATGGATTCTATGTGGCTAATAAGAATGACTTAGTGAAGCCTTCATTGCTGAATAATAAACAAGACTTAGTGAAGTCCCTATTGCCTATTAATTATGGCCTGCAGAAATTTGGGAACCACAATCAACAAGTTGCTTTTATGAGTAGCAGTGCCACTGGAAGTTACAGAGAAGGGGAAGATTCTAGCATAAACCAAGAGGGAGGAGGATATTTTGATTTCTCTACAACCAATGCATATGAGTTAGATTCTGCTTTGAATTTTGGCATTGCACAGAGTTCTAATGATATGTTGCTTCCTGGGACTGGTGATAAGGACATTATCCTTGTCAGTGATTCTGAAGAAGATGATGCAACTTTAGTCACCACTAACTTTGAGAATGCATGCGTTGAGACTACTACCAGCTTTTCTTTCAATGCCGTTGATCCTGGTGTTTCTGGGACATATTCAGGCACTCATGGAGTTGGAACCAGTAGAGAACCTTGCATGGAACTATTTGGCAATGGGAATGATCTTGGGACATCCCTTTGGCCATTACCTACAAACAACCAAACGGACCTATCTGTCTACAACCAATCCAGTCCACTTGAATTTCCAACTGCAGATGTCAATGCTAATATTGAGAATAATCTGACTGATGCGCATCATGACACTTTCTGCTGGCCATCCACTTCTGGGTCTTCTTCAGCAACTATTGATGGTAGACTAAGTGCTTTGCAAACAGGCGATTATTTGTCCTGTCATCCTAATCCAGGAGACAATGGTGTTCTTTTGGACAACCCATTGGCTTTTGATGCAGATCCTTCTTTACAGATTTTTCTCCCCACACAGCCTTTGGGAGCATCTGTTCTTAGAAACTTGAATGCACAAGAGGGAATACCTGATGGCTTTGATGCTGGAGATTGGATCTCACTTCGTCTGGGTGACACTGGGTTGGATCATGGCGAATCATCTTCACCTGGTGGTTTGGATCTAGGTCACCCATTTCTGTCAACGCAGGACAGGAAGGATTCCCTAGCTGATACTGGTATAGCAAAGTATTTATATGTATTTAGCTATTTGGTCGTTTTCCTCTTCTTCAATCTTTTTTCTTGTGATGCAGGTTCCTTGCATCTTAGTATGAATAACAATGATAGATCTACTAAGGTGGTCACTGATTTCCAAAGGTCAAATGGTCCATCACGGTCAGTAAAGCCAAGATTATCTCTTTCGATAGATGTGAACATCGATGATTAACCCTTCTATTCGATATTGGAGTACTTTCTTGCTGAAAGAGTGGCCATAGGGTTTATTTAGGACTGCCGCACAAGCCATTCTGGTCATCACTCCTGTCACCTCCAAATGAAGGCCTGACATATGAAAATGGTACTATTCTTTGCCAGTGAAAGTCATGAACAGGCGTCTTTCTCAATACAATGTGCAGAAGTAATTAAAATATCCCATTAACGTCAAGAATACCCCACTCATCTTCTGAATCTCATTCCCGACAGTGAGATATAATGTCTTGAATATGGCACTGACCCTCTGGATAGGTTTCCAGGGGGCATTACTTCAGAATACTCCATCATGTCCAGGTACAGTTTTCATTCTTTTTTTTGGGCTAAATCTGTACATATGTCATAGTCAATATAATTGAAAAATTAGCAGATTTTACAAGCGAGTGATTTCTTAAAGATGTCAGCCAATTTGTTTGGATACGGATATATCTAATGTGCATACCCATCATATGTTCTTAAAATTTTGATTTTCTGCTGTAGATGGCTTTAAACACCATGTAAGTTCCTGTGCTTGTTAGTTGTTAGCTGACTTGATGACAACTATAAAAAGAAACTGTTTTCTATTAAAATGGAAGCCCCATGAAGTGATCTTTCGTTTATTCCTATTAAGATCTTTATGTGCATACATCGAGGTGTTTCTGTATCATGAGCTGAGGCATAACTCTGTCGCTATTTCATGTCTAAGCCTCATTGTTTAATAAAATGGAAAAGAACTACTGAACTAAGACTTCAGAAAACGACAGATAAGTTTCTTTTTGTGTGTGTGTGTGAGATCAGGGCTCAACAGTTTGCAGATACTGACATTGAGTTCTAAATCATAATATGAATTGCAATGACTATAATCTTGCCTATGGAGCCATCATGGTCTTGAATGTCTCTACGCCCAACATTCCTGATGCCTGGAAGTCTTGTTAAAACATGCCTCTGGAAACTTACCAAAGTTACATGGTAATATTCTTAATATTTCTTTAAAAAAATATTCTTGATCTCTGTAAAGCACCGAAAGCAATGTCAAGTTCATTTTTGTCAATGTGCAGTAGATTTGCACTTTGGAAGAAAACAGGCTTTGAGCGTGCTATACATAGGAGGTTCCTTCTTTGTGTTCCCTTTTAGAAGTACTTCCATTTATTTCATGAACGAGGTGCTATAAGCGGTGTACTTGCATCTTTGCTTTAGTTGTTTCTCTTCAAAGTCTGGCCTTTGACTCTTTGCTTGTCATTTGTTGTACTTACCAATGATTTAAAAATCAAATTGGCCAAGCTTCGGTTTCAATTTTCGGTCGTTCAACAGGTTGAATGGGTAATGACATTATCATTTGGATTGAACTGGAAAAAATGAAATTGGATAAGCTTAAATTTGATTTGTATTTGTTGAATTGAGTTGAATCGAGGTTTAGTTTAAAAAAGTTTGAACTCTTTATGTCTCTCTATAAAGAGTTGATAGAATTGGGATCATAGTTTGAAGGGAAGTGTGGAGATGAGCTCAATGTAAATAAGGCCATTCAAAATTTCCACGTGTAGATTCTACTCATTTAATTATGAAGTCTAGGAATTTTGGGTAGCATCTCCATGCATGTCTAAATAACAAGGTAACTTGCAGTTATTTTATCTGATTAATTGAAAATTATCAAGAATCAATGTGTCAAGGGAATCACCTTGGTTGATTAGAATCCTTTATGTTCTCCGTATAAGATATATTTGAGTAGATTATTTATATGACATTGGTTAAAATATTTTTTAACATGCATATGCCTACATTCCTACGTGGAAACTAGATACAAGAATGTTTTTTTTTTGAGAATCTAGATATAAGAATTTCACACATAAGTGAGGTTAGTTGGTATTTGCTTGCACCGATAACTAATGTTGTCATGCATTCTCCGATCATTGATAAGCTAATATGAAAACAAATATAATAAAAAAGATCAGAGGCAGATTGTAGAGGTCAGGGATTGCGGTTGAGGTAGAGGTTGGGATCAATTGTTGGGTGGCTAGTGATTGAGGATTGCATCATGGCAAAGTTTGAGGTGGGTGGAGGGGAGGAGGTGGCCAGTGGTCGAGGAGAGGGTGGTGGGGTGGTTGGGGTCTGTTGGGTTGAGGAGTTGGCTTGTTGGTGGTGCTTGGTGGAAGGGAGAAGGTAGCTTGGCTGAAGGGAAGGGAGGGAGGGAGGAGGGGCGGTTGAGGGAGTGGAGGTGGGTGGCGGCTAGGTAGGAGTGCCAAGAAAGGAAGGTGGACGTGTGGCAGAGGGGAGGAGGAAAGGATCAGTTATGAGGAGGTAGTGTTGAGCTGCCGTGGAGAAGTATTGATTCAGCATTGTTACGACAAGGGAAGGAGGGATGAACGACATTTTAAATGGCGATGAGAGGGGTGGTGGCAAGGTGATTAGCGTTAAGGTTTCACATGTGAAAGAGTGGTTGGATGTGGGGCTTGTGTGGGGGGATAAAAGACCCGAGCGTGGACCACAAATTTTGTTGTTCTTTTTAATTGAGATGGGTGGGGGAAGTGATTCAGCCGGGCGGTCCGATTCAGTCGACTTGCCGGTTGAATTGGGTTTGCGTTGGTTTGCATTTGTTCAAAGATCCATTTCAAAATTCAGCTGGTCTAGCTGTTGATTTCAATTGGCTGGTCCGATCTAGTTTTTTAAGCAATTGCTTTAGTGAATATTTAATGCAATAATTATTTATTATAATGGAAACATTATCCCATTTGCAGTAGGGATGAAAGATGTCGCTATAGTTTATGTCCATGTATGGGAATCCTTACATAGGTATATGCTAATCTTCTCATAGATGCTTGTATTTGTTTATAATGCAGGTGCTTTTTCAAACAATGGATGATTAGTTACTGCGTTGACGTTTTTCGACTTTCATCTCATTGCTCATGTTTGGACGCTTCCTGGTGGGAGCCAACGGAATTTACGTTATAGTTAATGATGATTACAAAGATAAAATGAAGGAAAGCAGAAAAGGATCAGTAGAAAAGAGTGGAAAGGAATGATTCCGAATCGCAAAATTTGAAATCAGTTGCATATACCAACGTGAAATGGGTTCGTTTTGATAAGTATAAGCTGAAAAGTGATTTCACTTTGGTGAACTGAAATATGTGCATAGGGCTGTTATAACTCATTAGGTTGACGTCAAAATGCACCAAAGCGAACCATGCATGATACTCAAAGGCTTTATGTTGAGAGAGTGAGATCCTCAATCTGGACAAATGATGGTTCACTTTTGTGAATATTTATGTGAGATCATCCTTGGATATCGATAGTCTCCCCAACTTAAATACACATCTTCCTTTCTTAGACTATCACGATCGCTTACTCTAAATTGACATAGAGCAGTGGCTTCCCAAATAGCCCTTTCTCGCTGTTAGAGAATTTGCTCTTAAATTATTTCTTATGACTAAAGCTAAGTACGAGATAAATATAGTGATATATGTACCAGTTTTAGATTGAAAAGAGAAAGAGAGAGAGAAGTCAGCAATCAAGATGCTTGAGTCTAGAGATGGAAAATTTCAATTATCATGGTAACGACTTCAATTTCATCATCTATAATATAAGATTTGGGAACCATTTATGAAAGCAACGACTAAGTAGTAACTGAGTTTGGCGACCAGATAAGTTATAACCTGAGATAAATTGATAAGTGGGATAAGTCTTATCGAGTTATTTGGTTATTTGATTGGTACAAGTGATAGGTTGGATGCAATGATTATTATTATAGCAGAAGTGATTATAATTTTTCTTTTTTTATATTGAAACTTAAATTAAAAAAGTCATGGAGAATATCTTACTGAAGATCACAAAATAAACTTTAATCATCACCCAATATAATCCGTGTTCAGTCTGGAGGATAACCCTCTTAACTGGGATAACCCAATCAGTTATCCCTCAACCAACGCAGCCGAACGGTAACAGAGCGCATCGCTGAGGTTAGAGAGATCATGCATTTCGAAGGGTGTTTCATGCCCATTGGATCGTTATTGATGCAAAGGGTATATTTTAATCTACTTGTATTCAGCAAGTTTAGGTCACTGCAATAGATGAAACTTAAAACAGTTTTCTATAAATTACGAACTTCTTGTGGATTATACCTGAAATTTTCCCATACGAACGATATCCATGCTCCATAGGATTTGCTGATACGCAGAAAATAAACAAAATATGCATTCTTATCGATGGCCACCGAATACATACATCAATCTAATGAGAGAGACAAAAAAAAAAATTACATTAATTTGCAAGTGCACGTAGAGCAAACGCATGAATCTTAATCCTATGATTTTTAAATCAGCCCTTAGATAAGCTGAGCATGTAAATGCCATGACATCCACTCGAGTCTTACTTTTTGTTAAGATATTGAACATGCGGATCTGTGATTTAGAGTTTTCCTTTTTCTAATTGTAGAATGAGAAACAATGATAACTCAAATCCATACGATGTCGGTTGCATCTGGATCGAGCTTATATACGTTTGGCTTTATTTGTTTTATCTTGAAAGATTTTTAAAGTTAATCCTAAATTTTTTCCTAGCACTGCAAAACATCAATCACGTTACACATCAGCTAATCATGAACCACAACACAAGATTTTCTAGCTCTCGTGAAATGTTGAGTCGTGACGATTTGGAAATAAAATAACTCGGACTTGGAGCGTGACTAACGAGGTCATCTTAGAGGATGATCGAACCGAAACATCTCACTCGGTTCGATATTGGTTGGCAGCGTTGCATACATAAACACGTACAAATTCAAATTCATTCAAAATTATCGAGCTAAGATCCTTTCTTATCAATAAAATCCATTTAAGAGTCTTGAAGGAAAATAGCAGCATAAGCCTCCGGATCCATACTTGCACGAAATCCCAAGCAAGTCCAAAACTATGACCCAATGCATCTGCTTGCAGCCGACAGATCCGATGTTGTCAGAACAATTGCTGTAACAACTTTAGATAATCCAAAGGCCAAACCTCCTCTTGCGAAGGAAGAGGAGAAACCGCACAAATTGGTAATGGAGATGATCAGGGTTTTCTCATGGTAGGTGTTTCAAACGAGGTATACAAACTATTTTGGTAAGCTTATTCCCTTTTTGTCGAGTGATTTGATTTACGTACAAGGTCTCTAACTACATCTAAGTAATGTCGGGTCCGACCACGTGCAACTTAGCCACGGAATAAAAACTCGACTAAATCACAAAATTTTTGTGGAAATAATAAAATGGAAGAAAAATAGAAAATCCATATATTCCTTTTAGTTGTCAGGAGTTATCGAAACTTTAATTGATTATCCGATGGAATGGCCAGTTAGCTTGGAATTGAAGGTCTAAAGCACTATTTCATAGAGATTTAAAATTTAAAATTAAGTAATATTTAGGAAGTCTTAAAGGGAAATAAGTAGATGAATAAGAAAAAGATTGGTAGGTGTGGATGTGATAGTTAAGTTGATATATTATTATTAGTTTTTATTTTTATTTATACTGGGACTGTGTTAGTAGGATAGATGTGATAAGTGGATGTGATGGGTCAGAGTGAGTTAGTTAAGGTAGATATCATTGATGCAAGGTAGATGGGATGGATGCTGGTACATGTGATACGTGAGGAATAAAATATTTCTACTATTCATATACTATTTACTTTACCCTTAACACATAGGATAAAACCTCTCTTTAAACCTCTACCAAATGAGACTTAAAAGCTTCACAACTTGCATTCCATTCAAGTAGGACTTCAAAAGGTAATAATTTTTGACCATATTTTCTATCCACTAATTTGTCATACTCCTAAGAAGTTTTCATTGTCCTTTATGCATTATCTCCCTTCAATAATCCATCGCTTCCCCCTATCCTACTATTCTATGGAACACATGAATTCACGTGCAAAATTATACATGATTCAATTTGCACCTTAGCAACGGATGAGGGGCAAAAAAAGCCTTCGAACCCAAAAGCCCGCGATAGGCCCTAATGCAAGGATTTGACTTGGAAAGACCTGGATACAGGCAGAGGTTCGGGAATCCAACCCACCTACATCCAAGGAAAATCTTCCTTGTAGACGGATCCGAGAACCCAACCCGCCCGCACGTAGACAAGGCCATGTACAACCAGACTCGAAAGATCCTATTCGTTAGAGGGGACAATGGAAGTACAACAGAGCTATGCCCTCAATAAATGCTAACAATGGATGCTGTAATAAATACCTGACCAAGCGCACACCTGGTCAACCGACGTATCCACTCAGAAGATCTTATCGAGAGCCCTAATACCAGCACAATAAATAGCTAAGGAAGGCCCTCGAGATCTCTGCCCCTCGCCCTGAAGCTACTCGAGAGAAAACTGAGAGCTTGTAAATCTTGTAACCCCACAAATTATAGTACATAGTTGAGAGCTCCATACTCCTACCAGATGTACACCTCCTATGATGGAACTGGGTAACCAAATCCCTGTACCCATTGTGTGGCACTAGAATTCCACGAATTGGACCCTCTACTCTCATAGGAGGTCCAATCGTCCCCATTCTTAAGTCGAACACTCCGAATCTCGAAGTGCTGGTAACCTTTGTAAGAAGATTTACCCCCAATTCATTTGCACATAGTTGGTTTACAAGTGACGTAAAATGCTAGCTAACAAGATGAAATTTCATGTGAATTCACATTGACTCCAAGGTGATTGTACTGTTATAATTTAGCTACAACTAGTCATAGCCAGTTAATCAATCCTCCACTCTTAGTTCAAATATGTTGGCTTATACATGGTTAGACTATTCCATGGTCAGAAATGGTAGTAAGGTTTCATTACTCAAACCCATACTCTACTCTCATTTTTCTTCCTCTTTCTATTATTTTCCCCTTAAACAAGTAATCACCTTAAGTTGGCAATTAGGCTGCTTAATTTAGAATCAAGATCCATGATTATTACAATTAGGGTATCCACTTATTTCCTTTGGTTGCAAGAGTTGGAAAACGAAGAGTAACCCAATGAATATACCAAGAATGATCGTTTCATAACAAAGAGCAACCATCCTTACAAGCCAAACAACATCATAGGGGAATTGCAATTCTTGAGATATCTCTCCAATCTTGAGGATAACATTGTGATTTTGGCTGATGCACTAAGGTTGATCGAGATTCAACTTTAGACCTTAGATGGATCTGAGATCCTCTACCAATATTGGAGAGTTGTCCCATCAACCGAGCATCATCTTCCTCATGATCGAGGGATATCTTTCCAAACAAGTTAATCCTATGCCATCAACTGCCCCAGTGGCGTAGGCTAGGAATGAGCCAAGTTACATCTGAATCTCGTGGTGCTTAGATAGGGTTGCAATTATTAAAAATGAGTAGCACCGTTATCATTAGTTTGGATTCTTGATAAAGTGTAAAAAGCTTAATCTTATAATCCCCACCATCCAAATCCTCATTAACAATAAACAATGTGTATGAATTAATGTTTTAAAAATTAAATTGGTCATTGAAGTACTTATTTGATTTTTCAGTGGTTTAATTGACAATTTGTACTGGATGCATCAATGCTAATGTTAACATGTGAAATAACTGGAAAATAATTGAATCGTGGGATCTTTGGTTTAGTTTGCATTGATTTAACTTGATTCACCTGAGTTAAATTGATATTTAATGAAAAATCTACGTAGATGTGCAGTAGAAAAAATTATTTTACAACTCTAATTACATTAAAATTGATATACTTTTAGTAAATACAAAATAAAAATAACAGGTATAAATAAAATTAAGAATTTAATCTTAAAAAATACATATATCATAAAAGAGTAAGTGTACTATGTAAAGTTTATTTGTTTAATTTATTAACTCTGAAGAGAACGACCAAAATGAATGACGGATTTCTAATATAACTGAATCATTAGTTCGACTCAATTTTAATCAATTTACATTGATTTTCATTTTTATTTTTTAATTCGATCAATTCAACTGATAAAGCACCGACTTTTAATCAAACTAATCGAGCGGATCGATTTGATCTTATTTTGAAAATATTACTATATATATAATTTAAGATATCTCCTTGCTCGAGTAAACCAATCACCAACGTCCATATTGGCGCCCCTCTCCTCTCCATTCTCTTTCTTATATGTTGTCACGTCTCTACCTCACCTCCCGCCTTCAAATGCGAGACCTCTCTCTCTCTCTCTCTCTCCCTCCATTTCCTTTCCCCATCATCTGCTTCTGCTACTCTCTTTGCATCAAATTACTTAGGGGTTCTCCCCCTGCCCCCCCCATCCCTTATATGGATAGCCAGGGGCAAACTTAGGTGGGTTCCTCGGCACCCCGATCGATTTGGTCGATTCCCACATCTGGGTACCCATCAAGTCGCCACCTTTGATTGGAATCTTGAGTTGATTTGGATTTTGGGACGAGCCACTCTTGTCTAAGGAAGGAGCAGCCCCCCGTTTCCACTTTCCCTTCCTTAACACTGAGGATTACGATAACCGTTTAGCTTTCGCCGACGGTTATCGCATAACTGAACGATTTGGCAAATTTTGTAATCTGGGTGTGATCCAAGTTTTCATCTTGGGGACATATCTGGGGATCGACCGTGTAGGTCTGAAGGTAAATTTTGCTGCATTCTTGCTTGGTATCTTTCCTCCCCTTTTTTTTTCCCTTTGCTGGAAATGGTACGTCTGTTGAAAATTGTATGATGTATCATTGGAAATGTGAAGGCTTTGAGTGTTTTTTTTTTTTTTTTCCTTCTTCTTGAATGTGGGGACTTGGATCAAGTTGTCAGTTTTGGGGTGAGGGAGGCCCTTGATATTTTCACCAGAATTCGCGTCGTTTCCTCTTCTGTTTTCTCTTGGTTTGTGCTGTGGTGATTGACATTTCTGTGTGATCTTCCAGTAGGTTGCCGGAATTCGATGCACGTAGGTGGTTGCTAGGGGGGGGAGTTCTTGATTACATTTTTGGTGCTCTGAGAGATGAGCTGCTTCCCTTGTTTTTCTTCTAACGGGAACAAGAAATCAAAGAGCTTCAATGCGCGGGAACTGAACTCTCGCACACCTTCTCAGAGAGAAACCACTCCTCCAGCTCCTCCAAAGCCTGCAGGCAAGTGCTAATCACCTTTTCTTCATTCTACAATCTTGTTCATAGAACTTTCTGAATGATTAAGATATTAGACGTAAGTATAGATGACAATGGTCCAAATATGAGATTTGACATGCATGACATGTGACATGATGCTCTAGTAGATCATGTACGATGACCTTGTTATAAATCATCTTCTGGTTATTTGTAAACAAGTTTTGAAAACATTGACATGGAGAGAACATAACATGCCCTAACCATCCAAGTGCCCACTTGGGAGATTATTTATCTTTTCTACACATTCATCAAAATTGAACATGCGCCAACAATAATGAAATGGGGTCCTTTACTTATGGCTTGACCTGAATGTCTCTGGTGGTACAGCAAGTTATACATATAGCAAACTCTACTGCGAACAATTTTCTGATAATTCCAGTAGAAGACACTCTATGGAATTCAAGAGCATGCTTTTTTGGAGAGAAGGGGGAAAAAATCTTCTTTGCAGTAGAATCAGATAATTGATTCTAGTGGTAGCTATCACAATACCAAATGAATTCCTTACCTCTAAAGGAATTGTTTCCTGGATAAATGATTGACTTGCTCTTAAACTGCAATCACCCTGATCTCGAGATTTAAAACATTAGATTAATCATTTTTGCCTTATCTATGCTGCAGAAATGGTTAGCTTTCTTGATCACTTGCCTGTATAAATACTGCAGAAAATGATGCAGAAGCACTCAGACGGGAAAACAAGGACTCAGGCAAAAATGGTGATGCAAAAGGGTCGCCACAGAACTCAGGTGGTGGAAATATCAACGCTATAAACTTCACGTTCTGTGAATTAGCTGCAGCTACCAAGAACTTCCGGCCTGATTGTCTACTGGGTGAAGGGGGATTTGGAAGAGTTTACAAAGGTTTCACTGAGAACAACACAAAGGTAAGACAGAACAGGGGGCGCTAAGCATGCTTGTTTATTTTTACTTCCAGATGGTTTGTGATGGTGTAATTTACGCATGGGCAGGTTGTGGCTGTTAAACAACTACATAGGAATGGGTTGCAAGGCAACAGCGAGTTCCTTGTCAAGGTTTTGATGCTTAGCCAACTTCACCATCCGAATCTAGTTAATCTTATCGGCTATTGTGCAGATGGCGAGCAAAGGCTCCTGGTCTATGAGTTCATGCCTTTGGGATCTCTAGAAGACCATTTGCTTGGTATGATCCTCATGTGACTCCAATTGGTATCATCCATTCGATCTACCTAATTGCCCTCCAATTATTTGCTAATAATTGGTTAACATTGCTGCAAAATTTCCAAGTCCTTGTATGCATAAAACAACCTTAAAGGTGCACATGAATTGAAACAGATGCCTTCCATATAAGCTCAAACTCTATCTTTGACGAGCAAAGGAACTTGTTGATTACCATTTTTTCTGTCTCCATTTGTGATAATTCTCCACATGGAGGGGTATATGGCTGTTTAAGATTTCCATCAACCAATTTTTGTTTGATGATTTTACCACTCAAAAACCAGAATACTAATTCTGGTGCTAACCATGAAATGTATACGGAATACATGCAGATTTAGCGCCTGATCGAAGCCCTCTAAATTGGTCAACAAGAATGAAGATCGCCACTGGTACTGCTCAGGGGCTTGAATATCTGCATGAGACGGCAAACCCTGCAGTGATGCATCAAGATCTCAAGTCCTCCAACATCTTACTTGATGAAGAATACAACCCAAAGCTGTCCGATTTCGGGCTCGCGAAGCTTGGCCCTGGAAGTAATAAGGTGCAAATATCCTCCAGAGTAATGGGAACAAATGGATATTGTGCACCAGAGTATGCAAGAAGCGGCCACCTGACTCTCAAGTCAGATGTCTTCAGCTTTGGGGTCATACTGCTGGAGATCATCACTGGTAGAAGAGCCATCGACCCATTGAAACCCACTGACGAACAGAATCTGGTCACTTGGGTAAGAACGTCCCTCCACACTAGTATGAATGTAGCCTGCCATCAGCTTGCAATACAATTCAATTGAATCATATATAACTTCACGAATGAAATGAAATGAAACAGGCACAACCCATGATTGAGCAAAAGAATTTTGCGGACTTGGTTGATCCACTTTTCGATGGGGATTACCCGATCCAGGGGGTGAAGCAAGCAGTGGCAGTTGCTGCAATGTGCCTCCAAGAGGAGCCCAGCGTTCGTCCTTTGATGACCGATGTTGTTATGGCCTTGAGCTTCCTCTCAGTGGAGGTCCCTGGTGCTACACCTCCGACCAGTGCTTCGCAAGCTCCATCATTTTGCTCCTCAGGGACAGAAGAGGGGCTTCAACTCGGGCAAGCTTATACCGAGCAAGAGATTGCAGCAGGAAGACCAAACCATGTCTGAAGCTGAACAGGATCCTATTAAGCACTAGAGGAGTGCGAGATCCTATATGTGTATCGCAGTTTCGGTGCACAGGGTTCTTGCTTGCTTGCCCACCAGAATTTTGTGTGAGGATTTGCTTATTGTTTTGAGTGTGATTCTGTTTCCAGGTGAGCCTTTGCAACTTGAGGGTGCTCTCGTTCACCCACAAGGACAGTCTCTTTGAATTGCCAAAGCTAGAAAAATTGATGCAGTCCGAGTTGTTTAATAAAAATAATGAATAAAAAAAACAACCTGAGGTTCGAGGATTGGATCTCAAAAAACTAATAGAATCTGATTTCTGAAATCAGATTGATTTTTGGAACCTAAATTTGGAGGTGGCAAAAGAGGGAGAGGAAAAGAGGTGATGATGGTGGGGAGAAAACTTAAGTAGAAAGGAGATGAGGGGTACCGCCTGTTAGGGAAAAAGAAAGATGTGGAGAGAGGTGAGAGAGAAAGAAAGATGAGAGAATATAAATTCGAGTGGTTTCCAATTTCAATTCTAATTTGCCCTTTTTTGGGATACAGCCCTTTTCCCTTTTATACAAGGGTAACAACCAGAAAACTCAAAAGGTATGACTCTTGAGATTACAACTCTTGATCAAGACATCCCTTGGTTGGAAATACATGAACTAAAATAAAATAAAACAAAGGAAAAATTTGCAAAAACACATTTGGACAATTAGTAAATCGGGCTGCATAAAAAATGTTAACACTGCATTGCATGAGACTTTGCTGAAGTACCCGTCTTGCATAGTGAAGTGTTAAATTACCTTGGAAGTTAGACAGTTAGATTAGAAAATTTTCTTAATGTGAATTTTTTGTGGACTCCAAAAATATGAGATCTTGCATTTACCAGTGGGGGTGGAAGGATGGAAAGATAACATGTGGAAATTAAGAATGGCTATTTTAGGAGAGATGTAAACCAAGCGAATATCTCCCATAGTTTTCTGATCATACTTTACTACTTATATTTATTTATATTTTTTTCTCATCATCTGTTCCAGTTGCTTCCTTCATTATTATCCGTTAAGTACAAGACAAAGTGGATTAGGTAGGATGAAAAGGTTTAGAAGTTGCTATTATAAAAGCTGCAAATTCATATCCCTTCTTTGCTTCAAACTATTCCCTTCTGTTAATTCCCACCAACTTCCCTGTTAAAGTTAAATGGGGTTGGACCCAAAAGTAATGGAATTTTGCATTTACAACCATGTGAAAATTTTCCTTCTTTCTTCATTCTGAACCACTTCTTCCAGTTCTGAATTTTGTAGTCAGTATCAGGTTACAGAGGGAAAAGATGACAATATCTATGTAAACATACAGACAATCAAAGCATAACAATTATAATAAGACCTAGAATCGTCTGTAGAAGATTAAGAGGATAAGAATGACAAGGCATGGTTGTACTTCTGAACATTCTCAATCAAACAAGTGGCAAAGGTTCGGGACAATGGCATTACATAAGGTATATTTTAGCACTTGTCTGCACGTTTTCTATTTTGTACACCACAACAAAGCACCTGAGAATTTTATGGGTGAATGCAAATGAAATTCTAGTCATTCATACATTGTTACAAGATGGTGGCAGATGAGAATGAACTAATGAAGTTGGAACAGATCCACAGACAAATCCACTGCTACTATGTGAATGGTAATTACATTCTAGCTATTCATAAATATCCAAGTTTTGGTTTTGGTTACAAGATAGTAGCAGATAGTAACAGAATGAACAATTCAAGTTGAGAATAGATCCACAGATAAATCAGTGCTCCACCAAGAGAGCTGCCAGGCACATATAGACATTTGAGTTCGCAGCCAAAAAGGAAAGCCTGATCAATCATGCTTAAAAAGCTCACGACCAATGATCATCCTTCTGATTTCGCTGGTGCCTGCCCCAATCTCAAACAATTTTGCATCTCTGAGAAAACGGCCAGTCGGATACTCGTTGACGTACCCATTACCTCCTAAGCACTGGATTGCCTGTGAGATGGAATGAAGCACAGCACAACCAGATTTACTAGAAGAAAAATCAATCTATGGCATAGATGGCAGGAAATCTTTTTTGGATTGCCAAGTTCACAATGCTTTATGGTTTATGCAACATGAGCATGGTCTAAGAGACCCAGTAACTTTACAAGGAACTTTATTTTAAAGCAGGCCTCTTTAATGATCCATGATGTAAGATTCTTCATGAACCTCTTTTTTGCAATTATCTCATATCTTTAAAGATGCCAGCTGAATCATGCAAGATAATAGCATAGAGGAACAAATTAAAGCATCATAATTGCACACCTGAAGTGCAACTTGGGTGGCTTTTTCTGCAGACAAAAGTATAACACCGGCACAGTCCTAAAAAATGGTAAAATCAAATTAGTTGGTACTCAAGTTGCAAGACACCGGTAGAAACAATGAGACCAGAACCATTACAGGAAGAAAAGGCAAAAACAGGGATTTCACTTAGGGAAGAAAAAGCAAAAAGTTCTGCAGTTATTGCGGCTAGTGGAAGTGGTATTCCAGATAGTTCACAATATTTCGTTCAACGACTCTACAAGAGGAACCCAAGGTTTCCACCACAAGGGACTTATTTAAATTGATAGACCAGCAGTAAGAAAGCACCTTCCGGTCAATTTTCCCGTTGTCACAATCTCTAGCAACAGAATACACAAATGCCCTGGAGAAAGAAGACAACGATGTTACATGTAGAAATAAGAGCAGTCAAAATCATAGGAAATCAAACATTAAACTTGCAACAAAACATCAAAATAGAGATAGAGTAAAATAGAAAATTTACCTGGCTGATTGCAAGGAAGTATACATGTCAGCCAATTTGCCCTACATTGCAAACACCTGGCTGTTTAGTCATGAATTTTAGCAATATATTAAATTACACTACCACAGGAAAAAGTTGAGAACAAAACAAACCTGGATTAGCTGAAACTCCCCAATGGGGCAGCCAAACTGTTCCCTTTGGCGAACATATGGAATGGCTACATCAAGACAAGCCTGCATAAGACCAAGCGGACCACCAGCCAAAACAAGCCTCTCCAAATCCAATCCAGACATCATGACATATACACCTGTGTAGACACATGAATGGAAAAACATAAGTTCAACATGCTAAAGTTCGGGGGGGGGGGGGGGGGGACTTGAACAAGAAAAATCTTTACAAAGTAAAAAACCTTTTCCTTCTTCCCCAAGTATGTTTTCATTGGGAATGAAGCAATTCTCAAACACAAGCTCACATCTGGCAAAGATTTGTTTACAAAATATTATGACAGGTTCCCACAATCAATATAGAAGAAAGATGAAGAGCAACCAAATGGATACATACGTATCACTTCCTCGCATCCCAAGTTTGTCTAATTTCTGGGCAGTAGAAAATCTGCACCAACAGTTTAAAAAAAAAAATTGTCAGCACCCATTCAACATGTAAAATCACTAAAGCCAATTCAGAAGATTCAAGATCTTTCTTCATCCATTACAAACACATGCCGCCTTGAGGATAATAAATTGCAAAGAAACAAAATTGACAAAAGATAACTGCTCTGAAAGAAAACAGGATAGATCAAATTCTTAACATCACATCAAGGCTTTAATCTAGAAACCAAACTATATAGGTCAGTATGCTTACCCTGGCATCCCTTTCTCAATTATAAATGCTGTAATCCCTTTCGATCCAGCTGCGATATCTGTTTTAGCGTAGACCACCTATAAAAAGTTCAGCTTGCTTGATAAATATAATATCCAAAAAGGGGATATTAAAATATTTCATCAGGAATCAGATGTAAATTATCCAATACCAATGACGAATAGGCCTTAAGATATTGAACAAGACTGCTGCAACAATAAGAACCAAACCTTTTCCCACTATAAGTGGGGTACACTACATGGATTCTCTGCCTCCATTCAAGTAGGCCATTTGAGGATTTAAAATCAAAATAACCAAGATCATATGCTTGATGGTTTCCTTCAGAAAATTTTCAATCTACCCCAAGCCCTCCAATAAGGTTCAAAATTTAACTTGTCAAACGCTTGGAGTTGTGCAGCAAAATGCCTTCTATTCAGATATACAGACCCTCGTAAATGAATCTCTCTCATTTCATCATCTATTAGTGCCACACCAACCTTTTTGTTGAATAAACTTGTATAGCCACACATCCAATCCGGCATCTTCACGTTGGATATGGACATCCTTTTTTTTTTTGAGAAGATGGGCATGGACATCTTGAATAAACAACCCAACATTCAGATTTTTATAGCACACTAGGTCTCTTTGCTTCTTTATAGTGTTTGCTCTTGACTTTCAAAGAAACTTGGAACAACTTCAGGGCCTCTCTCATTTCCAAGCAGGTGTAACTATGCCTTGGCAATTACTTGGTATGTTTGGCTTGAGAGGGATAGATCTCATTCACAAGCATGTGGCCTTACATCAACAATGTTTTCGACTGTTATTCGTTTGCCCTCTACCTAGGAAGGAACCTTGTAATTCATTATTTTCCTGATATGATCCAAGCATTGACAGGTGTTATGTCTCAAGGAACATCATGATCTAACCACTAACAAGTACTTTGTCTCAAGGAACAGCATGGCAGGCTGCCACACAAAGGGGGAGTGAAGGAATGAGTCAAATGGAGCTGCATTGAAAGAGCAATTCCCCCACTACCTGAGGTGGTCCTAATTGATTTCAAGTAGTCATCCTTCCCCTTCTTCCAAGAAAAATATTGTATAAAGTACTTCAAACTCATCTTTACTATACAGAAAAAAGCATCCATCTTCATATATTAGAATCGAGCAAGAACTATATACCCCTTTGTTGTCACGTTATAGGAAAATAGGAGATTTTCTCTCACGGCCTATTGCCGTACAAAATCAAGAATAACACCCTAATTCAACCCACCGAATGTGCAGTTATTTCAAATCGTCATAAAATACAGTTGTGCTTTTAAAGAGACTTCGTCAAAGCATTTGAGGTGCAAGCCTCAAGCGAAGACATAGACTTTTAGACTCAAAGTGGTCAGGTTGGGTTATAAAAAATTGGCCCGGTTCAGTTTTCCCTTTTTTTTTGGAAGGGAGTTTTCACAAATTTCTGTGAATCAAAATGAAAATTTGGTTAGAATAAAACCCCAAGCTGAAACCAAACTGTTTAAGGTGAGAATCCAAATTTTCTGATTCATCTGTAAACCATGACAAACTGGTTCAATTTTGATTAAGTAGTGTAATTCAGTTATATCCAGTGCTTATCTATTGCATAAGGTACCAAGGAAATTCCTATGGTGATGGAATAACCATTTGTCTGGAGGAACTTCCCTATCATTTTCAGTCCATGCCAACAGTATATGCTGTAAATTCAAACGTGAAATCTTGGTATATGCAGTTTATCTTAACCCATGCAACTTAATGATCAAACCACATGAAATCATTGAAGCGCCTTCACAATGACAAATAAGAAATGTAAAGTTTTTCTAACGAAAAGGTCAAAATGCACATATAATTAGGCAATATTTACCAGCATTTGAGCAATAGGCCCATTAGTGCACCACATTTTGTTCCCATTCAACAGATAGCCACCATCAACTCGATCAGCTTTGCATTTCATGCTGACAACATCAGATCCAGCTGGAATGCTTTAAACAAAGAGTTAGAATCAAAATAAGTATACATGTAACCAGCAATAGCATGAAACTGCTAAAAATAAAATAAATTAAAAATAGTATCTTCCTAAAGCAAAACATAAAAAATAAAGGAAATAACTCACCATTAGGTTCACTCATTGCTAAGGCCCCAACATGTTCTCCACTGATTAACTTCACATTATCATGAGAAAAATACTGTCAGAACATTAAGAGATATAATATCTTTATATTCAACAGCAAAAAAAAAAGAATTTTCTCAATCAAATATCCAATTTGCATAATGGATTGATATAAAACTTGATGGTATCAACCTACAGCCTTCTAGAAGGAGTTTTGGTAACTGCCTGCTGACCATGTAATGTGCATATTATGGTGTGCCAAGCCAACCAAAAGCAATCATCTTCCCACACCATATGGGCTCAACCATTTGATTTCTTTGATCCCATTTAAGGACAAATATGTTTGAGACATTAAATGGATTTGCCTACATGTTCAACAAGCAAATTTATAAACTGAATTCTAGCTCTTTTACTCTTAGAGTTGATGCTTTCTCATTGTTACACAGACTAGTTCAATAAGGACATATTATTCAGACAAACAAAAGAAAAACTCAAAGCAGAATTTCAGAATTTTGAATGGGAACCTTAGGCAAGTATTTGTGCTTTTGTGCTTGGTTTCCATGTCGCACCTATAAGCAAAACTCTGAACATCAGATAACTTACAAATCCTTGAATCTTCAAGAGAATATATTATTAACAACCACATCACTACCAATTGATTAATGCAAAGATTTGAGTGGGCACCATAAGAAAGACCAACAGCTCCTGAAGCACGACTAATTTCTTCCATTGCTAAACAATGGTATAAATAGCCCAGACCGAGCCCACCATATTCCTCTGCATAAAACTGGAATTAGACACCTTTAAGAAAAGTGCCTCTCAGGAAAAATTATTATAAGAAAAACACCTTTGAGGGAAGTATCTACATCCCTCCAAAGTGCAAACACAAAATTCTCGTACACTCCTCATACTTTCCCAGTAAGTAACACCAGTAAGTAAATATTATGAAAAGATGCATAGCTTTCGAAGTTCCAACGACCATGCCAGATACGGGTGTCCAAGTAAGATAAGAAGAAAAATCTTCTTAGTAAAATGAGAGGATAAATTGAAGGTGCTAAAGTAAAGATAAGATGATAAATCTTCCAAGCAAAGCAAGAACATAAATCGAAGCTGCCCAAGTAGGAAAAAGAAGATAAATCTTCCAAGTAAGATGAGGATAAATCTAAGTCCCATCCACAAGCAGGTGCTGCAAATTGCTCTGTATTAACTGGGGTTTGCAAACTGGAAGCATATATATCAGTGCCTTTATCTCCGTGTTGACAAGTAATGATGTCCTAGTCTTGAAGCCACAACTTAGGTCCAATGTTCCACCCTGCCATCACCGCTTTATGTGCACACAAAAGAGATCATTCACATTATAGTTTGCCAAATTCAGTCTTATAAGCATGATTAAGGTAGGGATTACCAAATGGATAAATACAAACAAGTTGCACCAAATAAGAATCAAGCCTGCTTGTTAAACAATAGGTGCCAGGTGAAACAATCCAATCGACCAAAGATTAATCCTTTCAAAATAAGGAACCAGACCTTTAGTGGGGTACCTTAAAGTTATAGAAGGCGGTACCTATTGTAGTCAATTACGAAAACAGACAAAGAAATAAACTGAAAGATCAGCTGCTACAAAATTTTATTAGATGCTAGCCTCTAGTCTTCTTTTGTTCAAATAAAGGAGCAAAGGATCCAACTGAATTTTTTACCTTTGAATCAATATTGATTGTATTGGAAATTGTTCTTCATGCATTTAACGAATTCAAAACTGTATTAAAGCAATATCCCAGCCTCTATATTGAATTTTTCTTAGTTAAAATCAGAAGTCTAAATATTGTTTGGTAATCATGGGAACTGCCTAATACCTATATTGCTGCAGTTTTTCCGTTGGATACGGTAAAAGTCTACAACAACCTCCATACTAGGCTGATTCCATGACTAAAGTGTAATTCTTTCCAAATTGTGATTCTGCAAAGGAGTCTCTAGACATTCAAGTTCATAACAAAGCTTAGCACAATTCCTTCAATGGATTCTCCCATCCTGTAGTTCAATGAAAAAACCAGTGCCACTTTGCAAGTAAGGAAACCTTGTTCCCAACATAGAGAAAGTACACTGAAAGTGCTACATCATCAAGGAGATTGCAAAGTACGGTGATGTTGTTATCGAAAACATGGCATCTACTAAAAATGTTGGCTACCTATTGATCAAAGCATATGACTCAGATGTCATCTGATCAGCACGTGGAGTTTATGGCAAGCAGGGATTGGATAGGATGTGTACCCTTGGTGAGCCATCCTAGATACTTGGTGAGCTACATGTGAAGCTTTTGATCCTCATCTAAATAAAGATAATGACAAGTGCAAGATTGAACAAGTCCCTTTTCTCACTAGGTAACATACTGTGGTCTGGTTGGATATATTCCATGAGTCTAGGAAAGATTTAGATAGTTTAGATCAAAGATTTCAATAAATTATCAATATGATTATTTTTTGAATATCCTTCACCTGGCTTACGCTTTAAATGAATATCCTCTGCATTACAAATGGAGATTAGATCTGTCATATAAGCTTTGTCAAGTGCTTGAGCTGATGAGACATGGTTATGGATTGACCTTCTCTTATTATTATCCCAGAGAAGGCATATCCTTTAGAATTAGACAGATATGTGTTTCTTTATTTCAGCATATGCATTAGGTGCAGTGATAAAAGCCCTCATCCTCAAACGAAATATCAGAAAGCCAATTTATCTACAGGAAGATCAGAGATCGTGATCTCTCAAAGGAATCACATAGGATCAAAGGCCAAACCAAAGATAAAATTTAGACCAAGCAATGATTCACATATGGTCATAGAGTTTGCTTCAGACTTGTCAGATGGCATCAAAGCATGTTAATCCTTTTGAAAATGGCAGTCCTGGTTCTTTCAAAAATGATGCATAACCATAATAAGATGGTGAAATATGGAAATGACCTTGGGATCGCATGGTCTCCCAAATTGAAGGATTTATACCCACAAATTCTAAATTCTTCCATATCCATGTCATGATCCGAATTCTAAATGCTTCCATATCAACATCACGTTTCTATGTTGTCATAGGATTAATACTGAAATAATGTCCTTATTTTCAAAAAAAAAAAAAAACTACTATGTCCTTGAGAACTCTCTATAACAAAGTAATGAGAACACCCACATGATTAACTTCGTTCACTTTCACAATCTAAAAACAAATTATGATATTAGCAACCACGACATCACGAACAACTGTCCCATTACAGCTTTCCTCGATCCTCACCTGGAGCTGTAATTCCGTGGAGATTGAAATCGCCCATCAGCTTCCACAGGTTGACGTTCTGCACAAAAACCGAGCCTTAAACGTAAGAAAACCCCCCCGACCAAAAAAAAAAAGAACAAATCAAAAAAGGTAGAAAAAGAGGAAAAACACCAAACCCAACATCTGATCTGAGAGCTCCAAAGTCCCCACCTTCGGGAAGTTGTTGGTGGCATCCACCTGGGCCGCGTGAGGGGCGATGTTCTCGCTCGCGAACTGCGCCACGCTCTCCTTGAACTGCACGAAACCAACAGCACACATCCCCAAGATCGCACCTTTTCCCACACGAAACCCACCCAACCTCAAAGAGCGAGGGAACTCTACCTGTATCTGGGTCTCGTCGAAGAGGAGGGAGGTGGAGAAGAAAGCGGCGCCGCGCCCACTAAGGAGCTTCGACGCCAGAGGCCACGCCGCGGCGGCCGTTACCCTATGCATCGTCGGATCGATCGCTCGGTGTTTATGTCCGCTTGGGCAATGATGCACGCAAGGTGTTCCACGTGTAGTGTTACTGTTGTTTGAACACGTAGACTCGAGTGTATGGGTTTTATGGTGGGAACTGTCATTGAAGTGCGCTGGAACTGCACGCCATTTGGGTCATATCCAGTTGCCAAAACTATGTTCCTATCATCGATTTTTTTTTCTCGTAGATTTACCATGAGTATTGTTCTTGCTATCATCATGTACACGTTGGAGAAATCTCATCCAAGTGAGGAAGAGGGAAAAAAATCAAAAACAGAGTCCAGGAACCAAATTGGAACATTTCAAACTTTAATGACCCTGTCTCGTGGACCGAATGCCCAAGATGATATTATGCATAGCTCTCTGATGCTTGATTAAAAAAGCAAAGAGAGATTCCTGACATAAATGTAATCAAGATCTTCCAAATTTACCCGCATGTCATAAAACAGTCTATATTTATATAAATATCATAAATAAATTTACTCCGTTTACATACATTCTAATTCTCACGTCAAATTCCTACATTAATAAAGATGGAATTCATCTCGACGGAGACATTCATCCGACCTTTTGAATTCTCATTGACATGGAGATCAACACAATCCAGATTTCATCTCAATGGAGATTAACACAAGAACTAACATTTTTGTAAATGGAGTAAAAACTTTTCATAGTATTTATGTATGGATTTTTTAATGACATTTCATAATTGCAGGTTGGGAAATATATAAGTTGATGTAAAAGTTGATGCATAACATTGTTAATGTGATTCTTACCTAATATATCCTTTTTTTATGTAAAAAAAATACTCACACATGGTGAAATCCATCATTATTGAAACCAACAACAAATCACTTTTGTACGAGTATAAACCACTCAAATCATTTTTAAAATCACTTTACATTGATGCAAAATCACTTTTCAACCCTGAAATAATTTTGTACCTGTACAAAATAAGATTACACCGATGTAAAATTAAATTCTAAGTATTTCTTCACCTATAACAAATGATTTTACATTTGAAAATTGATTTTTCACCCTAAGATTTAGGATTTAATCTTTAGTGTTTAAGGTTTAACTTCGCTAAACCCCAAAACTTAAACCTTAAAGTGAAAAATCACTTCTCATACGTAAAATCACTTTTTATAAATCTAAATCTTAAATCATAAGCCTTAATCCACTAGATCAAAATCACTTTATACGGATGTAAAATCACTTTGCACAGGTAAAATCATCCTTAGAATAATTTTACACCTATGCAAAATGAGATTACACTGGTGCAAAAATATCTTAGAATAATTTCATTAGTGTAAAATTACCTGGAATAATTTATTATCACCGGTGCAAAATTATTTCACTTGTACGTTTTAAGTTAAAATGATATGATGATTTTTTAAAATGAGGTGAAACCTATCATGTAACTAACCTTATATTCTTTTATTTCTTTATATTAAATATTAATTATCAAATGAATCCACGTTCACAATGCTACGTGAAACACGAGAATAGGACCCAGAAATTCTCTTACGTTATTTTCTACATCACTATTTATGTTTCCTACTTTCTAACTTAAGTAAAACCACCCTTTAGGAAAAAAAAAAAAAAAACAACCTCCAGAAGCTTCTCTTTCCTCTCGTTTTTCAACTTTCCTTCCCACTCCAACATCTTATTGCGCCTTGAGTGCAATCCTATTGCAAAAATATAAACCAACCCCTTTGTTCACTCTCCCTCGTGTACCCCATTCTTGTACTAAATAGCATCTTATTGTTATTCAATCATATAACGTTAGTATACTTAAAAGCACTCATGATTTTCAGTAATAAAGTATTGACACTTTATAATATCCAAGCACAGGTGCTTCTAAATACATCAATGTTATACAACTGAATAGCATTAATGATATTTATTACAGGAAGAGGAACGTGTGAAAGAATTTGAAAAAGATGAATTCAAAACCATGACCTAGTCTTGCTTCCTTTCTTCCTTGCCATTTCGTCATTGTCTTCCTCTACGCCATTTACCGAATTACTGATCATAGACACTACTTTCGTTTAGATCTTATAAAAGGCACATCTAGTTTTTACATCTTACATCCATAAGTTGACCATTGACAAGCAAAATGCATAGGTTATTTGGAAAAGTAAATACACCCTTCAAGTTCCATAGACCATGGATACGTTGCATGGCCTATATTGGTAGTACGTAGTCTTGGAGAATTAGCTGTTCAATAGTCAATTCTCGACATCGTGAGGGGCACAGTGGTGGATGAGAGATACATGACACCATACAGCAAAATGCAACTAAGGTGTTCTGATATAATTTGAAAGAATGTGATCAGTTTTGATCGCATTCTAAACTTCATGATAATTTCCTTACGCAAATAAAACCCAAGGTTTCCAATGCGTTCAAAATATTTGAGTCAAATCAGGTTTCAAATGCAACCCAGCAATAACACTGACTCTACCAGCCTGGGTGCGCTCAAGTGGGGTTGACCCCATTGTCAGACCAACAACCCCACTGTCAGATCAACGCGGGAGGTGGGGGAAGGCCACGCAGGTTTGAATGCCAGTCTTACCCGGGGGTAGCATTGCAGGAGCATCATCCCCTTTAGTTTACCTGCAAGGGATTCTAGATCATCAAAATTAAAAAACACTTATTCGAACTGAAAGACAGTCATTACTCTTTATTAATTGCGGTATGCAAGGGCACCTCAATCACACGATATCAGGAACTTGCTAAGCCAAGGAATCAACAATTGGAAAATAGGAAATTTTAAAAATGTCTTTGTACAAGCACTCCTTTGAAGAGAGTGTAACAAACAGCCAGAAAACAAACTGTACGGTTAATACAGGAAAAACTAAAGTTGCAAACACAAATTTGTGATCAAAACTATGATAATGCAAATCAAACCTCTTGCTCAAATCAAACAAAATACAGATATAGATACATACAGACAGACTGGAATAAAGGGCAGAACTGATTCCTTACAACTTTTGACAGATTACTCAAATGACATGCAAAATTTAAAACCCATACCAACGATGATTTGAATTTTGACTTACCCTATTTGCTCCATTGTTATGGTGAATGCATATGAATATATCTGAGGTTCATAATATACAACATTTTCTAAATAAACTATATTTTAAATGATAGTAAATAGTAATGTATTGCCCATACTAAAAGCAAAAGACCAACTGTGAAAGAATCAAAGAACTGGAGACTGTCTTCATGCTGTCAATCAGATCCTTGGAATGCCTTTTCTTGTTCGTCTGTTTTCGATCTCATACATCCAGTCAGAGAGTCGGTAGATTCCTTTGTATCCGTAATATATGCTCCCGAAAAGCAAGATGGCAATGGAAAGAAACAAGAAACATTTCCAGACAATCTCTTTAAATACCTATTGCAATAAGATATTTGTTAAATTTCAACAGTTGAATCAGGATGTACATCAATTTCAACACAATCAAAAGGCTAACTTTAGAAGGCAGAGACATGAGTACACACTTGGTATTTTGAAGCTTCTTGTGCACATTTGACACGCTCGCGTTTCTTCCTACGCTTGCGTACAGATTCAACATCTTCCTTGACCTTGCTCTAGAAGCCAAGAACCATTATTTTGTTTACATGTATACAAATCTCATCAAGTATAAGCTGATCTCATACGGAAGGCAAGAACCAGAAACAAAACAGAGAAGCATGCAAGACATCTTGCCATCATCCAAAAGAGAAAATGCAGAAAAATGGTATCCCTTTCAAAACAAATAGCAATTACACATGGTGGAATCTAAAACTCATATCAGATTCTGCATGCAACAAAAAGCTTTCTTTCGAGCCATCTCAGTGCACACAAGTTATGATGGCTTAGAGTAGGCAAAGGAGCAATAGATGTGCTCAGATGTTTGGTAACCAACCGAGCATGTTTATACATTGCAAAGGAAATTGACTCGTAAAGTGATGCAAACAAAAACACTCCTTATCCAAACAGAAGAGGGTTTGAAATCTCATTTTGCTGCAACTTATGTATGGGGCAAATTTGAGCATTCTGTATCAAGAAGACATTTAGGGGTGAACAACAAGAAGATCTATTCCCATTACGTTTCTCTTTTGATTCCTTGCATTTCCACTTTCTGGAAATATAACCTAGTCCCTGAAAGTGCTCCCAAGATCTGTCAATTTATATTAAGATCTCTTGCAGAAAGGATGTTGAAACATCATATAATCACCAAACTAGTATTATGAAATACCTCAAAGTACAATAGCTGAATGATGAAAAAGTTGCTGGAATTCAAATTAACTGGGTGAAAGTTTCTCTAAAAATGGCATGATAATTTATATTGAAGAGATAAAAAGCATGACTCCAGAATACCATTCTGAATAACAAATTTAAAATTTTGATGATGTTTTCCTCCAAAGGAGGAAAAGATGCAAAATAAGAAAACAAAGAACATTACCTCAATCACTTTAGTTTTACGGTGGACGATTTCTGAATCATCAACTTTGTGCTTGCTCATGCACTCTTGATTGCATGGAAGAATACCAACTCCATATTGATTCTTCTTAGCATCCTTTGGGTCACGTCCATTAGTAAGATATGCTTTGTGGACATCCATGCAAACCCATTCCTTTTTCACACTATGGCAAGCACAGCGGACGATAACCTTTCAAAACAACCAATGAACTAGTATAAGCACAGAGTGGCTGAATGACAGCAAGAAAAAAATTAGCAAAGACGAGCAGTCAACTGTAAACTCCACTATTCTGTAGCATATGGATGCGAAATCAGATAGTGATTTCAGTGGAAATCCACAAAAATGATCCAAATAAAATATTCATGAAAATGAGAAAGGATATAATCAATTTGAGTGAATAAAGCAGTTCTATACAAACTCATGAATCTTTTTTGCAACTTGATAACATTGGAAACATCACAAGTGGAACATCAAGAAACTTTCAAAATGTAGTCAAGGGAATCATCTCTAAGAATCACACAAACAACTATCATTAAGCTGGTGGCACTAGTTTTAATATAAGAATATGCAGTTATCATGAAGACACATACAAACTTTCTGATGCCATTTTACAAGAAATAAGACATTTCATGGCTGGAATCATTATCAACCAACAAGCTTCCCAGGACTCGCTGAGCTTGTGGATTGCCAAAATGACAACTGAACTTGACATTGAGCTCGCATATGATCAATATGGCGAGGGTAGAATGTGTGGATGAAAATGGCATATGATATTTGTGCTTCAAAAGGGACAAAAAAAACACAACTGATAAGGTGGCAACAGATACTCCAACAAAGTCTTCAATGGGGCAATGGAGATGTGGAAAAGGTGTAGGTTTCATAGGATAAGCAATTTGGTCAGATATTGCCACTTCCTCACCAGTCATTAGAATGAGAATTTATGCTATATTGCTATATATATGTGTAAGATCAGAATGCTTACTTGTCCGTTTCAATGTTACTTCAATAATATTATGTAGTGTTAATTCGTCAACTGCATCTGTACTTTTTTTTTTTGGAAAGCCATGTTGCACTGTCATTCAAGTAATCCCTACTATCTCACTGGGCGGGTATGACATCATTATGTCAGCTTGTATCTTCATACCTTTTTGCCACATTTCTCAGCAGACGGACAGGCCCCAGGATGGCAAATCTCTGAGCAAAGGTGGGGGCAGCTTGGTAGTTTTCTGGGGAACAAAGTAGAAGAATCAGCAACCAATACAAAGAGTTTTTAAATACTACACTACATGCATTAGGGAATGAGCTCCAATAGCATGGCTCTCAGCAATCCACTTTGTGTGATATACATAGGTATTGTTGGGAACCACAAACAAGAGAAACCAAGTCACAGATAGCATAATCTAGGAATTAGTAGGCCCTTTGCTTTTTCTCTCTGAAAGAGGGTAAGTATGACAATTTGTCTAGTCTATCTCTTTTCCAGAAAAAAAAACCAAGTCTAATCTATCATCATCTTGTAGGTTCTATCAACATGTAGAGATCTCAAGACATATACTCTGACATATTGATGAATTGAAACCATGAAATTCGCAAAAGGTGATTTTCATGAACGTAAATGTGAAAGATGGTAAAGGTTACAAACCCAAGAATGCTAAGGCATTTGAAAAAATACAGCTAGAGGTTTGGAAAATGTTAAAGTAAGGACTTACTTGGGTCACATTCTTTTGCCAACCGGAAGAAAACATATGGTTACATATGATTGGAATAAGGCATAGTAAAACATTTAAGGATTGCCAGTGGAGAGTCCATGAAAAGAAAGCATTGCCAATTTCGCATATCAACTTTATAATGGATGGATCTAAATGAAGGCAAATAAGCAAAGTAGCTGACTCCATATAATGTGAAAAAAGACTTGGGTTTCATTTTGATGATCTTGATATATGTATAAGTCAACGGCATCAAAATAAAGTGAATTAACACATCCATGGAGCTCAGAATTAAATCAAGCAAAGATGCAATGTAGTTCTTTTTAAAATCCACCTGTTTGATTGGGAAAAAATTGGGGAGGGTAAGAAGGAATCATAAATGTTTAAGCCCATTTAGTTTGATATTGTGAAGAATCTTAATATTTTTTATCTTTCTAGAGAAATGCATTGTCCATTGTCATTTATAAGGTTGCAATTATATGGGGGAGCAGAAATCAGTTTGGGTATAAACAAACTTGGAGATAGAATATAGTGAGATGCCTTTCGCTAGAGGTGGCATTTGCGAATTGGACCAAGGATCTGGGCCCTACCTACAAGTATAAGCAACAGTGAGTAGATTCAATGAAAGATTCCAGTCACTCTCTTTGTACTCCAATAGAAATCATTGTACACATGAAAGGGGGCCAGTGTCGGGGCATGAACAGAATCAACGAGCCCCGCAGTAGGATTCCTGTACTTGTTAGTTTCACTGAAGACTGACAACCATCTTTGAGATGAACAAGCCTAAGAGAATGGTCGTCCTGGGAGGTCGAGAATAAGGAATATAGATCATACAGTAATGTGTATTCCTGTCCATCTAGTTTCTTCAAAGAATTACCATGAACTAACAATAAATCTGAGAAACCCATTTTTGATGAAAATTATTGCTTGACATGTGGTCACTGAATATAAATTAAGAATAGAAATACACTGAGCAATTGCTTTGTTTGTATCTTAATTTGTTTTTATCAAAAGGTTTAAATATTTATGATCATTTATGTAGTTCTCATATATGATTTTGTGTTACACCCTAGATGACAAGTGTCAGTGTCCATGGTAGTTACCCAGGAGTGTACCGAAACCTGCTCCAAGGATTCCTGTAATATTCTAACATTCATCATCAAACATAGGACTTTAAGGAAAAAGGAAACTACTTTCATTAGTACAAAGAATTGCTCCCTACAAGACAAAGCCTTTTAAAACAAAGTTAAAAGTAATTTTACAAAGTTAGGGGAATTTCATAAGTGTAAATATTCTTTACTCTTGAGTCAAATCAAAGAAATTTTTATAACAGAATACTAGCTACTTAGTGAACTTTGTTTCTTCCACTTCTTCCTAGGTGGTGTTTTAGGAGTATTTCCCTATAATTGGCTCATCTTGTAATCTTTTTTGGTGATGAATGAATTTGGTTGGATATCAACTGGATAACCACCCTTCCTCGTTTCAAAAATAAAAAACTAGGTCCATTGCTTTCAACAAAAAAGTGGACCTTCTCCTCAAGGCTCGTTGGTGGCTTAGGTTCCTCGCAATCCTATCTAGATGGTGCCTGGGGGGCCTAAACTCGATTCCTCATGGGTCTTACTTGGATATGCACATTCCATGATGGGATGTTGACCTAAAGGGGATTTGCAAGAAAGTAGCATGAAACGATTGTAGGAACCTAATGTTTAAATAAATGTGTTAGGACGGCAGGAAGAAGGCCAAGTGGACAGCCAGCAGGTCACGTGGCAGTCCACGTAGCAGCTAATAAAGGCCCAGCAGGGCTGATGGTCTAGAAGGTCCTATGGACCAATTTTGAGTTTTCTTAGATGCCAAGTTGGCTATTTTTAGTAAACATGTTTTAGGAAAATAATTGGAGATTTGTTTTCTTTATTAGAGATAAGATCTTTCCTTAAGAGATAAAATCCTTTTTTATTAGATATATGATTTATTTCCAAGAATAGAGATATGTACTCTTTATAAAATAGAGCCTTCTCTCTTTTGTAATCTTTGAGTCAATCAATAATACTTCCAAATTCCAAGACTCCTCTCCCTATCTTCTTCCACATAGCAGCCGACCACCCACCAAGGGCAGCTGACCCTCTCCCTGCCGGCCAGACCTGCTAGCCACCTTGCAACAGGCCTCCTCCTGTCAGCCACCTCTGACCGATCACAAGGAGGTTGTCGGCCCTCCTGCAACAGCAGCCACTGCTCTCCCTGTCCACACACGTGGACAGTCCTTCATTGGGATTGTTTTCCCACGCACAAGGAGCCTCCACGCTTCGAACTACATCGATTCTTGACATGATATCAGAGCCACCACTCTCGGCTCGTTGTGCGGGTGGGTTTAGACCACGCGGTGGTGGTTCTCGCCTCTGGAGAAAGTCTTCTTCAACAAGATCTGGTGCCTTACGCGGAAGACTAAAGAAGATAGAGGAAGCATAGACGACAATCAATAATGCCACGCTTGGACCAGGAGAGAGCAAGGTGGTTGTTTCTGAGACAACCATCAAGCTCTATGGGGACAACAAGAAGAAAAAGAAGCAAGATAAAGAGATCCATCAAGTTCTATCGCCTGTGATCTTCATACTCTTAACACCTTATATTCAATTTTTTACTCTCCTTCAAAAGAGGAGATTTTCCGGATAAAAGATGTCAAGGAGAGGACACCACAGTCAACGCATCGACTTTCAAGGTTGCCAAACAAAGCAACTACTTCCCAGGTTGCGAAGAGACTAATGGCTGATCCAAGCTCCTTTCCTAAAGATCCAGGTAAGATGCAGAGACCACCATGCGGGACCACTAGCATTATGCGTGTGGACTCCCTAACCCATGAAGACATTGAGAAGCTACGGGCTCTATTTCAAGAAGACAAGTCAACGAGGACCATCGCGATGACTTCTCAAGTTGCCACAGAAGCAATGACTCCGAAGGTCGCAGGAGGATTCGCCATTGACTTCTCAAAGGAGAAGACCGAGAGCTTGGCTCTCCAAGAAGATGAATGGTGGGGCATCTAGCCTCACAAGTGAAAGACCAAGTCGTCGGCCTCCCGACCTTTGACTTGAGGGGGAGTGTTAGGACGGTAGGAAGAAAGCCACGTGGCAGCCAATAAAGGCCCAACAGAGCCGACAATCTAAAAGGTCCTATGGATTAATTTTGGGTTTTCTTAGATGCCAAGTTAGCTATTTTTAGTAAACATGTTTTAGAAAAATAATTGGAGATTTGTTTTCTTTATTGGAGATAGGATCTTTCTTTAAGAGATAAGATCTTTTCTTATTAGAGATATGATTTGTTTCCAAGAATAGGGATATGTACCCTCTATAAAAGAAAGCCTTCCCTCTTTTGTAATCTTTAAGACAATCAATAAAGCTTCCAAATTCCAAGATTCCTGTCACTCTCTTCTTCCACCTAGCAGCCATCCACCCACCAAGGGTAGTTGACCCTCTCCCTACCGGCCAGACCTGCCAGCCACCTTGCAGCTGACCTCCTGCCAGCCACCTTTGATCGGCCACGAGGAGGTCATCTACCGTCTTGCAACGGCAGCAATTGCTCTCCCTGCCCACACACGTGGACAGTCCCTCATTGGGATTGTTTTTCCACGCACAAGGAGCCTCCACGCTTTGAACTACGTCGATTCTTGACAAAATGAAATAAAAATGAACGATGAAGTTAAAATGAAGAGCAAGACTATTTCATTGATTTAAAGGAAACAATTCCCCAAAAGATTTCACAATTGATTTGGTCTTATGTCTCCTGACCATCTTAGAATACCTAAGATCATAGTGTCTCAAAATCATACCCTTGCACTGAATTCCCGAGTCATTGAGCAAGCTTGCCTAACGCCAGTGGGGATCTTGCTCTTCGTGATCAACACCTCTAGGCTATCATTCCAAGGCTGATAGCGACATTGTTTAATGTCAAACATGCCTCCAAGGACTCCTAATATCCTCCTCCGAAGCAAAAATATATATAACATCTTAATTTCTCAAAAGAAACCCTAGACATTTTTATATTGAGAGAGGTTATGTGTAAAGTTCAGGGAAGACCCACAAGAAAAGTACTAATTAACGAAAATACCCCTAAACATAACATGCTCAAACACTCCCCCTCAAGCTGGAACATATATATTAAGCATGCTCAGCTTGTGGCATAGATAATCACGATGCTTCCGCAGGAGTGCCTTTGCAAAGATGTTAGCAACCTATAGCTTAGAGGTAGTAATAGGGGTGCTAATCTTCCCCATAGTAACCATGTCTTCAATGAAATGGCAATCCACTTCAATATGGTCGGTGCACTCGTGGAAGACAAGATTGAAGACTATGAAGGTAGCTGAGTGATTGTCACAAAACATAGGCACAAGAAGAGAAACCTAGATCCCTAAATCATCCAACAAATGTACTATCCACATGACCTTACATGCCATATGAGTCATGACGCGATACTCAACCTCTGCACTAGAACAAACAACTACAATCTGCATCTTTCTCCTCCAAGTAACAAGATTACCACCAAGGAATGTAGCATATCCAGTGTTGGATCTCTTGTCCTCCATAGATCCTGCACAGTCTGCATTAGAATATGAGTGCAGGTTTATATGCCCATTATTCTTTATATAGAGATCCTTTCTAGGATTCCTTTTAAGGTACTTTAAAATAAGGCAAACTGCATGCCAATGACAATAATGAGGATTTTCCATGAACTGACTTGCTTTGTTGACTGCAAAGCTAATATCTAGTCTGGTAATAGTAACATATAGTAGCTTGCCAACAGTGCTTTTGTACTTGTTTTCAAATAATGGATCATCTTCCTCTTTTAGTCACCCCTATGACTCAACCAGAATAAAAGAAGGTTTGGCCCCAAGCTAACCAGTCTCTTCAGAGAGTTCCATGGCATATTTCCTCTGTGAAAGAACTATGCCACAAGAGTTTCTAGCAACGTCAATGCCCATAAAATATCTCAACGTGCCCAAATCCTTTATAACAAAGGTAGTCTACAAGAAGGCCTTGATTTGCTGAATCTATGCGACATCATCACCAATAAGAATTGTCCTCAACATAAATTGCCAAAATCACAACACTTGACTTCCTGAGCCTCACAAAAACAAAATGATTAGAGGTGGATCTCAGAAAATCAATCTTCTGAATTTCCCCACTAAGCCTCTCAAACTATGCTCTTGGGCTCCGTTTCAGGTCATATATAACCTTCCTCAAACAGTAGACCTCCCCCTGAACCACATAACCCGGTGGTTGATTCATATAGACTTCCTCCTACAAGTCACCATATAGAAAAGCATTCTTGACATCAAGTTAATACAACGGCCACTGTTTATTTACTATCACAGATAAAATCAAGCAAATAGAAGTAAGCCGAGCAACAAGGGAGAAAGTATCAAAATAATCAACTCCATAAGTCTAGCTATAACCCTTCGCTATCAGCCTCGCCTTCAACAGTGCCATCTGGTTTGTACTTCACTTCATACAGTCAACTATAGTCACCCCAGCAAGCAGATCTTTCAACTCCCTGATGCCCGTTGTAGTGAGGGCAATCATCTCCTCATCCATAGCCATTCTCCAATCAAAATCCTGCATAGCTTCATGATAATTCTTGGGAATTGCCATGGCAGACAAAGCTATAGAAAACCTTTCAGAGCAGGACTAAAATGATCAACAGCAGTATAGTGTGACATAGGATGGAGAGTACAACTTACAGCTTTTTCCAGAGCAATAGGCAAATCTTCTCGTTACTGTGGTAGAGGAACATCTAGATTAGATGTAGATGGGGAAGAGGAGTCAAGTGGGCTCTCCTCAAGTACTTCAACCTAAATAGAAGGCAAAGGTACCGACACATGATCTTTAGGGTGATGCACATAGGTATGAGTAAACCACCCCAGAGAAGAGCCTTCATCAGAGAAATAAGGCACTTTATCAAAGAGCACGTCAGTAGAGACAATATTTATGCTTTACAGAATCAAAACAACAGTACCCTTTTTGGGTTGAGTCCTAGAAACATACACTTGACAGATATCAATGAGAGTTTACCAGTAACTCCAAAATGAACAAAACATGTGCAACAAAAAATCCGTAGTGATAAGTTAAAGAGCCCAACATCAAGCTGCAAAATTTGAAAGTGAATAGAACCATTAATTTCAGATGAAACCTTGTTAATGAGATATGTGGTAGTGAGTATAACATCCCCCCAGAAGTGTTTAGAGACTTTCATGGTAATAATAAGAGTACAAACCACATCAAGAATATGACGAAGCTCTCTCATCCACGTCATTTTGCTAGAAGGTACAAGTACAAGATGTCTAGTAAATGGTGCCATTCTAAGCAAGAAAATTTTGAATATCCGTTTGCATAAAATCAAGAGCATTATCACTACAGAAAATTTTGATGCCAGTAGAATAAAAATTTTGAACTTCATTAAAAAAAAATTTGGATTTCAGAGCTAATAATATCTTATTGATCCTTCATCAAAATACCCAAGACAAATGACTAAAATCAGCCATAAAAATGACAAAATTCAGAAACACACATGGATCCATATATACAATTAATCAAATGAAATGGAGAGGGACTCCGATTATTTTCTCTGGGTTGAAAGGACACATGGTAATGTTTTCCAAGCTAACAAGATTCACAATCCAAGGAAGCTGTAACAAAAGAATCTGAAAACATCTGTTGAATTCTAGTAGCAGTAGAGGGGTGACCCAAACAACAATGCCAAAGATGAGGGTCGTCAGAGATTGACGCAACACCAACAAAAACCTGAGGGTTGTCGAGGTAGTAGAGCCCATCTTTCCTAATCTCCCCACCAGTTATCTTTCTCGTCCAAATCTCCTTAAAGAAAACAAAATGCTCATCAAATATCACTTGTCAATAGAGCTCTTTACATAATCTATAAACTGACCAACACTGGTCTAACAAGTGATTGCTCTGCTTGTAGTGAATGCAAGGCTCATAAGTATGCTTACAACCCCTAGCCTGTGCACAACGTACTCTAGGCCCCCCCACACCCACCATGAACAGTAAAGGCAGATATCTCAGTAGAGGGGGTCAAAAAATGTGCAGGAATTGATGTCACCGTGCTCACATCTAGGGAGATCTTTTGGAGCCTTCCATAAATTGATTCTAAATCAGGAATATCCTCCCTAGCAAGAATCTGATCACGAGTAAGATGATATCTAGAACTCAGGCCATCTAAGGATTCTGTAGAGTTGCCATACCTATCATTGGCCAATCTATGTATCATAACATAGGGGTTGAAACACATTCAACTCCTCAAATAAAACTTCCATCACATTATAGGAATCAATTAGAGATCACTCCCCTTGAGAAGTGGACCAAATCCGGCAATATATGTCTACAATGCAGGCATGGTTGGACTTCTGAGAAAATTTCTTCACTAAGCTATCCCATATCTCTTTGGCAGTCTTCTTATATAACAAATTAGCTGTAATTTAAGGCTTGATACTATTCATCATCCAATTCATCACTAGATAACTTATTCCCATCTTTCAAAATCTGACGACTGCTTCAGGGAGCATCCTAGTCAAAATATAGAGCTTCTATCCTCCCACAAAAATCTTGGATGCCTACCACCAAAAAAGGTAATTTTAGACATCGTTAAGTTTTATAGAAGTGCCCTGAATCACTACCGACGTAGAAGAAGCCATAGGTTTGACTTCAAGAGAGGTAGGGGGTCTAAATGTCGCCATGCAGAGTCAGAAGTCAATAGAGAAGAAATCAAAACACCAAATCATCAAGATTACAACCAATATCATCAATTAGAAGCAAGAGATGCAAGTATGTATTGAGTCACATCAGGAGGTGCGCGCAACCGAAGATGTAGGAAGAGGCCTCAAGAACCACCAATCAGCCCTTAAAGACCCAACAAACTAGCATCAACAGCCCTTGGCTATACTACAGGGTGTTACAGTGGTCCCTAGAGGCAATGCTATGGGCAATAACAGGGTGGCGGTGCTATTGCTGCTTGGAGAAGGCAGAAAACAAGGAAGAGAGAGAGAGAGGAGAAGATCTTCACTCCTTCCCTAGGATTTTTTTTTTGTGGAAAAGTATCAAGGCACGAAGAGCCTAGGACCCACCCTACTTTGACACCATATTGGAAGAGAAAATAATATTTTAATTTCTCAAAAGAAATCCTATCCCTCTTTATATGGAGAGAGGTTATGGGTAAAGGGCAAGGAAGACCAACAAGAAAAATTACAATTAATGAAAATACCCCCAAACAAAAAACATAGCATACTCTAACAATATCAACGCTTCTTAAACTTTTTATTTAATTTCCTAGGCTAGCCTTACATGCATTTGGTTCAACCATCGCTATAGTCTGATTGGATTCCTCAAATCTAATTGAGTAGAATCTGAAACCGAGGGAGTGACCCTCCTCAAGTGGGCATTTTCCCCACAGTGTGGGCCTGCTAGGGCCTGTAACCCTTTATTAATTTGAAGGTAAGGAGTCGGGGTTTCCCTTAATTTTAGGGAATTCCTTTCTCACAGGTTCCAATGCACAGTTTGTGCATCACCATTATTCTGGTTCTTGAGGTGTTCACTTACATGATATCTCTATCTTGACTGAAATTAGGTTTCAAGCTGTAACATATATGAATATATTATTATCCACTTAAATCCCGTTGCAATTTCTTGCTGAATAACTGATGCAATGATGACTGATACTAAAAAAATTAACACTGTGTATTTACCGAAGAGTATTGATTTAATAAACTATATGCTGATGTCCATGAACATGTTTCAACATGCTGCTAATAATTTCAACCTTTATATAAATATTTAATTTAACTGGATATTTAACCAAAGATAGATCTGAGATCAGACATCAATAATTCAGAACTGGAAGAATCTTTCATGCTTGAGAAGGTGTTCAGCTCAAGAACATTAGAATCAATTCAACGAAGGGAAAAGTCAGAATCAAAATGATTTGATCAAAGGAAATCAACTTGATCTTGGAACTAGAAAGGAGGTTTACTCAACTCTCCATGGATCAAAACAAGAAGAAACTTATGATAAAATTCAATAAATCCCCAACCTATCAAGACTACCCTTCAATAAAGGAGAATTAAAAAAAGAAAAAAGAAAAATTTAAGGTTCTCAAAGAAATTAGGACTGGTTGGAGAAGAAGAATCTTTTATAGATCTTGTCAAGGAGATTGAATAAATACATGAATTGTTATGAAAGACTCCTGCCCGAAATCTCGTTCCACTCCTCTACCTTCGTTTTTTTCCTTGGTTCTTGTGCTATCGTTCTTTGCAACTGCTGCTGCGTAGCCAACTTCGCTGCTGCCACAGTTGTGTGCCTGCAACTGCTACCACAATGCTACAACCCCCCTTCCTCTCACAAACTATCGGTCGCTTTCCACATCATCTCTCTAGCTTCCTACCCCTTTTATAACCCATAGCCAGCCCCCTATATCTCATTTCCCATTGGAATTTGTGTTGCCACCTCAACCCCCACTTTTTTTTTCCTCTTGACACCTCACCCTTATCCAAAAACAGATGCATGCCACATTTCAATGAATTTTCCAGCATGTGACACCTCACTCCCTCCATCTCGCATGCAAGACATGTGTCACAACTTACTGAAACATTTTCATGCATACCCTCAAGTTATTTCCAATTTATCACTTGGTTCCTAAGGAAGCTTATAATTACATTAAGCCCCTTGTAGCTTGTTCTATGTATTAAAGTTTAGATTGTTACATTTTGCAGAAAGGAAGATATAAACCTTTCCAAGAGATGCAAGGTACAAGAATGTGGAGGGCCATGGTGAGGGAGAGTGGTAGCAGAGGAAGTGGTAGGAGACGAGGTCAAGGAGTTTTGTGCTACAAGTGTATGGCATGAGGTCACATGGCTGCCGAGTGTCATGACCCAATGGTCTGTCCTTTGCAGGGGTGTTGGACATAAGAGGTCTTGTCCAGGGAGGAGGAGCAGGCCTCCTCCATTGGTGGCTCCACCTTTCTTCGAAGTCAAGGCACCTTGGTCTCATAGGATTGGTGCTCTTGATTATGTGCTTCGGTTTGCCTTGGTGGGGGATGTCCTGCATGGGCACTTCTCTTTGGGGGAGCTTAGGAGGGATCTATTTGCTTTACAATTGAGGTCTAGTGATTGGAAGGTGGTTGCATTCTTGCTAAATAGACTTTGTTATTTGGTTTGCAGCCAATGGATTTGGAATGTCTAAGATTCGCTGAGATGGGGGTGGGAGGGGCTTGGATTAGGTGGAGGTGCCCATCACCCTATTATGGTGCTTTGGAGGATCGAGCCCCTGCGAGGTTGGTGTCGTTGTATTCAAGGGATTCCCTTGCGCTTGCACACCAAGGAAGTGATTGAAGGGGTTTGCGCTCCATTTGCTAGGGTATGGAGGTGCAAGGGAATTGGTTTGATGGAAGGAGACATCTTTGTTGTGTTGTAGAAGGAGAAGGTCTAACTAGTTGTGAGGTGCCTTCAAGAATGGTTCTTAGGCTTGGTAGGCCATCTTGGATCGTCTCCTTTGATCCGATGGGTGAGAGTCTCACCTAAGCATTCTTTTGTGAAGGTGGTGGCTACCAAAGCTTTGGTGATAGAAGCACTATTACTGTCGGGGAAGAAGGCTCAACGCAGAGTTTGGAAACCGAAACATTAGAGTGATGATTCAAGAGATTCAAATTTCAAATCTCGATTGCCAGTTCCACCTTCCATTTCCAGCATTGCCAATGTTGGAAATCAATAGATATTGTGCCATCCTAGTGAGATTTTTCATGATATGGTTCCCAAACCTGATTTCGCAAGTTCTGAGGATGATGTGGCACTTCTTGCGATAGGGAATAAAGTGGTGGGATTGGCTTTTGATAATGGCGCTAAACAGGGTGCCTCTGAATCCGGAAATAGATCCAGAGTTGGTGAGTGCCCATCTAACTCTTTTTTTGACCAATTTCCATGTTGGACCAATAATCCAAACATTTTTTTATTGAGCTTTGCTGGGCCGATTTTCTTTTCCAATGTCCACAAGATTCCCATTGAGCCACCGATTTTTGGGTCCATATTTTAGGAAGAAGCACTGATCAAGGCGCCCACCAGGGTTCTACCTATGTTGGAGGAGCTGGGTGGCAAGATATGTCCTATTGCCACTGCTAGTAGCGATATTATGGTGGATGCCAGGAGGTCAAGTGTGATTCCAGCAAATGTTGTTGCTGTGATGGAGATGCGGAGAACTGATGCGACAACGCATGGTGTGGACAGCCAGAAACCTGTGAAGCATCCCTAGTCGAGCAGAAATTCAGGCTCTTTCAAGCTCGTGCACATGAAAAATGGACTGATGTTTAGATTGTGCTACACGAAAAAGTTGTCCAAGGAGATGGTGGCGGCCAACACACCTGCAATTGAAGGGTCCTGGGGCATCTCTGATATGGATTTGAGGGTATTGTAGGTCCTTAATGTGAAGAAGGTGGGTATTTATGCCACTAAAGGGGCTCCTTCTAAATTTGATGGTTAAAGTCCTGATGTGAAATGTCAAGAGCCTATGGGATTTGACGCATAGGTCTATTCTATGGAGGTATATGGCTGATTAGAAGGTTGATTTTGGTGTTCTTCAGGAGACACACTTAGAGGATGTGGATCCCTTGTTGAAAAAACCTAGGGGGAGATCTGTATACAGAGATAATTAAGATCAACTCTGAGGGGAAGTCTAGAGGTTGGCTTACCATGTGGAATGGAGATAGATTCTGATTCGTTCTTCCTCAGTGGAGTCAAGGGTGATCACATGGATTTTCTCTCGTGCGTCTGATGGGACTGTTTAGGCCAATCTGGTGTTTATGGCCCATGTGACGAGTCATCTAAGTAGACTATGTGGGATGAGTTGGTACAGCCATCTGATTTTGTTGATGGGAGGTCATAGCTAGTAGGAGGGGATTTCAACGTTACTTTGTCTACAAAGGGCAAACCTGATGACAAAGTGGACGCCTCTACCGGTGATTTATCTAGGGTGGTAGATGATCTTGGCTTTCTTGATTTGACTATGTCCAATGCAGTATATACATGGAGGAATGGAGCCAAATTAACATCCAGGATCGACCGCTTTCTTTATATCATAAGGGGCTTCAATGTTTGCCATGGCGAGGCCTTTCTCGGACCACATGTCGTTGCCTCGGGACAGCGATAAGGGTGAGTCCTATTTCAAGTTTTAGAAATCTTGGCTCTTTGAAGCTAGTTTTGGGAGTTTGCATGAAAAGTGGAGCTCAATTTCATACTCCACATTAGCTATGCGCACTTTGGCGGAGAAGATTAAGGCTTTGAGGGTGGCACTAATGGATTACAAGAAATATGTACAGGAAAGAAGGAATCAAGTTAGGAAATCTTATCTTAAGGCTATTGCAGAGATTGAAAGGGCCTTGGTCAGTTGGAGCGGTCAAATCACGTGGAGCGATCCAAACTATAGTCAAAGGTAAAGGAGGAGGATTTAAAGAGAGGTGGATTGGAGGGAATAGTCTAGACAATTATTGCTCAAGGAAGATGATTCAAACACAATTTTTTCATATTTCCTCAAAAAAAAAAAAAAAAAAAAAAAGATTTTTTCATATTTCGGCAATCACCAAAAGGAAAGAGGAGGTCAAATCCGATTTCTTCCCTAAAGGTTGGCGACCTGATTTTGGACCAACGGCCACAGATTTGCGATGCTATTTGGACATAGTTTTAGTAGTTCACTAAGAGGAGGCCGTTGGGGGGGTGAAGGTTAGGTTCTTCAGACATATCGGTGTTGAATAATCAGACAAAGGAGGAGATGTCCCATGACACTTCGAAGGAGGTCATTACAGCAATGCGCAGACTAAAGGCTGGGGATCGTCGGGTCCAAATGGGCTTCAAGTCCTTTTTTATAGGGAGATATGGGATGTGGTTGGGAGGGATATCTTGGACTTGATCTGGGAGGTGTTTGTGGCCAATCATGGCTTTAAGAGACCAAGCTGCTTCTATTTCTTCCTTCTCTCAAAGAAGTTTAGTGTAGGGACAATGGATGATTATAGGTCTATTGCTCTATCTAACATAGTCTATTTGATAGTGACAAAGGTGTTTGCAAATAGACTACACGTGGATCGTTCACATTTGATTTTCCCAGTACAGTCAGCTTTCCTTTCCGAGAGGTCGTTGTATGACTCTTATGTCCTTGCTGAGGAGATGGTCATTGCCTAGAGGAGATCCAGGGTCCCATCCTTGTGGACGATGAACTTTTCCAAGGCAAATAATTATGTTACTTGGAGTTATTTATATGGGAGATTTTGCGAAGGAGGGGTTTCCCGGAGGATTGGATTTGTCTTATGAAGGTGTGTCACGACGTCTTTTTTGACGTTGGAAAACGAACAACCTTATGGGTTATGGACGTAGCCCCAAAGGGGAGTGAGGCAAGGTTACCCTTTGGTGCCTCTTTTGTATAATATAGCGATGGACACCTTGGCATGCTTAGCTTTTAAGGCATGCAATGGTGGGCTTTTTTCTGACTTTACTTTGAAGGAGGATGGGGAGTTACTTACTCTGATACTACAGTATGTTGATGACACGGTTTTCTTCCTCAAAGGGGATGTTATTCAAGCAGAGAATGTGGCATCTTTGGTCAAGATCTTTGGTGAAATTTTGGGCCTATGCATTAATGGGAGAAAGTCTGCTTTGGTGCCTTTTCACTTGTAAGGGGGCATGGAGGAGGTTACCTCTTGTACTCTTGGCACTCTGCTTGCCAACCTACCGATTGTTTATTTGGGCCTCCTGTTAAAGGGAAGGAGGTTGGTGGCAGCAGATTGGATTTCCATTGTAGAGAGGGTGAACAAGAGGTTAAATGGTTGGAGCAATAGACTGCTATCTAGAGGAGGAAGGCTAATCTTGGTTAAGGCCGTCATTTCTACCATCCTAGTCTTCTACTTTTCCATGTTTAGGCCGCTAAAGGTCTTGTTAAAGTTGGAGGTGGCTTGGAAGAGGTTTTTTTGGAGAGGCTTGGGTCATGAAGGCCATTTCTTGTAGTTGGTGCCATGAAGGGAAGTTTGTCTACCTTGAAGAGGTGGGTTGGGTGTTAGATTTATGGATAAGGCAAATGTTGCTTTGCTTCTAAAGTAGGTGGTAAGATTTCTTCACGGTGGGGACAGTCTTGTGGAGGTCTTGTGTGATTCCTATGGTTTAGTGGTGGATGTGGCTTTGAGATGCTTGGTGATTGGCCGACCATCCGCTTTTTGACATTCCGTTAGCCCAATCATTTAGCAGGTGCTTAGTTCTTTCTTTCGTCCAGAGTTGGCAAAGGTAGATCTTTTCAATTTTGGAGAGATGATTGGATAGGGGAGGGTTCTTTCATTAACGCCTTTCCGCAATTGGTTGGCTTAGTGGATGATATGGGGACCCCTTGGTTATTGAAATCTGGGATAGCAATTCTAGTTCATGAACTCTGTCTTGCAACCGGGGTTGTTGAAGGCTTCTTTGGGGGAATTCTAGTGCTTGATGGGGTTCTTGGATGATTTGTGACCGATTCTAAGATTGTAGGATAGTTTTCTATGGAAAGAGGGCACTTTTTCAATTGGGAAAGCGTACGAGAAGTTGACTTCTAGGCGTAATGAGCCCCAACATGTGGTATGGACAGATTGTGCTTTGTTTTGGAACATGCCTATGCCATTGAATGTGAAAATCTTTGTTTGGCTTTTGAGAAGAGAGAAGTTGGTCACTAAAGCTGTCCAAGCAAGGTGGGTTGAGAATCAAGATAAGAGTTGTTTTTAGCAAAATGCGGATGAGGACCTGCACCACTTGCTCTTCTCTTGCCCCCTGTCAGTAGAAGTTTGGAGGGAGGTGCATATGATATTTCCACCTTTGATATCTGTTAGGATTCGTTCTGAAGATCAATGCATGTTAATGCGAGTGGTTGGGTTAGAATTTTTTCCACTTTTCAGTGCATCTGGTTGTAGCGAAATGGTGTGGTCTTTAAAAGGGAGTGGACTTGGTTTGAGAATATTACCGGGGGAGTATTTTCATTTCAGATTTGTGGTTTCCAAATTTGTTAGCCTGTTCTTTTTTAAAATTTAATTTTCTAGGATGGTTGCCGTCCTCCAGTAATATTCCTTTTTCTTAGAAAAAAAAAAGAGAGAGAGATGCAAGGTACCTGTGACATGGACCACCACATGAACGGGCCATTAGTTGCTCCTGATTAGACATACTGTTGTAGTGTATGCACTCAAAAACATGCACCATGGAACCACAATGACACGCACGCTTTATAAGTGCTTTACAAGGCGGACAATCATTCGGATGACAAGGTGAAGGGCAAGGATGTGGACACACTGGCTTCCTCTCCTGGAAAAAGCAAGATATCCATGATGGTGACAGACAAGCATATAGCAATAAATATTATCACATTACCCAAGAAGAAGCAAGAATTCAAACAAAAGTTTTGTGAATATTAAAAACACTGCATGGAGTAAATGAAAGAAAACAAAAAGCGGATAAGTATAAAAAGGTTAACCTTCTGACAGGGAAGAAAACAATCTTCACAGGGCTTGGCCAGATCTTTGTTGTCAATGTCGAGTTGAGCTAAAGTTTCGATTTTTTCTTCACTCCTGTCCATATCAAGGTCAGCGTTCTTCAAGGCATGACAGGGTTTTGTACAATAGTGATTGCCACATCGAAGAAGATTGCCGCATAAATTTTGGCAAGAAAATCTCCTTTTATCAGAGCAAAGCATCTGTGAACGAGCTACATAAATGAGACATTGATGAATACCTAGCTCTTGAAAAAATTGTAGAGACTATAGTACGGTTAAAAATACAAAAAAAAAAACATTATATGGAGTCCATCAACAGACCACACGGGAATAAGCACAGATGCAGACAGCAATGGAAGTAGTACAGTACTAGGAAAATGCCAGAACATATTTCAAAGGTGGAACGGGACTATACCTGGTGAGTCCGGGGCTTTTTTGTGCCAAAGTAAGCCCACACATTTAGTAAGTTTTAACTGACCCAAAACCATTAGTCATGACTTCTTACTAAAGTAGATCACTAATGGGTCATCAAAAGATTATGGGTTGTCCTACCAGAGCATAAGAGTACACCACTTTGGGAACTACATTTATCTCCCAACTTCTTTCCTCTTTAAACACCAATCTGTTTCTTTGCCTCCACAAAGCCCAAAAAGTTGTCAAAAACTTCCCTTTCAGATCTGAATTACTTCCACATCAACATCAGCAAGTCTCAGAATTTTCTGACAAGGAATCCCAAATGTTGGCACGAAGGGTAGCTTTCTCCCACATCTTTTTATAGAACTGGAACGTAAAGAAAAGTGATAAATATCCTTATCCTCTGTGGCACAAAATGGACATACCACCTTTTAATCTGGCACCCACCTCCTAAAAGACATTACTGATCTCTTCCTTCTTAGCAACCAAGCAAAAAATCTCACTTTCAAGAAGACCTGGATGCGATAAAACATATCGCAATCACCAAACAGAAAGCACCATTGCTAATCACAGCTCCAAACTTAAAGTACATCTTTACCAGGAAAGCCACATCAGCCCATTCCAAAGCATCCTTTCTCCCTTGACAAGGAAAAAAGGCATCAATCAAACAGAGCACATGACCAACAAGAAGTATCAGTGACCAAGCCCCACAACCCCTCAAAAAGGGTCCCTCACATAGAGAAGTCACCTTGAGCCCTCCTCCAACCAAACAACCAGGAAAGAATATTTGCAAGAGTGCCCTCACCAATCCAATCATCCTCCCAATCTGAAGCAGCTACCATCTCCCAATACCAATTACAAACCACTTACAACATGAAATTAACGGAGCATAAACCCTTCTAAAGTAAGATGCCCCCACCAGTGCAATTACTTTTTTCTCGCCAGCTCGGGTAGTTCCCATGAGCCGCACATCCCCATGATCCAAAGACCATCATTGTTCTGAATAAATTTAACTACCCGTTTTAGCCAACAAAGCATTGTTGCAATCTCAACTCCTTTGGGGGAGTAAAACTCCAACATGAAGACTAGAAAAATATTATTATATTCAATCTAGTTGTAAAATGCTTGAAAAAATATTTATCTTGTAGATACTTAAAGCCATACTGGTAAAATAGAAATCATGGTTATAAAAATGACTATGCAATTTGTAAGGCCTCAAGATAGCACAGTGAGCCTAATTTTTTAACGATCGAGAGAAGGGCTTTTTTTGAAACAAAAAGCTTTGGGCTAATTGGATGCCAGCTCTGTGTGTATAGGCATACATACATAAATACATACAACATATATGCATGCATGCATGTTGTGTGTGTGTGTGTGCATGCGTACGCACATGCATGGGGGCAACTAGAAAAATAGGATCACAAGAGGTCAATTAAGAATATGCTTTCAGCATAAGGGTGGAATAATAACTAATATTTAAAAAGAAACTCCTTCCAAAACCATAAAAGAAACAAATATCTGGCACATGCACAATAAATGTAAATATACCTTGTCAAGATACACACATATATATACAAAGTGTGCAAGCACGGAATAAGATTTCAGAGATGCACATTTGTACAAGAGTGCATATAATTTGAGATGAAATAAGATGACTACTTACAGCATGCCATCGTCAACATAATTTATTTAAGAAACAAGCAAAAACTGATTACAGTTAGAAAACTGTCCAAAGTTCTTTTGCCCAGCCACTTTTTCAACATAAAAATTGATGTGCTCTCTGCACCCAAATACCAAATGGTATATTTGATGGAGGTTTGGTTTTATGACTGAATAAATTTTAGGAAGTGGTAAGTAGTAGAAAAGTGTTGGATTCAATAGTGTGATAAGTAGTGGATTTGGCATGATAGATAAGTTGATATGAAGTAGAGAAAATATTGTAGTTTATTTGTTTTATATTTAGTATTAGATTGCTTCTTGTTGTTGTTTCATTAGAAAGTGAAGTAATGGATGAATGTGGTTATGATTTACAAAAAGCCTCTTGAGGTGAGGCAGACCATTTGCACCTTGAGGCGACTCCTCGGTCTGCTTTCAGTGAGACGTATGCCTCACAGTGGTTGTGGTACTCAAGGCAGTCAAAGTGAAACTGAGGTGCCACCTGAGTCAATTAATGAATAAGTAAGGTGTTCTGTGTTCAACATTCTCAAATGATTATATTTCTATGATTATATTTCCTTGCAATCATCTAGGACATCGTATAATTACAACCTTACACCACAAATATGGCACATTTGAGCTATTCACAATCTAATCTTTCAATAAAACTAACTCTTAATCTAAGAATTTACCGTAAAAGAATTAACTAGCCTATGTTGCCAATGGTATATAATTCGCATCTCGCCCACTTAACTAGCTAGAGCATGATATATTAGAGAATATATCTCTTAATTTCATCCAACTTCTTTAGGTGAATACTTATCCATACATGAAAAGAAGAACCCCAGCAAATGGCAATTCAATAGTTATCCCATGCTATAGTTTTTCGACCTTATCATGTTGAACTTAGATAGTATCATGGTATATATTGCCTTTCTACCAATAGAGCTTTCATTTCATAACAATATCTTTACATTTTTCTTCTATTTGTTGATATTTGATAGGGGTGACTTGCAGAGAACTGCTAATCGGGTTGAAATTACCAAATCAACATGAATCAATTGCACAACTAGAAACAATTGCACAAAGAACCAATGTTCTTTCCAGGTTCCATCTTTTACTGGGTGTACATCCTAGGGAAGCAGCAGCTTCCAATTCACTAAGTATAGCAACAGAGTCTTGACTTAAGAATACAGAATAGCATGTGTTTGGCAGGCAGGTCTGCCTCCTTATATAATGAGAGGTCCAACCATTACAAGGATTACTGGCACATAATAAATGATTATCTCACACTTAAGTGACAATTACACAGATTAATGACTTCAATTGTGCCACATTAGCTCCCAGCTCCAACTAATGCTTCTTTAATGGCAGAGATGGGGTCACCTTGGGCAAGCATGTCATACGTGGCTATGGGTCTCCCAAAGCGGTACCATCCAATTGGATTCGCCGCTTGGATGAACAGTTCCTTCAGTTGGATAATTCCTGTCAGGAACCACCAAGAGTCAAGCATTTGACCAAGCGGTCTTGACTGTTACCATTAGCCGAAGTGTGACCTTAAGGAGAGCCTTTATCAAAGACATCAGGCAGGAGAACTGCACCTGGCGGGTGAACCGCCTAACATTCGCTCCTTAGCGGTTAACCAGGTGGTCTCGACTGTTTCCATTAGCCGAAGTTTGACCTTAAGGAGAGCCTTTATCAAAGACAGCAGGCAGGAGGACAATGGCTGGTGGGTGAACTGCCTAACATTTGCTCCTTAGCGAGTATTCCACCCAAAACTGTTGTTAATCATCCTGGGTATGGGCCTGCTTAGCGACTTGCCCCAGAGGGTCTGCTAGGATGATTTAGCAGGTTTTGTTGCCCATGGTTAAATGTAAGGGGGTTTGAGGCCACTTGAACCTCATCTCATGTGTCATACATGTAAGATATTTGCGAGGGTCAATTTCTCCCCCATCAATTTTGCACATTTTGCTCATAAATCCAAATAAATTTCTTATTTGTACAATAGAAAAAACTAAATTGCCCAACTTGAAATCATATTGACAATTTTGTTTTAATGGAACAAATAGGCATGGAAACAGTTTTTTATTCTTAAACATGTTTTTTTGAGAAGTATTTCTTAAACATGTTAGCACATCAAAAGCACATATTCAATCTAATTAAAATCTTTTCCACCCAAAATTGGCTTACACCTTTCCTCAAAACTTAAAAACACCTCATTCCTCCTCACCTTTTTTTTAAACCTTGGATGTGACAGGTGAATAAATGTGCTGTCAGTAGAAGTGTGAGATAATACCTTTCATAAAATCTGCCATCTACTCTCCACTATTCACAACCCATCCAACCTCTTTTAACACACATAGTAAAGCCCACTGAAATACAGCCAAGTGGCATTTTTTGTTAAAATATACAATATGCAGAAAGGCATGAAGGCACTGCATAGAATTGTAGAACTTCATGTTTTACGTGCATGAGAAGTAGGATCAGCCAGTTTAATTCCAGAAACAGAAAAGCAGGAGAATAAGGATGTACTAGTAAACAAGTCCACACCCTGCACAGGATAGGTATATCTGCAGGTACACAGGTCAACTAGTGGTATCCACAGGATGATTAATTAACAGAAGAGTTGGATTTAGAATATAGTTTGATATTGTTATCAGTCGGCAATTGCTAAAACATACCGACTTCTCTTCTCCAACATGCTGACCAAGGCAAGGTCTCAAAATAATTTCCTGGCACGGTGGACATGGTGACCCTAGTGTACCTTCAGTCTGCTTCTCCGGTCGTCTTTTTTTTTGTTTCAATGTGAATTCTGGGTTAGCAGCAGGAGTAGGGCCATGACACCTAGATATATCATATGCAATTACAGACCAAGATAAAGTTAATTACATAGAAAATATCGCACCAACATGACCAGCAAAAAAATCAGAAATAATAGACCTTTCTTTACACATATGACCACATGGAAGTTCTTCGTTGCAGATCTTTCGACAAGGTGGGCAAGCTCCATAATGGCATTTGTGTTTCTGAAGGCCAAGTCAATTAAACTTTAATAGAATATTATGAAGCTAGTATGGAATGGAGTAAAAGAGTTGCATTCTGCTTTCTCAATGAATATTATCAATTTTTTTAATGACATTTTCATAGCTACATGCACCAGTGCTCCCAGTAACTTGTAAACATGAAGTTCATCAAAGAAAATGTTTCTATGTTGTTAAGCATACTAAGAAATCAAACTTGTTTCAAATATTTATGGTACTTCAAACATGAAAGAATAACTGTAAGATGGATAACCCAAGTCAATATTCACTGTTTCAATTTCCAATAAAAATGTTGCACGGTCAATCGACAAACTAACGTTGAATTCAACAGAAATGCCATGCCTCAAAAAACTTCACAAACAAACCATTCTCCTGTTTCTCTATCACCTTTACATCAAGAAACCAAAAGCAGGAGCTCTCAGGAATTGATGACAAAAAAGACACAAGAAAGAAATACAATTTGGTCCTTGGCCTGCCACCTCAATTAGGCCAGATTCAAACAGTAACTATCCTCAAAGAAAAATCAATTTGATCATAGCTCTGCATAGAAAGCCATATGAACACATGCTGGTTTAAAATACCCTGGATTCGAATCTGTGCCTGCATAAACGAGGTATTTGGCATGCTTTAGGACATTTTGGAGGCTTCTGGCCCTTCTCCATACCACATGGAACCTGGAAATAGGAATTTAAGATATTATAACAGGGAAATGCCATCATTAAATGTGTAATCATAGAACAATTCTCAAGACATTGACAATAAACATAAATATATACCAAGACATATTTCCAATAAACATGCAGCCACATCTTTTAGGGGATCACTCAGACAATTGATTCTTATTCTTTATAAATTCAGAGTGCACTCTTTTATCTTCAGGCCCATTTCTTTGATACTTCATTTTTGGTCTGCCAAAACAGCAAAAAAAGCAAGCATACAAAAGAACTATAAATTCAAAGACAGCTTACTAGTTGTATTGGCTATCTTGGATCATACTCTAGCATGTTGCTTCATTCTAGTAGATATAAAGATTATTGGAGAAAACAGAGAGTCATTTTTCAATTAAGAACCCTAACCCCCCTTTATATAGAGAGTAGGGTCAGAAAAAATTGTAAAAATACATAAGAAACCCATTAGGAATAGGAAATTGACTAATAGGAATAGGAAAGTGACGGGGACTCTAACCTAAATAAAAAGTAACTCTTTACTAACTAACTAATACTCTAACACTCCCCCCACCCCGCCAAGTTGAAGAGTGGACGGCGATCACGCCCAACTTGTTATGGTAGACAAACTTTAACTCCCCCTCAACGAAGACATCATCTGGCTAGAGGAGTAGGCAGGTAACAAAAAATGTTCCCAAGTAGCAGTAATAGTAGAGTGGGAGTTGATCCCAGGCAATAGTAGTAGTGTGGGAGACAATCTCAAGCAACAATAGTAGTGAGAGACAATCTCAAGAAATTCAGGAGGCAATCTCAAGTGGGCAGGTAGTAGGAGATATCAATAGTAGGAGATGAGAGCCTCACTCAAAACCCCCACCAGGACAGAAGCAAAGATCTTGGCCTTTGAGGAAACAGTCAAGGAATCCCCATCATCCATGGGAACAATAGTGTAAATGCAATCAGGTAGTCAAGCAATTAAGTAGAGGTATGCAATTTTGTGTACAAGAGGTGTGCACTTCACATGCACAACATAAGACCACACACGGAAAGTTGCACGCAGTGTGTAGAACCACGCACAAGGAGGCACACACGATGGGGTAGGGTCATGCACGCAAAAGGTGCGCTACAAGGTAGGTCCATGTGTGCAGGAGGCATGTGGCAAAGCAAGGCCACACACATAGGAGGCGTATAGCAGGGTAGGGTCATGCATTGTAGGCGCGCAACAAGGGGAGGCACACAACAAGGTTGGCAGTGTGCTAGCAATGCATGCATGATGTGCGCACGGTAGGGGCAACAACGCAAAGATCAAGAATCCTCAATCACAAAGATCGAGGCATAAGACTCCTGTTATAATATCATGTTAGAGAAAGTAGTCTTTTTTCAATTAGGAACCCTAAGCTCCTTTATATAGATAGCAGAGCTTGAAAAATTACATAACAGGAATAGGAAAAGAACTGAGACTCTCAAGCCTAACTAAATAAACTAAACAAATAAAATAAGACCTTTTACTAACTAACTAATACTCTAACAAAGATGATTCATCCCTTTTGTGTATGTGTGTGTGTTGCTGTAGGGGAAGAGTGTGTAGTCATCTATGATAAGGTCCTGTTGAGTGTAACATAATGGGTTTCATCATCATTTCATCATCCAAGACTATCGTATAAAATCAATCACACAAGGTAACAATTACTCCAAACTAATCTACTTTCAACATTTCTATTAACTACACAACCAACGTCAACCTTGGTGAAGAGTATGCTACAAATAACCATCTTAATAAACAAAAAAGTCAACCTTCTTACATATTTTACATAACCCAAGGCCCAATTTGCCCCTTCTAATCCAATTTAACAACACTCTTCAACCGTCTTCGCATAGTGGTTAGTTAGCTTTGCAAATCAGTTGGATAAATGATACAAAATTTTGAAAAAGGAATAGGTTTGGAAGAAATGACACTCATTACAATATAATATATTGGGCCCTAAATGTTGAACTTCTTTTTTGAAAAGGTAAAGGATGGCTGCCGGAGGTTAGTAACCATCCGTTTCATTAATCAGTAAAAATAATTACAAATTTAACTTCCAAAAGTTAGACATAGAAAGGACTTCCCCAAATACACTCTCAACCCATGCTCTCTCCCCACATAAAATGGTAGCATTATGCTGCACCCACAATGACCAAAGTGCAACCGAAGCAACAATCCATATGTCCGTAGCTATCTGCACACAATTCCTGAAAGAATCCCAGAAATCCTCCATGGATGCAATAGAAACTCCCCTTAGGCCAAGGTGACTCCATACCATAACTGCAAAATCACAAGAAAAGACGAGATGGAAGAGATCTTCATTAGCCGCATCACATAAGGCAGATGTAGTATCTGCTCCTGGAGCCCATCTACATCTCTACATCTTCTTGACAAGCCTATCTCTTCGAACAAGCCATGAGGACAATCGTATCTTCAATGGAATTCTCAAATGCCAAATGCATCTCAGATCAACCCCCATATCGTCCAACATTAGGGCAGAGACACCACGTAATAGAAGATACACCTTCCTCATAGAGAACGCACCTTGACCCCATACCAAAGCATCAGGCTTGCTAGGAACAACCCTAAAGTCATGCAAAAGCAAGAGGAGAAACAGCAAATCCTGCAAACAAGCATCAAAGAGCCCCCCCAGCTAACAGTGGGCATCTAAGACCCAAAAGAATTGTCCCATCTAGCAGAAACGATACAGTGCTTCTTTGTCGTGAGGGCGTAAAACCTAGGGATAAGCTTCAAAAATGGGCCATTCTTCGTCCAAGCCTCTTCCTAAAAAAGGAATGGAGCAATTAGCAATGTGTTGAATAATAGATACAGACTCCTCCAAAACGTAGAGGCTCCCCGACTAACAGTCACACAACTAGATAAGTCGAGAGAGCAACCATAAGAGTCCTTCATAAGGCGCCACCACATATCATCACCATTTTGGAAAACATCTTTATAATATGCAGAGTAGTAGATCTCAAAAATCTTGCTGCTCGAGGAGATGGGGGACTCGGGTTGGAAGAGGGTGAGAGGGAGAAGATTCGTGGGGAGAGCGAGTCTGCTGGGGGGCGACGTGAGAGGGAGGAGTGCGGTGGGTCATCTGGTGAGGATCGTCATCTATTTCAATTGCCGAGGGAGTGGTCATCTTGCGAGGGATTGTCGAGATCCTCTGGTATGCCTCCATTGTCGTGGTTGGGGGCATAAGAAGAGGAGTTGACCTGTGTGGCTGTCGCAGAGGAGGTCCTCCTCGGGGCCCTCACTGCATCTGCCTCCACCTCCGCCTGTGGTGACACCAACCAATGTTGTTGATGCCTCTTGGTCGAGTGGTCAAAGGTTTTGGACTCCTTCTTGGAGTTTTCCTTCTTGGAACCATCCATCGGGGTGCTGTAGATGTTCAAAAGGTTAGATCTACTTTAACTCGTTGTGGTTTGAAATTGAAGTACCGGAAGATTTCTATCAAAGAAGCGTTTTATGTCTTTTGGGCTAGAGAAATAGACATGGATTGTCTTATGTTATGACTGAAAAGACAATTTATTTAGAGAGACCTTAGGCCTCTTTATATAGAAAACCCATAGAAAGAGAATTACAAGTACACCCTTTCACTACACAATAATAAAAAGACCCATCATACATAACTCAACACTCCCCCTCAAGCTGGAGCATAAAAATCAAACATGCTCAGCTTGAAACAAATATAATGTAATCTCTTCTTGGGAAGTGCTTTAGTGAAGATGTCTGCCAGTTGGTCTTCAGTGCATATGTTGGGAGTAGAAATCCTTTTAGCCAGAATGGCCTCTTTGATGAAGTGACAATCCACTTCAATATGCTTAATCCTCTCATGGAAAATAGAATTATTTGTAATAAAGGTGATCGCCTTGTTGTCACAGTGCATCAAAATAGGACCAGATACCTGCACTCCAAAGTCTTCCAGAATAGAACGGACCCAGAGTAACTCACAAGTAGCCTGAGATATGGCCCTGTATTCAGATTCAGTACTAGATCTAGATACCACTACCTGTTTCTTGCTCCTCCATGTAACCAGATTGCCAACAACAAAAGTGCAGTATCCTGTAGTGGATTCCCGATCCTCATGAGCACCTGCATAATCTACATCAGAGTATCCACAAATATCCAAGTGCCCATTATCTTTGAAAAGGAGTCCTTTCCCAGGTGCACTTTTCAAATACCTGAGAATTTGGCAAACACCATCCCAGTGTACTCTTGACGACTACATAAACTGGCTCAACCTTCCAACTGTAGAGGCAATGTCAGGACGAGTAACAGTCAGATACAATAACTTACCAATCACTGCACGGTATCCAGTGACATCTTGCAGTAGATGACTGTAACCATCTGCAATAGGCAAGGACACATCCATGGGCACCTAAATACCAAGGAAATAGTTGATGGGGCCTAAATCCTTGGTGACAAATTGTGACTGTAGCATCTTCTTCACTTCCTTTATGCCTTGTCATTCACTACCAGTCAAAAGTATGTCATCCACATACACCACAAGTATGACTAATCCTATCTTTTTATGCAGTGTAAAGACCGAATGATCTGCAGAAGATCTAATAAAGCCATAATCCTTGACCACCCTGCTGAACCTCTCAAACCAAGCTCTAGGTCTTTGTTTTAGTCCATAGATAGTTTTCTTCAGTCTACAGACCTTTTGACACCCCCCTAAGTAGGGAAGTCAGGTGGTTGCTCCATGTAGACTTCCTCCTCCAAATCGCTATACAGAAAGATATTTTTGATATCAAGCTGATGGACGATCCAATGTCTGTTGACAGCAAGAGATAGCAATATCTAAACAGAGTTAAGACGAGCTACCAGCAAGAAGTCTCAAAGTAGTCAACACCGAACATCTGAGTGTATCCTTTGGCTACTAAGCATGCCTTGTACCAATCAATGGTGCCATCAGGACGGCATTTGAGGGTGAACACCCATCTACACCCCACAACAGTAACACTTAGGGGTAGATCAACAAGGTCCCACATGCCACGGGACTATAAAGCTGCCATCTCCTCCATTGCTAAGGTCCAAGATGGATCTCGGAAGGCCTCATGATGATCTCGCGATACTTGCACATTATCAATGGCCAGGGAAAACTGGCGTCCAACTGTAGACAGGCTATTAAAGGACATAAACTGAAACACAAAGTATTTAGCACAAGAACGTGAAGCCTTCCTTTGTGCAATAGGAAGGTCCAAGGTAGTGTCTTCAGTAGTAGGAATTACCAGGTCCACAAACAAGTCATCAACAATTGGTGGGGACTAAGCAAAAGCAGTAGACAGTGGTTCATCCACCTTAGAGACATCCTAGGTCCTGCGTTGGAAATGCTTAGGAAAAGTATCTATATCAAGAATTTAAGGACGATACGGAAAAGAACCTAGATCAGGCTGAGCAACCCTAGGTATAGGTGGCTTAATGGGTTGTAGTGGTTTAGTGTGCATAGGAAGGGGAACCTCATGTAATGGCTCAGTAGGTTTCACCCCTGTTTTTGGTAATATGGAATCTCTTCAAAAAAGGTGACATCAGTACAAACATAAAATCTCCGTCAAACAGGGTCATAACATCTGTACCCTTTCTGGGTCCTAGAGTAATCCAGAAACATGCACTTCACAGAGTGAGGAGAAATCTTATCCACTTTATGCAAATGAACAAAACACTCACAGCCAAAGACAACAGGAATAACAGAAAAAATGTCATTGCTAGGAAACAACAAGGAATATAGAGTTTTACCCCTTGATAAAGAAGCAAACTTGATTCACTAGATAAGTAGCAATAAGAATAGCATCAACCCAAAACTGTGATGAGGCATTCATGTGAAACATAATTGACTGGGCTACATCAAGAAGGTGTTAAAGCTTGCGTTCTGCAACCCCATTTTGTTGGGAAGTATGAACGTAAGTGGTTTGGTGAATAATACCAAAAGATTTGAAAAGAACTTTTGTCCTAGCATTCAAAAATTCTAACCCATTGTCACTTCGAAAAATCTTAACAGTAGAAATTGAGTCTTTATTTCAACAATAAAATTTTCGACAATATCAAAGACTTCATATTCTTCTTTCATCATAAAAATCAAGGCATCCTAGTATGATCATCAACAAGAATAAGAAAATATCGAAATCCTCTAACACTCTTGACCCTACAAGGACCCCAAACATCAGCATGAACAAAAGCAAAAGCCGACTCCGCTCTTTTATATTTGGTGGAATAGAAGACATATGGTATTTGCCCAACTGACAGGCATCACAACTCCAAACATCGGGAAAAGACAGCACAAGAAACTGGCGGCGCAAAACATGCAAACTGAAATAACCAAGTCTCAAGTGCCACTGGAGAGTAGTAGTGGCACAAACAGCATCAGCACTGGAAGGAGGAGGAATATGTAGGTAGTAGAGACTGTTCTGCTCAAGTCCACCAATTTACCTCATCGTCTGGAGGTCCTGCAATAAGAAATATTGATCATGAAATACAACTCGGCATCTTAAATCTCTGGTAATTTAGCTAATAGACATTAAGTCAAGTGCAAATTTAGGAGCATGCATGACATTAGAAAAAGGTAGAGCGCTAGATAGAGAGATATTACCGAGCCAAGTGACTGATGACAAACCCCCATCAGCCACTTTACCTTAAAATGGCGTAACAAGGTCCCGTAGAGAAGAAAAGAGGGTAGTGTCACCAGTAATGTGGGAGGAGGCATCGGAATCCGCAAGCCAGACAGGAGCTTGGAATTTAACTAACATGGCAGAAGTACCTGTAGACCCCTGAACAAAAGCAGAAGTAGATCCCTGAGAAGCCATGAATCGCTCGTAATCAACCCTGGAAACAATGATCTGGCTATCATCCTCCTGCACCTGGGTAGTCTCCTGTGTAGATACCTAATGTGCACGTGGATCCACACAATGTTCGAAATGCCAATTTCGATGTCGTGTCGATGAAATTGTAAGTGTGCCTCAGCATGCCGTGGAAATGCCCGTTTTTCGATGGCAGATTTCGACGATTTCGATGGCCCGAAAAAATGTCATTTCGGAGGCACACTGAGAGCATGCCTATGCATGCCAACAAAAATGACAGAAGTGAGTTAAAACGATATCAATTGCAAGAAAATCAAATGTTGACATGTTAAGAACATATTAAAGGCCATATACAACTAAAAAAAGGACATTGAAGCCAAAAATCGTACGTATGTGTATATCTTGCCCTTAATAATTACGACAGTAAAATGACCATGTGCGACTAAAATAAATAAATGACAGTAAGAGTGTGTGTGTGTGTGTGTGGCCCTTCAAACTCCAGTAGCACCCTTTTAGTTTCCCGCCTCTGTATGTTTGTGCAGCACCCTTTCAATTTCCTGCCTTTGTGTGTGTGTGTCTCCCCTTTTCCAGCTTCACGCCCAGCACCACCCTTTCAAAATTCAAACTCCAGCAACACCCTTTCAATTTCCCGCCCAGCAGCATCAACCCCTTTCAAATTTCCAGCTTTGCACCTAGTACCACCCTTTCGAAATCCAAACTTCCGCAGCATTGATCGACATGTTGCCGAAACCATCGGTAATCATCAACAAATGTCGGCATGCTGGCGAAATCGTCGGCATGCCGACAGCACATTTGTAAACCAACATTTCTGTGTCAGCACAATCCTGCTCTGGAAACAGCCTTGCCAGCGGCATGCCATCGGCATTTAAATCATTGGATCCACAACTTGTGGGTAACCGTGCTTCACCCAACATCAGTCCACAGTGTGTTCATTCCTGTGACAGTATTCACAGAAGAAGGAACTCTGACCATGACCATGTCCACGTGCACCACCACCATGAGCTCTGCCACCTCTTCCCCCTGAATTTCCTTTACCACGACCAACAGCAGCCATGGCAGAGGCATCAGTAGTGGGCACGGGATCTGAAGTGGCAAGCCTAGATAGACGAGCATAGATCTACTCTAGTGTAGGGATCTCATCCATAGTCATGAATTGATCTTTGACTGCCTTGTACTCGAAGCCAAGACCAAGCAGAAGCTGAATAGAGAGAATAGCTTCTCTCTACTTTGCTATAACAGAAGCATCCATAGAGATAGACAGGTACATATCTTGCTCGTCCCACATATTCCTCATGGAGCCATAATATTCAGATAAGGACATGGTGCCTTTCCGAATATTGTAAATATCCTCCACAACTCTGTACAGCCTGGTAACATTACTTCTATGAGAGTGTATCTTATGAAGTACTTCTCACATCTTCTTGGCCGAAGCATGAGCCATGACCTGCTTAGCGATGATCTGAGTGACATTATTGAGAAGGCAAGTAGCCACCCAATCATTGTTTGCCTCCCAATCGACAAACTTCACATCAGGCACAATATTGGTTAGAATTACTTTCGATGAGATCCGACGAACCGGGAAAAAGAAGTGGACCAAAGGAGAAAGTTGGATCCATCCAAGTTGATAGATGTTTCCTGCATGTGACGAGGAGCACTCGTGGTAGAAATCTTCCCCACCGAGTCACTTACAACTTCCTTTTGATCCCTCATGATGTCTGAAGTCGAGATCCACAAAAAAACAATAACTTCAAGGTCTAAAACTTAGATCATAGGGTTTAAACACTCTGATTTCAGACTAAAAAAGCCTTTAACAACCACATCCAAGTTCCTTTCAAAAAACAACCACATCCAAGTTGCACAAAGGTGATTTTCAGATCATATGTTGTCAAGTACCAAGCAACAGTGCATTTGCACGTGCTAGGGCATAAATCAGGCCCTAGCAGTGCCTTCTAAGGACTAGAACTCTTCTAGAACAGTCTTTAGAAGTAGATCTAGGACGAAAATGCCCTGCTAACCCTAGATCTAAATCAGGATCACCACAACGAGGTGTGAAGAGGTGCACAGCACCACCACCAAACCCCCCTGCGACCTTCGAAGGCATTGCTGGAGGTCAAGCGGCGACACTGGTGGTCCTAGGGAGCCTGAGCAACAGTGCTCAGATTCTTAGGCCACCGGTGGAGGCGAGGGAAGCCCTAAGCGATGTCCTTGGGCGAAGATGCTGCCTCATCAAAGCCTCAGACCAGCGAGGAAGTCCCTAAGTGACGACCTTGGGCGAGGAAGCTTCCTCACCAGAGCTTCAGATTATCGTCGCAAAGAGAGAGAGCCATCAACGGCAACACTGAGGAGGTTCGATCACCTCACTGGGCGGCACTGGGAACCCTCTCGAACCTACTGGTGGTACAGTGGGGCAGAAACCACTGGTGAGAGGCCATCGAAGGCGATAGTAGCACCAGAGAGAGGTTAGGGTTTTGGTGGTAGTGTAGGGAGGCTAGGGCTGGTGGGATACCAAACCACGGATCTAAGATCATTGCTCTGATACCATGTTAGGACTAAAATGACAGTTTATTCAAAGAGACCCAAGGTCTCTTTATATAGAGAGCCCATAGAAAGAGAATTACAAGTATATCCTTTCACTACACAAATAATAAAAAGACCCACCATACATAACATCTTAAATTTAAGGAGATTTCTTTCGGGGGAGAAGTGATCCGCTGGTCTCTTCCGAGCATCTATGAAGGAGCATCGGATGAACGGATTCCTCTCTGGCCGACTGTGAGGTTTCACATTTTCGGGATACCGTTACGTTTGAGAACTACTAACACGATTGTGTCTATTTGTTCATCATTTGCGCGAGTTAGGCACTGCTCAGGGGTTGGTTTGCTGAAGGGCAATGCATCATCAGTGTTAGTGGTTGGTGAGTTACTGGTTGGGAAATTGATTCCATCGAAAGAGATTTTGTGATTTGGAGGATGCATTTGTGTTGTCTCTTTAGAAGAGTTGGGGTTGGTGGGTGATCGTGATTTGACGTATGCACGCATGGTGGCTACGGGGGTCGCAACGAAAGATGTTTCTGTTCCTGTTTTCATGCGTGGAAGGCAAGTTCGATATGCTGATGGAGGAATTGTGAGATCTGATCCAGTGGCAGGAGCTAAGATGCAAGCTATGAGAGCCACTCCAACAGCGTGGGCGATGGTTCACAGGTGGTGGCTGGCAGGACTTGGGCCCACCGACAGATCCGCAGTGAATGGAGACCGATTCAGAGATCTACCAGTGTGAATCCTGCTACCAGTTCAGGGAAGAATATTCGAATTTCGAATCTTCCTTCTGTTTGTCTTGATTTTGGGGCAGATAACTTCCATATTTAGTAGGTGCTCATTTTTTCGATGATGGTTTGGCTTTGCCATTTTTGGACGATGACGTGGACCATCAAGCAAGAGGCGATGAAGTGGATGCTAATTCTCTCAACGCACAGCAGGTGGAATCCAGATTCGTAATCGAATCCAGAGGTTGTGAGTTTGCTGATCCATTTCTTGATCTGTTTCACGCTGTCCTGCTGAGGGGGCCTTTCGCCCCTCTGTCGAGATTGACTATATGTTGCAGAATCTAGAAGGCAATACCTACGGATCACGAAGTGGAGTGCGCACGGTCGTAGAGGCACCAATCCGGATAGTGGACCCCATGGGCTCCGAAGCAAACCTGATGATGGGAAGCACTGTATGCATTTATCGCCCCCTACAGGTGGATACTGGACCCACGACTGGGTCCAATCGTGGTGAGTCTATCTGCTTTGCACATACGGAGCCTACGCCATTTTTTTCCAATGGATTGGCTACGCCAAGGTCTGCTAGATTTTCAATGTTTATGCAGGAGCAATAGCCCCCCACTGCCTTTGGGTCGATTTTTCTTGGCCTTAACACTGGTTCATCTAAGGGCTAGGTGGAGAATTCTCAAAAGATCAATTATGCTCCGGAAGATGCAACTTTGGATGTCAATAATATCAGTAAAGCATCTACCAAATCTAAAGCCAAGTCAAAATCTGCAAGTCATCAACCCACATCTAGTAGATCTTCGGGGCATTTGAGCGCTATTCCTCGTAAGCACAAATTGATTCTTAGTGCTTGTTATAAGCGTAAGAGATCTGCCAAGAGCACGGTGGTAATTGACCAAGTGAATGCAGTGGATAGCAGGGTGGCTAATGTGATGGGAGCCAAGAGGGTCCACAACTGGAGTGTTAAAGGAAACATCAATGGTGAATATTTTATCATGGAATGTTCGGGGTCTCCGAGATGGTAGAATATCTTTTTTGAAAAACTATCTGGCTAGTTGGAAAGTGGATGTGGCATTTCTACAAGAAACACATTTGGAGAGCTTGACTCCAGAGTTGAAGATGAACTTATGTGGTGAGTTATACATTGATTTTCTTGAGGTAGAGGCAGTGGGCAGATCTAGTGGTTTACTTATGCTATGGCACAATGAAGTGTTGGAATTTTGCTCTTTGGAACTAGTTGGTAGAGTGATGACAGTGATCTTTTCAAGAAAAAGCTAATGGGCTTACTTCTGCAATATCTACTGTGTATGGGCCTTGTGATGATAGTGTGAGGATGGGGTTTTAGGAGGAAGTTGAACAGGCATCTTCCATTGTACAAGGAATGTCGTGGTTGATATGTGGGGATTTTAATGTGACATTATATGCTAATGATAGACCTAATGGCCAAATTGATGCATCTACAACACATTTTTAGCAAATGATGCAGAATCTGGAGCTTATTAACATCCCAATGATGGGGTTGAGATACACATGGAGGAATGGCAGTGGTTCTATGTCCTGTATTGACAGATTTCTTTGCAATATTACGCTAGCTGAGTCTTTTCACATGGTAGATGTGATCACTTATGAAAGACCTTTCTCAGACCACACTCCTCAGTTATGGAGGAGCAATGAGGAGTTAAGATATTCATCTTATTTCACAAATGTTGGTTCAGGAACCTGATTTTAAAGATTTGATTCGAGATAAATGGTCCTCCACATCGCGCTCTACCTCTGCCATGCGCACCATGGCCTGTAGGATTGGCACTATTCGTTTGGCAATGATGGAATTTAAACGTGATCTCAAATTACGAAGGGAGGAAAGAAGATTTGAGGCCCTTCATAAGATCTCTTCCCTTGATCAGAAAGAGGAGGTGACGTCATTGTCCTCTAAAGAGTGTCAAGAAAGACGGAGGTCTAAATCCGTGGTACATGATGAGGATCTCAAAAGGGAAATGGATTTGAGAATAAAATCAAGTCAGCTTTAACTCAAAGAAGGTGACACAAACACTAGATTCTTTCACGTGTCAACTAATGCCGAAAGGAAGAAATTTTTGATAAATACTTTGAAAGTTTGGAATGTGATCCTTGATAAAAGGGACCAAATATGTAGTGCTTTCAGGGACTACTTCCAGGATTTTACTAAGAAGAAACCTTGCGGTGATTGAAGGCTAGCCCATCTGCAAATGGACCAAATTGGGGATGATGCAAAGAATTCGCTCGTTAAGAATGTTGACGAGGAGGAAATCTTGTGTGCTATGCGTGAAATGAAAGCAAAAATGTGGGATACAGTGGGGCCTGATATGGTGGCAATGATTAAAGAAATTTTTCGAGGGAATAATGGTATAGAGAAAATTAATAAATTTTACCTATTCCTTCTACCTAAGAAGCTTGGTCCTGAGATGGTGGGCGATTTTAAGCCCATTGCTTTGTCTAATTCAATATATTTATTGGTTGTGAAGATTCTTGCCAACCGTTTGCACCATGTTCTTGCATATATTATCTCTTCAGTTCAATCTGTTTTTGTGAAAGGGAGATCCCTACAAGATTCTTTCATTTTAGCTGAAGAGTTTTCGACAGCTTGGAAGAGAAAGAAATGTAAAGCTTTCATTTGGAAAGTTGATTTCTCAAAGGCCCATGACTCCATCTCGTGGAAGTATCTCTGGGAGATTCTGGATCAACGGATTTCATTAATCAAAAGATGCATCACTACTTCATCTTTTTCTATTCTCATTAAGGGAAGACCCAATGGCTCATGGATTCAGCTGTAGAGGGGGATGCGCCACGGATGTTCCTTTGCACCTATGCTATTCAATATTGTTGTGGATTCCCTTGCATGTATGGCCTTTAAGGCATCTTTCAAGGGCCTGTTCACATGCTTCACGACACGTGGTGATGGTAGGGTCATAACCCCCATATTGCAATTTGCATATGACACAAGTTTCTTCATTGAGGGGGGTAGTAGACTTCTTTAGTAAAGATTTTTGCTGAAATTTCAGGCCTCACAATTAATAGAGGGAAGTCGAGTTTGGTTCCTTTTGGTATGGGTGGGGTAGAGAATGATAGCCCTAATATCCTGGAGACTCTGGTCGCTAGATTGCCTATTAGGTATCTTGGTTTGCTGTTGAAGGGGAAGAAATTGACCTCTTCAGATTGAAAGCCACTTTTAGAGAGACTAGTTGGTAGGCTATCTTGGAGTGGTAGACTTCTCTCTAGAAAAGGCAGGTTGATTCTCCTTAAGTCGGTTCCTTCTTCCATTCCAATTTTCTCTCTCTGTATTTGCACCTACCAAATTCTCAAGAAAATTGATATGATGAGAAAGAGATTTTTCTAGAAGGGACCAGACTTGGTGGGAAGATTTGCACATTTGGTCTATTGGGAGGAGGTTTGTAAACCTAAGAGTACAGGTAGTCTTGGAGCTGGAAATCCGTCATCAGCCAACAAGGCCCTCTTACTGAAGTGGATTGCTAGACTGTTGTCCAATGGTCAAGACATGGTGACCTCGGTTTTGAAGGATTCCTACGGTGAGAATATGAATCTGGAGCAAAGACCGGTCTCAGTCAGTGGTTCATCAGCTTTTTGGCACTCTATCCGACCATTATTGATCGAATTTTCAGACTGCGTTTCACTTTCTTTGGGTGACGGGTTATCCTTCAAGTTTTGGTATGATAATTGGTCTGAAAATGGCCCATTTTTAAACCTGTTTTAGATATTATTTCAACATATTCTTGACAAGGAAGCATATGTGAAGGAGGTATGGGATGATGAGTTGAAGATTTAGGACTTCAGACTCCCTCAAGTTCTGTCCGATACTACATTCCAGGATTATCAACGCCTCAGTCAGATGCTTGCAGGTTTCTCACCGTCAGCAGCTGAACATGATTGTTTCTTTTGGAAGCATGGAAAATTTACTGTTACCGGTGTCTATAAATTCATTGTTTCGAAAGAGGAGACACGGCAGCCTGTAGTGGGTGGGATGCTGTCAGAAATTGTTAGTAATTCCAAGCTCTTGTGGAAGATTAAGGCTCCTCTAAAAATAAAATTATTCCTATGGTTAACGAGGAGAAAGCGACTGATCACCAAACCCTGCAGGGCAAAGTGGTGCACAGATGAGGATATTATTTGCTCCATGTGTGGGGTTGCTGAGGAAGATGTCCAACATTAATTCTTTGACTGCAGTTTCTCCAGGGATGTTTAGGGTAATTTCAACCTTCCGACTGTGGATTCTACAAATTTTGAAGGGTTCTGGTCTAGCATCAAACGATATGTTCATCTTGATAAGGCTGGCTAATCATAGGGAGTTGCTATCCTTTGGTCTATTTGGAGGCAGAGGAACGGGAAGATTTTCAAAAATGAGATGTTGGGTGGATAATGTAATGAGGGTGTCACGATGTTTTTTTTATTTTTGGCTTCAAAATCTACAAGTCCATTCCTTAAGGATGATTACCACCCTCAGGTAATCTTCCTCATTTTCCTCTAAAAAAAAAAATCATCACCATTCTGGAACAACCTAACAACCCACTTTGCCTATAGTCGTTGAAATCACCATGATCCAAGACTCCTAAACCTCCACATTTCTTGGGCTTACAAATCTGAGCTCAAGGCATAAGTAGCAAAAATCTACTAATATGGTCTGGGCCTTTCCAAAAGAATCTTTCCCGGAGAACATCCAACCTATGGAGAAACTTCTTGCGAGGCCTCAACCCTTTCCACCAAAGGATACCAATGCCCCGTTGACCCAAGTAGGTAAAAGGCAAATGGCTAACTTCTGTGTGCAAGTGTTGAGAACAAATCTCCTTCCCCCTTTCATCCATAGCAAAAGGCACAAATGCTAAACTTTTTTTTAAAGGAACTAAATGTTGAACTTTTAATAGGATCATATTTGGGAATGAGACTATAGTTGGGGACACTCATGAAAATATCTCTTTTGTTTTTTAAAAGATTATTCGAGGTTACAAGTCATACATGATTTATTGAGGGAAAGATTAGACACCTTTTTTGACTTGACACTATTCCAATTTCTCCAATTGGGGATAAGCACATAAAGAACATGTTTTACAAAAAAAAAAATGTAGAATCCTAGAAAATGAGAAATACATGGATGGATTGCACTCGGATAATAATAAATAGAAATGTCCTAAAGTTCCATTAGTAGATACAAAATACATAAAAAAAAAAAAAAAAATCAATGCAGAGCTATTCCTGGTGGTTTCTCTGGGAGAGCGGAACCTCAAAAGGAACCACAACCAAATATACAGGAGTAAACCCGGATGCACAAAATGTAACAATCAAAACACAAGGAGACCAGTGACCAAGTTCAAGCTTTAGGAGTGATATTTTTTCAGGAGAAATCAAGTCTCAAATGCACAATAAATACCAAACTCAAGAATCACCCAAGTACAAGGTTAGCATGCTCTGTTTGCTCCTAGACTGAATGCCTTTTCCAGACATTCCCTAGGGCCTCATATTTAGCAATCCCCAAGGAGATCCACAACAAAAAGATTTAATTGGTGAGAAAATAAACAAGAATGCTATTTTTTTTTAAAGAAGAGAATGTGAATTTTGAAGTGTTAAAGAGCAACCAGGAGATTTATTGAATCTACCAACCTCAGGAAATCCAAGTAGCCTTCATGAATATAGCATTCCAGCCCTAGGGACATGATGTTTGCTATTTCGAGGAATTGAGGTTGTTGCTCCCCATCCCAGATGTTTCTACACCTTGGTGGATTCATAGCCTTTGGGTTTGGAAAAATAGTTGAGAACCCCTTTTCCATCGGAGATATGGTGAAAGGGGAAGTTCTTCAAAAGGTTCAAGAGGGTCAAACTGTATCATTGGCTCCAGCATTCTTGGTATTATTGTCACCCAATTCATCTCGTGGACAGTCGAGGTCTACAATGGGCCTTAAGCCCAATCCCTCTCATATTTTATTTTATTTCATAAACTCAGTGAAAGCATTTTCACCCACTGTGACAAATTTTACTGCATCTTAATTGAATTTAAATCTCTCTCAAAAATAATGACAACATTTTCTGGAAATAGCACTCCAAATGAAATGGAGAAACCAGTCTTACAAGGACACTTGCCATTTTCTTGAAAACAGCACTTCAAATGAAATGGAGAAACTGGTCCTACAAGGACATAATCCAAGACAGTTGAAAGAGATCAAAGTGCAAGATAGTTCACAGAGATGGTTAACATGATACAAGAATTAGATAATATATGGTTTTTGTTTCTGAAATTGAGACATGATATTCAGGACGCACACCATTAGAAGTTCAAACAAACAACAGTACCACCATCAAAACAGCAAGCACAAGATAACTGCAATTAAAGAGATAAATTCATCACAATACATACTAAAGAAATGCCACATATGTATTATTTTTCCTGTAAAGGGAAGTTAAATGAAAGCACAACCAAAATGGCGCACCTCGAATTTTGTTTCTCCACAAAAGCAAGATATAGAGACCATTAAAGGACAAGGAGAGCATGCACCTCTGAAGAAAATAACTGGGATCAAAACACAATTACTGAAAAAAGTGATAAGTAAATTTAAAACTGGCAAATGGATAGACAACCAATTGATGGACAAGCACATCTCTAGAAAAAATTAGAATCAGCAAGAATAGCAATGAATCTAAAACGCAACAAGCAATTATCTACATCACCCTTTTAAAGAGAGTTTTTATAGAAATGCCTCCATAGAGTTTTGCATTATAAGTATGCCCCAGGTTTTCCATATTTAACAAATGCCTCTATAAAGTTCATTTTGATGCGTCAAAGCCTAAATTTGAGCATGTTGTAGATCAGAATCCTTCAACTCTGCATACATTTGAGCTTGAACACCAAAGCAATGACAAGAACTCTTACACTCTATCTCTTTCCAGATATCCTATTTGGACTACCAGCCATTCTTATGTTTAGATCCTTTCATCAACTTCGTCTCACCCAATCATCAAACAAATGTAGGATTTCAAGCATGGGTGGTTGGGAGTTTGGTTGTCAATGGTTTTGATGGGGAGCTTTTGAACTAAATTCTGATGATAATTACAAGCTTGTTGGCGAGCCACACACCCAAATGAGTAACAAGGATGGTGCATGTTATCCATGTTCTTGATTAAAATTGTTGAGAAAAAAGAAATATCTCTATTGCTTAAATGCTCAAATGAAAAATAATTGGGGAAGTTCTCTATTTATAGAGAGAACATACTCACTAAAAATAGTAAAAACTCTATTCCTATTAGAGATTTAAATCTTTTCTCATTTGGAAAGATCTAATCTCAACAAATCCTAAAACTTGTTTCCTAAAGTAACTTGCTAAAAATAGGAAACAACTAAGAATAGAAAATAACCAAATAGGAATAGAAAATAATCAAAACAGGAAACAACTAATTATTTGGTGCACCCAAAAGTGTCGCGTCATGTCCTATGCTCAACACTTCCCCTTAAGTTGGGGCGTAGATGTCCATAAGACCCAACTTGCTGCATAAGAAATCCAAGCACTTCTTCTAAAGAGCCTTGGTAAATATATCAGCCAAATGAAGTTCGGAGGAAACATAAGGGATACTAATCTTCCCACTGAGCACCACATCACAAACAAAATGGCAATCGACTTCAATATACTTGGTCCTCTCGTGGAAAACAGGATTGGAAGCAATATAAGTAGCAGATTTGTTATCACATAAGAGTGGAACAGGTAGATCAGTCAAAATACCAAGATCCTTCAGAAAAGAGACGATCCACATAACTTCACATGTAGCCTGAGCCATGGCTTTATACTCAGCTTCAGCACTCGAGCAGGCCACAACACTCTGTTTCTTGCTCCTCCAAGAGACAAAATTGCCCCCAATATAAATTGCAAAACTAGAAGTAGACCAACGATCCACCACAGATCCAGCATAATCAGCATCAGAATAAGCAAGTATATCAAGATTGCAATTATCTCGATAATACAATCCTCTACCTAGTGTCCCTTTGAGATATCTCAAAATCATACAAACCTCATGCCAGTGGCTATAATGTGGAGCCTGCATATATTGACTAGCCTTGCTAACTGCAAAGCTAATATCGAGTCTCATGATGGTGAGATAGAGCAAACAACCCACTGTACTACGGTACCGGGTGATGTCCTCATATAGAGGATCCTCCTCATCAGAATGTCGCATAGGAAGAGACTCAATGGGTATAGTAAAGGGCTTGGCTCCAAGCAATCCAGCTTCCTGAAGAATCTGAAGCGTATACTACCTCTGTGATAAGGATAGACCTGACTCTTGCCGTATGGCCTCAATACCCAAGAAGTATCTCAATTCTCCCAAATCCTTGGTAACAACTGTTGCCTATAGAAAGAACTTTGTCTGGGTAATATCATCCTCATCATCTCCTGTAAGAATCATATTATCCAAATACACAGCTAAAATAACAACACACGTATGTTCTCCATGCATTGTCTTCTTGATAAAGATGGAATGGTCAGACGCAGATCTCTGGAAGCCAATCTTCCTAATCTCAGTACTAAGCCTCTCAAACTAGACACGAGGACTCTGTTCCATTCCATAAATAGCCTTCCGTAAACGACATACCAGCTCCCCCTAAGTGCTATAGCCTGGTGGCTGACGCATATAGACTTCATCGGAAAGATCACCATATAAGAAGGCATTCTTGATGTCAAGTTGATGGAGAGGCCACCTCCTAGTCACTACAACAAAAATAATAATTCTAACAGAGGTAATTCGTGCTACAGGAGATAAGGTCTCCAAGTAATCTACTTCGTATGTCTGTGTAAAGCCTTTGGCAACAAGCCTGACTTTATAGCTGTCTACTGTCCCATCAGTCCTATATTTGATTGCATAGACCCATCTGCAGTCAACCAAGGTAGCATCATCAGGACATGGTACTAAATCCCAAGTCTGTTGTGACTGAAGAGCTTGCATCTCTTCATCCATTGCCACCTGCCATATAGGGTCACATGAAGCCTGGATAAAATCTATAGGCACCACTGCAATAGTAATGGATGAAGCAAACTGTCGGACACCTCCTTCAAGATAAGCAACGCCTATGTGTACTGAGATAGAGGATGAAGGGTACCATCCCTACTAGTTCTCCTCGAGGGAACCTGCTCCTCAGTGTCCAAACTACTCTTACCTGTCGGCTCATAATTAATCCTCTGGTCAAGCAAGGTGGATGGTCTCCAGTGATACACCTGAGTCTCCTCTAGAGCAGCCTGTATAAATGTTCCCTTTTCTAAGAAATAAGGAGCCCCTTCAAAGAAGGTGACATCTGCAATAATCACATATCTCCTACGACTGGGATCATAACATCGATATCCTTTATGGGTTCTAGAGTATCCAAGAAAAACACATTTTGTCGCCCTCGGAGAGAACTTGTCCTGGTTACCATATGCCTAGACAAAACAAGTACATCCAAAAACCCGTAGAGGCAAAGAGAATGGTCTATCGCATTCTAGATGAATCACCTGATAAGGAATCTAGCATTGAAGAACTGACGAGGGCACCCTGTTAATCAGATATGCTATAGTGAGGATGGCATCTCCCCAGAACTGCTTGGAAACCTTCATGTGGATCATTAAGGTCCTAGCAATGTCCAGAAGACGACGTAGTTTGCACTCAGCCACATCATTCTGCTAAAATGTGTGAGAACAAAATGTCTGATAAATGATGCCTCTCGAAGAGATCCTACACTTCTCACTACACAAACTCCAGTGCGCTATCGCTGTGGAAGACTCTAACAGTGCCACTGTACTAATTCTAAACCTCTATCAACAACTGACGAAGAAGCTATGGAATCACTGCACGAGTCTTCATCAGGAACACCCAAGTGAGTCTACTGTGGTCATCTACAAATACAGCATAGTACCGATGTCCACCTAGAGTAGACACCCTAGATGACCCCTATATGTCACAATGTACCAAGGCAAAGGGGGTAGCACTCTCCCCTTCGTCTCTCTATGAGTTCGTACTCCTATTATGCTTCCCAAGCTGACAGTCCTCGCACTGCAACGTCAGGAAATCTGGCAAATTGGGATACATCTGGCTCATCTTTTTGAGAAAGGGATGCCCAAGTCTCCTGTGTCACAGCCACGGATCAAAGGCTATAGATATAACTCCAGCAAATAGCGTAGGTGTGTCAAGGTAATAGAGTCCATCTCGCTCTATACCCCCATGTATAATGTCTCCTGTCTGCCTGTCCTAGAAGTAGCAGTATCCATCATCGAAGACAACGCGATACCCCAACTCCTTGCAGATACAACTAACTAATAGCAAGCTCATAGGAAATTCAGGAGCACAATGAACTCCACCTATCATCATCCTCTGAGAAGCACATACATGCCCTACTGCAATAATAGGTGATGTACTTCCATTAGCCACCCGAACCTCCTTGATCCCGAAAGGAGGCTTGGGATCCTCAAGTCGTCGTACATCTCCCATGAGGTGTACGAAAACACCAGAATCAATAATCCACCGTCCTCTGATCATATTCTTCTGTATTGTGTTTCCCTTGGGTTGCCATCACAAACCCTTTTCTTGATGTGGCCAGACTCCTTGGTGAATACATCACCGTTTGATCAGGCGAGAGAAGACTCATCGCTTCTTGGGCCTCCATCAAGGTTTTAAATATCAATATCGATATCGTATCGACAAGTCAAAAAAGAGATATTGGGGATATATCACTAATATCGGTGAATTTTGGGAAAATCGCTTAGAAAGGCTCAAAATGTCCTAAAATATCAGAAATTTTATAAAAATTAACATTTTAATAACTAATACATTATGAAAAAATGACTAGAAAACGAACATCATAAATTTTGAATGAAAACATAATAGAAATGCACTAGTCGCATGTCGACAAAGTTGTATATTGAAAAAAAAGTATACAGAACATGATAATAATTGAAAAATGTTCATAATAACTTTCGTTGCATATTGTTGACAATTGAAATCATGCATTAGTTGCACTGATTTTCTTATCAGTTTCAACATGCTCTCTATTCCAATACTCTTCTTTTTCTCATTGACTTGCCTCAGATTTCATGAATCACCCTATTACTCTTCTCGTTACGATCTCAAGATATGAAATCACAAATACTATCACCAAAGATGCACTTGGTGATAAAAGATACGATTTAATTTACACAAGAGTATATAATAAACAAATATAAATGGTCAAATAATTTGAGCCCTGATTTTCTTATTAGTTCCAACATGTTATCCATTCCAATACTCTTCTCTTTCTCATTGATCTATCTCCAATTTCGTGAACCACCCTATTACCCTTCTCATTATGAGCTCAACACATGAAATCACATCTCCTACCAACAAAGATGCACTTGGTGAAACAAGACATGGTTTAGATAACACAAGCGTATATAATGGACAAATATAAATGCACAAATAACTAGAGAGAAATTGTATCCATCATAGCATAATGCACAGTTTGCAAGATTAGTAGAGATCAATAAAGCACAAGTATGCAAGTACTTAGATAAACCATGCTGAAACAAGTGAGCTTGTCAACCCTAGGTTGTTGTGGGGGAAAGAAAGAAGAATCATCATGGATGACATCCTTTAATCAAAGAAAGATGACAAGATGGCCCTTTCAATACCCCCATGGATTATCAAAGTACTTAATTTTATGCATCTTTTTATAGAGGTTTGAAGATACTAATGTATTTCTCACTGACATTTTAGAATCTTCTTCCTATTTTTCAATAAGTAAAACCAATGCAATGACTGAATTGTCGAAAAAAGATGTACAGCTCTAAAGTTGACATATTTGATGGACTACAAGGAAGCAAGAACCCTAGCATGTACAACTCTAAAGTTCAACAAAAGTCTATGATATTGGCGATATATCTCTGATATATCGGCGATATATCTCTGATATATCAGCGATATGGGCGATATATCGACGATATATCGGCGATATCATGGAAAAAAGATATTAAGGCTGATATCGATATGTGATGACCCGGTGATATCAATATATCGGCGATATATCGCCGATATATCAATCCTTGGCCCTCCATCGGGTTCAAGACAGGTCAGCAGGATGGTAAAGGGAGGTCGGTGGTCTGCTGCCCTTGTGCAACAGTACCATCGCACCCCTTTGTGACGGTGGCTGTAGCACGATGGGCCATCGCACCACCAACCTGACGCAACCAAGGCGATGCAAGTCTTCCATGGTGATACAGCAAGGCTATGCGTGCAGATCGCCTGTCACATCGATCATAGCAGGGTACCCGACGCAAGGAAGGGTGCTGCAGTGGTGCAGTCGTGATGTGGCGACGATGTGGTGACGCTGCGGCAATGATGCAACAGCAGCGACGATGTGGCGACGCCAAAACGACGGTGGCAGAAGGGCAATGCACGCTATCGCTACTGTTGCTCGTCTCCATCGACGAATCCAAGGTCAAAATCTTCATAAAATTGAAGATCCAATCATTTGGGGAGAAGTATTTGGTGGGATATCACAACATCGATCTAGAACCGCTGCTCTGATACCATGTTGAGAAAAAAGAAACATCTCTTTTGCTCAAATGCTCAAATGAAAAATAGTCGAGGAGGCTCTCTATTTATAGAAAGAACATATCCACTAAAAATAGTAAAGACTCTATTCCTATTAGAGATTTAGATCTTTTCTCATTTGGAAATATCTAATCTCTTAAAAAATCCTAAAACTTGTTTCCTAAAGCAACTTGCTAAAAATAGGAAACAACTAAGAATAAAATAACCAACTAAGAATAGGAAATAATCAAAACAGGAAATAACTAATTATGTGGTGCACCCAAAAGTGCCACGTGGTGTCCTATGCTCAGCAAAAACTAACATTAGATTAGGTGTGGATAGTGGAAATTATGGAGGGGGAAGTCAATGTGAGCTGCTTCACTGCAGGATGATGTTAAAAAACTTACACAAGATGAGTGACGGTCTGCAATGAGGCTTGTTTAAATGATGATGCCACATATGAGGCTATCACAGGGCATATCTATAGTTTTTTTTCTTTGTGTGTGCGTCTGTTGGGCACTTAAAAATTTTATTCCAAAATCATTGAAGTCAGTCAGGATCTTTTTGATAGACTAATGGAGAGTATTTTTGGTGTAAAATAGAGAAACTTTATGAATCATCTACTCAAGTATGAAAATCATAATTGTACAAAGAGCATATATTTTAAAAAGATGCTGAAAATATGTTTCAATGGAACTGACGACAATACAAACCCAAGCATCCGCATTACCATTTAAACATGAAGTAATAGATGATTCCCTCATATTTATCAAAGACCAGATTGGGTTTTTTCTCACATAAACTCCTAAATACTAAATATTTCCTTGTATATTAGCTTGCTGTATTAAATACACATTCTTATAAATACTAATTCTCCAAGATCTGTCAACGTAAATACAAATTGAAATAATTCATAGGACTATCAACAAATAACTTTAAACACATGACATCACCCTGGCCTGATATCACCCAGAATGAGGAGATTTTTAAATCTGCAAAGGATAAAATAAATAATAAAAAATTTAACAGGTAGATTTTATACCTGTGGCAAGGAGAAGGGCACTTGTGGTTATTACATCGAAGTTTTCTGCCACAAATCTAAGTTTTTTGCCATTAATATGTTTCCAAGACTCTTAAAATTCAAAGAAAGAGGATAACTTGAGGCAGTCACCTCCGGACAAGGTGGACAATCACCAGGACAGCATCGACGTTTACAAGCATGGCGCCCGCAATCTCTCAACCTTTGACACTTTCTTTCACAGACCAACTGCTGGTGGCAAGGGACCTACAAAATGTTTTTAAAGTCATTCAAGTATGATAAATATCTGTTTAGAGAAATAGGAAATTCCATAGGATACCAGTTTGTGATACTAGGTTAACAAAAAGATATAGATTTTGGCACGATGCTCACTAAGTTGTTTTGTACTTCATAATTTTAAACTTCCATCTACTTGAACCAGAGAAAATCTAACAAATGAGATTAGATTAGAAAAAATACAGTAGAAACTGATGAAATAGCTAGCATCACTCCTGACTTTGTTAATATCCTATGAGCATTTAGAAATAGACATGTTTTATGTTAAAACATAATTCAATTTTATGCTAACAAAAAAAAAAATCCCTCTTAAAACCTCAATACTATGTCATAGCATTCCCGTAGAGAGATATGTCCTAGACTCCTAGTTTGTCTATGGTTTTTTGCTTTGTTTGAGTCACTTTATTTTTCTTTTGACGGCTTAATTATACTTATAGGGGTTTGGTGAAAAACAAAACAACGCATTTCTTTCAACATGGTATTAGAGCGGCAGTCCTAGGCCGAAGCTCCATACCCACTTGATCTCTCCCCTTTCTTTATCCATCAAATAAATCTCCGCGGTTTGTTCTCTTCTTAGGAATTGTGCAAGGCCCTTGAAGGAGAACTCCTCCATAAGGTGCCAAGGGTTGAGCCCTATGGCACAACGCCAAAAAGAAACTCCTAAAGACCTCTTAGGTCACATGCTATAACTGGAGAAGACTGAAGTCTTCTTCACCCCCCAAGCCCCCACCAATTGAACAACAATAGCACAGCCGAACTACGACCAACACTAGGCCGCACCATTGCCAACCAGCAATTGCCTCGTTGATAGTCATATCCGATTGTTCTCAAGTATGGTCCACCCATAGCCCAATCAGACTAAAGGAGCAGCACCCTCAACTCTGCCTAAGCTAAAATTGGTCAGAGGTGTAAACCCTGAAAGATACACTAGGATACTACTATGATAGTTCTTAGGTACCTAAAATTATCTCTAGGAAAGGGTTTGTTGTTCACACATAGATCTTTAGATGTAATAGCCTACAATGATCCAGATTATACAAGATGCCTAAAAGATAGGAAGTCTACCATTGATTTTTGTATCTTTGTGGGAGGAAATATGGTCACTTGGATGAGCAAAACACAAAAATGGAGGAAGATCTAGCGCGGAATCTAAGTACAAAGCTAATGCCTAAGTTACTTGTAAGCTAATGTGGATTCGTTACATTCTAAAGGATTTACATATCCTTGCGTGACCAAGCTACCAATAATCCAATTTTCCACGAGAGAACAAAGCATGTGGAAATGGATTGTCATTATACCAAAGACATGACATAGAAGGGATTTATTTACACCTCTCATGTGACACAAACGTCTCTGCTCTAGCTGAAGGGTGTGTGTCCAAAGATATGTCCTAGTTTGTCTATGGTGTTCTATTACTTTCTTTTTCTTTTGAGGGCTTATTTGTAAATATCCCCTAGACTCTCCCTACAAATAGAGGCCTAGGGTTTTGGCGAAAGATAGAACAACTCATTTCTTCTCAACAATACACAAAACTCCCTATCTCTCTAATGAAACTTCCGTTTAGTTCTCAAAGATGATTGGACCAGTAGCCAACAGTGGCAATATGGAAAAACCATGTCACCAGATCCACCAACCAAAAGATACATAGATACATTGCAATGCATAAGCCTAGACAAGCACTGAGAAACGACATGAGATACCTGCTACATCTCTCCAAGGAAATTAACCAATAAATACCTCTTTACTTCTCTAATGCAAAGTCATTCTTTTAACTGATCACTCTTCAAGACTGGCGGTATCTTTTTTTAGGGCTTTATTTCTTGGAACATCTAGCATACATCTACCTTGCAGATCCATTTAATCAACATGCAAACATTAGCACTGCCAGGTGCAATGATTTCTATAACATTGAGAGGCTGGAGGTTAGTTTGTATCTATGTGAGGTGTAGTTGTTGTTTATCACTAATATTCTATATAATGAGGATTAGGCTTTTATAAGACAATTTCTAATTCTTTTTTTTTTTAAAAAAAAAAAGACAATTCCTTCATTCACGACGGTGAGAGGGTAGATCTGTGATCCAATCTTGTTCCACCACCTCCTTTCTCAATTTCATCTCTTCCTCCAAGCCCTTCACTCATTCAATTGACCATAAGAGCCACCCCCTCCCCTCCTCCCACACACCGCAAAGAAAAAAAAACCCTCCCAGCTGACAAGACAAGAATCCCAATGAATGGAGCTGGTTGAAGCAGTCTCTGCGGGAGGTGCAATGCAGTTCTCCTGAAATCCCAGTATGGTGTGCTGTCTAGCACATGGTGAGACGCCCCATGATCCTTGTCTCCAGCCTGTTGTATAGCAGCAGTTGTTTGTGATGCTCTTGTTTGTCTGTTGTGGGTGTGTCTGCCTGAAGCTTTGGCAGAAACCAGTTCTCTACCGCCTCTTCACATGGCCCTAATTTAAGACTGAACTGCTCAGGATCAAGATTATTATTGTGTGAAGCTCAAGATCAGATTCAGGATATGGCTTCATCATTAGACACAGCCATCACTTAACAGAATATATCATGGTAAAGCTCCTTTTCATTCAGGTCCTCTATGAAGTTTGATGATGCCAAACTATGCCCAGTTATCCATTGCGTTCATTGTGTCCATGGAGGGACATGATGAGAAGCATATCCGGACAAAATCAAAGCCAACCATTAAGATCAGCAAGCAGACAAAGTGGATAGCGGACTAGTTCTATCCAAGTGTGGATCATGAAAAATACCATTGCATAAACTGGGAATGAGGTTATGTATCATAAAACTGCCGAGCAAATGTGAGGTCTCCATAGTCCATACCTATTCATAGAAGAAAGGCATGAGCACGGTTCTTCACAATTACCAGGATAACTACCAGCTTCACCAAGGCAATATCTCTCTTTCACAGTACAATTCTTCTCTCAGATCAGCATTTGAGCTGCTTGTACCCCTGCTGATCCAGTGAGTGACGGTTGCTTCCTATAAGGCCTGAACTTGCCATATGCATTAGTAGTGTCTCAGATTTTGAAAATGTCAGAGATTCTGACAATCCAAGATGCATATAACAGGTTGACTAGACTTGCAATCATGCTTCCAACACCAACCATAGATTCTCAGATGGCTGTAGCCTTTTGATGTCACCAAGGTATACCAGGATGTAGTGACCAGGGTGTATGTATTGTTGGAAGCAAGAACACACCAATACCTATTGGACCAAGTACAGAAGCTGCTGTATGCTCATTAGGCTTAGCTGACTCTGGGGATTCGTCGATCACATCCGAGGTGGTCCCAACTCCCAAGTCACCCGAGTATAACAAGCTTTGCAGCATCTGCATCGACTATCTGCATCTTCTGTTCTCCATCTCCTATTAGTTCCATCCGTCTGACAACATGATGGTAGCAGCTCCAGCCAAATCAGGCATACTTCTAGGGTGTGCATTATAGTTGTCTGCAACTGCTGATTCAGAATGATTGCAGGCATCTGTATGAGAACACCAAAACTCTTTGTTGACTTCAGACTAATACCCACAGGTCATGCTGTGCAAGTAGTAGAAGGAATGCTCTAACCCACAGCAGGAGTCAGGACAAGGGGGTTCCATGGAACTCCCAAGATGCAGTTGATTGATGTTTTTACCAATTCCTGAATTCCCTCTTAGTTTACTTTCAGATAATATGACCTACAAAGAAATTCAGCTGCAGAGCCACATAGGATTTACCCAAGGCACATTGAACATGATGAATCTGATGACTACATGGATGCTGGAAAGTTCAGATGTCTAGTTGAGAGTTTGTATATGTCATAGTTAGTGGACCACATATTCCCCACACTAGAAAAGATCAGTCAAGTCAACTATAGCTCACAGGGATATAACAATCATGGTAATTAGATTACCGAAGACCTCTCCTAGGAAGGAAATCCAATTCTCCAAAGGGAAAGGTTCAGGCGCCCTTATGTGATGCATATTATGTGAATTCCCTATCTAGTAGGCGAACTACTACCAAATTTTGTATATATTCATGCGAAATCTAGGCACATGGAGGTAATAAGTATGGATTTGCATACTTAATAGGAAAGCTACATTTTGTATTTTTCCTACAACTATGCAATAGAAAAGCATGACTTTGTTTCTGCTTATGTATGTATGTATCTTTGATGTTTCGAGTTTTCATTTCGAGAGAAATATTCTCCTCATAATGCTACACAAACACACAAATACACACCTCCTTCTTCAAGCTCCCGCACCTGCAGGACTTGGAGACAATCCTCCTGCAGATCTCGGCGCACAGCCCGCGGTGGCACCTCTCAGGGCACCAGTGCACGCCACAACCGAGCGGCTTCTCGCAGGTGGCCCCGCAGTTGGGGACCACCGCGTCGCACGGGACCCCTTCGTACGCCCTCTTCCCGCAGGGGCATGTCCTCCTCCCCTGCAGGGGGCAGTCCCCGCAGGGCCCCGCATGGCACCCACGTGCACATGGGTGCTTCCCGCACACGAGCGTGCCCCCGCACGCGGCCTTCCCACACTGGAACGTCCCCTCGCAGCACTCCCTCTCCTCCTCCGCCTCCCCGCACTCACACCGGAACCACCCCAGGACCCTGCAGGGCGGGCAGGGCCCCGGGTGGCAGGGCTCGGGGCAGGGGTGGAGGCCGCAGGGCGGGGCGGGCTTCGCGCAGGGCTTCCCGCAGGAGAATTCGCGGAAGGCGCAGCGGCGGACGGGCCGGGAGCGACCGCAGAAGCAGGGGTAGGGGACGGAGACGGGGCAGGGAGGGCAGGGGCCCGGGTGGCAGAGGAGGAGGCAGGGGTGGGGGCAGGAGGAGGAGAGGGGCTTGCGGCAGGGCTCACCGCAGGAGTGGGGGAGAAGCCAGGGGTCGGGAGGGGGGTCCTGGAGCTTTCCGCAGAAGCAGAGGTAGGTTTTGGGGATCTGGTGGGAGGGGTAGGGGAAGCGGCACTTGGGGCAGTGCCACGGCAATAGGGAAGTGGGGGTTGGGGTTCTGGAGTGGGTGGAATGGATGGATTGGTGGGCCCAGGATTGGATGCAGGGGAGGTGGAAGAGCTGGTGGCAGGAGAGGGAGCAGGACCAGGTGGGGTGGGAGGGGCGGATGCGTTCGAGGCAGATGAGGCAGTGGACGATGGAGGAGGAGGAGGAGGAGGTGAGGAAGGAGCGGATCTTGGAGAGGTCGACGGAGGAGGTGGAGTGGGAGAGGTAGGAGGAGAGGATGGAGGATTCGAGGGTGGTGGTGGTGGTGGGGTCGTCGGTGTCGGAGATGGAGGAGGCGTCGGTGTCGGAGTCTGAGAGCAGGACGGTGGTGGTGGCAGCGGTGGAGGGGAGGGGAGGGAAGGAGGATGAGGTGGCGGCGGCCATGGGGGACGTGTCGGAGGTGAAGCGGGTGATGGCGGAGGGCGAGGGGACGGGTGACGGCGAGTGGGGAGTCAAATGGGGGGACGGGTGCCAAATATACAATGGTCTCTTTTTTTTTTTTTTTTAAACCCAAGTAGCAACATATCAAAAATAAAACATTATTATTCTTCAAACGTCAAAACCCAAATCACCGAGAGCCAAATAATGTTGCATCACAGGGGGAGGGGGGGGGTTTTGGTGGTGGGGGTATCAGAGGGGAGGCGGAGATGACAGATCGAGAGTGTTTTCTCTAGTGAACTTGAGATGTTGGTAGTTGATGATGGTATCGTAAGAATCTGAATTCTTGAACTGATGGTTGAGTTACTCTATTATCCTCACAAAAGAAGTAAGAAACATCGCCACTACTTCTTCTTCATCTCCTACTTGACTTCCTTGTCCTTGGTGGTGGTGATGCGATATGGAAGGCTCGTGGGGGACGAAAGGTGTGAAGGTGGAGGAGGAGGTGGAGTTAGAGTAGAATGGAGTAAAGAAAATGTCCATAACCACCCGCTAGCTGTCACTATCGCTGCATCCATCCATTGCATGGCCATGAGCGAGCAGGCATCGAAAGATTGGAGGTGATAAGGGAGGGGAAGGGGAAGGGGTGATGGGGGGAAATCAGATGAAAAAATGAGAAGTAAGCGTGCAAACACATCCTTTTTATGTTCTAAAAAGCCAACATGTAGAGAAAAAAGTTTTTCATGCAAAGTCAAATCTCATCCCAGGACACTTTTTAATGACTAAAAAACTATTCTTATTGGTAGCTCATCAATGATTGGTTAAAAATAACAAACTTAAAACTAACATTTTACCTATTATAAAGAATCAATATTTATATTTTCCCTCTCCTAAATCTAGCCAACTAGAAGAAGAAAGAAAAAGAAATATAAAAGTTGTATCTCACGTGGGCTTCTCTTAGATGAATCATTCTTCATTTCCCAAGCATTGTGCACCTAACGCATATACAAGAGAAACTCCAAGATCTCATAACCCCAAAGGGCTTCTTGGTCACTTTGTCTATCCCATTAGCAGAGCATGAAGCAAGGAGCTAAGGATTCTATATAAAAGCTCGTGCTCTCAACCAAATCAACAATATACTAAGTGGACAATAACCATTCTAGAGAGCTAGAAATGATTTCCCTCTGTATCGAATCCCCAATGCATAATAACTTTTCAACATCTCCTATTAAGTATATCATTTATTACCATTTTTTTTCCTATATTCTCTGGGAGAGTTACGTACACAAAGAAGACGCCATTGCAAGTCACTCAATCAATTAATCAACCAAAAGGAGTGGATATCTTAAGACAAGTGGTCTTCCTTGCCACTAATTTGAGGAGTTGAGGGGTTTTGATGGGCTGGTTGGAATATTGTGTTCTTTTTTGACAATGTCCTTGATATGATACATCCACCTTTATGCAGTCAAAAGCTATCTAGGATTTTATTTTAGAGACTATCTAAGGTTTTGCTTCCCTAAAGCTTGTTGAGCTGACCACTGCATGGTCGAGGCCCCTACACAACTACACCCCCATCCCCCCAAGTCAGCCACCTTTAATTAGAGAAGACAATGCTTGTTGAGTCGTATAACCCATTTTTTGTTGCAATTGATCATATCTAGTCTCTCTCTATTCAAAATTAATCGTGTGCAACTAAATCTTTTGCACTCTTAGTCGTTGTGGCATCCTTGTTGCTCAATCTAGTTGGGCTTCACCCTTGCTTAGCTTTTCTCACAATGGTTGAGTGAGGTTAAGGGGAAGATCCAAGGTGTGGCTAATTAGAGTTTGAAAGATGATTGTGGGCTTAAATAAGGCCTTCCACAACCACATGCCATCTTGTTTTGACATCGAATGGTGCCATGAGTAAAACTTCTTTGATACAATTGAGGCCCATGCCAAGAAATCTTCTCGACTTTGCACAGATCCTTGGATTTGCCACAACTTCTGTTAGGGCCACATATTGCCATCCTTGATTTGCAACTAAGATGAAGAAGATGCATCATTTAAATTATGAGGTTTTTATCCTTTCTTTTATTTTGTGTTCTTTGTGTTTTGACCCTTGTAAGACTATTTTATTTTCCCCATCGAGTTGTATAATTCCAACTCTTGTAGCTTGTTTTATTCACCCTATTAATGGTCATGTGCTTTCTTTCCTCTCACTCCATGCCTCATGGTTTTTATTCCTATATAACATGCTTCTTTCCTAAAAGAATAGAAAAGAAGAATGCAATAATGAATTTGATGGGGGAAAATTCCTATTCAAAGGTTTAAAAAAAGAGTACTTTACCAAAAACAATGAAGCTTTTAACAATAAATGTATTCTTGGAATTGAAAGAATGCACATATTAAGTTCCATCTACTAACAAGTGTAAGAAGTTAGACCCACCATAATAAAGCTGGGTGGTAAAGGCAATCAAGCAATTGCACTTGCACAATCAAGGATCCTTTTTAAGAAGATAATATGCTCCTTTGCCAATTAGGTATTAAAGATATTGCTTCGATTATTTTTATGACCATTGATTTACCTCAAAGGAGCATTTTGAACTAACTTAATTGACTTAATAAGTTTAATCCTTACTATAATTTTGAAAAACACAAGTTTCTTTTGATCATGGACTAATTATAAGTGTTTGATTTAGGAAGGCTAAGTGTAATTGAGCTATTTGGTCTATTGATAGAATAAACATCATGTAACATGCGATAGGTAAGTTGGTGCATTCTTACTTTTGATATCGAGTTAGTTTTATTGCCTTCTTTTGGTAATAACAATGATAAATACTCAAAGTAGAAGGCAATGATATAATGACGATGTTGCAGTTTATCTATTTTATTTGGTGTTGGATTGGCATTTATCAAAAGTTGTTGAGTCATATGAAAACATCACTCATTACTTAATCTCCCATCTTAACCTTGATGCATTGTAGTCATAAGCCTACTTGAGATTAGATAACTTAGTGCTTAAAGAATCACCAAAATTCTGACTTTGAAATTGTACAAAAACAAGAAAAAAAAAACGAATTTCTAAGGCCTTTACTGATAGAAGATTCAAAATCTAAGTCTTGACATTATTCCAAAACACGACTTGTAAGTTTGTAAACCCTTATTCTGACTTTACCCTCCACTGTATATTATATCATCATATAAAAAATAAACCAAATGACTAATTTAACTTCCTCTCTAAGGGTATTCAAGCCACTTCACAACTTCTGACACCCCTCCAATCTCTGTTCCAAATGTAAAACAGCCTTGGCTGCAACATACCTAGAAAGTAAGAAATAAATGGGTCGAACCACTTTTACAAAAGAAAACTTGGGGCTTCAACCATCATGGAATAAATTTTCTTCCGTAGAGATGCAACAAAATAAGATAAAAGCAAAATAAAATAAAAGTGAACATCAAACAAGTTGAAACATATTGATACATATGTAGCACCTGCAATCTTATCTCAGCCATACAAATTTACAAATTACAATCATACTTCAAAAAGTACATATCTCATTTCTCACATGTACAGTTCACACTCGAATAATTCACAATCCAAGCTACTACCGTGAGCCCATATAACTTAAACCGCATTAGGAGTTTTACATTCTTACATTTCTCACCCTTTTTGTCACATAGAGAAACAACTCTGATCCCATTCTTAAGCTCCGACGCAGGCAAGCATACTTGGCCTCCAAAGTCATCCTTGTCAGACACGTCATACTCGTGCACCTCAATGCAAAGCACCGCTAGCTCTGGCATGGTCAAGGGGAATGTGAACTCCTCGTTCCAAATGGGTGTCCAGCTATCCCTTTTTGTCTTTGTTTTCTTCTTTACGGTATCTGCTGGAACTCCAGCTATTGCAACCTACAAAAGGAAGAGCAAAATCCACACTTAAATAGAGATATTGTCATATTTCAGGAGACAATGTAATGGCATAACACTCTTAGTGGACAGTTGCTATAAGAGGCTCCCTACCCTTGTGTAGAAGTCAGGTGGAGAATAGAAGTCGAAATGTGTCCGTTTGGCGTCTAGACGCCAACCATCACCCATGTATACTTTCACCTGCCATTGGGGATGGAGTAAGAACTACAAAGAATCTAAATGGAGCTCCAATATCTATTGATGATTTGTCTCGTTTGGTATGAATGGAATCAAGATAGAAAAGAAACATGACCGAAAAGGAAATGAGGTAAGAATGGAATCGCATTTCCATCCCATTCCTTGTTTCAATTAACTCTTGAAACAAATGAATAAAGTAACTTGAAGTTGAATTTACTTAAATACCCTTCCATGTACGTACATGTTTATGAATATTTTGAGAGATACATGTAACTTTTGATAGTCATGGTTACAACTAATTATATATTTATTAATGATGACAATATGGAAGATTAAACTAATTGTTTTGCCCATCATTGCTTGTCAATGGTATAGATTGTTTCTATATGAACTAAAAAGATTAATTATAAAAGCATAGCAATATGTATAAGTGAAGTGACATTAGTTTCTTTAATTTATCAAATCAAAATGGCATATATTAATGCATATTATAAAAACACATTTTTTTAACATAATATTATTGGTTGATAAATGAAAGGGTACTTTAGCCAATTCCTCTTCCACCAAGTAAAGGAATTGGGATCGCCTAGCCCCCTCAAAGGAATCCCATTTCCTTGAGAGGAGGAAATTGTATTTCCAATGGAAACCAAATTCCAACTTTATGACATTCTCCAAACATAGGAAAGGAATAGAAGAGGGAACCGACTTTCCATTCCCTTTCCAATGCCCTCGTACCAAAACAGCTATAGGGGCAATCCAAATTGTATTTGAAATGCATAGTCATGTTGCATACTATTCAATGTGAAGCAAAAGACATTATTACTTTTCAAGCATAAGTAGGCTCAGACAATCTCTCCCCAAAGAAGAGAACGAAATCTTGGAGGTGTATTGGTTTGAACCAGCAGATTTTGGCAACCATGACAATGTTGTTATGTAACTGACGAGATAGCAGCAGTATGCAATGCAAATATAATGGAAACCTAGAGCAAGAATTAGCAGTACTGCAACAACATAAAGATGGCTCCTATACGACATGGTACTTCTTTTTTCTTATGTTGTAAGCTTTTTTTTTTTGATGGCATCTATATAACAAAATTGTAATGCAAATTGTGGATGAAGTGCAGCATTCTGCTTCTAGCATCCTCCGATTCTCAACTACTTTCATCTAGTTAGCAACGATGAAGGAATACTGGAGGCAAGTCAAAATGGCACAATTTTACCCGAAGATAAAAATTTGATAATGTTCAAGTGGCAATAGATTTAATACTGGAAGAAAAATCCTAGTCTCCAAGTAATCTGGAAAATGAAAAGAACCATGTGATTCTGCATATATGACAACGCCGATTGATCTGGTATTCAAAAAGATAGTACCTTCAACGTCCTCTTCACGGGAAACACAGCTTGAGGATTGAAGACCTCATTGTTTGGACTGGTCTTCATCAAAAAGTCCCGGTTTCTTCACATAGCCACATCCACCATGGGCCTGAAAAATTCCCTGCATCCACCAGAGTGGCCTCCCATATCCCTGAGAAAGAAAACTCCATGTCTTGTCAAGTGATTAAAAGGCTAAAATCTATTATGAAAGGGTTAATCACATTTTTTCATATTTTGACACTATATATTAGTCATGAACCCCCGGCACTTATTAAAACAGATTGTTACCCTTTTTTTCTCACAATTCCTTTAAATGGGTTGAGACCGTGGGAATGAGCACCTCTCTTTTGGAAGCATGGATAACTTCTTGGTAAGGTCAGGCTGCGATACACTTGGACTGAAAGTTTATGTTGTCCATTGGCTATAGCCACGAGCATTCACAAATTGCACTTCTCACAATAATTCCAAAAGTAATTGAAAATTCAAATGTAAAAGTTGACTTTTGAAAATTTACAAAATTTGCATGCTACGTAAAAGGTACGATATCTGAAAATGGATAATAATGTAATGTAAGCAAATAATGAGCATAATTTTGGCTAAACAGGTTGTTGACGAGAATTGGATGGACAGTTTGAAGGGAAAGACAAGCTAAATTACTGACTTATACTTATTTCAATACAAATTAACATATAGTAAAACTCTGCCATACAAATGGAACTTGCAAGCCAGAGAAGGTTACAAATTGCACGTATGGGACAGCTATAGTTTTAAACCATCTTCCCAAAAATGCTTCGAATTGTTATTCCTCTTTGTTTTTGAGAAAGGTAAATATCCCATGACCTCCAGATGCCAATGGAGTGTCTTTACCACTCTGCCAACCCTTGGTGGCATTTAACGTTGTCATCTTATCTTTCTGCATCTGTATATAAATGTTCCTGAATAAATACTTGTGAAGACCACTACGTAAAGATCTTCCGAACCATTTGATCACCAGCACATATTAATTGGCAATATTGTGGCAAGATCTAAGGGAGTGCTGCTTGCTTGGAGTGAGGACTTGTTCCAGTTGCAATTCTTAGCAGTGGGCATATATGTATTTATGGTGAGAGTCTCAATGAGGGATGATTCGCGTTTGGTGTTATTGAAAATGTATGAGTATGACAGGGCTCATATGCCAGAAATACAGGAGATCAGACCAGCTTCTTTCTCTGCAGGAGGAGAATAGGTTGCTGGGTAGAGATTCTGACATTTACTTTATCAGTGCATGACAGGCTCGAGGGAAGTTTAGCAATCAGAATGAGGAGTCTTTGTCTGATGGTGTGGTTACTTTGAAGCTTCGTGATGTGCCAATGTCTGGTTGACATTTCCTTTGGCTGTCTATGCCATGACTCATGAACCGGTTCTAAATCCACGATTCACAGGTTCTTCTATTCCACAACTCTGGCAAAGAGATTTTGGTTGGCAAATATGGTGGCTTCGGATAGATCTTTTGAAAATCATACAGCATTGACATGATGATCGAATGAGGTGTTTTTAACTGTCTAATTACTCTAAATTTGACGACACATTTTAGTTGAAATCTCAAATAAAGCGGATGTATAAATATCAAAGTATAACAAATTAAGGAACGCTTGGATTTACGTGAAAACCCCACTTACAAGGAGCAGGGAGAAAACCACGGGAGAAGACCCCGATAGGGCCTTGATTTGTATTTCTTCTTCTCAAAGAATACTTGAAGGAGTACACGCCTATTTATAGGCCACCACTCACACACAAAGGCCACACCTTCCAATGTGGAACTAAACAATCACTCAATTCTCTCAACACTCCCTCTCAAGCTGGAGCATGGAATGCTCAGCTTGTAACACAAAGAAACCCACTCTACACAAGCGGGAACAAAGGTTGGAGCTACTGAAAGATCTATGGCTATCTCTGAAAATCTGGTGCTGATGGCTCCCCGTTCAGTATCCCTGAAATTGGATCTTCCTCTGAAGACCTCGAAGGAGAATCTCCCTCTTTGGAGTCCACGAAATTGGATCTCCTATATAGAAACCTGAAATGAGTCATTCCTCTGAGGACCTCGAAACTCTGGACCTCACAGAGTTGGATTTCTCATGTGGAATCCATGAACAAAAGGGACTCCCAAACGTGGGATGATTACAAAAGACTTCCACACTCCCCCTTTCTCCCATACTCGTATGGGAGAAGACAATAATAACAAGAAGAAAATAAAACTTGAAAAAGCTAGAGAAGACTTCTCTATCTCTTCTCTTAAACATAAACCTCATCACCCCTTTTTTTTTTTTGAAATTTTCTTCTTTTTTTTCATCTTTTTCTTTTTTTCTTTTTCCTTTCCATTTTTCTTTTTCTTTTATTTTTTTTTCTTTTTTCTTTCCCCTCCTTTTATTTTCCCCATCCCTTCCCTTAAAAAAAAAAAAACTAAACATAAAGAAAACCAAATAGTTAGCATCAAATGACTTAAGAGACACAATGATCGAAACTTCAAACCTCATGTGAGTGGTGAGACCTGAGCGATCCTCGATGAGCACCACATGTGCCGCCTTGTGAACTTCGCCATTGATCCTCCAGGTGCTGCTTGAGCACGCGAGGATCCTGAGATTCTCGCTGGTCTCGTGTCGATCAACGCCTGTCGCCAATCACGTCGCCTCCTTCTTGTGAGGTCTCTACTGCGCCCCCGCCCAGATCGCCATCGCTATCTCTCCTTGAAGCGTCGCATGCTTCCTTCGCGCATCGCCATCTGCGACTCATTGCTGCTGATCTCTCGTCACGCTGCCTCTAGTAATGCGATGACTTCTCCAATAGGTATGCAATAGCACCGCTCGACTCCTCAGTGCTGCTCGTGGCCTCACCTCCACGAGGCCATCGCCAGCCCTCATTCGCCAGTACCACTATCGCAACAACAACAGCTAGGGCCTCTCCTCGCGATCGCTGCACAGGGGTACAACATTGCCTCCTCAACGCCAGAAGAGGAGATTTTCTTTTCCTTCATACACCTCAGAGCCATCACGATCTCCTCCCTTGCTTGGAGAGGTTAGGGTTTCCCCTCCTCTCTTAAAATTAAAGACAAAATGGAGACAAATAATGGAATATATCTAAAACTTTAGAACAAAACCCAATATCAGAACTTGCTCTGATACCAAGTTGAAATCTAAAATAAAGCGGAAGCATAAATATCAAAGCATAACAAATTAAGCAACGCTTGAATTTACGTGAAAACCCCACTCACAAGGAGCGGGGAGAAAATCATAGGAGAAGGCTCCAATAGGACACTGATTTGTATTTCTTCTTCTCAAAGAATAACTGAGGGAGTACATGCCTATTTATAGGCCACCACTTACATACAAAGCCCACACTTTTCAATGTAGCACTAAATAACCACTCAATTCTCTCAACAATTTTTTATGAGTCATGGTAATTCGAAAGTGATTTTAGAGATTTGATGAAAACCAGTGGCTTGAGGTTGTGGCAATGCATTTAGATAGTCATACCTTCATTTCTAGGTTAGAAGGCTTGAGAAGATTTCTTCAGAAGTATTAGAAGGGGACTTCGTAGAAAATGCCTACGGAATTCACAACCTGAACAGGGTGGACTCGAGAATTACAAGGTTGGAGACACCCAAGCCCTCGCCAACTAGGTAGAAGTCTCATCCATCCATCAGGAAGGATGGAAAAGGTGCAATGATTTAATACAAAACACATGCACTGGGGTTCACGATGAAGCAACAGTGGGTAGACCCCACTCCAATGCAACATAGACTCATAGGAAAAGGCAATTAGTGTTCACAATAAAGCAACTGCAAAACACTATTTGACATTACTACATAATGCACCATAGACTCACGTGATTAATCGACGAATATCTTCGGTATCCGCTGGTAGGGGCTCCCTGCCAGCTTCCACTAGGGCACAGAGCATGCCCCACGACACCTCATCGCTAGACCACACAGCCATCGCCAGTCCTTCTCTCTATTAATCTCCTTCAACTACCAAGTGTAATGACATACCTTTCCCCCATCAAGACCCTAACCTTGCCCCATCCACAATCCCTCCCCCACCAACCCCATGGGATTACGCATGGGATGAAACCATCCCCGCCCCCCCCCCCCCAATGGAATCACATGATATCGGGCTAATGTCCATTAACCTGGTATTGCACCGTCCTAGGTTCAACTCTCCCAAATAGGGGCTGGACGTCCCAAACTTGCAAAACAAACATTACCTAAGGGAGTTGCATGTTGCCACCCTAAGGAGAATCTAATGAAGGAAAGTGACTGACAACAGATGTTGAGACATATTTGCCTAAAAAAGTGACTCTAATGCAAGGTTTTCATCTATTCTCTAGCTCAAGAAGAAAGAATGAGACTGACAATTTGAAGGTCAACGATAGTTTTGTTGTCAGCATAGAGCAGAGGTAGAGGTACCAAGTTTTAACTTTGTACAGTTCACAAGACAACTCGCAAGAAAATGAGTGGACAAGTAGGTTGTCCCAACATAGGAGAGAGAAGGATGTGGTGTCCCAACATTGAATGAGTCAAACATTTGGCAAGAGATTTTATAGATGTAAAGGTTTATAGGGCAATTATAGTATGAAGATGATCACTAAGGCTAAATGGGCTTCTCATGCTTTTCTTCTAAGGATGTTATGAGCATGGCAGGGAGTTTGTTGTTGAGAATAGTATTTTCTAAACCTTTTGTTGAAAAGGAAAGCTGCAAAAAGAGTAGAAGACTATTGACATGTTGCCTTATGCAATGCTCCTCATCTCATTGTAGCAAAGGTTTTAGCCAATAAGCTGAGGGCAATGCAGTTGCCATTTATTGGTGGTAGATTCCTGTAGTGTTCCTTTATAGTTACTTTCAAGATTGTGATGTCATGCTAGGAGTCTTATAAGAAGCTTCCTTATAGAAGATTGACTTTGGTAAGGCTTATGTGTGATGTCTTTAGGCCCAAGCACATAAAGGCTAACTAGCCTAGTTAACATATTGAGCCACGCACCTGGTGGACTCGAGCTTCAGCTTAGGCTAACATGCCTTTCACCCTTATATACCATTCACCACTCTCCTTAGCTAATGATGCGATACTATCTTTTAAAGATTTTATATCCACCCCACTTAAATTGATGATGTCTACCCCAAAAGTAGTGATACCTCCACCTCTCCTACTACTAATGGCAATTATGCTCTACTACAATCGGTGAAATCCGAAGTCCCCCCTAAGCACCTCTATACTAATTGGCCTAGTTAATATGCCAAACTACAAGCCCAATAAACCTAGCACAACTTGGCTCAAAATGCTTAAATTCATGTTAACTAACAGTTTCTTTTGTGGGTATTACATTATGATCCCATTTCTTGGTCCTAATTGTGGTAGCTCTTACAACATGAGGTTTTCTTGAAAGGCATTGCATGGATGAAAGGTGTGTTGCTATGACTTTATTCTCGGTAATGGAAAATAGGAAGCCTACAAGCAAGAGGATGCAAACACGATGGGGAGTTAAGCAGGGGTGTCCACTAGCACCATTCACGCTTGTTGTTGCAACAAGAATCTATGGAGATTGTGATTTTCTAAAGTCTAGTTGTCTAAAGAGCAATTCATAATTGTTTGGCTTCTATCGAATTAACAGAATATTTGGTTGTGTGCTTCTATTGAATGAGATGGTGCTTTGAATGCAATTCAAAGTGCACGCCACATTTCAGAATGCTGTTGCTTTTGCAATTCAGATCATTTAAATTGTGCACCTCAATTATTACTTATGTATGTTCTTTAGTAATTGAGAGAAATCACACACCTTCATTGTGACATCAAGAGAACGCATCATTTAAAGCAGCATTCTGCACTAGCCCTGAGCATTTAACTTAAGAATCATCTTTAAGAGCTCTAACCTCAGCTCCAATTTATTTGATAGTTAATATCTAATTGTGGTAGGGAATTTGTCTTTTGAAGTAAATATTGAGAGTTATGAGAATTGACAAGTAAAAGTACCTGGAAATAACAATTACAGGCATTCTAGGATGAGAAATAAACATCGACTGATCTTTGTATCTTCATCAAAAACAGTGGGTTATATGTGTTCAATTGTCAATGAAGCACTGGAATATATGTTCAGAGAATCAGAAGTATGTAGATCATAGGACATGATCATGACTATTACCAAGTAACACATTTCACAGTCACATGATATTCCAAACTTTTATACTACCATGAAGTTTTTTTTTCCTCAAATGAAGTAGAGATTGTACCTGCATGTTGAATGCAACCATCTGAGCTCTGTGCAACCAGCCATCTAAGGGATCGTAGTTTGATGAGTTAAAGCAAGTACCTTTTGGATATACTCTCAAGATGTTCTTCTGGGTAAATCTAGATAGACAAGGCAGACATCAATTTTGGAAGCAATCCTTTTAACCCAATTTAAGTTTAATTAGCAGTAAGTGTAAGTTTCAGGTTGAAACCCTTGTATGCCTTGCTGAACATGCCTTGCAGAAACTATGGATAGAAAAACAACAAAAAATTTTCAAGAATAGATATCTCACTATATCCGTTCCATGCGATTCAGCAGCCTTTACAAGCTGTCCTTCGCTCAGACTTAGATTCCTCACTTTATTTGGAGCACTCATTAGGGCTTCTTTTAGTCCACCCTTAGGCTTCCCAGCATGGATGGTAATGAGTTGTTTGTATTCCACAGCAGTGCATGGACGCGCTGTCTGTTCATCATTATCAGAATCTTCATCATCCTCGTCACTTTGATCACTATCATCCTACAGAGAAATAGCCAACAACGACCATTTAGTGACCTAATCCACCTGGGATCTAAGAAGTATTATCATCAAAATTGAAACTTCTGAAGCGACCTTATCATTAGAGGAAAGCTTATCTTTAAGATTGGGGACCTCCTTACCCCATGCTTCCTCATCAGGCAAATCCTTTCCTTTCTCATCACCATTGCCCTCATCTTTAGGAATGCCAGCAGCAAGATATCCTATTGGAGGCTTGTCGATACTATAATCCGGTTCTTTGAAGACTCAGGAGATGGAAATTCTTCTAATTTACTGGATTCCGGTTAATAAACCATGTCACCAAAAGTCTCTATTACCATCTACTGAAGGCACATTATCTTTAAATCGCCATTGGATCAAAAGACACGACATCATGACACCCCAGGAAAATGAAAATCACCTTGGCCACTTTTGCTTGTAGATCTGGGGTAAGGTGGTCCTCCAAAGTTATTACAATAGGATAAGGGGAAGCCTTAAAAGCATGCTCTTTAATGGTCTTCAAGCATTGGATGAGCTCCACAGGGGAAGTCAGTGTCCTAAAAATGAATGTAGCATGGAAGAAACCACTTACATATAGAAACTAACACAACTAAAAAATCCAACTTTCTCAAGTTGGCACGTAGAATTATATCCCCAAGTGTTAATGGTCTTCAAGCATTTCATGGGCTCCACTGGGGAAGTCAGTGTCCTATAAATGGATGTAGCATGGAAGAAACCACTTACATATAGAAACTAACACAACTAAAAAATCCTGCTTCCTCAAGTTGGCAAACAGAATTATATCCCCAAGTTTTAATGCTCTTCAAGCACTTCATGGGCTCCACTGGGGAAGTCAGTGTCCTATAAATGGATGTAGCATGGAAGAAACCACTTACATATAGAAACTAACACAACTTAAAAAAACCTACTTTCTCAAGTTGGCACACAGAATTATATCGCCAAATATAATTTATTATGTACAAAGTCATAATACATGAACCACAATCAGTTATAGCAGCATTAGGCAAATCAAACTTCATTGATTATTATTTGAAGTTGACTGAAATGCCACATTATGCATCACTTGCTGCTACTCATAAGTGAGCTGAAGCCTCAATATAGCATCTCTAAACAATAATGTATCACATGGTATTGCTCTTTCTTCATATCTCACAGCAAGTAGTATAGAGACCACAAGTATGATATCACATTATGGAAGCAAATAAGCACCATTGAAACAAGATCATGAAAACAGGGACACACTTGAGAATTGTATTTCTTACCGTCCATGCAGGATGTCTATATCATCCTTTGATGAGTTCGGCCATATATCTAGTTCAATCACTCATACACCTCTATCAAGTGCTCTTGCAATAGGGACGTCACTGCAGTTGCTACTAAGTTGATTCCCCGTCAAGTATGAGTTGTGGCCAGTGAAAATAAAATAATGCGACAAAGGTGCAGTCATATCATCATGAACCTTCACAATTGAAGACATAGACAAAGGAATGTAAAATTTAAAGAGAAAACCAATCTGAAACTTTATCATGATCATCAAGAAATTAGCACGTGCTTCCTTCAAGAAAATTTAGCATGCAGTCAAAAGATCAATTTTCTTTCTGAAATTAAAAAACAAACAAGCCTATTCAATGTTGCCGAAGTACTTGGGGATAAATCACTTCTAAATTATTTAAATACAACAACCATAATAACATTTATAAAATGAAAGGAAAGAGCAACTTTATAGGATGTGATACTTGAAAATAATGAAGCGGGTCCGAATAAATTTGGTTCTACGAGACTGCGTACAAACATCAGGAAATCGATGTAGATTTGCGCAAAAACCTCTCTCATTTAACCTTACATCATCACCCTTCACCATCATTACGCCTCAACCAAGTTTGTCGAAGATTTCTGCAGTTTTCAAAGACGCCAGAATTCCACTTACCAAGACCTCTATCCAGGTTCAATCCAAAAGCAACCAATGGCGAACTCGAGCATCACTTCAAGAAGCTTAGGTTATTTAAATTCCACTAACAGAAACCCGAACCCTCCATCTCATCACTACACAACATCTAACGCAATCAAACACTCCCCTCAAAACTCCCAAAACCCCCACAACTATCCACAGATCTCGCCCCTGACACACCATCAGATTGGTCCCATTCATCCCAACCAACACCCCCTCCACATTAATTTCCACCAAACAACTCCCATCCAACACCCGAACTCAATAGTGTCACCAATCCCTCCCCTCCGACACCCGAAAGATCGCATCTTTCCCGCGAAATCCCCACAACCAACCACGGATCACGCCCGACGGTCCCCCCAAGCTCGGACCTTTCCGGCTCCAACCTTCAATCCTCCACGCCAAAACGAAGAAAACCCACATCGGGGAATTGAAAAAAGGTGGCGCCTTTCGGGCGGGATCCGTCACCTGCTTGCGTATGGGGGGGTTGAGGTCGGCGGAGAAGAGGTAGTGGTGGAAGTCCTCGAGGGTTAGGCAGGGTTTGCCGCGCCTGGAGGTGCGCTGGGGGTACTTGAGGGAATGGACGGCGGCGATGGCGCGCTCGGCGTCGGCCACGGTGGTGGAGGGCTCCCCATTCTCCTTGGCCACGAAGAGGCGAAGCTGCTTGGTCTTCACGAGGGTCTCACCGCCGGCGTAGCGGGCGAAGGCGTCCTTCACGTCCGGGGGGGGGGCTCCGGCTCGTTCGACGGGAACTTCCGCCTGAAGCAGAGGCACATCCGGTAAGTCCCCATCGCCCCCTACGATGGGGATCGGACGGCCGAGAAGAGGGGTGAATGGTGGGGGGAAAGAGAAGGAGAGGGGATGAGATTCTGAGCTGTGGTTCTTAGTACGACGCTGGTTGGTGGGTTGGGTGCGGGGAGAGCTATGTGGCGATTGGCTGCTACCTTGGTAGTTGATTGGGGTGGCAACATGGGCAACTGCCATCATAGGTGGAGGCATGGTTATGTATCTATATCTATTTAACTAAAAGTTAGGTGCCCTTCACGTAATTGCGACAGCTGTTAAACTCCGGTATCTTTCCTCTTGGGTTTCCTGTCAAATCCCTCTCTCTCTCTCTCTACATTTTTAATTGATAAATTATTCAAAAATCCTATATTTAAATTTGATCGAGTTTGAAAGTCCCATCGAAATATTGATATAACTAAACGGAAGGTGCTCCTCACGAAATTGTGATAGCTGTTAAACTCGTCCCTCTTTCTTCCTGGGTTTCCGATCACATCCCTAATCAGTGAATCATCTAAAGATTTTATATTTAAATTTACTCAAGTTCAAAAGACTTATAGGAATCAAAAATAAATTATCAAGTTCTATTTTTTTTGTCCGGATAAGTTTTTAAATCCTTCAAATCATAATTTGTATTTTTCCATTCCTAAAATGACCATTGCTTCAGAAGTATCATGTTTCGATGGAGTTAATCCTCGGCATAGCCATGGGACTTCGGAGGAAACTAAAACTCAAAATAGAACCTTTTGACAACCATCTCATTTTTAATCTCATCGGCAATCTATCCCCCCAATGTCCTATCTACAACAACATGTACTTACACCAACGGTCAATAACCGTTGGCATAAGCACAACATACCATTGGTTTAACTTCAAGAGGCTATTCCAATGGTCAAGTTCGGTGTAATCTTAAGATATGTTGCCATAGGATATCTCAATAGTAAAAACCCTCAATGTTGTAATAAGTGCAACAGTAGCGGTCATCTTTTTCAAGGACCTCCAATTCGGTGGTCTTGTTAACAACAACGGTTTTCTTTGTCGGTATAGATAAAAAAATTGTAGTGGATAATTGCAACATATACCGACATTAGTTTCTGTTAGCAGAACCGTCGGTGTAGATCCGTCGGTGAAAATTCACTGCCATTCAAAACAACTATAATGTTTCAACCATTTCCATTTTGAAATCAGATATCAAGAAAGTGTAGATCATGAATTGTCAGAAGACCTCTATCACCTAAAGCTTTCGTCTTTATTGGTTGAATTTTTCTACATTGATTTTGCAAGTATGATGCATCAAGAGTTTAAATAAAATAAAATAAACACAGGCAATTCCAAAAACAGCCTTGAGCTCAAGCCAACCATCTCTACCATGGCAACATAGAAGTTCTCTATTCTACTTGAAACTAGTTTGTACCTCATGGATAGCACGTATAAATGTTCTAAAGACCCTTAAGATTTCTACCATTCAAATTTATAAGATACCATAAAAAAAAATTATAAATCTAATTCTTACCAAAAGAATCCATAAAATAGGAAATCCATAATCAACATTGAACTAAAAGAAATATAAATTATTGAAAAGGCTTCAATTCCCTTGGAGATACTATTTATACCCCTGCAAACATTATATTTAAATATAAACCTACATCATTAGAACTTTAGAATTTCGAGTGTCCTTATTCCTTGTCTATCATTATCGTGCCTCTCATTCCTCTGTTGCCATTGCACGTCCCTGCTACCACTAATCAACTTGATTGTCATAAAGCTCTCCAATGGTATATGTCCTTTGAGTACCTACAAAAAAAAAAAACAGTTGTTTAAAAGAAAGAGGCACAAGTCTGAATCTAGCATAAAATTACCGATGAGAGGAAATTAAGACCACTTGTCAACAAATTTTTCAATGCATGAGTTGATGAAACATGACCGAACCTTTGGATAAAGTCAACCTAGGAGTATTCAAATTCAGAATTTGATGTGTATAGAGAAAAAGGGCACGACTGCACCTAAAAAATTACTTCAATTAGTAGAAAGTTCAATTGGCCAACTTTAGCCCTTTTAAACCATTCCTTATGGTACTACGAATAGCAACTCAAGAAGATAACCACTGCACAACAACACTTACGTAAATTTCAGTAACATGCCAAATACCTGACAGACAAAACCCTAGAGAAAATTCTCATCCCAATAGAGTTAACCCTAATTGTTTTTATATCTCACCTGGGAAAAAAGAAGGTAGTCATAGTCTTATGCCAAAATTCTGATTGCCTTATGCAAATTGTAAGTTTGTGATTGTATAAGTAAAGGCAAGGAAAAAATTGCATGGTTTGACGCTGATTGCATTACTAAAGGCAAGAGAAGAAATTTTAGATATAAACAATTATGGATAACTTGGGTTATTTTCATTTGGCAAAATGTATCCTGTCTGGAAAAATAGATTCCACATTCAAGACGGCACAAACTTCAAATAATAATATGTAAAATTGTCAACTAACCATAGCAAAAGATTGTTACCACTTACCGCTCTGATGGTCCACGAAATTAATCACCATTCCTGGTGGGCTCGCGATGTCGAAGCAATCCAAGATCACCAAAACATGTTGCATGGGAAAATTCTTTAGTTTTAGATTTTAAAAGCACTTTGCATGATTTGGAATGCACACTATTTTTATCAATGGGGTGCAAATTTTTGACAGTTTCCTAATTATAGGATTCAGAGGTTGAGACTGCCAAAGAGGAGCAAATTCAACGAGCAACATGATCAGGCATGTTGTCGAGTTGATGTGAGCAGACTGCATTCTTTTGAGTTCTCATAGTTTGAGTTGAAAGTCTGAAAGCATATTAACATCTTTCAATTGTAAGAATAGTAAATGATGTTACATCATCCAGTTCTCAATTACCACCTCTTTTTTTTTGTGTATAACTGTTTCTATTGGCCCTATGTTGAATATATAGAAATACGTGCTTTTGATGATTACTTGCTGGCAGTTTTGCATATTTTCCTGTTAATATTTACTTCTATTTGGTGATTATTTTATGAAAGCAGTTCAAGCTTTGACACCTTTGACCAACAACATAGTGATATCTGGTAGTATCGCTTCAACCAGTCAACTATTTTGGTTAAGTGGAAGGAGACTTAATGAGTATCAGATTTGAGAATGACGAAGAATCCTTTGGTTACTAAGTAGGTGGACAAATTCATGGGAAAGGAGGGCATTCTTTGTGCTTGCTACGGTTATGGATGGTGTTTAAGTTGGGAACGTAGAATAACACCATTGAGAAGGTTTTCTCCTTTGGAAAGGGCTTGGTACCATTGGTTTTGCATTTGTTTTCCAACCAAATTGGAAATGGAAATTCTAAGTTTTAATTTGATGATTGATCAGTGAAACAGGTATTCCATCACCAATTCCCATTATTGTGTGCAATAGCAGTAGATTTGGTGTAAACCATGGATTGGACAGATTGACAGGCGGCATTGTTAGAAGCTGTTCACTCCCCTTGCCAACTTGCTCAATCAAAGAGTAGAATTAGAAAAAGAATCCATGACAAGAAAAGAAGAGCTAAAAAGGAATTTATATTTAGGCAATGCATGCATTAAAAAAATACAATTTGTATTTTAGATATCAAATATAATCCACAAGAAAGATCGATGGCAAATTTGCACATGCAAATCTAAGAAATTAGTCCACACATTGTGTCGTTAATTTTGTCATATTTTCGTTCATTATTTTATTTCCAAAATTTTTACTTAAGTTGCCCAAAGGGGCACCAAATATAACCTCCCTGTTATCAAAGCTACGTTGATACAAAAATGAAAGATCTCCTTTGGAAGACATTCTTTCTTATCATATAATCGTCTTTACCCTTTATTGCTTTATAAGTAGCCTCTGTAGAGGAATAGCGCATGAAGCATCATCCCTTAATTAACTAAAGAAAGCATGTACACGCTCATTGATAAATTAAACATATAACCAAAACGTCTGAGAAATAATGAAAAGAACAGTGGAATTGCACTAAGGTATAACACGAAAAGTACATGAAGGAAACTTCTCACTTGATCTGAGAAGATTATAAATCAATAATTCTTTAAATTCAGTAGTTGCCAAAGCTTGTATGTATGTGAGAAGATTATCTTCAATTGTTTGCAGGTTTGGACACCTTATCTTTAGATTCCAATTCAAGTTTCTAGTGCTTCATTTTCTCAGTCAATGCCTGAAGTAAGAAGTAAGAAGTTAGAATGGGAAAAGCACATGATCATATAGAGACATTACTGGAGCATCGTTGGAGTTTACAAAAAAGGATAACAAGCAAACCCATAACAATAGCTAATACTTAACCTTCTTTTCAGTTCCTTCCTGGAGAAACCAATCACGAGGAATATAAATACCATTGATGGTGATGTTCATCCTTGATAGGGGGGATAAATAACCTGCAAACCTATCCCCCCAGGTTTGTCAGGACTTGAACCGGACACCTACTTCTCACTAAGGTGGTATGAACCTGCTCACTAACTGAGCTACTCAACGGGCTCAATATAAATAGCATTGTTTTCTTTAGTATCATAGATCTCTATCTAAAATTGGTTTTTGTGTTTCCTCCCAAGGAATCCCTTAATAACCATGTCAATTTACTATACCTGATAAACCAACCAATTTAATAAATGGAAAATACTAACAATGTACAACTGAATATGCAAAAATCAAAGAGCCAAATTGGTAACCTGTATGGAATGTTTTCCCCTGTGTTCAACAAGAGTACTGTTAATTACATGTCCCAATGTAAGCAAGCTCTTATTTATTTCTCCAGCTTCCATTTCTCTTCCTTGTGATAAAGAAATATTGTTGGCAATTTCTCAAGGGTTGACTAATCCATTAATGCGGTGCTATGCATGCCAACTTTCATTCCTGTCTTTCAAAAAGAGGAGGTAAGTGGTTGCATTATGGGGGAAAGGGGTGCTTGCTTAAATTTAAGAGGAACAATGAGACATGAACTTTTAGACTGCATGCAATACTATTAGATCACTTATGATATGCTATGTTTCACATGGAGTGCTCTTTGCTTTAAGACTACTTTTCTTTTAGCTTAGAGTAGAAAATTTTGTTTTAGCTAGGAAGGATCTGCTTCCATGACCATTAGATGGTCGAACCATTGGCTCAATTTTCTCTAACTAGAAATGATCTCTTTTACTTGCAGCAAGCAGAACAAAAAAACGAACATATACAAGGTTCTATTACTCAAAATAAATGGAATTAGAGAAAATGAACCCAATGAGAATGAGTTAAACTAAATTTCAACTAACAACTATCTCCAACAAAATAATACAATCCAATAAGAACAAATCAAATTAAATATCTACCGACAGCTATCTCCAACAAAATAATACAGCCCATCAATTGGGCAGATAAAGATTGTTCATATCATTTTGATCAATCAGCGAAACAAATCAATCACTTATGAAAAAATGGACAACAATGAACACTCATCTGCGCATTTGAAATCCTTCTCATGTTAGGCTCCCCACCAGTCTCAATGTTGAAAAAGCACTTACTGATCACCTTTGCCTGCAACTGCTGTCCCTGTAAGTCTACAAAAGCAGCATCACTTCGGAAACCAACCAAAAAATATTTTTTAAAAATTAGACATAAAGATCATCATATTATTGTTAATACACACTTAAACCATCATTCTCTGGCTTATTACCAGGGACAAATGATTAATTGGTATCTATATAAAATGACATCACTACTGCCAGAACTATTCCATGAATTATCTCTGTCAATCGGACACCTGGGAAAAATGCTTTGAAACAGTGAAATCGGACGGCTTAGAGATAAGGTGAAGGAATAGTATATGCAAAATCATTTCGATTATGTTAGAAGAATTATCACATCAATCTTCAGTAGAGATATTAACAATCATATTTCCAATAAATTTGAAACCAGTCAAATAAAAGAGTCTATATGATCTTTGTTGAGCCATCTTGGATGAGATCAATAGAAGTAGGATCAAGAAATCTTATAACAACGTCCTCTCAGGTGACAATTATGCATTTAGCTAGTGCACACCAATCAGAAGGTCCAATATCACACCTTCAACCAAGTAATCCTAAAGGAAATATTATGAAAAATTATAGGGTCAGCGGTGAAGTAACGCGGTTAAATATATGTTGTTAAACTACATCGCTTTATTAATTTGTCATTGTTAAGTCGTAGTATAGAGAGCAAGATAGTCCACATATTTTATAATTTATACTAGGGTTGAGTCCAGGTCGTTTGTTGGAGGCTAAATAAGCATTGAATTCACCAATTATTCTTAATTTAATCCTTATTCTTAATTGCAATAATTAACTAATTAACTTAAAATTATAATACTTAGTTGACTTATATTAAGTAAATTTAGCATAATTACTACTATAAATACATTACTACTATATATATACTTATTATAACTTACTTAGAGTACATTAGCATTTACTTAACAATAATTAAATATCATGAATAATTGTAAAGAATTTAACATTCAATATAGGCAATCACTCCATAAGAGAAATAAAATGATATGCATTTGACTTACGAAAATTTAAGCATAAAAGAATGTTGTTTTATAACATCATATGAATCCACATTTATTTCATTACCAACTTAGGTCTTAGCACATTTATTTCCACAGGCCTTTAACAACCCTCAACACTTACCATTTATAGCATCTACACTTTAAGGCACATACACACAAATTTGGCTAAGTGTCGAACTTAGCACATAGAGTAAGCATGGGCTCAATTAAAAAGACAATGGGCTTTTTCACACAGATCAACGAATCAAGTCGGATCAGTCGCTACTAAAGCCCATTCCACTAAGGACATGTGTCACAATCTCACACACCCATGCACGCATGCCTGGATGCATACACGTGTGCACACACACGCATGCAGTGCAGGGGCTTTCAGTTAACACGCAAGACTGCTAGAGGCACCACGTCCAAGTCGCTTGAGAGGGCTTCCAGCGTCGTTCTTAATATACCACAACAGGTGCTCGTCAGTTAACGAGGTGGGACTATGTTGTCCCCCTTCCTTTAATGCAAATCAGAACTCCAGCCCCGATTCAAGTTATGTTCATCACTCTACAGCAGATCTTTACCAAGTATCTATCCAGATTTGTAGAGCTGTCATAGCTCTCTTGATTGCACCCTTCAATCACTTGATTGGAGTACAGAGACTACTTCGACACAAGCCTTAAAGTTGGCTTCACGTCATTGTTCAGCAATAGCAGCAGCTAGCATCCAACTTTGAGATTAGTCCTGATCTCTCTCTCTCTCGCCAAAGGTTCTCTTAGGGTGCCTAAAAGTATTCCATGCCTCCAAGAGTCAAGAAGGAGATACTGGGAAGCTTCAAAAGCTCTGAAAGCTCCAAAGCTTTGAGCAGCTTCTCAGAACAGTCAGAATGAAGGTTCAATTGGTTCAAATGAAAAGTTAGACCCTCTAGAGGAGTTTTAAACAACTTTAGGTGACTGAAATGAATTGATCTGAGTTAAATTTAGCTCAAAAACTCATTAGGAGCTTAATGAAACTCGCTAAGGTACATTCTAAACCCAACTATGCAGGAATTTAAAACTAATACAGATCAACTCCATTCTCTCTATAATCCTCTCTAACAAATTCCTAACAAACTCAGGAATAAGAATGAACTCCTAAATCTAAGTTCGAAAGTTCAATCTCAGGAACTCATCAAACACATCAAAACTTGAAATTGAACTATAAAACACTACTCTTCAGGCCTTTTGCCTGAACTCAGAAGTTGAGTTGTTCGTCATCACAAACTAGAGATCTCTCTACCTATCTAAAGGTTGCCGTAAACTTAGGAGGTCATAGTGAAGCTTAAGGATCTATTACTAAGGTCTGAGGGTGAAAGAATTGACATGCTCAGCTCCATTGGAGCTGGAGAAGAAGGAGATGATCAAAGAGATAAAGTTAGTGAAACTCAAATTTAAGTAATGGAAATTGATCAGTGAAACTTAACTAAGTGATCTAGAGTCTCTCAGAAGATTTCCAAGTCTATATCTCATGATTGACTTCGTCGGAGCTCGTCGAAACTCTAGTGAAGATCGGACTTATGCACCTGAGTGCGCAACTCCATGAAACTGATTAAGAACTAGATCAAAAGATTCCTGAAGATTTGATGATCATCGGAAACACATCAATTGATGCAATTAAGCATTGGATCAGAGAAATGAACTCAAAGTGTCCAAAACTAAATTCCGAGTTCGTCAGATTATTAGAAGCAATAACTCACTTAATTGAGTGGGGCAAATCGTTCCTGATATGATTATGAAGGTGTACAAGGAGCGAATTAGATGAAAGAACTCCTCTGGAGCTCTACCATTGACAACGGAATCTAGAGGTTGAGTGAATTAGGCATTTTAGTTAAATGGACTAATAGATGCAATCAAATAGGTCAGAATGGCCCCTATAATGTCAGGAATGTGATGGAGAGTCTATTTGGGTGTGATAAACATTCTGAGAGTTCACCATGGACAACAAACTTCTCAAATGAAGGTGAAGTAGGGATTAGGCAAATAGATGATTAAATGAAGGAATAAGGAAATGGAATGAGGTCGCGGAAGAGATAAGAAGATGATCAGGTGCTAATTGAAGTGAATGGAGGTACGACAAGCTGGAATTAGCTTGTCGGAGCTAGGGAAGACAAGAAGCAAACATGCATTTAACTAAACTAATCATCCTAAGTAACTAGACTAATCTATTCTAAAGTAAAAAGCTAAAGCCTAAGGTACTATTACCTGGACAAATGGGGTAGAGGACCTCCGGTAATCACTCACTAGAGTTGGAATGAAATCAGAAAGTAGTTGGAGAATCTCTGACATTAGATTGAAGGTGTTATGGTGATGGAATGATGCTCCTCCACCGTGCACCAAACGGAGTAGGGGAAGAGGGGGTGAGAGAGGTAGCTGATCCGCCTTGGAACAAGCTCAAGAAGGAGAGAGAGGGTGGTCAGAGTTAAGAGGGAATAACCTATTGCCGATCACTGTTGGGGAAGAGGGATAAGAGACCGACCCTTGACATCGGAGGGTTGGGGAGCTATTATTGACTGAGAGAAAGGTCTAGAGGGATGTATTTGGCTGTGAATGTGTCCAGGTTCATAGGAACCATTGTCGTCGTCTCCAGCGATGGTGAGGTTACCTCGCCTGAATTTGTTAGTAAACAATTCATCCAAACTGTTGGAAGGTGGTGAGATAAACTCTAAAGGCCAAGCTGAAGGAGTTTCGTCGTCAGATAGGCGGTGTTACAACCCAATTTGGTTCTGCATGGGAACTGGGTCCAACCGCATCATTATCCTAAGACCTGATCGTCCGACGAAAAATAAACCAAATCATAGCATTATCACACATGCATTATAGCAAAAACAAAATAATTAAACATCACGGCAAAAACAAATAAGTCCATGCACTAGCATTCATTCCGAGAGATAAAAAAATAGTGTACTGACATAGCCATCACGATAAATGATAACAAGATAACAAAGCTAGTAGATCCGAATCTAGATACTCACTACAACAGGGAAAGAACGTGCTACAACAGAAAAAACTACTGCTAGAGCTAAGGCTAGGCTCGGTTAGGCTTAACTCTCTCTGCAGCCATTGGAACTAGCTACTCACTCCCCTTACCTGGGTACAAATAATAAACGTCAGCAAAACGCTTAGTAGAGTAGCAGGACTACGGTAAACGTGTAAGCAAAACTTGAAAAGAAAAAGAAATAGTTCAGCTAGTATTTGATATATTATAATGGTCCGTTAACTACTTGTTATTTGATTTCCAAAGCATTCTAGTGTGGGGTCATATTTCCTCTTATTTTACATGTTCCCTGGCAAAACGATCTTGTCGTGGTATCCCTGCGATGCAAGGCGCACACATGGTGCTCTCTTGGTTAAGAGAGTACGCCGTGCCCTTTCTACACTCGAGTTACCACCCCGAGGTTATGGTCGCAGCATAGCGGTGACTATGACACATATGATAAACGCACAGAGGGTTACCATGCACTGGCACGTGGTCAGTTGTTTCTGCTAACGAATACGCTCTAAACCATACAACACAGAATTGAGCAAGGCCATGCCCTTCACAAGTTTGCGTACCCTTGCCTAACTATCTCGGTTGGCCTTATGGGCCCAACAGGAATCGGTGTAGGAAGGCAGTACCTACTCCAGGTTCCTACCCGAGGAGGTCAACTCTCTCCCAACACTATAGGATAGTCAGCTCTCCTCGATACAAGTGTACCCGAAGACCAACTCATCCCTTGCTAAGTTTCCACCAAATTGTATCTAATTCCATCTGCAATGGATAAACCAATCAGACCCAATCCAACCAGTGTACTTTTGAACCCAAACTAATTGGATCAGCATTTTAAGTAGCATATGACAAGAGGATGTCACTTTATACAATCACCCAAAGAAGGTAAATGTACTACAAAATTTATGATCTTGGATGCTATATCAATTAACAAGACGATAAACACTCCATACAAGACATCTTGGAATCGGGTAAGAGGTAAAGGAATCAAATATAAGAGAACAAAACCCACTATCCATGGCACTGCATCTAAAGAACATGAAAATCCATATGCAATTCAGATATATCTTATACAACTTGGCAAGCATTAACAATGCATAAACCTTATCCTCCTCGTCTTTTCAATTTATAATTGGAAAACAAGTTAATCCAACATATTATGCACTACAAAATGTCGGCTCTTGACATGATATGAACAGGTAAGATCACATAATTGTAACTGCTACATTATTATTTCGACTGATGCAGTAAAAACATGCAAAGGCAATCCATTAGACAACTTATTGCAAGGATCAAGGCCTGGTATTCATGATTATGTAACACAATAGCAGAAAGATAAGAAAATTGAAGGGAAACAAATTTCAAAGATCCAGTCCACCACCACCAACATTGGCCGTCAACCATGGTAAAACATAACTAAATTATGCAAGGGGTGATGAACAAGATCACTCTACCTAGGTTTCTCGGGAGATTCGCTTGCGCTCTCGGCAGTCACCTGGCAACTTCCCTCGGAACGTGTGTCCCGTGTGAGAACTAACCCTAGGTCATTTAGAAGGGATCACCCCGTCATTAGTGTCTTAAACCAATTTTTCAGTAGGCAAAACGTGCACTAACGTTGCCAAAAAGGGTATCAAAACGTAGGTAACTTAAAGGGCATTCCAATGGGTCCCTGCGTAAATCGGAGCTCGTTTAGTCACTGAATCGGCCAAATGAAGAGGACTGGTTCGCGGGAAACGGGTTAGATCGGCTCCGTTTGGGTTGGACTGCCCGAATCTCATGAGTCGGCACGCCTCGCACCTCCCTCCTCGCACGTCTCAATCTGCGCGTGCACACGCTCTGCAGACCTCGGTGCCCGTATGTTTCTTGCACCTCGTGCGCCTCGAGCCCTGTGCTGGCGAGGTTGGTCTCCCTTCTCTCCCTTGAGCGCACGCAAGGAGAGAAAAAAGAGAGATGAGGGGGTGTGCGGGAGAAAGGGTGGGGGCAGCGCCTTCTCCTCCTCACATGGCGTGCATGAGCAGGACAAGGAGAAGCGTGCCCTCTCCTCGCGTGGCGTAAGGAAGCTGGACAAGGGGAGGCGAGCGTGGTCCTCGCCCACACTCCCCCTCTCGTCTCCCAATCGAGGTGGTGTGGCGAACGAGGAAAGGTGGTGGGGCTGGTGCCGGTCTCGAGGGGGCCTGTAATGCGGGTACGGTTTAGGGTTTTAGGAGGGTGGGGTAGGGGAAATATTTGGGATTTTACCCCGGAGTGGGAAAAAAAAATTTAAAAGGACCCTCGGGGTCGTTTTAGGCGGCCAGAGTCACCGATGACCACAGGTCGTTCCAAGGAAGAAGGTGTTTATAGGGATCCATACGTAATAAATGAAGGATGTGTTTGTAATGAAAATTAAGGATTAAAATGTGAATAATTATTTTTATTAAATAAATTAATTTCTTTTTTTTTTACAACTTTTTATATAATATTATAAACATGTTAAATCATGTATTTGTGCCACGAAATTACATTTTTATCCCTTTTAACTTTATTTAATTAAGTGATTTATATTATTACTTATATTATTAACTTAGGTTATATAATACGTATAATCTTAGTTATAAATAATTGTAAGTAGCTAAGTGCTTATGTCAAAGTCCTAATTATTAAATAAATGTAGATGAATGATTATTAACTATAATTTAGATATTTTAACACATAATTTAGTTTCTTGCTATTTTTGGCTTAATAAGTAATTAACCTTGTTTTGATGTTACTTACTAGTTAATTAGTTAGGTAAAATAGTTAATATTGATGATTTAGGAGCGATAATGAGTTCCTCATCATACCCCTATATCGAAGTTTTGCTAGTTCATAGCAAAATTACCAGTGAATATGATGAATTAAACAAACACACTAGGGTGTAGAGAACATAGTTATGAATTCTCAAATTTGAATAATTAGGTTAGAAAGAGTTTTTATTTTTTTCTTTTTATGTTTTTTTTTCGGTGCATTGAGAAAGAATCCACTTGCAAAGGACTTAAAACTTGAGAATATTTCTCAAAATAGAAACTTGTGAAAAACAAACTCTCGACGAGAATTTTAAATTGAGTTAGAACATCTGATACCCGTTTCTGTAATTTGTACTCCACTCAAAACTCTAGAAATTAGAGAGGTCAAGATGGTAAATGTAACAAGACTTAAATATTGGAAATCAAATTCTAACTTAAAAATTCAACAGACATAGATTAGTCCTTAAGTTTGTGAATTCTAATTTTTATTGACTTAAGTTTTCGTAAATTAACTAAACATCCTTTATTAATCAAACTTAGAAAGTGAGTAGGACCCTTATAAATATCAGTTTATCATCATTTTTAACCCAAAAATCACATCTAGTTCCTAAATTTTCCACATTACATTATTGTATTAGGTTGCATTTAGGTAGTTCATAGTTTAAGCATGCATTGCATTGTTTTCTCCTTATTTTAGTTTTAATACACTTTATGTCATTGTCAAGGATGATCACACAGTGAAGATCACCTAAACCCTAGCAATGTGAAAGGCAGACTATCAAGAGGAAGAAGATGGAACCCATTCTAGCTGGATCTTAACTCGATCTAGTTTACCTCAGTTGGATTCCACCTTAACCCTGCTCAATTCATCTAGATCCAACTCATCCTAACTCCACTCATCTCATGGCAGCTCCATTCAACTCAGCTTAGCTACTAGTCCTCAACTAGTTAAGCTGAGTTGGCTGAAGAGTCCACAATCAGCTCAGGAAAGCTCAACACCAGCTCATGAAGACTCACCTTAGCTCAACCTAGTTGAGCCTATCTACTAAACCTAAGCTAGCTAGCTTAGCTAGCTAGAGAGTCTTCAAGAAGATCAGACCCAGCTCCCCTTAGCTCTAGAATAGTTGAGACCAGCTCAAGTCAGCTCATCGTACTTAGTTAGCTACTAGCAAAGAACTAGTTAGCTAAACTAATGGATGAGCTCACTGAAGGTCCACCTTAGCTACAAAATAGCTACATACAGACCGAGAGCAGCTCCTTTAGCTAAACCCTAGCTTTTCTTCTACTCATCTACTAGCTAAGCTAACCCTAGCTCCTCTCCACTTCACATGGCCGTCCACCTAGCTCCTTAGCTCCAACTCCTTTCTCCCTTGGCGTCGAAAAGCATAACCACCACCAACCCTTACACCTCTTCACTTTGGCTCTATTTATGGCACCTTTTCCCACCACAACCACCACCTTTAAAGATGGCGCTAATGCTCTCCTTAAATCCCAACCCTACACATCACCACAACCACCATCCATAACCTTCAAGTTGGCGCTAAGAGAGCCACTTCTAGAAGCCCTAAAGTTGGTGCCAACTTAGCGATGTCCTTCAACCCATGGACGACTATAACGACCCGATTCCCGAGTCCCTACGAGACACGAGAACCGGATCGACTCGACTAATCCCAAGACCTAGTCTTCTAACGAGGAAGTAACCAAAAGAGCAGTAAAATAAACCACATTCAACATGAAATATAACTAGCAGTAACAAAATACAGCAGTAAGAAAAAGAACTACTACAGCATGTACCACCACAACAGTAGAACAACATTTATAACATAACAAGAACTACGAGTAAAGAAAAGTACAGAGAGTAACAAAAACTACTCACTACAGTGGAACAAAAAGGGCACAAAAGAATAGTGGTAACTCTACTGGACCCTACTCGGCCCAGCGTCCTCTGCAGCTGCTGACCCTGGCTGCTCAACACCTGGTCCTAAAAAGTAACGAGTGTAACACGTCAGCGAAACGCTGAGTAGAGTGGCAGCTAAACTAAAGAAGCAGTAAAGTGTACAGTAGCTGTTTTATTTTCTTTCTTCCTTTATTTACGTCTTTCTATTGTTTCACAATTTATCTATTTCTCAGATCCTTCACTTGATCTCGAATGTTCCTCGTGGGAACGATCTTGATTGCAGTCTTTTCCGAACAGTAGTAGTAGCACGTGATGCTCTCCTGGCCGGGAGAGTCCCCCGTGGTGATCCTACTCTCAGTCAACCACCCCAAGGTCACTGACAGACGTAACGGTGACTACGGCACGCGCGATAAACGCACGGGTAGCTAACCCGCACTAGCACGCAGTCAGTCGTTTCCGTTAATGGGTGCGCCCAAAGCACAGCACGAAACCAGTATAAGGCAGAGCCCTCTCAGTAACAGGGGTCCAACCCCTCCACAGTAACCAAACAGGGGCCTTGCCCCTCCACAGTCCGCGCACCCTCGCCTGACTACCCTGGTTTGCCCAGTGGGCCTAACAAGTCGGTATAGGTGAGCTGTAACGAATGTGTGCACCAGACGTATTTTAAGACATCTGGGAGGTAGCTCAGACGTCGGACAAGACGTCTGGGATCACAACCAGACGTCTGATAAGACGTCTGGGATAGTTTCAAGACGTCTGGAAATCCGTTATTTTCGACACACGCGAGTCGCCTGCGCGCCTGAGCGCGCAGACCGCATATTCCCTCTTTTCTCTGCGGCTGCAGGTGGCCTGCCGCCTTCTCTCTCTCCTCTCCGCGCGGCGTTAAAAGGGGCGCGCCTCCCCTCCCGACTCCACCGTCTCCTTCCTGTGCGCGAGAGCGAGCGGACGCGAGGGTGGCAGCGGCGGCCGCAGCGAGCGCGGAGGTGCGGCGTGCGAGGGCGGAGCTCTGCCGTGAGGGCGAGCTCGCCGGAGCGGCTTGGCCGGCCGACGGAGGGCGCAGGGGGCGCGGAGCGACGCGGAGAGGGACTTGCTGCGGGCTGAGCAGCAGACGCGCGAGGTGCGACGCGGGCGGCGTCGCGAGCGGAGGCCGAGCAGGGTTCTGATTCTGGAAAAATTTCCAGAATCAGACGTCTGGGTTGATAGCCAGACGGCAAGGTCGACGTCTGTAAGATCATACAGACGTCTGAAAGGTGAGTTTCCGCTTTCTTCTTCCTTCTTGTCGACTGACCGTACTGAGGGAGGGGGGGTTGGCTGTGCGCAGGTTCGCTGATTCGCCATCCTTTGCGAATCAGACGTCTGGAAGTTGTACCAGACGGCGGGAGTGACCTCCAGACGTCCGGAGGGACCATCGGACGTCTGGGATCTAGGCAGACGTCCCCGCAGACTTCTGGACGTCTGGGAAACCACGCTGAACAGGTAATTCTCTGATCCACTTTTTAAGACGTCTGGAAGGAGTTCCAGACGTCTGATTTTGCACAGTATCGTCTTTTTCGACCCGTTTAGGGCCCGTTCGGGCTCCGTTTTCCGCGATTCGAGTTGCGTTCTCTTCAGAATTAATTCCTCTACTCATCTACAGTAGCTATACACTGTTTTGAGACACTCCTTGTGTTTGATCCTTGTGACAGGATCTTGTTCAGTTGCAGTCTTGAGAGTCGCGGAGGCACGCGGGATTCCCGATCACGCCCCCATTACTCCCGTTGTACCTGGTAGAGTGGCTTAAGTTATTAATAAAAATCTGTTAAAGTATGAAACCATAACTACAATCTAGGACATTGCATGAATCCTAGGAATGAGAAATGTATGGAATGATAGCTCCTAGGTGATGCATGAATCCTAGGGCTGGAAAACTAGTTGTATGCTAGATCCTAGGATGTGGCATGAATCTTAGGATGGAAAAACTAGTGGAATGTATAATACTACAGTCTTGGAAAAATGGAAAAGAATATAAAGTTGCCTGTAATTTGAATTAACAGCTGCCTGTTATGAATAAAGAAACATGTTTGAGATCATGGATTTTGAGAACGTGAATCTGGAAAGTGAAACATATGATGTTCTGAGATAAAGAGCTGGAACCCTATGGGGAATTAGGAGTGGAACTCCTGGAAAGAAAAAGGAATGGAACTGAGATGTAGTTTGTACTGTCTCTTGGGTACGCAGTACCAAGGGAAGTACCTGTACCTGTTTAGTGCAGAGTGGGGCCAGCCGCCCCAGGGACCCGGGGTTAGGATTGGCCGCTCTGTACCGACTTGTTGGCCCTCGTGTACGTAGTACCGAGGAGAGCTAGTAGTGTTAGGAGAGTACTAGCTACCCCACGGGCCCTGGGGTTCTACTAGCCTCCTTCACCGACTTGTTAGGCCCACTAGGGCAAACCAGGGTAGTCAGGCGAGGGTGCGCGGACTGTGGAGGGGCAAGGCCCCGGTTTGGTTACTGTGGAGGGGTTGGACCCCTGTTACTGAGAGGGCTCTGCCCTGGTTCCGTGCTGTGCTTTGGGCGCACCCGTTAACGGAAACGACTGACCGCGTGCTAGTGCGGGCTAGCTACCTGTGCGTTTATCGCGCGTGCCGTAGTCACCGTTACGTCTGTCAGTGACCTTGGGGTGGTTGACTGAGGGTAGGATCACCACGGGGGACTCTCCCGGCCAGGAGAGCACCACGTGCTACTTCTACTTTTGGAAAAGACTACAATCAAGATCATTCCCACGAGGACATTCGAGATCAAGTAAAGAATCTGAGAAATAAATGAAATAGTGAGAAAAATTGAAAGATGTGAATAAAGGAAGTAATAGAACATAACAGCTACTGCACACTCTATTGTTGCCTTTAGTTAGTTTGCCACTCTACTCAGCGTTTTGCTGACGTGTTACACTCGTTACCTTTTTCAGGACCAGGTGTTGAGCAGCCAGGGTCGGCGGCTGCAGAGGACGCTGGGCCGAGTAGGGTCCAGTAGAGTTACCACAGCCTTTTGTACCCCTTTTGTTTCTGTTCTAGTGAGTAGTTTTTGTTTCCGCTGTACCTTCTTTACCTGCAGTTCTTGTTATATGATAAATGTTGTTTTACTGTTGTGGTGGTACCTACTGTAGTAGTTTCTTTCCTTACTGCTGTACTTTCTTACTGTTAGTTATATTCATGCTGAATGTGATTTATTTTACTGTCTTTTGGTTACTTCCTCGTTGGACGACTAGGTCTTGGGATTAGTCGAGTCGGTCCGGTTCTCGTGTCTCGTAGGGACTCAGGAACCGGGTCGTTACATGAGCTAGCAGAACCCCGGGGCCCGTGGGGTAGCTAGTACTCGCCCTACACTAATAGCTCTCCTCGGTACTGTGTACAGGAGGGCCAAGAGTCGGTACAAAGTGGCCAGACCTAACCCCGGGTCCCTGGGGCGGCTGGCTCCGCTCTGCACTAAGCAGGTAACAGGTGCTTCCCCTGGTATTACATACCCAAGAGACAACACACCTCCACATCTTTCCTTCTCGGTTCCATTTCATTCTCTTTCCAGGAGTTCTACTCCTAACTCCCCGTAGGGTTCCAGCTCTTTTAACTCAACACATTCAGGTTTCACCATTTCCAGTTTCATGTCCATACAACCCATATTCTCAATCATGTTCATTTATTCATAACAGGCAGCTATTATTTCCTTTCCACATTTTCCAAGACTACAATATGTATATTCATTTCGCTAGTTTTCCAGTCCTAGGATTCATGCCGTACCCTAGGATCTATCATTCAATCTAGTTTCCAACCCTAGGATTCATGCAATACCCTAGGATCTATCATTCAATCTGGTTTCTCATTCCTAGGATTCATGCAATGCCCTAGGTTCTATTAATTATTCCATAAGTGTAACAAATTATGTTAATAATTTCTAAAGCCACTCTACCAGCTACAACGGAAGTACTGGGGGCGTGGTCGGAAATCCCGTGCGCCTCCGCAACCCCCGAGACTGCAAAGGAACAGGGTCCTAACACAAGGATCAAACATAAGGAGTTTCTCAGAAGAGTATATAATTACTGGAAACGGGTAGAGGATCTTATTCCGGAAAGAATGCAACTCGAAACGTGGAAAACGGACTCCGAACGAACCCTAAACGGGTCGAAAACGACGAAACAATCCAAAATCAGACGTCTGGAACCTCTTCCAGACGTCTTAAAAAGTGGGTCAGATGGTACCTTTGTCCTGTGTAGTCTCTCAGACGTCCAGAAGCCTGCGGGGGCGTCTGGCCTAGTTCTCAGACGTCCGATGGTCACCCCGGACGTCTGGAAGTCGTTCCCGTCGTCTGGCACTGCAGCCAGACGTCTGATTCGCGTTGAATGCGAATCTCAGAACCTGCACGTACCCACTCATCGTTCTCAGTACGGACGGTTGCAGAAAAGGACGAAGGACGAAAAAAATAACTTACTTGCCAGACGTCTTCACCGTCGTCTGGTTGGAAGCCCAGACGTCTGATTCTGGAAAAATTTCCAGAATTAGAGCTCTGCTCACTCTCCGCCCGCGACGCACGGCCGCACCGCGCCTCGTCTGCCTACTGCTCGAGCTGCAGCAGCCCTCCAGCGTCACTCCACGCCCGCTGCTCCCCCGCCGGCCGGCTCGACCTGCCCCGGCAAGCTCGAGCCCTCACGATCGAGCGTCTCCTCCCTCGCGCGACACCTCCTCCCGCAACTCGCTGCGGCTGCCGCTGCCGCCGCTCGCTCTTGCACTGGCTGGAAGAAGAAGAAGGGAGCGGAGGAGATGAGAGTGAGGGAGAGGGCGAGGGCCCTTTTAAAGCCGCGCGGGGAGAGAGAGCGAGAGAGAGGGGCGCAGCCTGCGCCCGCAGGAGGAGAGGGAAAAAGGAGCGCATCTGCAGGTCTGCGCGCACAGGCGCGAAGACGAAATCCACCGTGCCGCGGAAACTAAATCCCAGACGTCTGGAAGGGGTTCCAGATGTTTGGGCCACCTCCCAGATGTCTTAAAAGACGTTTTGAAGACGCGTTCGTAACAACGACCACCAAGGGTAGCCTTCAACCCATAACCACCACCCTTAGCATCCCTTATTTTGGCGCCAACATTCCTAAGCCCTAGATCCCTTAACCATCATCCCAAGAACCCATCCTAACCCTCCATCTACTGCACACCAACCCCCCTCTTCCACCCTATAAATACACCACTAACCACCATAAATCAACCATCCTTGGCTACAATTTACTCTACCCATATACACCATATAATCGACCATAGGAAGGAGAGGAGAGAAGAAGGTTAAGGAGGATCCCTTGCCTCCTTAGTGACTTCTACTTCTTCCCTTCTTCCTTGGTCAAAGACAAGGAGCAACCTTAGTGGAGGACAGCTAGGCATAGAGAAGAGAGGGTGTGGACGTCCACCCTTGGAAGAGACAAAGAGGAGCATCTTGAAGCATCATTAAATAGAGAAGCAAAGGAGGATCTTCTTCGAATACGGGAGCAGCCGTGTTTGGAGCGAAGGCCCTTCCAAGCTTCATTTGGAGGATTTTTCTATCTTCTTATCTCACCCTTTTGAATTAGCTTTTATTTTATAATCATGACCTTTCTTTTACTTGTGACTCTACATGTTTTAGCAATACAAAAGCAAGCTCACCTTTCAATTTTGTGTTTTCATTTAAGTAGCTTATTCTTTTCTTTAGTTCACCCACTTTACTCCTCTAATTACCTTAGGCGCACTTGCCTAAGGTGAGCTTAGAGAGGTAGTTTTTATTTTGTCACTTAGGCGTAGTTACTTTCACCATCTTGTTGTCCAGATTACTTCTTTAAAACCCTAAAAATTACAAAGCCAAACATGCAAAAAGATTGGAGATTTGAGAGAGTGAGCGAGAGAGTTGATTTATTGACTAAAGTTGCCTCATTGGACAACCCTAGATATTCTGCCATTTAGGTTTTACAAATTTAAAAGACGATCAAGATTTACGTGTTATGACTTTAAAATCCACTTTTATAAATTGTGTATTTCTTGCATCAGACCCTTAATCCAACCAACCCACAGTGTCAAGGATGAACTTCTAGACCTAGGGTTTTGTCAATCTATCTCGTTTAGGCCTCAACTACTAGCTTTCAAAACTTGATTTCTTAGGCTTCACTTCTCACTCAAGGTTGAGTAGCTATTGTTATGACTCGATTCCCGAATCCCTACAGGACAAGAGATCGGCCCGACTTGACTGATCCCAAGACCCAGTCATCCAACAAGAAATAACCAAAAAAGCAGGAAAGTAAACCACATTCACTATGCTGTGTAACTAACAGTAAAAAGTATAAGCAGTAAGGAAAGAAAAGCTGCTACAGTACATATCACCACTACGACAGTAAAACAGAAACAAGGTATAGAAACGTAAATGAAACAAGTGTCTGAAACTCATTACAGCAAAAAGTACTACAACAAGAAGGCTACTGCTACTGGGCTCTACTGGGCCCAGCACTCTCTGCCGCCGGAGACTCAGGCTGCTCAACACCTGGACCTGAAAAAGGTTATGAGTAACAAAGTCAGCGAACGCTGAGTAGAGTAGTAACCAACTCATTAAAGCAGTAAAAGTGAACAGGTAACTGTCTATTCCAAATTCTTTGTTTTTCAAGTTATTTCTTTTCACCCATTGGTTTATTTTTTAGGTCTTTTTCTTGATCTCGAATGTTCCTCATGGGAACGATCTTGATTGTAGTCTTTTCTGAAGAGTAGAAGGCGCACGTGATGCTCTCCTGGCCGGGAGAGTCCCCCATGGTAATCCTACACCCAGTCAACCACTCCAAGGTCACGGACAGACGTAGTGGTGACTACGACACGCACGATAAGTGCATGGGTAGTTACCTCGCACTGGCACGCAATCAGTCATTTCCGCTAATGGGTACGCTCAAAGTACAGCACGGAATAGTATAGGGCCTAGCCCTCTCAATAACAGGGATTTAACCCCTCAGAACCAAACAGGGGTCTCACCCCTCCACAGTTCACGCACCCTCGTCTGACTACCCTAGTTTGCCCAGTGGGCCTAACAAGTCGATGTAGGGTGGTTAGCTGAACCCCGGGCCCCGTGGGGTGACTATCTCTCTCCCTACACTAGTAGCTCTCCCCGGTACAGTATACGCGAGGGCCAAGAAGTAGGTGCAGAGTGGCTAATCCTAACCCCGGGTCCCAACCCAAGGGTGGCTAACTCCGCTCTACACTATACAGGGGGCAGTTGCTCTCCTTGGTACCACGTACTCAAGGGCCAGCACACTTCTCCACTCACATTTCCAGATCCATTCCATTTATTTCTAGGAGCTCTACTCTTAATTCCCCATAGGGTTCATGCTCATATTTCTCATGCCATTCCATACCAGGTTTCATCATTCACATTTCCATTCTCAGGTTATACACATGTAGCTCGTATTTCTATCATTTAACGTATACAACAAGTAATGTCACTTGTAACTGTTTAACTAGCACAGGTAATTCATATTTCACAGGCAGCTCTTGTTCATTAACAGGCAGTTGTTATCATTTCTATTTATTCATTCAAGGCTACAAATCAAGCATGCATACAGACATTTCAAGTAACTTCTCATCTTAGGATTCATGCCATATCCTAGGTTCTAGTTATTCAATCCACACATGCAATCAGGTTTATAATTAAATTAGGGAAAGCCACTCTACCAAACAACCCAAGAGTATTGGGGGCTCGAACGGCAGGCTCGCGTGCCTCAGCAAGCCCCGAACCCGCAACAGAACGAAGTCCTATAACAAGGAACAATCACAATGGAACATTCAGAATAGTATAGAAAGCCTTATATCAAGTAGAGGAACTCATAAGGAAAATACCGATATTTTGTTTACGTAAAATGGACCTCAAACAGACCCTAAATAGGTCAAAAATAGGGTTACAGACCCAAATCAGACGTCTGGCACAAGGTCCAGATGTCTTAAAAGTAGACAGGAACTCACCTTAGGCTCTGCGTCAACCCTAGACAGCCAGAAACCCTTCTAGACCGTTTGGACCCAGCTTCAGACGTTCGCCCTCCTCTTCGGACGTCTGGAGTGCTTCCAGCCATCTGGTAAGCTATCCAGACGTCTAAAACGTGTGGGAGGGTGTAAAGACCCGTTCTGTCCTGAGCCTTTTAAGACGTCTGGACTGTCGGTCAGACGTCTGGATACATTCCCAGACGTCTGGAAATCGAAATTTTTGGGTACGAGCTTCGCATCTGCGCACGGGCTGCGTGCAGACAATACGCTTCTTCTCTCTCCTTCCCCCTTCTCTCCTCCACCTAAACCCTAACGCACCTCTTTATAAACCCCAGTTCTCCTCTCTCGTTCTCCCCACTCCATAGCCACCTTCTTCCCTTCATCTCCACCACAGTGAGAGGAGCGAGCGCGAGAGCGGCGACGAGGAGGAGAGGCGGCATGAGGAGAGGAGGGGGAGCTTGAGCTTGCAAGCTCGTGTGGGAGCTCGCCGGAGGGCACACGGCCAAAGCGACGCGTGCGGGAGGAGAGCATCAGGGGAGTCATCCCCGACACTGCTACAGCCGGAGCTGCAAGCGAGGAGGCGAGGCGCGGCTGCGCATGGCGAGGGCGAGCAGGAGGAGGTTCTGGTTCTGGGCTTTTCCCAGAATCAGACATCTGGAGTGACGTCCAGACGACGGAGTGGATGTCTGGAGGCGACTCCAAACGTCTGAAGACGGATCTTCGCGAAGGTACGTTCCCTTTACTGATACGGCCATGCAGGCCACTCCTCAACTACACTTTGCATGGCTAAGTTTAGGAGTTTGCTGTCGTGTGCAGGATTTGCTTTGAGAAGGCACGGGACACACCCTCCCACACATTTTAGACGTTTGGGCAGCTTACCAGACGGCTAGAAGCACTCCCAAACGTCCGAAGAGGTCGGATGTCTGGAGCTGGGTTCAGATAGTCCAGAAGAGGTCCTGGACGTCCGAAGTCGACGTAGAGCCTGAGGTGCATTTCTGGTCACTTTTAAGACGTCTGGACATTGTGCCAGACGTCTGATTTGAGTCAGTAACACTATTTTTGACCCGTTTAGGGTCCATTTGAGGTCTGTTTTACGTAAATAAGATATCGGTGTTTTCCTTATGAGTTCCTCTACCTGTTAGAAGACTTTCTATAATGTTCTGAATGTTCCATTGTGATTGTTCCTTGTTATAGGACTTCGTTCCATTACGAGTTCGGGGCTTGCTGAGTCACGTAAGCCTACCGTTCGAGCCCCCAATACTCTTGGGTTGTCTGGTTGAGTGGTTTCCCCTAATTTAATTATGAATCTGAATGCATGTGTGGAATGAATGATTAGAACCTAGGATATGTCATGAACCCTAGGACGAGAAGTACTTGAAATGTCTGTATGCATGATTGAATTGCAGTCTTGAATGAGTAGATGGAAATGTTAACAACTGCCTGTTAATAAACAAGAGTTGCCTATGAAATATGAATTACTTGTGCTAGTTAAACAGTTGCATGTGACGTTACCTTTTGTATACGTTAAACTATAGAATATGAGCTGCATGTGTATAACCTGAGAATGGAAATGTAAATGATAGAAAAATGAGCTGCATGTGTATAACTTGAGAATGGAAATGTGAATGATGAAACCTGCTATGGAATGGCATGAGAAATATGAGCATGAACCCTACAGGGAATTAGGAGTAGAGCTCCTGAAAATAAATGAAATGGATCTAGAAATGTGAGTGGGGAAGTGTGCTGGCCCTTGAGTACGTAGTACCAAGGAGAGCGACTGTCCTCTGTTTAGTGTAGAGCAGAGGTAGTAGCCCTTGGGTTGGGATCCTGGGTTAGGATTGGCCACTCTGCACCGACTTTTTGGCCCTCGCGTACACTGTACCGGGGAGAGCTACTAGTGTAGGGAGAGAGTTAGCCACCCCACAGGACTCGAGATTCAGCTAGCCACCCTACACCGACTTGTTAAGCCCATTGGGCAAACCAGGGTAGTCAAGCGAGAGTGCGAGGACTGTGGAGGGGCGAGACCCCTATTTGGTTCTTAGGGGCTAGACCCCTTCTACTGAGAGCGCTAGGCCCTATATTGTTCAGTGCTGTACTTTAAGCGCACCCATTAGTGGAAACGACTGACCGCGTGCCAATGCGGGGTAGGTACCCGTGCGCTTATTGCGCATGCCGTAGTCACCGTTACGTCTGTCTGTGACCTTGGGGTGGTTGACTGGGTGTAGGATCATCACGGGAGACTCTCCCAGCCAGGAGAGCACCACGTGTGCCTTCTACTCTTCGGAAAAGACTGCAATTAAGATCGTTCCCATGAGGAACATTCGAAATCAAGAAAGAGATTTGAAACGATATAAACCAATGGGTGAAAAGGAATAACTTGTAAATTAAAGAATTGGAATAGCTAGTTTACCTGTTAGCTTTACTGCTTTAGTTAGTTGGTTGCCACTCTACTTAGCGTTCGTTGACTGTGTTTACTCATAACCCTTTTCAGGTCTAGGTGTTGAGTAGCCCGAGTCTCCGGCTGCAGAAGGTGCTAGGCCCAGTAGAGCCCTGTAGCTGTAGCTTTTTTGTTGTCGTACTTTTGTTGTAGTGAGTTCAGACTCTTGTACCTTTATATTTCTGTACCTTTTCCTTTATGTACTTTGTTACTGTTTTACTGTTGTGGTGGTGATATGTACTGTAGCAGCTTTTCTTTTCTTATTACTTGTACTTCTTTTTACTGTTAGTTACATAGCATAGTGAATATGGTTTACTTTCCTACTTTTTGGTTATTTCTTGTTGGACGACTGGGTCTTAGGATCAATCGAGTCGGGTCGGTCTCATGTCCTGTAGGGATTTGGGAACAGGGTCGTAACAAGATGGTATCAATGCAAGGTCGTCCCGAGAAATGAACCAACTAGCTTGAGAATAACCAATTCACGTGCATGTAACTAGAGTAACCACCACAACGTACCTTTTGACATCTGTTCTGAGGTTCTTTTCCTGATGTCCGTTAGAGTTGACATCTTTTTGTTCTGTTTTTTGCGTCTCCTTGCAGGAGATGCCTCGACGTGGAGTCCTTGAGGCAGGCCATGGATGAGGTCGGAGGGGCGGACGTGCTGGGCCTGAGGTTTCAGTGGACCAGCCACTTCTTCCAAGCATTCAGGCCCAGGACCTCGCCCAGTTGATACGAGAGATAGTACAAGAGGAGCTCCACCTGCCTCCACGAGTGCCTCTCCCTGGGGACGTGGAGGGGGAGTCCTCTGTGGGACTACGAGACCAACGTAGTGCTGGACGTGGGGGAGGAGGTGGTCCTTCACTACCCCCACCGCACTCTGACACTTCCGAGCATGAGCCCTCCCTGCCTGGGAGCGTGCCCGTTTCCCTACTACAGTGACACTACGAGCCTTTCGGATAGTTCCGAAAGTTGAAGCCCCCCTCCTTCAAGGGGGATGAGGACCTGACTGAGGCGAAGGACTGGTTGGAGTAGATCGAGAAGGTGTTTGACACCCTTCTCCCCCTTGTGGAGTGCTGCGTGGCCTTTGCCAAGTACCAGCTAAAGAGAGTGGCACACAAGTGGTGGAGGGTAGTCAGAGGCTAGGATAGGGCAGAGCCGACATGGGACCAGTTTGTGACCCTCTTCTGCAAGAAGTACTTCCTGCAGACGTGGCAGGATCAGAGGAGGCAGGAGTTCCACACTCTCCGCCAGGGGACGATGACTGTTAGCGCATATCGTACACGTTTTCTGGAGCTGTCACGTTTCACTGCGACAGCTGTGGCTACTGAGGAGGAGTGCCTGTGGAGGTTCATTGAGGGGCTTCAGCCTGCCATTCGGGGGTATGTCAAACCCCTGAAGCTACCCATGTTCTCAAGAGTGGTGGAGGCAGCTATGACGTATGAAGAGACCAACCTGGCCGCACGTGACACTGACAGTGGACAGAAGAGGCCCTACCAGCCAGAGAACTCATAGGGCCGACGGGAGAGGAGTCACGCGGCGCCCGTAGGAGAGCCATCTCGCTTTGCGGGGCTGTCAGTGGCCTTTGGGGGCCCTCGACAGGGGCCAGCTGTCAGCACTGGACCCCCGCCCAGCCGTCAGTAGGGACTTACCGAGGAAGGGAGTCGAGTCCCCCTCTGCTACCAGTGTGGCCAACCGGGCCACATCAGGAGGGACTGCCCGTCTAGGGCCGGAGCATAGCAGATGCTCCCTGCACCGAGCGTTGGAGGCTGAGCAGGTGGCCGTGGTTCCCATGCGCGTGGGGAGGGCAGCAGTCGTGGGGAGGGTACCGACCAGCGGCTACCCATCCGACACAGAGTGTGGCTGCTTTTTCCGCACCGAGAGATGAAGGGCATATCAATGCCCTGACACACAGAGACGCCAAAGCATCGGGTTCAGTGGTGGCAGGTATGGTTACAGTTTCCAGTAGATTAGTTTACATACTTTTTGATTCCGGTGCCACGCACTCGTTGTTGCTGCGAGTTTTGCTGTCAGTTTGGGACAGGACTGTGTGTTGTTAGAGGATCCTTTTGTGATCAGAGGCCCGGGTGGTTAGCTGTTTGTAGCTGAGGAGGTCTATACAGATTGTGAGGTTAGTGTTGGGGGACACAGCCTCCCCGCTGACCTGATTGTGATACCGATGGAGGATTTTGGCGTGATTCTAGGGATGGATTGGCTGTTCGCTTACCACGCCTTGGTGGACTATTTTGAGAGGAAGATCATCTTTTTCATACCGGAGATGCTGTCTTTTGAGTTTCATGGACAGCCGGTGGACGGAGGCTTCAGGTGCATTTCTGCACTTCGGGCGCCGAGACTTTTGGGCTAAGGGTGTGAGGGCTTTCTGGCTTGTGTAGTGGCAGAGCCCAGCCCCATGGCAGACTTTCAGAGCATCCCGATGGTTAGAGAGTACCCCGACGTGTTTCCAGAGGAGCTGCCAGGACTACCGCCTGAGTGTGAGATCGAGTTTGAGATCTCACTGGTGTCGGGGACTAGCCTTATTTCTACAGCACCTTACAGGATGGCACCACTTGAGCTGCAAGAGCTTAAGTCCCAGTTGCAGGACCTATTGGAGAAGGGCTTTGTGAGGCCCAGTGCATCCCCATGGGGAGCCCCAGTGTTATTTGTGAAGAAGAAGGATGGTACCCTACACCTTTGTGTGGACTACAGACAACTGAATAGGGTCACCATCAAGAACAGGTATCCGCTGCCGAGGATTGATAATTTGTCGACCAAGTGTGAGGTGCCACGGTATTCTCCAAGATAGATTTGAGATCCGGCTACCACTAGTTGAGGATCAGGGAGACCGACGTCTCCAAGACAGCTTTCTGCACTCGGTATGGATATTACGAGTTTTTGGTCATGCCATTTGGGCTAACCAACTGTTAAGACCCGAAGACATCAAACACTTTTAAGACATCTGGGAGTTGGTCTAGACGTCTGGTCAGACGTCTGGACGCCTTCCTAGATGTCTGGAAATAAATTTTTACGTGCGTACAATTGCGAGTCTGCACGCGTGCGCGCGCAGATTTAACCCGCCGACTTGCAGGCGCTTTTTCTTTCCCCCCGATGCCTTCAAATACCCCTCTCGCCTCTCCCCTCTCCCTCGTTCTCCACCCTACCATCTTCCCCTTCCTCCAGTGCGAACGTGAGAGTGGGCAGCAGCTGCTGCCGGTTGCGTGTGGAGAGGAGGAGGTGCAGCGAGAGGGGAGAAGAGGATGAGCGTGTGAGGAAGAGCGAGCGAGCTTGCCGGAGCAGCTTGGGGCTGGCCGACAGGCACGTAGCGGGAGCGTGGTGTTGGGGAGGTTACCCCGATGCTACTGTAGCTCAGGCAGTAGGCGGGCGAGTGCGGTGCGGCCGTGTGCAGCAGGAAGAAGGCGAGGAGGTTCTGATTCTGGGAAATTTTCCCAGAATAAGACGTCTGGACCTACGCCCAAACGACACGGGCGATGTCTGGAGGGAGATCCAGACGTCTGAAAGGTATGATATTTCTCATCTTCCTCCTTTTTGCGGATACGGCCATGCAGGCCGATCCGTCGAAGGCTGAGACGTGTCGTGATGAGGAGGCTTTCGTCGCGCGTGCAAGTTTCGTTTCGGGAAGGCGCAAGGACACGTCCTCCCACACAGATCAGCCGTCTGGGCACAGCACCAGACGGCGGAGAGCATCTCCAGACGTTCAAAAAGGTGGTCAGACGTCTGGAACTAGGTCCAAACGGTTCAGCGGGATCCTGGACGTCTGAAGAGCAGCGCAGAGTGAGGTATGACCTGGACCCCTTTTTAAGACGTCTGGAAGATGTTCCAGATGTCTGATTTGAGTCAAAGTTGTCGTTTTTGTCCCGTTTAGGGTCCGAATTCCGCGTTTAAGATTCTGTTCTTCTCAGAATTAGTTCCTCTACTTGTTTAAAATACTTGTATCCTATTCTAAGTGGTTCCTTGTGATTAATTCTTATGTTAGGACCTCGTTCTGTTGCGGCTTTGGGGGTTGCGAAGGCATGTGGACCTGCCGATCACGCCTCCATTACTCCCAGTTTTGCGGGTAGAGTGCCTCCCCTTAGTTATTTACCAACATTAATGCATCTCTGAGATGAATGATACTTCCTAGGGTATGGCATGAATCCTAGGACCTGAAAACTAGATTGAATGATAGATCCTAGGGTATGGCATGAATCCTAGGGCTTGGAAACTAGATTGAATGATAGATCCTAGGGTGTGGCATGAATCCTAGGAACAGAAACACTGAACGAATGTCTTGAATACTCAAATTGCAGTATTGGATAAGTAGATAGAATAATGATAATTGCCTGTAATTGGATAACAGCTGCCTGTGAAATGTAGAATACTGTTGCTAGTAACTGCTACATGTAATTCCTGTTATTGGAAACTAAAATTGAGCTGCTTGTTTATAAATGGATATTAAATGTTGGAAACACGAGCTATATGCGAATGAAACTGAAATGATGAAACCTAGTATGGCTTGGCTTGAGAAATATGAGTATGAGCCCTACGGGGAATTTGGAGTAGAGCTCCTGGAAGATAAATAGAATGGAATTGGGGAAGTGAGTTGGCCCTTGAGTATGGAGTACCAAGGAGAGCGACTGTCCCCCTGTTTAGTGCAGAGTGGAGCTAGCCGCCCCAGGGACCCGGGGTTAGGTCTAGCCACTTTGTATCGACTTTTGGCTCTCGTGTACACAGTACCGGGGAGAGCTACTAGTGTAGGGAGAGAGCTAGCCACCCCACGGGCCTCGGGGTTCAGCTAGCTATCCTACACCGACTTGTTAGGTCCTCTGGGCAAACCAGGGTAGTCAGGCGAGGGTGCGCGAACTGTGGAGGGGCAAGACCCCTGTCTGGTTACTATGGAGGGGCTGGACCCCTATTACTGAGAGGGCTCTACCCTATATTGGTTCCGTGCTGTGCTTTGGGCACACTTGTTAACGGAAACGACTGACCACGTGCCAGTGCGGGGTAGATACCCGTGCGTTTATCGTGCGTGCTGTAGTCACCGTTACGTCTGTCAATGACCTTGGGATGGTTGACTAAGGGTAGGACCACCACGGGGGACTCCCCCGACCAGGAGAGCACCATGTGTTACTTCTACTTTTCGGAAAAGACTGCAATCAAGATCGTTCCCACGAGGAACATTCGAGATCAAGAGAAAGATCTGAGAAATAATTCAAGAAAGAGTAAATAGAGGAATAAAGAAAGAAATTAAAAACAATAGCTACTTGTCCACTTTTACTGTTTTCTTAGCTAGCTGGTTGCCACTCTACTCAGCGTTTCGCTGACGTGTCACATTTGTCACCTTTTTCAGGACCAGGTGTTGAGCAGCCAGTGCCTGCAGCTACGGAGGGTGCTGGGCCTAGTAGAGCCCAGTAGTTGTGCTTTTGTTGTACCGTATTTCTGTAGTAGTAAGTATTTCTGTTTCACCTTGTACTCTTTTATTGAAATCTTCATATTTCTGTACCTATTTTTAATTCTCTTATGTTGTGGTGGTATGTACTGTAGTAGTTCTTTTCTTTACTGCTGTACTTTTGTTACTGTTAGTTACATGCATAGTGAATGTGGTTTATTTTACTGCTTTTTAGTTACTTTCTTGTTGGACGACTGAGTCTTGGGATCAGTCAAGTCGGTCCGATTCTCGTGTTCTGTAGGGATTCGGGAACCGGGTCGTAACACCAACGCCCCTGCTGCCTTCATGGATTTGATGAACCGGGTGTTCAGACCGTATCTGGATCAGTTTGTGGTGGTATTTATTGATTATGTGCTCATTTACTTGCAGGATCAGACATAGCATGGACAACACTTGCGGATTGTTTAGACACATTGAGACGACGTAGGCTGTATGCCAAATACAGCAAGTGGGAGTTCTGGTTGAGGCAAGTGACCTTCTTAGGTCATGTGATTTGAGGGGATGGCTTGCCTGTGGATCCAGCCAAGGTAGAGGCAGTACTCAGGTGGGGGAGGCCACGTATAGTGACAGAGATTCGTAGTTTCTTGGGACTGGCAAGTTACTACCTGTGGTTTATCAGGGGTTTCTCGCAGATAGCGTGTCCTATGACTCAGTTGACCCGGAAGGACGTGTCATTTAGTTGGACAGACGCTTGTGAGGCGTGTTTTCAGGAGTTGAAGGAGAGGCTGACTTCGGCTCCTATGCTTACCATCCCAGACAGTAGTGGCGGTTTCGTTGTCTACACAGACGCTTCGTTGCAGGGGTTAGGGGATGTGCTCATGCGGCGGGGTCACGTTGTCGCTTACGCTTCGCGACAACTGAAGCCCCATGAGCATAGCTACCCTACCCACGATTTAGAGCTGGTAGCTATTGTTTTCGCGCTGAAGACATGGAGCCACTACATTTACGGTGAGACATTTGAGATATTCACGGATCATAAGAGCCTCAGGTATTTATTTGATCAGTAGGAGCTTAACATGAGACAGAGACGTTGGTTAGAGCTCTTGAAGACCTATGATTGCAGCATCTCTTACCATCTGGGGAAGGCCAAAGTGGTAGCTAACGCCTTGAGCTGGAAGGCGCCCGCCCATTTGGCCAGTTTACAAGCACAGAGTTGGAGACTTATGGAGGAGTTGGGCAGTTGGCGACCCTTAGAGTTACAAGGGCATTGTGGGGCAGTGATAGTGACACGGTAGACGAGACCAGAGCTGATAGACCGCATCATTACAGGACAAATGACAGATCCGTACCTGCAGTCGTTGCGAGACAGAGTACTGTCAGGGGACCCAGGAGACTTCTCCTTTACAGACGAGGTGCTGCGTTTGAGGGGACGTTTGTGTGTTCTCAGGTACGAGGAGTTGTTGAGAGAGCTCCTGACTGAGGCACACAGGTCCAGGTTCACCATACATCCCGGGAACACGAAGATGTACCATGATATGAGATGTGACTTTTGGTGGAGAGAGATGAAGCAGGATGTAGGTGAGTTTGTGCAGCAGAACCAGAACCTCTTCGTGTTCTCCCTCGCCGCGCGCAGCCGCGGCCTCGCCTCCTTGCCTGCAGCTCTGGCTACAGCAGTGTTGGGGACGACTTCCCCGACATACTCCTCCTCCTCTCGCACGTGCCGCTCCAGCCGTGCGCCCTCCGGTGAGCTCCCACGAGCTCGCGAGCTCAGCTCTTCCTCCTCTCCTCACTCCGCCTCTCCTCGTCGCCGCTCTCGCACTCTCTCTCGCACTTGCTCCTCTCGCTGGGGTGGAGAGGAAGAGAAGAAGGTGGCTAGCAGTGGTGTAGTGGGGAAGAGAGGGAGGGGGAGAGGGGTTTTTATAGAGCTCGTTAGGGTTTGGAAGAAGGAGAGAGGAGGGGTAATGTCTGCGTGCAACACGTGCGTAGATGCAAAGACTCGTACCAAAATTTTGATTTCCAGACATCTGAGAAGGGGTCTAAACGTCTGACCGACAGTCCGGACATCTTAAAAGGCTCAGGACAGAACGGATCTTTACAGCTATGAAGTTAAAATGTCCATGCAAATGAAGTAGATTCATCCTACAGGCATCCGAAGTTGCAAAAATCCAAACCTCAAGACATCAAGATCTTAATTCAGATCATCCTAACTTAAGCCTTTGGCCTGGTCTTAGTCAGACTTAGTTGCTTTCTCCTCATTAGTTTTTATCCCGAGGTCAACACTCAAGGTGTATATTTTCTCAGTTGAACCACTAGGTCTCTTATTCCTAGTTCTTATCTCCCTATTTTTCTAATCCATTTTCTATTGGTTAAACACCCATTTGCATTAAGGTGTTCTTTATTGGATGGAGGATGGTAGCATCCATTTATAGCAAGATGCTTTATTTGGTGGATAACTGCATAAGCACCCAATTGTACCGAGGTGCATTATTGCAGGATGTAATATATTATTTTATCTCCTTTTCATTTTTCTTATTGCTAAGTAAAAACTCCAAATCTTTTTTCTAGGTGAGTAGCACATCCTTCATCCTTTCAAGAGTCGCCCTGCAAAAATCCTTACGGTAAAAAGGATACAAAATTGATCTCTCTGGTTTCTTTGTTTTCGTAGTCTCAAATGCTGTAAGTCAATTCTATTCTGTGTGAAATTTGGATACTTAGGTTACTTAGCTTGCTTGCAAACTAGAGAGTGGACAGCAAAGCCCTTTACTTTCAAATCCCTTAAACCATTAGTATCAGCCTGCAGGATCTGTCAAGATGCAAACCACCAAGTCTAGCAGAACGACCTTGACTAATTAAGCTACCTATAGCCCGTTAAGCCTTATGGTTAAGGTTCAAAATTAACTTCTTTATTTGATTAACTCCAAGTATCTAGTCTTTTTACTCAACTTAATGATAAAAATAGAAATTTAAAGTCAAAAGGACATAACCTAGTCTTATTGACCAAGAAAGTTACAATTTAATTCCAAAAATTAAGTCTTGTATATAAATTAATAACATCTTAGTTACTCTTGTTTCAAAGTAAAGAGTGGGAATACAAATCGCATACTTAGGTTTTAGATTCTGATTCGAAAAATCCTTTGTCAAGTATTAAGAACAAGTACTACTTTGAAGAATACTCAAGGAAGTCTAAAGTAAGGATTCAATGTTCTTACTTATGTACACTATTTACACTACAAATATAAATATATTTTTTATTTATGACATTGGAAAGATACTTAAGATATTCACACTCTTTAAGCTTTTAAATTACTCATAAATTACTTATAAATCATGTTTTTCAATTTAGATTCTAAGAGCGCATCCATCAGTAGAGCCACAAAAGGATCAATTGTAGTTATCTACCAAGGCAACACACCATTTATAATTGAGTAAATATTAGTGGAGAAGAAAGATTAAGCATTTAAATTGAATGCAAATTCACACCCAACTCAATTGACAAGAGGGACCCCCATAGATCTACAAACCACAACTCACACAGACTCACAAAAGGGTCAAAACAATCAATCGCAAATGATCCTCAACCTAATGCGAACTTCCAAGTTAGCAAGATAGAAACCCATAGACTTACAAAAGGAATCCTAAATCAATTCTTCCACAACCTACAAAGACCAAAAACCTAAAAGGGCTAAAAAAATATATATTCATGATCCATAATTTGCTCCTTTGTTGGGATGCCCGAAAGTTGTCTTTATTCATCAATGAATCAAGATGTTCAATAACCTAGAATTGTGAATCATTACAAGTGGGGCACTTGAGAGGTGGCTTTAAATGTGAGGTCCATATCTCCATTCTTATCTAATTCATATCTTAAAATTAAATGAAAAAAATCCAAATGGACGGTGTTCAAGTAGAGAATAATGATCTTAGTTTAGTGATAATAGTTATTACATCCAAAGGATGGTGATGGAACTAGAAACACAACACCAAACCCATTGAGGTATTTCATCAAACAGTTTGAAGGCACAAAAAGAAAACTCACCCTTTGAGAGGCATTTCACTAAACAACTGGAAGGTGTAGCAGGAAAAAAAAAAAAACAGACATAAAACCCATTGCTATCCTAATCTTGGAAACGATTGTGACACAGTGCTATTTCTAATACCTAACATGGTCAAAATCTGCAAATTTCCCTATCTCCATAGCGAGGTTACAAAACCCATCTATATTTCACAATCCCATCAATAAGGCATCATTCCACTCCACCGCCTTTTCCTATCATCTCCACTTTAGGGTGAAAGTCTATTAGAAGAAGTCACTAACAAATGTGGTGTGATTGAAAGGTGTATTGGTCAAGTACCTATTAGTTAGTGTTGGGTCATGATACAGATTAGAGCTGACAACCGCCACATGTGGATCCTCCTGTCCACTTATTTTGTAGGGTCGTTGACCCACTATAAGGATAGTTGGCAACAATAGTGTGTTAAGGATGGACGTAGCTTAGCACACATGCAAAAGACACATAGGCCCATTTTTGGATAATTGGTAGGAGCAATTATTAGGAGCAAGAGAGGATACATGAAAAGGGAAAGATATAGCAAGATATGTATGGCTTGTTGTGACATTTTGTTAGATAGTACTAATCCATAGTATGTGGGACTCCTATATATGTAGTCTATTGATATGAATGAAGGTAAGTAAGAATCTGTTTCCTTATTCCATCCAATGTCTCATCTCCCAACTTCCACCTAGTTTAGCCAAGAGGTAGAAGGTTCACCTAGTCTAGCGCACCCTCCATCGACCGCTGATCACCCTCGAGAACGTTGGCTCATAGGTTCACTTCGCTACATTCTGGATCCGTAATGAGTGCATATCAGGTCACTGGGAACAATGGTGAAACCCTAGGTTAGAATATGGGTTGACGTCAACCTCACCTTCCTCCGATTTAACACCAAGTTAATATGATTTCATTTTACCCTTGCTATTGAGTTTTTCTATTTTATTCTTTTTTGTCTTTTTGTTAAATGTTGTTTTCGTAAAAACATGTGATGAAACTTCTTTTTTTATCTTTTTGTCAGGTTTTTTTTGCCAAATGCATGTAATGGAACTCCTTTCTTTGTCTTCTTGTCAAAAGAACCCAAATATTCCCCAAATTTGATTTTTCATATTCTTCTTTATTTATGATTTATGGTGACAAAGAATCAAACATCACTATATTTTTTCCAATTCCAGTTATCTTCTAGGACCTATAATTATCACAAAAGGGCCAATATACATATATTATGAGACCTTTTGGGTCACAATAAAGATGATCTTATGAAGATGAAAGATTTTCGCACCGAGTGACAATTACTTAGATATGTGTATTACTTGAAAGACAAAAGGATCAACAGGTGGATAATGTTCTTTTTTGATTGGGCATGGCTTCAACCATTCTTGGAGCTAGGCAATTAGTTAACCATAGACATATTTTCATGAATGGTCATATAGTCGATATACTAAGTTATCATTGCAAACCCCGAGTTAGTTTTGTTGTGAAAGAGAAGCAAAAATTGACACACTCTAGTTCCAAATTTGATTGTTTCATCCTCCAACAAAGAATTGCCAAAGCCATATCATTTGACTTATGACTCATCTGAATATAAAGGATTTGTGAAATAAATAATAGATAGGAAATATGTCAATTTGCAAATGAATGAATTGTTAGTCAAGATGAAATGGTCTCTATTAGTACTAAAAGAGTCGCAAAGCAAAGCAAGTAAAAAATGAAAGTGGCAAAGGAAAGCAAATAAATAATAAGTATGTTACACAAGATACAATTTCCTTCAATGTCCAATCCTGCAACTATGTATACACCCCAAAGGCAAAACAAACTTCGTACACTATAAAACAACATTGAAGTTTAGATCACGAGAGGACCACGACTCCTGAAACCTCTGCACAAGAACATAGAGATACATATGTAACAGTAGCACCCACAATCTTATCTTTGACGTACACATTTACAAATTACAATCGCTTTACAAAGTATATATCTCATTTCTCACATGTTCATATCACACTCAAATAATTCACAATCCAAGCTAATGCCATGAGCATGAACCGGCTCAATAGAACTCAACTATGCTAAATAATAGGCATCATTTAAATTTTGAGGTTTTTATCCTTTGGTTTTGTTTCTTCTTTGTGTTTTGACCCTTGTAGAGTTATTTTATCTACCCCATTGAGTTGTATAATTTCAACTCTTGTAGCTTGTTTTATTCACCCCATTAATGGTCATATACTTTCTTTCCTTTCACCCTGTGCCTCATAGCTTTTATTCCTATGTAACATGCTTCTTCCCAAAAAGAATGGAAAAAAGAATGCAATAATGAATTCAAGGGAAAAATTCCTATAATCAAAGGTTAAAAAAAAAGGAGTAATTTACCAAAAACAAGGAAGTTTCAAACAATAAATGTACTCTCATAATTGAAAGAATGCACATTTTAAGTTCCATCTACTAACAAGTGTAAGAAGTCAAACCCATCATAACAAAGCTGGTTGGTGAAGGCAATCAAGTGATGCCACTTGCACGGTCAATGATCCCTTTTAAGAAGATAATATGCTCATTTGCCTATTGTGTATTAAAGTTCAGTTATTTTTATGATCATTGATTTGCCTCAAAGTAGCATTTTCAGCTACTTATTTAATTAACTTAATTGAGTTCCTACATGTCTAAACAAGTTTAATCCTCAGTGTAATTTTGAAAAACACATAAGTTTCCTTTGATCATGGACAAACTATTAGAGTTTTTAATTTAGGAAGGATAAGTGAAATTGAGGTATTTGGTTCATTGAAATTTAGGTAAATTTGTGCATTCTTACTTGTAACTAGAGATTAGGAATTTAGTTAAATTGTCTTAAATTTGATATTAAGTTAGTTTCATTGGCTTCTTTTGCTGATAACAGAGTTGAAGACTTGATGTGCAGGGTGATGTTGCAAAGAAGTTGATGTTATAGTTATATGAAACATTAAAAACATCACTCATTACTTAATCTCCCATCTTAGCCTTGATGCAGCGTAGTTAAAAACCTATTTGAGGTTAGATAACTTATTGCTTAAACAATCACCGAAATTCAATTTTACAAATGTATGAAGAAAAGAAAGAAAAAAACAAACTTCTAAGGCTTAGTTATGAGGGCATTAACCCCCACCCCCATTTATGTCGTTGATGTTTATTGGTAGAAGATTCAAAATCCACGCCTCGACATAATTCAGTAAGGTGGTAGAATTAGCCAAAACATGGCTTGTAAGTTTGTAAACCCTTGTTCCGTATTTACCCTCCACTGTATATGATATCATCATATAAAAAATAAACAAAATGACTAATTTAACTACCTCTCTAAGGATATTCAAGTCACATGACAACTTCCATTCCAAAAGTAAACAGCTTGGTCGCAACATTCTTATAAAGTAAGAAATAAATGGGTCAAGACCACTTTTACAAAGGAAAACTCAAGGCTTTCAATCCTTGTGAAATAAATTTTCTTAGAACAAAGATATATATATATATATATATATATATCACCCACAAACTTATCTCTGATGTACAAATTTACAAATTACAATCACACTTTACAAAATATATATCTCATTTCTCACATGTACACATCACACTTGAATAATTCATAATACAAGCTAATGCCACAAGCACGAACTAGGTCAATAGAACTGAAACCGCATTAGGAGTTTCGCGTTGTTGTATTTTGCACCCTTGTCGTCACATAGAGGAACAGCTCTGATCCCCTGCTTAAGTTCTGATACAGGCAAGCATATCTGGCCTCCAAAGTCATCCTTCTTAGACAAGTCATGCTCGTGCACCTCAATGCGGAGCACTGCTAGCTCTGGCAAGGTCAAGGGGAATGTGAACTCCTCGTTCCAAACAGGTATCCAGTTATCATCTTTTGTCTTTGTTTTCTTCATTATGGTATCTGCTGGAACTCCAGCTATCCCGACCTGCAAAAGGAAGAGCAAAATCCGCACTTAAATAGAGATATCGTCATACTTTAGGATACAATCTAAGTGGACAGCTGCATTAATTCACTTGATTATTAAACTTTAGAGAAGATTGGAACTTTGGATAAGAGGCTCCCTACCGTTATGTAGAAGTCAGGTGGAGAATATGAGTCAAAATGTGTCGCTTTGAAGTCCAGACACCAGCCATCACCCATGTATACTTTCACCTGCCAGTGGGGGTGGAGTAAGAACTACAAAGAATCTAAGTGTAGCTCCAACATCTATTAATGATTTGTCTTGTTTGGTATGAATGGAATCAAAATGGAATGGGATCATCACTGGAAAGGAAATGAGGTGGGAATGGAATCACACTCCCATTCCATTCCTTTATTTGGATTAACTCTAGAAAGGAATGAATAAAGTAACTTGAAGTTGACTTTACTAAAATACCTGTGCATGTATATACATGTTTACGAATATTTGAGACATACATATAATTTATGATAATCATGGTTATAACTAAATACATATTTATTAATAATGATAATATGGAAGATTACACTAATTGTTTTGCGGATCATTACTCATCAATGGTATAGATTTTTTTCTGTACGAACGAAAAAGATTAATTATAAAAACATAGTAACATGTATATGTGATATTAGTTTTTTTAATTTATCAAATCAAAATGGCACATATTAATACTACATAATATAATGATATATATTTTTTAACATAATATTCTTGGTTGATAAATGGAAGGGTACTTTAGTTAATTCCTTTTCCACCAAGGAAAGGAATAGGGATTCCTTAGCCCCCTAAAAGGAAGCTCATTCCCTTGAGAGGAGGCAATTGTATTTCCATTGGAAACCAAATTCCAACCGCATGACATTCTCCAAAACAAAGGAAAGGAATAGAAGAGGGAATTGACTTTCCATTCCCTTTCCAATTCCCTTGTACCAAAAATGCCACAGGGGTAATCCCAATTGTATTTGAAATGCAAAATCATGTTGCATACCATCCAATGCCAAGCAAAAGAGATTATTGCTCTTCAAACATAAGTAGGCCCAGACAATCTCTCCCCAAAGAAGAGAATGAAATCTTGGAGGTGTATCGGTAAGAACCAGCAGAGTTTGGTGACCATGCATGGCAACGTTATTATGTAACTGAGATGAGACAACAGAAGTATATATGCAAGGCTAAAATAATGGAAACCTAGAGCGAGAATTAGCAGTATTGGAACAACTTAAACATGACTCTTACATGGCACGGTACTTCTTTTTTCTTGTGTTCTAAACTTTTTTATATTTTGATGGAGTCTATATTATAAACTTGGAATGCAAATTGTGGATGAAGTGCAGCATTCTGCTTCCAGCATCGATCCTCCGATTCTCAGCTACTTCCATCTAGTTAACAACGATGGAGGAATAACTCGAGGCAAGTGAAAAATGGCACATTTTTATCCAAAGATAAAAATTTCGCAATGTTTAAGTGGCAATAGCTTTGATACTGGAGGGAAAATCCCAGCCTCCCAGTAAACTGGAAATTAAATGAAAAGAACCATGTGATTCTGTGCATATGACAATTAATGCCGATGGATCCGATGTCCAAAAAGATAGCACCTTTAGCGTCCTCTTCACTGGAAGCACAGCTTGAGAATTGAAGACCTCATTGTTTGGACCTGTCTTCATCAAAAAGTCTGGCTTCTTCAAATAGCCACATCCACCATTGGCCCGAAAAAATCCCTGCATCAACCAGAGTGGCCTCCCATATCCCTGAGGAAGAAAACTCCACACCTTGTCAAGTGGTTAAAAGACTAAAATCTATTATCAAAGGGTGAATCGCATTTTTCCGTATTTTGATACCATACAGTATTCACGAACCCCCAGCATCTATTAATTAGACAGATTGTTACCAATGTTTTCCTTTTTTTCCATTCCTTTAAATGGTTGGAGACCGTGGCAATGAGCACCTGTCTTTGGGAAGCATCGATAATTTCTTGGTAAGTTCAGGCCTGGGATACACTTGGACCGGAAGTTTATGTTGCTTGTTGGTTGTAGACACGAGCGTTCATAAATTTTTGTGAATCACTTCTCACAATAATTCCAAAAGTAATTGAAATTCCAAATGTAAAAGTTGACTTTTAAACTTCACAAAATTTGCATGCAACATAAAAGGTACGGTGTCTGAAAATGGATGATAATGTAATGTAAGCAAATAGCGAGCATAGTTTTGGCTAAACAGTTTGTTGATGAGGATTGGATGGATAGTTTGAAGGGCAATGGCTTAGTGTTGAAGGATACATAGATGCCGATTGGGTTGGGTCCATGGATGATAGAAGGTTGACTACTGGTTACACCATATTTTGTTGATGGGTGGAACCGTAATTCAAAAATATTGTGGTTATGGTCCACGGGGATATGCAAGTAATGGACGATTTTGTTTTCCCGCATCCTATTGTGGGAAATATAAGGGTCCCAGGTGGAAACCGAAGGGATACGAGAACATAACATTCCCTTCTTCTGTGCTCATTCTCTCTGGATCTCTGGAAGCATCATCGCCAAAACCTCGTCGAGATTCTCAACGGGAATAGAAGGATTGACGCCCGCTTCTTTCTTGGAGAAGATCAAGCGATGGATTCAGGTATCCATCTATACTCTCTTTGTTCTTGGATTATCAATGTACATGGGAATCAGAGATTCTCGGATTTGCGAAACCCCTTCAGTGATTCGTTTGTACGTTGATTTGGTTTCGTTTGGTAATAAATCCAACAAGTGGTATCAGGGCAACTGATTTCTGTTGCATTGTAATCTGTTGTTTTAATTTTTTGGGGATTTTTCATTCGGACAAGAACAACCCCTCAAATCGTGTTTGATTCAAATTTTCAAGCCCATCTTAGTTGAATCAATGTTTTAAAGGGTGATTCATGCTAGTTTTGATCCATTATGACTTGTGTGACGTTGGTTTTCGATCAAAATTGATTTTGGGGTTAATTACATGTGATCCCAAATTCAGATCGTTGCCCTGGAAGTAGGCTGTAACCGATCTGCTACCAGTACTCACCATGAGTACTGGTACTGGTAAGGCACAGATACCCATTAGGTGCTTCCTGGAGTGCTACCAGAATCCAAGGAGTACCAGTACTCATGATGAATACTGATACATGAGGGATATTGTTCAGGGTCACAGGACGTCACCAATATTGATTGAATACCAGTACTCATCATGAGTATCGGTACATATGGCATACTGGTCGCGCTCAGTAGTACTGCCAGTATCAATTTAGTATCAGTACTCATGATAAGAGTACCGGTACATGTGTGATACTGGCCATGACCAAGAAACGATCCAGTATCGATTGAGTACTGCTACTCCTCATGAGTACCTGTACATGTGTGAAGCTGGATATGGTTCCAGGATCGGTCCAATACTGACGTAGTACCAGTACATAAAGACCAATATCGGTACATGTTATTCTAGTACTGGTACATAAAGACCAGTACTAGTACTAAAGGACCAGTATCGGTACTTGGTCACTGTTGAGTGCCGGTACTTTGATTTTGATTGAGGTAAAAACATGTCATTTGGGTTATGAACTGATTAATCATGAATCATAGGTCATAATTATATGTGAAACTACATTATAGTAGTTGGTTTTGATGCATTCGAATTAATTGGCACAATTGACAATATATTTACCAAAGCATTTCATTGTTGCTTGTGCTAATTGATTTATAACACCAAAATGACTGCTTTTGTGTTGTTCCTGTAAGTACTAAATAGCCCAAAGGAGATTTACTACTTGACTAAACTTCACAAAGTAATTAATAACAAATATGAGTTACTTATTTTGATTTTATATGTGAGTAATGAATTAATCCAAAGATGAATTCATTTAACTTGCATTTAATTAGAACACTCATGTTTGGTTATTTATTTCTACCTCTTACAATATTGTTGTTTCTATCCAAAGACTAAATGCCAATATTGTATGATTTTCTCAAGTTTATTCATTAGAGCATGTTTTTTTTGTCTCTTATTTCAGTTAACTCCTCTGCATCTGTTATTACTGCTAATTTGAACTCCATTTCAGAACTAAATGGGTCTAACTTTAAATTCTGGAAGGAGAGTGTTATGATAGTTCTAGGGTGCATGGATCTTGACCTTGCATTAAGGGTGGAACTGCCTCCTCCTCTTATGGATCAATGTACTGGTGATGCTAAGAAGTAATTTGAGAGGTAGGAGCGTTCCAATCGCATGTGTCTAATGATTATGAAGCGCGTCATACCAGAAAACTTCAAGGGTGCTATCTCAGAGGAATCCAATGCCAAAGGATTTCTTGATGAGACAGAGAAATGTTTTGCAAAGAATGAAAAGGCTGAGACAAGCAACCTTCTAGGGAAACTTGTCTCTCTCAAGTATAAAGGATCTGGGAGCATAAAGGAGCACATCATGGAGATGTCTCATTTGACTTCAAAACTAAAGGCACTGAAACTGGAATTGTCAGAAGACCTCCTGGTACATTTAGTTTTGATATCCCTTCCTGCATAGTATGGACAGTTTAAAATAAGTTATAACTGTCAAAAGGAGAAATGGTCTCTCAATGAGCTCATTTCTCATTGTGTGCAAGAAGAGAAGAGACTTAAGCTGGACAAACCTGAAAGTGTTCATTTAGTTACCAGTTCCAAAAGAAAAAGGGCGAATGATGCTGCTACTAGTTCTTTATCTAAAGGCAAGCAAAAAAAGCCTAAGGCAAGCTATTTCTTCTGCAAAGGTGGAGGACATGTAAAGAAAGACTGTACCAAGTATCACACTTGGCATGACAAGAAGGGTACGTATCTTTCTTTTGTTTGTTCAGAAGTTAATTTAGCTTCCGTACCCTTAGACATTTGGTGGATAAATTCGGGAACCACTATTCACATTAGTATATTTGTGCAGGGTTGCCTAAATTGTTGATTGCCAAGTGAAACCGAAAGGTTCATATACGTAGGCGATGGCAAGAAGGTAGAGGTCGAAGCTATTGCGGATTTTAGATTATTTTTAAGTACTGGTTATGCTTTAGATTTGAAAAAAACTTTTGTAGTATTGTCATTCAGACGGAACTTGATTTCTGTTTATCTATTGGACAAGTCAGATTATTCTTATTCTTTTGGAGATAAGCAATCTAAATTGTTTCTTGATTCAAGTCTTATTGCAACTGATTCTTTATCTGTGTATGACAATCTATATAAGCTTCATACGTCTCCATCTACTTTTGAAACCTTGCATGCTACATCTAGTGGTACGAAAAGAAAGTTAACTTGTGTGGATTCTGAAATGTTATAGCATAGGCGTTTGGGTCATATCTCCAAAGGGAGAATTGATAGGCTTATTTCCACAAGAATTCTTTACTCCCTTAGTTATATGGATTTCAATGTCTGTGTAAGGTGTTTAAAAGGGAAACAAACAAATAAATCAGGCATAGGTGCCATAAGAGCTACGGACGTCTTAGAACTGATACATACAGATATTTGTGGGCCATTTCCTATGGCTTCTTGGAATGGTCAACAATATTTTATTACGTTCATAGACGATTTCTCTAGATATGGATACTTATATCTGATTAAGGAGAAATCACAGTCATTAGACACTTTGAAATCCTATAAGGGTGAAGTTGAAAATCAACTTGGGAAAAGGATTAAAACTGTCAAATCTGATCGTGGTGGTGAATACTACGGTAGATATGATGGATCAGGAGAACAACGTCAAGGACCATTTGCTTCATTCCTAGATGAATGTGGAATTGTGCCTCAGTATGCCATGCTAGGGACACCTAACATGAATGGTATTGTAGAAAGGCACAATAAGACTCTTAAGGATATGGTAAGAAGCATAATTAGTTATACCTCTTTACCTGAGTCCCTCTTGGGAGAAGCATTAAAGATAGTAGCATACATTTTAAATAGAGTATCATCAAAGGCAGTACCAAAAATCCCATATGAAATATGGACTGGTAAATTACCAAGTCTTAGGCACTTTCATATTTAGGGATGTCTAGTTGAGGCTAGACCTTATAGACATAATGAAAGGAAATTGGACTTCAGAATGGTCAGCTGCTATTTTATTGGATACTCGGAAATGTTTAAGGGATATAAGTTCTTTATCCCTGAGACTCGCTTGTTTTTTGAAACAAGAAACACCCATTTCTTTGAGGATATTGGTTTGGGTGGAGGTAATAGACACATTGCTTTTCAAGAACTTGACCCTATTCTTATGGATATTATTGAAGAGGGTCAACTTGTCATTCCTGATGTTGTTCCAACGACAGAAAGGGATGAAAGTCTCCTTATGGATCAAACTCATCATCCTCAAAATGTTTAGGAAACACCCCTTAGGCGATCCACTAGGGAAAGGAGAAGTGCAATTTCCACTGACTATGTTGTATTTCTCCAAGAACTAGAAGCAGACCAAATGGATACAGATCCCATTTCGGTCACTCATGCAATGAGGAGTTCCAATTCCCAAGAATGGACCAATGCCATGAATAAGGAAATGAAATCAATAAGTGATTATGACGTTTGGGAAGTTGTCCCATTGCCTGATGGTGCAAAACCCATTGGTTGCAAATGGATTTTTAAAACCAAGAGGGATTTTAAAGGCAATGTTGATAAGTATAAGGTTTATCTTGTTGCAAAAGGTTTCACTCAAAAGGAAGGCATTGATTTCAAAGAGACATTCTCCCCTTTTTCTTCGAAAGACTCTTTTAGAACCATTATGGCTTTGGTGGCTCATTTTGACTTAGAGCTACACCAAATGGACGTGAAAACGGCATTTCTCAATGGTGACATTGATGAAACGATATATATGGTGCAACCAGAACGCTTTGCCTTAGGTGATGCAAAGCAAATAGTTTGCAAATTAAAGAAAGTCATTTATGGTCTAAAACAAGCTTCACGTCAGTGGCATTACAAATTTTATCAGGTTGTTGTCTCATTCGGTTTTAAGACAAATTATATATCATAAATTCGATAAAGGCAAACATGTTTTCCTAATTTTATATGTCGATGACATATTACTTGCATTTAATGATAATGGTTTACTATTTGAAACCAGAAGATTTCTTTCAAACAAATTTGAGATGAAAGATCTTGGTGAAGCTTCTTTTATATTAGGAATCCAGATACACCGAGACCGTTCTCTGGGTATCCTTGGATTATCACAGAAGAACTACATTGAAACCATTTTAAAAAGATTTGGAATGGAAAACTGTAAGGTAAGAGACACCCCTATGGCTAAAGGGGATAAATTCTCTCTTAATCAGTGCCCTAAGAATAAGGTTGAAGCTAAGGAAATGGAGAATATTCCTTATGCATCGGCAGTGGGAAGTTTGATGTATGCACAAGTCTGCACGCGGCCAGATATTGCATACATTGTTGGCATGTTAAGCAGATACTTGAGTAATCCTGGACCCGATCATTGGAAGGCAGTCAAACGGGTTATGAGATATCTTTAGAAAACAAAAGACTTCATACTTACGTATAAGAGATCTGATACTCTGGAGGTCTTTGGGTATTCAGACGTCGATTTTGCGGGTTGTCAGGATAGCTGAAGGTCCACTTCGGGCTATAGTTTTCTGTTGGCGGGAGGAGCTATTTCATGGAGTGCTAAGCAAACGATGACAGCCACTTCTACCATGGAAGCAGAGTTCATAGCATGTTTTGAGGCATCGAATCAGGGAATATGGCTTAAGAATTTTGTCACAGCTTTACACATTTTTGGTAGTGTTGAAAGACCACTACGAATCTATTGTAACAATAATTCCACAGTACTGTATTCGAACAACGACAGAAGTTTGTTGAGGTCAAAGTATATTGATATTAAGTTTCTGGTAGTTAAAGAAAGAGTTCAAAGTGGTCAAGTGTCCATAGAGTACATCGGAACTCACTCCATTGTGGCAGATCCTCTCACTAAAGGGCTAACGCCTAGAGTCTTTCACGAGCATATAACCCGAATGGGTGTTGTATCTTTTATATGATACTGCAGTTCAGTGGGAGTTTGTTTCATTCGGGTGTTCATTATGTGTGGACAAATTCATTTAGTTTGTGCAAATAAAGGTATGTTTATTTTGAACTCAATCTACACTGCATTCGTGATTTCTTATAATTAGGTTGGACCAGTTGAATGATAGGCATGTATGGATCATTTTGACATGCAATTTTTCATGCTATATACCCATATTTGATCTATGTCATTATTTGTGTTGTTGTATGTGATCATTGAGGGGTTTAGTCAAATATAAAGTGACGAAGACTACATTGGTCGTATGACTAACACAGTATGAACGAGATTGGTGGAGGTGTGTTTTTTATATGTATATGATATACAATTTGAGCTCATACAGTCTAAATTAATGTAAGTCTGTGCGAATAATATATGTAGTCCAAGTGGGAGATTGTTAGAATTATTAGTGGGAATACATATATTATTATATAGAAACTTATATAATATATATCATATACGTATATATTGGTAAATATGCCAATTATGTGATCAAATAAGAATTAGGTAAATTGCACTTCCAAAAATATGTGATTAATTGCATGGACCCTTAGGGGAATTTCGGTTTGTTGATAGGTAGAATCGTCAATTCCAAAATATTATGGTTATGGTCCCCGAGGATATGCGAGTAATGGGCAGTTTTGCTTTTCCGCATCCCATCGTGGAAAATATAAGGGCCCTAGGTGGAAACCAAAGGGGCACGAGAACATAACATTCCCTTCTTCTTTTGCACTCATTCTCTCTTGATCTCTGGAAGCACCATTGCCAAAACCCCGTTGAGATTCTCAACGGGAATAGAAAGATTGACGCCCGCTTCCTTCTTGGAGAAGATCAAGCGATGGATTCAGGTATCCATCTATACTCTCTTTGTTCTTGGATTATCAATGTACATGGGAATCAGAGATTCTCAGATTTGCGAAACCCTTTCAATGATTCATTTGTATGTTGATTTGGTTTCATTCAGTAATAAATCCAACATGAAGATCATGTTAAAGGATATTGGGCCGAGTCCAAATTTACCTATGAAGCTCTACTATGATAAGGCTGCAATAAATCTCGCCAATAACCCTGTGCTCCATGATAGAACCAAGCATGTTGAGTTAGATTGACATTTCATATGGGAAAAAAATTGACTCTGCTGAAGTGTGTATACCTTACATTCGATCTAATGACCAGGTAGCCGATGTCTTCACTAAAGGTCTAGCCATGATGACTTTTGAAGAAAATGTTGGCAAGTTGGGCATGTGTAATCTCTATGCCCAACTGGGGGGGGGGTGTTGAGTTGTATTATAAACGGGTATACGGATCTTGGGGCGGATCCATTTTACCCAGCAACCATATATATTGTATGCCCCCGCTTCTTTGTTTCTTTGGAGAAGAACCCTAGCCATGACAAAGAGCTAGGGAAATCTCTACCAAGGTTTTTCCCTTTCGGATTTTCCACGTTAAATCTTGAGTACCTTGTGATTGCTCAGTGTTTATCTTCGTTTACATGGTACTAGAGCCTTCGATCATGAGGGCATCGTTCATCTGGGAGATCTTCCACGCATAACGTGTGTGTTGAGGGTCTCCATTTTTCGTGTGCGTGTCTCTGCATTGAGTTGAGAATTTGGAGCATCGTCGCTAGGTCGATCTTTGCGCAGCAATCGTGGTTTGGTGATGCAGCGGTCGTGATTGCTGGTTCGGCGAAGTAGCAGAGTAGCGGTCGTGGTTGTTGATGTTGACAACATGTTTTGAACTTGTGCAACAAGTTGTGGTGGCTACGCCGGATTGATCCGTGCGGGAGAGATCTTCCATGCGCTTGTGGTTGCTAGGTGGCGTCGACAAAGCATGTCGTCGAGACGTTGCTTGGTTCGAGCGGAGTTGCTAAGTCATGGTTGGTCATCCCTGATCTCCCATTGACAGTGAAGGAGGAGGCCACTACTGACTGCCCTCCTCCATCGGTCTTCTTCTGAATTTGTTACCTTTGCTACGGTGAGTTTGGGTTAAACTTGTGAGAGTGGATTTCTTTTCTGGTGGTGTGTGAGTGGAAGCTTTATTTTGTTTCTTTGTGAAGATGGCTACCTCTGAGGATAGAAATGCTGGAGAGATTAAAGGTCACATTAGTGTTCAGATTACTAGCATTAAATTAATGAAGGAGAACTATTTGAGATGGGCTCCTAATATAGAGTTAGCCCTTATGGCTAGAGCTTGAATCAGTTATGTGGATGGTTCCTCTGTTATGCCAGATGATAAAGATAAGGAATATTGTAAATGGAGGTTAGAGGATAGCCAAGTGAGGGATTGTCTTGGAACAAATGTATGGCCAGAGGAAGCATTCAATTAGGAAATATCAAATTGCATAGGAGATCAACTCTCTTAAATAGAAGATAGTTGCGAAATACTATGCTGCATTAAAGTCAAAGTGGGAGGATTTCGCTTACTATGGAAACCATACATTGTCATGTACTCATGACCAGAAGCTATTTTGGGATTGCACCTAGGAAGACCGTATCCTCACCTTTTGGGGAGGTCTCAACTTTGAGTTTGAAAATATTCGTGCCCAAATTCTTAACTCTAATGAAATCTTGACTATTGAGGTTGTTTATTCATGTGTCGAAGCAGAGGAAGATAGGCAAAAAGTGATGAACTTATAGATTTCTAAAGGAGATGGTGAGAAATTTGTCGAACATTCTACCCTTGCTAGTCGTGGCAAGGGACCAAATGAGAGGACAAGGAGCACTAAGAAGTGCATACATTCCCAGAAAATAGGGCACACTGCTGAATTCTGTTGGGAGTTACATCTAGAAAAAAAGACCCTCTCGGGGAAAGGTAAATGAAAGAAGCACGGATCCTTGCTCCAAAGGAAAACAAGTGGCAGCTCTTGCATCTGATATGTATACCAAATAGAATCTGATATGTATACCGGAGAGAAAGCATTGAATATGGAAGGAGACACAACTACACCATCTCTTCAAGAGCTTCATAACTGGCTACGTGAATTAGAAGGACTGTTATCTAGAAATAGAGTTGCATGGGAGGAAGAGGACACCATAAATCACGCTCTTGCTGCTCAAGGAAAGAATGGTAATGTGAGTCCTAATCTTGATGATGCATGAATAATAGATAATGGGGCAACAGATCATATGATAGGCAACCCCAAGCTCTTTCACAGGTATAAACTTGGCTTTGGGGAGGACCAGGTAGCTATTGCTAATGGTTCCAACATGACTGTGGCTGGAAAAGGCACTATTTCTCGACATGACCTATGCTTTATTGTTCCAACGAAGTGTGCCCAAACATTTTTGGAGCAATGCTGTTCTAACAAGTGCTTCCTTGATTAACAGAATGCCAGCTAGTGTCTTGGGTGGCAAGATACCAGCATCCATGTTGTTTCCTAAGAGGAGACCCTTTTCTTTGGCCCCTAAAATCTTTGGTTGTTTGTGCTTCATCCACAATTTTGCTTCGAGCAATGGGAAATTGGATCTGCAGGCCATCAAGGCAGTCTTCTTGGAGTATTTGGCAAGACAAAAATGATATAAGTGTTTTGACCCAACTGCAGGAAAAAAATATGTCACTTGAGATGTAACCTTTTTCGAGGAGGATTCCTACTTTGCCAAGGCTCCTCCTCAAGGGGAGACTATGAGCGACAAGGACCTTGGCATGGAAATATTTAGTGGAAATAGCAGGTATGTGGATTATGAGGAGAAGTCAAAAGATGATGATGGAAATGGAGACAGAAGCAACAATCAGGGGGAGTGTGACAACGATGATAATGGCAAAGATAAAATGTATGCAAAAACATATCAACACCCTTATTCTCATTTGCGCTTTCAGAAGAAGAATACCTATACCAATCCTACTCCTTCTCAGTGATTTAAATGTCATCGACATGCCATCGGCAAGGCCTTTTTTGGGAAAAGCCCATGCTGACATAGTAAAGGTGTCAAAATGCAGGGATATTATCGGCATGCCGTTGGCATGATCGGCATATCGTTGTCATGGTCGGCATGCCAGCGAAATTGATGGTCATGCCTAGGTTGCTGCTGGTTTTTTTTACTACTTTTGTCATTTTTATCGACATGCCCTTGACATTTCCACGGTGTGCCCTCGGCATGCCCATTGAAAAACAGGCATTTCCATGGCGTTCCCTCGGCATGCCTGCGAAATGCATACTTAGAATTTCATTAGCACGGCGTCAAAATCGACATTTCGAACCTTGCTTCTTCCTCCCTATCCCCAAATCCACAACCAGGTATGACTGAGATCCCTCCTCCCGTTTTTGAATGTGATGAAATTGGAGTTGAAGTTGCAGGAGCAAGTGATGATAACCATGAAAGTGTTGAGGCAATAGATAGTATTTCTCAAAGACATAAAAGGAGAGAAATTAAATGGCCACAAAGATATGCAGAATGTTGGAGATATGAGATTGGAAATTATATGAAACTATCTAGAATTAGTCTCAAATATAAATGCTTCCTCTCATCTCTTGTGAGTTCTATTATTCTCAAAAATGTTGGTGAAGCACAACTTGATCCAAAATGGGTGAAGGCAATGTAGGAAGAGACGAAGGCATTATTGAAGAATGGAACTTGGGATGTGGTTGATATATCTAAGGATACCCACATAGTGGGCTCTAATTGGGTATATACCATTAAATATAAGGCTAATGAGCAAGTGGAGAGATATAAGGCAAGGCTGGTTGTAAAAGGTTTTACCCAAAAGTATGATATTGATTATTTGTATACATTTGCATATGTGGCAAAGATGAATTCTATACGTGTACTTCTCTCATTGGTAGTCCAGTTTTCTTGGCCTTTATATTATTTAGACATCACAAATTGTTGAGAGAAACGTGAGTAGTGGTTTAGTCTTACATAGTGTAGTGGGATCTTGTTATGTGTGTGGTGGCCTATAAATAGGCTTGTACCCCCTCACTTATTCTTTGAGAAGAAACAATATAGATCAAAGCCTTATAGGGGCCTTTTCCTGTGGTTTTCTCCCCGCTCTTCGTGAGTGGGGTTTCCATGCAAACCTAAGTGTTCTTATTGTTTTATTGCGTTTGATATCTTACTTTTGCTTTATTTCAAAATTTAACTCAATATCTAATGAGAGACTCATCATAGCTCTTAAATATCCCTAATTAACTAGTTTCCCTAGTTAATTAGCTAGGAATATGTTTATTTAAGGTTTAATTATAATATAAGGGACAATATATTAAAGGACCATAAAATAAGTTAATAATATTAAATTAAATGTCAATTAATGTTATTAATAATTTAAATAATAATTTGGACTCGAATTATAAACATTTAGCTACCTAATTAATAATTAATTTAACATTATAAATATTTAACACTAAGTATGAAATTAACTTAAGTAATTTAACTAATCAAATAAATAAAGTTAAATGGGTCAAAAATGTAAATTCAAGGCATTTATATAATATTTATCTAATTTATAATCATATATAAAAAGTTGAAAAAGAATTAAATTAAAATAACTCTTGAATGCCACAGTTTACATTTTGATCTTTAGAAATCATTTCAATCGAGTCCTTTTCTTTCAGAAAGGTCCCTAGTTTTCATTACTTTTTCATCCATGTGAGCATCATCTTCTTCCTCTTTTCTTCTTCATCTGTCTGGACGGTCCTCATCAACCGGTCACCACACCACTCGATTACCACTCATCCACCATCAGAATTCCTTCGCCCGAGCTTCTGAACTTCAGCTCACCTTCCTCTCCTAATCCAATGGTGTGGATGCACCGTTAATCGTAATTAGGTCAGGCATTTAAGCTTACCGGCGTCGTCTCCTTACATCTAGACCTCTTTTCATTCCGACGTCGATGGTTACCTTGCATCCAGACCTCTTTTCATCCAGGTTCATCCTCCTTGACCTTCAGCGAAACCTATAAATAGCCCTCAGCTCCTTTGATTCGCGCCTATCGACCCCCTTCCCTCTCCCCTACACCTCGGTCAGTAGGATTCCTCTGCAACTCCAGTGTCTCCGTTCTCCTTCTCGAGCGTTGCCGCCGAGGGAGCGTTGCCTCTCTCACCCCCCTCTTCCTCTCTTTTGTCCTGCTAATGGTGATTGAGCACGCCATTTCTTTGATCTCCTCCGCTTTGATCGGCCAGAGCTTCTCTTCTTACCAAAGTCTAGATTTTGATCTTGCTTCCACCCTGCCAACAATGGATTCCCTTACCCCCTTTGTCAGGTAAGTAGAGTTAACTCTTAGAAGTAGATTTAGCTAGGTAATTAGGTAGGATTAGGTTAGTTTAGCTTAGTTTCAATAGCTTCTTCTCCAACTCTAGCGAAGCCAAATCCAGCTTCGTTGGACTTCTATTCATCTTCTTGTGAACTTGTACACCTTCCTCACCTCTTCACGATCCTCCATTTCTTTTCCCTTACATTTAGTAGTTAATTCGTCTAGTCCATCATCACCTTCACCGGCGACCTCCGCTGTCCACGGCGGAGGCCTCCGAGCTTAGAACACACTCATTGGGGCCCTCCATTGCCTTATCATCACTTAAGGGCCCTGTTTGACTTATCAATTAGATAAATAATCTACTACACTTAAAACACCCAATTTCATCCAACCTCCTAAGCTCATTGTCAATGGCGGCTCAGGAGGAGTTAAATCACCTAATCACCTACTTGCAGAGCATCGCTAGGCTCTCTTGAGCCTTAACCCTCACTCAATTGAATGAGATATCTGTTTCTGAGTTCATACAAACTCAGAATTCAAATTTCTTGAATTCACTGATCAATCCTTTAAATAGGCTTCGACTGGAGCAATTACAATGTTTTTGAGGTCCATTGCGACCTCAGGAACCTTTTTAAGACTAATTTCAGTCTATTTCATGGAGTTTTGAACTCCAGAACTTCATGTCTGAACTCACCGGAGCTTCGGCGAGCTCCGATGAAACGTTCTTGAGCTTTAGCCCTTGAAAGTCCCTGAGAAGCTCCATACTGGCTTTCTTTGACCTAGTGATTATGATGCAGTGTTTAAATTTGTGTTTTATTGATCAGAGCCTTTCATTGAACTCTATCTTCCCCAACTTCGGCGGAGTTGGAGAGGCAAGTCTGTTAGGGTTTAGACACTGGGACTAGGTCCAGGAGCATGTACAGAACTTAGAGAAGCATTTCATGAACCTTAATTGATCTGAGAACCTCTGGGGTCTCCTGACGAACACTCATCTCGATTTCAGGCGGTGACGTTTGGGAACTCATTAGAAGTGCTCAAAACTTGTTTTGATGTGTTGGATCAATTCCTGATGATGAATTAAGCTGATTTTAGGCTTTAATTTGATCTGAGAAGCTGAAAACATGAAAGTCAACTTCCGAGCCTATTAGGTCAAACTTGAGTAATTATCAAGGAGTAATTGATCGAAACTCTGAATTGATGGGTTGATTTAGTTCCTAAAACTATTTAGAGATCAATTAGGGTGAATTTAATGAGTTTTATTGAGGTGTCGACAAGTTTATATCTTTTGTACAGTTTGGGTCATTTTCAAACCCAATACTATTCTTTAGTGTTTTTGACAAAATTAGACTTCAATTCCTGCCCATATCGGTTGTGCTTACCTTGTTAAATTCATTCAGATCTATTGCTAAGGTCTTAACCTTTTTGTTAGGTGATTTAGAACTCAATTTGGAGCTCTAAATCTCTTTCACAAAGCTTTTGAGCTTCTGTCACTCCCTGAAGCTCTCAAACCTTCACTTCCTTCTCCATTGGGTGCAGAATTACTCAGTGAAGTCTTCTAGACCTTCAGTTAAGGTCAAAAGACTCTCTCCAGGTCACTAGACCTGATTTATCCTCTTGCTGGCTTCTGCAAGCATGGCGGATAGCTGTGGTTTGTCCATCAAATAGATGGACCATATTGAATCTGAGCATCAAATTGATGCATGAATCAGATAGAGCATCTGAACAGCTCTCGATCGAGCCTTTGCTCGATCGATTTGGCCTAGCGAGTCACTGGGAATCCATCTTTGAAGTTTGGCCTAGAACTGGATACTTAGTCCCACATTGGGAGTCTATAGGTGCACAACATGGTACGCTACGACCCCTTCAGTCGTTAGCGTAGGGCGCAAAGAGAACTTATGAGCATGTGTGGGTGCGTGTGCACGTGCCCGGGTGTGTGTGCGTGCATGGGCCCGTGTGGGTGTGGATGTGAGTGGGCTTGATATGGCCCAGTTCTGTGCATTGTGAAAAATAACTGAAATCCACTTAATTGAATTAGGTCGGACCTCAAGTAGGACTGGTCCCACCCTACGAGGTACTGTGTATCCCCGAAAGAGGTCTGACTGCCCATCCTTAATTTTTGTTAAGTAACGAGAAAAAAATGTGCTTAAGGTGAGGTAAAAATCAACTAAGTGTGGATAAGGAATGCACAGTATAAATAAGAAGAAAGAGAGGAAAAGAGAGCTTAAGAGTGTTAAAGAAGAAGGAAAGCTTATGTATAAAGAGAGCTTGAGAGAAACAGAGATAAAGCACAAGAGCAAAAGAGAAGAAGAAGAAAGGGGTTCAAGAAAAGATGAACTTAAGAATAAGAGAAATGAAATGAAGAGAAATTAGACGTCCATACTTATCATTAGAAGTCCAATTATATTTTTTAAGTCGTCTAATATTTTTTTCAGACGACTGATTCAAGGTTGAAGCTACTATATTACATGTTTTTGAGTTTTTAATGTTGTAATGGGCATGATAATTCTTGTAATACCATTTCTTGCCTTATATTCTTGTACGAGATTGTAATAAACAATGTTTACTTGGTTTCAAATGTTAGATATCTTTTGTAAACTTGTTTGTTTTCTAATGGAATTTTGCATGCGTGTACTTGTTCAATTTTTTGTGCAAGATTCATATGCTTAAAGTAATTAATTATAATCTGATTGATTAAGTAATTAATAATTTATGCTTAGAGATTAATGGTGAATTAAGCTTACAATTATGCCTCCCAATGAACGATCTAGATTCAACCAGTTAAAAAAGAACTTAAATTTTAAAATGTTAGGTTAACTTGACCTTATACTACACTTCCGACATAAAATCGAGTTAACCTAAGATACATTCTTGTGCAATTAATTAATCCTAATTAACTTAATTAACTGTGTTAAGAATTAATGCATCAGTATCAGAGTAGTTCGTTCCTTGAGTTATCTTGTTTTATCACGTTTTATCGTTTTATTCTTATTCTTGGAGTTCTCCTCCAAGAAGAAGGATGTTGGAGGAGGATCTTGCAATGGCGACGAAGATGCTGTGGCGATGAAGAAGCCGGAGCAAAAGAAGAGAAGCAGAAGATGAAGGCAGCAGAGTTTCGAGGCCTCCACATAGCAAAACAATTGCAGTTTTCACCCGTGAGATCTCCGGAGGCAGGAGGCTAGGGCTTCTTAGCATTGGAGGCGAAAGGCGAGGTCAAGGTCAGTAGTGGTTGTCACGTGGTTGAGAGATCCAAGAAGGAGGAGGTGCCGTGACAGCAAGATCGAGCGCGAGGAGCTTGACATCGGTGAGGATCTTGGCGAAGTGCTTCGTCACGAGGGATTGCAGCGGTGGTACTTTATTGCAATCGCCAGCACAAATCACCTGGCATCATAAACCTGGCGAAGGAGGGGGATTGACTTCGTCTTGGACACCACCAAGACCCTTACCGACTCTGGTGCCCTCCCAGACCTCTCCGCCCTCTTCTACACCCTCTACAGCACCGACTGCAAGGCTGACTCGGTGTCGACATGATGCACCCCCCACTGAGTAGAGACCACCCACATGCAAGACGAGGTGGAGTGCTAGCCAGCTTCGCGTTAGTGGCCTTCGATGACGAGGCGAAGGATGACAATGGTGGGGAGGCGAAGAAGGTGCAGTTGACCCCTGCAGGCGACGGATGGTGGTGCCGCTAGGGCCTGTGCAAGATGAAGGAGCCGCAACGTGCGTGTCGAAGATCTCGGCGGAGATCACGAGGAAGATGGTTGAAGGAAAGTTTGATGAAGACGGAGAAAACAACGAAACATCCAATAACACCATAATTGTGGGATTATTTGAAGAGATTCTTTTTGGGCATGAGATATTTTTAGGGTCATTTATCTTTTGACCCTCGATTTCTTCTTTGTTATGTCATATTCCCTTGTTAGTCTCCAAAAAAGGGAGGGGTGTGATGAAATAAAGGGGAGAAGAAAGAAAATAGAAGTTGAATAAAAAAGGAGAAATAAAAAAAATGAATGATGATGATTATGAAAAGAGGGGGAGAAGCTCTTCTCTAGTTTTTTATTATTTTTCTTCTCGTTGTTATTTTCTTCTCTCATATGAGTATGGGAGAAAAGGAGAGTTAAGAAGCCTGTTATAGTTAACTCTGTTCAAGAGTCTCTTTTGTTCCTGGACTACACATGAGAAACCATAACTTTGGGTGGTCCAGAGTTTTAAGGTTTTCAGAGAGGGAGATCCAGTTTTGAGGTCCTCAGAGGAAGGACCCATTTTAAGTTTCTATGTGTGAGATCTAGTTTGGTGGACTCTAGAGAGGGAGATCCACTTTTCAAGGTCTTTAGAGGAAGATCCTTTCTAGGGATACTGAATGAGGAGTCACCAGCACCAGGTCTTTAGAGGAGAGGATATTGTCAAAGTCAACTATAGTAGTTCCTTCTGTAGCTCCAACCCTAGTTCTTGCCTACAAGCAAGAACTAGTTTAGAGTGTTGTTTGTTCTTTTGTATAGAGTGGGTTTCTTTGTGTTACAAGCAGAGCATTCCATGCTCTAGCTTACGGGGGAGTATTGAGAGAAACATGTGTAGTGGTTTAGTCTCACATAGTGTAGTGGGACCTTGTTTTGTGTGTGATGGCCTATAAATAGGCTTGCACCCTTTCACTTATTCTTTGAGAAGAAATAATATAGATTAGAGCTCTATCAGGGCCTTTTCTCGTGGTTTTCTCCTATCTCTTCGTGAATGGGGTTTCCACGTAAACCCAAGTGTTCTTATTGTTTTATTGCGTTTCATATCTTACTTTGGCTTTATTTCAAAATTCAACTAAAATGCCTTCTTGAATGGTGACCTCAAGGAAGAAGTATATATGTATATGCCACTAAGATACGAACAAGAGGGAAAATGTTGCAAGCTTAAGAAATCTCTCTATGGCCTCATACAATCTCCAAGAGCATGGTTTGAAAGATTGAGAGTTGCTATGATGAGCCAAGGCTATAATAAGCAGGGAAATAGTGATCATATGTTCCTCATCAAACATTGTGGAGACAAAGTTGCATTACTTATGGTTTACGTGGATGATATGGTCCTTACAGGTGATGCTGTGGAAGCGACTGAAAAGTTAAAAGAGAGGTTAGCAAGAGAATTTGAAATCAAAGACCATGGGAACTTGAAATATTTCCTTGGAATTACAATAGCCAGATCTAAAGATAGGCTCTTCTTATGTCAAAGGAAATATGTTTTAGATTTGTTAAAAGAAATAGGGAACCTTGGATGTAGACCAATTGCCACTCCAATTGAAGCCAATCATCGTTTAAGCCCAAAGAGAGGACTTCTCAATGACTCTCAGAAAAATAGATATTAGAAGATTGTTGGTAAACTTATTTACCTAACCTTGACTCGGCCTGATATCTCCTACACCGTTAATGTGTTGAGCCAGTTTATGCATGCTCCTACCGATACTCACTAGAAGGCAATGGATAGAACCATCTGTTACTTGAACAAAAATCCTGGCAGAGGTCTTCTCTTTACTAAAGGCAATTGGCTTAGTGTTGAAGGATACGCAGATGCCGATTGGGCTGGGTCCATTGATGATAGGACTATTGGTCACACCATATTTTTGGGTGGAAATCTTATCATTTGGAGAAGCAAAAAACAAAGTGTGTGTGCAAGATCAAGTGTAGAATTAGAAATCAGGGAGATGGCTTCTAGGATCATAGAAATGCTATGGGTGAAAATCATGTTAAAGGATATTAGGCTGAGTCCAAATTTACTTATGAAGCTCTACTATGACAATAAGGTTGCAATAAATCTCGCCAACAACCCCGTGCTCCATGACAGAACCAAGCATGTTGAGTTAGATCGACATTTCATACAGGAAAAAATTGACTCTACGGAAGTGTGATACCTTACATTCGATTTAATGACCAAGTGGCCGATGTCTTCGCTAAAGGTCGTGCCATGACGACCTTTGAAGAAAATGTTGGCAAGTTGGGCATGTGTAATCTCTATGCCCAACTTAAGGGGCAATGTTGAGTTGTATTATAAACAGGTATACGGATCTTGGGGTGAATCCGTATTACCGAGCAACCGTATAAATTGTACGTCCCCCCTTCTTTGTTTCTTTGGAGAAGAACCCTAGCCATGACAAAGAGCTAGAGAAATCTCTACGATGGTTTTTCCCTTCGGGGTTTTCCACGTTAAATCTTATGTACCTTGTGAATTGCTCAGTGTTTATCTTCGTCTACAGAAGGAAAGTGACCGGCAACAAATGTTGAGACGGATTTACCTAAAAAAGCTGACTCTAACACAAGGTTTTCATCTTTACTCTAGCTCAACGAGATAGAACGATATTGATAGTTTGAAGGTTTGCGATAGCTTTGTTGTCAGCACACATCAGAGGTAGAGGTACCAAGATCTCACTTTGTATAGTTCACAAGACAACCTACAAGAGAATGAGAGCGGATAGGTAGGTGTCCCAAGCTAGGAGAGAGAAAAATGTGGTGTCCCAACATTGGATGAGTCAAACATTTGGTGAGATTTTATAGATGAGAAGGTTTATAAGGCAATTTATAGTTCAAAGGTGGTCATTAAGGCTTAATGGGCTTCTCATGCTTTTCTTTTAAGAGGATGTTATGAGCATGGCAGGGAGTTTGATGTTAAGAATAGTATTTTCTAAACCTTTTCCTAAAGAGGAAAGTTGCTAAAAGAGTGGAAGTCTATTGACCCATTTCCTTATGCAATGCTCCTTATGTCATTATAACAAAGGTTTAAGCCAATAAGATGAGAGCAATGCAGTTGGCATTATTGGTGGTAGGTCCTTGTAGTATTCCTGAAATGACTTGCTGCCCTATTGGGTTGTTTAAGACGTTTGGATTAGCCGTCGAACGTCTGGATAAAGGGTCGTACGTTTAAAAGTAAAAGAACCGTACCTTATATTCTTTTTCCACGTGCGCACACACGCACACACCTCTCTCTCTCTCCTCACCCCAAACCCTAACCCTCTCCTATTTAATCCCCACTCCCCCCCTCACGCCACTCTCTCCATCTCCACTGACCACCACCTTCATCCTTCCCTCCTGCCGGCCGCCACATTCCTTCCAGCCACCAGCGTAACGTGTGGCGAGGAAGAAGAGAGAGAGGGACGGGATGCGGAGGAGGAGGAGAGGGGAGCTCGTGCTCGAGGAGGAGCTCGCGAAGGTGGACTTCGCGGCCTCTTGAAGCTGCCGGCGTAGCAGCTACGGGCGGTGCGGAGGGGCTGTGTGGAGAAGGCTCGCGAGAGTTCTGTGTATAGGTCATTTTCCAGTATTAGACGTATGGAGCATTTCCCAGATGTATGGAGTAGCAGAATGACGTCCGGAGCTGAAGTCGGACGTCTGAAAGCACGCTCAGTGCCAAGGTACGTGCTTCTGTGCGGTTTACAGTCATGCAAGCCTCATCATAGAGATTTGTCCAGCCATTTTTAGGTCTGCATGTATGTACGCAGGGGGCAGGGTGTAAAGACCCGTTTTGTTCTGAGCCTTTTAAGACATTGGTGGTGGCGTGTTTCGTCGTTATGGTTATTTATGGTTTACAGTTGTTATAGTATATGACAAAACAGCTACCAGATTACTACAAAATTTTTTTACTCGGAATAACAAGTTTTCCCGATGTCGAACTCAGGGAGCAACCATAATTCTAGAAGTATAAAAGTTCTCAATTATGTTACAAAAATAAGAGAGAGAGAGAGAGGGATCAAAAGTTCTCTTGGCTTCTTCTTCTTCTCTCTTCCTCTTCTTTCTTTTCTTCTTCTCTTTCAGCTGATGTTTCTCTTCTTCTCTTTCTCTGCGGTTGCAGAGGCTTCTACCTTCTTTCTTCTTCTTCTTTCTTCTTTTCTTCCTGCCTTCTTCTTCTTCTTTCTCTTTTCTTTCTCTTCTGCTCTGCTTCTTCTTCCTTTCTTCTTTCTTCTTTTCCTTCTTCTTTCTTTTCTTTTCTTTCTTGCAGCTGTGTTGATCTTCTTCTTTCTCTTTTCTTTCTCAGCCTGCCTTCTTCTTTCTTCTTCTTCTTCTTCTTCTTCTTCTTTCTTTTCTTTTCTTTTCTTTCTTGCGGCTGTGTTGATCTTCTTCTTTCTCTTTTCTTTCTCAACCTACCTTCTTCTTTCTTCTTCTTCTTCTTCTTTCCTTCCTTGCGGCTGTGTCTTCTTTCTTCTTTCTCTTTTCTTCTTCTTCTCTGCTTCTGCTCCTTTTCTTTTCCTCTTCTTTCTACTCTGGCCGCTGACCTTCCTTCCTCTTTTCTTCTTCTTTTGGCTGTTGCCCTTCCGACGTCTGATGCGGTGATCAGACGGCTTATCTGTGCATTTGCTACAGTTCTTTCCTTCCTTCTTCTTCAGCTCCTCTCCTCTTCTTCTTCAGCTGCTTAGTGCGGCTAAGGCTTCGACCGCTCCTCCTCTCTTCTTTCTTTCTTCCCTGCGCGGATACACACCCATCAGTGCAAAACCTACCCCTACCCCTTCCCCGCGTCTTTCTTTCTCTTTGAATCTCTCTTAGGATTGCTCTCCCAGAGCCAGGTAATCAGGTTCGGGTAGCGCGCCCGGGACCAGGCCCACCGGCCTGCGGTGGTGGGCGAGGAGTGCTTGGTTGGGTAGTCGGATCCGGCCCAGACCCGCGGGGCGTGAGCGCGGGCGAGGGCGAGCGAGCGCGTGGCGCGCTGCGTGCGTGTGAGGGACCTAACCCCTGTGTATCGAAGGCAAACCACCTGATACACTTTTGCAATTTAAGTGTGGGTGCGCGGCTTCACACTTACGAGGTGGGACTAAAGTCCCACCTCCAGATTGCGCGTCTGCAAGCGAGGGAGTTGCTGCCTATTGGGGCAGCCGCGAGGCTTGCGACCCAAATCATGGACCTGGGCGCCTTCGCGGAGTCAGTCCGCCTGGGACTAGCGCCTAGGCTGTAGAAGGCTTGGAGCTGCGAGTGAAGGTGCTGCAGCAGCTCAACAATGGCAGCGAGGGGGTGCTGACCTGAAAACACAGTGACAGCCTCTTGGCCAAGTCAGATAACGTGGGAAGCTTCATCGGAGTGCGGCGAAGGCAGTGCGGTGGTCGGCGAGGCGCGAGAGGGCCTGTGGAGGTGGACCTAGGTCAGACTGTGTGCGTGAAGATGGGTTTGTTCGGGGGGTGGTTGGGCGGTGAATGGCAGTGAATGGAGAGGGGGGAATGGTTGAGTGGAGTGAGGGGGAGCCTCTGGGCTGGTCGACAAGGGAAGAGGTGGTCTGTGGAAGTGGAATGGACTCGCCGGAGAAGGTGATTGGAGACGGAGCAGATGGAGGTGGAAGTGGCGGTCGGTGGAGTAAAAGGGAAAATCAGGAAGGGGAAAATGTAAGAGGGAGAGAAAGGAAGAGTTCTACCTATTTACTCGACGAAAGGGGAGAGGGAAGCGTCCAGCTCGTGCCTACCGGAGCTAAGGACAAAGATGCCCAGGAGGAGGGTATCGGCGACGAGGAGGCGGTCTGAGGGCGCCAGCTGGTACGGCCTGGCGCGGACGACAGGGCAGAGTAAACTCTGCTACAGGTAGGGCAGCAGAGCAATGAGGAGGAGGAGGAGAAGATCGCCGGAAGCTCGGGCGCTCTGATCAGAGGGGGAAGAGATGAAATGTGGGGTATTTCTCCGCCAGAGGAAGCTTAAAGGAGTCGGCAGACCTTGCCACTCCTTATAAGGCCTTGGAGTGGAGAGGGGACCGTTGAGGCGACGTGCCTGCCTCGTCGGAGAGTGGCCGGAAAGGATACCCATGCCTCTTGTGCGTTTGCAAGAGAGGCATGGTCGATGGCAGAGGTCATGGGCGGGTCCCTGCGACAGAGGACGTCGCAGGGAACCCCTCGTCTGTTCTAGAGGACAGCCACCCTGCCCTGTGCGGCGCCATCCTCCGTGCAAGGTCGCCGGAGGTATGGCGCTGCGCAAAAATGGCAGGGAGGACCATTATGCAAAGAACGACGAGAAGTTAGGGGGCTAAATGCAAGGGTTTCAAAAGATAAGGGTCAAAAAGTAAATTAAGAGGGCTAATTTGTAAAGTCGGTCAAGATGGTCTTTTCTTAGGCCCAAATTTTATACCAGACTAATTTGAACCTAAGGATTTTAATGGTGAAATTTGATTATAGGTTGGATCATGTTTGACCGGTCAATTTACGCAAACATCCAAATTAAGTCATTAATTGGGTATAGTTATCATTTTAGGTCAAAATCGGTTGCAAAGGCCAAATTGAAGATTCTAAACCCTAGGGAATATTTTTCTATGAATTTTAGAGGGTTTAGTTGATTTTTATCCTACCTCGAACCTCATGAATTAAAGTGGATTTGTTTTAGGGTTACAGAATGTCATTTAATTCCTAGAAGTTGTTATAACCCTTTTCAGATTAGATCATCCCACTTCCCTTTTTATTAAGCTCGTTTGACCTATGTTTGGACCCTTAATTACCCTGTTTGCATACTGCATTGGTGAAATTGCAGTTTTATCCCTTATGATTTATTTTGTTCTTTAACTCAGAATTCTCTGAGTTAAGCCTCTCTTTAGGTTTTGTAGGAGCTTTTTTACACATATTTGAATTAGATTGTGCTAGTTAAGGTTCATGATAAGGTTCTCATCATGCCCCCATGCCTAGCTTTTGCTAGTCCCTTAGCAAAATTTTATGGTTTCAACCCTTGTTCTAGACCACGAAGTTCTTAATGATTTCAGATAAGTACTTTTTCTTTTGAAACCTAGATTAGGTTAGAATGCCAACCATAGGCCTAAAAGGTACTCTAGTACCAACCAAGATCCAGATCTGTCTAGCCTTAGCCTCGGTCCTTAACAAAGGTTTTTAAGGACTACAAGAACTAACCTAAGGCTTATTGGACTTTGTGGTTAGCACCCGTGCTTGAGATAATTTTAGCCCTGGCTTAGTTTGTAGTGCATTTTGTAAGAAAGAGTGGTAGAAGATTTATATGTTTGGAGAGTTTTCTCTCTCTTTTTGTTTTTAATTCTAGCTTAGGATTGGCTTCTCAACACGGTCTGTATCAGATTCCTTGTCCCCATCATCAATCCTCAAGGGTTCCTGGCAATTGATGCTTCGAGATAGCATCACCTATGGTAACACACAGAACCCTGGCTGTTGAGATTTCAAGATAATCCCATCCATGGTGTTCCGTGGCTGAATTCAGACCCTAGCAATTGACATTTCGTGATAATGCCATCCATGGAATCTGAAGCAACAGAGTGCTTACATACCCCCAGTAGGATATGTAAATATCCTAAGAGACAAGCACCGAGGAGATGATATTTTCTTACGCATCTTCGAGGGGAATTTCCCACCTCTCCGCGCTGGGAACTTGTCCAAATCAACTTGTGTTGATCGGCCGCTCCTACTCTAGGTGTCATTTTCAGAATTTTTGCAACGCTTCTGCGTGATTTTGATTTTTATGCTTACTGAACTAGGCTGTGTGTGAAGTTAGGGTGCTTAGGTTACTGAGTCCCGTAAACCAAAAGTTAGTTAACGAGGTCAAATACTCCCTAAGCCTTGGACCTAATACTTAAGCTTTTCATTTTCCTCAACCCCTTGAGGAATGTCTAGATCATAATGGGTACTAAGAGTCTATCCAAGAATGCCTAAGGTTCGCGTTCTTACTAATCTCACTGTGCACTTTCCATTTCTTTTCCTGAATGGGGTGTAGAACTTAGGTTAACTCCTTAATTTCTTACTAATGACTATCACTTTTCTTTCATTTTGTGCTCCTTTTCATTCTGTTCCTTTTTCTCCTCCTCCTTTGTAGAGTCCACAAAATTTTCTTTCCTCCTCTCATTTTATTATTCTTTTTCAAAGAATTTTTTTAATTTTTATGGTGTTTTTGACATATGTGTATTTTTTGTTTAAAACCTTTTCTTACAAAATTTGCACTTTCATACCCCCCATGCCTAAGATTTGCAATGTCCTCATTGTAACTTAGGAGGGTTTTTATTCAACTTAGTTCGTACATTAGGACAGGTGTTTTGATGAGTGAATGGGTCGGGGTGACTACTGCGGATAATTTCTAATCTCAGGTGCAAGCACCTGAGGTGGAGTCGGCTGTCCTAAAGGGTGAACCTTAAGTGCAAAAAGGTGTCAGAAAAGGTTTCAGGTTTTTTCAAAAAGAATGACGGGATGCCTCCCGTTGAGCGCTGAGTTTTACGCCATCGGCTGGGCGCAATATGCTCAGGGAAAATGGAGGATAAATGATGATTCAGCCAAATTAGTAGAGGTTACATCAATGAACGGTTTGAGTCTCTGACCGTTCACGATGAAAGGTTCAGAATCATGGCTGAGCGGACTGATTTCGACGGCTCCATTTCCAAAAACCTGTCGGACAAGGTATGGTCTGACCCACTTGGATCACAGTTTCCTAAGGAAGAGTTTGAGTTGGGCATCAAAGAGTGGGACCTTCTGACCAAGATGAAAGATCTTTCTTGATATGTACTTGTCATGGAAGGCTTTAACCCGCTCCTTGTAGATTCGCAAGTTCTCGTACGCATGAAGGCGTAATTCATCGATCTCGCTGATTTGAAGCTTTCTGTGGGTTCCAGCCTTAGAAAGATCTAAATTACAGCTATGTACTACCCAATAGGCTTTATACTCCAGTTCGATGGGAAGGTGACACACCTTCCCGTACACCAGTCTAAAGGGAGACATGCCTAATTGGGTTTTGTGGGCGGTCCTATAGGCCCACAAAGCTTTCGGAAGTCGGGACAAGCAGTCCTTCCTGTCAAGCCGAATAGTGACCTGTAGGATTTTCTTGATCTCCCGATTTGATAGCTCAGCTAGACCATTAGTTTGGGGGTGATAAGGAGTAGAGATTCGGTGAGACACCCCGTATTTGGTCATCAGTGACCTGGACTGAGCATTCGTGAAATGGGTCCCCCCGTTAGAAATGATAGCACGAGGAATCCCGAACTGTGAGAAGATATTGTGATGAATGAATTTGAGAACGATTTTATGATCACAGGTTCGGGTCGGTATGGCTTCGATCCATTTGGACATGTAGTCCACAGCCAGCAGGATGTACTCGAAGCCATCCGAAACAGGAAAGGGTCCCACAAAATCAATCCCCCAAATATCGAAGATTTCACATACGAGAATCAGTTGCAAAGGCATCATGTCGTGATGGCTCATGTTGCCTAAAGTTTTGCAACGACTACATGCCTTGCAGTGATTGTATGCGTCCTTAAACAGAGTGGGCCAATAAAAGCCACACTGGAGGATTTTCGATGCGATTTTGTGCCCAGAGAAATGGCCACCGCATGCCTCGTCATGGCAGAAGGAGAGAATATCATTGATTTCACCTTCTGGGACACATCTCCGGATGATTTGGTCGGCACCTATGCGGAAGAGGTACGGATCTTCCCAAATGTAGTACTTGGCATCAGAGTGCAATTTGTCTTTCTTGGCCTTCGGCCAATCAGACTGGATCTGATGAGATGCCAAGTAGTTTACTATATTAGCAAATCATGGAAGTCTAGTACCAATAGTCAGCAGGTGCTCATCAGGAAAATGCTCCGTGATGGGTCCAAAAGGGTTGATGATCTCAGAAGGAAGGCGGGACAAATGGTCAGCTACCACATTTGTCTTTCCGCCTTGTCACGAATCTCGAGGTCGAATTCTTGCAACAGCAAGATCCATTGAATTAGTCGGGGCTTCGCGTCCTTCTTGGCAAGGAGATGCCTCACAACCGTGTGATCCGAGTAGATGATGACGTGGGAACCCAAGAGATAAGATCGAAAATTTTCAAGGGCAAATACTACGGCTAGCAGCTCTTTCTCCGTAACTGTATAGTTACGCTGAGCCTCATCAAGTGTCTTGCTAGCGTAGTAGATGACCACGGGTTTCCTGTCAACTTTCTGCCTCAGAACCGCTCCTACAGCAAAATCAGATGCATTGCACATGATCTTAAAGGGTTGAGACCAATCAGGGGATTGTAGGATCGGGGCCTGGGTGACTCAGTCACGGAGGTTCTCAAAGGCTTGCGTGCATTCCTTGGAGATCTCAAAGGGTACATCCTTAGAGAGGAGTAGTCAGGGGGCGCGCGATTTTCGAAAAATCAGGAATGAAACGACGGTAAAAATCGACGTGCCCCAGAAAAGAACGGATGTCCCTAATCGAGCTAGGCATAGGAAGACGAGAAATTAGATTAACCTTGGCTCGATCCACTTGGATGCTTTTCTCAGAAATTAAATGTCCTAGGACGATCCCCTCAGGCACCATAAAATGGCTCTTTTCCCAGGAAAGAACCAAATTAACGTCGATGCAACGCCTGAGTATATGAACCAAGTGCTGGAGGCAATCATCAAATGATGCCCCAAAAGCTGAGAAGTCATCCATGAAGACTTTCAGATAATCACCTACCATATCAGAGAATATAGCAAGCATGCACCGCTGAAAAGTCGCAGGTGCATTGCAGAGACCAAAAGGCATCCTTCGGAATGCATACGTTTCGAAGGGGCAAGTGAACGTGGTCTTCTCTTGGTCCTCAGGATGAATAGCTACTTGGTTATAACCGGAGTACCCGTCAAGAAAGCAGAAGAATCGATTTCCCGCTAATTTCTCGAGAATCTGATCAATGAAAGGTAGTGGGAAATGATCCTTCTTCGTGGAGGAATTGAGTCATCGGTAATCTATGCAGACTCTCCACGAGTTGGCTAATCAGGTAGGTATACTTCTCCGATTTTAGTCGTAATGGTGGTGAGCCCTGCCTCTTTAGGCACAACCTGAATTGGGCTCACCTAACGACTGTCGGAGATCGGGTAGATGATCCCTGCATCTAACCACTTGATGATGTCCTTTTTCACGACCTCCTGCAGATTGGGGTTTAATCGTCTCTGCATTTCACGGGAAGGTCGTGTGCCCTCTTCTGAATAAATATGGTGTGTGCAGTAAGAGGGACTTATTCCAATCAAGTCATCGAGAGTCCATCCAATGGCTCTGCGATGTTGCTGGAGAACAACAATCAGACGGGATTCCTGATTAGGAGTAAGTTTGGAATTTATAATTACAGGAAAAGTCTGATTAGAACCCAAAAAGATGTATTTCAAATGATCGGAAAGGGTTTTTAGTTCAAGGATGGGGTTATCAGCAGCAGCGGGTGGTTCAGGGTAAGTGTGAGGTTCAAGGATAGGAGTTATGGGTTTGTCTAAATCAGGGTCTGACTCCTCTAATTGCGGTTCAAGATCTTTCTGTGGTTGATGAGGTATAATCAAGTCATTCTCAAAATGCGTTTCATCAACCAAAGCCTTAATATCACAGATTTGTTCGATGACACCGCAATTGATTCCTTGTTGGGCCTTAAAGATATCAATTTTGAGGGTTTGATTTTCAAATTTTAGCTCTATTTGGCCCTCCTCACAACTGATGTTGGCTCTAGCAGTAGCTAGGAAAAGTCTCCCTAGAATGATCGGTGTATCCCTAGGGTTTTCAGGTGCGTCCATGTCTAAGACTATAAAGTCTACATAGAAATAGAAATCCCGCACTCTTACAATAACATCCTCAAGAATCCCTTTAGGTGACTTTAGAGATCGATATGCTAATTGTACTGTCACCTCAGTCAGTTTTAGCTCGGATTCTTTTAGGTGGTTAAGGATGTGGGTATCAGATTTATGGAAGCTCCCAAGTCTAGCAATGCTCTATCGAATTGGGTTTCACCTATTTTGCCGGAAATCAGGGGAGTACCTGGATCTTTTGCCTTGGGTGGGAGTCTGCTTAGGATTGCAGAGCTAGCTTGCTCTGACAGTATAATTGGACTCCCCTCTTGGTTCGCGGCTTACGCTGAGGTGTACACACATTCTTTAAGAATCGTGCGTAAGTTGGTACGTGGCGAATTGCATCCGTCAAGGGGATGTTTATTTGGACCTGCTCAAAGAGCTTGACCAGGTCCTCCTCTGGTGCCACGGGCTTGGTTGTCTTCTTTCCCTTTGTCAAGGCCTCGGGAAATGGAACCTTGGTTGGTTCTTCTAGGATAGGTCCAGGTCTTTGATTTGGGACAGGGATAGGAACGTCCTGGATTACTGTCCTAGGGTTGGGATCACTACCAGGCTTGGAGTGGTCTGGATAGGGTGGATCTTGGGTCTCTTTACCACTACGGGTCGTTACCGAATTTAGTCCTGCCTGGTTTTGGTTCGGGTTTGATAGGATGGGTTGCTGCTGATAACTCACATAAGAAGTGGAAGACTCCATCTCGTCAGGTGAAGGAACAGAGGGGGCCTGATAAATCATGTGTGCTTGGCCTGGGTTTGGGTTCATAATGCACCACTGGGTCGGCACGTTATTCGGGTTAGGAAGAGGTTGAGAAGGAAGTGTGCCCGGTTGGCAAGAATTTGCCAACTGGGCCAGTTGGTTTTGAACCTCTGTAAGTTCATCCTTGTGTTGCTTCTGAATAGCCGCATTCGTTCTCTAAATGCCAGCCAGAGTCTGAAGGATGAGGGACATTTGGTCTTAGTTTGTCCCTGATGGATAAGTAGGGTTGGGCCGAAGCTGAGGTGGCTGGTAAGGATGAGGTGGTTGTGGATGGGGCTGAAAGGCTGGTCTTTGGGAATTTCCTGCCCACTGGAAGTTGGGATGGTTTCGCCATCCAGGATTGTAAGTGTTGGAGAATGGATCATTCTGGAAGGCGTTGAGGTCCTCGCAGGTCTGAGGAACCTCCAAAGAGTCAGAGAATGAGGGAATGGAATTCCCCTGGCTAGTATAGAAAGGATCAGAGGATCCTCCGATCCGAGAATCAGATGGGGGTGGATACAGATCCATCCCAAGAGAAGCTCGGTGGAGAATGTTTTGCACAGTCTCCCGTGTGGAAGGAGGCTGTGCAAAAGAATTATGCGCAGAGGTGGCTCGCTGCAAGTGCTAAGTCAGCTCATCCACCTTCTTCTCAATGATAGAGACCTTGTCCAATCGACTGGCCATCAATTCCAGGTCGACTGATGTGGACAGGCCCTGCGTCTCATGTGCTCCCCTAAGGTTCGTCGATGCGCGGGTATTCGTCCTGTCGAATAATCCCATGGAGTCATTATTGATGGAGTTCTCGCACATGTTTTCGAGAATCTCCCACACGGTGTCCTCATGCTGACCCATGATATTCCCTCCACATGTTGCATTGACGAAAAGCCTAAAATCTTCATGGAGTCCCTGGTAAAAAGACTGGACTTGTTCCCATTTAGGAACTCCGTGATGGGGGCACTTTCTCATGAGATCCTGAAAGCGATCCCATGCCTCATAGAGAGGTTCTCCCGTTTTTTACGTGAAGTGGGTAATATGATGGCGCAAGGCATTGGTCCGACCAACGGGAAAAAACTTCTTCAAGAACTCGGACTAAAGTTCTTCCCAATTGTTGATCGGCCGGGTCTGTGTTTGGTACCAATGATCGGCCTTGTCCATAAGGGAGAAGGAGAACATCTTCATGAAGAGAATATCCCGATTTTGCGCATTTGACCCAAAAGTCTGGGCCAAATGCTTTAGCTGCTTGATGTGCTGGAAGGGGTCTTCAGAATTAAGCCCATGAAATTTAGGTATGGCATGAATCATATTGGGCTTTAATTTAGAATCAGGTCCTCTAGTTGGGATTCTGACTCGAGGCTCAATAGCCACCGCGGCAGGATTATAATGGTCCCGCATCATAGGACACTGCGGTGGGTGCACAAAGTTCTGGAAGAGGTCATTAAGTTGCTGGAGCTGGTGCTCCAGATTGTTCTCTTCCTCAACTGGCTGAGCCATTGGGGAAGAAGAAGGTGAGTTGGGTTCGGAGTCGGAGGAGAGGTCGATGTGAAGTGTTGATTGCACAAACAAGGGCACTAAGGCTCGGCCTCGAGGAGAGTGAATTTCTAAAGGAGGTTTCAAGGACTTCCTACCAAACATACACTGATATAGAGGATGAGTTTAACAGGTGCTGGACTCAATCAAGACACCCAAAATGTTGGGTGACTATAGAGGTGCGGGGCAGATGAACCCCTTGATTGAAAGATCGTCCACCTGAGAATTACCTGGGCAGCCAGAGAGGGTGAGTCCCGCGAAGACCCCTACACAGTAGAGCGTCCCCACGGGTTGTAGGGTTTCCCCCACCCGACCTCTCATGTCACTGAGATTCCAGGTAGACCAGAATGGGGATCTTGACCTCTTAAGTCTACCACTTTTAGTTAAGATCAAGGTGCTTAGGTTTTCACTTGAACTTTAGCCTTTTGAGTGCAAAGAGTGACCTAAGTTGAAGGTTGGTTGACCCCAGGGGTCAACTTCACCTGCTAGTTCCTTTGAGAGCTTATTAGGTCTTGTCTTTTAGGGTTCAAGTGTTTCTAAGAGCCAAATTGCTTAGGGTTTCTTTGAATAGGTATTTTCAGACAATGGCTTGGGTACACTTCTTTTGGGATTTCTCAATTCTTGCTTAAGAAGTGTCTTTAAAACCCTAATTTTGAGTCTTATGTTGGCTCTACTTGGTCCAGTTAGCTTTCTTTTGATTTGGTAATTAGGGCTTAGGCAAGAAGGTGTTAGCCCTAAATACCCTTAATAGTGTGCGTAGGAATAGTGGGTTAAAATTGAGAACATTCAGCTTTGATGATTTACTAGGTATGGAAGACAGGTTATACCTATATTGCTTGTTTTTTCTTTTTCTTCCTCTTTAGAATTTAGGGGTTAAAATGAGAGGATAGAAAATTACCTGTCCTCGGAGTGGTTGTTGTGCGGCTGCTTGTTGTCGTCTTGATTTCTTGTGCCTACACACAAAAGAGAAGAGATTAGTAGAAACTCAAAAATAGAGATCTTATGGCTTCTAGAATGGCCGTTGCTCCCTGGCAACGGCGCAAAAAACTGGTGGTGGCGTGTTTCGTCGTTATGGTTATTTATGGTTTACAGTCGTTATAGTATATGACAAAACAACTACCAGATTACTACAAAATTTTTTTACTTGGAATAACAAGTTTTCTCGAGGTCGAAGTCAGGGAGCAACCATAATTCTAGAAGTATAAAAGTTCTCAATTATGTTGCAAAAATAAGAGAGAGAGAGAGAGAGAGAGGGATCAAAAGTTCTCTTGGCTTCTTCTTCTTCTCTCTTCCGCTTCTTTCTTTTCTTCTTCTCTTTCAGCTGATGTTTCTCTTCTTCTCTTTCTCTGCGACTGCAGAGGCTTCTGTCTTCTTTCTTCTTTTCTTCCTGCCTTCTTCTTCTTTCTCTTTTCTTTCTCTTCTGCTCTGCTTCTTCTTCCTTTCTTCTTTTCCTTCTTCTTTCTTTTCTTTTCTTTCTTGCGACTGTGTTGATCTTCTTCTTTCTCTTTTCTTTCATAGCCTGCCTTCTTCTTTCTTCTTCTTCTTTCTTTTCTTTTCTTTCTTGCGGCTCTGTTGATCTTCTTCTTTCTCTTTTCTTTCCCAGCCTGCCTTCTTCTTTCTTCTTCTTCTTCTTCTTTCCTTCCTTACGGCTGTGTCTTCTTTCTTCTTTCTCTTTTCTTCTTCTTCTCTGCTTCTGCTCCTTTTCTTTTCCTCTTCTTTCTGCTCTGGCTGCTGACCTTCCTTCCTCTTTTCTTCTTCTTTTGGCTGTTGCCCTTCTGACGTCTGATGCGGTGCTCAGACGGCTTATCTATGCATTTGCTACAGTTCTTTCCTTCCTTCTTCTTTAGCTCCTCTCCTCTTCTTCTTCTTCAGCTGCTTAGTGCGGCTAAGGCTTCGGCTGCTCCTCTCTTCTTCTTTCTTTCTTCCCTGTGCGGATACACACCCATCAGTGCAAAACCTACCCCCACCCCTTCCCCGCGTCTCTCTTTCTCTTTGAATCTCTCTTAGGATTGCTATCCCAGAGCTGGGTAATCAGGTTCGGGTAGCGCGCCTGGGACTAGGCCCACCGGCGTGTGGTGGTGGGCGAGGAGTGCTTGGTCAAGTAGTTGGATCCGGCCCAGACCCGCGGGGCGTGAGCGCAGGTGAGGGCGAGCGAGCGCGTGGCACGCTGCGTGCGTGTGAGGGACTTGACCCCTGTGTATCGAAGGCAAACAGCCCGATACACTTTTGCAATTTAAGTGTGGGCGCGCGGCTGCACACTTACGAGGTGGGACTAAAGTCCCACCTCCAGATTGTGCGTCTGCAGGCGAGGGAGTTGCCTCCTATTGGGATAGCCGCGAGGCTCGCGACCCAAATCGCGGGCCTAGACGCCTTCGCGGAGTCAGTCCGCGCTACCTGGGACTCGCGCCTGGGCTGGAGAAGGCTTGGAGTTGCGAGTGAAGGTGCTGCAGTAGCTCAACAATGGCGACGAGGGGGTGCTGACCTGAAAACACAGTGACGGCCTCTCGTCCAAGTCAGGTAACATGGGAAGCTTCGCCGGAGTGCAGCGAAGGCAATGCGGTGGTCAGCGAGGTGCGAGAGCGCCTGTGGAGGTGGACCTAGGTCAGACTGTGTGCGTGAAGATGGGTTTGTTCCGGGGGTGGTTGGGCGGTGAATGGTAGTGAATGGAGAGGGGGGAATGGTTGAGTGGAGTGAGGGGGAGCCTCTGGGCTGGTCGGCGAGGGAAGAGGTGGTCTGTGGAAGTGGAATGGACTCGTCGGAGAAGGTGATCGGAGATGGAGCAGATGGAGGTGGAAGTGGCGGTCGGTGGAGTAAAAGGGAAAATTAGGAAGGGGAAAATGTAAGAGGGAGAGAGAGAGGAAGAGTTATACCTATTTACTCGACGAAGGGGGAGAGGGAAGAGTTCGGCTCGTGCCCGCCGGAGCTGAGGACGAAGATGCCCAGGAGGAGGGTATCGGCGACGAGGCGGTCTGAGGGCGCCAGCTGGTACGGCCTGGCGCGGACGACAGGGCAGAGTAAACTTTGTTGCAGGTAGGGCAGCAGAGCGACGAGGAGGAGGAGAAGATCGCCGGAAGCTCGAGCGCTTTGACCGGAGGGGGAAGAGATGAAATGTGGGGTATTTCTCCACTAGAGGAAGCTTGAAGGAGTCGACAGACTTTGCCGCTCCTTATAAAGGCCTTGGCGCGGAGAGGGGACCAAGGAGGTGACGTGCCTACCTAGTCGGAGAGTGGCCGAAAAGGATACCTATTGAACCGTATTTCGAATCGCTACGCTTACGTGTTTGGTTTTGAAAAACCTGTCATTGTAGTTCGAAAGCGATGAATTTATGTTCAACAAATAAAATTTATACCGAAAAGAATTCCGGGTCGAACACAGGGAGGCTACGTTGATCTATATTCGCAATTATATATTTTTTTTAGAATTTTCGATAAGCAAGGCGATATAATTATAATGGAGCTATCAGACTAAAAGAAAGAGAGAGAGAGAGAGGGAGAGAGAGAGAGAGAGAAAGAGAACATGTATTCAATATTTCAATTGTTTATAAAAGTTACACTAGAAAGCGGAAAATCAATTACACTATAAAGCAGAAAAATTCTACACTAGAAAAGCTGTAAATAAGAATGGGAGAGAGAAATTATCCTCCTCGACGATTGCTTGGAGGATGAGCCGGACGGGACGACGCCTGGACGAAGGAGAACGAAGCAAGACGAAGGAGGACGAAGCAGAAGAACGGGAACAGAGCAGCACGCCGTCGTCGTCGCGGGATCCACTTCCGAAGGGGAGCAAAAATTGGACTTTATCTCGCAAGAAGCATCCCGGGTGTGGGAGAAGCTTCTTTTGAGCTTTGGAGGGGTAGAGAGGAGAAAGAAGGGATGAGAATTTCGTATGGAGGGGGTCTCCTTTTATAGTTGCAAGGAGTGGGGGCAAAATGGACATTACAACTTCAAAATAATAAAAGAGGGGTCTTTAGTGACGGATAAATCCGTCACTAAAGTCCCGACGTGGGCGTCGCTTCCGCGCCCACGCGCGCCTCCTAGGCTGCTCGCTCATCAACGTCCACGCACGTCCAGCGCTTTTCAGCCGTCCGATCGCGAGATCGGACGGCTTAAGATGCGTCTGCGCCCGCTGCGTTGCGCGCCCCCCGCGCGTCTGATTGCACGTTCGATTGCGCGTCCAATCGCGCGTCGACGCTATCGGACGCGCGTGGCCATCCGATCTCCATCTGACGCTCCACCCGCGCCCAATCGCCGCGCCTTCCAGCCTCCTCTCCATGGCTCGAACTCGTGCCTCGCGCTCACGATAGCACGCTCGACCACTGCGCTATGGGGCGCGGATGGTCGAGCGGGGGCTTTTAAATGTGAGCGCCCACAGCTGTTGGATTAAGATCCAATGGCAGAGAGCGATCGGGTGCGGGGCCTTCACAAGATGAAGCGGCCGCTTGGGCGGCTGAGATGGCACCACGTGGCGCTATCTTGGCCGTCCATCTTCTGGAAGTTGTAGATGGTGCCACGGATGTCGGATTGACTCGATTTTTGTGTCGTTGGGCTGCAATCGTCGATCCGAATTCATCCGTGCAGTCGGATTTATCATCTGAAGTGGGGATTTATACCATCCTGGCCCTTGATCTTCTAGGGTTCCCAGATAATTATCTGATGCTATGGATGCCTGATTAGGGCGATCTTGGAGTCGTTGAACTCCAATCGTCTCCCTGATCACATCCATACGGTTGGATCTTTGATCCGAGGCCCTGATAAAATATTTGCCCTGTCCAAGCACATAAAAGGAGACAATTAACCTCCATTTTATTCAAACTATTCTAAATGCAAGATGATGCATGTAATGCAATATTTATATCATGAAATGCGATCCTATATTTAAGAACATGCATAAATAGACATCTTAAGTAGTGTAAATGTGTTTACATCATACCCCCATGCCTATCTTTTGCTATTCCCTAGCAAAAACTATATGCTATTTATAAAAGAATTAGGTTAGATTATTTGGACTTGAGTTATTTGTCAATCATTAAGAAATTGTCTACTTAGGAACTGAACTTTCAAAGACACAACAGTGCCCGGGTATCAGCCAAAATGCAGACCGCTTCAAGCCCTCGCCTTATTAAAAAAAAATTTCTTTTTCTCTTTTTCTCTTTTCTAATTTTTTTGATTTTCAAATTTTCGGGTTTAAGAGTGGCTTTCTTCGGCCATTCAACTCACCCAAAATTTGATGAGAACCCTAAGCTTTAAGCATCTTATTGTGATTGTGATAGACTCGTTGGCCGGCAATTAGAACGAACTTAGGATTTCTACGCCTCTTGGTGACCTAACCAGAATTCTACCTAAAAGTGTATCTTTACAACCGGTAGCTTTCTCCCTACTTTTATTTTTTTTACAGGGTCAACACAAGGGTGAATCCAGTGTATATCTCCCCGGTTTATTCTACTTCTCCGCTTCTTCCTAAGTGTTTTGGGAATTTTTAGTGCATTTTCTGAGCTGGGTTCTGGACAACCGGTCGATGAGCTGTTACCACCGACAACTTGCCAGCCATACTCGTGCGGCGAAGTGTGGCTTATTTCTTTTTGTTCTTTTCTCCTTTTTTTTTTTTTTTTAAAGTAGGTGACTTCCCTAGTCTAAGATTTACCTAAAGGCAGCAAAGTAAGAAAGGTCCAGTGACTGGGCTCTGGACAACTTACCTATGGGCTGTTACCCACGATAACTTCCAGCCATATCACCGTAGAAGGTTCATTAGCTACCCAATTTCCGTTAAAATCGCCGAACAACGAGTCAGTGCAAAGAAAGTGTGTAGATGCTTAAGACTTAAAATTCCCTCAAATCAGAGGGCTGGTTGATAAGTCGTGTACTTATCACCCAAACTTATTTACTCCAATTACGAGAGAATTAAGATGGCGAGGACTCAAAAATAAATCCACATTTTAGTGGATACACAGGCTAATTAAGTCCAAAGACCTGAGGGGTCTTTGTGTTCAAATCCTAATGTAAAATTTCTTAGGATTGAAAAGTCCTAATGTCCAACTAATCCTTCCTAATTTTTTTTTAAAATTTTTTTAAATAAGAAGAGAGACAATTTACATGGATTTCACAAGGCTGACCAAATAATTCAAGAATGAATCCACCCCCCCATGCCTAGCTGATGCAATGTCCTCATTGAAAAAGAGACATGAAAGAAAGGGTGGAATATGAAAGATGTCACCTGGATATGAAGCTCGTATCAGCCTTGTGTCATATGTACAACTGCTGAGTTTTTAATGCTGTCAGCTAGGTGAAGTCCAGCCAAAGAAGTCACAGAATGGCTAGAGCAACAGAGTCTGAGACGGGTTCTGGAAGATTACGGTCAACAACAGGCTTCAAATGTTGACCGTTGACTTTAAAGGTGTTACCCATCTTTGGGTTAGAAATCTGAACGGCATCATTAGGAAAAATCTGATCAATTATGAATGTGCCATTCCATTTAGATCTAAGTTTACCAGGAAAGAGCTTAAGTTTAGAATCAAATAACCAGACCTTCTGGTTTGGCTCAAAGCTCTTGCGGGAAATCAATTAATCATGTAGAGCTTTGGTCCGAGTCTTGTAGATCTTGGCATTCTCATAAGCGTCATTTCTAAGCTCCTCCAACTCAGATAGTTGGAGTTTCCTGATCTTTCCTGCTAGATTCAGATCTAAATTGCATTGTTTGATTGCCCAGAATGCCCTGTGTTCAATCTCTACTGGTAGATGGCACGCCTTTCCATACACCAAACGGAATGGAGACATGTCGATGGGCGTTTTATACGCCGTACGGTAGGCCCAAAGAGCGTCCTCAAGCTTTTGAGTCCAATCCTTACGATCAAGCCTAACCATTTTTTGCAGAATGTTCTTGATCTCTCGATTGGAGATCTCGGCTTGTCCATTCGTTTGGGGATGGTAAGGTGTGGAAATTCGATGATTGACCCCGTATTTGGCCAATAAATTCTGGAATTGGGCATTAGTAAAATGAGTGCCACCATCACTGATGATAGCCCTCGGAATCCCGAACCTACTAAAGATATTTTTCTTGACAAAATTGATGACCACCTTGTGGTCATTGGTTCGGGTGAGAATTGCCTCAATCCATTTGGACACATAATCAACAGCAACAAGAATGTACTGATGTCCAAATGAAGGGATAAAGGGTCCCATGAAATCGATGCCCCAAACATCGAAAATTTCTACTGGAAGAATAAGGTTTAGGGGCATCATGTCTCTCTTAGTTATGTTCCCGAGTGACTGACATCGAGAACATGACCTTGAGAAGTCCTGGGCATCCTTGAATAAAGACAGCCAATAGAAGCTAGATTGCAAGATTTTTGCAGCCGTCTTTCTCCCGGAGAAATGTCCACCACACCCAGATGCATGGCAGAACTCGAGTATACTGTTAAATTGATTCTCCGGTATGCATCGGCGAATAATCTGATCAGAGCCGATGCGATACAGTTCAAGGTCCTCCCAAAAGTAGTATCTGGCCTCAGATTTAAGTCTATCCCGTTGTTGTTTGGTCCAATCCTGGGGGATTTGACCAACAGTCAAATAGTTAACAATATCAGCAAACCATGGGGTGTGGACACCTAAAACTGTAAGAATGGTTTCGTCCGGAAAAGTGTCAGCAATCGGAATGTCCGGACAAGAAGAATCACTTAGGAGTCTCGACAAATGATCTGCTACCACATTTTGTACCCCGGCTTTATCCTTGATTTCAAGATCAAATTCTTGAAGAAGAAGAATCCAACGAATAAGCCGGGGTTTAGCATCCTTTTTAGCCAAGAGATGTCTCAAGGTCGAGTGGTCGGTATAAACAATAACATGAGACCCCAAGAGTGTTGCGACCCGGTTCCCGAGTCCCTACGAGACACGAGAACCGGACCGACTCGACTAATCCCAAGACCCAGTCGTCCAACGAGGAAGTAACCAAAAGACAGTAAAATAAACCACATTCAGCATGAATATAACTAACAGTAAGAAAGTACAGCAGTAAGGAAAGAAACTACTACAGTAGGTACCACCACAACAGTAAAGCAACATTTATCATATAACAAAAACTGCAGGTAAAGAAGGTACAGCGGAAACAAAACTACTCACTAGAACAGAAACAAAAGAAGGTACAAAGCTGTGGCAACTCTACTGGACCCTACTCGGCCCAGCGTCCTCTGCAGCCGCCGACCCTGGCTGCTCAACACCTGGTCCTGAAAAAGGTAACGAGTGTAACACGTCAGCAAAACGCTGAGTAGAGTGGCAAACTAACTAAAGGCAACAGTAGAGTGTACAGTAGCTGTTATGTTCTATTACTTCCTTTATTTGCATCTTTCAATTTTTCTCACTATTTCATTTACTTCTCAGATCCTTTACTTGATCTCGAATGTCCTCGTGGGACGATCTTGATTGCAGTCTTTTCCAACAGTAGAAGTAGCACGTGGTGCTCTCCTGGCCGGGAGAGTCCCCCGTGGTGATCCTACCCTCAGTCAACCACCCCAAGGTCACTGACAGACGTAACGGTGACTACGGCACGCGCGATAAACGCACAGGTAGCTAGCCCGTACTGGCACGCGGTCAGTCGTTTCCGTTAACGGGTGCGCCCAAAGCACAGCACGGAACCAGGGCAGAGCCCTCTCAGTAACAGGGGTCCAACCCCTCCACAGTAACCAAACCGGGGCCTTGCCCCTCCACAGTCCGCGCACCCTCGCCTGACTACCCTGGTTTGCCCTAGTGGGCCTAACAAGTCGGTGAAGGAGGCTAGCAGAACCCCGGGGCCCGTGGGGTAGCTAGTACTCTCCTAACACTACTAGCTCTCCTCGGTACTACGTACACGAGGGCCAACAAGTCGGTACAGAGCGGCCAATCCTAACCCCGGGTCCCTGGGGCGGCTGGCCCCACTCTGCACTAAAACAGGTACAGGTACTTCCCTTGGTACTGCGTACCCAAGAGACAGTACAAACTACATCTCAGTTCCATTCCTTTTCTTTCCAGGAGTTCCACTCCTATTTCCCCGTAGGGTTCCAGCTCTTTATCTTAGAACATCATATGTTTCACTTTCCAGATTCTCGTTCTCACATTCCATGATCTCAACATGATTCTTTATGCATAACATGCAGCTGTTAATTAAATTTACAGGCAGCTTTATATATTCCTTTCCATTTTTCCAAGACTGCAGTAATGTACATTCCACTAGTTTTTCCATCCTAGGATTCATGCCATATCCTAGGATCTATCATACAATCTAGTTTTCCGGCCCTAGGATTCATGCAACACCTAGGAGCTATCATTCCATATATTTCTCATTCCTAGGATTCATGCAATGCCCTAGGTTCTAGTTATGGTTCCATACTTTAACAGATTTTATTAATACTTAAAACCACTCTACCAGGTACAACGGGAGTAATGGGGGCGTGGTCGGGAATCCCGCGCGCCTCCGCGACTCTCAAGACGGCAACCGAACGAGGTCCTATCACAAGGATCAAACACCAGGAGTGTCTCAAAACAGTGTATAGCTACTGTAGGCGGGTAGAGGAATAAATTCTGAAACGAACGCAACTCGAATCGCGGAAAACGGAGCCCAAACGGGCCCTAAACGGGTCGAGAAAGACAATACTGTGCAAAATCAGACGTCTGGAACTCCTTCCAGACGTCTTAAACGGTGGATCAGAGAATTACCTGTTCGGCTTGGTTCCCCGGACGTCCAGAAGTCTGTGGGGACGTCTCTCCTAGATCCCAGACGTCCGATGGTCTCTCCGGACGTCTGGAGGTCACTCCCGCCGTCTGGTACAACTTCCAGACGTCGGATTCGCAAAGGATGACGAATCCGAACACCTGCGCACAGCCAACCCTCCTCCCTCAGTACGGTCAGTCGACAAAAAGAAGGAGAAAGCGGAACTCACCTTTCAGACGTCTGTATGATCTCACAGACGTCGACCTTGCCGTCTGGATATCAGTCCAGACGTCTGATTCTGGAGATTTTTCCAGAATCAGAACCTTGCTCGGCCTCCGCTCGCGACGCCGCCCGCGTCGCACCTCGCACGTCCGCTGCTCCGCCCGCAGCAGGTCCCTCTCCGCGACGCTCTGCGCCCCCTGCGCCCTCCGCCGGCCGACCAAGCCGCTCCCGGCGAGCTCGCCCTCACGGCAGAGCCCCGCCCTCGCACGCCGCAGCTCCTCCGCGCCTACTGCGGCCGCCGCTGCCGCTGCGCCCTCGCGTCCGCTCGCTCTCGCGCACAGGCAGGAGAGAAGGAGGAAGATGGTGGAGACGGGAGGGGAGGCGCGCCCCCTCCCCCTTTTAACGCCGCGCGGAGAGGAGGGAGAGACGGTCGCAGTCGCCTGCAGCCGCAGAGAAGATGCGGGATCGCAGGTCTGCGCGCACAGGCGCGCAGACGAATATCCCGTGCGAGCATAACTGTTCGCCAGACGTCTGTAAACTATCCCGGACGTCTGGTCAGACGTCTGGATGTGATCCCAGACGTCTTTACAGACGTCTGGGCCACCTCCCAGACGTCTTAAAAGACGTCTGGGGCACGCGCTCGTTACAATATAACAAACTCAAAGGAAGTTTCGTCCCCGAAACTTGTGCCAACTAGGGTGCGGAAAAAGGATGTCCAAATAACCATAACAAACTCAAAGAGGACCGAAGCTGGTCCGAAAAGACGTACCCGCGAAAAGCTCTGGGTACCGCTCCCGCATTGCCGCCTCAGGCTCCCAGGTAGTCTCCTCGTACCGCTGGCTCCTCCACAAAGCCTTTACCAGGGGTACTTGCTTTCGTCTCAACCTGCGGACGGCTCGGTCTAGGATCTGCACTGGCCGCTCGGGGTAGGTCAGGTCGTCGCTCACCTCGACGCTCTCGTGACTCAGTACGTGGCTGGGATCGGCTACGTACTTCCTGAGGTTGGACACGTGGAACACGTCGTGTACACCAGAAAGCTGCGGGGGAAGGGCAAGTCTGTAAGCAACGGGTCCAACCCGCTCCAGGACCTCGAAGGGCCCCACGAACCTCGGCGCGAGCTTCCCTCTCACCCCAAACCGCTGTAAGCCCTTCATGGGCGAAACACGAAGAAAGACGTGGTCCCCGACCTCGAACTGCACCTCTCTGCGTCTGCGATCTGCGTAGCTCTTCTGTCTGCTCCTGACAGTGCGGAGTCGTCTGTGGATCTGCTCAACTACCTCCTGACTCTGCCGGATCAACCTGGGGCCAACCTCCCACTTGGTCCCCACCTCAACCCAACTCAAGGGTGCCGTGCATTTCCGTCCGTACAGAGCCTCGTAGGGAGCCATGCCGATGCTCGAGTGATAACTGTTGTTGTATGCAAACTCTGCCAGGGGCAGGTGCTCCTCCCAAGAGCCCCTCCAGTCTAGTACACAGGCACGCAAAAGATCCTCAAGTGTCTGTATCGTGCGTTCCGACTGTCCGCCCGTCTGGGGGTGGTAAGCCGTGCTAAACCTCAACCTCGTCCCCAAAGCCTGCTGAAACTCAGCCCAAAACTGGGACGTAAAGCGGGTATCCCGGTCGGATACGATCTCCCGCGGAACTCCGTGTAGTCGCACCACATCATGGATATACCTCTCTGCCAACTGTGCTGGTCCCAAAGTGACTCGGATCGGCAAGAATCGTGCCGTCTTCGTCAACCTATCCACTATTACCCAGACCGCGTCGTGTCCTCGCTGGGTAACAGGTAAACCCACCACCAAGTCCATGGTGATGCTCTCCCACTTCCACTCTGGCACTGGAAGCGGCTGAAGCGGCCCTGCAGGCCTCTGATGCTCGGCTTTCACCTGGTGGCACACTAAGCACTGCTGCACGAACTCACCCACATCCCGCTTCATCCCTCTCCACCAGAACTCGCGTCTCAAGTCATGGTACATTTTCGTGTTTCCGGGATGTATGGTGAATCTGGAACCGTGTGCCTCAGTCAGGAGCTCTCTCAACAGCTCCTCGTCTCTGGGGACGCACAGCCGTCCCCCCAAGCGTAACACCTGGTCTGTGAAAGAGAAGTCCCCTGGGTCCCCTGACAGTACTCTGTCGCGCAAAGACTGCAAGTACGGATCGACCATCTGTCCCGTGATGATGCGGTCTATCAACTCTGGTCTGGTCTGCCGTGTCACCGTCACTGCCCCACAGTACCCTCGTAACTCTAGAGGTCGCCAACTGCCCACCTCCTCCAAAAGGCTCCAACTCTGTAACTGTAGACTGGCCAAGCGTGCGGGCGCCTTACGGCTCAAGGCGTCAGCCACCACATTGGCCTTTCCCGGGTGGTAGGAGATGCTGCAGTCGTAGTCCTTCAGGAGCTCCAACCAACGTCTCTGTCTCATGTTGAGCTCCTTCTGGTCAAAAAGATATCTGAGGCTCTTGTGATCTGTAAAAATCTCGAAGGTCTCATCGTACAAGTAATGCCTCCATGTCTTCAGCGCGAAGACAACAGCTGCCAACTCTAGGTCGTGGGTAGGGTAGGTATGCTCATGGGGCTTCAGTTGCCGCGAAGCGTAAGCGACCACGTGACCCCTCTGCATGAGCACACCTCCTAACCCCTGCAAGGAAGCGTCCGTGTACACGACGAACCCGCCACTACTGTCAGGAATGGTGAGCACGGGAGCCGAGGTCAACCTCTCCTTCAGCTCCAGAAAACACGCCTCACAGGCGTCTGTCCAAGTGAAAAGCACATCCTTCCGAGTCAACTGTGTCATAGGACGTGCAATCTGCGAAAACCCTCTGATGAACCGTCTGTAGTAACCTGCCAGTCCCAGGAAACTGCGAATCTCAGTGACTGAACGCGGTCTCTCCCACCTGAGCACTGCCTCGACCTTGGCGGGATCCACCGCCAGGCCGTCTCCAGAGATCACATGACCCAAAAAGGTCACCTCCCTCAACCAGAACTCGCACTTGCTGTATTTGGCGTACAGCCTGCGTCGTCTCAGAGTGTCCAGAACCATCCGCAAGTGCTGTCCGTGCTGCGTCCGATCTCTAGAATAGATGAGTACATCATCTATGAAAACCACCACAAACTGGTCCAAGTACGGTCTGAACACCCGGTTCATCAAGTCCATGAAAGCAGCGGGGGCATTGGTCAGCCCAAACGGCATGACCAAAAACTCGTAGTGTCCGTACCGGGTGCGGAAAGCTGTCTTGGAGACGTCGGTCTCCCTGATCCTCAACTGGTGGTATCCAGACCTCAAGTCGATCTTGGAAAACATCGTGGCACCCCGCAACTGGTCAAACAAATCGTCAATCCTCGGCAGCGGATATCTGTTCTTGATGGTGACCCTATTCAGCTGTCTGTAGTCCACACAAAGGCGTAGGGTCCCATCCTTCTTCTTCACAAACAGTACCGGGGCTCCCCAGGGAGACGCACTGGGCCTCACGAAACCCTTCTCCAAAAGGTCCTGCAACTGAGACTTGAGCTCTCGCAGCTCAAGCGGTGCCATCCTGTATGGCGCGGTGGAGATGGGGTTGGTCCCTGGTACTAGTGAGATCTCAAACTCGATCTCACGCTCGGGCGGTAGTCCTGGTAACTCGTCTGGAAACACGTCGGGGTACTCTCTGACCACCGGGATGCTCTGGAAGTCTGCCACGGGGCTGTGCTCTGCCACCACACAAGCTAAGAAGCCCTCACACCCCTGGCTCAAAAGTCTCGCCGCCCGAAGTGCCGAAATGCACCTGAAACCTCCGTCCACTGGCTGCCCGTGAAACTCGAAGGAAGGCAACTCCGGAATGGAGAAGACAATCTTCCTCTCAAAGCAGTCTACCAATGCGTGGTAAGCGGACAGCCAATCCATCCCCAGGATCACCCCAAGGTCCTCCATCTGTATCATAATCAGGTCAGCTGGCAGGCTGTGTCCCCCGATGCTGACCCCGCAACCCGTGTACACCTCCTCAGCTACAAACAGCTGACCACTCGGACCTCTGATTACGAGCGGGTTCTCTAACAATGTATAATCCTGGTCCAAACAAACTGCGAAACTGTATGCGACAAACGAGTGCGTAGCGCCGGAATCGAAAAGCGTGTAAACGAGTCTGCCAGAAACTGAAACCATACCTGCTACCACGGATCCCGAAGCTCTGGCGTCCCTGTGTGTTAGGGCGTTGATACGCCCCTCAGCTCTAGGTGCGGACGAAGCAGCCACACTCTGCGTCGGACGGGTAGGTGCCGGCCGGTACCCTCCTCGCGACTGCGGTCCTCCTCCTCGCGCCTGGAAACCGCGGCCTCCTGCGCGCCCTCCAGTGCTCTGCGCGGGAAGTATCTGCTGACCTCCTGCCCTAGATGGGCAGTCCCTCCTGACGTGGCCCGGCTGGCCACACTGGTAGCAGAGGGGAACCCGACTCCCGCCCTCAGTGAGTCCCTGCTGTCGGCTAGGCGGGGGTCCGGTGCTGGCGACTGGCCCCTGTCGAGGGCCCCCAAAGGCCACTGATGGCCCTGCACAACGTGACGGCTCTCCTGCGGACGCCACGTGTCTCCGTTCTCGCCGGCCCTGTGAGAAGTCTGGCTGAAAGGGCCTCTTCCGCCCGCCGTCGGTCTCTCGCGCGGACGGGTTGGTCTCCTCGTAAGTCATGGCTGCCTCCACCACTCTCGAAAACGTCGGCAGCTTCAGGGGTTTGACATACCCCCGGATCGCAGGCCGGAGCCCCTCGGTGGACCTCCAAAGGCGCTCCTCCTCAGTGGCTACCGCTGTCGCTGCAAAGCGGGACAGCTCCAAGAAACGCGTGCGGTACGCGCTCACGGTCATCGTCCCTTGGCGGAGAGTGTGAAACTCCCGCCTCCTCTGGTCCTGCCACGTCTGGGGAAAGTACTGCTCGCAGAAGAGGGTGACGAACTGGCCCCACGTCGGCTCGTCCCTCTCCTGTCCCCGGACCGCCCTCCACCACCGGTGTGCCGCACTCTCCAGCTGGTACGTGGCAAAGGCCACGCGGCACTCCTCCGGGGGGCGAAGGGTGTCGAAGATCTTCTCCAGCTGCTCAAGCCAGTCCTCTGCCTCGGTCGGGTCCTCATCCCCCTTGAAGGAGGGGGGCTTCAGCTTCCGGAACTGTCCGAAAAGCTCGAAGTGGTGCTGTAGGGGAGGTGCTGGTGCACCTCCAGGCGAAGGTGCCTCGTGTACAGAAGTGTCGGAGGAAGGTGGGGGCGGCAGGGGCCCATCCCCTCCCTCGTGTCCGGCGCCGCGTCCGTCGCGTGGTCCCACAGAGGACTCCCCCTCTGCAACCCCAGGAGGAGGTGCTCGGGGCGGTGGGTGGAGCTCCTCTCGTACAATATCCCGTATCAGTCTGGCGAGGTCCTGGGCCTGGATGCCAGGGAGTGGTGGCTGGTCCACCGAGACGTCAACGACAGCACGTCCACCTCGCCGTCCTCGCCCACGGCCGCGCCCGCGGCCAGTCTCGCCAGTCCCACGACGAGGCATCTCCTGCAAGGAGACACGAAACAAAACGGAAACGTCAAAACAGACGGTACCTAACAACACTTCTAAGAGCTCAAGTCAAGAGATATGTTGTGGTGGCTACTCTAGCTATAAACATGTGAATTGGTTATTTTCGAGTCAGTTGATTCACTTCTCGGGACGACCTTGCTCTGATACCATCTTGTTGCGACCCGGTTCCCGAGTCCCTACGAGACACGAGAACCGGACCGACTCGACTAATCCCAAGACCCAGTCGTCCAACGAGGAAGTAACCAAAAGACAGTAAAATAAACCACATTCAGCATGAATATAACTAACAGTAAGAAAGTACAGCAGTAAGGAAAGAAACTACTACAGTAGGTACCACCACAACAGTAAAGCAACATTTATCATATAACAAAAACTGCAGGTAAAGAAGGTACAGCGGAAACAAAACTACTCACTAGAACAGAAACAAAAGAAGGTACAAAGCTGTGGCAACTCTACTGGACCCTACTCGGCCCAGCGTCCTCTGCAGCCGCCGACCCTGGCTGCTCAACACCTGGTCCTGAAAAAGGTAACGAGTGTAACACGTCAGCAAAACGCTGAGTAGAGTGGCAAACTAACTAAAGGCAACAGTAGAGTGTACAGTAGCTGTTATGTTCTATTACTTCCTTTATTTGCATCTTTCAATTTTTCTCACTATTTCATTTACTTCTCAGATCCTTTACTTGATCTCGAATGTCCTCGTGGGACGATCTTGATTGCAGTCTTTTCCAACAGTAGAAGTAGCACGTGGTGCTCTCCTGGCCGGGAGAGTCCCCCGTGGTGATCCTACCCTCAGTCAACCACCCCAAGGTCACTGACAGACGTAACGGTGACTACGGCACGCGCGATAAACGCACAGGTAGCTAGCCCGTACTGGCACGCGGTCAGTCGTTTCCGTTAACGGGTGCGCCCAAAGCACAGCACGGAACCAGGGCAGAGCCCTCTCAGTAACAGGGGTCCAACCCCTCCACAGTAACCAAACCGGGGCCTTGCCCCTCCACAGTCCGCGCACCCTCGCCTGACTACCCTGGTTTGCCCTAGTGGGCCTAACAAGTCGGTGAAGGAGGCTAGCAGAACCCCGGGGCCCGTGGGGTAGCTAGTACTCTCCTAACACTACTAGCTCTCCTCGGTACTACGTACACGAGGGCCAACAAGTCGGTACAGAGCGGCCAATCCTAACCCCGGGTCCCTGGGGCGGCTGGCCCCACTCTGCACTAAAACAGGTACAGGTACTTCCCTTGGTACTGCGTACCCAAGAGACAGTACAAACTACATCTCAGTTCCATTCCTTTTCTTTCCAGGAGTTCCACTCCTATTTCCCCGTAGGGTTCCAGCTCTTTATCTCAGAACATCATATGTTTCACTTTCCAGATTCTCGTTCTCACATTCCATGATCTCAACATGATTCTTTATGCATAACATGCAGCTGTTAATTAAATTTACAGGCAGCTTTATATATTCCTTTCCATTTTTCCAAGACTGCAGTAATGTACATTCCACTAGTTTTTCCATCCTAGGATTCATGCCATATCCTAGGATCTATCATACAATCTAGTTTTCCGGCCCTAGGATTCATGCAACACCTAGGAGCTATCATTCCATATATTTCTCATTCCTAGGATTCATGCAATGCCCTAGGTTCTAGTTATGGTTCCATACTTTAACAGATTTTATTAATACTTAAAACCACTCTACCAGGTACAACGGGAGTAATGGGGGCGTGGTCGGGAATCCCGCGCGCCTCCGCGACTCTCAAGACGGCAACCGAACGAGGTCCTATCACAAGGATCAAACACCAGGAGTGTCTCAAAACAGTGTATAGCTACTGTAGGCGGGTAGAGGAATAAATTCTGAAACGAACGCAACTCGAATCGCGGAAAACGGAGCCCAAACGGGCCCTAAACGGGTCGAGAAAGACAATACTGTGCAAAATCAGACGTCTGGAACTCCTTCCAGACGTCTTAAACGGTGGATCAGAGAATTACCTGTTCGGCTTGGTTCCCCGGACGTTCAGAAGTCTGTGGGGACGTCTCTCCTAGATCCCAGACGTCCGATGGTCTCTCCGGACGTCTGGAGGTCACTCCCGCCGTCTGGTACAACTTCCAGACGTCGGATTCGCAAAGGATGACGAATCCGAACACCTGCGCACAGCCAACCCTCCTCCCTCAGTACGGTCAGTCGACAAAAAGAAGGAGAAAGCGGAACTCACCTTTCAGACGTCTGTATGATCTCACAGACGTCGACCTTGCCGTCTGGATATCAGTCCAGACGTCTGATTCTGGAGATTTTTCCAGAATCAGAACCTTGCTCGGCCTCCGCTCGCGACGCCGCCCGCGTCGCACCTCGCACGTCCGCTGCTCCGCCCGCAGCAGGTCCCTCTCCGTGACGCTCTGCGCCCCCTGCGCCCTCCGCCGGCCGACCAAGCCGCTCCCGGCGAGCTCGCCCTCACGGCAGAGCCCCGCCCTCGCACGCCGCAGCTCCTCCGCGCCTACTGCGGCCGCCGCTGCCGCTACGCCCTCGCGTCCGCTCGCTCTCGCGCACAGGCAGGAGAGAAGGAGGAAGATGGTGGAGACGGGAGGGGAGGCGCGCCCCCTCCCCCTTTTAACGCCGCGCGGAGAGGAGGGAGAGACGGTCGCAGTCGCCTGCAGCCGCAGAGAAGATGCGGGATCGCAGGTCTGCGCGCACAGGCGCGCAGACGAATATCCCGTGCGAGCATAACTGTTCGCCAGACGTCTGTAAACTATCCCGGACGTCTGGTCAGACGTCTGGATGTGATCCCAGATGTCTTTACAGACGTCTGGGCCACCTCCCAGACGTCTTAAAAGACGTCTGGGGCACGCGCTCGTTACAAAGAGATAAGCCCTGAATTTTTCAAAAGCAAATACTACAGCTAGTAATTCCTTTTTAGTAATAGTGTAATTCCTCTGGGCTTCATCCAGAGTTTTACTAGCGTAGTAAATGACAGAGGGCTTTCGATCAATTTTCTGAACTAGGACAGCCCCAACCGCGTAATCAGAAGCGTCAGTCATGATCTCAAAAGGGGTTGTCCATATTAGTGGTTGCAAAATTGGAGCACAGGTGACTGTCATTTTCAGAAAATCAAATGCCTTTCTGCATGATTCGTCAAAAACAAACGACGTTTCTTTGGCAAGAAGATTGCTCAAAGGAAGAGCAACCTTCGAGAAATCCTTGATGAATCTTCGATAAAATCCCACATGGCCAAGAAATGATCTAATTTGTTTAACAGATGTGGGAGGAGGAAGTTTAGCGATAGCATCAACCTTAGTTTTGTCTACTTCAATTCCCCGTTCAGAGATTTCATGACCGAAAATGATGCCTTCTTGGGTCATGAAATGACTCTTTTCCCAGCTAAGGACCAGTCGTGTCTTGATACATCGCTTAAGAATCATTTCCAAATTAGCCAAACATGAGTCAAATGATTCTCCGAAAACAGAGAAATCATCCATGAAGACTTCCATAAACTCTCCCACCATGTCGGAAAATATGGCTAGCATACACCTTTGAAAAGTCGCAGGTGCATTGCATAACCCAAAAGGCATCCTACGAAAAGCAAAGGTTACGTAGGGACAGGTGAAAGTAGTTTTTTCCTGATCCTTGGGATGGATAGGAACTTGGTTATATCCCGAGTAGCCATCAAGAAAACAGAAGTACTTCTGCCCAGCTAATTTTTCCAAGATTTGATTAATAAGGGCAGGGGAAAATGATCCTTTTTAGTGGCTGTGCTCAGCTTCCTGTAATCAATACAAACTCTCCAAGAGGAAGCTGAACGAGTTGTGACAGATTCACCTCTCTCATTAGTCACAACAGTAATCCCGGCTTTCTTTGGAACAATCTGAACGGGACTTACCCAGGGACTGTCAGAGATTGGATAAATAATTCCTGCATCGAGCCACTTGATGATTTCCTTTTTGACCACTTCTCGCATAATTGGATTCAATCTCCTCTGCATCTGGCGAGAAGGGCGGGATCCATCTTCCAAAAATATTCTATGATTACAGTAAGATGGCTCGATCCCCCTGAGGTCATGAATGGTCCAACCAATTGCCTCCTTATGTTCCTTTAGGACCTTAATCAATTTAATCTCTTGCTTCTTTGTCAATTTAGCACTAATAATCACAGGGAGCGTATTCTGCGGTCCTAAAAATTGATATTTTAAATTCTCAGGCAATGGTTTCAATTCAAGCTGGGGTGGGGTAATGATTGATGGTAGGGTAGATGCTGAAGATTCAACAAGAGGAAGAGGTTTTGAGTGAAAAAATCAGTAACCTCTTCCGAAGATGTCAGGTCAGAGGGTTGCAGGTCAAATTCATCAACCAAAGAGGAACTTTCAATTGAAGAAACTGTCAAACAAGTTTCAATATTAACATAATCCTCATCAAGTTCCTCAATAAATCCACAATCCTCAAATTTGTTGATCGCCTTAAAAATATCCAATTTCATTCGTTGGTCCCCAAAGGCGATTTCCATGCTACCGCTTTCACAATTAATGTTATCCTTTGCGGTAGCCAGGAATGGACGCCCCAGAATGATGGGCATGTTCCTTAGATTATCTGGTACATCCATGTCAAGGACAAGAAAATCTACAGGAAAATAGAAATCCTTGACCTTAACTATAACATCTTCAATAACGCCTCACGGGTTTGTGACCGAACGGTCCGCTAACTGTAGCGTTACTGAAGTTGGCCGAAGTTCACCTAACCCAAACTTCTCGTAGAGAGAAGTAGGAATTAGGTTGATGGATGCACCGAGATCCAAAAGTGCTCTATCAAATGTGTAATCTCCGAAAACGCAAGAAATCAAAGGAGCACCAGGATCTCTCTTTTCCTGAGGGAGGTAGTGCAGGATAACAGAGCTAGCCTGCTCGGAGAGTACCACCTTCCTCGGGACAGATTCTCTCGACTTACGCCTTTGTGTACATAATTCCTTTAAAAATTTTGCGTAAGCCGGTATGTGCTTGATAGCATCAAGGAGTGGAATATTAATCTCAACATTCTTAAATAAATTCAGAAGCTCCTCATTACTATCAACAGACTTCTTCTTCTTTGCTTTAACTAAGGCTTCAGGAAAAGGAACATGAGTCAGATCTTTGGAATCAGGTTCCTGAGCCTTGATTTCTCCTCTAGAATTCTCCTCTCTCTCCTCAGATTCTTCAGGATTCAAAAGATCAGAATAGTGTGGTTGTGGATCCTGAGTCTTCTTACCACTCCTCAAAGTGACAGAATTTGCAGAAGCGTAAGAATTTGGGTCTTGGGGAGGGTTAGGAAAGATTGGAGGGGCTTGATTGACCATGAATTGTTGATTAGCAGAAGAAGAAGACGAGGAACCCTGGTCAACCACCTGAGCATGTGCGTGCGGGTCCCTCTGATTTCCGTACCCTTGGGCTTGATTGCCCGAATTAATAATGTTTCGCGGGTTGGGTACAGGTTGGGATGGTAGAGATCCGGGTTGACGAGAGTTAGCAATGAGCCCGGATTGCAAGTTGTCCAGCGAGTTTTTCATTTGCTGCATAAGCTGGAGCATAGATCCTTGCATCTCTACCATTTGACGGTTCAAATAAGCCTGCCCTGCGGGTTGACGGGCATTCCAAGCTGGCTGATTGACCTGATTCGGAGGCAACTGAGTATATACTTGACCCTGACCCATTGGTCGTTGCGGAGCATAGTTGCTGGGTCGAAATTGGGTCTGTTGCCCCGGATTTTTCCAAGAGAAGTTAGGGTGGTTTCTCCAACCTGGATTATAGGCATTCGAGTAGGGGTTGGATCTAAGATTCTCTTGTACAGCACAGACATCCTCATAGGGTGAGGATGGAGAGAAAGAAGGGGAAGGATCAGAAACACTGGGATCAAAGGCCCCAGTTGGGAACCCATGGGGTTCCGAGAAATGCTGACTCATAGGTTGAGTCGCATCGAGTTGATTCACGAACTCCCGTCCAGAAGGAGCTCGTGAGGAATGGAATCCCGAATTTTGGGATTGAGTGGATTGAGAGTTGTTCATAGAATTGCCAGCCGTCCACTCTTCCATTCTTTTAGCAACCAAGTCCACCTTATCAAGTTTGTTACAAATCAATTTCATATCAATTGAATGAGAGTCATGGACTTCATTGACATTTGATCTGGGTTGCTGGGATCGGTTAAAAGTATCCATGGAGGCATGATTAATTGAATTTTCACTCATTTCCTCAAATAAATCATGTGCATTATCTGCATCTTTATTGAGGAAATTGCCTCCGCAAGAAGCATCCACATGGTTTCTGAGTTGCTCATTCAACCCATGATAGAAGATCTGCACGAGTTGCCATTTCGGCACCTCGTGATGTGGACACCTCCGCAATAAGTCCTGGAATCGCTCCCAGGCCATATGAAACTGCTCCCCCGGCCGCTGGGTAAAGGTAGTGATTGCCCGTCTCAAAGCATTGGTACGACCGACTGGGAAGAATTTCTTCAGAAAGGCCGATTTCAACTCATTCCAAGTTGTACTTGGTCTTCCTATTGTCCTATACCAATGCGCGGCTTTATCCCTAAGAGAGTGGGGGAAGAGCCTCATGATCATTTGCTCCTCGTTAACGTTTCGAGCCTTGATGGTCTGGACCAAAGTGGTCAAATCTTCCAAGTGCTTAAACGGATCTTCGGAGCCAAGCCCATGATAATGTTTAATCAGGCTTAACACTTGGGGCTTGATTTCTACGTCACCGGCTGGAATCTGGACGCCGGGACGTTCCCCGTAATTTGAAGAATCATAAAAATCCTTCAAGGGCTGAGCGCCCTGCATTCTCTGGAACCATTCCTGCATTCTCTGCATTTGTTCCAGCTGCCTTCGAAATTCTTCCTGTGGATTTTCAAGCAGAGGAGGCTGTTGTTCGGCCATGGGATCAAATTGACCAAAATCTAACTTGCTCCTCCTAGAATATTCTAACGGTCCTTTTAATCGGGGATTCAATGGCCGTCTTCCCAGCATAAACTAGGAGAAGGTCGGAAGGACTGGGGATAGGGACCCTGCAGCACAACAAAACAAGGCTGTCCTTAAGTGGGGTAGCCTAAGGATCTACTGACTCCCAAAACCAGCCTTAAGACTATAAGTGATTTACTCTACTTACGTCTGTTTAATCCAACCAGTTAGAAGGAGGGACTGGGGAGAAGGTTCTTCCTTTGGCTTTCGCCTCCGGTTCCTAGTGTACCCCCCAGCCGCGGTTGTTTGACGCTACTCCCCTAGCTAGACATCAGATTAATCAGTATAAGTAGGTTAATCAAAAATAATCTCAGACTAGGCCCTGAAGAGCGAATCAAACCTTAAGGCCAACGTCTACTCAATTTTATTAAGGCCTGGGATTGTGGTGCTTGTGGAATGTGATGGGCCCTTACAATGGGTTGTGCCCTTAATGATTGATTGAAATTTGTGTAAGTGCGTGCACAACCAGGGTTTTCAAGCAAGATTATTGATAATGCGTGAATTTTAATGTTCAAATCTTGCTTAAGTAGCTTTTAGGATTTCAAATTAGGTGAATTACAATCAAGTTTCTTGGCAAACGAAGTTGTAAAACACAGGTGAAGATTGTTTTCCTTTAAAATCAGAAAGAAAGTGGAGTGCCTGGAATATACCTAGATTGAAAACCCTAAGGAGGAGCTACTTGATGAGTTGGTTTTAAAATAAAGTGGTGCGGCCCAAACAACTCAAACAACTGGCCACAAATGCACCACTAAGTTAGGCACTCAAAGATGATTAATCTAGAATGATTTCTACTTTGTTATGTGTTGCTTTGTGTGTACCGGTTCCACAGATCAGAACCCGGTTGAGTAGAAAACAAATCCAGTTGATCAAGTGCCTTGAATGTGGGTGTGTGTTGTGTGTTTGTTGAAAATTACCCCACAAGATTATCTTTTTGTTATTTTTTTTTTATGGATGAGGGTGGAATGAATGTGAATGAAAATCCAAACAACCAAACTATTCCTAGGATTTATGCAAACACCTAGGTTAATTGGGATTTGGATTTAATGTGGCGAATGAAATCTATGGAGAGGGAAAGAATGGGGGAGCACTTACAGTTGTCTTCAACTGCACTTTACTCCAGTCTACTGCTTGTTGATTCCTTGATGGAGGTCTCTGCAAAACAATAGACACAAGAGAAAGCTAGTTAGAAAACAAATAAAGTGCAAGAAATGCGAAGAAAAGAACGAAAATCATTGCCTCCCCGACAACGGCGCCAAAATGTTGAACCGTATTTCGAATCGCTACGCTTACGTGTTTGGTTTTGGAAAACCTATCGTTGTAATTCGAAAGCGAAGAATTCGTGTTCAACAAATAAAATTTATACCAAAAAGAATTCCGGGACGAACACAGAGAGGCTACGTTGATCTATATTCGCAATTATATATTTTTTTTAGAATTTTCGATAAGCAAGGCGATATAATTAAATGGAGCTATCAGACTAAAAGAGAGAGAGAGAGAGAGAGAGAGAGAGAAAGAGAACATGCATTCAATATTTCAATTGTTTATAAAAGTTACACTAGAAAGCAGAAAATCAATTACACTATAAAGTAGGAAAATTTTACACTAGAAAAGCTGTAAATAAAAATGGGAGAGAGAAATTATCCTCCTCGACGATTGCTTGGAGGACGAGCCGGACGGGACGACGCTTGGATGAAGGAGAACGAAGCAGGACGAAGCAGAAGAACGGGAACGGAGCAGCACGCTGTCGTCGTCGCGGGATCCACTTCCGAAGGGGAACGAAAATTAGACTTTATCTCGCAAGAAGCATCCCGGGTGTGGGATAAGCTTCTTTTGAGCTTTGGAGGGGTAGAGAGGAGAAAGAAGGGATGAGAATTTCGTATGGAGGGGGTCTCCTTTTATAGTTGCAAGGAGTGGGGGCAAAATGGACATTACAACTTCAAAATAATAAAAGAGGGGTCTTTAGTGATGGATAAATCCGTCACTAAAGTCCCGACGTGGGCGTCACTTCCGCGCCCACGCGCGCCTCCTCGGCTGCCCGCTCATCAATGTCCACGCACGTCCAGCGCTTTTCAGCGATGCGCCTGTGCCCGCTGCGTTGCGCGCTCCCCGCGCGTCTGATTGCGCGTCCAATCGCGCGTCGACGCTATCGGGCGCGCGTGGCCGTCCGATATCCATCTGACGCTCCACCCGCGCCCAATCTCCGCGCCTTCCAGCCTCCTCTCCACGGCTCGAACTCGTGCCCCGCGCTTGCGATAGCGCGCTCGACCACTGCCCTATGGGGCGCGGATGGTTAAGCAGGTGCTTTTAAATGCGAGCGCCCACAGCCATTGGATTAAGATCCAACGGCGGAGAGCGATCGAGCGCGGGGCCTTCACAAGATGAAGCGGCCGCTTGGGCGGCTGAGATGGCACCACGTGGCGCTATCTTGGCCGTCCATCTTCTGAAAGTTGTAGATGGTGCCACGGATGTCGGATTGACTCGATTTTTGTGTCGTTGGGTTGCGATCGTCGATCCGAATTCATTCATGCGGTCGAATTTATCATCTGAAGTGGGGATTTACACCATCCTGGCCCTTAATCTTCTAGGGTTCCCGGGTCACTATCTGATGCTACGGATGCCTGATTAGGGCGATCTTGGAGTCGTTGAACTCCAATCGTCGCCCTGATCACATCCACACGGTTGGATCTTTTATCTGAGGCCATGATAAAATATTTGCCCTGTCCAAGCACATAAAAGGAGATAATTAACCTCCATTTTATTCAAACTATTCTAAATGCAAGATGATGCATGTAATGCAATATTTATATCATGAAATATAATCCTATGCTTAAGAACATGCATAAGTAGATATCTTAAGTAGTGTAAATGTGCTTACATCAATACCCATGCCTTTCGTGCGTTCGCACGAGAGGCATGGTTGATGGCAGAGGTCATGGGTGGGTCCCTACGACAGAGGACGTCGCAGGGAACCCCCCGTCTGTTCTAGAGGATGGCCGCCCTGCCCTACGCGGCGCCATCCTCCACGCAAGGTCGCCGGAGGTATGGCGCTACGCAGAAATGGCAGGGAGGACCGTTATGCAAGGAATGACGAGAAGTTAGGAGGCTAAACGCAAGTGTTTCAAAAGTAAGGGTCAAAAAGTAAATTAAGAGGACAAATTTGTAAAGTCGGTCAAGATGGTCTTTTCTTAGGCCCAAAGTTTTATACCAGACTAATTTGAACCTAAGGATTTTAATGGTGAAATTTGATTTTAGGTTGGACCATGTTTGACCGGTCAATTTATGCAAATACCAAAATTAAGTCATTAATTAGGCATGGTTCTCATTTTAGGTTAAAATAGCTTGCAAAGGCCAAATTGAAGATTCTAAACCCTAGGGAATATTTTTCTATGAATTTTAGAAGGTTTAGTTGATTTTTATCCTGCCTCGAACCTCGTGAATTAAAGTGGATTTATTTTAGGGTTACAAAATGTCATTTAATTTCTAGAAGTTGTTATAACCCTTTTCAGATCAGATCATCCCACTTCCCTTCTTATTAAGCTCGTTTGACCTATGTTTGGACCCTTAATTACCCTGTTTGCATACTGCATTGGTGAAATTACAGTTTTATCCCTTATGATTTGTTTTATTCTTTAACTCAGAATTCTCTGAGTTAAGCCTCTCTTTGGGTTTTGTAGGTGCTTTTTCACACATATTTGAATTAGATTGTGCTAGTTAGGGTTCATGATGAGGTTCTCATCAGACGTTTGGACCCCTTCCCAAACGTTTGGAAATTGAAAATTTTATACGCAGCTTCGCATCTGCACGCTGGCTGCACGCAGACAGGCGCACTCTTTTCTCTCTCCCTCTTCCCTCCTCCACCTGAACCCTAACCCCACTCCCTATATAAACCCTCTCCCCCCTTCCTCTCTTCTCGACTCCACCGCCACCACCTTCCTTCTTCCCCTCCACTGTAGCGAGAGGGGCGAGCGCGAGAGAGGGCGCAAGAACGAGCAACGAGGAGGAGAGGCGACGTGAAGAGAGGAGGAAGAGCTTGAGCTCGCGAGCTTGTGGGAACTCGCTGGAGGATGCACGGCCGGAGCGGCGCGTGCGGGAGGAGGAGCACGTCGGGGGAGGCATCCCTGACACTCTGCCGCAACCGGAGCTGCAGACAAGGAGGAGTAATTGCCGCTGCACGCGGCAAGAGGAGCAGGAGGTCGGTCTGGTTTTGGGATTTTCCCAGAATCAGATGTCTGGCGTACCGTCCAGACGACGGGTTAGACATCTGGTGATGACACCGGACATCTGAAAGCAAGGTATTCGCGAAGGTACGTCATTTCCGCAGTTGCGGCCATACAGGCCACATTACCGAAGGTTTTGCTTGGCTAAAATAGGACATGATACATTGTCGTTTATAGGAGCAGCTTCGGGAAGGTGTGGGGCACGCCCTCCCACGTGTTTCGGATGTCTGGACAGCTTACCAGACGACTGGAAGCACTCCCAGACGACTAGAGGAGAGGTCGAACGTTTGGAGTTGGGTCCAAACGGTCAAGTAGGGGTTTTGGATGTCTGAAGTCGACGTAGGAACCTGAGGTGAAACTCTGGTTATTTTTAAGACGTCTAGACCTTGTGCCAAACATCTGATTTAGATTTGCAGTCTTGTTTTGACCCGTTTAGGATCCATTCGAGGTCAGTTTTACGCAAACGGGATATCTATAGTTTTCTTGTGAGTTCCTCTACATGTTAGAACGCCTTTTATACTGTTTTGAACATGCCGTTGTGTTATATTCCTTGGTATAGGACTTTGACCTGTTGTGTGTTCGGGGCTTGCAGAGGCACGTGAGCCTGCCGTTTGAGCCCCCAATACTCCCGGATTGTCTGATAGAGTGCTTTTCGCTGTTTTAATTATAAATCATAAATGCATTTGTGGAATTGGATAAATAGAAACCTAGGATGTGGCATGAATCCTAGGACGAGAGGTACTTGCACTGTTTGTATGCGTGTTTGAGATTGCAGTCTTAAATGAATAAATAGAAATATAAACAACTGCCTGTTAATAAATAAGAACTGCCTATGAAATATGAAATGCCTGTGCTAGTTAAACAGATACGTGTGACATTACTTGTTGTATATGCAGATTGTGGAAATACGAACTGCATGTGTATGATCTGAGAATTGAATTGTGAATAATGAAACCTGGTATGGAATAACATGGGGAATACGAGCATGAACCCTACGGGGAATCAGGAGTAGAGCTCCTGTGGATAAATGGAATGGATCTGGAAAATGTGAGTGGGAAGTGTGCTGGCCCTTGAGTACGTGGTACCAAGGAGAGCGACTATCTCCTGTTTAGTGTAGAGCAGAGCTAGCCGCCCTTGGGTTGGGACCCGGGGTTAGGATTGGCCACTCTACACCGACTTCTTTGGCCCTCCCATACACTGTACAGGGGAGAGCTACTAGTGTAGGGAGAGAGCTAGCCACCCCACGGGGCCCGAGGTTCAGTTAGCCACCCTACATCGACTTGTTAGGCCCACTGGGCAAACAGGGGTAGTCAGACGAGGATGTGCGGACTGTGGAGAGGCAAGACCCCTGTTTCGTTCTGAGGGACGAGACCCCTGTTACTGAGAGGGCTACGCCCTATACTGTTATGTGCTGTACTTTGGGCGTACCCGCTACCGGAAACGACTGACCGCGTGCTAGTGCGAGATAGCTGCCCGTGCACTTATTGCGCATGCTGTAGTCACCGCTACGTCTGTCAGTGACCTCGAGGTGGTTGACTGGGTGTAGGATTACCATGGGAGACTCTCCCGGCCAGGAGAGCACCACGTGTGCCTTCTATTCTTGGAAAAGATTGCAATCAAGATCGTTCCCACGAGGAACATACGAAATCAAGAAAGAGATCTGAAAGTAAACCAATGGGTAAAAAGAAATGACTTAAAATAAAATAATTGGAAAGGATAAATTTACCTGTTAGCCTCTACTACTTTAGTTAGTTTGGTTACCATTCTACTCAGTGTTTGCTGACTCCGTTTGTACATAACCCTTTGCAGGTCCAGGAGTTGAGTAGCTTGAGTCACCGGCTGCAGAGGGTGCTGGGTCCAGTCGAGCCCAGTAGTAATTCCTATTTTGTTGTACTTCCTTTTGCTAGTGAGTTTAGACTGTTGTTACCGTTTTTATTTTTGTACTTTGTTTTACTTTACTGTTGTGGTGGTGATATGTACTATTAGCAGCTTTCATTTCCTTTACTACTTATACTCTTTTACTGTTAGTTACTTAGCATGGTGAATGTGGTTTACTTTCTTGCTTTGGTTATTTCTTGTTGGACGATTGGGTCTTAGGATTAGTCGAGTCGAGCTGGTCTCGTGTCCTGTAGGGATACGGGAACTGGGTCGTAACACAGGGTGTTGGAAAGGTGCAGGGTGTGCCCTTCGAGGTGTTTCGGACGTCTGGACACGACGCCAGACGTTTGACCGTACCTTTAGACGACCGGAAGGAGAGTCCGATGTCTAGAACTCTCCTCAGATGATTGCGAAAGGATCTGGACGTCCGAGGTAGCCGCAGGAAACCCAGGGTGAGTACTGATGTCTTTTAAGATGTCTGGGGCTAGTCCTAGACATCTGATTTTTGATAATGTGAGTGTTTTTGGCCCGATTAGGTCCCAAATGGAATCAAATTTTCGCAAACGAAGTATCGTTGTTTTTCGCTTGAGTTTCTTTACGAGTTAGTGACATGTGTATATGGTTTTGGACTCGTTTGATGTAGTGGTCGATTGTATAGGTCTCTAGCCAATTGAGTACGTGAGACCTATGAAGGCGATGGGATCTAAGATCTAAGCCCCCATTCCTCCCATGTTTTCCAGTAGAGTGGTTTACATAAATATTATGATTTAAATAAATGAACTGCATGTTTAGAATAACTTGAATGAACCCTAGGATGAGAATGAACCCTAGGGCAGGAACATATGAGTATGGTTTGTGCTATATTGTATACTTGAGATACATGTAGAACCCAAGGATGAGAATGAACCCTAGGGTAGGAACAAATGAGTATGGTTGAGCTACACTATTTACTTAAGATGTCGGTAAAACTTTAAATGCTAGCAAATGTACTGGTTATTTAATATGATGCCTTGTCAGTTAGAAAATCACGAGCTGCCTATTTTAAGAATGGAAACGGAAATGTAAATAGAGATATATGAAAATTTGGAATACTAAACGAAAGAAATACCAGCATGAACCCTACAGGGAATTAGGAGGAGAACTCCTGTAGACAGGAAGTGAGCTGGCCCTTATGTACGCGGTACCAAGGAGAGCCACTGTCCCTTTAGTGTGAGGGGTACTAGCTGCCCATTGGGTTGAGTCCTAGGGTCAGGTCTAGACACTCTACACCGAAGCTGTTTGGCTCTCGTGTACGTGGTACTAAGGTAAGCTACTTAGTGTAAGGAGGGAGCTAGCCGCCCCAGGGGACCCGGGGTTAGGACTAGCTGCCCTACACTGACTCTTGTTAGGCTTACTGGGAAAATCGGGATAGTCAGACGAGGGTACGCAGACTATGGAGGGGCGAGACCCCTGTTCTGAGAGGGCAATGCCCTGTATTATTCCGTGCTGTACCTTTAGGCGTACCCGCTAGTGGAAACGACTGACTGTGTGCCAGTGCAGGATAGCTACTTGCATGCTTATCAGATGTGCCGTAGTCACTGATACGTCGCGACCATGACCTCGGGGTGGTTGACTGGGTGTAGGACTACCACGGGGGACTCTCCCGGCCAGGAGAGCACCACGTGTACCTTCTACATCATGGAAAAGACTGCAATCAAGATCGTTTCCGTGAGGAACAGGCCAGATCAAGAAATGATTTAAGTGAATAAAGGAATAACAAATTTGAAGTACTTGGTTGGACTAAATGAAAATGGATAGTTACTTAATTGCATTAATTAATTGCTTGTCTTAATTACATGTAAATGGCTAAGTTACCACTCTACTCAGCGTTCGCTGACTTCGAAAATTTTTATAACCTTGTTCAGGTCAGGGAGTTGAGAAGCCAGCACCACCGGCTGCAGAGGGAGATTGGCCCAGTCAAGCCCAACCTTAGCTGTGTTTCTTACTATTTCCTTAGCTTCTGTTGTAGTAGTGAGTATCTTGTTCTATGAAATACTATTTCAGTTACTTTTCTACTGTACTTTTCTCTGTCGTAGTTGTGATGGCCTGTAATATTGATAGACTTTTTTCGCTGTGTTTCTTTTACTATCTCTTGTTTTCTTTCTACTTAGTTACATTGCATGTGTGGATGTGAATTATTTCCTGCTTTTGATTATTTCTCATTGGACCACTAGGTCTTGGGATTAGTCGAGGCGGATCGGTCTTAGGTCCTGTAGGAGTCTGGGATTGGGTCGTAACAATTCCTTTATAGTTGATTTCAAGATTGTGGTGTCATGGTAGGAGTGTAATAAGAACCTTCCTTATAGAAGATTGACTTTGGTAAGGCTTATGTGTGATGCCTTAGGCCAAAGCACATCAAGGCTAACTAGCCTAATTAACATATTGAACCACATACTTGGTGGACTTGAGCTTAAGCTTAGGCTAACATGGCTTTCACCCTAATATACCATTCACCACTCTCCTAAGCTAATAATGCAATACCATCTTTTGAGTATTTTACATCCTCCCCACTTAAGTTCACGATGTCTACCTCAAAAGTAGTGATAGTGCTACCTCTCCTACTACTAATGGCAATTATGCTCTAATACAAATCGGTGACATCCCAAGTCCACCCTGAGCACCTCAATGCTAATTGGCCTAGTTAATATGCCAAACTACAAGTTGAATAAGCCTGCCACAACTTGGCACAAAATGCTTAAATCCACATTAACTAATAGTTTCTTTTATAGGTATTACATTATGATTCTATTTCTTAGTTCTAATTGTGCTAATCTCTTACTAGGCAAGGTTTTCCTGAAAGGCATTGCATGGATGAAAGGTGTTTTACTATGACTTTATTCTCTGTATTGGAAAATAGGAAGCATACAAGCAAGAGGATGCAAACACAATGGGGAGTTAAGCTGGGGTGTCCATTAAAACCATTCACGTTTGTTCTTGGAACAAGAATCTATGGAGATTGTGATTTTCTAAAGCCTTGTTGTCTAATTAATAATTGTTTGGCTTTGTGGAGAATAAAGAGCCACATGGCACAGTGGGCCATGTGTCATGTCTGTGTTAGCATGCACACCCAAGGGTCGTTGGCCCTAAGGGATTAGTTGGGTTTTTACTTAGTCTTAGTTTGCTATTTTTAGTATGGTTATGTCTCTTTTAGTCAACTTGTTAGAGGATTTGCTATTTCTTGATTTTAGAAGATTTGATTGGTTTGTTTTCTTTATTTAAAGATTAAGAGTATCTCTCTATATAAAGAAAGACATATGTAATTTCTTTATTGAGTTGAATGCAACAATTATTGCAACATCTCTCTCAACTCCTCTTCTCTCTCATCACTGACTCTCTTTCTCTCATGTGCATGCACCCAACAGTCCACGTGTGGATTGTTCACCAGTGTATCAACACGCCAGGAAGCCTCCACGCTACACCAACCTCGACATGATATCAAAGTTGTTTTTCAAACCATATAGGAGTTTAATTGTTTTCTCGTCGTAGCACACTCCTAAATAGCTCAATCGACAGATAAAATTTATAAACTCGAAATCTATAATGAAGTTCGAGATTGAACACAGGGAGCAAATATGAAATTCATGTGCTAATCTTTAATTGCATATAATCGAGTACCATAATCAAAGCACAAAAGAGATATTCAATGAATAATATTTACTCAAATTGATATTCAATTATAGGCATGAGTATTTCAATAGATCACAATGATAAAAAGAAATCTAAGACAAAGTAATAGTGATTTAAATCGTCAATTATTAACCTTAATTAAGCATATATTAACTACTCAATATTTGAACAATATCATCAATCAGAAATGCCACGCAAGATAAGTGGCCACAGTATCAAGCCAAATCAGACGTCAGAACATTCCACCAGATGGCTTAAGTGAGGCAAAGCCTTCTCAAAGGCTCTTTCTTCTTCTTCTTTCTTCACGTAGAGCACAAGGAATCTCCTATGGCTAAGTGTCGCACAAGGGCTAAGGAGAGCAAAAACCCCCCCTCCCCTTCTCTTCTCTTTCTTTCCATTCTCTCTGACCCGCCTAATTGGGTCAATATTCGGGTAAACGGATCTGGGTGACCAGGCTTGCGAGCGTGCTATCGCAAGCAAGGAGTGCAGAGTAGGTCGGGTAAGTGGATCGTGAGGGTAAAGGGGACCTCACCTTGTGTTCATGAGGCAAACAGCCTGAGGCACGGCAAAGGTGATGATGGGTGTTTCGTGGAGGATGGCGGCGTGTAGAGGTCTGCGGAGGTCGGAGGAGGAGCGTGAAGGTGGGTGAGTTTAGTGGGTCGTAATAGTGGGTGGAAGATGAAATAGGAAGAGGTGTTTGGTTCATGGAGGTGTGGCGATGCTTTTGGGTTTGATGGCAAGGTGTTTGGTAGCCTGTGGAGGTGTGGAGGCTTCATTGGAGCTTGACCGTGCATGGGGAAGATGGAGGGCGTGAGGCGGCATCGGGGGTCGAAACAGAGATATAAAGTAAGGGAAATGAAGTAGAAAGGGAGAGAAACCTAACTAACCTAACTCTAATAGATGAAAGGGAAGGATGGCCCTTGACAGTGGTACGCCAAACTTGGAGAAGTTGAAATCTTCGGGGGGAGAAGCAGCAACGATGAGGGGAGATAGAGGATGCTCGCTAGTATTGCGACACGCGGAAGAGCTTGAGGAAGACGAACCCGTCAGCTATTGTCTGTGACAGCGAGCAAAGAAGGTAGTTGAAGAGGGTCGACGGAGTTGGTGGAGACGGATGTCGGGTGAAATGACCCATCACCCTTTGGTAGTTTAAGACATTTGGAATGTTCACCAGACATCTGGAGAGATCACCGGATGTCTAAAAACACTTTTTTTCTTTTCCGCATGTACCGTATGCACGCCATGTCTTTCTCTCTTACCACGTGCCTCACCGCTCCTTTCCCTACGACAGTCATCCCCCGCACTCGTTGATTGCGTTAAGTCGGGTTTTAAAAAGTATTGCATTGTAGTACAACCGAAATAGCATTCAAAATAGATATAATATTATTACTCAAAAAGATTTCCGAGGTCGAATACAGGGAGCAAATGGAATTCACATACTAATCTCAACAATAAATGCAAATTGAACACAAAATATTACTCAAAAACTAATTAGGAATGTAGAGCATGAGTATATTGATGTAAACATGTTTATATTACATAAAATGTCAATTTATGCATGTTCTTAAGCATAGAATTGCATTACATATTATAGATATTGTATATCATGCATCATCTTGCATTTAGATTAGTCTGAATAAAATGGAGGGTTAATTGTCTCCTTTTATATTCAAGGACAGGGCAACTTTTTATCGGGGCCTCGGATCGAAGATCCAATCATATGGATCTGATCAGGGTGACGATTGGAGTTCAACGACTCCAAGATCGCCTTAATCGGATATCCGTAGCATTAGATAGAGACTGAGGAACCCTAGAAGATCAATGGCCAAGATGGTGTGAATCCGCACTTCAGACGACAATGCAACCACATAGATGGATTCGGATCGACGATCACAGCCTAACAGCTCGAAAATCGACTCAATCCGATACCCGTGGCACCATCTACATCATCCAGAAGATGGACGGCTAAGATGGCACCACGTGGTGCCATCTCGACCGCCCAATCGGCCGCACATAGCCGCTGAAGCCTCTAGCGCCCATGCCTCTCCGCTGTTGGATGAAGATCCCACGGCTGAGAGTGGATCCCAATCGGTGCCTTCATTCTTTGAAGCCCAACTGAAGATGCAACCTCGACCGTTGGATCTCAATCCAACGGTCTAGATTGCGTGCACCTAACACACACCGCCCACCCATCCACGCGCGCAACATAGTGGATAAGGCATTCAGCCGCAATTGGGTGCGGGTTCGAGCCGCAAGAAGCGAGCGGGTGCGCGGGCGCGATCGATCGATCGATGAAGATCCAGCGGTTGTGAGCGCCTGATAACGTCCACGCGCCATCGCACTCCCCCGCGTGACGCGGGATCACACGCGTATGCGTAAACAGAGGGCGCGCGGTGAGGAGCGCTCTTAGTCGTTCGATCTCATGATCGAACGGTCAAGATTTAGATAACGTGGAAAGGTGTTGAGCGCGGGGAGGTGAGCGGGCGCGCGCGCGCCGCCCCACTACGGCCATGTTCAGGCCTTTCCATCACTAAAGGTCTTGAATTAATGATTTTCAACTTGTAATGACCAAATTGCCCTCACTCCTTGCAACTATAAAAGGAGACCCCCTCCATACGAAATTCTCATCCCTTCCTTCTTTTCTCTCCCTCTCCAAAGCTCAAGAGAAGCTTGTCCCACACCCGGGATGCTCCTCGAGAGATAAAGTCAAAATTTTGCCTCCATTTCGGAAGCGGATCCCACGACGATGACGATGTGCTGCCCCGTTCTCGTTCCTCTTGCCTCGACCTCTTTCTTCCTGCTCCGTCCTTCGTCTTCCAGGCGTAGTCCCGTCCGACTCGTCCTTCAAGCAGTCGTCAAGGATGATAACTTCTCTCTCCCATTCCTCTTTCTAGCTTTCTAGAGTAGAATTTTCCTACTTTCTACTGTAATAGTTTTCCTGCTTTCTAGTGTAATTTCCCACTGGTTTAGTTGTATAAACATTTTGAAATATTAAGTGCATGTTTTCTCTCTCTCTCTATTATTCTGATTATTTACATTGCTTCATTGTAATTATTCTGCTTTTCAACAAAAACCCTAAAGAGATATAATTGCAAATTTAGATCGACGTAGCCTCCCTGAGTTCGACCCGAGATTTCTATTCCGGTATAAATTTTATTTGTTGAACACAAGTTCTTCGCTTTCAAACTATAACGACAGGCTTTCAAAACCAAATACGATAGAGTAATAACCAGTAGCTTCAACATATATGAAGAGTAAAAAAAGAGTTGTAGACAAAATAATAGCTACTCAAATTGACTCAAGAAGGAAATATAAAATTCAGACGTTTGATTTTGCAATCAGACGCCTTAAATGATTTTGCTACAGTATCTTTGTTTTTTTCCTTGTTTTGATTTCTCTGATGCTGTCTTTCTTCTTCTTCTGCCTTCAGCCTTTTCTTCTTCTTCTTTACTTCTTTCTTTGCCTTTGCGAGCCCTCTCTTCTTCTTCCTTTTTTTTTTTCCCTTAGCTTCTTCTGCCCTTAGCTTTCTCTATTTTCTCCTTCCTTCTTCTTCTCTTTCTCTGCTTCTCTTCTTCTGCTTGACCTCCTCTTCTTCCTCTGAATTCGACTAAGTGTCGGAGCAATCTTCTCAGAGCAAAATCCCCCTACCCCCATGCAGCTCTCCTCTCTCTTTCTCTCTTTCCTATTTCAGTCTCGCTCTCCCAGAGCCTTTAACTAGTCAGGTAATCGGACCTAACGCAGACTCGAGTCCAGGCTTACCGACGTGTGTGGTGAGTGAGGAGTGAAGTCGGGTCAGGTAATCGGGTCGGCCGGGTCCGCGTATTAGGTGTCGTGGATGAGTCCGATGAGGGGGGGAGGAGGACCTCACCCTCAGTGTTGGAGGCGAAGAGCCTCTTTCACTTTTACAATTTATGCGCACGAAGGCGCCTTTCCACTTCCGAGGTGGGACTAAATGTCCCACCTTCCTTTCACGCAACTGCAGCAAGAATTGGGTTTCCAATTGTAGCAGCTGCAGGGTCTCTCGACTCCAATTGAAGGTCCGGATGCGTGCGCAGGCAACTTCCGCGTGTCTTGGGACTGTGGCATTTGGAGCGGCAACACCTGGAGCTGCAAAAAGCTTGCTTCAAGCTCTGCAACAATGGCGGATGGGGCCTGCTACTTGAAATAAAGAACAGTGGACTAATGGCCACATCAGAACGTTTAGCATGGTCGTCGTGGCACGGCGAATGTAACGGTGACCTTGGTGTTGAGTGAGGGTGGCTATGGTGGTGTGACTAGGGCGTATTATGGGCGTGTGAGTGGGTGTGTTCGGTGAAGTGTGTGGGTGTTCGATGGAGTGATTGGATTGAGGGGAAATGATCAGGGAGTTGCGGTGGAGGTTGTAGGGTGGTCGGCGAGGTGGATGGAGGTGTGTAGAGATGGAAGCACCTCGTCGGAGGAGTCGTCGGAGGTGGAAGAGGTGACGGTGGTCAGTGGCATTGGTGGTTGATTTTGAGAAATAAAGAGAGGGAAAGAAAGTGTGAGAGACAGAACCTAAGACCTACTTCTAAGGGACGAAAAGGGACAGGAATCCTACGCTGGTATGGTTGTCGGACGTGGGGAAGACGAATACCTCCGTAGATGAGGCGACGGCGAAGATTTGGTAGGGGCGACGTCGGCCGGTATTGCGCGACGCGAAGGATGGAGAGGGAGATAACCCCGCCACTGGTATTGTGGTTGGGCGACGAGAGAGTGAGGTAAAGGCCGCTGGAGCTTGCGAAGGGTTGTGGCCGGAGGGGAGAGAGGAATGTGAGGGAATCCGACCCAATTTCAAGCTGAGGAGTTTGTTGGACCCTGGGGAGTCTTTAAATAGGGATCTGAGGAGGTTGTGCGCTTGGAAGTCAAGCTTCCAAGCAAGGAAAACTTCGCCGGAGATGGAAACTTCAAAAGATCCAAATCTCTGATGCGTTCGCATGAGAGATTGGGAAGGAATCGAAGCTCTTTAATGGGTTTAGATTGATGGGAATTACTCAGAGAATCTCTCTTCCAATTTTGGAAGGGATTCTCCAAGTAATCAAGGAGAAATCTCCTTTCAAAGTTCGCTGGAGTAGGATTCCTCCACGATAATGGTTGAGGAACCTATTTGTGAAGACAATGAGAAAGTTAGGGGCTATTTGCAAGGATTTTTGAAAGTTAGGGATAGAAATGTAAGCAGACAGGACCTTTTTGCAAACTAAGTCAAGATGAGTTCCTCTTAGGTCCAAATTTTGGTACAAACCTAATTTGGACCTAAGGAATCTAATGATGAAGTTGGATTTTGGGTTTGACCATGTTTGATTGGGTAATTTTTGTAAAAATTCAAATTAGAGCAAATATCTGTCTGAGACCCCATTTTAGGTCAAGATGGGTTCCAATGGTCAAATTGAAGGTACTAAATCCTAGAGGATATTTTTCTATGATTTTTAGAGGATTTAAGTGGATTTTATCCTGACTAGAACCTTGGTTCATCAAGTGGGTTTGTTTTTAGGTTTTCAGAAGTCATTTAATTCTCAGAATTCACACAAACCCTTTTCTGTCAAATCCAACCCATTTGTTATCTTATTAAGATCATTTGACCTTTGTTTAGCCCTTGAAAAAACTCGTGGTTGTACTGCATTGGTAAAATTACAATTTTACTTCTTGTTTCTTATTTTTCTCTCAGAAAGGTTATGCAATGAATTTTAACCTTTTGGCAGTTATGTAGGAGAATTTATTCATTTCATTGGGTCAAAATAAGCTAGTTAGGACTTATGATGGTGTTTCCATCACTCCGTACCACTCCCTCGCTCATGCCCTTCCCCTCACCTCCCCTCCATTTATAAGACCCCCTCCTCCTCTTCGTCTCACACCACCGCAGCTGAGCCAGAGAGGGATAGAGCGAGCGGAGAGCAGATCGTGGGTCTAAGCGGAGAAGCGGAGGGCGCCGTGCCACTTTGCTACAGCTTCTGCAACGAGGAGAGCCTAGAGCGATTTCGCGGAAGTCATTTTTTTCGCGAAATCAGACGTCCGGAGTGACCTCCAGACATTGGGGCAGACGTCCGAAGGTAGGATGAGACGTTTGGTAGAGATTTATTTTCCCGTAATTTCTCTGCCAAGTCCTGACAATGCATGCGCATGTGTCAGAGGTTGTGAGGCGCGTCGGAGCGAGGACTGAGGCAGTTTTAGACGTCCGGGAGCATCTTCAGACGTCTGATAGAACCCTCGGACGTCGACACTGCATTCCAGACATCTGATAGAGGCACCCCGAGAGAGGTATGCCTGCAAGTTAGTTTAAGACATCTGGGATCTCTCCAAAACGTCTGATTTCTGTTAGATCTCATGTTTTTAGGCCCAGACAAGGCCCAAACGATGTCGATTTCCCGTGAACGAAACATCTTTGTTTCCTATATGTTTTTCTCCATGTAATGGTACCTTGTCTGTAGCATTTTGAACCCTTTTGAACTGTCAATCCATGTCTTAGGACTCCAATCCATCGAGTGTACGGGACCTGCGGAGATGTTGGGAGTTGCTATATGAGCCCCTATTCCACCCAGTTATCCTGGAAGAGTGGTGCTAACTATAAATCTCTAAGTTAATAAAATGCATGCTATTAGTTAAAACCTAGGATGTGAGATGAATCCTAGGAAGAAATAAACGTATGCTTTAGAATACAGCTACTCAATTAAACCCTAGGTTGTGATATGAATACTAAGGCTAGAGAAAAATGCATGTGAATAATTGAGTAAATCATGAGCTGTTTGTATTATCTGGAATGGACCACATTATGAACAAACCTGTACTGTGATTGAGCTGCTTGTTCTATATATATATCAAACTGGATATAGAGAAATTCATGTACAGACCCTACGGGGAATGTAGAACGAAACAAGGATACCATAGCATGGAGAACTGGATGGTTCTGGAATTGTCGCCCACGGGCGGCTGTTAAGGGAAGTGAGTTGACCTTCGTGTACGTAGTACCGAAGAGAGCAACTATCCCTTGCAGTGTAGAGGGGAGCTTGCCGCCCTTGGTTGAGACCCGATGTGAATTTGGCCACTCTACGTCGACTCCTGTTGGCCCTCGCTTACGTGGTACCGAGGTGAGCTACTTAGTCTAGGGGGAGCTAGCCGCCCCAGGGGGCCCGGGGTTAGGCATGGCCACCCTACATTGACTCTTGTTAACCCATTGGGTAAACCGGGATAGTCGGACGAGGGTACGTGGACTGTGGAGGGGTGAGACTCCTGTTCTGTTCTAAGAGGGCAAGGCCCTGTGCTGTTCCGTATTGTACGTTTGGGCGTACCTGCTAGCGGAAACCACTAACCGCATGCTAGTGCGGGGTAGCTACATGTGCTTTTATCACATGTGCCGTAGTCACTGCTACGTCATGACCATGACCTCGGGGTGGTAGACCGGGTGTAGGACTACCACGGAGGGACTCTCCCGGCAAGGGGAGTGCCACGTGTGTATCCTACATCACGGGAAAACTGCAAGCAAGATCGTTCCTTTAGGGAATAAGAAGATTAAGTAATGTAATGGATGCTGATTAGAGATCTCTGCACAACAAACCGTTATAAGGTAATTGGAATCAGAAAGTAATATGTTAATCTACTTGTTAAGTGCATTTTATGTTTTAGCCACCACTCTACTCAACGTTAGTTGACTTCAGATGTATAACCTTGTATAGGTCAGGGATTTGAGCAGCCCAAGTCATTGGCTGCTGAGGACACTGAGCCTAGTTGAGCCCAACTGTAGCATTTGTTGCTAGTGAGTTTTTGTAGTTATACTTTCTAGTACTTTTCCGCTGTATTTCTATATCATCTATGTACTAGTTGTGATGGCTGTATTTTTATTCTTGAAGGCATGTAATATTTTTAGTATTATTGTTCTGTTTCCCCTTTTGTTGCCAAATTTCTTTCTGCTTAGTTACATTACTTGTGTGGTTGTGGATTGATGCATGTTATTTGGTTATTTCTCGTTGGACGAATGGGTCTTGGGATTAGTCGAGGCGAGCTGATTTCGGGTCCTGTAGGGATCTGGAATCGGGTCGTGACATCGGGGAGAAGAGAAGAAGGGGATTCGAACCTCCAAACCAAGCTAAGGAGCACGACCTTACATTGTGGGTTGTTTTATAGGGTTCAAGGGGTCGTTCCAAGCTTGGAGTTTTCGTGAAATAGGAAACCCATGAATTCAAATGGTTCGCATCAATTTTTGGGCAAGAATTAGATCCCAAGATGCGGCTCAGATGGAAGAGGATTTTCTTAGGAGTTCTTCCAATTTTGGAAGGGATTGATCATGAAATCAAGGAGATCTTTTTGATTGAAGATCGGCTACAGGTGCATTCACATGCTAATGGAGGTAGGGACCTAAATGAAAATAAGATGACAAAGTTAGGGGGCTGTTCGCAAGGATTTCAAAAGCTGAAATGCAAATTAGGTCAAGATGATCTCTGATTGGGCCTAAATTTTGGCACAAACCTAATTTGGACATAACGAATCTGATGGTGAAGTTGGATTTTGGTTTTGACCAAGTTTGACTGGGTAATTTACATAGAAACACAAATTAAGGTAACTTCCTATTTGAGACTCTATTTAGGTCAAATTGGGTTCAGATAGTCAAATCAAGGATACCAAACCTTATGAAATATTTTTCTATAATTTTTAGAAGTTTTAGGTGAATTTTATATTGACCGGAACCTTTGTTAATTAAGCGGGTCTGAAATTAGGGTTTTGGGTGTCCGTTAATTTCTCGAAGTACGTGAAAACCCGTTTTTATCTGCACGGACCCTCTTATTAGTCATTAATGCTCATTTGACCTTCATTTAACCTCGGGGAAACCCCATGCTTACTCTTCATTTATGATCTTCTGTTAAAATTGTAGATTTAACCCTAATTTAATGTATTCTTCTCAGAAAGGATATGCAATGAATTACAACTCTCTGCAATTATGTAGGAGCAGTTGTCTATTGATTCTGACTAATTAAAATTAGTTATGACTGATGATGACGTTATCATCAAGTGCCATCGATCTAGGCTCCTTGGCATGCACATATCCGGGAGGAGTTTATGCACAAAGGAGAACTTCTCTCTTATATGTGGATTCTTCACGTCAACGACAAGGCCACACGTGCGTGGTTTTCTTCTTTGACGTGGGAATTCGCTTAATGAATTTCTTGGAAGATCTTGGCGCCTTACGCAAGTCCCAATGGATCTCATGGGGATGCGTAATGAATCCTTTTCCCATCACATCCAACGCCTTACGCAGAGTAGGAGGATCATAAATCAAGAAAGTTAGTCGACGCCGAGGCCATATTGTTGACGGGAGAAGGAAAGGTGGTTGTTTAAGGAACAATCATTGATATTTTCATATTTATTTATGTTAATTAATGCCTAACTAATGTTAGTCTAAGAGTAATTTAGGTTAAATTGCATTTAGTTAGATTAGATTAGACATTTTAGGTTATTTTGTAAATAATGCATATTTATGAGTTTCTATGCAATTTTTCTCACAATTGTATCTGGTACCTTGATGAGTTTATTTTTATATGTGCAGATACCAAATTTTAGGTTAATCGAAGCATGGCCGATTGGATTTTTGGACTTGAGCTCATTTGAAGAGGACTAGGTTAGTTAGTAGACCTATTTGACAACACAATTGGTCGCAAGCCTAACCTATTTAGGCACCCAACTTTCTACACTTAGAATCTAACTATCCTATTCTATAACCCAAAACCATATAAAACCTAACATGGCCTATTTCTACTCCATGCAATCCCATGTACTCATATTCCTACATTTATCCCTCACCAAATAAATCCCCACCAACACATCTCCTTTTATCCATGCAAATCAAAAAACCCACCTACGTGGATCCTACACCCAAATGCATGCAAAAACACCCTACACCCATGTCCAAATCCCACGCCATGCACCCTCCCATGCAAGACCCAAATCACAACCCACGTAACCCGACAATACCATGCAAACATATCCACCGAAAATCCCACGTCCCACCTATCCCTCCAAACTTTCACCCCAACGTACTCCTCAATTCTTCCCATGCAAAAACCACCGTCCGCTGACCTATCCCATTTAACAACTCCACCGAAATTTCCCTACCAGAAAAATCAACCCATTTATCTCCATCCATTTAGTTATTTAATTCACGATATCACCTGATCTATAATCATAACCCTTGATCTCTAACATATTAATCTCAACCCTACAAATTAGTGATCCTAGGTAACTTAAACCAATCGATAAAAAGCCTCCATGATTTCTCTAATTACACCTAGCCAGCCCCTAGGATACCATCTCCTACTTAAAATCTCCAACTTCCACATAATCTCTACTAAACTAGTACTAGTCTACGTCAACTTTGGTGGCTTTGGTGGGTGTATCTTCGCATCCGCATCTATGCAGATACTCCGAACTTTGCCTTTAAAGCCTATAGTCTTAGATTTTATTTTTCTAGTTGTATTAGATTTTCTTTCAGAAGCATTCTTTTGGTTGTAATCTGAGTTCTATTTGTTCTGACTTTCTATAGCAATAAAGTTCTAGTTATTTTTCAGCTTGTTTTCAAGTTATATGCTTTCTGGTGTTAGTATATTATAGTTGTAGTTATATGCTATTAGATTTAGTATTAGTTCTAATAATCATCATACTTGATATTTAATTATAGTTCTAATTAGGAAAGCGATCTTGATCTATTTACCTCCTGTGAACGACTTGGATTCCCATATTTCTATTCGAAAAATCTTACAAGTTTGATTTCACTTACAAATTCAGGAGTTTTTGTATGCATTTACTACGACGAAAAGCGAGTTTTTGCAATCACATCGTGTTTAGAACAACCATCAAGCTTCAAGGTGCTTCCAACTATATCTTGTGAACCTGCGCATTCAAGATATTTGTTGGAAGCCAAGACAAACTTAGTGTTCTCCTTGAAGAAGCACCTGAACAAAAAGATGGAGCTAAGAAGAAAAAGCTTGAGAAGGAGAATTATATGGTGATAAACTGGATCCTAAATTTAGTTGATCATGCCATCACCTCAAACATGTTATATAAGAGCACTTACGAGATTTGGACGGCTCTGGAGAAGAGGTATGCCCAGAAATTAAGCAATGCACGGATTATTGATCTCTACACATGCATATGGACGGCTAGCTAGGGATATTTTTCCTTGAATAAGTACTACTCGAAGATGGAGTGTTGTTCGAAGAGTTGGATATCTACGAACCCATCTATTGTGATAAATAGGGGGAGACACATGCACGATGGCAAGTGACCAAGTTTTTGTTGGGGTTACATGCTTTTTACCATCTGGCTCACGATCAGATTCTAGCAATAGATGGAAAGATGAATTTTAAAACTATCTTTGATCATCTTGAGAAAATAGAGACTCCAGAAGTTAAGGCTAGTATAAAGATATTGTAATAAAAGATAACTAATATAACAAATAGATAACGACGATTTATGACATTCGTAGTTATATTTAAATGTAACAACAACTTTAAATATTCATTACTACTATTTCTATAAATAATAACAATTATTTAGATTCATCGTTATCGAAAAAAAATCATTACCAACGTTTTAAAACAGCGACCGATAGTCGTTGTCCCAACTCTTATATCTCATCTTAAAGAAAAAATATTTAAAATTTATCCCTTCCTCCACTCGTCCTCTCCTCGCCTCCCTCCTCCCACCCAGCACCTTGCTGCGTCTCAGCCCTCCTCCTCTTCCCTTTCTCCACTCTCCCTCTCCTCCCCTCCCTCCTCCCACTCTCGATGGCGATGACAATGGCGATGGCGATAGCAATGGTGGAGGAGGAGACCGTCCCCAATGGCGGCACGACTACATGGACGGTGCTCGACGAAGGGACATTGGCTGAGTTACGTCACCGGCAACTAACCTAGTCGCCCACAAACTTCCCGATGGGTATATATATAGTTCTCTCCCTCTCATCCCCTCCAACAACGATCTGAGAGGGAGAAGAAAAGAGCTCCAAGGAGAAGGGGACGAGGTTGAGACAGCTCATCTCCACTAGATTCTCCACCTCATTCTTCGTCTGAATCTCATCGTTATCGCCGCCCTCTAGATCTGGATTTGTGCCTCCACTCCTTTCGATTGTCAATCTGCTTCGTTTCTGTTGACTTTGCGAGATACTGATCTTAGGGTTTAGGGCTTTGAGTTTTTGGGGTTGACGAGGTAGGGATCGAGGTGCGAGATGTGATAGTGCTATAGTCTTATGCACATCAAATGCTTGCTGAAATGCCTGAATATGTTTTATTCTGTTAGGATTAGGAATCGGATTATGCATACCAACTGTTTGCTCAAATTCCCCAACGAATCAGATAATTAGGTGTGCATTGTGAAGTTTTGATGTTCGTTGGTTAAGGAAGTTGATCATATCAAGGTGTGTCTTGGATTTCTTGAGTGTTTCAATAAACTAGTAACTGATAATTTGGTGGAAGATGATATGAGAGGAGTTGAAAAAGATGAAGTCGTAACAAAAGGAAGTGATTGGAATTGATATTGTTTGCCTTATATGTGAAAATAGAATTCAGTTGCATCTTTACACGGAGAATATGGAACTGAAAAAATTAAAGAATTCACTTGGAATGAGATAGCAAGGTGTGATTTGTTTGTTCGCAACGTGTTTTTGGATTCTCCTTTCCAAGTGTTTGGAGGTTAGTTGCAAGTTTAAGCTTATATATTCAAGTTCATAGAGTAAATGTGTTTCGGTTTGCAATGTGCTTTTGCATTTTGCTTCCTAGATTGTATGGATTGGTCTCCCTTAAGAGAATTGATCAGATTTTGTTGGAATTTGTTCGCTATTTGTTTGAGCTTTGATATTTTTCAGAATTCTGCTCTCTTTCATTAGATTAATCCCTTCCTCATGGTATGGCCTTGTTGTGTCTGCATCTTATTTGCAAAACATATCAAAGTTTGTACTCTTTTTCAAGATTAATCTAATCCAAAAATGTTCTTTTTTCTTGAAACGTTTTTAGATATGGATTGGAATTTTATTTTTGACCAAGGAAATTGGTCTAAATATAATTATGATTCGTTTGGCTTCTACTCTATCCATGTTGCAATATGTGGTAATTTGGAATTGAGTGCACTTTAATGGAGTTGAACTGGGTAAAAATGGAACTTTGTTCTTCCTTTTGGAAAAAAAGGAACAATGCTTTTGTTGTGTTTTTTTTTTTTCCTCTTTGCTAAAAATTTGGAATTTTGTGGAATGCGAACACTTTCAAGGAAAATGACTAGACCAAAATATGATGGATTATTTGAATTTGATGATCAGTGTGCATAGGTGATAAGATGTGTGAATTTTCTGATTTTAGCTTTTCAGCTAGTTTATTTTCAGTTGCTTGGGGTGAAAAACTCATGAAATATAGTACAAGGCTTATACTTTTTAAATGGAATATAACTGGGTTATTACTGGTTTTACATTAATGATTCTATAATTTCAAAACTAATTGTTTGCTAAAGGAACGAGGATTGTCGAAATATTTCCATGAACTTTGTCGACGCCTGCTTGGGGTACTTTGTTATTGTTTTTGATGTGCTTGAGTTTTCCCATTCAGGTTAAGTAGAGTACTCTAGTTGGAATTTCAAGGTACTTCCTGAAATTATTTGGAACTTGATTTATAATCCAATCTTACCATCAAATCTGGCAATGTTCTGTAGCTCCATAGCATTGTTTTACTGGAAGGTAGGTAGGTACCGACCATGCTTCTTGTAGGCTACATTCAATTGCCTCATGAAGACCTATGGATTCCTCACTCTATACTTCTGGAGAGAAACCTGCTTCAGCAAATCTCCTTTCTAGGAGCACATTGATTATCTTGTGAAGCCCACCAAGGCATTGGTCACTGAAGAACCTGAGAAGATAGAAGCCTAAGCACTTCTTTTCCGTCTAGTTCTAGTGAACCTTTTTTTCCCAAGCAATTGGATAATCAGAGTTTCTTTAGTCCTAGAACTGTCTGGATATATATATATATATATCTTTTGCTGTTGTTGTGCACCAAAACAAAAAGTTGTGCAGCAATAGATGGGAGCAAAGTGATCATGCACTCTCATCACATGAAAGATTGCTAATGTTGCAAACGGCATGTCAAGTTTAATCCCAGCCTAAAGGGCATCAAATTCCTGACATCTACCAGCCGGTTGCATCATACTACCCCTTTGCTAGTCATCCAACTCCTAACAGGTATCAAATCAACCTCACAAAACAAATCTTAGATTCCAACTGAAATTAAAACAAAGACGACAATGGGAAGCAAATTAAAACAATAGGTATAAAAAAAATCAATCTTAGACTCTAACTGCGAGAACAAGTATAAAGAGATCATTCTCAGACTCTAACTGAAATTAAAACAGAGAGAATGGACTAAAATTATTTAGCTTCCCGATTTAGTCATAATTTTCAGCTTTTCCAAGTTCCTGTTCAACAGTTTGTTAAGTTTGATGGTGCATCTTATCCAATCATGCAATCACATTTGGTCATGTGATCCCTTGCAGGAACTGAACAGGTTGTTGGACAGACCAACTCTACAGCCTTTTGCTGGCCATGTACTGAATAGAGGGATGGGGAGAGGGACCAAAACAGAGTAGTTCTTGTTAATGATGAACATTCTTGTCACTTGGTAAACATTCTTGTACTGAATGTGTGCCCTTTTATAGCTGTGTGTTCTATTTCTAATGTAAAGGAAGTGTTTTCTGATGTTTCTAAAGGAAAAAGTGAAATTGCATGAGTTGATTATGATCATATCTAAGTGTCTATTTCTATACCTAAAAGCAAGAGAAATCTACATGTGTAGTTGTACCTGTGTGACTCTGTGTTGATATCATCATACCTCAACAATACTTTTTTAGAGCAAACTCAATTTTGAATTTTGATCAAAATTCCAAGCTAAGGATGGAAATTCCTGCCTACTTATAGATGACGAATGAAATTCCTCCTCACATTCTCGTTTCATTTTCTAGTTAGTGGTTGAGTTGCACTTGATTTTATAATGTTTCCCAAAACCTTTAGGATTTGTTGGCTTTCATTCAATTTTTGACAAAACTCTAAAAATTCCATCACCACCAAGTTAGTTGGCAAACAAGGAAAGCATGAAACCTCTATGAATGTTGTAACTTTTTGAATTTGACTGTAGTCACAAGTTTGATTATCATCTGCTTTGGTAAATCAAAAGAGGATGATGCTGAATCCATTAGACAAACAAATAGTATTCAAAAGATGCTTCTATGCAATTCTGAAATTAAATATAGATTTCAGAATCTTATGTGGTATACTCTTTCCCACATATCTATCTAAAATGCAGGCCCTCTATTAAAACCCAAGGAACAAACATTTTTTATGATTTATATATGCTCCTTGCATCTATGTTTATTGCAGTTGTTGCAATTGATTTTACCCCCACAGTAATGTTATATGTTTGCTACATGAGATAAATACTATGGAACTAGCTAAACATATTGCTTGGATACTCATATCGTTGTCGGGAAGTGATCCACGGTAAACTTTTGAAAATTTATTTCAAAGCAGAAGAAATTCTTCATCTAAAATGACATCTTTACAGCGCTGTTGAGGCGGTCGCGTCAGGCGAGGAGGTGAGGCGACTGAGGTGCGTATTGTCTCGAGGAAGGCCCAGGTGAGCTGCTTCGATCAGGCGACGCGCCTCCTCGACTCAGGCGACGCCTCGTCGCCTCGCTGCCTCATCGCCTGAACCCTAGCAACTATTTTTTTTTTTTGAAAAACGAATGACTCAACGACCTCTCACCTTCCATATGAGAGGCTATTTACGTGCATGTCATCTACGACACCATCGCCGCCTCACACCTCCGCTGGAGCTTCTCACCTTCCATTATCGCCTCCGCTGGAGCTTCTCACCTTCCATTATCGCCTCCGCTGGAGCTTCGTCGATCTCCATTGCCGCCCAAGCTTCACCTGTTGGCATCTGCGACAAGTGGTGGACCTAGATCGGCTAGGTTTTTCCTCCGTTCAACCTTCTCTGAGTCGCGACGGTGGCGCACCTCCGCCCCTTCGACGACGGCGGCACTGTTGCGCACCGACTCGACGGCGGCACTGTTATAGCTGTCTGAGTTCGATAATGTCTGTGTGTGTGTTATATGCAGTGTGTTATATATATGTGTGTGTGTGTGCGCGTGTGTGTTATATGCATACTGTTATACATTATGTTACATATACTGTTATATATGTGTGTGTGTGTGTTATATATGCAGTGTATTATATATATATGTGTGTGTGTTATATATATATATGTTGTATGTATACATATATATAATAACAGTACACATATACATATATACTGTTATACATACTGTTATACATGCATACTGCTATATATATATACTATTATACATACTGTTATGTATATACTGCATATATATTATATATACATACTGTTATACATTATATATAATATATATACATATATATGTTGTATATACTATATATATAACTAAATAAGTATATAATTAATATAAGTATAAGTATGATATATATACTTATAAGTATATATAAGTATATACTGTTGTATAAACAGTAAAGTATGTAAGTATGTATTATTATATATATATGTTATAACTATAACATAAGTATTATATATAACTATGTATAACATAACTATTAGACTATTAGTGTATAATATATATAAGTAATAAGTATGTATATGACATAAGTATGTTATATTATATATGTATATAACTATGTATATGTATAAATCATATATATAGTATATACTATTCTATTATATTTGTATGTAATTATGTATATAATTAGTAACTTTACATGTGTTTACATGTGTATATTGTTATATTAACTAGCAACTTTACATATGCATTGTAAGTTTGTAACTATGTATAAAACTAGCATGTGTTTTGAATTATGTAGATGGCTGAAACAAGGAGGAAGCACCTATGTTGGAAGTATGTCACATTAGAAGATCCAAAAAATACTAATGATACGAAGTGTATTTTCTGTGGTAGGATAGTGAAAGGCGGGATTCATAGAACTACTGGACATATTACTAGTGGTGATAAGAACACAGTAATATGTCCGAAAACTTCACAACATGTGAGAGAAGTTACGAGAATATCGACAATCTAAAAATGAAGAAAAAGAAAAGTTCATGGAAGATTTTGTTTACGGTGAGTTGCTTAATGATGATGAGGATCATGAAGATGAAATAGAAGTGAATGTCTTACGATGACCCATGGATAGATTCACAACTAAAAGAATAGTAGAAAATCCTACACAGTCACATGCAAAGAAGGCTCGAATCATGATGGGGGCTGGTGGAAGTGGAAGTGGTGGACTTCCTTTAATGAAGAAGTTTCATGGACCAATAGATAAGTTTACGAAGGTTGATCCTGAGAAGGTGGTTCGAGAACGAAAAAGGAGATTGTTGATAAAATAAACTACAATTTCTGATGTTTTCAAAAAGGAGGGAAGAGATGTAGTTGTATGGATCATTGCAAAATGTATGTATCGTAACAACATTGCATTCAATGCTGTTAAAGATATCTGGTTTGAGATAATGATTAAGGTAATTAGTCATTTTGGCCCTGGTTTGAAGCCTCCTTACAATGAAGTGAGAGTTCCTTTATTGAGACATCATGTGAACGAGATTCAGGATTTCATCACCAAACATCATGATGCTTGGAAGAAATATGGATGCACATTGATGATAGATGGTTGGACAGATAGGAAAAGCAGAACGTTTATAAATTTTCTCATCAATTCTCCTATGGGAACTATTTTCTTAGAGTCCATTGATGCCTCAAGCTACGTAAAAACAGGGGAGAAGCTTTGTGAGCTGATAAGTGGCATGATCAGTCGCGTCGGGGAGGAATATGTGATTCAAGTCGTCAGTGACAACGCATCGAATTATGTTCTTGCTGGTAATAAATCTTTAGACTTTATTTATTTTAGCATACATCTTTTCTTTAATATTGTAAGTATTGCAAAATATAAAAAATATCATTTATCTTTTCCATAGGCAAATTACTGGAGACTAAGCATCCTCAAGTTTCTTGGACTTCTTGTACTGTACACTGCATTGATCTGATGTTGGAAGATTTTGGGAAGTTAGAGGATGTAAAAAAGACACTCAAGCATGCAATGCAACTGAGTAGTTATATATACATGCATCCTTTGTCTTAAATTTGATGAGGCAATTCACAAGTTGTGAGTTTTTGAGGCCTGCAGTTACAAGATTTGCTACATCTTTCCTCACTTTACAGAGCATTCATAAACAAAAGGTAAATTTAAGGAAGATGTTCACTTCCGATAAGTGGATCACTTCTAAAAATGTAAAAGAAGAGAAGGGAAAGAAAGTGGCAATAATCATCATGATGCCTTCATTTTGGAATAAGGTTATATACATTCTGAAGGCTACGTCTCCTTTTGTGAGAGTGCTTCGTCTTGTTGACTCAGAGAAGAGATCCGCAATGTGATACATATATGAAGCAATGGATAGAGCTAAGGAAGCTGTCATGAAGACTTTCAACAATAATGCTGAAAAGTTTGGACCTATTTGCGATATCATTGATAAGAGATGGGATTGTCAGCTTAATAAGCCTTTACATGCAGCAGGGTTTTTTCTCAATCCTGATTTCTCTTATGAAAATCAAAATCTTGATTTTGATTCAGAGGTTATGAATGGATTTTACAATATCTTGGCAAAATTGGAGCCTGATGAGAGTGTGCAAGACAAAATAACATGAGAAATTTTCATTTATAGAAATACACAAGGACTCTTTGGAACACCTATGGCTATTAGACAAAGGAAGACCATTGCCCCAGGTAGTCAAGTGGTATAAATTTTTTATAGTAACTTTTCATTTTCAATTGCTTATTAATATTATATAACTTATTATCTTTTTACAGTGGAGTGGTGGAATCTCTTTGGTGGGTCTGCACCTAACTTGGGAAAATTGGCACTGAAGGTGCTAGGTCTTACTTGTAGTGCCTCGGGATGCGAAAGGAATTGGAGTGTATTTGAAAATGTAAGTTACAAACCAATTCATAATATGCATAGCATTAATTTTATCAAGTAATTTTATATTAATCCTTTTACTTTGAAAATCTATATAGGTTCACTCAAAGAAAAGGAATCCGTTGACGCAACAAAAGTTGAATGATCTTGTGTTTGTTAAGTATAACGAAGCTTTGAGGGATCGATATGAAAATATGGATTATCTTGATCCCATTTCCCTCCAGGAAATTGATGATTCAAATGAACGGTTAGTAGAGAGAATGGAGGAAGATGAGGAAAATGCAGGTGATGATCTTGCGTTTGGTGATGATGATCTCACTTGGGGCATGGTTGAGCTTGCATCAGGAATTAATGACCAAGAGGCTATTCGACGTACTCGGGCTTGTACTACAAAGAAAAATGGTCCTAAGAAAGCTAAGGGAAAAGGGAAAGCTCCAATAGTTATTGAAGAAGAGGGAGAGTATGTGGACAATGATAAGGAAGAGGAGATTAAAGAAGTTGCTGGTGACGATGATGATGACGAATTGAATCTTGAAGATGATTCTGATGCCTAATGTGTTTTATTATTTGAGAATTGACAATTGTTCACTTTAATGATAAATTTGGTTTTTATATTTTTCTACCTTAATTGTGTAGAAACTTTTCTTTCTTTATCATTTGAAATTATTTGAAACAATTTTTGGCAATACAATTTCATCAATTTCTTTTATTTAAAGTCTCCAACATTAGTATTAGACATATTTTTATAAACTTAGTACTATTAAATTGAGTTAATATGACATATATATGCCAATAAAAGACGATCGCCTCAATTCACTCGGGCTATTGTCTTTTTGTCGCCTCTCGCCTCAGGCGATTTCTAGTAGTGTTGCTTTGCCATCGCCTTTCGCATTGACAGCATTGCATCTTTATCATATATATGTTTCATTAACACGATATCCTTTTGTACTTTACTGTAAACTTATTTTGCTTTAGTGGATTTACAGCAATAGGAATACCCTACAATATGTGCAGGGATCTTGTGCTCTATTCCATCTCATGGTTGATGATTTCACCAATTGCCTTCTAAAATGAAAGACAAGGAGTTGTGAATTCATTAACATAATGAATGCCGTTAAGGAAACACCTCCTTGGTTATAAAAATTCTAGACCTAAATCTTTACGAGAAGAATCTGGATATGTAGAATAGAAGTTAGAACAATGATTTACAGTGATCACCGCTTGATGTGCGTATGATGATTTTTTCTTTTGTGCTTTTATTGCCTTGTGGTTGCGAGGTGTGTCCACTTGTATTATATTATCAATTTTTACTCTGTTTGTTATTGATTGTGGGGTCTGACTATGATAGTATTCTTGGTATGTATGCACAGGTTCCCTTACAGGTATAGGATTTTGGGAAAATATGATAAAATAAGTGAAACTCCACCGAATTTTTGGTAGGTTTCAACCCCTTTTGTTTTATATGTTTACCCTACTTGTACGTGGAGTAAATTCCTCCTTTTTTATTGGCAGGCGAAGTAAACTAAGAAGGTTCTGTCTATTCGCACTTCTAATTGATTGTTAACATGGTTGTGTTTTTACATTAACATGCATTTCTATGGGATATTCAGGTATTAGATATGGTGTTAGTTTGTGCAAGCAGGTTAAGAAAATGAAAGTTTCCCATTAGGCAAAGTACTTTTGTGAGTTTTGTGGAAAGGTATTACAACCTTTTAAATCCCTATCAATTCTCTGTCATTTATACTCTATGGTCAAAGAACAGTGGATTTTACTAAAATAATGGATACTCTAGGTAACTTTTAGCTTGATGCACAACCTGATGCCTATTTCTAGGTTGTGAGGCACACACCTTCAGGAAGATGTTGGGTTGTTGAGAGAGTGTAGGTTGATTTGGGATTCTAATAATGATAACAAAATTCCATCATTATTAGTATAGCTTGGTGCTTAATGGAAATTATTATAGTGAGTATTTTTCTCTCTTTTTTAACATGGCAATGGCTTTTTCTTATGTAGTCTCCTTTGAGGATGTAGTGTTGGAATTTTCACCTCTTGTTTAACAAGCAACTTAGCTTCGCAAAACATGTTATACATGTGCCTTCATTTGTCTTTTATTCATGAAGTAAAACTTTGAAGTAGTAGACTTTTTTATAAAGATCGTATCTACTGTGTGGTACCTCTATTTTATAGTAAGTTGGTAGTTATTTCAATTTTTTAACTATTTTAAATTGCTGGATTGTTTTTAGTTTCTTCATGATCACGAAAATAAAGTAAATTTTTGATGCCTTCAAATATATGCTACGATGAAACTTGCTCACAATTTTTTAGGTATATTTTCTATAAAGTTTTCATTGGAAAATTTCAATTTGTGTGGAATATTTTAGTGGATATTGTAAAAGAATTGCACATTTAATAGGTAATCAAAATAAATTACAAATATGATACATTATGAGTGTTTTAAAGGATTAATACATTTTTTTTATCCTATTTACATTACGAAGAATTAATCATTGGCTTATTCTTCACAAGATGACGAAAAAAATTGTTGTTAAAATAAAGTGAAAATAACGAAAATATTCGTTTCTAAATTTAAAATGTGACGATTTTAACGACAATTGTATTCGTTGTTTAAATTTGCCAACTAGTTTATTCGTTGTAAATTTAATAATTGCTCATATAGCAATAAATATGGCGACAAATAAATTATTCGTTGGCCAGTTAAATAACGACGATTTATTCATTATAATCATAAAATATTCATCTTTGACCTTTTTTGCTGTAGTGAGAGCGACAACTCCGCACTTGCTATTTTAGAGACTGTTGTGGGGTGTGAGAGAGGACGTGGTTGAGGCCTAGGTTGAGTCTATCTCCTATGCCAACATTGTGGACACACTAACCATCCGCAAGATAGATGTTGGGATAAGTTCGGAAGGCCTTCATGTGGGGTAATTAGCACTTCACGCATGGATTCCTTTACATTTGCCGATCTTGAGAAGATACGAGCTATACTTCAAGAATATAAGGAAACGAAGACCACGACAGCTGTTGTGACGACTATTGAGATTGCCAAAGAGGCAATGACTTTGGAGGTTGCAAGAGGTTACACCATGACTTCTACAAATGACAAGTTGGAGAGCTTCGAGCTCGAAGAAGAGAAAGAGTGGTGGGGCATCTTACTCCACACAATTGAAGAGCAAGTCATCGTCCTCCCAGCCTTGACTTGAACGGTAGTGTGGAGAATAAAGAGCTACGTGACATTGCCACGTGGCAGAGTGGGCCACGTAGCAGTATTACGTGGCATGTTTGCATCAACCTGCACACCCAAGGGGTGCCAGCCCTAAGGGATTAGTTGGATTTTTGCTTAGAGTTCAAGTTGGCTATGTTTAGTATAGTTATGTGTCTTTTAGTCAACTTGTTAAGATGATTTGATATTTCTTGATTTTAGGAGATTTGATTGATTTATTTTCCTTAGAGATTATGAGAATATCTCTATATAAAGAGAAACATACGTAACTTCTTTATGGAGTTGAATGCAACAATTATTCTAACATCTCTTTCAACTCCTCTCCTCTCTCATCGCTGACTCTCTCTCTCCCACTGTTCACGCACCTAACAGTCCATGTGTGAATTGTTCACGCATGTATCTACTCGCCAAGGATCCTCCACGCTGTGCCAGCCTCTACAGGCTCCTATCGAATTATTAGAATATCTGGTTGTGTACTTGTATTGAATGAGATTGCTGCTTTGAATGCAACTCAAAGTGCATGCCACCTTTTAAAATGTTGTTGCTTTTGAAATTTAGATCATTTCAATTGAGCACCTCAATTATTACTTACGTATGTTCTTTTGCAATCAAGGGAAATCACACTCTATTGTGACTAAGGCTGTAAAAATCGATCAGCCAATTAATCGTATGGATTTTTACATATATGCCCCCATAATCTTTGAATATTATGTATATATCCCTGTATTCTTTGTTATTACAGATATACCCCTCACATTTTTTCTTCGTTAACAAGTATATCCTTTCGTTAATCCATCGTTAGCAAGTTAACCTGACAACTGTTAACTAAGGGGCGTTTATGTTAACGGAGAGATGTGAGGCGTATTTCTGTAATATTCAAAGATTACACAGTCATATATGTGAAAATTCTTTTTTTACTATCAATGTTTATTTGATTGGTGAGAAAACAACAAATGGCCCTCCCATAGACACCGATCTCGTCATACAATATACGAAAATATGAAAAGAATTCCCCTTAAACCTCCACCGTCTACAATTTCACCTCCTACCCCTCTTCTTCCCTGCCGAGGGAGGAGGTGCCTTGACCTCCCTCGCCTTCTTTGCTGGCAATTGCAAGGGCGGGGTTGGTAGGGGCCACTTCAGTGGCCTCCCCACACTCCTCTTCACTGGCTCCTACTTCTCCTTCCTCCTATCTTGCTTTACGCTACCCTTATGCTCTTTGCCCACCCTTGTAATGCTAGCCTTGGTGTTCTTCACTGCTTGCGCCTTCTCCCTATTAGCCGAGGGTGAGCCACTGGCTGTAGCCAAGCTCCCCATCAACCGATTTAAGAAGCTAGCAGTGCTCCACTTCTTCGCAATTGCCACCGCCATGGGCAGCGATAGCGCTGCATCTGCATTGTTGTCGCTGCCCCTCTTCTCCACGAGAGTCTTCATTGGCTCCATTGCATTGTCCTCAACCTCTAAACTTCGGCTTCAGGTTCGTGTCTATCCCCGACAAGGTGGGCTTATTTGTTGCTTGCCCTTGGGTCTTCGTCGTTTGCAACCTCCTTGCCATAGGTTTTTCCATCACCACCTTCTCTGCATTCTCCATCTCCTTCTCAAAGTCTAATTTCGATTTCTCGTCCGTGGGCACCGGTGCAGGTGCAAGTGAAGCCTCCTCCTTGGCATCCTTTGTAAAGGTAGTCGCGGCCTTGGTCGAGAGGGAGCTACGCTTCTAGCAGATGCTCAGTAGAGGGTTCAGGGCCACCTTGTTGAGTAAGGACATGTGAAACTTTGACTCGCTCTTGATGCTTGACACGGTGGGCTGTCACTGGGGCACAGGGGCTCGAGGTAGGCGGTTGTGGGGGTGTAAGGGTAGGTGCCTCGACGAACTGCATTTGCGACGTGTTATAACCCTGGCATCAAACGTCGTTTAAGACGTCTGGGAATTGGTCCAGACGTCTGGAAGCCTTCCCAGACGTCTGGAATTAAATTTTTTCGGCGTACGGGTTCACGTCTGCATGCATGCGCCCACAGATTGAACCGCCGCCCTCCTTATTCTCTTTCCTTCCTCCTTGCAGGCGCAGACAGCTTTTTCTCTCTCCACTCGGCAGCCTTCAAATACCCTCCTCTCCTCTCCCTCACCCTCACTCCACTGCCTTCTTCCTATCAGCGAGAGAGTGAGCGGGCGAGGGTAGCCGCAGCGGCTGCTGTGAGTGCGTGGGGAGGAGGGGCTGCTGCTAGAGGGAGAGAGAGCTCGATCACGAGGTTGCAAGCTCGCCGGAGCAGCCAGGGCCAGCCGGCGGGTGCGCAGTAGGCGCGTGGTGCTGGGAAGGAGCTGCTGCAGCTCAGGCAGTAGGCGAGCGCAGTGCGGCACGGTCGTGCGCTGCGGGCGGAGGGTAAGGTCCTGATTCTGGGAAAATTTCCCAGAATCAGACGTTTGGACATACGTCCAGACGACGCAGGAGATGTCTGGAGGGAGGTCTAGACGTCTGAACGGTACGATATTTTTACCTTCTTTCTTCTTTCGCATGTACGGTCATACAGCCGTTCCGCCGAAGGCTTCTGCATCGTTTCGTGTTGAGGATGGCCGCGTATGTGTGCAGGACTCGTTCGGGAAGGCCCAAGGGCACACCCTCCCACACAGATCGGACGTCTGGGCACAGCACCAGACGACGGAGAGGGTCTCCAGACGTCCGGAGTGACAGTCGGACGTTTGGAAACTAAGTCCAGATGGTTCAGCGGCTTCTGAACGTCTGAAGGACTGCACAGGATCAAGGTATGACCCGAGCCACCGTTTAGGGTCTGGAGTCCGTTTTCCGTGTTTCAAGTTTCGTTCTTCTCAGATTTAGTTCCTCTACCTGTTTACAGTAATTGTATACTGTTCTGAGTAGCTCCTTGTAATTGATCCTTGTGTTAGGACCCCGTTCCGCTGCGGCTCTGGGGGTTGCGGAGGCGCGCGGGCTTGCCGATCACGCCCCCAGTACTCCCGATTTTGCGGGTAGAGTGGCCCCTTTAATTATTTATCAAAAATTATGTACTTATGAAATAATTAGCAGATTCTAGGGTATTGCATGAATCATAGGACTGAAAAATTAGATTGAATGATAGATCCTAGGGTATGGCATGAATCCTAGGACTAAAAAATTAGATTGAATGATACATCCTAGGATATGGCATGAATCCTAGGACTGGAAAACTAGATTGAATATATATATTGTAGTCTTGGAAAAGTAGAAAGGAAAACGATAACTACCTGTAATTGGTTAACAGTTGCCTGTTTATAAATGGATAATTATTGTTGAGAACATGGGTTATATGAATATAAAGCTGAAATGATGAAGCCTAAATTGACTGGGTTAAAGAAAAATGAGCATGAATCCTACGGGGAATTAGGAGTAGAGCTCCTGAGAAGTGAATGGAATAGAATTGGGGAAGTGAGCTGGCCCTTGAGTACGGAGTACCAAGGAGAGCGACTGGCCCCCCTGTTTAGTGCAGAGCGGAGCTAGCTGCCCCAGGGACTCGAGGTTAGGTATGGCCACTTTGTACCGACTTTTGACCCTCGTGTACACAGTACCAAGGAGAGCTACTAGTGTAGGGAGAGCACTAGTCACCCCATAGGCCCCGGTGTTCTGCTAGCCTCCTACACCGACTTGTTAGGCCCACTGGGCAAACCAGAGTAGTCAGGTGAGGGTGCGCGGTCTGTGGAGGGGCAAGATCCTTGTTTAGTTACTGTGGAGGGGCTGGACCCCTGTTACTAAGAGGGTTCTGCCCTATACTGATTCCGTGCTGTGCTTTGGGGCGCACCCGTTAACGGAAACGACTGACCGCATGCTAGTGCAGGCTAGCTACCCGTGCGTTTATCGCGCGTGCTGTAGTCACCGTTACGTCTGTTAGTGACCTTGGGGTGGTTGACTGAGGGTAGGACCACCACGGGGGACTCTCCCGATCAGGAGAGCACCATGTGCTACTTCTACTTTTCAGAAAAGACTGCAATCAAGATCGTTTTCACAAGGAACATTCAAGATCAAGAGAAAGATCTGAGAAATAATTCAATAATGAATAAATGGAAAAATAAAGAAAGAGATTAAAAATATAACAGCTACTGACCACTCTACTGTTTTCTTAGCTTTTGGTTGCCACTTTACTCAGCGTTTTGCTGACGTGTCACCTTTGTCACCTTTTCAGGATCAGGTGTTGAGCAGCCAGAGTTGGCAGCGGCAGAGGGTGTTGAGCCTAGTAGAGCTCAGTAGTTTTACTTGTGTAGTACCCACTGTACTTTTCCTTCTGTTGTAGTGAGTATTTTCTGTTACCACTGTACTCTTTTATTGTAAGCATCATGTTTATGTACCTGTTTATTTCTTTACTGTTGTGGTGTATACTGTAGTATTTCTTTTCTTTCTACTGTATTTTGTTACTGTTAGTTATATACATGGTGAATGTGGTTTATTTTACTGCTCTTTTGGTTGCTTTCTCGTTGGACGACTGGGTTTTGGGATCAGTCGAGTCGGTCCGGTTCTCGTATCTCGTAGGGATTTGGGAATTGGGTTGTAACACGACGAGTGAGGGGGACTTCAGGTTGAAGAGGATGAACTCGGTGTTTGATGAGTTCTTGAGGTGGGTGGCGACGTGCCTGGGGGTGTCCTTACGGAAGAACACCGCAGTGCTGGTGTAGATGAGGAAGAGATCGTGGACGAACTCGGTGGCGGTGTGAATCAATCATTGAAAACACATCCCATGAAGTTAAAAACCATCACATGAAATCCAATTACACAAATATATATTAAATTTGGTCAATTAAAACCTAATTGAAATTAAATTGTCAAAAATCCTTCAACCAAGCTCTCAAACCAAATCAGATTAAATCAACCAAATTTGTTCAATTCAAAGCACAAGAAGGGTGATTGTGATCTAATGAAACGAATGGGATCACCATCAAGTGGGATCTAGCGCAATATGAATTTGAAAGCTAGGGAGCTTTAGATCCACAGTGGCTCTGATGGATGGGATGGATTGGTAAATTAAATCATCGAGGGAAGAAGTGATAGTGATAATAAAGTGATGAGGGAGTTGTATGAACATGTGAGTGTAGTGGAAACGCCTCTCTGATCTGAATTGATCAGAGAGGTCAAATTGAGGAAATCGATTGCTAACTCTAATCTACTCTTAATCAGAACTAACAATAAGCGAATTTGCTAACTAATTTACTCCTTACTAATCTAGAAAGCAGTAAACTGTACTATGAAAGCATGAAAATCTAGCTAATAGAGGAATGGGATTCCTAGGCTACAGCTGGTCACTACAGCGAAGAAGGGAGATGAGGGGATCTTCAGTTGAGGAATGAGGTCCGTGGATCTACAACTGGTCCTTATCGCGACGAAGATGAGGAAGAAAGGGTTGCCTCTATCACAGATGACTTATCAAGGAGAAAGAAAAGCTGGAGATGTCGACGACGATCAACTTAGGGTGGAGGGAGTTGATAAAGAACCCAAGGTTCGCTAGTGAGCTACTTATGTAGGTGAGGGAGTGATTAGGGCATCGAGATGTGGTGTTACTCGAATTTGGTTGAACGGTGGATGAGAGGGTGAAGAGAGCGTTGGAAGTTTTATACCAAAAGACCACCGTTAGATCAGATCTAGAGGAGGTGACGATGGCTCGCGCGCAAGGGATCAGAGGATGGAGATGAATCCACCGTTGGATCTAAGGATTAATGAATGAGCAGCTCTAGTGTAGCGTGTTCTTCGTGTGCTAAACAGGAGAAGAGAGGTGTAGTAGGTGTGTTGGGCAAATTACGTGAAGAGCCCAAATAGGTGAACCGTTAGAACACTTGTGAAAAGGCCCATTAGTGATAAAAATCACTACAGAGCAGTCCTTGAAGTCTATCAAAAAGGTCCCTACAGTTTTCAAACAAGTCCTTACGAGTTTTATACTTAAGCAAATGCCATGTACTAAGGACCTATATGTAATGTTGTGAATGTAAGGTCCTAGTAATGTCCAAATGTTATGAGATTTTTATTGGAGCTTAATTGAGCATATTGACATAATTATCCATTTTTAACACAATTTGAGTATTTTAGGTCATTTTCATTAATTTCTACACTTAACCCATTTATTATGTTAAGAATATAGTGTTTAACCTAGTTTATAGCCTAACTATAACATTTTAACTATGATGAGCCACACCTCATCAGGGTGTAGGAGGGCCCTTCCTCTAGCTTCTTCCCAACAGTCTCCAGGTCCATGTGCTGGCAGCTGAGGTTTCAGTATCGCATGTTATCCTAAACATCATTTCAAATAAACATTGATAATAAAAAAGGAATTTTTACATATATATGTCCGTGTAATCTTTGAATATTACAGAAATACCTTTCAGATCTTCTCTCCATTAACATAAATGTCCCTCGGTTACCTGTTGTTAGGTTAACTTGCTAATGGTGGACTAATGGAAGGATATATTCGTTAACAGAGAGAATATGGGGTATTTCTATAATAACAAAGAATACAGGGATATATCATAATATTCAAATATTGCATGGACATATATGTAAAAACTCAATCATATGTGGTTGGGGATTGAATCGCATATCAACATTCGAACCTATAATCGGGTAGACTGATTAATTGATCGATTATCCAATTAATCGTCCGATCGAACATTGGAAGTTTAATTTCTTGTGTCTTAATTGGCACGTTGAAGGGAAAAAGAACCCTACCCAACTTCTTCATCACCCCTCCCTCTACATTCGAATCCTAATGAAACCCTAAACCTGTGCCCCTCTCTCGAATTCTCCTCAATCCTCCATCACCACCACCCACCTTGTTGACTATCGGGTCTCCTGAAGAGAATATGTATGTCAAAAAAATAATATTGATACATATGTGCATATTTTTCATTTATCAATATGTATATATAATATGTATAATAGCATTCATAATCATATTTGAATTTTTAAATACTTAAAAATACTTAAGTGATTAATTACTTGCATACCGCATATTCCTTAGTGGCCTCATCAACTGTAGATTTCTACAACCTTGAATGTGACATCGAGAGAGCACATCATTTAAAGCAACATTCTGCACTAGCTCTGAGCCTAACTCAAGAACCATCTTCAAGAGCTCTAACCTCACCTATAATCTATTTGATAGTTAATATCTAATTGTGGTAGGAAATTTGCCTTTTCAAGTAAATATTGAGAGTTATGAGAATTGACAAATCGAAGTACCTGGAAATAACAATTACAAGCATTCTAGAATGAGAAATAAACATCAACTGATCTCTGTATCTTCATCAAAAACAGTGGGTTATATGTGTTCAAATGTCAACGAAGCAATTGAATATATGTTCAAAAGTATGTAGATCATAGGTCATGATCATAACTATTACCAAGTAACACTTTTCAGTCACAATGATATTCCAAACTTTTATATTACTATGATGTTTTGTTTTCCAGAAATGAAGTAGAGATTGTACCTGCATGTTGAATGCAACCATCTGTGCTCCGTGCATCCACCCATTCAAGGGATTGTAATTTGATGAGGTAAAGCGACTACCTTTTGGATATACTCTCAAGATGTTCTTCTGGGTAAATCTAGATAGACAAGGTAGACAACAATTTGGAAGCAATCCTTTTAACCCAACTTTAAGTTTATTAGCAGTAAGTGTAAGCTTCAGCCTGGAACCCTTGTATGTCTTGCTGACCATGCCTTGCAGAACCTATTGATAGAAAAAAGAACACAAAATGTTCAACAATAGATACCTCACAATGTCTGTTCCATGCGATTCAGCAGCCTTTACAAGCTGTCCTTCGCTCAGGCTTAGACGCCTCACTTTATTTGGATCAACCATTAGGGCTTCTTTTAGTCCACCCTTAGGCTTCCCAGCATGGATAGTAATGAGTTGTTTGTATTCCACAGCAGCGCATGGAGGTGCTGTCTGTTCATCATCATCAGAATCTTCATCATCCTCGTCACTTTGATCACTATCATCCTACAGAGAAATAGCCAACAATGACTATTTAGTGACCTAATCCATCTGAGATCTAAGAAGTATTATCATTGAAATTGCAACTTCTGAAGCCACCTTGTCCTTAGAGGAAAGCTCATCTTTAAGATCAGGGACCTCCTTATCCCATGCGTCCTTATCAGGTGAATCCTTTCCTTTCTCGTCACCATTGCCCTTATCTCTAGGAATGCCAGCAGCAAGATACTCTTTTGGAGGCTTTGTCGATATAATAATCCGGTGCTTCAAAGACTCAGGAGATGGAAATTCTTCTAATTTACCGGATTCTGGGTAATAAACCATGCCACCAAAAGTCTCTGTTACCATCTACAGAAGGAACATTATCTTTAAATAGCCATTGGATCAAAAGACACGACATCATGACACCCAAGGGAAATGAAAATCACCTTGGCCACTTTAGCTTGGAGATTTGGAGTAAGGTGGTCCTCCAAAGTTATTACAACAGGATAAGGCGAAGCGTTAAAGGCATGCTCTTTGATGGTCTTCAAGCATTTGATGAGCTCCACAGGGGAAGTCAATGTCCTAATAAATGAATGTAGCATGGAAGAAACCACTTATATATAGAAACTAACACAACTAAAGATGCCAACTTTCTCAAGTCAGAATTATATCCCCAAATGTTAATTTATTATGTACAAAGTCATAATACGTGAACCACAATCAGCTATAGCAGAAGTAGGCAAATCAAACTTGTTTGATTATTATTTCAAGTTGACTGCAATGCTACATTATGCATCATTTGCTGCTGCACATAAGTGAGATGAAGCCTCAATATAGCATCTCAAAACAATAATTTATCACATGGTATTGCTCTTTCTTCGTATCTCATAGCAAGTAGTACAGAGACCACAAGTGTGATATTACATTATGGAAGCAAATAAGCACCACTGAATCAAGATCATGAAAACAGTGACGCACTGGAGAATTTTACTCCTTACCTTCCATGCAGGACGTCTATATCATCCTTGGACGAGTTTGGCCATATATCTAGTTCAATCACTCGTACACCTCCGTCAAGTGCTCTTGCAATTGGGATGTCACTACAGTCGCTGCTTAGTTGATTCCCGGTCAAGTATGAATTGTGGCCGGTGAAAATAAAATAATGCGACATGGGAGCGGTCATATCATCATGAGCCTGCACAATTGAAGACATAGGGAAAGGAATGTGAAATTTAAAAAGGAAACGACTTTGAAGCTTTTCCATGATCATCAAGAGGGTAGCAGGTTCTTCTTTGGAGAAAAATTAGCATGCACTCAAAAGATCAATTTTCTTGCTGAAATTAAAGAACAAACAAGCATATTGAATGTCTCTAAAGTACCGGGGGATAAATCACTTTTAAATTATTTAAATAAAACAACCATAACAACGTTTATAAAGTGAAATGAAAGAGAAACTTTTCAGGATGTGATACTTGAAAATGAGGAAGCTGGTCCGATCAAATTTGCTTCTACAGGACCGCGTACAAACATTAGGAAATTGATGTAGATTTGCGCAAAAACCTCTCATTTAACCTTACCTCGTCAACCCTTCACCATCGCTACGGAAAGTGCCACCACCTCGACGAAGTTTGTCGTGATGGATTTAAAACATATGAAAATTGAATCAAAAGTTTATATCAATTGAAAATGATTTTTGTTAAATTTCAAAAATCATTCAATCATCCTATCATCAACCCATAATGAAAATAAGGGATAATGGAAGCTGAAGCCATCGCCCTGAGAAGATTTGCAGATGATGCGCTACATCTGCAGAATGCCTCAATGAAGGCACAAAATGACCATATATACACTAACATACATTATATGCTATATTAACGTATATAACTGTTTACACTGACGTCTCTAAACGTCACTAAAACCATAAAAATACATATATACAAAATAAGGCAAAACTACTATATATGGTATATACTTACTAATATAAACTCTCTACCTAGGTATATACATATATACTAGCACCTGTAACTTGCACAGATATATAACACATGCTATACACCTAACACTTAGTTAGTTTTAGTTAACTTAACCTATGTTTAACCTTAGTTAATTAAAAATTTGGAATTTGCAGGTCCAACTCTTCATAGGATTAACGATCCACTAGGGATCGGACCAACCACTACTAATATTAAGTTTTAGTGTTTAATTAGGTTTATTTTTGTATAATTTTGAACCTATTTAGGCCCACAAGCATGGCTCCCAACTCACGTCCACGTCGAGGTTACAATATAATCGAGTTTACATGATCTTTATGATATTCGGCCCCTACTCTTGGACGAGGAGCTAATGGGTGGCTTTCTTTAAATAGCGCTAAAAGCAGTTCAATCTTTCTTATGTCGCACCATTTTGGTGTGCCAAACTGACGTGATAGGCCATGGTTTATTGATGACTTTGAGGCTTAATTTAATGCTTAAATTATTAATTAATTTATAGTTAAATTATATATACAGGTAGCCAAGGTTACTTATTGACATAATTATTTTATAGTAATTAAATATATAAATATGTTTAAAAAAATTGTTAAAGTTAGAGATAAATACACATTGAGTTATTTTTTAATTCCTTAATTAAAGTATAATTAATGAATTAATTGTACAATTGACTTATAAATTAGTTAATTTAAATTATAAACTTATTATTACATATTTTTAATTTATTTTTAATGATTTATTTCTATTTATACATATTTAGTTACATATTTTATACATATATACATATATATACAGTATAAATATTGTCCTACAATATCAATAAGTTATAAATATCTTAAAAATACTTAAAATTATTGTATACACATGTACAACATAATTTACTTCAATAGTTTATTAAATTACTAATTTAAATTATATTAACTTAATAAATACCTAAGTAACTTATAAATATAATTATGTACAATATATAGGTAAATAAATAAATATAAAGGTATGTTACTGAACGATTATAATTACTTTATACTATATATACAGTTATAATTATGATTATAAGTACATACTTAGTTATTGGATTATATACATATAGTATAAATAAATAAATACATAATTATATAATTATGCTACATACGGTGCACTTTGATATAAATACCTATCTAAGTAAATAAAATAAATATATAAGTTATTATATACACTTAATTTAATGTCATTTACAAGTATAAATACTACATACAAGGTATTTTTATGAATTTTTGAACTTTTTCAATTTTTATTTTCTTTTTTGTGTTTTATAGGGATAAGGGAAGAGGAAGGAAAGGTGAGAAAAGAGGATAAGAACCCTTTTTGGTGTTTCACTTTTAATTCTTTTATTTCTAAACTAGAGAAGACTAGAACTTCTACTAGTATGTTCTACTATTTACAAGACCTGAAACTTATCCTAACTTGATACACACCTAAAATTAAACCCAATCTAGTTCAAAACACCTTTATTTTATTTATTTACATTTAATTATTACTTTTTTATGGTATTTACAAGTTAGACAAAATGGCTTTAAAAGAAGGTTAGAACATTCAAAACAAGCCTATAAAAATCATATACTAATGCGGGAAAGAAGGATCTGGCATATTAAACATCCAATCATCAATATAAATTAGATTCAAACTGTAATTATGATTTGAACATTGAATTTCATCAGTTTAACAATTTTGGATAGATAGCAGACTCATCAATTACTGACAAAGCTTTCTAACCGTGGTTAAAAATTGCTTTTAAGCTCAATTTAAATCAACCCAAGTACATGAATGCTTCTTGCGTTTTTACCTAACATTACAAACTCTTAGACAACTCGATACGACTTAAAACACATTATAGCCCTTTAATTCCATCTCATTCAGTTTAAGCCACAGTAGCAGCTGTCAACAAAGTGAATCAGACCTCAAGTTTGATTTGTGTATTCTAAAGCCTGCTTGAATACCAGGAAATGCTTCCAAACACATCTCATGTCACTAATCCCTAATAAAACTCAGCTTTCCAGAAATCCTTCAAAAATCATGATCAAATGCTCATTCATTCCAGTTCAATTAGAGTAGTTGTTGCCGCTCTACTGATAAAAAAAACAATCAGATTTATTTTGAAAACTCAGAACATCAGTAAACCATCTCGCACACACTTTATAATCATTGAAAATCCTTTCTCAAAAAAATAATCACTAAAAATCATCTCAACACTTTGCTCAAAGCATTAAGCCCAAAATTACAATCTCAGATCCTCAGTTCATCTTGAGAACTCTCTTTAGAAGTCAGAAACTCCAAATCATGTTCAAATCAATTAAATACCAATTACACTTGTCGCAATTGCTCTTTGAAGGATTCAAAACACAACAAAATCAGATTGAAGCTCGAAAAACTTTAGAAACCCTAATCAATCTCTTCCCTTATTCTATAGATAGCATGAAGGAAAGGAATCAAATCAAGCTTTCAAATTTCCTTAAAACTACATTCAGACCTTCATTAAATCATCTTAGACTTCATTCAATCTCTGAACTGTAGATTAAAACTCGTTTGACCTGAGATCAGGCTATTGCCCACGTGAGCTTTTGCTCTTAGATCGCCACAATGATTTGATCACTTAAGACACTTGCACGCTATTAATTAGTGTATAGGGGTCTATTGTGATCCTTTAGAAACTCTTAGGTCATTATTAGGACCTCAAATCTGTGTATCGAATTGGTCCTCACTACCTGGCGATGAACAAAACAGTAGCCAAACAAGAACTTGGGCCTAAGCACTACTCTTAATAAAAATTCAATTAGAACAGCTCATGCCCATTGCCATTAGTCTAATCAAATACATAAAAATTAAATTCGGTAAATTAAAATCGATTAACACCAAATTGCTCTAAAGATTTCACGAGTAGTCTAGAAAATTAGATCGACTTTAAAAGACCCAATCAGTAGGTGGAGGGCTATTGTGATCAGATGAAATGAATGGGATAGCACTCAAATGATTTTTAGTGTGATTTGGATCTAGAAGCTAGAGAGCTTCAAATCCAAATCAGCTCTGACGGATAGGGTGATTTGTGATCAAAACACCTAGGAAAAATAGTAGGAAGTGATTGTGAGGTGATGAGGGAGTTGTATGAATCAATGAATGTGTGTGAATTTGCCTCTGATCAGGATTGATTAGAGAAGACTGATCGAGGGAACCTACAATCTAATTACTCTACTCCTAAATCTAACACAATCAGGTGATGAATTATGATCTAAACTACCTAAACTACACTAGAAAGTACATAAATCTAACTAGAAAGCAGTAAAACTAATCTATGAAAGCATGTAAAATCCTAGCTAATAGAGGAATGGGGTTCCTGGGCTGCAGCTAGTCATTGTAGCGATGAAAGGGGAGAAGACCTCTAGCGGAGTGAATGGGATCTTTGGATCCACAACGGATTGCTATGGCGACGAAGTGAGATAGAAGACACCACCACTGCTGCTGGTGGTCGTGGAAGAGGAACAAGAGCTAAAGGGATGGACGATTGATTGGTTCGGGGGGGAGGGAGTTGACGAGGATCATTGGGCGAGTGTGAGGGTCCTTATATAGGTGTGAGGGAGATTAGGTGACAAAATTAGTGGGTTTGAGCCATAGGGTATCAACAGTTGCGGAGGGAGATAGGGTGTGCGGGAACTTTTGGGGATGAAAAAGGATCGGGTAATGTGATCTAGATGAAGGCGCGGAGGTGCTTACACTGCTGATCTGAGGATGGTCGTGGATCCACCGTTGGATCAAATCAGAATGAATGGACGACTCATGGGGCGCATGTTCTTCAGTGGTGAATAGTGACGAGGAGAGTGCATCAAGTGTGTTGGGCTATTTGTAGAAAGAGCCCAACGTCAAAATGGTATAAACTTTGCAACCAAGCCCATAAGTGGGTAAAATAGTAATGAAACGGTCCCTAAAAGCTCACAAAATGGTCCTTGGTGAGTTTTTAATGAATAAAATGTGAAGGCTTGAGGACCTTAGTGTAATTCATATATTTCAAGGTCTAAATGATGTCCAAATGCAATGATATTTTTTTGGTATATTAATTGAACATATTAGAATATATTTCAATCATTGATTTGTTTATTTAAGCTCAAATTGTTGTTCAATTGACATTTGAATCATTCATTTACATTATAGATATAAAACATCTCAAAATTGACCTAATTATGCATTTTTAACACAATGTTGACGTTTTAGGTCATTTTCATTAATTTCAACACTTTACCCATTTATCATGTTAATAAGATAGTGTTTAACCTAGTTTCTAGCTTAACTTGAACATTTTAGCTATGATGAGCCACACCTCATCATCAGTGTACTAGTACCAAAAGTGAGTACCGATACTTGGTGAGTATCGGATCTTCCTAGTTTCCATATGTACCAATACTCAAGATGAGTATCGGTACTTGTCAGGTATTGTTTGCCATGAATTCAATTTCCAGAATAAATCCATGTCCTTGAGTACCGGTACCCACATGGAGTATCGGTATTCATAAGGTACAATTTTTAAAAAGTAGTACCTCATGTGTACCGGTATCAAACCTCATGTACCGATATTGAAGATGTGTACCAGTATTGATCTCATGTACTAGTACAACATTGGTTCTGGAAAGGGTTCTGGAGCGTAATTTGTATCCTATATGTACAAATACTAAACCTTAGTACCGGTACTTGAATGATACAAAATATGCTCCAGGATTGCTCGATGAGATTCCGTACTCAACTAGTATCGATACTCATCATGAGTACCGGTACCAGATGAATGTTGAGTCAAGTTCCAGGATGAAAATCTAGAAACAAAATAGGCATCCATGATCTCAAACACGTCCTTAATCGAAAGTTTGCATTTCAGAGATCATAATGGGATAAACACAATCATGAATATGCAAAATAAACATTAGTATATGTTGATTCATTAAAGATGAGACTGAACACCGAATTAACACAGATTGAAGAACAATCCCAAAAGCCTAATGAATTTGTTCTTCAAAGGCAATCATTGCTCTGATACCACTTAATGGATTTAAACTATATGAAAGCCGAATCAAAAGTTTATATCAATTGAAAACAATTTTCGCTAAATCCCAAGAACCATCCAATCATCGTATCATCAACCTATAACGGAAATAAGAGATAATGGAAGCGTATCATCAACCCATAACGGGAATAAGAGATAATGGAAGCATACTTGTATCCATCACTTTGAGAAGATTTGTAGAGGATGCATGTAGAGATCCTCTGTGGTTGATGGAGATCCTCTTGCAGAGATGGCGATGGTGCTTCCACAGGGTGTAGAGAGCAAGAGCGGAAGAAGACAAAGAGAGCCAGTGTTCCTTGAGTTCTATCATGGGTGCTTTTATATTCTCTGTGATGGGATGTGGAGAACCGCAACGACCACTCCGCACACACCCCTTTAGGGATCATAACCGTTAAGAATTGAGATGATAATTCTATCCATCACAAAATTACATTTCCCTTATAGTTTCTATATACGAATCCTATACCCTCATGAGATGTAAGTGGTCTATAAACACAATCGGATCACATTAAAGACCATAAACGTAATGATAAATTACGTATATATATGATAGTTCGCATTATGATGTCGGCGCTTGAATTCCATTCACTAAAACCTCTATCCAAGTTCAATCCAAAAGCAACCGATGGCGAACTCAGAGCATCACCTCAAGAAGCTTAGCTTATTTAAATTCCAATAACAGAAACCCCGAATCCTCCATCTCGTCACTGCACAACATCTAACGCAACCAAACACTCCCCTCAAACTCCCGAAAAATCGCACCTTTCCCACCGAACCCCTACAACTAACCATCCACGGATCTCGCCCCCTAACACATCATCAGAATTGGTCCCATTCATCCTAACCGACACCCCCTCCACATTAATTTCCACCAAACAACTCCCCTCCCAACACCCGAACTCAATAGTGTCACCAATCCCTCCCCTCCGACACCCGAAAGATCGCATCTTTCCCGCGAAATCCCCACAACCAACCGCGGATCTCGCCCGACGGCCCCCCCAAGCTCGGACCTTTCCGGCTCCAACCTTCAATCGTCCACGCCAAAACGAAGAAAACCCACATCGCGAGATCGAAAAAAGGCGGCGCCTTTCGGGCGGGATCCGTCACCTGGTCGCCTATGGGGGGGTTGAGGTCGGCGGAGAAGAGGTAGTTGTGGAAATCCTCGAGGGTGAGGAGGGGTCTGCCGCTCTTGCCGGTGCGGTGGGGGTGCTTGCGGGAGCGGACGTTGGCGATGGCGCCCTCGGCGTCGGCCACGGTGGCGGAGGGCTCCCCATTCTCCTCGGCCATGAAGTGGCGGAGCTCCTCGGCCTTCATGTGGGTCCCACCGCCAGCGTAGCGGGCGAAGGCGTCCTTCACGTCCGGGGGGGGCTCCGCCTTGCTCCACGGGAACTTCCGGGTGAAGCAGAGGCACATCCGGTAGCTCCCCATCGCGCCCTACGATGCGGATCGGACGGCCGAGAAGGGGTGCCGGCGGAGGAAGGAGAAAGGGTAACGACGTTGGTGGGTGGGTTCGGGCGTGGGAAGAGGGATGTGGCGATCGGATCCATAGGTGGGTAGGGCGCTTTGTTGATTGCGGGTGGCAACATGGCCGTCTGCCATCTTAGGTGGAGGTATGGTATTGGGGGGAATGCACAATTTTGAATGGGCTTCCTTTTATTTAATTGAAGTCCTCTCCGTTGACTCCCTTTTTTCTCTACTTTTAATTGGTAAATTATCCGAAGATCCTATATTTAAATTTGTTCAAGTTCAAAAAATCCTATAAAGATGTCTATATAACTAAAGGAATGTGCTTCTCATGTAATCGTGATACCAGTCAAACTCCTCCCTTTTCCCTCGTTGGTTTCCGATCAAATCCCTCTCGCTATATATATATATATATATATATATATATATATATATATATATATATATATATATATTTAATTGGTATATCGTCTAATGATCCTGTATTTAAATTTGATCAAGTTCAAAAGTCTTGTGGGAATGAAAACAAATTATTAAGTCTCGTGGAAATGAAAACAAAGTTTTTAAATCTTCCGAACCATGATTTGAATTTTTTATTCCTAAAATGTCCATTACTGCTTTTTTCTTAGCAATTATTCAATAAAATAAATGTTCAAAAGAATATAATAAAATTCAAAAGTATCATTCTTTGATGACGTTAATCCTTGGTATAGTTTATTTTCATTCTCATAAGACTTTTAAGCAAAATAAATTTAAAAATTGAACTTTTGGTCAATTATCTCATTTTTAACGCAAGCTGTCTCCCCCCAAATCCCTTCCACCTCCCCCATCCACAAAACAACTCGTCTTCCTTCTCTACAATAATATGTATCTACACTGATGGTAAATAACCGTCCGTATAGGTACACAATATCGTTGGTGTAGCTTCCGGAGGCTATTCGAACAGTCCAGATGCGTCGCTGTACGATATTCCAATTTTAAAAACAGTCAGTATTGTAATGGGTGCAACAGCAACGGTCATTCTTGCCAAAGGCTTCAAATTCGGTGGTCCTGTTAACAGCGACGGTTTTATCCGTCGGTATAGATTGGAAAATTCTAGGGAGCAATCGTAACATATACCGACATTAGTTTCTGTTAGAATAACCGTCGGTGTAAAGACATATTCTAAAAAAAATAAATGCTTTATCCTATTCTAATCTGGAGTCCTCAAATATCAAGAAAGTGTAGATTACGGATTGTCAAAACTCATAAGGCCTCTATCACCTGCAGCTTTCTTGGTTATTTGTTCAATTTTTTTAGACTTGGTTTTGCAAGTATGATGTATTAAGAGCTTAAATAAAATAAAATAAGCATAGGCAATGCCAGAAACATACTTGAACTCAAGCCAACTATCTCCACTATGGCAACACAGAAGTTCTCTATTCTACTTGAAACTAGTTTGTACCCCATGCATTGCACGTATAAATGTTCCAAAGGCCCTTAAGATTTCTACCATTCAAATTTATAAGATACTATCCAAAAAAAGAAAATTATAAATCTATTTCTTACGAAAGGAATCCATAAAATAGGAAATCCATAATCAACAAGGAACTAAAGAAATATGAATTATTGAAAAGGTTTCTATTCCCTTGCAAATACTATTTATACCACTGCAAACAATATATTTAAATATAAACTGCATCATTAGAACTTTAGAATTTCAAGTGTTGTTATTCCTTGTCTATCATCATCGTGCCTCTATCATTCCTTTGTTGCCATTGCACCTCCCTGCTACCACTAATCAACTTGATTGTGATATAGCTCTCCAATGGTATGTCCTTTGAGTACCTACAGCAAAAAAAAAAAAAAAAATGTTGTTTAAAAGAAAGAGGCAAAAGTATGAATCTAGGATAAAATTGCCAATGAGAGAAAATTAAGACCATTATTTGTCAACAAAATTTTCGATGCATGAGTTGATGAAACATGACTGAACCTTTCGATAATGTCAACCTAGGATTATTCAAATTCAAAATTTGATGTGAACAAAGTAAAAGGGCACAATTTCACCTAAAAAATTACTTCAATTAGTAGAAACTTTAATTGGCCGACTTCAGCCCTTTTAAATCATTCCTTATGGTACTATGAAAAGCAACTCAAGAAGATAACCACTAACACAACAACACTTAAGTGAATTTCAGTAACATGCCAAATACCTGACAAACGAAAACCTAGAGAAAATTCTCATCCCAATAGAGTTAACTCTAATTGTTTTTATATCATATCTGTGAAAAAAGAAGGTAGTCATAGTCTTATGCCAAAATTCTGATTACTTTATGCAAATTGTAAGTTTGTGCTTGTACAAGTAAAGGCAAGGAAAAATGACATGGTTTGACGCTGTGATTGCATTACTAAAGGCAAGAAAAGAAATTTTAGAAATAAACAATTATGGATAACTAGGGTTATTTTCATTTGGCAATATGTATCCTGTTTGGAAAAATAGATTCCACATTCAAGATGGCACAAACTTCAAATGATAATATGTAAAATTTTCAACTAACCATAGTAAAAGATTGTTACCTCTTACTGCTCTGATGGTACATGAAATTAATCACCATTCCTGGTGGGCTCACGATGTTGAAGCAATCCAAGATCTTCATAGCATGTTGCATGGGAAAATTCTTTAGTTTTAGATTTTAGAAGCATTTTGCATGATTTGGAATGCGCACTATTTTTACCAGTGGGGTGCAATTTTTTGACAGTTTCTTAATTATAGGACTCACAGGTTGAGACTGCCAAAGAGGAGCAAATTCAATAAGCAACATGATTGGGAAGGCTGCCGAGATGATGCAAGCAGACTGCATTCTTTCGAGTTCTTGTAGTTTGAGCTGAAATCCTGAAAGCATATTAACATCCTTCAATTGTAAGAATAGTAAATGATGTTGCTTCATCTAGTTCTCAATTACCACCTCTTTTTTGTGTATAACTGTTTCTACTGGCCCTTTGTTGAATATATAGAAATACCTGCATTTGATGATTACTTGCTGGCAGGTTTGCATAGTTTCCTGTTAATATTTGGTTCTATTTGGTGATTAGTTTATGTCACTTAGTTCAAGTTTTGACACCATTGACCAACAACATAGTAATATCTAACAGTATCTCTTACACCAGCCAACTATTTTGGTTAAGTGGAAGGAGGCTTAAGAGTATCAAATTTGAAAATGACGAAATCCTTCGGTTACTAAGTAGGTGGACAAATTCATGGGAAGGGAAGGCATTCTTTTTGCTTGCTACGGTTACGGATGGTGTTTAACTTGGGAACATAGATTAACACCATTGAGAAGGTTTTCTCCTTTGGAAAGGGCTTGGTACCATTGGTTTTGCATTTGTTTTCCAACCAGATTGGAAATGGGAATTCTAAGTTTTAATTTGATGATTGGTCAGTGAAACAGGTATTCCATCACCAATTCCCATTATTGTTTGCAATAGTAGTTGATTTGCAGTAAACCATGGCTTGCACAGGTTGACAGGCGGTATTGTTAGAAGCTGTTCACTCCCCTTGCCAACTTTTTCAATCAAAGAGTAGAGTTAGAAAAAGAATCCATGACAGGCAAAGAAGAGCTAGAAAGGAATTTATAGTTAGGAAATGCATGCATTAAAAAAAAACAATTTGTATTTTAGATATCAAATATAATCCACACGAAAGAGAGATGGTTGAATTTGCACATGCAAATCTAAGAAAATAGTCCACACATTGTGTTGTTAATTTCATGATATTTTCGTTCATTATTTCATTTGCAAGATTTTTATTTAAGTTTCCGAAGCGGGACCAAATTTAACCTCCTTGCTATGAAAGCTGCGTTGATAGAAAAATCAAAGATCTCCTTTGGAAGGCATTCTTTCTTACCATATAATCATCTTTACCCTTTATTGCTTTATGAGCAGCCTCTTTAGAGGAATAGCACATGAAGCAGCATCCCTTAATTAAACAAAGAAAGCTTGTAAATGCTCATTGATCAATTAAAGGTATAACTAAAATGTCTGAGAAATAATGAGAAGAAAAACAGAATTGCACTAAGGTATAATAAGGAAAGCACTTGAAGGAAACTTCTCACTTGATCTGAGAAGATTGTAAATCAATAATTCTTTAACTTCAGTAGTTGCCAAAGATCATATGTATGTGAGAAGATTATCTTCAGTTGTTTGTTGGTCTGGACACCTTATCTTTAGATTCCAAGTCAAGTTCCTAACGCTTCATTTTCTCAGTCAATGCCTGAAGTAAGAACTAAGAAGTTGGAACAAGATAAGCACATGATCATGTATAGACATTGGTGGAGCATTGTTGGAGTTGACAAAAAAGAAAAACAAGCAAGTCCATATCAGTAGCTAATTCTCAACGCAGACCTTTTCAGTTTCTTCCTAGAGAAAACAATCACGAGGATTGTAGATACCATTGTTTTCTTTAGTAGCACAGACCTCTATCTAAAATTGTAGCGATGATGCATATTTTTGTGCTTCCTCCCAAGGAATCCCTCAATAAACATGTCAATTTACCATCCCCGATAAACCAACCAATTTTATAAATGGAAAATAATAACAATGTACAACTGAATATGCAAAAATCAAATAGTCAAATTGGTAACCTGTATGGAATGTTTTCCCCGGTGTTCAACAAGAGTGTTAATTACATGTCCCAATGTAAGCAACCTCTTATCTCTCTCCAGCTTCCCTTTCTCTTCCCTGTGATAAAGAAATATTCTTGGCAAGTTCTTAAGAGTTGACTAATCCATTATGGGGGAAAGGGCTGCTTGCTTAAAATTATGAGGAACATTCAGACATGAACATTTAGATTGCTTGCAATGCTATGTTGAAAAAGCACTTACTGATCACCTTTGCCTGTAACTGCTGTCCCCGTAAGTCTCAAGAAGCACCATCACTTCCAAAACCAACCAAAAAATATTTTTTAAAAATTAGAGAAAAAGATCAACATATTATTGTTAATACAAACTTAAACCATCATTCTCTAGCTTATTACCGGGGACAAATGATTAGTCGATATCTATATAAGATGAAATCACTACTGCGAGAACTATTCCAAGAATTATCTCTGTCAACCAGACGGCCCGAAAAATTGCTTTGAAATAGTGAAAATGGACAGTTTAGAGAAAAGGTGAAGGAATAGTATATACAAAATCATTTCGACTATGTTAGAAGAATTATCACATCAATGTTTGGTAGAGATATTAACAATGATATTTCCAATAGATTTGAAACTAGTCAAATAAAAGAGTCCATATTATCTTTGCTAAGACATCTTGGATGAGATCAGTAGAAGCAGGATCAAGAAATCTTATACCAACTTTCTCTCAGGTGACAATTATGCATTTAGCTAGCGCACATCCACTAGAAGGCCTAACATCACACCTTCAACCAAGTAATCCTAAAGGAAATATTATGAAAAATTACAGGGTCACAGGAGAAGGAACATGGTTAAATATATAATAGCCACATTGTGATATTAAAACTTCTTGGAAAAAAACTAATGGTTTCCGTAATAAAATCATGTTTTTCAATTTAGATTCTACGAGCACATCCATCGGCAGGGCCACAAAAGGATCAATTGTAGTTACGTACTAAGACAACACACCATTGATATATATTAGTGGCAAAGAAAGGTTAAGCTTTTAAACTGAACGTAAATTCACACCCAACTCAATTGACGAGAGAGACCCCGTAGATCTGCAAACCACAACTCACACAGACTCACAAAATGGTCAAAATAATCAACCGCAGGTGATCCTCAACCTTACACCAACCTCCAAGTTAGCAAGATAGGAACCCATAGACTTACAAATGGAATCCCCAATTAATTCCTAAAGTCCACAACCTACACAGACTAAAATCCTAAAAGTGCTAAAAGAAAAAAGATTATTCGTGATCCATCATTTGCTCCATTGTTGGGTGTCGTGACCTGCTTTCGGCTCCCTACAGGACTCGAGAATGGCTCGCTTCGACGATCCCCAAGACCAAATCATCCAACGAGAAAGAACCAAATACTATAATCATTCTACAACCACACGAGAAATGTAACTAAGCAGAAAAATATATGATTGAAAATAAAGGAAAGAAAACAACAAACCACTAGTATCTCACATTATACAGCGGAAAATATAATTACATGCATAGCCATCATAACATAAACTGGTACATATATAACAGAATATAATTATGAGCAACAGGTACTCACTACTACAAAACACTCTATAAAAGAAACGGAAGGAACTATAGTTGGGCTTAACTGGGCTCAGCGCCTAGAACAGCCGGTGGCTTTGGCTACTCAAATCCCTGACCTGAACAAGGTTATAAAATCTATGGTTAGCTAATGCTGAATAGAGTGGTGGTTAAATTATATAATTTAAACATGTAGCTAATTAAACATACATTTAACAATTTATTTATTATTATCCTTTTCCAACTATCGTCTTTCTGATTCGAGTATTCTAATCAGGTTCCATAACATTTCTCAATCTTCTTGTTCCTTAAGGGAACAATCTTGCTTGCAGCTTTCCCGCGATGCAGGATGTACACATGGCACTCTTCTGGCCGGAAGACTCCCCCATGGTAGCCCTACACTCGGTCTACTACCCCGAGGTCACGGTCGCGACGTAGCGGTGACTACGACATGCGTGATAAGCACACGGGTAACTACTCCGCACTGGCACACAGTCGGTCATTTCCGCTAATGGGTACACCCAAACGTACAGCACGGAACAGCACAGGGCCTTGCCCTCTCAGAACAGGGGTCTCGTCCCTCAAAAACAGGGGCCTCGCCCTCACAGTCCGCGTACACTCATCCAACTATCCTGGTTTGCCCAATAGGCTAACAAGAGTCGGTGTAGGGTGGCAAGTCCTAACCCCGGGTCCCATGGGGCGGCTAGCTCTCTCCCTACATTAAGTAGCTCACCTCGGTACCACGTACACGAGGGTTAAACAGGAGTCGACGTAGAGTGACCAAACCCACCCCGAGTCTCAACCCAAAGGGTGGTGTTACGAACACGTGCCCCAGACGTCTGACCAGACGTCTGGGATCGTTTCCAGACGTCTGGAAATCAGTTATTTTCGACACGCGCGGGTCGTCTGCGCGCCTGAGCGCGCAGACCCGCATATTCGTTATTCCCTCTGCGGTTGCAGACGCCCTGCCGCGATTCTCTCTCCTCCTCGCGCGGCCTTAAAAGGCCACGCGCTCCCTCCCGTCGCCTCCACCCCTTTCCTCTTCTCCTTCTAGTGCGCGAGAGCGAGCGCGAGAGCGGGCGCGGGGTTGCTGCGGCGGCGACGGCCGCAGTGAGCGCGGAGGGGGTGCTGCATGCGAGAGCGGCGCTCAGCCGTGAGGGCGAGCTCGCCGGGGCTGCCAGGGCCGGCCGGTGGGAAGTGCAGTGGGCACGGAACGACGCGGGAGGCTTGCTGCGGCTCGAGCAGCAGGCGCACGAGGTGCGACGAGGCGCGGCGTCGTGAGCGGAGGGCGAGTCGCGCCCTGGTTCTGGAAAAATTTCCAGAATCAGACGTCTATGCTGATAGCCAGACGGCGGGGTCGACGTCTGGAAGACTGTTCAGACGTCTGAAAGGTGAGTTTTCTGTCTTCTTCTTCCTTCTTGTCGACTGACCGTACTGAGGGAGAGAGATGGGTGTGCGCAGGCTCGGTGATTCGCCATCCAACGCGGATCAGACGTCTGGCTGTAGTACCAGACGGCGGGAGCGACCTCCAGACGTCCGGGGTGACCATCGGACGTCTAGGAGCTAGCCAGATGTCCCCGCAGACTTTTGGACGTCTGGGAAACCACGCTGAACAATGTAATTTTCTGATCTACTTTTTAAGACGTCTGGAAGAAGTTATAGATGTCTGATTTTACACAGTTTCGTCGTTTTCGACCTGTTTAGGGCCCGTTCGGGTTCCGTTTTCCGCGATTCGAGTTGCGTTCTTTTCGGAATTAATTCCTCTACCCGTCTACAGTAGCCATACACTATTTTGAGATACTCCTTGTGTTTGATCCTTGTGATAGGACCCCGTTCCGTTGCAGTCTCGGGGGTCGCGGAGGCACGCGGGATTCCCGACCACGCTCCCATTACTCCTATTGTACCTGGTAGAGTGGCTTTAAGTTATTAATAAAATCTGTTAAATTATGGAACCATAAATAGAACCTAGGACATTGCATGAATCCTAGGAATGAGAAATAGATGGAATGATAGCTCCTAGGTGTTGCATGAATCCTAGGGCTGGAAAACTAGATTGTATGATAGATCCTAGGATATGGCATGAATCCTAGGATAGGAAAACTAGTGGAATGTATAATACTGCAGTCTTGGAAAATGGAAAGAGATATAAAGCTGCCTGTAATTTGAATTAACAGCTGCCTGTTGTGAATAAAAAACGTGGTTGAGAATATGGATTGTAAGAATGTGAAACTGGAAAGTGAAACCTAGATGTTTGACTAAAAAGGATGGAACCCTACGGGGGAATTAGGAGTGGAACTCCTAGAAAGAGAAAGGAATGGAACTGAGATGTAGTTGTGTACTGTCTCTTGGGTACGTAGTACCAAGGGAAGTACCTGTACCTGTTTAGTGCAGAGCGGAGCCAGCCGCCCCAGGGACCCGGGGTTAGGACTGGCCACTCTGTATTGACTTGCTGGCCCTCGCGTACGTAGTACCGAGGAGAGCTACTAGTGTTAGGAGGGCACTAGCTACCCCACGGGTCCCGGGGTTCTGCTAGCCTCCTACACCGACTTGTTTAGGCCCACTAGGGCAAACCAGGGTAGTCAGGCGAGGGTCCGCGGACTGTAGAGGGGCAAGGCCCCGGTTTGGTTACTGTGGAGGGGTTGGACCCCTGCTACTGAGAGGGCTTTGCCCTGGACTGGTTCCGTGCTGTGCTTTGGGTGCACCCGTTAACGGAAATGACTGACCGCGTGCCAGTACGGGTTAGCTACCTATGTGTTTATCGCGCGTGCCGTAGTCACCGTTACGTCTGTCAGTGACCTTGGGGTGGTTGACTGAGGGTAGGATCACCACGGGAGACTCTCCCGGCCAGGAGAGCACCACGTGCTACTTCTACTTTTTGGAAAAGACTGCAATCAAGATCGTTCCCACGAGGAACATTCGAGATCAAGAAAAAGATCTGAGGAATAAATGAAATAGTGAGACAATTGAAAGATGTGAATAAAGAAAGTAATCGAACATAACAGCTACTGTACACTCTACTGTTGTCTTTAGTTTAGTTGCCACTCTACTCAGCGTTTTGCTGACGTGTTACACTTGTTACCTTTTTCAGGACCAAGTGTTGAGCAGCCAGGGTCAGCGGCTGCAGAGGACGCTGGGCCGAGTAGGGTCCAGTAGAGTTACCACTGTCTCTTGTACCTCTTTTTGTTACGTTGTAGTAAGTAGTTCTTGTTTCTGCTGTACTTTCTTTACCTGCAGTTCAAATTTAAATTATGAATGTTGTTCTACTGTTGTGGTGGTACATACTGTGGTAGTTTCTTTCCTTACTGTTGTACTTTCTTACTGTTAGTTATATTCATGCTGAATGTGGTTTATTTTACTGCTCTTTTGGTTACTTCCTCGTTGGACGACTAGGTCTTGGGATTAGTTGAGTCGGTCTGGTTCTCGTGTCTCGTAGGGACTCAGGAACCGAGTCGTTACAGGTGGCAATCTCCCCTCTACTTTAAAGGGATAGTTGTTCTCCTCGGTACTATGTACACGAGGGCCAGCTCACTTCCCTTAACCAGGTCTGAACAGTCGCCCGTAGGCGACATGTTCCCAAAAACCTCAGGTTTCCCGTACTACCGTATTCCTAGTTTCTTTGTAAATTCCCTGTAGGGTTTGTACATAGATTTTCTTATTTCCATATTTGGTTTGTTGTACGTAGAACAGGCAACTCAAATTCCATTATCAATTACTTAGTACAAACAGGCAAGACATAGTTCATTATAGGTAGCTCATGGTTTATTTCTTTTCAGGAAATAATAATTTAATCATTCACTAAATGTACATTCATTTCTTTCAGCCTAGGGTTTATTTCACAATCCTAAGGTTTGATTTTATAGCAGCATGCATTTACCTCTTTTAGTTCTAGAGTTCATCTCACAACTTAGGTTCAGTTAATTCTACGCATGCAATTTAATTACTAATTCCGGTATTAGTGTGGGAACCACTCTACCAGGATAACTGGGAGATGTGGGGGCACAATTCACGGAGCTTGCAATCCCCGTAGGTTCTGTGCACACCACGAACGAACGACCTATCACATTGACCCATATGTCAAAATGAGCTCAAAACTGTATAGACATTATATCAATACGTAAAGAAACTCGAAAGGAAACCAATGACATTTCGTTTGCGAAAAATCGACTCTGTTTGGGCCCTGAACGGGTCCGAAAACACCAACTCTGATCAAAATCAGACGTCTGGGAAGAGTTTCAGACGTCTCAAACAATCTCAGGGACTCACCTTACTCGGGGTGCCTTTTTCGGACGTCTGGAACTCTGTGCAGACGTCTAAGGGTGTCTTTGGACATCTTGAGACACTTCCGGATGTTCGAAATTTCCTCGATCTTCGCATTAGCGCGCTTCCTAAACCTCTGACATACGCGCACATACGGTCAGACTTTGGCAAGAAAAATAATCAAGAAAATGTGCCAGCAGATGTCTGAGATTTACCTTCGGACGTCCAACCTGACATCTGGAGGTTACTCCAGATGTCTAATTCTGCGAAAAAATGATTCTGCAGAACCGTTTTCGACCCTTTTCCTTGCCGCAGAAGCTGCAGCAGCTTCTCCACTCTCCCTCTTCTTCTCCTCTCTCTCATCTGTAGGGCTCCTGCAGCAGCTCCGCCCCTCCTCGCGGAGTTATCCTCTCCGGCTGCCACTCTGGATCCTCCTGCTGCTGCTCCCCGCTCTTCGTTGCCTCCTCTCTTGCCTGTGCTGTGGGGAGAAAGGAGGAGGGGCAGGGATTTATATGGGGAGATGAGGTATGGAGGAGGGGATGGTGGAGAGTGAGGGACGTGAGGGTGCTGTAGGGTATGGTGCGGCGTGCGGGAGGGGTGAGGGTGAGATGGCGTCGTAGGGGGATGGTGTGTGTGCATGGGAGGTGAGGTGAGGGGGTGACGTACGGTGGGTATAGGGATGGGAGAATTGCAGGAATGTCCCTGCAAGTTTTCCCTTTTTCCCCCCGCACATCCGCAGCAAAAATCCAAGGAGGTGAAAATTGCACTAAGACCCCTAAGAATTTCGAAAACACCAAACGGCCTTAGAAAAGGGTCATTTCATTGGGTTGCCTGAAAGATGTCTTCAAGGAATGAAGACACTTAATAACCTAGAATTGTGAATCATTAAAAGTGGGGTAATTAAGAGGTAGCTGTTGGTGCTAGAGTACCGCGATCGTTTGTTTTGATGATAACAAAACACATGTCATTTAACATTTGCACTTGGAGTATTAGATTTCAGGTTAATTGCAAATGAAGACATGATCAGACAGAGTTCGAGCTCGCATCCAGGACGGATTGGAGGAGCTTGATAGAGAACAGAGGAGATTCGCGAGGAGCGATAGATTGAAGATGGAAGGACAAGAAGAATAGGACAGAATTCTGTTTATTTCTTTTATGTACTTTTATCTTTATTTCCTTCCTCTTTTTTGTTCCTTAGAACATCATGTTAAAGAGCCTCAAACTACCCTAACAGTAGTCCTAGGAACACCAGCACAACCCTAGGATACTTAGGTTTTCTGTAGAGAACTTAGAAAATCAATATAGGGTTCAAACAGCCTTTTTAGACATCTAATTCCAAAGACAGACATCTGATAATGGGTTTTAAGACGTCTGACTGTTGATTCAGACGTCTGATAACATTTAGGCTGAACTTAGTTAGTTTTGTCTGATGAAATCAGACGTCCAAACCTTAGACCAGACATCTTAGAAGACGTCTGATGTTTTTGCCAGACGTCTAATTAGTGGACCGTTGGTTGGCTTAACAAACACGGAAGGATATGACCGTTAGAGCCTTATCAGACGTCCTTAAGCCTTTCCAGACGTCTGATAAATGACCGTTTCGCCTCGACTGACCCAAAATCTCTTTCTAGAGATCTTATAGCCGTTGCAATATCTTGGAAATCCATTCCCGCAAAAAAGTAGGTTTCCAGACATCCAGACATAGTGCCAGACGTCCTGTATGTCGTCTGATGGACTTACACTAAAACCCTGTTTAGATCTGATTCAAGTCAGGAAAAAACCCACCTAAAATCAGACGTCTGACTTTGTTCCCAGACGTCTTAAACTGGTTTTCCAGACGTCTGATGCCAGGATTAGACGTCTAATAACCCTGTCAGTGCAATGATTGTTCCTGATTTCGTCCTGATTCTCTTGGGCTTTGCACCCAACGGCTATGGAAGCTTTCCAAAGCTTTCCAAAGCCTTCCTAAGACCTCTATAAATAGAGGGGAGCCTTTGCCACTCAAGATACACCTAGACACACCCAAGCAACCTACTTTCTACTCTTTTGTGTCCAAGAAAAGCTCTTGCTCTCCAAGCTCAAGTTCTTCATCTTGAGAGCATCAAGCCTTTGCACACCCGCTCTCCCGCAGTAGTTCACGAGAGTGGCGTTGCGCCGTCGTGTAGCTCACGCACCCGCGTCATCGATTCGATGCACTTCCATCAAAGGGGAGTTTCCTAATTCCTATAGAAGCTAGGTTTAAATCTTTGTTGGCTCTATAGGACTATATTTATTATTTTACTTTCTTATTTGGTTGGGTATTTGCTTTGTGAATTCTCGTCTCCTTCGTGGGACAAAATCCTTTTCGTGAAGAGAAGGGGTTTGAGGTACGCTACCCTCGTATAAAATAGCGTAGTTGTAATTGAGGTTGAATCACCCTCGTTTAAGTGATTCGTTTAGTGGATTTGATCAACTTGGTTGATCGGAAAATCCTAACTCGAGAGGGTTAGGTGGTGGTTTTCACCCAGTTTTGGTTTCCACCTAAAAATCTTTGTGTATTTTGTGTGATTGTTTATTTTGTGAGATTTGTATATTTTCAATTTCGCATTTTTTATGTCATACTGATCTCACCTCCTCCAAGTAGGGATTTACAGTAGCTTCAAATGAGAGGCCCATATCTCCATTCTTATCTAATTCATATCTTCAAATTAGATGAAAAAAATTCACATAGAAGATGTTTAAGCACAGAATAATGATCTTAATTTAGTAATAATAATTATTACATCCAAAGATGGTGATGGAACTACAAACACAATGCCAAACCCATGGAGGCATTTCATCAAACAGTTCAAAGGCACAAAAAAAAAAACTCACCCTTTAAGAAGCATTTCACTAAGCAATTGGAAGATGCAGAAAGAAAGAAAGAAAAAGATAGATATAGCACCCATTGCTATTCCTAATCTTGGAAATGATTGTAACCCAGTGCTATTCCTAATACCTAACATAGTCAAAATTTGAGGATTTCCCTATCTCCATAGCAAGATTACAAAACCCATCTATATTTCACAATCCCATCAACAAGGTGGCAATCCACTCTACCACTTTTGTCCATCATCTCCACCTTCGGGTGAAGACCTATTAGAAGAAGGCACTAACAAATGTGGTGTGATTGAAAGGTGTGTTGGTCAAGTACCTATTAGTTAGTGTTGGGTAAATGGGAACGATGGTGAAGCCCTAGAATAGAATATGGGTTGACGTCAACCTTGTTGTTATAATGTATTTTTTGATAATGACAAATGAACTATTTCTTGGAAAAGATTAACATGTTGCAGGAAGAATTTAAAATGCACAGGAAGGACTTAAAGATTATGATCAAGGAAGAGGAAGAGCAAAAGTTTTTTTATTTTCTAATTTATTTTAATGTAAAAGCCTTGATGTCTTTTGCTCTACTCGCATTTCTTAAAGTCTTATTTCTATTGGTTTTTCAGATGTCTCTCTTTTTCTTCAGACGTCAGAATCTGATTTTTAAGATGTCTAATACATTTGTCCAGACTTCCAGGATGTTGTCCAAAACCTATACTCATTACCAGATCTTGCAACCTCTGTCATCTGAATTTTTTAGACATCTACTATTTATTTCAAACGTCCGATTTAGTGTTTTCAGACACATCCTTGATTTTCAGAAGTCACCTTGAGATTTCGATGGTCTCTCAACTTTTTAGAGCAACGGTCATTTCCTTAGGAGACATTCAGACATCTGACTCTATCTTCAGACGTCTATATCCATCCAACGTTCATTTTCTCTCCAACGTTCATTTTGATCGCATTTAAGTACTTCTGTTACACTTTGATTTTGGAACGTTGAAGGGCATCAGACGTCCTTAAGTTTTTTCACACTTTTGCTGGTTATTTTTAAGACGTCTGACCATATTTATCTAGATCCTTGTTTGGGTCTAATTTCATTCCAGTAACGAGCACTCTTTCTCTGATGCTTTTTCAAATGTCTAATTTCTTCTTTAGACGTCTGAACTTATATATTCAGTTGTCTAATTTTTTGATCAGACGTCCTTGTATTTGCTCTAGTAATCACTTTGCTTTCCTAAAGTTTTGTTAGACGTCCTGATTTATTTTCAGACGTCTGTTATGGTATATTCAGACGTCTGTCATTATTTTTTAGACGTCTGATATAGTCAAATTTTGAGTTAATGCTTTATAGCCGTTCTTGCTCAATTTATTCTAATTCAATTCAAATTCTAATGACTACCTAAGCTCAAATATGACCTCCGACACCTATACATACCCCCCATAGGAGCCTTAAGAATTTACACAAAAAAAAGAAATTCACATTCTATTCATTTGAAAGCTCTTTATCTCATTTGTACTCTTTGGTGTGTTTTGTTGAGTCATACTTTTGTGCTACTGTTCTTGAGAGCAACTCTTCTTTTTGCTACTCATAGGTTTGAAGAAGGGAGTATTTTTATTCTTTCATTCAAGGTTTATAGTTTATATTGTTTTTGTTAGTTTATTTGGGTACCTGATTTGTGCATTTCCCGTTCCCTCTTAGTAGATGGGCAAAACTTTTCTTGGGGTTTTTCTAGGAAGAGGGATTTTATAATATTACTTGTTATTAGTAATTCCTACTTAGGTAGTGGCAAAATTTTAAATTGAGAGATCTAGGTAGAGGTTTTTCCTACAAGGATTTTTTCTCTATATTCTGATGTTATTACTATGATTGTTTATTCTAAAGTTTGTTACATAATTTAACCCCCTCTTCTTATACCATTAACAAACCTCACCTTTCTTGGATTTAACACCAAGTTAATATGATTTCTTTTTCCCCTTTGTAATTTTTTCTATTTTGTTCCGTAAACGGTGAGCTGTATATTTTTTTTGTTGTAAATGCATGCGATAAACTTCTTTTTTCTACCTTTTTTTGTGAATGCATGGGATGAAACTTCTCTTTTTATCTTTTTGCGAAAAGTTTTTGATAAATGCTTTCACCAAAGCTCTCTTTTTGTCTTTTTATCAAAGGCTCTTTTAGGTAGATGCATGAGATAAAATTTATTACTTTGTCTTTTTGCAAAACTTTTTTTTTATTTGTAAGTACATGTGACATAACTTCCTTTTTTGTTACCTTTTTATCAAAAATTTTGTTTGGTAGATGCACTTGATAAAATTTCTTTTTTTGTCTTGTCAAAAGATATCAATTTTTTTCCCTAAATTTGATTTTCCATGTTATCCTTTACTTACGATTTATAGGATCGAAGAATCAAACGTCACTGTATTTTTTTTCAATTCTAATTGTCTACCTTGTGGGTCACAATAAAGATATCTTATCAGAATGAAAGACTTTAGATATGTATTCCTAAAAAGACAAAAGGTTCAATAAGCCATATTTTATTAGGACTACTTTGGAATGCATTTAGATAACATTATTTTTTGATTAAGTATGACTTCGATCATTCTTAAAGTTATGCATTTAGTTAACCAAACATATTTTGATGAATGATCGAATAATCAATATACTAAGAACAAGGAAGTGCCAAATTCATATCATTTAACTTTTTGACTCAGCTGAACATAAAAGATTCGTGAAATAAATAACCGATAAGAATGATGCCAATTTACAAATGAATAAATTGTTAGTTGAGATAAAATGGTCTCGGTTAGTACTAAAAGAGTGGCAAAGAAAAGCAAGTAAAAAATGAAAGTGGCAAAGGAAAGCAAATAAATAATAAATATGTTACACAATACACAATTTCCTTCAATGTCCAGTCCAACAACTAAGTATACACCCCAAAGGCAAAGCAAACTTCTTCCACCATAAAACAACATTGAAGTTTGGATCACGGTAGGACCATGAAACCTCTTAGACCTACACAACAAAAACAACAACCAACATCTTAGACCTGCACAAGAACATAGAAATACATATGTAGCAGTAGGACTCACAATTTTATCTTTTGACGTACACATTTACAAATTACAATCACTTTACAAAGTATATGTCTCATTTCTCACACATACAAATCACACTCAAATAATTCACAACCCCAGCTAATGCCATGAGCATGAACCAGGTCAATAAAACTCAAATTGCATTAGGAGTTTCACGTTGTTGTATTTCACACCCTTGCGGTCACATAGAGGAACAGCTCTGATCCCTTGCTTAAGCTTTGACACAGGCAAGCATATTTGGCCTCCAAAGTCATCTTTCTCAGACATGTCATACTCGTGCACCTCAATGCGAAGCACTGCTAGCTCCGGCACGGTCAAGGGGAATGTAAACTCCTCATTCCAGACGGGCATCCAGCTATCTTCTTTTGTCTTTGTTTTCTTCATTTTAGTATCTGCTAGAACTCCAGCTATCCCAACCTGGAAGAGTAAAATCCACACTTAAATAGAGATATCGTCATACTTTAGGAGACAATGTAATGGCATAGCACTATGAGTGGGCAGCTGCTATAATTCACTTGATTATTAAACTTTAGAGAAGATTGAAACTTTGGATAAGAGGCTCCCTACCCTTGTGTAGAAGTCAGGCGGAGAATACGAGTCAAAATGTGTCTGTTTGAAGTCCAGACGCCAACCATCACCCATGTATACTTTTACCTGCCATTGGGGGTGGGGTAAGAACCACAAAGAATCTAAGTGTAGGTCCAACATCTAGTGATTATTTGTCTTGTTTGGTACGAATGGAATCAAGATGGAATAGAATTATGGCTAGAAGGGAAATAAGGTGGGAATGGAATCACATTTACATTCCATTCCTTTGTTTGGATTAACTCTAGAAAAGAATGAATAAAGTACCTTGAAGTTGAATTTACTATTGCCTATATATACATGTTTATGAATATTTTGAGACATGTAATCTATGATAATCATGGTTATAACTAAATATATATTTATTGATAATAATAATAGGAAATATTAAACTAATTGTTTTGCACATCATTGCTTATCAAATACCATAGATTTTTTCTATACGAGCTAAAAAGATTAATTATAAAACCATAATAATATGTATATATGATATTAGTTTTTTAAATTTATCAAATCAAAATGGCATATATTAAGACAGATTACAATAATATATATTTTGCACAATATTCTTGGGTGATAAATGGAAGGATACTTTAGTCAATTCCTCTTCCACCAAGGAAAGGAATTGGATTCCTTTGATGGGCCTTTCCATGAGAGGAGGAAATTGTATTTCCAATGGAAACCAAATTCTAACTTCATGACATTCTCGAAACAAAGTAAAGGAATAGAAGAGGGAATTGGCTTTCCATTCCCTTTCCTATTCCCCTGTACCAAAAATGCCATAGGGATTACCAAATTGCATTTGAAATGCAAAAGCATGTTACATATTATCCAATGTTAAGCAAAAGAGATAATTGCTTTTCAAACATAAGTAGGTCCAGACAATCTCTCCCCAAAGGAGAGAACGAAATCTTGGAGGTGTATTGGTTTGAACCAGCAGATTTTGATGGCCATGGCAATGTTGTTATGTAACTGACGAGGTTGCAGTATGCAGTGCAAAAATAATGGAAACCTAGAGTGAGAATTAGCAGTATTGCAACAACCTAAAGATGACTCTTATATGGCATTGTACTTCTTTTTTCCTATGTAGTAAACTTTTTTTTTTTTGATGGAGTCTATATTATAAAATTGTAATGCAAATTGTGTATGAAGTGCAACATTCCCCTTCCAGCTTCCTCCACTTCTCAACTACTTTCATCTAGTGAACAATGATGAAGGAATACTCGAGGTAAGTCAAAATGGCACATTTTTACCCAAAGACAAAAATTTGGTAATGTTTAAGTGGCAATAGCTTTAAACATTGAAATGAAATCCCAGTCTCCAAGAAGTCTAGAAATGAAAAGAACCATGTGATTCTGCACGTATGACAATCCCAATGGATCTGGTGTTCAAAAAGATAGTACCTTCAATGTCCTCTTCACCGGAAACACAGCTTGAGGATCGAAGACCTCATTGTTTGCATCTGTCTTCATCAAAAAGTCTGGTTTCTTCACATAGCCACATCCACCATTGGCCCGAAAAAAACCCTGCATCAACCAGAGTGGCCTCCCATATCCCTGAGAAAGAAAACCCCATGCTTTGTCAAGTGATTAAAAGATTAAAATCTATTATGAATGGGTAAATCACATTTTCCCGTATTTTGATACCATACATTATTCCAAACCCCGGCATTTATTAAGACAGATTATTACCAATGATTTTATTTTCCATTCCTTTAAATGGGTCGAGACCATGGGAATGAACACCTCTCTTTTGGAAGCATCGATAATTTCTTGGTAAGGTCAGACCTGTGATACCCTTGGACTGAGAGTTTATGTTGTCCATTGGTTGTAGACATGAGCATTTACAAATTTTGTAAAGCACTTCTCACAATAATTTCAAAAGTAATTGATATTTCAAATGTAAAAGTTAACTTTGAAATATTACAAAATTTGCATGCAACATAAAAGGCACGATAACTGAAAATGAATAATAATGTAATGTAAGCAACTAGTGAGCATAGGTTTGGCTAAACAGTTTGTTGGCAAGAATTGGACAGACGGTTTGAAAGGCAAGACAAGCTAAATTACTGACATATACTTATTTCAATACAAATCAACATACGGTAAAACTCTGCCATACAGATGGAACTTGCAAGCCAGAGAAGATTACGAATTGCACAAATTGGACAGCCATAGTTTTAAACCATCTTCCAAAAAATGCTTTGCATTGTTACACCCTTTGTTTTTGAGAAAGGTAAATATCCCATGACCTCTAGTTGCCAATAGAGCGTCTTTACCACTCTGCCAACCCTTGGTGGTGTTTCATGTTGTTATCTTATCTTTCTGCATCTGTATATACATGTGCCTGAATAAATGCTTGTGAATACCACTACGTAAAGATCTTCTGAACCACTTAATCACCAGCGCATATTAATTAGCAATATTGTGGCAAGATCTAAGGGAGTGCTGCTTGCTTGGAGCGAGGACTTGTTACAGTTGCAGTTCTTAGCAGTGGGCAGATATGTATTTATGGTGAGAGACTCAATGAGGGATGATTCACATTTGGTGTTCTTGACAATGTATGAGCAGTATGACAGAGCTCATATGCCAGAACTACAGAACAGACCAACTTCTTTCTCTGCAGCAAGAGATTTGGTTGCTGGGGAGAGATTCTGACATTTACTTTTATCAGTGCATGACAGGCTGGAGGGAAGTTTAGCAATCAGAATGCGGAGGCTTTGTCTGATGGTGTGGTTGCTTCGAAGTTTTGTGCTGTGCCAATGTCTGGTTGACATTTCCTTTGGCTGTCTATATCATGACTCATGAACCGGTTCTAACTCGAGGATTCACAGGTTCTCCTATTCCACAACTCTAGCTGGCTGTTAAGAATGACGAAATGATTTTTTTTATTGAAATAAGTAACCCAAATTCCTCTTTATGTAGAGAGAGGATTTGATACAATAAGGAAATATGACAATTAAGTTACTAAAAATAACATGAACTAAAATAAGGATAATCACATTCTTAACTAATTATATCCTAATTTATTTTCTACACTCCCTCCCAAGTTGGAGCATGCAACGTCTAACTTCAAGGAGTCACAACAAACGAGGGGCTCCCCCTTAATCCAGGCAGTCAAAGGAGCGATAGTGATAGATGAAAGTTAGAGATCAACTGTGGATGATGAAGTAACCTGCATCTGCATTTGCAACTACTGGTTGAGTGTCTATTTGTACATCCCGTGTAAAGCACTAGGTACGTGAGAAATCACGACTACAACTCGCGTGTTATTGTTCCCACATACAAGAGTGAAAATGATGAGGCTTGATCTTCATGAGTGCGCATAAGGTCACACAGGTGTCATTAGCGTGGAAGGAGATAGATAGATAGGTCACATTGGGAGAGGAGAGGAATTGTAGAAAGATGGAAAATATTATTGTTCAACTCAAAGGAATAACCAAGACTTCCTCTCTATAAATAGAGAGACTTTCCTATTACAATCAACTAAAAAAGGAAAAACTAATTAGCCTAAAATAAGAACTTAATTAAATCTCAAATAACTTGACTAATTTAAACTTGCAACAAATAACTCTTGACTTGGGCGAAAAGTCAACACCAAAACTAAAGCCATCGGCCTTTTATTCTCGTGAACTGTAGGGCCATGTGGACTGTCCACATGGCAATTGTGCCACGTGGCAGTCCACATGGCTTCTTCATTCTTCGCACTCCCCCTCAAATCAAGGCCAAAGAGGGTGAAGACTTGGACCAAATAATTCTCCTCCCATTTCTTCTTCTTAGAAGCATTTTTCATCTCAGGCACCATCTCAAGTAGAATGGATCTATGAATCTACCATCACTTCATTCTAGAAAGTTGAGAGCGATCTCTATTCCTCTTTTCTAGACCCAAGAGCCAAACACTTGATCCTGGCGTTCCTCGACATACCAGAGGGTTCCACGCACCCCCTCAATCTGACGATGTTGTTGCTCCTACACACCATGACCCAACGTAAGGCACTTGATTTCTCCAGGCAGGTATAAGGTTACCAAAGGATGGTAAAGTCAATGGAGATCTTCTCCAATCCACACGTAGAGGCTTAGTCAGCCAGGAAAGCCCACTCTAATACCATGTGAAGATTCGTGGAAGCGTAATGGCCTTGGCATGTGGTAGATCCCAAGCATGGAGCATAGAGGACGATACGGCGAAAGGGCACGTTTGAAGAGGAGAGGAGTTGTAGAAAGATGGAAAATATGATTGCTCAACTCAAGGACATAACCAAGATTTTCTCTTTATAAATAGAGAGGATTTCCTACTACAATCAACTGAAAAAGGAAAAACTAATTAGCCTAAAATAGGAACAACTCAATCAAATCTAAACAACTTGACTAATTTAAACTTACAACAAATAACTGTTGACTTGGGCAACAAGCCAACACCAAAACTAAGGTCACCGAACTTTTATTCTCGTGAACTGTAGGGCCACGTGACAGTACACATGGCTTCTTCATTTTTCACAATGGCAAAGTGATTTAGGTTGGCAAATATAGTGGCTTCAGATGATCTTGTGAAAATCATACAACATTCATGTGACGATTGAATGAGGTGCTTTTACTCTAAATTTGATGACACTTTTTATGAGTCATGATTATTGGAGAGTGGTTTGGTGACTCGTACCTTCCTTGCTAGATTAGAAGGCTTGAGAAGCTTTCTTTAGAACTATTAGGAGGTTACACATAAGATGCCTAAGGAATTCACAACCTAAATAGGTTGGACTCGAGAATTACAAGGTTGGAGAGACCTAAGGGAATTGTATTTTCCCACCCCAAGGAAAATCTGAAGAAGGAAAGCGATTGGCAACAAATGTTGTGATAGGAGTGGGAGGGGGGAGAGCAAGAGATAGGGAGAAAGAGCGAGGGAGAAGGTGCAGGCAAGGAGACCTTCTCACCTGTGGGATGGTCGGGAGAAGGGCCTCGGGGAGTGGAAGGTGGTCGAGTAGAGGAGGAGGAGGGTAGAGGCTCACATTGCAACGGACCGGAGGAGAGAAGTTGTTGATAGCTGCTTCAAGTGTTTGGGGACCGGCCACTGGGCAAGGGATTGCCGAGAGCCTTTGCGTTGTTAGAGATGTTGAGGCCTTGGGCATCGGAGTGTGCGATGTGGTAGTGTCGGGCGGCGAAGCGATGCGCGAGATCCTGATTCAGGGCATCCTCCGCCGTTACCACCAGTGGTGGTGCCCTTGGCTAAGTTAAAGACCCCTTAGTCGGCAAACGTGGCCACTCTGCGTAGCCTGGTGGGAGGTCTTGTTGAGAGCTGACCTCGAGGTAGTTGCGGATCTCCGAGGTAGAAGAAGCCCTCCATGATGCCTCAAAGGGGACTAAAGTGAAGGTCATTCCTTCAGGAGACAGGGGGCTCCTTGTAGTGGGACTCTCTGGTGAAGTTGGAGGAGCTCTGCTTCACGGTTTCTCGGTTGAGGTTTGGAACAGTGACGTAGTGGAGGACTTGCACCCACGATGGGGCGTGACGAGAACGCCTACTGGAGAGGATGCCGATGGAATTGGTGGTTGATGGGATACCATGGTGGCTCCGAACGATGGAGGTCCTCGAGGCGGTGGTGTCTCCATTCGCACGCCTTCGTCGATGCGGGGGAATCGGTCTTCTCAGGTGGGCCGCTTGAGACGATGGTGGAGTTGAAGGGGGGGCGTTGGTGATGGAGAAGGTGGTCCTTTCCCACAAAGTCATTTGTGGGTTGTCTCCTGCGCTCTCACCAAGGCCTCCAGGAAGAAAGCCTCGTATGCGAAGGTGGCTGCAGGAGCGACGACGCCACCAAACTCGGGTGGAGGTGTAGCGATGCCACCGCTTCCTCGAGCTAGGGTTCGCCAGAAGATCGGGAGCCCAAGCATCTGGTCGCTAATGTGGATGCGAATCCACTAATTGCGGTGCAGCAGCCATTGAATGCGACCGTTGCGGCTGTCTCAGAGGAGTTACCACATCGAGTAGGCAAAGAGGCTGTGATTGTGACATAGTCGAAGGAGCGGGAGGTGGCACTCACCACGTAAGACGAAGAGGGTCTACAGCTAGTTGAGACGGCTGCCCCTCTTAATGAGGGGTTGGGACCTCGAGTCGGATCCAGCTCAAGTCCGAATAACGGAGGCATCGTTTTGGATGCCCCGATCTTGGTGAAGGTTGATTCAGAGAAGCTATGCTCGTGCCCTAATACGACACTGCACGGGACATCGATCAAGGAAGTGGCGTTGACTCATCTCGACGAGTCGGAGCCTGCTAGCGCTGGAGAAGGAACTCGACCTCTAATCCTGCGAGGCGTAGAAGGGATGGAGGGCCCCACCGGTCATCCTTTGGCGGATGTGGCGGGGGCCAGGGGCATGAGAGCGGCGGTGGTGGCATCGAAGTTGCGTCCTAGTGGAGTGTTGCCACAACAACAGACCAAGGACCTCTCGGCACCTTGGCTGGGTGGAGACCACGCATGGTGAATGGAGGCCAGGGAGGCACTATTCATTACAAACGAAGATGGAGGTATCGAGGTTCAAGCCGAGGTCAAAGGGTCGTGGTGGATGGTCGTGGCAAAACGCCACAACCCTCAACAGCAGCAGCTCTAGATCATAATGATGAAGTGCGTCACACTGCGGAAGTGTGTGGCTTCCGATCGGTGATGAGGGAGGTCTCTATATGTCCTAGATGAATGGAGTTGTTACGTGGAACGTGCGGGGTCTCAATGACCCTTCGAGGAGGGCGACACTGGGGCACTACAGTCGCTTGTGGAAAGCGGACTTTGTGCTATTATAGGAGATGAAGCTTTCCAACTGTGATGCTAGGATTTTGAGGGAGATTAGGGGCTTGTGAATGGAGGGTTTTCGTTATGTTGGAGTAGTTGGCCGCTCCAGAGGACAGATACTGGGATGGCAGGAAGATGTCTTCTCCTTGGAAGACTACTTTAATGGTGAACATGTCATCTCCGTGAGATTGATTTGGAAATTAAGAGGTGCCAGGATGGAGGTCACAGGTGTTTACGGTTCATCAGATGCTTAGGCAAGGGGGTTGATGTGAGAGAGGAACTCACATCAGTGGCTGCAAAATGTCATGGATGTCCCTGGTTAATTGGAGGAGATTTCAACATTACTCTACAGATAGAGAACAGACTGGGGGGGGGAAGCAGGATCCTGGATCAGATGCTTTTGTAGATTTTGTTGCACACATGGCCTTATAGATATGATCCCGACGTCCTATGCATACACATGGAGGAACAGCTGTAGTCAGATGTCCAAGATTGACAAATTTCTCTCCAACATGGAGATGGCAGAGGCGTTCCACTTGGCAAAGGTGTCTCCTTTGGAGAGACCGTTCTCAGATCATACTCCCCTTCTGTGGCGACCTAATGAGGGGGCATACTATGGCACCTACTTCAAATTTGATAGGTCCTAGCCATTTGAGGAAAGATTCCAGAGTATGGTGGAGAGATGGAGCTCTTTTAAGGTAGAGGAATCAGCTACGCTTTGTCGAGCGAGGAATTTGTTTGACAGATTCCGGAGTATGGTGGAGAGATGGAGCTCTTTTAAGGTAGAGGGATCAGCTACGCTTTGTCAAGCGAGGAATTTGTCTATGCTGCGAGATCACCTAAAGGCATATAAGAAAGAATTAGGGCAGCCAGGAGGGGCAAAAAGAGGCTTTGGCGGAGATCACCAGGATAAACAGATAGGAAGACTAAGCACCTATCTCGACTGAGGATAGGGAGATTAGGACGAAGATGATGCAAGTGGTGCAGGAGGATGGGAAAGCAGAGGTGAAGTGGAAGACGAGATTGAGACAAAAGTGGCTAAAGAAGTAAGATTCTAATACCAGATTCTTCCACCAAATGACATCCGCTAGGAGGAGAAACTAGATAGAGAGGCTGCTGATTCACAGAGAGACTTTCTCAGGTAGGGAGGAGGTGGGTCGAGCTGTGGTAGATTACTTCAGAGAATTCACAGGCAAGCGCGGAAGAGGTTGTTGGCAGTGGAGGGGTAAGATGTGTGATGTGTCACTGATGACTAAGCGGAGGGCCTCACGGCCAGCTTCTCGGAAGATGAGGTGAGGCAAGCGGTTTGGGGATTGAATGCAGAGGGATGCCTTGGCCCAGACAGTTTCCTTGTCTTCTTCTTTAGGGAATTCTGGACCTTGGTGGGGACAAACGTGATGCAAATGATGGAGTTTGCGACAGGAAACAGGGGTTCGACAAGCTAAATAGGTTTTACATGTTTTTACTGCCTAAGGAAGGTGCAGAAGCGATCCGGGATTTCTGTTCGATTGCGCTCTTGAATGATGTCTACCTTATTGTTGCTAACGTCTTGACAAACAGACTCAGGGACCTTCTTGGAGACTTGATATCCCCTATGCAAACGGCTTTTGTTCTAGGAAGGGTAATCTTGGATAGGTTTTTCATCGCTATGAGGGCGCTGGACGCTTGGAAGAGGGAGAAGAAACAAGCATTTCTATGGAAGGTGAACTTTAGCAAAGCATACGACTTGGTACAGTGGGATTTCCTGTGGGCTTTGTTACTCAGGAGATGCTTTCCCACGACGTGGATTGATTAGATGAAGAGGTGTGTGACATCCTTCTCGGTCTTAATCAATGGGAACCTAGCAGGAGGTTGGGTGCAGCCTAGGAGAAGGGTTAAACAGGGGTGCTCTCTTGCACCTATGTTGTTTGTGCTTGCAACAGATGCCTTGGCAAGGGCAGCTCACAAGGCCTGTGATAGGGGTCTAATTAAAGGATTTCAGGTGGGAGAGAATATGCTGATGATACCTTGTTTCTGGTTGAAGAAGCAAGCTTGAAGGTTAAGAGGTTGGGAATCATCCTGGAGCTTTTTGGCACAGCATCAGGGCTACAAATCAATTCCCAGAAGTCAACTTTTATCCCAAAAAGCTTCAAGATGATTCCCAACCTCCTAGCCTTCAGGCCTGCTCTTTCAACAAGAAACAAGGTATTATCAGCATATTATAGGCATCAGGCCTTCAAATTAATTACCAGAAGTCAATTTTTATCCCAATGAACATGGCAGTTGAAGAGGTGGAGACGGTGGGTGGTGCACTAGGGACAGATGTGGGGTCTTTGCCGCTGATGTATCTGGACCTTCCACTATCAGATCGGCGACTTGGATTGCAAGATTAGCTTCCTTTGCTGGAGAAGATGGAAAAAAGGTAGGCAAGGTGGTCATCTAGACTGTTGTCTAGAGGAGGGAGACTAATTCTGGTGAAGGCTGTTCTGGCATCCATTTCGTCATATTTTTTCTTTGTTTTTAGGATACCACAACAGGTTGAGAAGAAAATCTTCGGGTTGATGAGAGGTTTTTTTTTGTCTAATGTGGGGACAATAGGAAAGGGGGCGAGGCTGGTGGCTTGAGAGGAGATCTGTAGGTCGGTGCAGGAGGGGGCCTTAAGGGTTAAGGAGGTGGACAAGGTGAATGATAGCCTCCTTATGAAGTTGATTGCCAGACTAGTGGGCCGTGAGTAGGGGTTGTTTGGTGACATTATGTAGAGTTGCTACGGACCTTCAATTTCTTGGGGGCATTTGGCTCTCTTTCTTTCTCAAAGGACTGGTGGCGGTGGCAGGAAAGGTGCGAACTTTCTTTTCTCCAATGTTAGGTGAGGGAGATGTTTTCCGGTTCTAGCTAGATGACTGGTAAGGGATCGGCTTAACTCTCAGTGACAGATATCCTTGCCTTTTTGGGGGTGTGGCGGACCCATCGACCTCGGTGGGAGATTGCTGGACCGAGGCCTGGTGCCCAATCTTTCGGGGGGGCCTCTTCGACCAAAGGTGTGAAGATGTCCAGCGGTTACTACAGGAGCTGGAAGGATGAGAGCCGGAGGAAGGTGGTGACTCATACTCCTGGGAAGAGGGAGATTTCTCCGTGGCAAAGGTCTTCTATAGATTAAGTAGCGGTGTGGAAAACTCGAACGTCGATTTATTGAGGGACTGTAGATTACTCTGGGAGGTGGAGTGTCTGCTAAAGGTAAAGATCTTCACTTGATTGGTGAGGAGGGGGAGGATTATGATGAAGCGATGGAGAGCAAGATGGGCCCAGACGGATGATTTGAGTTGTCCCCTTTGCAGAGGAGCGGAGGAGGATATTCAACACCTCTTTTTCCAGTGTCCGTTTGTGGTGTAGGTGTGGCAGAGGATGGGGATCGACTGGATTGCCCATCGAGACACGGCTAGCTTCTTATCTTCTTTCCGTAGGGGAAATGCCCAAGATGGGCAAGTCTCTTTTAGATCCAAGAAGGATAGGGCCAAGATCTTAGCTATCTTGTGGGGTGTTTGGCTAGGAAGGAATGGGGTGCTCTTTAGGGGGGAGAGACCCTATGTTGAAAATTTTCTCTTCCATTTCATCACAGGTGGAGTTCTGGAGATCTATTATGTAATTTTTGATGTAATTCATTTTGGTGGAATGAAATGAATGTGGGTGGTTATCACTTGGATAACTACCCTTTAACTTTGCAAAAAATAGAAACAGATGTTGTGACAGATTTGCCTAAAAAAGTTGACTAACACAAGATTTTCATCTTGTCTCCAGCTCAAGGAGACAGAACGACACTGACAGTTTAAAGGTCAACGATAGTTTTGTTGTCAGCAAACAGCAAAGGTAGAGGTACCAAGATCTCACTTTGTACGGTTCACAAGACAATCCACAAGAGAATGAGAGCGGACAGGTAGGTTGTCCCAACACAGGAGGGAGAAGGATGTGATGTCCCAACATTGGATGAGTCAAGCATTTGGTGAGATTTTATAGATGAAAAGGTTTATAGGGCAATTTATAGTTTAAAGGTGGTCACTGAGGCTTGATGGGCTTCTCATGCTTTTCTTTTAAGAGGATGTCATGAGCATGGCAGGGAGTCTGCTGTTGAGAATAGTATTTTCGAAACCTTTTCCTGAAGAGGAAAGCTGCAAAAGGAGTGGAAGACTATTAACCGATTGCCTTATGCAATGCCCCTTATCTCATTGCACCAAAGGTGTCAGCCAATAAGCTGAAGGCAGTGCAGTTGGCATTTATTGGTGGTAGGTCTCTGTAGTATTCCTTCATTGTTGCTTTCAAGATTGTGGTGTGACTGGTGTCATGCTGGGAGTGTAATAAGAACCTTCCTTATAGAAAATTGACTTTGGTAAAGGCTTATGTGTCATGTCTTAGGCCTAAGCACATCAAGCTTAACTAGCCTAGTTAACATATTGAGCCACACACCTGGTGGACTTGAGCTTAAGCTTAGGCTAACATGCCTTTCACCCTAATATACCATTCACCACTCTCCCAAGCTAAAGATGCAATACCCCCTTTTGAGGATTTTATATCCTCCCCACTTAAGTTCATGATGTCTGCCCCAAAAGTAGTGATAGAGCCACCTCTCCTACCATTAATGGTAATTATGCTCTAATACAAATCGTTGACATCACAAGTCCACCCTGAGCACCTCAATGCTAGTTGGCCTAGTTAATATGCCAAACTATCAGCCCAATAAACCTGCCACAACGTGTCTCAAAATGCTCAAATTCATGTTAACTAATAGGTTCTTCTGTGGGTATTACATTTTGATTCCATTTCTTGGTCCAAATTGCGGCAGTCTCTTACAAGACAAGGTTTTCCTGAAAGGTGTTGCATGGATGAAAGGTGTTTTACCATGACTTTATTCTTGCCAATGGAAAATAGGAAGCCTACAGGCAAGAGCATGCAAACACAAGGGGGAGTTATGTGGGGGTGTCCATTAGCTCCATTTGTGTTTGTTGTTGCAACAAGAACCTATGGAGATTGTGATATTCTAAAGCCTAGTTGTGTAAGTCATAATTGTTTGGTTCCTATCGAATAAACAGAATATCTGGTTGTGTGCTTCTATCGAATGAGATTGGTGCATCGAATGCAACTCAAAGTGCAGGCCACATTTCAGAATGCTGTTGCTTTTGAAATTCAGATAATTTAAATTGAGCATCTCAATTATTACTTTCATATGTTCTTTCGTAATCAAGAGAAATCACACTCCTTCATTGTGACATCAAGAGAACACATCATTTAAAGCAACATTCTGCACTAGCTCTGAGCATTTAACTTAAGAACCATCTTTAAGAGCTCTAACCTCAAGTCAAATCTATTTGATAGTTAATATCTAATTGTGGTAGGAAATTTGCCTTTTGAAGTAACTATTGAGAGTTATGAGAATTGACAAATAGAAATACCTGGAAATAACAAGTACAGGCATTCTAGAACGAGAAATAAACATCTTCATAAAAAACAGTGGGTTATAGGTGTTCAAATCTCAATGAAGCAAAGGAATATATGTTCAATAAGTATGTAGGTCATATGTTATGATCATAACTATTACCAGGTAACACCTTTCACAATCACAATGATATTCCAAACTTTTATATTCCTACGATGTTTTTTTCCTGAAATGTAGAGATTGTACCTGCATGTTGAATGCAACCATCTGAGCTCCATGCATCCACCCATTCAAGGGATTGTAGTTTGATGAGGTAAAGCGAGTACCTTTTGGATATACTCTCAAGATGTTCTTCTGGGTAAATCTAGATAAACAAGGCAGACATCAATTTGGAAGCAATCCTTTTAACCTGCCTTTAAGTTTAATTAGCAGTAAGGGTAAGCTTCAGCCTGGAACCCTCGTACGTCTTGCTGAACATGCCTTGCAGAACCTATGGATAGAAAAAAGAACACAAAACTTTCAAGAATAGATACCTCACAATGTCCGTTCCATGCGATTCAGAAGCCTTTACAAGCTGTCCTTCACTCAGACTTAGACGTCTCACTTTATTTGGATCAACCATTAGGGCTTCTTTTAGTCCACCCTTAGGCTTCCCAGCATGGATGGTAATGAGTTGTTTGTATTCCACAGCAGTGCATGGACGTGCTATCTGTTCATCACTATCAGAATCTTCATCATCCTCATCACTTGGATCACTATCATCCTACAGAGAAATAGGCAACAATGACCATTTAGTGACCTAATCCATCTGGGATCTAAAAAGTATTATCATTGAAATTGCAACTTCTGAAGCCACCTTATCATTAGAGGAAAGCTCATCTTTAAGATCAGGGACCTCCTTACCCCATGCTTCCTCATCAGGCGAATCCTTTCCTTTCTCGTCACCATTGCCCTTATCTTTAGGAATGCCAGCAGCAAGATACTCTTTTGGTGGTTTTGTCGATATTATAATCCGATTCTTCAAAGACTCAGGAGATGGAAATTCTTCTAATTTACTGGATTCCGGGTAATAAACCATGTCACCAAAAGTCTCTGTTACCATCTACAGAAGCCACTTTATCTTTAAATAGCCATTGGATCTAAAGACACAACATCAAGACACCCTAGGAAAATGCAAATCACCTTGGCCACTTTAGCTTGGAGATCTGGAGTAAGGTGGTCCTCCAAAGTTATTACGACAGGATAAGGGGAAGCATTGAAGGCATGCTCTTTAATGGTCTTCAAGCATTTGATGAGCTCCACAGGAGAAGTTAGTGTCCTATAAATGAATGTAGCATGGAAGAAACCACTTACATATGGAAACTAACACAACAAAAAAAGCCGACTTTCTCAAGTTGGCCGACAGTTATATTCCCAAATGTTAATGGTCTTCAATCACTTGATGAGCTCCACAGGGGAAGCCAGTGTCCTATAAATGAATGTAGCATGGAAGAAACCACTTACATATAGAAACTAACACAACTAAAAATGCCTACTTTCTCAAGTTGGCACACAGAATTATAACCCCAAATGTTAATTTATTATGTACAAAGTCATAATACATGAACCACAATCGGCTGTAGCTGCACGAGGTAAATCAAACTTCTTTGATTACTATTTGAAGTTGACTGCAATGCCACATTATGCATCACTTACCACTACACATAAGTGAGCTGAAGCCTCAATATAGCATCTCCAAACAATAATTTATCACATGGTATTGCTCTTTCTTCATATCTCACGGCAGGTAGCACAGAGACCACAAGTTGATATCACATTATGGAAGCAAATAAGCACCACTGAAACAAGATCATGAAAACAGCGGCACACTTGAGAATTTTACTTCTTACCTTCCATGTAGGACGTCTATATCATCCTTGGACGAGTTCGGCCATATATCTAGTTCAATCACTCGTACACCTCTATCAAGTGCTCTTGCAATAGGGACGTCACTGCAGTCGCTGCTAAGTTGATTCCCCGTCAAGTATGAGTTGTGGCCGGTGAAAATAAAATAATGTGACAAAGGAGCAGTCATATCATCATGGACCTGCACAATTGAAGACATAGGCAAAGGAATGTGAAATTTAAAGATAAAACCACTATGAAACTTTATCATGATCAAGAAGTTAGCATGTGCTTCCTTCGAGAAAAATTAGCATGCACTCAGAAGATCAAATTTCCTGCTGAAATTAAAGAACAAACAAGCCTATTCAATGTTGCTAAAGTACTTGGGGATAAATCGCTTTAAATTATTTAAATACAACAACCATAATTGATTAGATCTCACCTTGATCGCCACCAGGTCCCAATTAGAGAATGGATCCAACCAAGCAAACACAAAAAGTACACGGGAAATTAGTAATCTGATTCCACAACGAAAGGTGTACGTCTAAGGAAGGGATCTAACCCTCAAAATTTTCACTAAGATTAAATATGAGAGAAAGAGAGAAGAATACAATATTTGCTTCTCTTCTCCAGGTCCTCTTGGGTCCCTTTTTATAATGGGGTACATAAACACACTCCAAGATTTTTGTTAGGTAATTCAAATCCCGTGATTCCAAGACACGATCCTCTTTAACGGACTTTCTTGTGCACATAACTACATGTACAGCTCGCATGTTCCATTGACACTGTTATGTTCCGAGTGAATTGCAATGCAAGCAACGGATTGCTTTCTTACGTTCAATCATCGCACAATCATCTGCCCTTTCAACTGCCTCTTTGGTGAAGTTTGTCCATCGGGACCTTTAGGTAGGGATCGTCTAGTGAAAGTCCTCCTATCTGACTATTTTTCAGCAAACCACCTGATCAGGCAGATTGAGGTAGTCCGCCTAATTTAGGACAAATGGGCATTTTTCCTAATTGAGGATCTGAGGGGGATCTGCTTGATTAAGGGTCGGGGACGATCCACCTGATTAAGAGAGACCGGCAATCCGCTTGATTAGGTGGGTTGTGAGGTCCACCTTTGAGTTGTGAAGTGTTTTGGGCTGAATCAATCCATGTGGGCCTTTGTAGGCCGTGAGCCAATTCCGATGATATTTTCTCCCCCATCAATAATAACATCTATAAAATGGAAGGAAAGAGCAACTTTATAGGGTGTGATACTTGAAAATAATGAAGCAGGTCCGATTAAATTTGGTTCTACAAGACCATGTCCAAACATTGGGAAATTGATGTAGAGTTGCGCAAAAACCTCTCTCATTGAACTTTGTGTCATCAACTCTTCAGCATAGCACCACCACCTCAACGAAGTTTGCCGAAGATTTCTCCAGTTTTCAAAGACACTAGAATTCTATTTACCAAGACCTCTATCCAGGTTCAATTAAAAAGCAACCAATGGCGAACTCGAGCATCACTTCAAGAAGCTTTGTTTATTTAAATTCCACTAACAGAAACCCGAACCCTCCATCTCATCACTACATAGCATCCAATGCAACCAAACACTCACCTCAAAACTCCCGAAAAATCGCACCTTTCCCCCAAAACCCCTACAACTATCCACAGATCTCACCCCGAACACGCTATCAGATTCGTCCCATTCATCCTAACCAACACCCCCTCCACGTTTCCACCAAACACTCCCCCTCCAACACCCGAAAGATCACATCTATCCCGCAAAATCCCCACAACCATCCACAGATCTCGCACGCAACACACCATCAGATCCGGTCCCATCCATGCTAACTCACACCCCCTCAACAATGTCACCGATCTCCCCACCTCCCCCTCCCCCACTCCGACACCCGAATTTCCCGCGAAGTCCCCACAACCAACCACGGATCTCAACCGACGGCCCCCCAAGCTCGGAACTTTCCAGCTACAACCTTCAATCCACGCCAAAACGAAGAAAACCCACATCCCGGAATCGAACAAAGGCGACGCCTTTCGGGCGGGATCCGTCACCTGGTCGCCTATGGGGGGGTTGAGGTCGGCGGAGAAGAGGTAGTGATGGAAGTCCCCGAGGGTGAAGAGGGGTCTGCCGAGCCTGGCGATGCCGTGCGGGTACTTGAGGGAGCGGACGAAGGCGATGGCGCCCTCAGCGTCGGCCATGGTGGCGGAGGGATCCCCCTGCTCCTCCGCCATGAAGAGGCGGAGCTGCTCGGCCGTCATGTGGGTCCCACCGCCGGCGTAGCGGTCGAAGGCGTCCTTCACGTCCGGGGGGGGCTCCGCCTCGCTCCACCGGAACTTCCGGGTGAAGCAGAGGCACATCCGGTAGCTCCCCATCGCCCCTACGATGGGGATCGGACGGCCGAGGGAAAGGGTGTCGGTGGAGGAAGAAAGGAAGGGGGAATGGATGATGGAAGGAGGAGAGGTGATTCTGAGCTGTGTTTTCTTATTATAACGTTGGTGGGTTTGGGTTGGGAAGAAGAGAGAGAGAGAGAGAGAGGGGATATTATTACGTGAGTGTGGGAGGAGGGATGTGGGGGGACTGGATAGATAAGTCGGTAGGATGCTTTCTTTGATTGGGGTTGCCGACATGCAAGTTTGGTATTGAGGGGAATGTATAGTTTTAATGGGCTTCCTCTTATTTAATGTAAGTTCTCTTCCTTGACTCTTGGCCCCTGTCTACATCTGCATCTACATCTATCTATCTATACCGCATAATTAAAGTCGGGTTTAGTTGTCCACGTGTCAGGCCCCCTCCCTCCTTCCCCCCGCCAGGTCCTGCAGCAATCCCACGCTCTCTCTCACCGTTAATTCCCGACTGTCGATTTTTCTTTCTCCCACATCTCAGTATTGCCCTCCATTCCTTGACTTCCTCTTGCCAACCAAAAAACAATATTGAGTTTTATTACTTACATAACAACTATTTCCACCTATACACACACACACACACGCACACGCATGCATGCATGCATGCAAGCACGCACTCGCTAATTCCCCGCTCACTCTCTCTCTCCCGATTCCCACTACTCTCTCGTTCCTCTGTCACTTTCTCTCTCACCCCTCCAACTCCTCTCCACACACGCTCTCTCATCTGTGCGTTTAATATCTCCCACCGACCTCGCTTACATCATATATGGGTACGGACCAATAGTGGGCCTCCAACCAAACGAAAAATAGACTACCTATATTTTAATTAAAAAAGGCATCTAAACATTTTTTATTCAATACTCGAAACATCTAAAAATTTTTGAAATAGGAATGTTCACGATGAGGAGTAAACAAGTGTTTATAATTTTTTACGACTTAAAATATTATGTTGCGCTATTGGAGGTCTATTTGGAACCTTTTAATAATTTTAGAATAATACATTACTCGATTTGATTACTATTATCATGGAAAACATAAAATTTTTTATACGAAAAAAATTCGAGACCGCATCACAATCTTTGATATGGAAAGATTGAAAACTATGACCCGAGAGAGACAACCATGATAACGGAGGAAACAACTAGGGCAATAGAAAAATCTAATCAGCCATTCCCACCATGAGACTATCGAAGGTGACATATCTATCAATCTATCCTTGGTTCCATGTGTCACTCGTCAACATTTTCCCTCCTCTTCGCTCTCTCTTTCTCCTTCTGTTCTATCCATTTAATATCTCCTCTCTCTCTCTCTCTCTCTCTCCCACCCACCGTTCAACTAATTTTTCATTTTTTTTCTCCAGATTTTGATAGTTGTTGATCGAGTCTAATCTATATCTATATCCCTATGCTACGAAAGAATTTTCCATGTCACATGACCAATTTATCCTTTTTCTTCTCTTTCATATAATTATTATTAATAATCCACCATGTTATCTAAAGTCCAATTTATCCTTTTTATTATATAAGGAGGAATTTTATAACATAACTTTCTTTTTTTGAATAATTTAATTTGTATGAAATATTATACATTATATATTAATGGAATCTAATATAGAGATATAAATATGATGATTTGGTTAAATTTATATATTTATTTTTAAATTTAATATTTATATGTATATGTACTACTCACTCTACATAAATTTACATATCTTTCTTTCTTTCTATTTTTTTTTCCCTCGTCGATTCCGCAGTGAAGCAAAGAATATATATATATATATATATATAGAAAGGTTATAGGAGGAAAAAGTCATACCATACATTCATATCTTGAAAGGAGGGTACGTGCACTGACGTGAGAAGCATCCACCATCGTTTGTGAATACCTTCGCTTATAACCGATTAATTCCAAAAATTTTACGCAAAGGGAACGGGCGGAAAAGTTGACGACTGCAAATACGATTGCAGCAAAAAGGAGAAGGTCACGCACTCTCTTGCTCTTTTTCGAATAATTTGCAGCAAAAAGTAGAACAACATCAAAGGATGTGGGTTGAAAATTTTAAAAAATAATCATAAAAGTTGATGGAGAGAGAGTTGTGAATGTAATTTTTATTTGACGTATTTTTTTTATGTAAATAAAATATTCACATATGATGTAGTTTATTATTATTGAAATTAATAACAAATATTTTTTGTATAAGTATAGATCACTCAAATCATCTTTAGAATTATTACTTTGCATCGGTACAATATCATTTTGTATCGATGTAAAATTACCATATCACCTTCGAAATAATTTTACATAAGTGCAAACTAAGATTACATCGGTGTAAAATTAAATCTCAAGTGTTTCTTCACCTATGACAAGTGATTTTTTACTTGAAAAATAATTTTTCATATTAAGATTTAGGGTTTTGGTTTTAGGGAAATACTAAAGATTAAACTCTAAAGTGAAAAATTATTTTTCAAATAAAAAATCACTTATTATAAGTGAAATCATTTTCTATAAACATAAACCTTTAATTCTAAATCTTAAATCGAAAATCCATAGGTCAAATCACTTTTCACCAGTATAAAGCCTCTAGATCACCTTTGAAATAATTTTACACTAGTATAAAATGAGAGTGCATTGGTAGAACCTTAGAATAATTTTTTACCGATGTAAAATCATCACATAGAATAATTATCACCAATGCAAAGTGATTTATTACAAATGCAAACTTATTTATCACCGGTACAAAGTTATTTATTATCTGTGTATTTTTATTCGAAGTGGTGTGGTGACTTTTTTTATTGTGGTGGGGTCCACCACGTAACAAATCTTTAATTCTTTTATCTTTTTACATTAAATATCAAGTGAGGATCACATTTACACCACCTTACGTCATAAAACACATCACATCATACATTTCCTTATATTTTGGCTAATATTAAATAAGCAACGAGACCTTTGGTTATGTAGTGTAGATATCGTGCATTTTTGTGTGACTTTCTTTTGACAATTTATTTTCATGTGTCTAAAAAGTAGATTTAATTGTATTGATCCATATGTATGACATACATTCTATGTATTTACTTATATATTTATTTTATAAGTAATACACCTATTTTTTTTAATAATTTGCTTTGCATGAACGATTATATATTATATATTAATGGTATCGAATATAGGGATGAAATAAGGTCAAGGTTAGGTTGAATTTACATATGTATTTTTAAATTCAATACTCATGTGTGTAGGCCTTACTCACTTACCTATTAAATTTCTAAATCACAAATCCATATCTAAAGGCATGGATCACCTATTTAATATTTACTTATAACATTTAATATCCTCCTCCCTCTTTAACAACATTTAATATAAAATTAACTCTTAATTTACAAATTTTGTAAAAACAAATATATATTTTCTTGCAAAAATATTGAAACTTATTTATCAATTTTTTATTTGTGATACTATAAAAAAATATATTTATGTTCATTTATATATTAAATTAAATTTTTTTACCATCATATGAACATTTTCAATTATATTTTCACATATAGAATGTTCAATAAAATTTCATATCATAACGATAAATATTATTAATATTTTTTTAATTTTTATCATACATATTATATGCATTATATATTTTTAGTAAACCTCATCCTAGCACGATCAGTGTCGTTACGTGAATTCCTATATCTCTCTATTTTTTTATTCCCTCGTCAATCCTGCAACTAAGTGTGGGGTCGAGTAAACTAGTATAACTCTCTCTCTCTCTCTCTCTCTCTCTCTCTCAAGTCCTATCTTTAGGTTTGGGTAAATTTTTTGAATCCTTCGAAATCGGGATTTGAATTTTCGATTCCAAAAATACCCATTATCATTTTTTCCTTAACAATTATCCAATAAAATAAATATTCAAAAACTCCTCTCTCTTTCTTCTTAGGTTTTCTACTAAATTTCTCCTCTCTCTCTCTCTCTCTCTCTCTCACTTACTCACTCTCTCCCCCATTTTTTTTTTGAAAAGACACCCTCTCCCCATTTTTAATCTGGAAATTATCCAAAGATCCCATATTGAAGTCCGATCAAGTTCAAAAGTCCTACCAAAATAAAATCAAATTATAAGTCATATCTATTGGTTTGGATAAATTTGTTAAATCCTTCGAAAACCAGGATTTGAATTTTTTTGGCTCCGAAAATACCCATTATCATTTTATTTTCAACAATTATCCAAAAAAATAAATATTCAAAAAAATGTAATAAAATTCAAAAGAATTGTTTTTTATTTTATGCCGTTAATCCTTTGTATAGTTTATTTTCATTCTCCAAGAACTCTTGAACAAAATAAAACTCCAGGACTTTTCATCAATTATCTCATTTTTAATTAAACCCACCCACACAATTTGTCTCCCCTTTCTCTCTCACCTCCTAACGCCACCGAGGGAGACCCCTTGTTCTTCCTCTTCTTCTTCTTCGGAAGCGTGATCTGTTCCAACCCATCATATTCTCCACGATCTCCTGAGCGCAACCCATTTAGATTCCCTCTGCTCTCTCTCCCCGTGGCCCTACAACCAAATGGCTCCCCTGATTTCCCCTGCACCTTCTCTGGCCTGTTTTCGATGCAGGGTGAAGTACTGTAGAAATAGATTATAAAGAAATATTTGTATTTGTATGTTTAGTTGAAAGGAATAAGGGTGAGTTAAGTGAGGATAAAATGATTGTTTTGATGGTGCGGAATTAGTAGATATTTATTTAATTATATAAGTGATATTTGGGAATAATAGTTGATATTTTTATAATGTGAAAAAATGAGTTGAATTATGATGTGATATTAGTTGATATTTTTTTAATAATATAAGTGAGAGTGGAGAATAGTAGTCGATATTTTTATAATATAAAAAAAATGAGTTGAGTTTTTTTGCGATAAGATAGGATGTCTTTTTATGTATTTCATACGAGGTAATTTTAGAATCCACCCAAACACTCTCCACTAACTTACCTAAACCCAAACCCCCCACCAAACACAATCTTGTATAGCTTTGCATGGTAGGAAGTAAGGAGGATGTCTATGCTTCCTCGTGGTGTGACATTGTTAAGATCCGTGCCATCAAAGTACTTTAAGATGTCTGGGAGTTGGTCCAGACATCTAGTCAGATGTTTTGACACCTTCCCAAATATCTGGAAATTAATTTTTGCGTGCATACGACCGCGAGTCTGCACGCGTGCCGCGCGTAGACTGAACCCCAGCCGCCTTCTTCTCTTTCTCTCCCCTCTCTGACTGCAGGACCTTTTCCCCCTCACGCCTATTTATATCCCCACCTCTCCCTCACGCCATCCCACATCCATCCTTCCCCCCCCTTCTTCTTCCAGCGAGGGTGAGAGCGAGAGCAGCGAGTTGCTGCCAAGTGCAGCAACGGAGAGGAGAGGGGCAGCGAGAGAAGGGGAGAAGAGGAGAGCGCGCAAGCCGTGAGAGAGAGAGAACTCGCCGGAGCAGTTCGAGGCTGGTCGGCATGCGCGAGGCGGAGCGTTGCGCTGGGGAGGTTTCCCCCGGCTCTGCTGTAGCTCGAGCAGCGGATGAGTGGCTGTGCGGCGTGGTCGCGCGCAGCAGGAAGAAGACGAAGGAGTTTCTGATTCTAGGATTTTTCCCAGAAGCAGACGTCTGGACCTACATCCAGACGATGCGGACGACGTCTGGATGAAGCTCCAGACGACTGAGAGGTACGTACTGCGTCCTACGCTTCCATTTGCGGACGTCTGTTGCGTGCTGTGTTAAGAGATTTTTTGCGTGCGCGTGCAGGATTCACTTCGGGAAGGCGCAGGACACGCCCTCCCACGCAGTTCACACGTCTGGGAGAGGCACCAGACGGCGGAGAGCGTCTCTAGACGTCCGGAGGGATAGTCGGATGTCTAGAACTAGGTCCAGACGGTTCAGCAGGACCCCTGGACGTCTAAGGAGCAGCGCAGAGTGAGGTATGATCTGGACCCCTTTTTAAGACTTCTGGAAGATGTTTCAGATGTCTGATTTGAGTCAGAGTTGTCATTTTTGACCCGTTTAGGATCCGTTCGAGGTCCGATTTTCGCATTTTAGATTTCGTTCTTCTCCGTACAAGTTCCTCTACTCGTTTGAAATATTTTTATCTTGTTCTGAGTGGTTTCTTGTGATTGATCCTTGTGTTAGGATCTCGTTCTGTTGCGGATTTGGGGGTTGTAGAGGCACGTGGACCTGCCGATCATGCCCCCATTACTCCCGATTTTGCGGGTAGAGTGGCTTCCCTTAGTTAATTACAAACATAAATGCATATCCGGAATAAATGATAGATCCTAGGGTATGGCATGAATCCTAGGACCAGAAAAAACTAGATTGAATGATAGATCCTAGGGTATGGCATGAATCCTAGGACTAGAAACACTGGAACGATTGTATTAAATGCCTGAAATGTAGTCTTGGAATGAGTAGATGGAATAATAATTGCCTGTAATTGGATAACAGCTGCCTGTGAAATGTAGAATACTATTGTTAGTAATTGTTATATGTAATTTCTGTTGTTTGAAAGTAAATACGAACTGCTTGTATATAAATTGGAAAAGAAAGATTAAATGTTGGAAACACGTGCTATATGCGAATAAACATGAAATGATGAAACCTAGTATTGCTTGGCCTGAGAAACATGAGCGTGAACCCTACGGGGAATTAGGAGTAGAGCTCCTGGAAATAAATAGAATGGAACTGGAAATATGAATGGGGAAGTGTGTTGTCTCTTGGGTACGTGGTACCAAGGGAAGCACATATTACCTGTTTAGTGCAGAGCGAAGCCAGCCGCCCTAGGGTTGAGACTCGGGGTTAGGTATGGCCACTTTGTACTGACTTTTGGCCCTCGCGTACACCGTACCGGGGAGAGCTACTAGTATAGGGAGAGAGCTAGCCACCCCACGGGGCCCGGGGTTCAGCTAGCCATCCTACACCGACTTGTTAGGCCCACTGGGCAAATCAGGGTAGTTAGGCGAGGGTGCGCGGACTGTGGAGGGGCGAGACCCTTGTTTGGTTACTGTGGAGAGGCTAGACCCCTGTTACTGAGAGGGCCCTACCTTATACTGGTTCCGTGATGTGCTTTGGGCGCACCCATTAACGGAAATGACTGATCGCGTGCCAGTGCGAGGTAGCTACCTGTGCGTTTATCGCGCGTGCCATAGTCACCGTTACGTCTGTCAGCAACCTTAGGGTGGTTGACTGAGGGTAGGACCACCACGGGGGACTCTCTCGGCCAGGAGAGCACCACGTGCTACTTCTACTTTTCAGAAAAGACTGCAATCAAGATCTTTCCCACGAGGAACAGTCAAGATCAAGAAAAAGACCTGATAAATAAACCAAGGGATGAAAGAAAGAATAATTAGTTGAATAAAGAAAGAAATTGAAAACAACAGCTACCTGTCCACCTTTACTATTTCTCTTAGTTAGCTGGTTGCACTCTACTCAGCATTTCGCTGATGTGTCGTACTTACCACCTTTTTCAAGTCCAGGTGTTGAGTAGCCAGCGCCTACGACTGTGGAGGGTGCTGGGCCTAGTTGAGCCCAGTAGTTGTACTTTTGTTGTACCCGTTTTGTGTAGTAGTGAGTATTTTGTTACACTTTTGTACTCTTTTATTGTAAACTTCATATTTCTGTACCTGTTTGAATTTTCTACTGTTGTGGTGGTATGTACTGTAATAGTTCTTTTCTTTACTGCTGTACTTTTGTTACTTTTAGTTGCTTGCATGATGAATGTGGTTTATTTTACTGTTTTTTAGTTACTTTCTCGTTGGACGACTGGGTCTTGGATCAGTCAAGTCGGTCCAATTCTCGTGTTCTGTAGGGATTCGAGAATCGGGTCGTAACAGACATGATGATGGCGTTCGCCCCTCGCTAGATTGGGTGACATCGAGGGTCATGGGATCGAGGTCCTCCGTTCATCACCTTAATTAGCATACATCGCAGAGATGCGCGTGGCCCTTGGAGGTGCTGCTGCCAACATATATATTATATACGCGACAAAGAAGTGGATGCCGAAGCAAAGAGATGGTCAAGAGCTTCTTCCTTCCCTGTGTTACGTACGTGCACGAAGGTGGAGGAGATGAGAAGAAAAAAGGAGCCGAAAATGTGATTGCTGAGTCGATGCTTCTTTAAGTTCGCAGAGGTCTACAATTCATGGTGGTTGTTGCCTTTTGCCATTATATTTTGTGGTCTTGTTTGGATGGGTGTGCCCTGCGAGCGATTGAGAGTTTGGTTAAATGGTGGATGACCTTCTCTTGCTTTTTTTTTTCGGAAGGGTTTTGGTTATGCAGATGGAAATACATGTTGCATTGCAGTATCTTTCAATACAGTCTTCTTGAATGTGTGTGCTGGTAAACGTGTGTTGCAATATATTTTGCAACATGTGGTACTTTCCTAAAAAATAGGTATAAGGCTATGCTTCTCTCAACCATGACATTAAATGGAGAAAATGACATATATATTGTTTTGCATACACTACAATCGATAAAGAATACAGAGGCAATCGAGCTTGGTTTGGGAGTAACTTGAAGAATTCTTTACAAGATAATCATCGCATTATCTTCATCTTGGACCAATACAAAGGACTAATCAATCCAGTTCAAGAAAATCTTCCTGCCACAAGCCAAGCTTATTGTCTTCATCATATGAAGGAGAATTCGAAGACAAGACTTAGTGCATAAAGGAAAGGCATTAAAAATCATCCAACGTCACTCCTAGAGAAAGCTACATATACTTATGATTACCAGGAGGATCAACAATTACTTTCTCAAATTCCTTTCAAAAAAAACAATTACTTTCTCAAATGGGTGCTCTATATGAAGAAGAGGAGGCATGGGCATGATAGACAATCAGAAAATATTGTGAAAATCATTTATGTGTGTTGAGTTTGGCACGAGCGTGGAGGCATGGAGGCTCCTTGGCATAACAAAAATAGTCCATGTGGAGACTATTCCATGTTGGAATAGAGAGAGAGACAGGAGGATGGCCGGTGGCTAAAAGAGAGAGAGAGGGTGGCTGGTGGTTGAGAGAGAGGAGGGGGAGAGGAGTTGGAAATGTGGAAGACTTATTTTATTAACTCAAGAGAGAAATGATTACAAAGGCTTTTTTTTTTATAGAAAAGAGAACATATCACAATCCTTTAAAACATGAAACAAACCAATCTTAATCTCCTAATTTTAGAAAGACCAAATCCTGCTTAATCAAATCAAATCCTCTAAACAAACTTGCTAAAAACAAACATACCAACTAAAAGCATTCCTTATAACTAAAGCAAACCCAAAACAGGACCCAAAAACTCCCAAAATCGACACCCACTTGGATGCCCAGGCTGAGTGTCGTGTGGCAATGCCACGTGACTCCTCAATCTTCACAATGTGATTGTAAAATTTACTAAAGCATAACATCAAATACCAAAGAGTCTTTCAATGCTTGGGTGTTAGAGGTAAGAAACCTAACCATCACTAATGAGTGAAAAGTTCCCCAAGCTTCATCTATTGAAGATGCACCCTATGAATGGATCGTAGAGAAAAATAACATTCAAATAGTATGTGAGAGTCCACATGTAATTTCAAGGTTAATTAAGAATGATCATGCGATTAACCTTTCTAATTGTGAATTAGAAGTCTTAGACACCCAATTGAAATATTTAGGGTAATAGTGTGATTTATTCAACTAAATGTGATTTGGGATTTTAATCACCTAATTGGAGAACCTAAAATCTAGGTCTTGGTTTCCATGTGTGTAATGTCCAAAATTTTGGAACAAATGGGGGATTGGCTTCAATGGAGGGCATTGGGACAAGAGAAGTCGAGAGGTGGAGTGGAAGACTCAAAGAGCCAGAACCTGGGGGACCACCTGAGCAAATGTCTAAAGAATAAAGAGAATAACTAATATACCCCAATCGTATTCCCCCTCCAGAAGATTCCTTTTTCCCTTCTCTATTTGTTGCTTTTTCCCGAGAGAGAGAGAGCAAGAGGAGAGGAGTGGGAGTAGTAGTTGGGAGAGCCTTTGGGGATCCACCAGGAGAGGAGCACCCCCATTCCTCTCTCTTGTGACCACCACATCAAGATAGCCCCTAACCATTTTGGGTTCTTTCCTCCCTAAGGTTTTGGGGAAATAAATGAATTGCATGAATGGTTTTTTAGGAGAGGAAGATGAACAACATGTTATTTTTCCCTTAGATTCAAGCAAGAAACCTAATTTGGGGTTTTTCTTAGGGTGGATGTCATTCTATAGGTGTGGGATTGTAGTGGAGAGGTGGCTATAGCTTGTGAAGGAGGAGAGTTCCAAACTACAACTAATCACTTTAGAAACCAAGCTAGGGCTTTTTATCCTCTTGTGAGGTTGTTTACATTTGCATTTTAGATGAAATGTAGTAGGAGACCATGGATCTTCCCCTAAATTGTAGGGTTTTTGTGGTGGTGGTGCAGGAAAGGTCCCCCCAACCCAAAGATCAATTTGCATGTCAAGGGAAACAAGACTTTGATGCATATTGGTTGTGGGTTTTATGTTTAATCAGTGATTAGGGATGCTAATATGGGTCTATGTGGTGTTCAAATGTTTGTCCTAAGCCTCCTTGGTGATTTGAATTAAGTAGAGCTGAGTGCAAGAAAATGAGGTAAATAGACAACATTGAGTATTGAAAGGTCGACTTTTCGCTTAGCGTTATAGTATTTAAGTGGTGGAAAAATCGACTAATCAAAAATAATGAAATTAACTACTCGTAGAAGAGCGGGTCGTGTCCACAGGGAGACAATGATGCAATTAATATTTTAATTATTTAATGTTATTTCAGATAGTGCGAAATCCCTTTTCAAATTGGACTTAAAATGTGAAGGAAAGTAGATTTGCAATAACCTAAAAAGTTAAGGGTGTAAGTGCAGTTTTCCCTCACAGAAATTCTCAATAAATTTAGGATGAATTAGTGCAATTTTCATCTGATGTGTACTAAAGACAATTATTACTTAAATCAAGTCCAAAATCAATCTTTAAACTAGCCAATATTAATACCATGCAATTAGAAAGAACTGTGAGTGCTTGAATGCAATTCTTCCATAATATAATAATAATAAAAAAAATGAAATCAGTGGCAATGTCATTGAATATAATTTCTAATTCCAACAAAAACAGAGCTTTCTTCCTCTCTCTTCCTCGCGAGAGAGAGAGAACCGCAGGGGTCGATGCAGGGCTCAAGAGGACGGCGAGGTCAAGAGCTTTCAGACGGTGGTAGCGGTGGCGGCGGAGGTGGCCGAAGGCGGTGGCTGGAGCTCCGGCCTGTGGAGCAAGAAGAACGCCGATCTGCTGGAGGGCGCTGCGGGCAGCGTGGCTTTCCAGATCTGCAGGCGATGGAGAAGGTGCAGTGCGTGGGCGCACTGCAGTAGGGCATGGCCTGGAGATGAAGGCGCGCGGTTGCCTGCAGATAGGCGCGGAAGGTGGAGCGGTAGGCGCTTGGTGTTGCAAGGCCGGTGAGGTGGAGCGCCTGCGGGTGTGGGCGCGCAGCGTTGAGGCGTGCTGGAGGAGAGGCGCGGGCTGGTGCATGCTCGCCTGCTGTGGCGTGGGGCTGTAGAGGTGGGGGAGGGGCGTGCTGCAAGGAGGCGCTGGAAGGGAGGATGCGCATGCGGGCGCGGCATGGCAGGGTTGAGGCTCGCTGGAGTAGAGGGCCTGCAGGCTTGGTGGTGTGCGGCGCTTGCAGAGAGGTGGGAGGCGCCGGCGGGATGTGCGGGCGCACTGCACGCAACGGTTGCTGTTGGTGGCGTGTGGGTGCCTTGCAAGCAACGCTTGCGGTTGGTGGCGCGCTGGAAGATGGGCGTGCTGTGGCGCTGGAGAGGAGCACCCAGAGGTGATGGATCAGATGCTGCAGGGACGGCTGGTGGAGGATGCAGGCGTTTGTTGCGGGTGCGGTGTTGGGTGCAGGCAGGTGATGGGCGCGCGGGTGTGACTGCGCAAGGTAGAGAATGAGCGGCACAGTGCTCGCCCTCTCCACAGTGGGGAAGAGAGAGCCGTTCCCCGCAGGGGGGGGATAGATTCCTCCTTGTGCACGCCGCCTCTTCACTTTTAAAGTCCTCTCTCTCCCTCCGTGCGCCAATCCAGGGATTTGCAAATCCCTTTCTGTTTTTGGCCGGCGAGCGTTGGAGAAGATTGCCCCAATGTCCGGCGGAGGTGGGGGAAAGAATTGCAGCTGAATGTGTTGGGGAAATTATCCCCCCACCCTTGTTCTTTCTGGGTTTTATTACCTGCAAATAAAAAGAACATAATCATTACACATTAAGTCATAGAATGTTATAGAATTAAATCATGATGCATACAATTATTCTATAACTTAGTGTAGTTATTAACAAACCTAAATTGTTAAAAGAGAATTACTTAGGCTTACTATTAGTTCATTAAAATGGACTCATCAAGTATCATCTGATTTAGCAATCAGACGTTTGATGGGGTACCATTGGACATCTGATCCTCAAATTAGATAGCCGTTGGAGGGTAGTTTTCCTCTAGGGTCGTGAAATTGCAGTTGCGGTCGTTTGACATTGTAACGACCCGGTTCCCGAGTCCCTACGAGACACGAGAACCGGACCGACTCGACTAATCCCAAGACTTAGTCGTCCAACGAGGAAGTAACCAAAAGATAGTAAAATAAACCACATTCAGCATGAATATAACTAACAGTAAGAAAGTACAGCAGTAAGGAAAGAAACTACTACAGTAGGTACCACCACAACAGTAAAACAGCATTTATCATATAACAAGAACTGCAGGTAAAGAAGGTACAGCGGAAACAAAAACTACTCACTAGAACAGAAACAAAAAGGGGTACAAAAGCTGTGGTAACTCTACTGGACCCTACTCGGCCCAGCGTCCTCTGCAGCCGCCGACCCTGGCTGCTCAACACCTGGTCCTGAAAAAGGTAACGAGTGTAACACGTCAGCAAAACGCTGAGTAGAGTGGCAAACTAACTAAAGGCAACAGTAGAGTGTACAGTAGCTGTTATGTTCTATTACTTCCTTTATTCACATCTTTCAATTTTTCTCACTATTTCATTTATTTCTCAGATCCTTTACTTGATCTCGAATGTCCTCGTGGGAACGATCTTGATTGCAGTCTTTTCCAAAAGTAGAAGTAGCACGTGGTGCTCTCCTGGCCGGGAGAGTCCCCCGTGGTGATCCTACCCTCAGTCAACCACCCCAAGGTCACTGACAGACGTAACGGTGACTACGGCACGCGCGATAAACGCACAGGTAGCTAGCCCGCACTGGCACGCGGTCAGTCGTTTCCGTTAACGGGTGCACCCAAAGCACAGCACGGAACCAGGGCAGAGCCCTCTCAGTAACAGGGGTCCAACCCCTCCACAGTAACCAAACCGGGGCCTTGCCCCTCCACAGTCCGCGCACCCTCGCCTGACTACCCTGGTTTGCCCTAGTGGGCCTAACAAGTCAGTGAAGGAGGCTAGCAGAACCCCGGGGCCCGTGGGGTAGCTAGTACTCTCCTAACACTACTAGCTCTCCTCGGTACTACGTACACGAGGGCCAACAAGTCGGTACAGAGCGGCCAATCCTAACCCCGGGTCCCTGGGGCGGCTGGCCCCACTCTGCACTAAACAGGTACAGGTACTTCCCTTGGTACTGCGTACCCAAGAGACAGTACAAACTACATCTCAGTTCCATTCCTTTTTCTTTCCAGGAGTTCCACTCCTAATTCCCCGTAGGGTTCCAGCTCTTTATCTCAGAACATCATATGTTTCACTTTCCAGATTCACGTTCTCAAAATCCATGATCTCAACATGTTTCTTTATTCATAACAGGCAGCTGTTAATTCAAATTACAGGCAGCTTTATATTCCTTTCCATTTTTCCAAGACTGCAGTATTATACATTCCACTAGTTTTTCCATCCTAAGATTCATGTCACATCCTAGGATCTAACATACAACTAGTTTTCCAGCCCTAGGATTCATGCATCACCTAGGAGCTATCATTCCATACATTTCTCATTCCTAGGATTCATGAAATGTCCTAGATTCTAGTTATGGTTCCATACTTTAACAGATTTTAAAAATAACTTAAGCCACTCTACCAGGTACAACGGGAGTAATGGGGGCGTGATCGGGAATCCCGCGTGCCTCCGCGACTCTTAAGACTGCAACTGAACGAGATCCTGTCACAAGGATCAAACACAAGGAGTGTCTCAAAACAGTGTATAGCTACCGTAGATGAGTAGATGAATTAATTCTGAAACGAACGCAACTCGAATCGCGGAAAACGGAGCCCAAACGGGCCCTAAACGGGTCGAGAAAGACAATACTGTGCAAAATCAGACGTCTGGAACTCCTTCCAGACGTCTTAAATGGTGGATCAGAGAATTACCTGTTCAGCTTGGTTCCCCGGACGTCCAGAAGTCTGCGGGGACGTCTGTCCTATACCCCAGACGTCCGATGGTCCACACGGACGTCTGTAGATCACTCCCGCCGTCTGGTAAAACTTCCAGACGTCTGATTCGCAAAGGATGGCGAATCAGCGAACCTGCGCACAGCCAACCCCCCTCCCTCAGTACGGTCAGTCGACAAGAAGGAAGAAGAAAGCGGAGACTCACCTTTCAGACGTCTGTATGATCTTACAGACGTCGACCTTGCCGTCTGGCTATCAACCCAGACGTCTGATTCTGGAAATTTTTCCAGAATCAGAACCCTGCTCGGCCTCCGCTCGCGACGCCGCCCGCGTCGCACCTCGCGCGTCTACTGCTCAGCCCGCAGCAGGTCCCTCTCCGCGTCGCTCCGCGCCCCCTGCGCCCTCCGCCGGCCGGCCAAGCCGCTCCGGCGAGCTCGCCCTCACGGCAGAGCCCCGCCCTCGCACGCCGCACCTCCTCCGCGCTCACTGCGGCTGCCGCTGCCGTTGCGCCCTCGCGTTCGCTCGCTCTCGCGCACAGGCAGGAGAAGAAGGAAGAAGACGGTGGAGACGGGAGGGGAGGCGTGCCCTTTTAAGGCCGCGCGAGGAGGAGAGAGAAGGTGGTCGCAGCCGCCTGCAGCCGCAGAGAAAAGAGGGAAGAATCGCAGGTCTGCGCGCACAGGCGCGCAGACGAATCTCCCGTGCGAACATAACTGTTCTCCAGACGTCTGTAAACTATCCCGGACGTCTGGTCAGACGTCTGGATGTGATCCCAGACGTCTTGTCCGACGTCTGGGCCACCTCCCAGACGTCTTAAAAGGCGTCTGGGGCACGCGCTCGTTACAGACATGGTGGTCAAACGTTCGATACTGTAAGAGGTGACATCTGATAACCAAAGCAGACGCACCTTGTAGTGAATGCACTTCTAATCCCGAAGTGTGGGCCATCAGAAGTCTAACATGGTGGTCAAATGTCCAGAGGGTAATCCAAACATCTATACAAGAGCTTGGACATTTGATGGCTAGGGTATTTGGGTCATTTCACAAGATAGCCTAGACGATGTCTAGGACACCTTATTTTACAAAATTTGACATCTAATCAGTGTTCCTAGATGTCTGACAAGTGGGAAAATGTCTAAAGGCAAGGGGTCAAGAAAGTTGACCCTAATACTTCACTAGGTTGTCTGATTTTGACGGTAGGCATCTGATGAGCCATAACCAAGCGTCTGACCAAGTGAACAAATGTCTAATACTGTTATATCAGTACAATGTTGATTCTGACCTTGGGTTTGGTCATGCTAGAAGTTGTGGGTTACGACTAAGAGACTCAAGAGTGAGTGCCCGGAAAGGTAGTCTAGTGGGGACACCTGATAATGTCCTTATAGAGAATCATCGGATATACGCATGAGATCACCAACCAAATAAATTTTCCTTGAGAGAGGGAAACACGAAACTACTCATGAGATCAACATGGGTTAGAGAACAAGGGTTGGACCTCGAATACTAAGGCAGGGTAGCCAATTAGTGTGTTAGACGCAACCAACTCCTCAAAGGTGGAAGGCAACTCAAATGAGAACTAGTTGGATAGCCCAAGCAGGGGCATTTGATGATTTCTCCACAGGGAGTCACCAAGTGTTGAGGAGTTAGGTGTCCACTAACACTGAAAATGAATAGTAACTGATCATGGTTATCTCAGGTAGCTTTTAAACTAAGGCTAAGGGCATAAGCTACCAAAGGACATGGTAGCCCAAACCTTGAACCTCAAAAAAGGGAGTGCGTAAACAAAATATACCTCGAGGAAGGCTTGATTTTCATGTTGACTAAGGAGGGTCAACGTAGCTACAAGTTAATGGGTCATGTTGAGAGGTAAGTAATGGTAGTCTAAGTACATTGAGGTACTTTTAATATATATATATATATATATATATATATAGGGTAAAAGGATTGTGCAACCTAGCTACACTTCACTGCGTGCAGCCCCCTATCCAAGCCGTTGGATCTAATTTGATCGAACAGTTGCAGCACCTTCACCTTTCTCCAATCTCGCCATCCTTCCTTCCCAATCCAGACCCAATGCTCCCTCCTCCTCAGCGGCTGTAGGCCCAGCTCCTCCCCATCCTCCTTACCACCAGCATTCCTCCTCCTCACCCCTTCGGCTTCTTCCCTGCTCCTCCTCTGCCCCTCCCTTCTCCTCCGCTACTTACCCCTCGTCCTCTTCCTCACTTTTCCTCCGGCCCCTCCCTTCTCCTCTGCCACTTCCCCTCGACCTCCTTATCCTCTTCCCTCCTCCTCCACCCCTCCCTTCTCCTCCTTCACCACTTCCCCCTCTGTCTCCTCGTCCTGTTCCCTCCTCCACCTCCACCCCTCCCTCCTTCTCCAACACTGTTGCCCTTCCCCCCTCCTGGCTTGCACACCCTCAACGATCCTTCCTCCTCCTCGGCACTAATGGTCCCACCTCCGCCTCATCCTCCTCACCACCGACGACCTCCTCCACCACATTCAATAGCCATCCCCTCCCTTCTCCTCCTCCGCCACTTCCCCCTCTGTGTCCTCCTCCTCTTCCCTCCTCCTCCACCCGTCCATCCTCCTCTAACAATGTCGCCCCTCCTCCCTTCTGGCCTATGCACCACTAAACATGGGCTCATTCCTCTCCTCCTCCTCAGTCCAGTTCCTAGCAAGCAGGCACATTGGGTGGTCCAACTTTCACTATTGGCCACCTTCATCGACACCAACAGCCAGAGGAGCTCACACCCACACAGATATCCTTCTGCTATTCATCAAGCATCTTAGTAGGAAAACCTAATGGTTGATTATTCCCCCTCCCCTTATTAAATTGTTCCTTACTCAATGTTGCATTTTTTTTGTGATTTACGGTGGTGTGCAAATGAAAATTTCTTATTTCCTCTACAATGTTGTGGTCCTGATGGCACATTGTTTTCTTTTCTTTTCTTCTTTTCTCTCTTTCTCTTTGGAGGACAAGAACTACCATGAGGTGATATTTGAATTGATGGTGTGAGGCTTTGGCCACCCGATGATCATTAAATTGATATTGCTAAACTATAATATCTTTTTAAGTTGTAGCTTGCTTCTGGTTGTTTACCACAGGAATAGGAATGGTTGTTTATCACAACAATTAGGTGGTTACTTTTGTAGAGAGAACAGAAAATGAGGGCTTACCTAGTGTTTTAAATGCCACTGGCAAGGGTAGTTTTGGAAATCAACCTTACCAATATGTAATCGGTGTCAAAATGCGGGGATGTCGGCAGCATGCCAGCCATTTCGTCGGCACACCGATGGTATGGCTGGCATGTCGGCACATGCCGCTGTAGATCTACTGTTTGGAGGGAACTCATGGAAGCGATAGGCGGGAAGTTCGAAATTCGAAATGGGTGTTTCAGAGGGAGCCTGGATTGGGGTTGCTGTTTGGATGGAACCTAGGGAAGGGAGACACACACACACACACAAAAATTGGGTATTCTGATATCATTTTGAGTATTTATGTGATTTTACACACACACAAAATTTGAGTATTTTAACATAATTTTGAGTATTTATGTGATTTTTTGTGCGCATGTTGTTGGCAAGCCCTCGGCATTCCCACGACGTGTCGTCTGCATGCCCATCGACATGGCCATAAAAAAATAGGTATTTTCACGGCATGCTTTCGGCATGCCCACAAAATACACACTTAGAATTTCATCGGCACGGTATCGAAATCGACATTTCAAACCTTGGGCTTACCTATATATGAGTTTGAATACACAGTTGATAGCACTAGAGGTGGAGTGAAGAGAATTTTGTCTATGGTATTTGTAAATTCCATAAAGCTCTATCTTCTCAACATTGCTCACTCTAATCGGCCATATAAACCTCTAGGGTTAGATACCAAGTCAATTTTGGAACAAGTGCTATATTCTTTTGGCGTAGCTCTATAAGTACCTCTATAGATGCAATAGCAAATATTACATGCTATTCCTTTGTTGCATTTGTGTTTACTTGATTCATTAACATTTCAAGAGCAGTTGGTATCCCCATGTTGAACTTGTATAAAATTTGATGGTACCCTGGAAATTAAGCTCTTAGGGTACATCCATTTTCACAATTCTTTGGGGAATCATTTGGTTCTCACAGTTGGCATATCTGGTCATGCCTTCCATGGTCAAAAACATGGAAAAGCATTCATTCAAAACTTGATCTCCAAAAAAATGCTCAAAAAGCAAAATTAGGATTCACAAGCAACCTATATCAAATATGCAAAGAGAGGGATAAGGTGACACCTAAGAGTGTTCGAAATTGGTTTAGTATGGTTTTATACATTTTTTTTTTTCAAATTGAATTGGATTTTTAGTTTGTGACCGAAAAGGTGACTCCTCATCCTATACTATCCCTTGTAACTTTGGCAATGGTTTATCCTTCTCGTGATTTCCCTGTAAACTGTCTCATGTTTATTTATGATAATCCTGAAAGCTTGTATTTGAGTAAAAGGGTCAGTTTGTTTTATTATAAAGCATCAATTTTCAGTAGCACCTATGCCTCAAACTCTAAACAAAGTGTAGAACGTTCTGAGTGAAAATTCTAAACTGTGAATGCTTTCAACTCAACTCTGCTTCTATTTTAAGCCATCCATGTTGTAGCTTAGGCTCATTTTTTTTGTTGGTGAATGTTGAATTTTATTGTGTAAGCCATAAAGTAGGCATCCCGTGCCACAAGGAGCATTTTCTTGGCATTTCACAAGTAGATAAATTTTGATCTTTTTTGTGGGAGTTTTTTACTTATCTTTTTTTTTTTAAATAACATCTGCTTTTCCATCATTCATTGTAGCTATTGGAAGATAAATTAATTCTGGTTTCGGTGCTCTTGGAGATTGGAGATCTCCTCCATCCCCTTAAAGTAGGGTTATGGTACTCTTGGGTTTTTTTTTCTATCTAATGTAAGCTCTAATAATCAATTTGTAATCCTGTGTCAAACAATTTCTACATGATTTTACAACTCTAAAATTTTCAAATGGCAGAAACAATGCATAACCGATTTGTAATCCTATTTGTTTCAATGAATTTTTTTCAATCGTTTGCATATCTCAATGTATTTTTTCATAAGTGGACTCATTAACTTAAAGGAATTTGTTTAAAACAGATGGTTCAACTGCTACTACTACTACTGATGGAATGTTGATTGCTACTACTACTTCAAGAAGTTTGAAGTGATGGAAGATTGAAGTGCACACACCAAGATTGATGACTGGGAAATCCAAGACAGAAGGGCGACATTTATGTTGTTGTGATTCATGTAATGATTCTTTCCACTTGCCACTGTTTTGGCATACTTGATTCTCCTCATCGAAATAAGGGGAGAATAGCACGAGATGTAACTTTGGTGGCTTTTGATATTTATAATGTTTGAAGCTTTGCTATGACCATCTCCAACTCTTCCAATAAAATTGGTGTAACTTAATTAAAATTGGAAGGTTTGATTTAGTTTAACATAATAATGGGACCATTTCAAAGTCAAATTAGGAGTAAGTCCAACAAGAAACATACGACCAACAACGCAAATCTCTTAGTTTGAAAATACCAAGCACCCTTATGCTGATGATGATAACTCTCTAACTCTTATTCAAAAATTAATTCATTTTACCTTAACCACAAGACATATCAGGTCAAACCTAAAGCACCAATCATTGTTATTTTCACATAAAGTGCTTGTATTGGACTAATCATTGAAACAACATTTATTATAAATGTTAAGGACCCCTGCAGCCATGATTTACTTGCAACATGGGAACACTTGGGGGCTCACAACTTGGGAGTTTACAAGAGAGCCAATCCATGATTTGCTTCATTCACCTAAAACAAACCTGTAGGGTTAAATTCTCCATTGTATGAAACAAGGACGAGGCTTGCTTCCATACATATATTCCACATCTGAAACAAGGACAAGGCTTGCTTACATTTGTATGAAATAAGGAGCATTTCCTCCTATCTTCTCATTAAAACCATATCTTTTGTATACAAAAATATTTTCACAATTAATTGACATCATTCAAGCCCTTTACAAAATTGATAAGTATACATGGATGTCTCATTCAAAATAAAAAATGTTCCCAAAATAGTCCCATCTTTAAAGCAAAATAGTCCTATCTCTCCAATCCAAGATGAGATAGGTTCCATCCTCATTTCCATGTCTAACTTTTCCATCCAAATGCACATCCACTCCTAGACTTTGAGTGATTGCTGCACCTACAAGACATCCGAAATCAATATTGAGCTGAAAGTTAATGCTGATAAAAATAAAAAAAAAATCAATTTGAACAAGAAAAGCACCCACCTGTAGCCAAAAGCTAAATCCTTGAACATCACAACAACAATACAAAATATAACAAAAAAATTTGCAAGAGCTTGCCAAAAGCTAAATCCCCTTAGTCCCCTTTTGCAAGGTTTCCTGCAGAGCTCATTTCAGCAAGCAAGCAACAGCAGACCCCTACCACGAGGAAGTCCCTTCGACTTCAAACCATCCACAATCCCAGGTCCAAAGATAATGTGAGCATTAACAATATCTGCCCAGTCTAGTATGTGATAAATGCCTCCCTCATACCGCACGGTTACAGTGCTTCCAATGTCTACAAATTTACGATCTTCAAAGATAAGGAAGTTATGTTTCACTGCAATCGCATGCAGTCGGGAGCCAATTCAGCATCAAAATCGGGCAATATATCCACATGAGTCTTCGGCATGCAGATCTCTGGCCCTACCTCGTCAGCGAGCCTCAGAAGCTCCGCAGCAGTGGGGACATCAGCTGCCAAACACAAGTTGTTCCTCTTTGCCTCCATGACCTCAAACAACCTCCTCCTCGTGGGGCTCTTTGCCGACGTGGTCCTCTTCGCGTACAGGAGCCTGACCCTGGGCTTCGCCTTCGGCCCCAAGGGGACCGTGACGCGGTGGTTCTCCTCGAGGAATGTGCGAACGGTGCTGGCAGTCTCCTCGGACATCTTCCCCTCCCTCACGAGGACCTCGACGCCGTCGGATAGGCGGATCATCACGTACAACGCGATACCGTGGGAGGGGAGGTTCTCCACCCCGCCCTGCTCACAGTCAAAGGGTGAGAATGGGAGGGCAGCAGTGGAAGGGGAGGGGGAGGCAACAGTAGGGATGCAGATAGGGCGAGGGGTGAGAATGGGAGAGGAATCGAGGAGGCACGCAAGTGGTGGGGGCCGACGGTGGAGATGGCGATTAGGTCATGGTGGGGGGTAGCGGTGGAAGGAGGGGGTGGAAGACAAGTATCGTGTTCGCTAGGGGGTGGGGCGGTGCTCAAGGAGGTGAGGAGTTACCGACCTAATGTTGGGGCAAGGGTGCAACGTCGTTGGAAGGGGTGGGGAGTCCTCGGCACCGGAGGAGAAAGTCGGTAGGTGCCTGTCGACTCACTGGATGATTTCGATCGAGCAATGGTTCGATCGAGAGCCCTTAGTGTCCTCTACAGGATTAAAACATCAATTTGGTGTTCAAGTCAGATCTGGCCCTTCGATTTGAAGGGCGAAGGTAGAAGGTTCGCCGCAGCTATTATGGCCTGTAGAGGGTAATTTCAGGTCTTTTGACCTGCAGGAGAGAGTCTGACCTCCAGATGAGATCTGAATCATCCTCTGCTGATGATTCCGCATCTAATGGGAGCTCTGTATGGCTTCAGGAAGAGAAAGAAGCTCATGAGCTTCATTTAGAAGCTTCAGAGCTCTATTTGGAGCTCTAAATAGCTTGACAGAGAGCTAAAGATCCCTGGAAAAGATTTAAACAATCTTTGCAAGGTATTATGATTCTATCTGGGAAACTTTAGCATTCAAATTTCACCAAAAACATGCTAAAAATAGTTTTGGTTAAAAAATGACCCAAACTGGACAGTGATATGATTTGGCCTAAATCCTCAATAAAACAACTTAAAATTTATTCAAACAACCTCAAAATCACCCTGACATCAAATTTAACTCAATAAACATCGACTTTACTCGAGAATTCTCTAAATCAAACCTGAGTTTGACTATAAAGCTCCAGAAGCTGACTTTTTGAATTAGAGCTTCTCTAACCTAATTAAGACCCTAGTTCAATTCTATTTAACCTTAGGAATTGATTCAACGTCTCAAAAGGTAATTTTAATCAAGAATTCTAGGGTTTCAGGCCTCGTCGCCTGAGATCCTAATAGAGTTTGTTCGACAAAACAAATTGCAGCTTCTCTGAATAAACAACTAGCTAAGATGAACTCAGCAGACTTTGTTCTTACTTCTGAACCTCTTACAGCTACCTAAACCCTAACAGAAACGACTTACTAACTTCGCTGGAGTTGGAGAAGACAGAGGTCATCTACAAGCTCCAGACATTAAAACACTGATCCAATCACCAATGCATGATCCTTAAGCCTCAATAATGCAATCTGGAACTCCTCAGAGCCTATCAAGGGCTGAAGTGCTATTTTGGCTCACCGGAACTCGTCGGAGCTCCGGTGAGTCCAGTTCTGAGATACAGTGTTGAAAACCTCAGTAAATGAGGCCATTACTGACCTGTGGAGATTTCTAGGACCTAAATAGATCCTAAGAACTCCTTAATTGGCTTAAAGAATGATCAGAACTTAGGATTCATCAGGGAATTCAAAAATTAAGCATTCAAAAATCAGAACTTAGGATTTTTCAAAACTCTGAATGCTTCCTCTCACTCAATTGAGTGAGGGAAAGTATTATAAGGTGTGAGGCGATACTAATGGACTAATTATTTCGGTGATTAACTCATCTCTGAGCCGCCATTAATAGCGAGCTCAGAGAAAATGTGGAATTTAGGCGTTTCTAATAAGAGACTCTATAGGAACAATTAAGCGGTTGGAGAGGTTCCTTAGGTGTTAGGGAAGTAATGAAGAACCTCAATTGAAGGTGGAATAGGTTCTAGACACCTCACCATGGACAGTGAAGTGTCCAGGTGAGTGACTGAAATTAGGTGAATAGGTGAGTAATTAGGATGGATCTTTCCTAAGGCAATGGTCTGATGATGATGGACCCTGATTGAGTGTGAAACAGCCTCGGAGACCTCCACCATCGACAGTGGATGTTGCCGATGACAGTGGAGTGGTTAGGCGGTTTAGGTGATAATTGTGAGTGGAAGAAAGTGAAAATGGATCGTGGAGAGATAAGGAGAGTGAAACAATTTCTAGAAGTGTGAACAAAGGCCCAGCGAGGCCGAACTTGGCCTCACCGGAGCTGAGGAAGGAAGTACTGAAGTCTAACTGCACTAATCTAACTAAGCTAATTACACTAATCTAAGTTACACTAAGTAATCTACAGTTACCTAGATGAAAAGAGGGGGAAGAATCTCCGTCAAAAGATATGTAATAGAGGACGACATCAAATGGTAGGGGATAGAGCTCCGGTGAGAAGTTGAAAGCAGTGATAAAGAGGAAGTGGCACTCCCCGGCCCTGTCATAGCTGTCCGGAGAGGAAGAGGAGATGAGAGAGGCGAGTCCCTCGCGCGAAGGAGTTCTCCGATAGGGGGATGAGAAGTTGCCAGAGATAGACGAAAGAATAGCCTAGCATCGGCCGCAGTTGGGGAAGAAGGATAGGGGATCGACCCTTGAGATCGGAGGGGTCGAGGTCTATTTATAGGCTTCGACGGCTGTGAAGGAGGTCGAATCTGGATGAAAATGTGTCTAGGTGCAAGTAACCACCGGCGTCTTCTCTGACGCCAGTGAAGTTAACCTTGAGCCCTAATTAGGATTTCAGGGGCATCCAGACTGTGAGATGAAGTGAAGAAGGTGAGCGCAAGCTTCAGGAGCTTCGCGAGGAAGGAAGGACGGTGAATGTGAGGTGATCAGGTGGTAAACGCACTGCCAGTCATCAGCTGTTGAAGCGACTAAAGAAGAAACAGAGAAGAAGAGTGTACATAGGGACCTGAATGAAAGGAAAGTTAAGGACCTAGGTGAATGGAAAGGACTCAAATGTAATAAATTATAAGGACAAAATGCGAACAAAGGCTTTTAAGGTTAATTTAAATTATTTTATTTTCTAACTTTTTATATATATTTATAATTTAGCTAAATATTATATTAAAGCCTTGTATTCACATTTTTGACCCATTTATTTATATTTATTTACTTATTAACTTACTTAAGTTATTTAAGACTTAGATCTTAAGTTATACTTAAGTTAAATAAGATATTAATTACGTAGTTAATTAATGGTATTTCGAGTCCATTTATTAATTAAGTTATTAATAATATTAATTGGCTTATAATTTATCATTTTTAACTTATTTTAAGGTCCTTTATTGATTTGTCCCTTATTACATAATTAACCCTTATATATACATATTTCTAGCTAATTAACTAGGGAAACTAGTTAATTAGGGGTAATTAGAAGCCATGATGAGACTCTCATCAGCCCTCTCCTCCCCCCTCACCCCTACGCGCACCCACACATCGACCCCATCCCCTTACGGTGCCATCTCCCTCACTCTCCAGCATCCCTTCCCCCATGCCTCCTCCATCCATATAAACCCCAGCCCCTCCTCTTTTCTCCCCACACCACAGTTGAGAGGAGGAGGCGACAGAGAGCGAGGAGCAGCAGCAGGAGGATCCAGAGGGGTGGAGCTGCTGCAGGAGCCCTGCAGCTGAGCGAGAGGAGGAGAGGGAGAGTGGAGAACCTACTGCAGCTTCTACAGCGAAGAGAAAAGGTCGAAAATGGTTTTATGGAATCATTTTTCCTAGAATCAGATGCTCGGAGTGACATCCAGACGTTGGATTGGACGTCCGTAGGTAAATCTAAGACGTCTGATAACACGTATTTTTGTTTATTTCCTGCCAAAAGTCTGACCATTCATGCACGTATGTCATAGGATTGGGAAGCGCACTGGTGGGAGGACCGAGGCAATTTCAAATTTTCGGAAGTGTCTCCAGATGTCTGAAGACACCCTCAGACGTCTACACGGAGTTCCAGCCATCCAGTAAAGGCGCTCCGAGCAAGGTGAGTCCCTGAGTTCGTTTAAGACATCTAGGACTCTTCTCAGACGTCTGATATTGATTAGGGTTGGTGTTTTTGGACCCGTTCAGGGCCCAAACGGAGTCAATTTTTTACAAATGAAATGTCGTTGGTTTCCATTTGAGTTTCCCTACGTGTTGGTATAATGTTTATACAGTTCTGAGCTCATTTTGACAAATGGGTCAATGTGATAGGTCGTTCATTCGTGGTGAGCACAAAACCTACGGGGATTGCAAGTTCCATCGACTGTGCCCTCACATCTCTCGATTATCCTAGTAGAGTGGTTCTCACATTAATCTTGGAATTAATAATTAAATTGCATGCGTAGAATTAACTGAACCTAGGTTGTGAGATGAACCCTGAGACTGAAAAGAAGTAAAATGCATGCTACTATAGAATCAAACCCTAGGATTGTGAACTGAACCCTAGGGCTGAAGAAATGAATATACATTTAGTGAATGATTAAATTATTATTTCCTGAAAAGAAATAAACCATGAGCTACCTGTAATCAACTACGTCATGCCTGTTTGTACTAAGTAATTGATGGTGGAACTTGAGTTGCCTGCTCTACGTACAACGAACCAGATATGGAAATAAGAAGGTCCATGTACAAACCCTACGTTGAATTTAGAAAGAAACCAGGAATACTGTAGTATGGAAAACCTGAGGGTTTTTGTTAGTCACTCTCAAACAAGTTTTAAAAATTGTTGCGTTGTAGTATAGATCGAATCAGTGCGAAAAACAAATCATATTTATTACTCGAATAAAAGTTCAAGGTCGAACAAAGGGAGCAATTGGCAAAAATGATTTTCAAGATTGCAATTCAACACAAATATATAATCAATAGAATTCTAAGTAAATGTGAATGAAAGTGAATGTCAAATAATGCAAAAAGAATGGGGTAAAATGGTGATTTGAATCACCAATTACCCCTCATAATTTATATCAAATAACTCAATAGCACTAAGCAATTAAATGCCACGTAATATAAGTGCACAGTGCACTTCAAATGATTCTCAGACGTATGTTTAGTCGGTCAGATGGCTTAAATCATTCACTGCTACAATGCCAAGAGGGCACCCTTCCTCTTTACTTCTTTTTTGTGCCCCTTCTCTTCTGTAGCTACTCTTTATTTCCTTCTTCTTCTGGCTATGCCTCCTCTCTTCTTTCTCTACTGCTCAAGCTTCCTCTTCTTCTTCCTTCTTCATACGCAAGGGGGAGGTTCTTTAAACGACTAAGTGTCTACCGTTGGTCCTAAGAGCAAAACCCCCTGCCCCCACGCGCTTTCCTCTCCTTCTCTCTCTGGGATTTGCCCTCTCAAGGCCTTGGGTTATCAGGTATTCGGGTAGAGCGCACCCGAGACCAGGCTCACCAGCGTGGGTGATGAGTGAGGAGTGCTTAGGTTAGGCGGGTTATCGGATTGGCCAGACCCATGTGTAAGGTGTCGCAGGCGAGGCACGTAAGGGGTGCATGCAGGGACCAAACCCCTTGTGCTTGCTGAGGTGATAAGCCTATGCGACAAAATCACTTTATGCGGGTGTGGGCACTCGTCAACTTCCGAGGTGGGTTTATCCCACCTCCCTTCCTTCGCATAGTAGCAGCAGCAGCTCCTTCTTGCGATTGCAATCAAATGCCCTATTAAAGGGCCTAATTGGTTCCTGGGTTGTGGTCCTGGAGACGCTCCGCTGCACTTGGGACTTTGTCTGGGACCTGCAAATGTTGGAGCAAGGCTTCAAGCTTCGCTCGAAGCTTCGTCAATGGTGACGGAGGACCTGCTACCTAAAATGAAGAACACGGCCTTGTGGCCTCGTCAAAAAGTTCAGTAGGCTTCGCAGGGATGCGACGAGGGTGTGGGTGGCGGTGGCAAGCTGCAAAGGTGGTCGTAGGTGGCTGGCGAAGGCGGAGATGAAGGTCTAGAGGTGGGTTGTTCGACAGAGGGTTTGGAGGCGTAATAAGGCGAAATAGGATAGGGGTTTTGAAGAGGGTGATGTGGCAAAGGTCATGAGGTGGTTGGCGAGGCGTTTGGAGTAGTGGAATGAGAGGAGAGCCTTGCCAAAGGTCTGGTCGAGCGGAGGAAGGTGAAGGTTGTCGATGTGATACGACAGTCAGAATGAAGTGTGGTTGGTGTGTAAATGAAGTAGAGGAGTTAGGGAACATATCTAGGTTATTGGTGGACAAAGAGGGGCAAAGGCGATGCCAGTTGTGGTATTGCCAGCGTTGGAGATGAAGGTGACTCCGGTGGGGGAAGAACGGCGACGATGAAGGAGATAGAAGCGCCCGCTGGTATGGTGAGATATGGAGGAGGATGAGGGAGGCAAATCCGTTGCTAGTATTGTGAGCGGATGAGGAATGAGGACGGAAGAGGTCGCTGGAGCTCGAGGGGCTTTTCGGCTGGAAGAGGGAGGAAGAATATGGGGAGTTTCCGGCCAAAATCAAGCTTGAGAGCTCAGTCGAGCCCTAGGCGTGCTTATATAGGGCTTAGGAGGTTGATTTGTACTTGGAAACCAAGCTCCCAAGCTAGGAATGTTCATCGGAGTAGGAGACCCATCTCTTTGAAGGATTCACATGAGAGATTGGGTGAGATCTGGAGTTTCAGAATTGGCACAAAAGGAAAGGAATTCTTTGACGAACTTTCCTTTCAAATTTGAGAGGGATTGTCAAGGAATCAAGGAGAACTTGTCAAATTTAGGTTGCCGGAGTTTGTAGAAATAGGATTCATGGTGATAGGGACCTTTTTGTGAAAATGATGACAAAGTTGGGTGGCTTTCTGCAAGGATTTTGAAAGTTAAGGGCATATGTGTGATATAAAAGAATCAGACAGGATCAAATTGTAAACTAGGTTAAGACAGTCTCAGATTAAACCCAAATTTTGGAACAAACCTAATTTGAACCTAAGGAATCCAATGGTGAAGTTGGATTTTGGTTTTGACCTAGTTTGACTGGGTAAGTTATGCAAAAACCCAAATTAGGGCAAATGTCAGTTTGAGACTATTTTAAGTCAAGATGCGTTCTAATGGTCAAATTGAAGGTACCAAACCCTAGAGAATATTTTTATATGAATTTTAGAAGGTTTAGTTGAATTTTATCTTGACAAGAACCTCAGTTAATTAAGCGGGTCTATTTTTAAGATTTCAGAAGTCTTTTAATTCTCAAAATACGTGAAAATCCTTTTCTGTCTGTATTAACCAACTTGTTGGATATTTAAGACCATTTGACCCTTAATTACCCCCTGGGAAAACCCATGGTTATTCTGCATTCAAGATATGATGGTAAATTTGCAGTTTTAACCATGTTTTCTTGTCTTTCTCTCAAAATGATTATGCAATGAACTATGGCTCTCTGGTAGTTATGTAGGAGCATTTATTCCTTGATAATGACTAAATTGAGCTAGCTATGGCTCATGATGGTGTTCCCATCATACCCCCATGCCTAGCTTTTGCTAGTCTCTTAACAAAATTTCATGGAATTACCATATGTCTTTTTATGCTTAGATTTTTGCTGTGTGCTTTCTTTTGTAGATTAGGTCAGAATGCCAATAGTAGGCCTAGAGGTACTCAAGTACCAACCAAGATCCAGACCTGACCATCTTTAGCCTCAACCCCTGCGAAGGTTTCTAAGGTCCACAGGAACTAACCTAAGGTTCATTGAATTCCGCAGTGAAAGCACCCGTGCTTGTAACATGTTTTAGCCTAGGTTCAGTTTGCAGTGCGTTTTTGTAAGAGAGAGACAGAGGAATATTTTTTCTTTGTTTTTGGAGAGTTTTCTCTCTTTTCTTCCTTTATTTCTAGCTTTGGATTGGCTTTACAACACGGTCTGTATCAGATTCCTAGCTTCCACTATCAATCCTCGCAGGATCCCTGGCAATCGATGCTTCGAGATAGCATCGCCCATGGCAACCCCTAGAACCTTGGCTTTCGAGATTTCGGGATAATCTCGCCCATGGAGTTTTGTAGCTAAATTCAGACCTTGGCAATCAACATTTCGTGATAATGCTGCCCATGGCACCTAAACTAGCACAGGGTGCTTACATGCCCATGGTAGGATATCTAGATATCCTAGGAGACAAGCACCAAGGAGAAGGTATGTTATTGGACATCTTCGAGGGAAATTTCCTGCCTCTCCGCATCGGGAACTCTTCCAAATCAACTTGTATTGATCAGTTGCTCCTAATCTAGGTAGCTTTTTCAGAACAGAATTAACGCTTTTGCGTGATTTTGATAATTAAGTGACTGAACCAGATTGTGTGTGGATTGGGGTGCTTACGTAACGAAGTCCCGCAAACCAGAGGTCAGTTAACAAGGCCGAATAATCCCTAAGCCTTAGACTTGATACTTAACCTTCGCATTTTCCCCAGCCTCTTGAGGACTATCTAGATCTTAACGAATACCTGAATTTTTAAGCCTAAACATAGCCCAAGAGGCTTAAGATTAGCATTCATACTAATCCCTTTTTGTCTCTTAGCACTTTTTGTCTTTTGTTTCTTTCGTTTGATTTGATCTAGAACTAAGTAGATTCCTTAATCTTTTATTAATGACTAACTCTTTTTATTTCAAATTGTTGCTCCTTTTTAACATTTATATCACCTCCCCTTTTTCCTTCTCAAGAATGATATGCAATTTTCAAAATTTCCTCCCTTCTCTATTTTTGTTCTTTTTCACTTTTTTTTTATTTTTTTTTGGTTTTTTGGAATATGTAATTTTTTGATGAAACCCTTTCTTGTGAAGTGATTCCCATAGAGTTTTGCACTTTAATACCTCCCATGTCTACGATTTACAATATCCTTATTGTAAATTAGGTAGGTTCGAATTCAGCTTCAAACTTACATTAGAACAGGTATAGGTGGGTGGACGGGTCGGGGTGACTGTTGCAAACTATTTCAAGCTCGGGTACGAGTACCAAAGGTGGAGTCAGTTGTTCTAATGAACGAACCCTAAAGTACAATTTAAGTTCAGCACGAGATGTGTCAAGAAGGGTTTCGGGTTTCTTTTTTTTCAAAAAGATGACGGGTTGCCTCCCGTTAAGCGTTGAGTTTAACGCTATTAGCCAAGCGCAATATGCTCAGGTAGAATGGATTGACTGCATGTATGATATGATCGTGATGGATGAGAATTGGATGGCCATGGATAAGTATCAAAGCATGGTGGAGAGTCACTCTAGAATATCTCTGATATAAGTTAGGCTGATTCATTTCTGGATGATCTTTCTTGAGATTTTGCGGAGGGAACATTTGGAAGGTATAATGATCATGGGATTTTGTAGTAGAATTATGGTGATTCCAAAGCTCAATAAAAATGGGTCTAGTTAGTGTACCCCAGATGTGTGGTTCCTCTCGTGCTTTGTGGCCTATCAAATCGATACCTGATGAGTCATTGTGATTCTTTTCTTTTGGGTTTGAGATTATCTCCTCAAGAAATGACTCATAGATTGGGTCGTCAAATGAATCTTCCCTATAATCTTCATCCCAAAATGTGAATGCTTGGAGAGTGCCTTTTGAATCATAAAACTTGAAATCTATAAAGGATTCATATTCTGGGTGAAGGTCACTTTCAGTATCGTCCAATCCTAATTCCTGGTGGTCCTCAAAATAAAAAGTCTCCGTATCCATGGACTTTGAATCTGGTCTGTCACCATGTTTCCCAACATTTCTGGGTATATCTTCAAGTTCAAATGTGAAAACCTCCATTGTGCTCATATCATTATGCTCAACTAGATTATCACCTAGGATGTGAAAGGTTTCCAATTCAGGTTCTAGGTTTCCTACTAAGGATATGGTAATGAGATCCTGTATAAAACCTAGTTATTCTGTCAAGCATTTTCCTTTTGCTATCTCAAAAATATTCATCTCAGCATGTTGATCTTCGGAGGCACTTGTCCTATGCCTTGATTCGCAATTGATTATGGCTATCACAGTGGCCAAGAATGGTCTTCCCAAAATCACGGTCATATCCTGTATCAGTTGCGGTGTCTCCATGTCAAGAATTAGAAAATCTACTAGGTAGTTGAAATCCTTAACTTTAATTACCACATCCTCTATCAACCCAATTGGTGTGATCAGGGTTCGGTCAGGTGGTTGCAAAGTGACATGAGTGGGTTTTAGCTGTCCAATTGGTAGTTTTTCAAATAGGTTTGTAGGGATGAGGTTGACTGAGGCGCCCAAGTCTAGCACTGCTCGCTTGAAGTTTGTATCACCGGTGTTGCGAGATTAGATTTCTTAGGAGGTAGATTGTTTTGGATTATGGTACTTATATTTTCAGACAGTACTACCTTTCCTGGTGTTTGTTCTTCCATCTCCTTCCTGGGTAAGTCAAGTGAGGTTGAGTTGAGAGTGAGGATATCCAGTAGTGGAATCGTGACTTGTGCATTCTTCAAATGTCCTGTTATATCATTTTCCGATAATCCTTTAGTGTGGAGGTGAGATATGACTTGGGAAAAGGGAATAGATTGCTAGGGATGGGTTTCTATTCTTTCATAGCAGTGATCACAGAACAATCATGGTGGGGAGATGGATGGGAAAAAGTCAGACTTTGCTGTTGTTGTGGGGGTGGTGTTGGGTAGGTCATGGTGTGTTTTGGCTCAGTTGAGGTGGATGGAGAAAACACACAAGTATGAGTCATTGGACCAGGTTGGGTATAACATGTTTGACCTTGGATTTGGTTTACAATGTGTTTTTGGGTCAACATGTTGTTAGGATTTGGCAAATGTTGGGAAGGAAGTGTGCCAAGCTGGCGAGAGCTTGCCAACTGGATCACTTGATTACGAAGTTCAGTGATGTCTTCTTTGTGCTGTTTCTGCATGTCAACCAAGGTTTGAAGAATCAAAGATCTCTGATCTTCTTTAGGTGGTCCAGATTGGAAATTTTGGGTGGGCCTTGGTTGGGTGGGCTGATAAGGATGCGAAGCCTATGGTTGGGGTTGAAATTGAGGTCTTGGATTCGGGTTATTGCCTGACCACAAAAAGTTAGGATGATTACGCCTTCCAGAGTTGTAAGTCTTACAGAAAGGATTATTTTGGATGATGTGAAGATCCTCGTAGGTCTGAGGAGCACCGAGATAATCAGAGTACGGGGGCTTAGAGTTCCCCCAATTGAGGTGGGCTGACTCGGAGTTGCCTTTGAAGCTATAATCAGACGGGGCTGGATACGCATCCATCCCCGGGGAGTGGTAGATGTTGTGCACAGCCTCCCTTCTTGTGGGCAGGTGCGCGTATGTGCTTTGAGCTGCAGAGGTGGATTTTTGTAGATGACGAGTGATGTTGTCCACCTTCTTCTCGATAATGGAGACCTTCTCCAATTGACTGGCTGCCAACTCCAGATCAACGGATGCGGAAAGGCCTCGGGATTTGTGTACCCCCCAATTATTTATCAATGCGCAGGTGGATGTCCGGTCGTACGTAATCAATGACTCATTGTTCAGGGAGTTCTTGCACATGTTCTCGAGAATTTCCTAGATCTTGTCCTCATGTTGACCCATGATGCTACCACCACAGGTTGCATTGACAAAGAGCTTGATATTCTCATGAAGTCCGTGGTAAAAGGATTAGACTTGTTCCCACTTCGAAACTCCGTGATGGAGGCACTTACGTATGAGATCTAGAAAGCGATCCCTTGCTTCGTGTAGAGATTCTCTCGCTCCTTGGGAGAAGTGCGTCATTTGGTGCCACATTGTGTTGGTACAACCAATGGGGTTGAATTTTTGCAGGAAGGCGGTTTGAAGTTCTCCCCATGTGTTGATCCTGTGTGGTTGAGTCTAAAACCAGTGTGCGGCTTTGTCAACCAGGGATAATGAGAAGAGTTTCAAGAGTGATTTGTCCCGATTTTGTACATCTGCCCCAAAAGTGTGAGCCAGATGTTTTAGGTTTTTGATGTGCTGGAAAGGAACCTCAGAGTTCAAGCCATGAAATTTTGGGGTAAAATGAAACATGCTAGGCTTGAGATCCACCCCGGGTCCTCCCACAGGAATGTTGATTCAGGGTTCGATTTCCACTACTATAGGATTATAGTGATCTCGCATTTGAGGACGCGGAGGTGGGTTGATGATGGCATTGATTCGATTTTGGAAATCATGGAATTGTTACTCAAGGTTAGGTTGATCTTCTTGGTGATCTATAGTTGATGAAGGGGAAGTAGGTTCTGAATCAGAGGATATGTCAATGTGATCAGGTTGTTGCACAAACACGGAAGTCGAGGCTCAACCTCAATGAGAGTGAATAACTAATGGAGGCCTTAAGGATGGTCTTAAGGATCTCCTCCGGAACATGCACCGATGGAATAGATGAGGGACAGCAGGTGATGGACCCAATCAAGACACCCAAAAATTTTGGATGACTATAGAGGTTCGGGGCAGATGATACCCCTTAGTCAGAAAGCCATCCACCTGAGAATTACCTAGGTAGCCAGAGAGGGAGAGACCTACGAAGACTCCTACACAATAAAGCGCCCCCATGAGTTACAGGATTTCTCCCACCTGACCTCTCGTCATTGAGGATCCAGGTAGACCAGAATGGGGACTTGACCTCTTAAGTCTACCAGCTTTAAACTAAGAGCAAGGTGCTTATGATTTCACTTGAACTTTAAGATTTTTTTTGTGCAAAGTGACCTAATTTGAAGATTGGTTAACCCAACAAGGTAGGTCAACTTCACCTGTTTGTCCTTTGAAAAATTTAGTCCCCTCTTTTAGTGTTCAAATGAAATTAAGACCCTGTTTTTTAGTGTTTTCTTGAATAGATCAATTCAACCAAGGCTTAGGCACACACTATTTGGGAAGATTAATTCTTGATTAAGCAAGTGTGTCTCTAAAACCCTAAACTGGAAACCCTAATTGGCTCTGATTGATCCAATTCAATTTTGTCCAAATGTGGTACCTAGGGCTCAAGAAAGAAGGTGATTGCCCTAGATACCTTAAGCCCTAAGTAGGTGCACAAATCTGGGTTTAGATGTTGTATAAATAGAATGTATTAAATTAGGCAACTTGATGATTAATCTAAGAATAGAATGCAAGTAACCCAAATTGATTTTTTCCTTTTTTTAGCTTTTCAGAATCAGGGGTTTAGGAGAGATTGGATTTGTGTTTTACCTACCCCTGGAGTGGCTGATGTGCGGTTGATCTTCCTCAATGAATCCCCTGAAATAGATTAAAGTCAAAAGAGATAGAGCAAGTTAGTACCAAATCTGATATTGCAATCAAGAGATCAAAATTGCGTGTTGCTCCTCGACAACGGTGCCAAAATATTAGTCACTCTGAAATGGGTTTTAAAAATCATCGCGTTGTAGTATAGATCTAATCAGCGCGAAAAACAAATCATATTTATTATTCGAATGAAAGTCCGAAATCGAACACATGGAGTAATTGGCAAAAATGCTTCTCAAGATTGCAATTCAACACAAATATATAATCAATAGAATTCTAAGTAAATATGAATGAAAGTGAATGTCAGATAATACAAAAAGAATTGGGTAAAATAGTGATTTAAATCACCAATTACCCCTCACAATTTATATCAAATAACTCAATAGCACTAAGCAATAAAATGCCACGTAATATAAGTGCACAGTGCACTTCAAATGATTCTCAGACGTCTGTTTAGCTGGCCAGATGGCTTAAATCATTCAATGCTACAGTGCCAAGAGGGCACCCTTCCTCTTTACTTCTTTTCTGTGCCCCTTCTCTTCTGCAGCTACTCTTTCTTTCCTTCTTCTTCTTCTTCTGGCTATGCCTTCTCTCTTCTTTCTCTACTACTTAAGATTCCTCTCCTTCTTCCTTCTTGACGTGCAAGGGGGAGGTTCTTCAAAAGGCTAAGTGTCTACTGTTGGTCCTGAGAGCAAAACCCCCTGCCCCCATGCGCTTTTCTCTCCTTCTCTCTCTGGGATCCGCTTTCTCAGGGCCTCAGGTTATTTAGAAAACCTAATTACCCCCTGGGAAAACTCATGTTATTCTGCATTCAAGATATGATGGTAAAATTGTAGTTTTAATCCTATTTTCTTATCTCTCTCAGAATGATTATGCAATGAACTATGACTCTCTGGCAATTATATAAGAGCATTTATTCCTTAATAATGACTAAATTGAGCTAGTTATGGCTCATGATGGTGTTCCCATCAGTTTTGGAACATGTCGCCTACAGGCGACTATTCGGACTTGGTTAAGGGTGTTGGTGCTAGAGTACCACGATCGTTTATTTTGATAATAACAAAACACGTGTCATTTAACATTTGCACTTGAAGTCTTAGATTTCAAGTTAATTGCAAATGGAAATGTGGTTAGACAGAGTTCGAGCTCGCATCCAGGACGGATTGGAGGAGCTTGATGGAGAACAAAGGAGATTCGCGAGAAGCGATAGCTTGAAGAAGGAAGGAGATGAAGAATATGATAGATTTTCTTTCCTTTGTACTATATATTTTTGTTTCTTTTGCTACTCTTTATTTTTGTTTCTTAGATACATGTTAAAGAGTCTCAAAGAATCCTAACAGTAGTCCTAGGAACACTTGCACAACCCTAGGATACTTAGGTTTTCTGTAGGGAACTTAGAAAACCAAAATAGAGTTCAGACAGCCTTATCAGACGTCTAATATGAAAATCAGACGTTTGATAATGACTTTTAAGACGTCTAACTGTTGAGTCAGACGTTCGAGAATATTTAGGCTGGACTTAGTTAGTTCTATCTGATGAAATCAGACGTGTAGACCTTGGCCAAGACTTCTTATGAGACATCTGATGCCTTTGCCAGACGTCTAATTAGTGGAACGTTGGCTGCCCACACAGGCGTTGAGGAATATGACTGTTAGCTCATATCAGACGTTATTAGACGTCCGTAAGTGATCCCAGACGTCTGATACATGACCGTCTTGCCTCGACTGACCCAAAATCTCTTCTCAGAGATTTTCTAACCGTTGTACTCCCTTGGGAATCCATTTCCGCAGACAAATAGGTTTCTAGATGTCCAGACCTTGTGCTAGATGTCTTTTGTGTCGTTTGATGGACTTTCATTAGAACCCTATTTCGATCTGATTCAAGTCAGGAAGGAAACCCGCCTAAAATCAGACGTCTGACTTAGTTCCCAGATGTCTTAAACGGATTTTCCAGACGTCTGATACCCGGACCAGACGTCTGATGACCCTGTCAGAATCATGATTATTTCTGATTACGGCCTGATTCTCTTGGGCCTTGCACCCAACGGCTATGAAAGCCTTCCAAGGCCTTCCAAAGCCTTCCTAGGGCCTCTATAAATAGAGGAGAACCCTTCCCACTCAAATACACACCAAGACATACCAAGCAACACACTTTCACATCATTTTGTGTCATTTGATCTTAAGAAGAAAGCTCTAGCTCTCTAAGCCTAGTTCTACATCTAGAGAGCTTCAATCTAATTGCGCACCCACTCTCCCGCTGTAGTTCACAAGGGTGCCGTTGTGCCATTGCGTAATTCACGCATCCGTGTCGTCGACGCACTTCCAACCAAAGGAAAGTTTCCTAACTCCTATAGAAGCTTAGTTTAAGAATTACTTTGTTGACTCTATAGGACTATTCTTGTATCTTTTACTTTATTATTTGGTTGGGTATTCGCATTGTGAATTCCCGTCTCTATCGAGGGACAAAAGCCTTCTCGTGAAGAGAAGGAGTTGAGGAACGCTACCCTCGCACTGTAGCGTGGTTGTAATTGAGGTTGTACTACTCTCGTTTAAGTAGTACGTTAGTGGATTTGATCAACTTGGTTGATCAGAAAAACCTAGCTCGAGAGGGTTAGGTGGTGGTTTTCACCCGAGTTGGGTTTCCACCTAAAAATACTTGTGCCTAATTATGTGATTGCTATTGTCTATTTTAATTCCGCAATTTCTTTTTATTACATCAAGCATATCTCACCCCCTCCAACCAAGAAACTACAAAAGGAAGTGAGCTGGCCCTCGTGTACGTAGTACCGAGGAGATCAACTATCCCTTTTGAGTGGAAGGGAGCTTGCTGCCCCTTGGGTTGAAATCCGAGGTGGGTTTGGCCACACTACATCGACTCCTGTTTGGCCCTCGCGTACGTGGTACTGAGGTGAGCTACTTAGTGTAGGGAGGGAGCTAGCCATTCCATGGGGCCCAAGGTTAGGACTAGCTACCCTACTTAAGAGAAGTGAAAAATTCGACTAAGTGTTGGGATGGACGTAAGACGAATATCGATTAAGTGTTGGAGTGTGCCAGTACGTAGTGTACACTGTGAGTGAGTTGAGTGTGCGTGTATATTATATCTATACATATGTACAGATGAATATGTGTACAATGTATATATAGTATAGATATATAATATATAATATAAATGTAAACAGGATATAAGTATACGTAGAGTATATGTTTGAGCTATATATATGTGTATAAATAAAGAATAGCTTTAGTGACATATGTATCCGTCACTATAGATAGAATAAACGTTAGTAAAGACCCTATTTTTACTTTAGTTTATGCATATAATTTTTCTAAGGTTGTAGCGACGTTTATATATGTCGTTGTACATATATTATATGTTACTGTAAATGTTAGTATGTTAAGTTAGTATAGTATATATATTATTTATTATGGTATGTAAGGATAAGTATTATTAATATAAGTTGTAAATAAATAATATAGAGTATTTAATTATAGTTTCCAATGTTTGTTTGTACATAGTTATTTTCAAAGCATTGTTTTGATTTGTAATTCATTCTTTTGTATATAATTATTTTATTCTTTGATTATTTGATTCATTCATTCATTATTGTACATAAAATCAATCTTTTTGGAATTAAAGAATAATATTGGATTAGAGAGTGATGTATATCAATAACTGTCTCCCAGTGAATGACCTAGAATAAACCAGTAAAAATTAAGTATATAAATAAAATTAACGCAACAACAGTTTGTATTTGTGACATATACTAAAACAACGACCCATTTTTATACGAACTGGTAGTCGAATGATTATTATTTTTGGCATTATTGCCGGGGATAAAAACCTGACAACAACACTTTATTGTGATTGTTTGATTACATGTCGCAGAAAGTCGATTAGGAGACGAAGGGTCCGACTCAAAGGGGGATCGAACTCCCTAGAATCGGTAGCCCGATGGAGCAATCGCACAAAGGGAATACAAGAGTTGGTTACCAAGTTCCACCTTAAGATGTATACGTCTGTGGGGAGGATGAGACTCCCAACTATGCACTACAATTTATCAAAGTTTATAAGGTCTACAATCACTCTATTTCACTCGGATTGCTTGGGGGAAGGCTAGCGCAACTTCTCACCTATATATATATATATATATATATATATATATATATCGCGTGGGAGTGGAGCTCCCGTTCATTTCTTCTGAGCGGATCGGGCTCGAGCTCCTATCAGGATCTTCTCAGCAGATTGTGCTTCCAACGAGATTTCCTGGGCAGATACACTACCAGGTCAATAATGGTGGCTGCCAGTGTCAGCATTTATTGGCGGTGCAGGCCTATTGTACCCTTTGCTGAACTTCCAACGGCTAGGTCTCTCCGAGTTCGACTGTGCCTGCATCCTTATGTGCCGGCCGGGTGGACCGCCACGTCCGATTGCACAGGGGGTTCTTTTGGATGTAGGCGGGCCGGATCTCCGAACTTATCCTTTTACCTGAGGTTTCCTAGGCCGGTTCCACAGTTTTGGGTCTATCGCAGGATTTTGGGTTCAAGGGCATTTTTTGCCCCCCATCAGCCCGCAGCCCCATACCCTCAATTTTTTTCCCCATTTTGAACAATGCTCCCTCCTAATCGACGGTTAGAGGAAGCTCCTCATCTCTGCCTCCATCCACTATCCTCGCAGTGTCCCCTCTATGTGGCTAGAGCTCGTGGCCGCTACCAAGGAAGGAGGTGTTGAGGTGATCGACAGCTATGTGTTTTGGAATGGACATGAACCCTCTCCTGGGAAGTATAACAGGAGGGAAGGGGGTCACGAAGGCCATAAGCAACATCAATGACGTGCTCACGCTGAGGCTTCTCGGGGTCGTAACACAGAGGATTGGTTGCGACACCACCTTCACCGACCATGACAACCCCAACAATGCCTGCACGTATCACCCTTCGATATGTCATAGTGCACTGATCCATTAATCATGTAGTCTTCTTTGTCTGGAAGTGGATTCGTGGGATAATCATATGCAAAGATGGGATTTTGGGGTTATTTCGGTGGTGGGGGTTCGTTGATGTACTTCGACTGCAGGGGAATGGGGAATTTATAATTATGCAATGCAATTGATTGAAAGCACGTCGGAGGCATTTATTTTTTCACTGTTAGGGAGTGGAAACCGTAGGAGAATCCTAACAAAGATGGTATCTTCGGGGGTGTTTAGCAGTGGAAGTATGTGTTTTTGTTGTGAATAATGATTGGAGTATTTGATGACTTCGTTTTGGTAGACTCTGCCTACCTACAAAGTGAACCTTTGTCGATGTGATTTACAATTTGCTAAAACTGCTAACTACCTATGCATCCATGTTGACTTCATCTGTTAAAATTGCAGCTGCTACTTTGGTAAACTCTTCCCTTTATGTTGTTAGCTTCCTATGTTTGATAGTCTGCGTCATCTTTCGTTCTTTATTTAACTAAAAGGACTCAGTTGATGATGGAATATTTTGGAATCTCTTGCAATTATGTGCTATCTTTATACCCGTAGCGTCATCGCATTGCCATATTATAAAATTTAGTTTATAGCAATACGCCAAATATTTCGATATTCCGTAAAATATTTGCAACAAGACAGATTTTCATGATAAAAAATCCGAATTATGGAAACATCTTTGGTTAAGATTCAAAAGAAGAAAGACCCGATTCATACGTAAATTCGATTGTTTTAGGAAATTCCTCGTGGAAAGAATATACACCGATCTCTTTCTCTATATCATCATTCACAAAGAGAAAACTATAGTTTAGTGGAGTTTTCAGGTTTTTGCTTGTTTAAGCCTCACAAGAGGAAATGTTTATAAACATTTGACTTGACCCTTGATAACAGCCTTATTGGCTTTTTTTTTTTTTCCTGAAGGCCTTGATTGATGACTTTGAATATGACATTTGTTGCTATGTTTGCATCCAAGTGCTATTCCATTGTGCAACTTCCCATTATATGTGTTTTATAACGGTTCTTTTTTACTGCTTTGAATTTTCCTTTTCTCCATTTGTTGTGAAATATTAGCTGCAGTCTTTAGCAAAATGCTTAGACTTGGCCATTTTTGCTCTCGTATTATTAGCTTCTATATGTTTGTCAGTATAGAATGATCTAACTCCTGGATATGCTTGTTTCTTGAATTTTACTTCTTTCCCCTCTTATTAGATTTATGTAGACCGTAACAGTATTCATGTTTACCATGATAAAAATCACCATTAAAATGGCATGATATTTTTTTTACTCGAGTTTCTATTGTAGTGTTGCATTGTGATATCTAAAATCATGAACTTGGTGCTACTATTCAGATTTAAGTTATCAAGTGAGAACTAGCATGTATATATTCATGTAACAAGAAAATTTTGTTTAATTATTAGTGTTAAAACTCTTTTAGAAATTAGATTAAGAATGGATCTAAATCCTAAGCTAAAAAAAAATGATCTAAGTGTTGGATCAAGTCTTGGGTTTGATGATGAAATGAGAATTAGAATGTGAGGCCGTGACCGGCCATGTGAGTACTAGTGTGTTGATACTAGTTTGAGGATGAGCTGGCCCTCGAGTACATGCATACCGAGGAGAGCTAACTACCCCATTGTGTAGGGAGAGAGCTGACCCCCCCTCAGGTTGGGACCAAGGGTAGGCATGACCTTTCTACATCGACTCCTGTTAGGCTCACGGGGCTAACCGGGATAATCAGGCGAGGGTACGTAAACTGGTGAGGGGTGCGGCCCCTGTTCTGTTCTGTGTTGCACAACTTAGAGAGTACTTGTTAGTGGAAACGACTGACCACGTGCCAATGTGGGGTAACCCTCCATGCATTTATCACATAAGCCGTAGTCACTGTTACGTTGCAACTATGACCACAGGGTGATAGATCGAGTATGGGACTAACGCAGGGGCATTCCTTTGGCCAGGAGAGCACCATGTGCACGCTTCACATCGCGAGAATACAACAAGATCATTCCGTTAGGGAATATGTGAATCAAGAGAAAGTGGGATCATATGCTAGAAGACCTGAAAATCAAGTAACTAGTAGCTAATTGACAGAAATAAAATATATAAAATGCTTGCAACTTTACTTCTTTTTCTTCTCAGTTTAAACTTTTTTTTGTTTAATGTACACTTGCCACTCTACTTAGTTTTTACTGACATCCACCACTTGTACTCAGGTTAGGGGAGTGAACAGCTAGTTTCACAGGTTGCAGACTGAGCTAGGCCCAGTCACGCCAGTCGTAGTTAGTCTAGACTACTGCTACTTTTGCTGTTGCAAGCCTCTATCTTTAAAACTATTAGTTTCTACTTCTACATTTACTTTTATCATCTTGTGATGTGATGGCTTTGGTGTGTTTTTGGTTATTTTAGTTGGTACAATTGCTAGTGCATTGGTTTATTCTACTTCCTGTCTATTGTTTATTATGTTCTTGTTATGATGCATGTGTGGAAAATGTTATCATTTTGGTTCATTCTTGTCGGACAACCAAGTCTTGGGAGGTATGACGCAGTTTGGCCCGGTTCTCGTGTGAAGTCAGGTCGGGTTGTAATAGTCGTCTTCCACTCTCAGGTCACCATGCCAATCATGAGGGTCCTGTGCCACTTATGCATTTAGGTCATCCAAAGGCGAGCCCAACTTTTGTACGAGAGACTGATGATAGCCCAAATCTTACTCCCAATGCCCCGAGAGGAGGAAGCCGTCTTCACCGGTAGGGGTAGGAGGAGTTACTATAGATGTATATCTGCGAATTGATTGGAGCCGTGGTGGACATGGTAGATCTTTTGGAATGATGCAACATAGCTTGACAACGAATGACCGTGACTCACCCTTTTCTTTTTGTTGGTTCCTAGATATCGAGTAGGCTAACTTCCTTTCCATTGCCCGCTTACTAGTTTAAACCACAAATTTTTTTATATATATTTATTGTGGTCCCAAGCTTTGGTTATGATATGATTGGTGGTTTGGAATTAAATGCGAAAACTATTGACTTATATATATATATATAGTTATGTGACATGATGTGATGTCATGTGCAATGTCATGTTTTTCTAATAATATGTCAATGATTTATTTCTGATTTTCTTTTCTCAACTCTCACTTCCACATATTTTTCATTTGTAGATGTTTCATCTAATTATGTTTTTGCTTACAGAATGGGTACGACACAAGTACAGGTGAATACAGGTTTATTGGGTGCTACAAATTATGAATGGTGACACAAACTCCAAAATCCAAAATCATTCTAATTCAATCATGATCTATTATCATCTAACTAGTGAGAAAGTGATGATCTTATTCATTAATTAGGGCTTTAGCATATGGAACTTACCATGACCAATTATAGGATGATGAATGAGCCTCTCAAGATTTAGAAAGGTAACTAATACTTATTCAACATATTGCGATCAAATTCATTTATAATATTTTGGGAAAGGCTTTAACGGATTATCTACGGGTGTTGACAAATAATCTACTATTTATCAAACCTCCTAGTAGGTTTAACCAAGTCTCGACCTAAGGTACAAATGAAGGTCCGATCTAATGAATTAGGCGACCATTGTAGATTGTGCGTATATGTAGGAGCATGAACAAGAGTAGTTATCACGTTCCACCTCTCTCTATCTCTCCCTTTCTCTCTCTTTCTATACAAAAAGAAAGGTGAATAATTTAAATCTATTCAAATCAAACGTGACCACTCCCTTACCTCTTCCATAAGGGCACCAAGTTCAATTGGTGGCTTGCTCTCAAATTATTAATTTTGTAGGTAGGGACATGCCTGAAACCAACCGTTATGCTATTCTGTTATTTAAAATTGAAGTGTATGTACTTTGTATTAATCCAACCAAATCAAATCGGACAGATATTCCATTTCATTGGTAAAAAATTATATATATTTCCTAGAAAATGTATTCTTAAAAATTTAATTACACCATAAATAAAAAACTTAAGAAAAATATATATGAGTTTGGAATGCCGTACCAACCTATTGGGGAAAATATGTGCAGGAGTAATGGTGGAAAGGAGGGAATAAGAGTGATGATAATGGAGATCGAAGGCAATGAAGGCCAAGATGTTAGGGATAATGGTTAAGCAGATGTATCAAGAGGTAAGAGGAGTCAAGCATGAGAGATTAAGGGGAAGACTTACGTTAAAAAAATATAAACTTTCAATTGGAAAAAAAAAAAAACTAAAATAAAGGTGATCCAATTGTTGATCAATTTGATCGGCTCGTCTAGTGAAATCAATTTTTTTCTGTTTCATACCTATTTCAATCTCCATTCTGGAAACTGACTGATTCACTCAATTTCTTTCAACTGTTGGTCAATTTGACAAGTTCACCTGGTGGAACCAATTTTTTCTCAATTCATAGCAATTTCAATCTCCATTCAAGAAATTGACTGATTCACTCACTTTCTTGCCTATTTTCAATCCGAATGGCCCAACCAATCGATTCGGTCCGATTTTCAAAACGCTTACATCCATACCGCAAGAAACATGTCATGACTTGTGCATCTGAAGGGTACTTGAATAAATAGGTGGCCACGGATACGAATTTTGAAGTAACTAACTATAGAACTAAACTATTGAGCTCTTGCAACCAAGGGATTGATAGAATGTCAAGGCCTCCTTGTTGGCACCTATACTTCGATGAAAGCAAATCGCATTGCCACAATATTTACCCTTCCAAAAAAAGTGATTCTTCCACGGGTGAGGTGGTAATCGAGGCATAAATCTGTCATGTCTAAATCTTAAAACAGAGTCAGGAAAAAAAACCAGAAATGTACAGCCCCCATTATTCTGTATAATTCACCGCAGGATTCCGCTAGCAGTGAACAAGAACATCCTTATCTCATCGGGGAGTTTTGAGATATTGGTTGGAAGAAACTACCGTATTCACATTCCACACAATTACAGAAAGGCACAGCCACATAGCATGCAGAAATTCATTCCACAGCAATGGGGGGAGCATACATAGAACACCACTCAAGGTAACTGTGTTTTCTGGAGTGGCCTACACAATTTGAAGCAGCTAATTACATGATACAACCAACCAATCAAAATAAGCAACCAGAATGCTTTGCATATTAATGGGAGGGGCAAAGAATAAACCCACCTTTAGAGTCGAATGGCCGGTGTCAGGATGGTGTTGGAAACAAATATCTGCGGTGCTCACACACTGTTGCCCATGTTTATCGACCCATCCTTCATCAGCCTAATGCTGAGGCTGTTAAACCTCCCCCGCGAGTAGTGCCGTGAGGCCTTCCGCCAGTCTGTTCCTGTCTTCATCATCGCCACAAATTCATCATAGCTTATCCGTCCATCCTGCATTCCCAGGTGATATTTCAAGAAAGTGAATGGATCGGTTGATGCACAAAAGACAGGGTGTTTACAATCAGTCTGGGTTCAAAATTGACCTTGTCAGTGTCAACTTCCTGCAGGATATCATTCGCGACATCAGCACCATCACTGATCCCATCTTCAAGTAGTGCCTCCCTTAGCTCTTCGGCCTCGATGTAACCATTTCCATTTTTGTCGAAGTAGGAGAATGCCCTCCTAAGGTGCTCATCATTTGCCATCCTCTGTAAGTGGAGGTACACGGCAACAAACTCCCCATAGTCTAACTTGCCTTTGCTGTTGCTATCTACCTGTTTGAGAATGGCAACCAAAAATACCTTATCACATCTCAAATCTTGATTTCTTAGGTACAAAGAACAGGCTCGAAAATGACAAACTAAACCTGCCAGCAATTGCCAATAAGATGTCTAGACGAAAGCACCGAAACCTCCTCAAAATCAGGCTTTTGCCGCGCATCACTTCTACTTTTAATCGTAATAAGGAGTTGGACCATGTCTAGCGATTCCAAATAAGGCATTTACGATAGGAAAATGGATATTTTTTGAGGAATATGATTTTACATGAACTATCTTAAGAAAATTCATCTGAGTGGTATTAAACCATTGATTAGGAAGAAGCCAATAATTTGGCTTTTAACGAAGCTCTTACTCAGAAACGTGACAAAAGTAGATTTATCTGACCAGAAAAGGTGAATTCATGTAAACCAGATGCAACAAACAGAAAACCAGTTAAGGTTGTTGTTAAAGATTCAATAAGCATTTGTACTACAGACTCCAACTTATTGGGCTTCTGTGTTTTAATGTTGTAAAGTGTCTTTCGGAAAAATGACAAAATAAGGTAGGATTTCCATGAATCATAGATATTGCTTTCACTGTAGAAGATGAGACATACAATAGACAGGGTAAGATTATGCTTACGGCCTCAATAAGCATCTGTACTTCAGACTCAGCTAGCTGTGAGCCACTATTTGCAAGTCCAACCTTCAATTCCTCACATGAAACTATTCCATCATTATCTGTGTCCATTGTCTTGAACATCTCTTTGATGTCTTCCACCTCTTCGGCAGACAGGTGATCTGCAATCACCTGCAAGAAAGATCATGTTGTTAATTTCGACACCAACTAGCAGGTACATATAAGAGTTTATCTACAAATAGCGCAAAAACAGAGAAGTTCCATATTGCAATCAAGATGAACAAGAAAACACAAGAATGATGCAAGAAGATGAGCCCAGTAAACCAACCCTGAGTGCTCTTCGTTTGAATCTGTTCATCAATGAGAACTGTTTAAGTCTTGACTTCACAACATCTCCCAGAGGAACATTTGGAGCTTTTTTGGCATTCTGAAGCCATGGATGCTCTGTGGGCATGAGGAACAATGAAAAATGGCATCAATCCCACTCAAATGATGCAGGGTTTGGCAGTTTGCCTTCTGCCTAATTACTCTTTTCAAATGAAATGGCATTAAAACATAATAAAACAAGTACACAGTGAAGTCGCATTGAAACCATAAAATTCCGCACAAATAGATATAAAGTGCAATCATGTAGCCTGACTTGTTGACATACAAAGAAGTATATGGTTCTGTACCCCGTGTCATGCATGGGAAGTTACCATCAAAGATAATCACCATAAGGAGAAGGTCAGTCTAACATTACCATAAAAAGTAATCATGACAGAGAGAGAGAGCCAGATTTGATGTGATTTCCAAAGAAAATAACTACTGGTAGCTAGCAAGGTCTCAATTTACATGCAAATACAGCTACTTGCAAACATAGAACAGCTCATACAAGATTCTCATAACAAAAAGAAAGTATACCTAGCACTTGCTTAGCTGTTAATCGAAGTTTTGGCTCAGGCTCCAGCATCTGTTTAACCAGATTCTTGGCATTCTCTGATACACTAGGCCACGGTTCACGTTTAAAATCTATATTTCCTCTAAGTATAGCTTGTGCAACCCCCTGCTCAGATTCTGCAAGCAAGCCAGGAAAGCAAAATGGCAATACATCAAAAAGACACCCACATGTCAAATAAGGGAAATATCTTTGTATGTACTAGGTACAAGGATCCTCAATCATTGAACGGGTAGCTCAGGGTGGTACATAACTGGACTGTGGACGATGCTACAATGAGAACTATATCAAGGGAAAAGTAATCCCTCAAGAGAATAAACATTACCTGCCCAAAATGGAGGAACTCCGCATAACAAAATATATAATATTACTCCAGCACTCCATATGTCAATTTCAGGCCCATAACTCCGCTTCAATACTTCAGGAGCCATATAATATGGACTTCCAACAATCTCAGAAAACCTCTCCCCTGAAATTAATGCAATTAGTATTGGCATGTCACTGCTTACTGAAATCTCCAGATAAATAACATTATACAACAACTTGTTTTACAAAATTACAGTTTTTATTAAATAAATATTAAGTTATTAACTCATTTTGCAACTTGTCAATTAGGGAGTGCAACTACAATTTTTCTGCATATAATACATATTCCATAACCACGTTGTTACAAATTCAATAAAGATATTAAATTTTTATTTCTTTTTTTGAGAATAAGTCAGGAATATTCAATATTCTGATTGCATGCTAGGGAATTAACTTGTAAAGTTATAATACAAATTTATTAAGAAGATATAAGAAGGAAATCTAAGTGATAAAGCAAGAAATGCGATGGTGCCATCGGAAAAGTAAAATTGGCTCAAACTTCTGCTGTAACAACGGACATAATTAGATTTACAATTGTAACCAGGGAACAAAAGCATAATCAGCACAATAAGCCTTTGCAATTGGTGCATGTACACTGATAAAGATCAGTGCATGAGAATGTGAGGAACTAAGTAAAAAGATTTGGGACGTTAATGAAACTTCTTTGACGATATGCATATGACTGCAGCAAAAGGAGAACCCATTTAACAGGTCAAAAAGAAACGCAGATTAAAGTTATAGTTTCAGACATATATGCAGACAAAAACATGATTATTAACAAAAAATGAGGATTTCCATCAGAATATTGCAATTCTGCAATCGTAGCATAAAAAATCTCTAGAGTTTCCCAGTGAAAATTTGCCTTTCAATTTAACAAAAACAATCTAATTAGCCACCTCTTTCTTTTAGAAGTGAGTGGTTAGGATATCATTGCATCGGAGCGTCTTATTGGCAGAATAAATGCTATATACAAAATAAGGGAGCATCTGTTATTTTTCATTCCAATTTAAAATAAGAAATCTCTGGATGACAACAAAAGATTTACCCAGGTAAGTCCGCACAGTTGAACAAGGCATTTGTAGTAGTTAGCTAGGTTCTCAGTTTTTTCTACGTCAAAAATATCTATAAATAGGATAAAATTACTTGCATCATGTTCCAAAAAGAACGAAGGGGCTTTTTTTTATGGTTTCATTACAAATTGCACATACCCCAACCTGATTTACAGAAAAGGATAAAGAGAATTCTAGGAAGAATCAAATAAGTTATTCCAAGTGCCAAGAGAAAATGAGCAATCATCTTATTCCATAACCCTAGGAGCTCTTTATATAGAAAAACTCCATTGGAAAAATTACACAAGAGACTCTTACATAATATGAGAAATATAAGAAACACCAAATACTCTTAACACCCCCCTCAAGTTAAAGCATAAAAATCAGACATGCTCAGATTGGAATATAGATATTCCAACTGCTTCTTTGCCAAAGCCTTTGTGAAGATGTCATTTATCTGGTCCTCACTGAAAATACATATGGTGTGGAAATCTTCCCATTCATCACAACCTTTCTAACAAAGTGGAAGTCGACTTCTATATCTTTGGTCCTCTCATGAAAAGTTGAGTTGTTGGTAGGGAAGGTGCAGATTTATTATCACAGTACATTGGAGTAGGCCCTGAGACATCAATACCAAAATCATGTAAGATAGATTTGATCCAGGAAGAGTTCACAAGTTGTATGAGACTCGAACTTTGCACTAAATTTTGAGACAACAATTTGCTTCTTGCTCTTCTATGTGACCAAGTCACCACCAAAGTAAGTGTCGTACCCTTTGTTCTCATGAGCATCAACATAATTTGCATCAAAATACCTACTCTGGAAGAATAGACCCTTTCCAGTAGAGCTCTTCAGATACAGTAGGACTTGACATACTCTTGCCTAATGTGCCTCTTTAGGCTCTTGCACGAACTGACTTAATCTTCCAACTACATATAATATATCTAGTCTCATCCTAATCAAATAGAGTAACTTATCAACCATGGCTCTATATCTAGTGACATCCTCCAAGGAAGGACTATCAGAATCTGCTAAATGAGTGGAGGGATCTAAAGGCATGATGGTAGGTTTGCAGCCTAACATCCCTGCCTCATGAAGCATGCTCAACATAGACTTTCATTAGGAAAGAACCATCCCTCCATTTGAAGATGTATCTCAATGCCTAAAAAGTAGATGTGAAAAGGCCTAGGCCTTCCTTATCACTTCCTGTCAATAGGATATCATCCACATAGACTATTAGCATCACGAATCTTGCCTCTATTTGCTTCACAAACACAAAGTGATCAATTGTAGACCTTCAGAATCCCAAACTCTGAATGGTAGTGCTGAATCTATCAAACCATGCTCTTAGACTTTGTTTCAGCCGATATATCTCCTTATGCAACTTACATTCTTTATGACACTCCCCCTAGCTAACAAACTCAGGAGGTTGCTGCATATACACCTCTTCATCATGGTTATCATATAAAAAGACATTCTTTATATCCAGTTGATAAACATGACACACATGATTGATTGCAATAGAGAGAAGAATCTGAACAGAATTTTGCCTGGTTGCCACGGAAATCGTTTCAAAGTAATCATCAAAGATTTGAGTATATCCTTTGCCTTGTATCATTCAATGGAACCATCTAGGAGATATTTAAGAGTAAACAACTACCTACACCCTACTATAGTGGCACCAAGGGGTAGGTCAACCAATTCCCATGTTTCCTGAGATCGAAGTGCTACCATCTCTTCCTCCATAGGCTATGTCCATAAAGGATCTCAAAGAGCCTCTATGTAGGTCCATGGAACCTGATGACTATCAACTGCAAGAGATAGTAACTATCTTGCTACCGGTAAACAGTCAATAGATATATATTGTGTTCACAAGATATCAAGCACATGATCATTGAACCTTCCACTAAGCAATGGGAAGGTCCAAGTCAAATCAATCAGTACAAGGGATTACTTGATCTCCATTCGAATCCGCAGGCTCAGTACAAGGTTGAGCAAGAATGGTGGACAGTGGCTCAGAGGTAGGTAGAGTAGGAGCCCTCGATGGAATGTCCACAAGTAAAAGGTTGAGAGTTCTGGTGTAGGATTTGGTCGTACTATATTTAATGGATGGGACGGCTCGAAGGGCCCTGGAGGTGACGCAAATGGCATAGAAAGAGGGATATCCTATATCACTGAAGAAGAGGCTTTCCCTTCCTGTGAATAGAAGGAAATGTCCCCAAAAAATGTAACATCTGCACTGACATATGACTTATGGGCCACCAGATCATAACAGGTATATCCTTTACAGGTCCTTGAGTATCCCACAAAAATGCACTTCATAGATCGAGGATCCAATTTGTCCACCTTAAACAAGTAGACAAAGCAAACACAACCAACAAACATAGGAGGAAGAGCAAAAACATCTCAAGTTGGAAACAAAACTGAATATGGTATCTGACCCCCTAAGACAAAGGAAGACATCCTATTAATGAGAATGGCAAAGGTAAAGTCTGCATCTACCCCAAACTAAGAAGGCACATACAACTGAAACATCATAGTCCATGCCACGTCATGTAAATGCCGCAATTTACATTCAACCACTCCATTCTATTGGGAGGTGTGAATACAGGTATGATGAACAACCCCCAAAAGAGAAAACTAAGATAAGGTGACATTCACCAACTCAAGCCCATTATCACTCCTTTCATTAAAAAATATCAAATGACTACAAGTGTTTTCGACTTTTCTTTCATCATATAAACCAAAGACACACAAGTACAATCATTCACCAAAACTAGAAAATATCCAAAACCTTGAACATTACGAACCTAACACAGTCCCCATAAATCAGCATGAATAAGAGCAAAGGAAACTCAATCTTCTTATTCTGACTTGGCAAACTAGACTTGTGATGCTTACCCAGTTGGCAGGCCCCACAATGAAATGACTCAGAAACTGCAATTCCAAAAATTGAACTAAAATATTGGGATGACAAAAGCGCAAATACCATTATAAGGCAATAGTGGCTAAGGTGGTAACAGCAAAAAAATGTGTGGGTGGTAGGCTGAGGTAGTACAGACCAACCTGCTCAAGTCTTCCACCAATCCACTTTCTTCTGGAGATCCTACAAGAAGAAAAACCGACCATCAAAAACACCCTGACAAGTTAATGTCTTGGTAATCTAACTAATAGACATTAAGTTTAAAGCAAAAATTGGGTGCATACATCACTTTAGTCAGGGACAAAGAACTAAATAAAAAAATATCTCCAAGGCAAATCATAGGGGACAAGGCACCATCGCTCGTGATGTAGGAAGAAGCACTTAAGTATGCAATCCATGCTGGGACACAAGTATTGGCAAATATAGCAGCAGTGTCTGTAGAAAGAACTATAGAGGCCCCAGCAATAGACATGGACTGGGAATTCTTGAGCCTGTCATAGTCCTTTCTGGAAATAAGAATCTGGGAAATAGCAAGCTCCTCTAGATACTGACTCTCCTTTCTTGTAGTAGATACTTGATGTGCCCAAGGCCCCTAACGAAGACCATGCTTGATCCAACAGTGGTAAATAGTATGGTTCGTCTTATGCCAGTGCTTACAAAAGAGACCGGTACAGCCACCACGGCCTTGGCCACTACCATCTCCTCTAACAACACACCCTCCCCCCTTCTTGCATGGGCTCCCTAACCATGGCCAAAGGATGCCATATCAGAGGAGTCAGAAGGAGGGAGATGGTCAGATATCTCCATACGGGAAAGATGAGCATAGATCTGGACTGGTGTGGGAATCTCCTCCAACATCATAAGTTGGTCCTTCATGGCCATGTACTCTGGGCCCAAGTGTTCTAGTAGTTGAACAAATTTGATTGCTTCCACTGCTTAGCCATAACGGATACATCTAGTAAGAGTGGCTAATGGATGTCCTGCTCATCCCAAAGATTCTTCATAGTACCATAGTATTCAACCAGAGTTATGATTCCCTTTTGAGACATGTGGAACGATAGAGATGAGCAATATTACTCCGTTGCAAGTGAATCTCATGGAGACCTCCCATATCTTCTTAGCAAATGGATAGGACACACCTATTTGGCTATGGATTCTTTCATACTGTTCAACATACACGTAGCCACCCAATTATTATTGGCCTCCCAATCATCTATTTTGACAACGGTTCATCCTTCGCCAGAATATATTTCTTCCAAAGAGAGCCTACAAATTTTTTTTTTGAAAGGGAAAAAGGATGGTGATCCTTTAGATCCCACCCAGCCTACAAATTGAGAAAAGAAGTCTGACCACAAAAGAAAGTTAATCCCATCCAACTTGATAGAGGTGCCCTACATATGAGATGATGCACTCATGGTAGATAACTTTCCCATTGAGTCACCAAGGGCCTCTTTTGGTCACCCATGATGTCTCGAGTCATAGGAAAAAAGAGGAAGACCTTCTTGCACAAAAATCAGATCATATCCCAATCACATAGGGAGATACGATCTGAAAAATAGCAATTTCAGATCACAAAGGTATCAGAAAGAGTCCTCATGACCTGAAAAATCAGAGATTTCAGACCATAGAACCATGGGACAGTAGCCAATGGGAGCATGGACAATCACTAGGGCATGGAAGAAGCCCAAGCAGTGCCTCTCCCCACAGCAAATTGCCTCACGGTGGGCTAGGAGGCGGGAAAGCAGATTGGCAACGCTGACAGTCGCCGATCTATGCTGCTAACAGCGCTGGTGAGGCTTGCAGGCGGCAGCAAGAGAGAGGAAGGGGACTGATGGTGATAGTGGAAGAGGATCGAGGGTTTGGGTGGCAGTGCTGGAGGCAAGAGTTGGGAGGATATCGAAGCCCTAATCTAGGATTGCTGCTCTGATACCATGTTAGGAGAAAATAAGCAATTGTCTTATTCCATAACCCTAGGAGCTCTTTATATAGAGAAACTTCATTGAACAAAATTACACGAGAGACCCTTATATAATATGAGAAATATAAGAAACACCAAATAAAGACAAGTAAGACTCTTAACACCAAGAAATTCCAACAAAATGATGATTTACCTCACTTGAGATTTAAACGGGCATGTTCTAAAGGATGCTCTCAAGATTAAGAGAAGATGTTACTTGAATTCTTTGGGTGATAAAATATTTTGAGGCACTAACACAGGGCCTTTTTGGTTTGATCCATGTTCACAAGAATCCTTGTGGTTTGGTTGTATACCTTAATACCCTCTATGGCCTGGATCAAAAGAGATATCATTTGGGATTGATTGAAAAGAATAGCTCCTTCTTCACAAAGTTCCCATCTCCTTGAGTCCTCTCATAGATCCCAGACACCCTCCATCTTCAAAGCGTAAAATGCATGACCAAGTCTACAGGCAACAAGGAAGCAACCCACTACCAAGGCCAATTGCATGTAAACCCTAGTGAGGCCTCCAAAATGTACATTTTCCAAATTGTTGAAACAACGCCAATTCAAAACTGAACCTTTCTAAAAATGATGAAAAATAGAAGGACATTGGACGAGATGATATCCTTGCGGTTGTTTGGAGATTGCCAAGGGACAAAGAATTGGTCAACCTTGGAAATTATTTTATATTATATGGAAAGGGAGGAAAATGCTATAAAAATAAAGAAAGAGTAATACAATACTCTTCTACGAGAAATAATTTGATACACAGAAATTTTCAAACTCCAAAAATATCAAGTTGATAACTCACACAAGGAAACTTTAAGAGGGTAATTTAAAGGAGATTAAGACAAGTCTCTATATAAGAATGAGCATAGGTTTATGCCTCTAGTAGGTCTATAACCAAAGCAATAAACTTCTTTCAGGCATTTAACGTAAAAATTCAGAGTTAGGAAGAAAGATCAGCGAAAATATTTTATACACTTTATTTATATGGAGTAGGCTTATGATTCTACTCCGAAGAACATATTGTAGAGTATTTTGGAGAAGAGAGGATGCCAATTTCGTACATTAGTTTGCATTTCACCTTTAAGTCCTCACCTCTTTAATTGGTAACAACATCCAAATTTGAAGTACCACAATGTGAATGTGTACTTTTGCATATGACATTGCACTTGTAGATGAAACAGGAAATGGAGTAAAAAACAAACTTGAGTATTAGAAAGAGACAATTGAATATAAGGGCTTCCAATCAAGCTGGTCAAGGACTGGATACATGGAATGCAAGCCCAATGTTGAATGACACATAGGTGGATCAGATATGAAAATTGTGGCATATTCCATAATGGAAAACTTGGTTTTCAAATTATTGGCATCAACCTCTTGACAGAATTGGAGAATCAAAAGGAATGTCACATAAAGACCAAATTAAGAATCGTTGAAGTGAGAGGAAATTTAGGTGCTTTCTACCGGAAGAAGGTACCTTTGAAAGTAAAAGGCAAGTATCATAGAGAGAGAAAGACTAATCATTTCTTTTTGAGAAAGGAGAAAGACTTATCATATCATCCTATGTGAATCTGAATGTTGGACAAACGGTAAGAAAAAGCATAGTATCTTAGGCACTACAGACCTCAAACCCCTAATGAAGTAGGAAGCACCAGGTGGCGTTGACTCCAAAAAACTCTAATCTAACCTAAGCCCATAAAACACCTCCAAATCCTGTCCCAAGAGGTCCTACCTACACTCAAGTAATCTCTTTATCCACTTTGCTAGGAAACTATCATTCATAGTAGCTAGATCTCTAACCCCCAACCCTCCCTCCAAAATCGGTTGGCAAACATCCACCTAGGCCACCAATCTAGCACCCTTCCCCGAGGAGCCAAAGCTGGTCCAGAAGAAATCCCTCATCAGATCAATGATCTTCTCTATTTTCTAGAGCAACTTGAAAACTGATGTGAAATAAGCCGGAACTGAAGCCAAATTTTAGAAGCCCAACCAGCTAATCTCCTCTCTATCCCGCCAAGAAGGGGTACCCAATCATGTGTGCAAATCTGTTTGTCAGCAAACAGGAGCCCCAGGTAGGAAATTGGTAAAGATCCTTCACGGGTATGGAGGGCAATTTGACAAGAAACCGCTTCTACAAGTGACATATGGAGAGGAACAAAAGTGGATTTGGAGAAATTGATCTATAATCAATAAGCCTCCCGAAATAGCTCAAGTAACAAAGCTACTTTTAGCCCCAACTGAAATGAGCACTATCAGAAGAACTTATTTTTTTCTAAATGATTGTATATTTGGGCAAGTTCTACGAGAAAAATCAAGGCTATGCAATTCTGAATGGCCAAGAATAATGCAGAAAAAGTAAGTGAAAGACACCCCTTGAATATAGCCCTCCAACGAGAAGTACCCTTGAACATCACACAGTTTACAACCTATACCCAGAGCTCCAAATAATTTCAATTCGATCCCCGCAGTAATAATAATACAAGTGTATCAAAGTCACCTGCCAGGTAACAGAATGCTCTCATGCCATCCTTGTCTTAAATCTCCTAACAGAAATGCTCCTGTGTCATCTTTGTATTAATCTCCCTTATTTAAAAAGAAACCACCTCTTTGAAGTACATCATGGGGTAAAAACAAATTCTCTAGCTTCAAATCCCAAACATCAAATGAATAAATTGATTGTCCTATGAGTTACATTATCAACAAGCTTGTACACTTTCTTGCACAAAAGATGCATGTTCCAGAAATAAATCTGACCACTGATTCAGGTTATTTTTTACTCATTTAGCAAAGTACACCTATCTCCACAGAAAGTATACACTCGACAAAAGGCCAGCCAAACGATGCAACCTATGTTCCCATCAAAGATTACAGCTTCACGTAAGTAAAACCAAAGAATAAAGAAGGTCCAAAGATCATCCATTCACCATTATAACCACCAAGATGGAATCCCCACCAAATAAGCCACAGAAGGAACCTCCTTGGAAACATAGAGGTCACCTTTACTCTATACAGAACAGACGTTGGGACCCTCATCTGCCATGTATCCCCTTCTCTTCGTTGATGCTTATCATTTACCTTTTTTATTGCCCCGGAGATGCAACATCAATCCTCACGTAACCAAATTCACCTCAGGCAATGTTGTTCAATCTCATGAATCCAAAATGGCTTTCAAAATCAACAATCTGTACCTCTGCCATCTCTGATTGCATTAGCACCCAGTAAGGGGTCAAGGATGCTGAGGAAAAAGTGGTAACATGGGAGGATACATGGAAGATGAGGTAGGAAACATGGGAGAGGAATAGGTGTTGCTGACTGAGAGAAGATGCAGGAAATCACAGGGAATGGAGAAGGGGAACCAGAGGGGGAAGGGAGTGGGTAATCAAGGAAGCAGCAGGGGAAGCATTGGAAGGTTGGGAGAAAAGAAAGGGGAACACAGTCACTGCAAGTACCTGAAGTGTGGAACAGTGGTGCATGAGGAGAGGAAAGGAAGCATTACTGCTATCAGTCCCCGTGATGGGAAAAGGTTATTTTGGGAATTTGTGAGGGAAGATTAATTCCCCAAAAGTATTTTCAAATGAAAAGATATTTGGTGGTTAGAATCTCCCATAAAAGCTTAAGGAAGGATTTATTCTCCCCTAGATAGATTAAGATAGGTTTCTCGGACTTACCTCTTACTTTTTTATACTAAGCGTGCATTACCCATCCTTTCCAAATTATAATAGCCCTTAAATCAACTTGAGCAGTCTTATAAGGTATCTGGGAATTGCCCTTTTCTTTTGGTTATCATATACATCATCTATCCATTGTTACACTCAGAAAAACTAATTGGTATCTACATCAAGTCTCTAATAAATGATGCAACTGCTCTTTCAAGACACCATTGTTCATCCTGCTCTTTGCATCCCTTCCATCTCTCATCCCAGCCAACAACAACTGCTCACACCCTTCCATGCCCTTCTACTACAGTGGTTACCCCTCTTCTCCCAATAACCAAAAACTAAGCCTTCTCACTTCTCCAGCTGTTGCAAACAACACCAGGACACCAGTGGATATACTAGAATTGCCACGATACAACTGTTTCCCTGAAATGGCCTTTGCACACTTTCATCTATGTAATTTTTACATTGTCTTACAACACAACAATGTCAATATCACCAAATGTAATCCTCATATCCTCCATGATCCCAATACGCCACTCCCTGATGCCACCCACCCTACAATCACATTCTTATCACCTACACCCTTCCACCCACCGCTCTTCTTTAACATATTGCTGATCTCTATCTTGCTATCCAAACTCCAACCTGCTATCACCATTATCTCTCAACTGAAACTCAACTTTTCATCATCCCAAATACTGTACTGCGTGTAAAACCATCACAGAAATTATCTTTCAGGTAACAACAGCCACAGAATATCTAAACTTAGTATCAGTAAAGCAAGGTAGACCCATCATCAACAAGTTGATGGCGTTGTAGTTCCAACTGCACTATCTAAACTTAGTAATAGTAAAGCAAGGTAGACCCATCAACAAGCTGATGCTTGACTTGGTGACGTTATAGTTCCAACTGCACCTAAGCTTAACGTAACCACCACCAGCACACACATCAAAGAAATAGAATAAAATAAAGAGAGTAGATGAAAAAGAAGCAACGCTAATGCAGTGCAGCCATCTTGTCAAAAAGTAGAAGCATATGAAATAACAGACGGAGCTCACTCGATACGGAAAGTATGCAACCATCTTAAATTATTCTTAATTAATGATCATCTTAACATGCTTTACTTTGCTATAACAATTTTCAAAATCCTTCCATTGGCGACACACCACCTCCGGTTCCACCATTCCCAAATTAGAATATAAAAAAAAAGAAGAAAAAGCAAAAGGAAAAAGGAAAAACGGAAACAGCTCCGATCCAAGAAAGATCTAAATTACCCACAACAAAGCAGCATCATTACCAAATAAAGCTACGACCTTTCCAACCAAATCCAAGAAACCAACATCGAAAAAACCCTTCTTTCTCCCCATTCCCCCAACCAAACTCGCCGTCGGACACCAAAACCCAAGTAACCAACATCCCCAAAAACATAAAAACAAAGAAAGAAATCGTTTCTCCAATTCCCCATCTAAACTCGCCGTCGGACACCAAAATCCAAGGAACCAACATCAGGGAAAAAAAAAGGAAAACAAACTTTTCTCCTTTCACCTAACCAAACTCACCGTTGGATATCAAACCCAGGGAATCAAAATTTAAAAACCCATCTTTTTTCCCCATCCTCCCTAACCAAGCTCGCCGCCAGACACCAAAAACCAAGGGACCAACGTCGAGAGAAAAGAAAAAACCCATCCTTTCTCCATTCCCCCAATTAAACCCGCCATCGGACACCAAAACCCAAGGAACCAACACCAACAACCCATCTTTTCCCCTCCTACAAACCGAACTCACCGTCGGACGCCAAAACCCAAAGAACGAACAACAAAAAACCCATCTTTTCCGGATCCTCCCATCCAAACTCACCTTCAGACACCAAAATCCAAGGAATCAACATCGAAAAGACCCACCTTTCCCCGACTCTTCCCAACCAATCTCCCCGTCGGACACCAAAACCCAACGAACCAACATCCAAAAAAACCCGTCTTTTTCTCCAAAACTTATCCAACCAATGCAAAGCAGAGAAAAGAAAAAAAAAACACAAGAAGTCGTCTCTCTTACCAGGCTTGAAGAAGATGGAGAGCCCAAAGTCGATGGCCTTGAGCGGCGAGTTCTCCTTCTTATTCGCGAACAAAAAGTTCTCGGGCTTGAGGTCCCGGTGTATGACCCCGTGCCGGTGGCAGAGCTGCACCACCTCCACGATGGTCCTCACGACCCCCACGGCGGCCCTCTCCGTGTAATGCCCCCTCGCGACGATGCGGTCGAACAGCTCCCCTCCCTCGCAGAGCTCCATGACGAGGTGGACGGCGTGGTCGTCCTCGCATGCCTCGCGGAGGGAGACAATGGAGGGGGAGGAGGGGAGGTGGCGCATGATGGCGACCTCTCGTCGGACGTCGTCGACGTCGACTGGGGTTCGCAGCTTGCGCTTGGGGATGGACTTGCAGGCGAGGAGCTCGCGGGAGCGGCGGTCGATGCAGAGGTACGTGACGCCGAACTCGCCGCGGCCGAGCTCGCGGTCGAGGACGTAGCGGTCGTCGACGGGGGAGCTGACGTGGTCGGGGAGGACGAAGAGCTTCTGCTGATGGGTTTGATGCTGCGATTGCTTCTTGTTGGGGGCAGGCGGTGGGTGGTGGTGGTGGGGGAAAGGGGGGGTCTTAACGTCTTCGCGGGCGGCGGCGGAGGGGGAGCGGCAGCAGTTGCCCATTTAGGGTTAGGGTTAGGGTTTGGGTTCGGGGGAGCGGGGAAGGGGGCAAGCAATGTCGGGGTGGTGACGGGAGGGGAATTGCGGGGGAGGAAGAAGACTTAGGAGGGCATTGTGGGGATTTTGGTGTGGGGGAGGTGGAGGAGGAGCAGGAGGTGGGTGTGGGGTTGGTGGTTTTGAAGTTTGGTGGCTTTGTGGGGGTAAGGGAACAGAGAGAGTGGTAGGAAAAGTGGTGGTGGTGGTGGTGGTGGTGGTGGAGGTGCAGGAGGAGTCTCTGTGTGTTTGGGTCTGTGTCGTTTGGTGGCGGTGGTGATGTTGGTGGGGAGGGGGAGGGGGAGGGGGAGGGGGGGAGGGGAGGGTGTGGGGTATTTGCAGGGAGGGTGCTGAGGGTTTGGCTTGTTAGAATGTGGTCCTTGAACATTTTTTTTTATTTTTTCCTTTTAAAACTTGGTACTTGAAGTTTGGGCAAATCGGCTGCCAGAGAAAGTGGACTGAAAATAGGATACTCGATCTCATAGATTCAGAAAATCCCTTTGTTAAGTAACTTAAATAATAACTAATCGAAGTCACTTGGTGCTCATTCATGGGGTATGAAATATTGTAGGATAAGTTAAAATCGGATAAGTGTAGATGGATACTTATTTGGGTGATAAATTAACGATTGGGGTGTTTGATCATTGGATTAAATAGATTTATATTAAGTTAAAGATTCAATCTGTTATTTAATTTGTCTTATGTTTAGTTGGTATAAGTAAATTTAATTCAGGATAAACTTATTTCATTGTTTATGTGGAATAATTTTAATTTGTTAAAATATTTAAAAATATTAATTTATTTATTACATCATTTATTTCACTTATATTTTAATTTTTTATTTATTCCATGAATTTATTTTTCTTATCAAATGAGATCAAAAGAATTAAAGGATGATAAAAATAATTGGTTTGATAATGTAATGTTAATGAATATTTATTTAATTATATGAGTGAAAGTAAAAAATGTTAGAGAGTTTTTATTTAATATTAGAAGTGAGAGTGAAGGATATGGTAGATATTTATTTAGTGATAAAAGTAAAAATAAATATTATTAGAATTTATTTAAAATAATTAAAAAATAATCATGTAAAAATTCATATTAAAATGATAAAAGAATTTTAACAAATACTTCATGCCGGAAAAGAAAATACTTCCTAGATGACACCACCAAACAATCAGCTAACTTTCGTAACATGGTACATGATATTTTGTATCTCATTAATATGTACGGCAAGCGTCTTTGTGTTTTCTCTAACTATTTATTTTCGTTGAAAATTTTACATGGATGCTTTTGGTGTTGTTTGTAACAAGGGTTCGAGTTATGAAATAAGATAATGCTTGTTTTGGATGAATTCTGAAAGTAGTGAAGTCAAGGGATATGTTGATTTTTAGATACTTGGAAGAGATTAAGCAAAAGTGTTAAAACAAATAGGTGAGGATACCATCAGGAGAGATAAGTTTATCTTAATTATTTTGAAATAAATTTATCTCGAAATAATTTTCTTCCAAGATAAATTCATCAGACAAGGGATAGATGACCATTTTCCACAAAACAAAAGGTACCTGAGGGGTTAACTGGAAAGCACACGGTGGATATATAACCGAAAATTGATTACTTGGGAGCATAAATGTAAAATGAGAGAAAAAAAAAAAAAAACTCATTTTTCTAACTCTCGAGGCAATGAAACAGGTGCCAAGTTCCCATTGATCACCAGTATGGTTAATGGATTACAGATCAACGATTTCAATGCGAGTCTACACTACTCATTATTTCGTCGTTGAGAGTTTGACCTCTTTTGACGTTGGACCACCGTTGATGCCTGAGAATTAAAAGTGGACTAAATCAAGGGTATAACTGTAATTTAAAAGGACTTTAGGGGTTCCCAAATTTAAAGTCAGATGATTTTATCTTGAAGTGTTGTTTTAAAAATCTAACTGAATCAGTTGATTTGATCAATTAGATTGGAAAGTTGAATTGAACAGCTTTTAAAGTGAAGATTGAAATCGGTGTAAATCAGAAAAAATTTTGTTCGATCAGTCGAATTGGTCGAATTGGTCAATCGGTTGAATTATTCTTTTTTTTTTTACAAAAATTAAAGAAAAATCCACCCTCAACATCTTAACATAAGTTTTTTCATGCTCCCTCATGCTTTACGATTCACTCTCTATCATAACCTTCATTTCCACCATCTCTACTTCCATCATTGCCTTTAAGCTCCTATGTGCCTTTATCAAGTTCCTAATTTGTAATGCATTAAACTTGTAAAAGTATATTTTTTAATAGATATATGTAATCTTTTATCAACTAAACTATGATTTGATCTAATTCAATTCGAAATTAATATAAATCAAATCAGAGGATATATGATTCAAATTTTTTTATTTTTTTTTAAATGATAACATCAACATCAATTCTACTTATTTGAATTACCAATTAAATCATTAAAAATCAAAATTAAAACTTAACTAATTTAATAATCGATTCAATTTTTTAAATATTACCTCGAAAGTTCTTTTATTTTATTTTTAGTTTATCCAAGTTAAAGGAGTAGCTCTCTAAAAAAAGGGTGTTTATTTATTTGAAAGTTGTCCTTTTTCAAGGGTAGGTAACCTTGGCTATGGTGGGAGCTGTGTGAGGATTGATCAATGAGTGCAAGGTCAAAGAACACAATAGCATGGGAAAACAAGGAACTTGGCTGCGTTTGGTATAGGAATGGGAGGGAGTATTGGAGCTACGAGGTGGGATTGGATATTATAGACGTGGGATTCGATGTAGGGATGAGAGGGGATGGGGGGGGCGAGAGAGAGGAAATTGATGGAGGGAGAAAGAGAAAAAAAAATTCTAATCTTTTATATTAAAAAATTATTTAACAATTATCTTATCAAAGTTCACTAACTTTCTCTCCTCTCTCACAAAATCAATATATTAATCATTAATAATTTCACCAATCATTATAATCCTATCAATCAAATACTTTCTTATACTTATTCCACTCTAATTCTATCTCAAAATAGTATTATCCCCCTACCAAACGCAACCCTACGTTTGGTATCTAGCTATTAACCGGAATAAGGGCTAATGGTTGGGATAAGAGGCGGCTTGGGGGTGGAAGGCAAGGGATACAAGGTACCATAAAAAAATGTGTTTCCACGGATTTCGAAGTCTACTAATAATTTCTTTTTCCACGTATAACTCAAAAAATACTACATAATAATTACAGTCCATTACATCTAAATCCACTAACTCTCTTTTCTCTCTCACAAAATCAACTTACTAATCATGAACAATTCAACCAATCATTACAATTCTACTAAACAAATATATTCTTATACTTATTCCACTACAATTCTATTTCATAATAATACTATCCCTTACGGCCGACTCACTTGAAAGGTAGGATAAAATAGAGGAGATGAGTTAATAAAGATAAGAAATCCTTTATTTGATGTTCGGTTGAATTAAAGTGAGGAGAAGATGATTTTTCTTAATTTATCCTGATATTTAGAAAAGGAGAGTTAATGGAAGGATAAAGAATAATATCCTTATTCTGTAAAGGTCCCAGGAAGGGAGAGGATAATGACACGAAAATTTTCTCTTCCTCCATGGTTTTTGGTTCGTATCATGTTTTGATTCAGTTCTCTGTGAAAGGTTTTCTTCCTTCTGTCACCTGCAATTTTAAGTTGCATCACTTTGTATTCATCTCGTCCTTTTAATGAAATTCTAATTTTCGAAAAAAAAGAACGTAACTTCCATAGGCCACGGGGTAGGAAAGGAAAGAAAGAGGGTTACGCCGAGATGTGATTCTCGAAAAACCCCTGACCCTGCAGAGATTGCATTGCTGCTGGACGTCGCACATCCATCGAGGACGGTTGATCGTAACTACGTGTGATGCACGTACATGTTGGTCTAAAAAGACGAGTTCTCTCGCTTTACTGAGATCTTCCAAGGACACGACGTTAACGGAGGGAAAGAAAGGTTATATTGGGAGAACACAAACATGCAAGAACGATCTATGTGGGTCAGAGTTCCATCGAAAGTGATTTTTTTTTCCTTTTTTTAACATGAAACAGCTCATCCATCGGAATGGATGTTTTTTTATTTTTTCTAAAGCAACGATATTTTTATGTTTCAAGAACGTAGTTCGAAGATAAAAATAAAAAATCTTATATTTTTTTAAAGAGGACAGAGTAGTTCTCCCTCGAGAAGGGGAATTCAAAAATATTAGCCATCACCAATAAAATAAAAGAAAAAAAAAAATAGAGAAGAAGAACATTAACATAATTTTTGATGTAAGTAGAGTATACATTAGGGAATATAATAAAGTGTTGTCAACGAATCACGTCAACAGGTGATGGATGTCGGAATGACAACGTCAACCAAGTCGTGGTGACTTTAACTCTAGCGTAACCCCAATCTTTAAAAACGACGTCGATCATGGTAAAAGGTGAAGTGAAGATCAACATCAAGTGGATGTTCTCCACCTACATGATCTCATGAGATAATGACGCAGCCTCCTACGCAATCGGATGCAAGAGCGTCACTGATCCCAAACATAACCACCACAGCAGTCAACAGTTACCGCTACCACCGCACCTACCGGTGAGACTGTCGCAACCTTCGGCACGGTGACGACAACGAAGCGGAGGACAACCGAGTCACGGAAGAGATCGTCGTTGCGAAAGGAGCCCACGATAGACTAGGTAGGTGAGGCAATCTAAGAGAGAGAAGGGGCCCCCAACCGACAGTTGATGAGGGGCAAAATGTTACGACCCGATTCCTGGATCCCTACAGGACCCGAAACTGGCTCGCCTCGACTAATCCCAAGACCTAGTCATCTAATGAGAAATAACCAAAAGCAGAAAATAAACCATATTCACACATGCAATATAACGAAGCATAAGGAAAAACGAGACATAAAGGAACAACAGAGCTAAAAGTCTCCACAAAGTAATACATGCCATCACAACAACAACAGCGGAAAAGAAGACAGAATGTAACATGAACAGTAAAATAGATGTCTATTACTCACTATAACAGCAGAAAGCTAAAGAGCTCGAAAGAAACGACTATGGCTGGGCTCAGCTGGGCCCAACACCCTCTACAGCCAGAAACTCGAGCTACTCAACTCTTGGTCCTGAACAGGATTACAAAAAGACAAAGTCAGCGAACGTTGAGTAGAGTAGTGCTTACATTATTTATGTGCAAGTAAAGTAAAACAAGCAACCATGTTTTATTCTCATTTCTATTTATCTCATCTATGTATTTCCGGTTCATTTATTTCACAAAGGATCCAAGTATTTCTTGATCTTGCTTGTTCATCGTGGAAATGATCTTGATTGTAGTCTTTTCCGTGGAGTAAAAGGTACACGTGGTGCTCTCATAGCTGGGAGAGTCCCTCGCGGTAGTCCTACGCCCAATCAACCACCCTGAGGTCACTGTCGCGACGTAGTGGTGATTACGGCACATGTGATAGGAGCACGAGTCGCTATCCCACACTGACACGCGGTCAGTCGTTTCCGTTAGCGGGTACGCCTAAAATACAGCACGAAACAATATAGGGCATTGCCCTCTCAGAACAAGGGTCTCGCCCCTCATAACCAAATAGGGGTCCTGCCCCTCCATAGTCGGCGTACCCGTGTCCGATTATCCCGGTTTGCCCTATGGGCCTAACAAGAGTCGGTGTGTGTAACGAGCGCGTACCCCAGACGTCTTTTAAGACGTCTGGGAGGTGGCCCAGACGTCTGTAAAGACGTCTGGGATCACATCCAGACGTCTGACCAGACGTCCGGGATAGTTTACAGACGTCTGACGAACAGTTATACTCGCACGGGATATTCGTCTGCGCGCCTGTGCGCGCAGACCTGCGATCCGCATCTTCTCTGCGGCTGCAGGCGACTGCGGCCATCTCTCTCTCCTCTCCGCGCGGCGTTAAAAGGGGGAGGGGGCGCGCCTCCCCTCCCGTCTCCACCATCTTCCTCCTCTCCTGCTGCGGGCGGAGCGAGCGGACGCGAGGGCGCAGCGGCAGCGGCGCAGCAGAAGGCGCGGAGGAGCTGCGGCGTGCGAGGGCAGGGCTCTGCCGTGAGGGCGAGCTCGCCGGGAGCGGCTTGGCCGACCGGCGGAGGGCGCAGGGGGCGCAGAGCGTCGCGAAGAGGGACCTGCTGCGGGCGGAGCAGCGGACGCGCGAGGTGCGACGCGGGCGGCGTCGCGAGCGGAGGCCGAGCGAGGTTCTGATTCTGGAAAAATCTCCAGAATCAGACGTCTGGACTGATATCCAGACGGCAAGGTCGACGTCTGTGTGATCATACAGACGTCTGAAAGGTGAGTTCCGCTTTCTCCTTCTTCTTTTGTCGACTGGCCGTACTGAAGGAGGAGGGTTGGCTGTGCGCAGGTGTTCGGATTCGTCATCCTTTGCGAATCCGACGTCTGGAAGTTGTACCAGACGGCGGGAGTGACCTCCAGACGTCCGGAGAGACCATCGGACGTCTGGGATCTAGGAGAGACGTCGCCACAGACTTCTGGACGTCCGGGGAACCACGCCGAACAGGTAATTCTCTGATCCACCGTTTAAGACGTCTGGAAGGAGTTCCAGACGTCTGATTTTGCACAGTATTGTCTTTCTCGACCCGTTTAGGGCCCGTTTGGGCTCCGTCTTCCACGATTCGAGTTGCGTTCGATTCAGAATTTATTCCTCTACCCGCCTACAGTAGCTATACACTGTTTTGAGACACTCCTTGTGTTTGATCCTTGTGATAGGACCTCGTTCGGTTGCCGTCTTGAGAGTCACGGAGGCGCGCGGGATTCCCGACCACGCCCCCATTACTTCCGTTGTACCTGGTAGAGTGGTTTTATGTATTAATAAAATCTGTTAAAGTATGGAACCATAACTAGAACCTAGGGCATTGCATGAATCCTAGGAATGAGAAATATATGGAATGATAGCTCCTAGGTGTTGCATGAATCCTAGGGCCGGAAAACTAGATTGTATGATAGATCCTAGGATATGGCATGAATCCTAGGATGGAAAAACTAGTGGAATGTACATTACTGCAGTCTTGGAAAAATGGAAAGGAATATATAAAGCTGCCTGTAAATTTAATTAACAGCTGCCTGTTATGCATAGAGAATCATGTTGAGATCATGGAATGTGAGAACGTGAATCTGGAAAGTGAAACATATGATGTTCTGAGATAAAGAGCTGGAACCCTACGGGGAATTAGGAGTGGAACTCCTGGAAAGAAAAGGAGTGGAACTGAGATGTAGTTTGTACTGTCTCTTGGGTACGCAGTACCAAGGGAAGTACCTGTACCTGTTTTAGTGCAGAGTGGGGCCAGCCGCCCCAGGGACCCGGGGTTAGGCTTGGCCGCTCTGTACCGACTTGTTGGCCCTCGTGTACGTAGTACCGAGGAGAGCTAGTAGTGTTAGGAGAGTACTAGCTACCCCACGGGCCCCGGGGTTCTGCTAGCCTCCTTCACCGACTTGTTAGGCCCACTAGGGCAGACCAGGGTAGTCAGACGAGGGTGCGCGGACTGTGGAGGGGCAAGGCCCCGGTTTGGTTACTGTGGAGGGGCTGGACCCCTGTTACTGAGAGGGCTCTGCCCTGGTTCCGTGCTGTGCTTTGGGCGCACCCGTTAACGGAAACGACTGACCGCGTGCCAGTACGGGCTAGCTACCTGTGCGTTTATCGCGCGTGCCGTAGTCACCGTTACGTCTGTCAGTGACCTTGGGGTGGTTGACTGAGGGTAGGATCACCACGGGGGACTCTCCCGGCCAGGAGAGCACCACGTGCTACTTCTACTGTTGGAAAAGACTGCAATCAAGATCGTCCCACGAGGACATTCGAGATCAAGTAAAGGATCTGAGAAGTAAATGAAATAGTGAGAAAAATTGAAAGATGTAAATAAAGGAAGTAATAGAACATAACAGCTACTGTACACTCTACTGTTGCCTTTAGTTAGTTTGCCACTCTACTCAGCGTTTTGCTGACGTGTTACACTCGTTACCTTTTTCAGGACCAGGTGTTGAGCAGCCAGGGTCGGCGGCTGCAGAGGACGCTGGGCCGAGTAGGGTCCAGTAGAGTTGCCACAGCTTTGTACCTTCTTTTGTTTCTGTTCTAGTGAGTAGTTTTGTTTCCGCTGTACCTTCCTTACCTGCAGTTTTTGTTATATGATAAATGTTGTTTTACTGTTGTGGTGGTGCCTACTGTAGTAGTTTCTTTCCTTACTGCTGTACTTTTTACTGTTAGTTATATTCATGCTGAATGTGGTTTATTTTACTGTCTTTTGGTTACTTCCTCGTTGGACGACTGGGTCTTGGGATTAGTCGAGTCGGTCCGGTTCTCGTGTCTCGTAGGGACTCGGGAACCGGGTCGTTACAGTGTGGGTTGGCTAGTTCTAACCCCGGGCTCCGTGAGGCGGCTAGCTCCCTCCCTACATTAGTAGCACACCTCGGTACTGCGTACACGAGGGCCAAACAGGAGTCGGTGTAGAGTGACTAGACCTAACCCAGGGTCTCAACCCTAGAGGCGGTTAGCACCCCTCTACACTAAAAGGGACAGTCGCTCCCTTTGGTACCATGTACACAAGGGCCAGCTCACTTCCCGTCTGCATACCAAATTTCCTTTCATACACAGGAGTTCTACTCCTAATTCCCCGTAGGGTTCATGCTCATATACATCTCATTATCAATATCCAGATCACACTATCCAATTTTCAATTTTCCATCACATACAGGCAGTTCGTGTTTTCATGTCTAAAACAGTATCTCATAATTATACTAATACCATTGCTAGTAATTTATTTTAAACATGCACCCAAGTAAAACAATACAGCTCAAAACAGGCTCATGCATTTTTACCCTAGGTTCATTCCACATCCTAGAGTTCGATCTAATTATTCTAAACAAGTACATTCTTATTTAAATATTAACAATTGAATTAAACCACTTTACCGGGTATCACGGGGGGAATGGGAGCCTGCACTGCAGATCTTGTCGTCTCCGCGGGCCCCGAACATGCCACTGGCTGGAAACCTATACCAGCGACTAATTTACATCAGACGAGCTCAAAACAGTAAGTACTCAACACTAACACATAGAGAAGCTCGAGTGGAAAACAACGGTACTTCGTTTGCGGAAATCTGATTCCATTTGGACCCAGAACATGCCAAAAAACACGGTTACTACCCAAAATCAGACGTCTGGGACTAGTCCCAGACGTCTTAAAAGTCGTCAGATCTTACCTCTCACTTCCTGCGGCTGCCTCAGACGTCCAGACTCCTCTGCAACTGTCTGAGCAAAGTTCCAGCCATCTGACCATCCTTCCAGTCGTCTGGAAGTGTCGTCAGACGTCTGGCGAAGTGGTCAAATGTCAAAAAGAGCCTGGAAAGGTGCACCGTGCGCCTTTCCAACCCCTTGTAGCTGCGTACGAAGACGCAGACCCATTTTCAGCCAAACAACCCTGCGCTACGGTCTACATGGCGGAAAGTAGTGTAGGAAACACGTACCTCCGCGCAATAAAAATGCTTTCAGACGTCCGGCCTCAGCTTCGGTCATCCTGATGCCTTTAATGACGTCTGGTCGACCCTCTAGACGTCTGATATTGGAAAATTTCCAGTACTAGAACCTCCTCCGCGACGATCCTTCCTCGCAGTGCCGCCCGCAGCAGCCTCTGCAACTGTAGAGGGCCAGAAGGTCGCCTCCTCGAACCCCTCCTCACGCGCGTGCCCGTTGCAGTTCAAGTGAGCTCCTTCGAGCTCCTTCGGCCTCGACCCTCCCATCACGTTCTTCCTTCCTCTCTCTCTCCCTCTCGTTCTCCCTCTCATTCTCCCTCGCTCACCCTCTCTCTCTCTCGCTTTCCCTCCTAACCCTCGCCGCAGTTGCATAGGGACGATGGCTTGAGGTGGTGGTGGCTGGTGGAGAGTGGTGTGGGTGAGGGGAAGTGGGCGTTTAAATAGAAGGGGATTAGGGTTTAGGGTGAGAGGGTCGCAAGGAGAGAGAACAGTCGCGCACCACACGCATGCAGAGGAAAAAAAGGTTTTGATTTTTCCTACTTTCGGACGTCCGAACCTATGTCCAGATGTCTGGACAGACGTCTGACTAACACTTTAGACGTCTTATCCGACTAAAAGGGCGTCGACTCATTTCAACATAACAAACTTAAAGGAAGTTTCGTCTCCAAAACTTGAGCTACGTAGGGTGCGGAACTAACGCGAAAATGCATAACAAACTTAAAAAGGACTGAAGTAGGTCCGAAGAGATGTACCCTCAAAAAGCTCCGGGTATCGCTCCCGCATTACCGCCTTAGGCTCCCAAGTCACCTCTTCGTGCCGCTGTCTCCTCCATAGAACCTTCACTAGTGGTACCTGCTTTCACCTCAGACTCCGAATGGCTCTGTCTAGTATCTGTACTGGCCTGTAGGGATAGGTTAGGTCATCCCCCACCTCGATGCTCTCGCAGCTCAGAACGTGGCTGGGATCAACGACGTACTTCCTGAGGTTGGACACGTGGAACATGTCGTGCACTCTAGAAAGTTGGGGGAAGGGCAAGCCGGTAAGCAATGGGTCCTACCCGCTCCAGGACCTCAAAGGGCCCCATAAACTTCAACGTAAGCTTCCCTTTCACCCCAAAATGCTGCAAGCCCTTCATGGGCAAAACACGGAGAAAGACGTGATCCCCAACCTCGAACTGCACCTCTCTGTGCTTCTTATCAGCATAGCTCTTCTGCCTGCTCCTGACAGTGCGAAGTCGTCTGTGAATTTGCTCTATCATCTCTTGACTCTGCCGAATCAACCTAGAACCAACCTCCCGCTTGGTCACCACCTCGACCCACCTCAAGGGTGCAGTACACTTCCTCCTATACAGAGCCTCATAAGATGCCATGCCGATGCTCGAATGATAGCTGTTATTGTATGCAGACTCTGCCAGGGGTAAATGCTCCTCCCACTAGCCTCTCCAGTCTAATACACAGGCACACAGGAGGTCCTCAAGTGTCTGTATCATGCGCTCTGACTACCCGTTAGTTTGGTGGTGGTAGGGTGTATTGAACCTCAAACTCGTCCGCAAGGCTTGCTGGAACTCTGTCCAGAACTGAGAAGTGAAACGAGTATCTCTGTCAGATACGATCTCACTAGGAACTCCGTGCAGGCGCACCACATCTCTGGTGTATCGCTCTACTAGCTGTGTTGGCCCAAAGGTGACTCAGATCGACAGAAATCGTGCCGTCTTCGTCAACCGATTTACGATCACCCAAACTACGTCGTGTCCCCGCTGGGTAACTGGTAGACCCAGCACCAAGTCCATGGTGATGCTCTCCCACTTCCACTGTGGCACAGGAAGCAGCTGCAACGACCCTGCAGGCCTCTGGTGCTCAGCCTTCACCTGCTGGCATACCAAGCACCCTCTCCACCAAAAGTAGCGTCGCAAATCATGGTACATCTTTGTGTTCCCGGGATGTATGGTAAACCTGGACCCGTGCGCCTCAATTAGGAGCTCTCTCAACAACTCTTCATCTCTAGGAACGCATAGGCATCCCCTCATGTGCAGTATCTCGTCCAAGAAAGAAAAGTCTCCTGGGTCCCCTGTCAGCACTCTGTCCCGCAGTTTCTGTAAGTACGGGTCGGCCATCTGCCTTGCGATGATGCTGTCTATCAGCTCTGGTCGTGCCTACCGCGTCACTGTCACTGCCCCACAGTACCCTCGTGACTCCCGGGGTCGCCAACTGCCCACTTTCTCCATGAGTCTCCAACTTTGTGCTTGTAAGCTGGCCAAGTGGGCGAGCACCTTTCAACTCAAGGTGTTGGCCACCACATTGGCCTTCCCTCGGTGGTGGGAGATGTTGTAGTCATAGTCCTTCAGGAGCTCTAACCAACTTCTCTGTCTTATGTTGAACTCCTTCTGGTCAAACAAGTACCTGAGGCTCTTATGATCTGTGAGGATCTTGAAAGTCTCACTGTAAAGGTAGTGCCTCCATGTCTTCAGCGCGAAGATAACTGCTACCAGCTCTAAGTCATGGGTAGGGTAGCTATGCTCATGGGGCTTCAGTTGCCACGAAGCATAAGCGACAACGTGACCCCACTGCATGAGCACACCCCCTAATCTCTGCAACGAAGCGTCAGTGTAAACCACGAAATCGCCACTGCTATCTGAGATGGTAAGTACACGAGCTGAAGTTAGTCTCTCTTCAACTCCTGTAAACACACCTCGCACTCGTCGATCTTGGAAAAAGGCACGTCCTTACGGGTCAGCTGAGTCATAGGACGAGCGATCTGAGAGAATCCTCTGATAAACCGCAGGTAGTAACCTGCTAGTCCTAGAAAGTTGCATATCTCTATCACTGTACGTAGCCTCTCCCACCTGAGTACGGCCTTTACCTTGGCTGGGTCCACAGCCAATCCATCTCCTGAAATCACGTGGCCCAAGAAAGTCACCTGTTTCAACCAAAACTCGCACTTGCTATATTTGGCATACAGCCTACGTCGCCTCAAGATATCTAGGACCATGCATAAATGCTGTCCATGTTGTGCCTGATCCCGTGAGTAAACGAGTACATCGTCGATGAACACCACCACAAACTGGCCTAAGTACGGCTCGAAAACACGGTTCATCATGTCCATGAAGGCAGCGGGGGCTTTGGTCAGCCTAAACGGCATGACCAAGAACAAGCTCCCGAGCCCCCTACCCCTCCATAGAAGAGGATTGCCCCACTTCCAGGACATGCACCTCCTTCTGCAAGGGAATAGCGGCTGAATGAGGAGCTCGCTACCGAGTCAGTAGGTGTTGATGAATGACAACAATCGCTTGAGGCAGTCAAGGCCACCCAAAGGTGCGGAGTACCTCGCAATATATCAGTGAGGTACCCCACCTAATCAATGCCACCAGGCCTTCAGCCGACCCTTCCATGAGGAATCCCCAAATGGATTCAACTGTCTGGACGAGCATTGTGGGTGCCATCCGACCAAGGCTCCACATCTACCCGGGCAAATACACTCCCACAAGTGGAGCTTCTAGCAACAACAGCCCATGCTCCACCTTCGCAGAGTGATCAAGAGAGTCAAGCGAAGTGTCATGACTCCACAAAGGAGCGACCTTCCCCCAGGCCCCAGGAGGCACCCCCGCGACCTAGTGACTAGCGTGTTCTCCATACAGGCCCAAAAGAACGAGTGTAGCTGCATTTGTCTCCCAACGAATGCTCCACTGGATTCACCTCGCGAGTGCCTTAAGAGAGCTTTCCCCACCCCTTCTTGACTTCTCGCTTGCTTCCTATTGAACTCCTCGAGAGCAAGAGGACCACTTTTTCACGCCTTACCAAATAAGCCTCCCCTACGTGGGATGGGCCCTAGACCAGGAGAGCCCGCCGCGACATCCGAAATTGCCCAGCAAACAGAAACCCCGGTAGACTGCGCTAGAAAACAAGGCAAAATAAGCACACAAAAGGTGTATCGAAGACTCGAATCCCTTACCACAACCCATGTATTGAGTGAGGGTACAAAGCAGAGCTCACTCCCGTCCGAAGAGCTGCACCTGATAGCCCCTTGGCCACTTCGCTGAAACGCATAAGTTCGACAACGAATCTCTATCAAAGGAGCAAACGAACCATAAACGTTCCTCCCCGCGACTATTAAGTCCCTCAAGCATGACAAAAGAGGATGAAAGGATGTGAAATAAGGGCAACCGCGGGTCTCTATTTATAGCCCCACCACGTGGGCTCCCGAGGACGGTAATGTTTTTCCACCCCCTTGCGAATTGCCAGTTCCCAAGGAAGCAAATCCCTCGAGATACGGCATTGATTCTGCGGTAGCATGACAGTGCTGATAAAACCTTCGATCAAGGACCTCACATGCTATTACACGACGGGCAATCAAAAAGCCTTTCTCGCCTTTCCAAGAAGGCATGATGCTTTGGGCCACCACCTCTCACAGTAACAACAAGCAACACCGCCTCCTAAGGTCGACATGAGCTTGGGCTCATATGCCCCACGCCTAAGCAACACCGCTTCTTAAGGTTGGCACAGGCTCAGACTCGTACGCCCCACACCCAAGTAATGTCGCCTCCTATGGGCGTAATGGACTTGGGCTCATACGCCCCGTGCCCAAGTGACGCACGTCCAAGTAATGCCGCCTCCTAGGGTCAGGACAGGCTCGGGCTCATACGCCCCAAGCCCAAGTAAGGTCACCTCCTAAGGTGGGCACGGGATCGGGCTTATACTCCCCATACCCAACCAATGCTGCCTCCTAAAGTCGGCACAAGCTAAGGCTCATTAACCCCAAACTCAACAAGTGTTGCCTTGTAAGGCCAGCATGAACTCTAGCTTGTGCGCACAACGTTCAGCCTCGGCACATGCCGCCTCCTAGGTTTGGCGCGACCTCGAGCTGATACGCCCTACGCTCAAGCACACTCTACCTTCTAAGGTAGACGAGAGCTCGGGCTTATATGCCCCTAACAAGGGACCTCTTCTAAGCAGTTGGAAGCAGGTGAAAGCCACCCAACTCCTCCATCATAAGTGTTCTCCCCGTTGTAGCACAACTAGAAGAACATTTGGGTGCATCATCCACCAAGGAGTTTTGGCCACTCACTACTCTCTCAGCAGTTCACACTAGCTAGAAAGTGGGTGCATATGATGAGAGGCAAAAACTGCCCTCGAATCCAAAACTTCGCACATAACTCAATAGAGGATCTGACTGTCCGACTACAGGATAAACAGGTAGAACTGGCACCGCCCGCCTCGCCTAAGACCAGCCGAATCTCAACAGGAACCTGCCCAGCCTGCCACAAGATTCGACGTAGCAAGGGCAGAAGATACGATAAGATGAACCCAACCACCTAAGTCCTAATAGCATATAAGTAATCTGACAGTAGGGGTACTAAAGGCCATCAACTGAGGGTTCTTCCCATGTTATAAATAGAGAGGCCCTCAGCGAAGTGAGGTCACCCCCCCGAAGAGGGAGAGCAAATCTTGCAATTGCAGAAATTCTAGTGCATAGTTGGGAGCACCATCGTCCCCCTAGATGTACACCCCTTGCAGTGGAACTGAGTCACCAAATCCCTGGTTTCCTTTATGCTTGCTTGATGATTGTCAATTTTCCCCCTTATGCGAAGAATGATAATGACTAAGTAGCGCTCCTTACTCGTATAAATCTTTTGGTGGCCTTCCGAGGCCCATCAGCAGCATTGGCCCACCGAAGCCCCAGTTGGAAGGCAAGGGTTTGGGGTCGATGGTTGGAGTAGGCAAGGAAGCTTGGGGAGCAAGTTTTATTAGCCGATTAGCTTAACTAACTTGGGCAATGGATATTGATGGATCAAATATGGCATTTTCGTTAAGGGGTTTTTGGGTCAACCAATGAAACAAGAAAATAAAAACTTTCGACGGATCAGAATGAAATGGAGTTAGGAGAGGAATTTGATATTTTTTATTTTAAAAAATTAAATATGATACCAAGTAATTAAACATCTTATCATGGATTATTCGAGAAAAATAAAATAATTCCACCTATAAGGTAGAATTATTTTCTTACAAAATTAAATAGTAAATTCCAAGATTTAAAGCACCAAACAAGGAGTTTCAATGCTAATTTCTCATTCCAAACTGTATATGCATAAGTAATTAGGTATCACATTAGCCTTTAATGATGGTTTTGGTGATAACAAACATCTCAAGTAATTGAGATTAAAATTAGATCTTATGCATAGATATTGCAAGATTGATTTTCAGGTTTAAGCTCTCTTGACGAAATCTGAAGTCAAGAAGAAGGAGGAGATCATGCTCTTCAAGTTTAGGTCTCATTATATTATAGGAATTGAGCTGTAATTTTATATTCTTTAGAATGTAAGGAGTGCCCCAATCAGATCTTATATTAACATAAACAGAGGATTCATATGCAATTCTCACAAGTGTTGGATTTGAGAGCCTAATTGCATCAATCGGGATGCAACTGTCATATGACAACGTAGGAATTCATGTTGAAATCAATGAGATTCGTGCTGCGTGCTTTGATCGTATTTTAAAATGGAATGCGTCGTAGTATAGTTGATAGAAACGTGTCAACTCTTAAAATTTATAAACTCGAAACATCAGTATTCTGAGGTTGTCTAAGGGAGCAATTAAAAATGTGTGAATGTCACTATATAATCAATCTCAATTTGAGGAACTTGTGTTAAGCAGATTTCTAGAAAATCCAACAAGTTCAAAAATATACTTGATTTTATGAATGAAATGATTAAATGTAAATCTTCAAGTCCAATAAATAAATGAGGGTCTTTATGATCAATTAAACCAAAGGGAATAAAAATGATTGAAATTAAACACCAAATAGTTATCAACAATAATGTTTGAACAATAAAAACCCTTTAGAATGAAACACAATTCGCAATGCAGTCCTTAAGATATCGCCCATTTTGGAAATGGACCCTTGTGAAATTGCACTCAGGTCCCCTTCTGTTGAACGGGTTGTTCAGGAGATTAAAGTGTCTCGTTGTAGTAAAGTTTCCTAAATCGCTCAATCAACAAATACAATTTATAACTCGAATATAAGTCCAAAGTCTAACACAGGGAGCAAATATTGCATTCACGCACTAATATCAATCATAATATAAATGAGAACAATAATTAAACCAATAATGATATTCAAGGAAGATTAATTACTCAAGAATTGATCGTCAATGTATAACATGAGTTTGACATAGCAAAAAGAATGGAAATGATCCTAAAAAGTAGTGATTTAAATTACCTTTCAGATCCACATTTAAGCACGCATCTCAATTTATTCAAATAATTCAAATAATGCTACATTATCCTCAACCATACTACTTAGGTACTTAAATGTTACAACAATACCATCATTAACCCAAATCAGATGTCTTAACAAAAGGCAAGCATAAGCCTTCTCTTCTTCTTTAGAATGCTCAGGCCCTCTCTTTCTTCTCAAGCCTTCTCCTCTCTTCATGCACAAGAGCTACACACCCTTTGAATTTTGGCTAAGTGTCGCACAAGCAAACTTCTTTAGAGAGCAAAACCCCCCTCCCCCGCGCTCTCTCTCTTTTTCCTTCTCCTCTTTCTTTGAAACCTAGAGCATAGTCGGATCCGTGTAGGAGTTAACGGGTAATCGGGTTTGGACCAGGCCCGCATGCCGTGTGCACGGGTGAGGTGTGTGGTGCAAGGAGGCGCATGAGGGGGACCTCATCCCCCGTATGTGTCTTGAGGCGATAAGCTATCGGCAAGAATTCAGTTTATGCGTGCTGAGCTTCTCGTCCATACACGATGTGGCACTAAACACGGTGCCCTTTTCTTTGCGAAGTCGCAGGAAGTGCAACACTTGATTGTGAGCTGCTCAGATCTGTTCTGTGCTTAATTGAAGATGCAACTCTGCTCTTGGGATGTGTCCGCGTCAATTGCAAGTGGAATTAGCAGTGGTGATGGCCGGAGGGAGCGTGACGGCGTCAGAGATGACGAAGGTGACGGTAGAGGGCGGCGAAGACCTAAAAACACACATACGGCCTCTCGGCCCAATTAAAATAGTTCAAGAGCATTGTTGTGGGGTGAGGAGAGTGATGGAGGTGATGGTGAAGTGCTTCATGGTGTTCAGCGGCCGGACGACGTCGGAGATGATGGACTGAGCAAGAGGTGTTCGGTGGAGGTTTAGGATGGGTGGAACGTTGAATAAGTAAAGGGGTTTTGGTGGGTGTGAGCTGGCGGAGCGAATGGGAGTTGTGTTGAGTCAAATGGTGGCATGTAGCGAGCTCTTGGCCTCGCCGAAGCTCAGTTGGAGCGAAGGAAGATGGAGGGGGAGGTATGTGGTTCGTGGTTGGAATGAGTCTAAGGAGGGGAATTTGAAGTAGAGAGGAAGACAGAGCTAAATGACCTAATTTAGTGGACGAAGGAGGCAAGGCGACGTCGGTTGTGGTTGGCCGGTGCCGATGACGAAGCTTGCTCCGGTGAGGTGAATGGCAGTAAGGAAAGGGAGAGGACGCCCTCGCTTTGGTTGGCGAGGTGCAGATGAATGTGTGGAAGAGGTTGGATGGGCCAATTTGGTCGTTGGTCGTCCATAGTTAGATGTGGAAGGAAGCTGCCGGAGCTAAGGTGGAGCTTGGCCAAAGATGGAGGAAGAAGGGGTATTTGGCCTCAAAACCTTGCTAAGGAGGTGAGGTTTTCATCGTAGGTCCATTTATAAGCCATGGGGAGGGGTTTCAAGCTTGGAAACCAAGCTTGCAACACCATGATTTCGTGCAAGTAGGACATGTGAACCTTCAAAAGGTTCACATGAGGATTTGGGGGCGAGTTAGGATTCGTGGATGGTCTCATTTGGAAGGGAATTCTTCAAGGAATCTTCCTTTCAATTTTGGGAGTGTTTGATTGAGAATCGAGTGAGAAATCCTCACTCGAAACTCGACGGTGAAGGTCTAACCTTCGAAAATGGCATAAGGACCTTTTTTCAAAGAATGATGATAAAGTAAGGGACCCATTTACAATTATTTTGAAAGTTAAGGCATATGTGTGAGATAAAAGAGTTAGATATGATTGAAATGTAAACTAAGTCAAGATAATCTCTAATTGGGCCCAAATTTTCGTACAAACCTAATTTGGACCTAATGAATCTGATAGTGAGGTCAAATTTAGGTTTTGACCAAGTTTGACTAGGTAAATTGCTTAGAGGCCCAAATTAGGGCAATTGTCTGTCTGAGATTTTATTTTAGGTTAAAATGGGTTCCAATGATTAAATCAAAGATACCAAGCCCTAGAGAATATTTTTCTATGATTTTTAGAGTGTTTAGGTGAATTTTATCCTAACCAGAATCTCAGTGAATTAAGTGAATCTATTTTTAGGATTTTAAATGTCATTTAATTCTTGAAATGCATGAAAACCCGTTTCTATTTGCACGGACCCTCTTGTTAGACTTTAATGCATGTTTGACCTTTAATAAACCCCTGAAAAAAGCCACAGTTGTTCTGCATTTATGATATGTAACGACCCGATTTCCGAGTCCCTACGAGACACGAGAATCGGACCGACTCGACTAATCCCAAGACCTGGTCGTCCAACGAGGAAGTAACCAAAAGAGCAGTAAAATAAACCACATTCACCATGAATATAACTAACAGTAAGAAAATACAGCAGTAAGGAAAGAAACCACTACAGTATATACCACCACAACAGTAGAACAACATTCATAACATAATATGAATTGCAGGTAAAGAAAAGTACAGCGGTAACAAGAACTACTCATTACAGTGGAACAAAAAGAGGTACAAGAGAACAGTGGTAGCTCTACTGGACCCTACTCGGCCCAGCGTCCTTTGCAGCCGCTGACCCTGGCTGCTCAACACCTGGTCCTGAAAGGTAACGAGTGTAACACGTCAGCAAAACGCTGAGTAGAGTGGCAACTAAAACAAAAGAAACAGTAGAGTGTACAGTAGCTGTTATGTTCTGTTACTTTCTTTAATTATGACATTCTATTGTCTTACAATTTATCTATTTCTCAGATCCTTCACTTGATATCGAATGTTCCTCGTGGGAACGATCTTGATTGCAGTCTTTTCTGAACAGTAGAAGTAGCACGTGGTGCTCTCCTGGTCGGGAGAGTCCCCCGTGGTGATCCTACTCTCAGTCAACCACCCCAGGGTCACGGACAGACGTAACGGTGACTACGGCACGCGTGATAAACTCACAGGTAGCTAACCCACACTAGCACGTGGTCAGTCGTTTTCGTTAACGGGTGCGCCCAAAGAACAGCACGGAACCAGTACAGGGCAGAGCCCTCTCAGTAACAGGGGTCCAACCCCTCCACAGTAACCAAACAGGGGCCTTGCCCCTCCATAGTCCGCGCACCCTCGCCTGACTACCCTGGTTTGCCCAGTGGGCCTAACAAGTCGGTGTAGGAGGCTAACAGAACCCCGGGGCCCGTGGGGTAGCTAGTACCTCCCTACACTAGTAGCTCTCCTCGATACTACGTACACGAGGGCCAGCAAGTCGGTACAAAGTGGCCAGTCCTAACCCCGGGTCCCTGGGGCGGCTGGCTCAGCTCTGCACTAAACAGGTACAGGTACTTCCCTTGGTACTATGTACCCAAGAGACAGCACACTACCACGTCTTTCTTTCTCTGTTCCATTCCTTTCTCTTTCCAGGAGTTCCACTCCTAATTCCCCGTAGGGTTCCAGTTCTTTTAACTCAGCATATTCAGGTTTCACCTTTCTAGTTTCACGTTCATACATCCCATATTCTCAGACATGCTCATTTATTCATAACAGGCAGCTGTTAATTCAATTCACAGGCAGCTATTATTTTCTTTCCACATTTTCCAAGACTGCAGTATTCATATATTCCACTAGTTCTTCCCATCCTAGGATTCATGCCATACCCTAGGATCTATCATACAATCTAGTTTTCCAGCCCTAGGATTCATGCAACACCCTAAGATCTACTATTCATTCTAGTTTCTCATTCCTAGGATTCATGCAATGTCCTAGGTGCTATTTATGGTTCCATTATTTAACAGATTATACCAATAAACTTAAAAGCCACTCTACCGGTTACAACAGGCATACTGGGGGCGTGGTCGGGAATCCCGTGTACCTCTGCAACCCCCGAGACTGCAACAGAACGGGGTCCTATCACAAGGATCAAACACAAGGAGTTTCTCAAAATAGTATATAGCTACTGTAGACGGGTAGAGGATTTAATTCCGAAAAGCACACAACTCAAAACGTGGAAAACGGACTCCGAACGGGCCCTAAACGGGTCGAAAACGACGAAACAGTGCAAAATCAGACGTCTGGAACCTCTTCCAGACGTCTTAAAAAGTGGATCAGAGGTTACCTTTGCTCTACGTGGTCTCTCAGACGTCCAGAAGCCTGCGGGGGCGTCTGGCCTAGTTCCCAGGCGTCCGATGGTCACCCCGGACGTGTGGAAGTTGCTCCCATCGTCTGGCACTGCAGCCAGACGTCTGATTCGCGCTGGATGGCGAATCCGAACCTGCGTGTACCCATTTCCTCTCTCTCTTAGTACGGTCAGTCGAAGAAGAGGAAGAAAGACGGAAATAACTCACCTTTCAGACGTCTGGACAGTCCTCCAGACGTCCTCCCTGCCGTCTGGTTGTAAGCCCAGACGTCTGATTCTGGAGAAAATTTCAGAACCAGGGCGCGACTCGCCCTCCGCTCGCGACGCTCGGCCGCGCCGCGACTCGTCCGCCTGCTGTTCGAGCTGCAGTAGGCCTCCCGCGTCACCCTGCATCCGCTGCGCCCCCGTCGGCCGGCTCCTGCTGCCCCGGCAGGCTCGAGCCCTCACGGCCGACGCCTCCTCCCTCGCACAGCACCTCCTCCCGCACCCGCCGCGGCTGTCGCCGCCGCCGCTCACTCGCACTCGCACTCGCTCTCGCGCACTGGCTGGAAGGAGAAGAGGAAGGGGGCGGAGGTGATGAGAGTGAGGGAGGGGGCGTGGCGTTTTAAAGCCGCGCGGGGAGAAGAGAGAGCGGACAGAGGGCACAGCCTGCGGCCGCAGGAGAGAGGGAAAAAGAGAGAGAGAGAGATGCGCTCGCAGGTCTGCGCGCTCAGGCGCGCAGACGAAACCGTTCGTGTCGAAAAAACCGAATCCCAGACGTCTGGAATGGGTTCCAGACGTCTGGTCCGACGTCTGGGCCACCTCCCAGACGTCTTAAAAGACGTCTGAAGCAGCACGTTCATAACATGATATAATGGTAAAATTATAGTTTTTACCCTGGTTTCATGTTACACTCTCAGAAAGGATGTGTAGTGAATTATGGTCCTTTGGCGGTTATGTAGGAGCATTTATCTGTTGATTATGGCTAATAAATGTTAGATATGGTTGATGATGACGTTATCATCACATTCCAGCAAGTAAGGGGGATCATCTTCCTCCTTGCGTGAGAAGGCCATAAGGAGGCCTCCTCCCAAGGGACCTCAGCTTGCTTCAAGGGTAGTTGGCACATGTGGCAAGGGTAGGGAGCTTCAGCGACGTTCCACGAAGCTTCCCGTGGAGCTTGCGAGCTTAGAGGCACTTCCCGGCTAGCGTGGAGATGGGAGATGGTGGCTGTAAGCGAGTGGAGGTGGGTTGCCTGGAAGAGGCTGAAGCTTCGAACCGAGGAGGCCATAAGCTCCACTCAGACTTGTTGAAGATGATGGTGGGTCTGAATTGGTGTGAGGAGGTTGCAGGAGAGAACTTCAGTGAGCCAGATTAGAGGGAAGATGGGGTCGGAGATCTGTTTCCTTTGATGGGGGAATGACGACAAGGAGGGGAAGAAAAACCCTCTACCAATATATGTGGTATAGCGGCAGATCGACGAGGAGAGGAAGCTCCAAGGTCATCATCGATGGCGACGTCAGGGAAGAGAAAGAAGGGGAGATGACTTACTGTGACATGACTAAAAGATTCCCAAGGACATGGCCTTACTTTAAAGATGCTCAGCCGCGGCGATTGAAGCTATTAGCGAACTAATCAAGGCCGAGATGGCAGAGGGTTGAATGCACTTCGGCTAGAACTTCGGCCATGAATAGCGGCCTTGATTCATAGTGTCTTGACCTGTAAATTCCTTCTATGGATGCACGAATGATAAGTGAATCTACCTGCCAAATTTGATAAGATTCTGCCGCATGGATTGATCGCAATTCATGACCGAAGTCTCGGCAAGGGGAGAGGAGGTCGCTACTGCTGGAAGGGGCCTTTTGGTGAGGAAGATGAAGAAATTAGGTGGGTCATATGCAAGAAATTAGGTTTTTAAGGGCCAAACTGCAAACTTTCTCAAGATAAAGTTGAAATGAGCCCAAATTTTTATGGTAATCTAATTTGGACATGAGAAATTTAATGGTGACTTCAATTTTCAATTTTGATGTCGTCTACATGGTCAATTTACATAGAAGCCCAAATTTTATTAAAAACCCGCCTAGGTCTCTATTTAAGGTCAAAAAGGGTTGCGATTGTCAAATTTATTGATTCAAACCTAATGTAATATTTTTTTAATGATTTTTAGAATGTTTAGATTGCATTTATTTTTTTTATAACCCTGTTAATTTAAGTAAAGCTGAAATTAGGATTTTCATTTAAGGCTTAGCCTTCAATCTTAATAGAAACCTTAAATCAGTCAATGTAGGCCTACTTATTGAAAATTTTAGGTCAATTGACTTTCAATTTAGTGTATGTTTACTCTTCATTTAATTTGCATTTGTATTAATATGTTAAAACAACAAAATTAACTCGTTTACAAGTCATTCCTCTTAACTCTTTGTATCATTAAGTTATACTCTTTTGTTGGTTAATAAAATGAATTTAACCTTAGAACTTATCCAAATTAAACTAGTTATGAAGGATGATGGTGTTACCATCATAACCCCTTAGCAAATTACTAGATTTCAGCACAAATTTCAGCTTTAGGGTATTTTTGTTATTTAGCTTAATGTTAACTAGTTAATCCTGGTCAGAATTTAGAAAAAACATAAAAGTGCTCTTGTGCCTAATATTTTAGATTACCCAGTCCCTCAAGACACTAAAACTTAACGGCTCGCTATTTTAATTTCACCTGACTCTTGATTTTTAAACGTAGGGGCACACAATTCAAGTTAGTCTTAGTTTCACTCCTAGTTTTGTTGTTATCATGGTAGGAATATGTGTAGTAAAGGTGAACTGAGTTAAAGGACCTAAGTATCAGATTAATAACCTATTGGACTCAGTTGGCTACTTCCACATGAATTAGGTAGCTTTCTAGTTTCCGATAAGGTCAATCTTAGGGTATATCTCCCTGTAAAAGAAAAATAAAAGACTAGCACCATATATATATATATAAATTTCTAAATTTTTTTGTCAATTTTATTTTTATTTTTCATTATTATTATTTTTTTGTGGTGTAAGTGTGTGAGGCATTTGTGTGCCTTTTGGGGTGGTGAGGACAGGTACACTGTTTACTAAGTCTTATGGATATAAGCCTCATCAAAACAAAAAATTAAAGCGTGCACCTTATTAAGGAAGTGGATCTCCATCCTTTATGGGTTGGCTGCCATAAAAAGGTTATTTTCTAACTCTACCTAAGTCCAATGTTTTATTAACCTTCTACTCGGGTCCTAAAACTCAATTCGTACATATGAAGTTATGTTTCGGTTCTTCAAACTCCTAAACCAAAAATGACAAAGAGACCGGTTAAAACACTTGTGCCCCTTAGTCCAAGAAATTAGAGTTTCCAATTTTGCATTATAGGGCAATTTAAGCCATGCTTAATTAAGCATATTTGGCCCGAAAAATCTAAGGTCGAGGATTTGGTTGCCCTGATACTACATGTTTGCGTGGCGAGATCGATGTTTAAAAATAATCGCGTTGTAGTATAGTCGAAATCGTTTTGAAAACAAATACAATTTTTGTTACTCGAATAAGTTCTGAGGTCGAACACAGGGAGCTATATGGGATTTAGAAATCAAGATCACAATTTAGAATTAAAAGAGATTGCAATAATGTCAGTAGCAATGTGCAAAAATATGGTTGTAAAATGGTGATTTTGATCACCAAATACTCCTACGATATCACTAAGGAACTCAATGTATGAATATGCAATGAGAGCTTAAGATCTGTCGTTTGATTTGTATATCAGACGACTTAAAGTTGTCTAATTCTTCCTATCTTTGCTTCTTCTCTTTCTCTGCCTTTGCTATCTCTGAGTCTTCCTCTCTTCTTCTTTTTCTTTTGCTTCTCTACCCTTAGTTCTTCTTCTTCTTTCTTCTTTTTCCTTTGGCTTTCCTCTGCTCTGGCCTCCTCTTCTTCTTCTTCTTTTTCTTCTTCCTTTGCCTTTGCGAGTCTTCTCTTCTTCCTCTTCTTCTTCTTCTTCCTTCTACCTTCAACCCTAACCTCCTCTTCTTCTTTCGGGTCCAGGCTCGCCGACGTGCGATGGTGAGCGAGGAGTGCAAGTTGGATCGGGTCAGGCTAGGTCCGCGGAGGCAGTGTCGTGGACGAGACCGAGTGAAGGTGAGTGGGACCTCACCCCGTGGTAACTGAGGAGATGAGCTTATGGCACTTTTGCAATTTATGCGGGTGTGCACGCCTCTTCATATCCGAGGTGGAACTATCTGTGCACTACTTTTCTTGTGCGCCTGCAACAGGGAGTGATCTTCGATTGTAGCAGCTGCTGAGGCTTGCAACTGCAATTGAGGGCCTAGGTGTGTGCGCAAGACTCTTTTGCGCAGCCTGGGTCTTCAACTTGGGATAGCAAGGCATGGAGCAGCCTCAAGCAAGCTTCGAGCTTGCTCGCCAATGGCGGATAAGGCCTTGAACCTGAAATCAACAGAACGACCTCTCGGCCATGTCAAAGTGCTCAGGGTGTATCGCCGAAGCACGGCGAATGTGCTGGGGGTGGTCGCATGGCGTGACGGTGGTCGAGAATGCGTGCCTAGGGCAAACTGTGTGCGTGTGAGTGGGTGTGTTAGGGGGGTGATTTGGGTGAGTGGCGAGGTGAGTGAATAGAGGGGAAATGCTTAGTGAGGTGTGGCGGAGGTTTTGCAAGGGTTGACGAGGGTTTTGGTGGTCTGTGGAGGTGGGATGGCCTTGTCGGATTGGGTGGTCGGAGATGGAAGAGATGGAGGTGAGGAGGGCGTTAGTGGTGGATTTTAGGAAATAGAGGGGAAGAAAATTGAGGGGACAGGGAACTTAGCTAGGACGTTAAGGGACGAAGGGGGGCTGCAAGGGCGTTAGGTATGGTGTGGCCGACGTCGGAGACGAAGGCAGCTCTGGTGAGGTGGGAACGGCGAGGATGAAGAGGAACGGGCATCTGCTGGTAAGGTGAGACGCGGAGAAGAACAAGGAGGAATTTGCCGCAAGTATGGCGGTCGGACGACAAGAAAGTGCAGGAGAGGTCGCCGGACGTCGAGGAGCCTTCGACCGTTAGAGGGAGAGATGAATTGAGGGGAATCACGGTTGAATTCGAGCGTGGAGGATTCAGTGTGATCTGGGCTTCTTTAAATAAGGCTCTGAAGGGCTTGGAAGGTCGCCGGAGTTGGAATCTGTTAAAATACCCAAATCTCTGATGCAATCGCATGAAAGATTGGGAAGGAATCAAAGCTCATCAATGGGTTCAAATAGGAGAGAATTTCTTAGATGATCTCCCTTCCAATTTTGGAAGGGATTCTCTAAGCAGTCAAGGAGAATGTCCCTATCAAAGGTCATTGGAGTAGGTTTCCTTTGCGATAATGGTGGAGGGACCAACTTGTGAAGACGACGAAGAAGCTAGGGAGCTAAATGCAAGGGTTTTTGAAAGTTAGGGGTAGAAATGTAATTAGACAGGACCTTTTGCAAACTAGATCAAGGCAAACTCATCTTGGGTCCAAATTTTGTTACAAACCTAATTTAGACCTAAGTAATCCAATGGTGAAGTTAGATTTTGGTTTTAACCACGTTTGACTGGGTAATTTATGCAAAAACCTAAATTAGGGTAAATATCTATCTGGGACTCCAATTTAGGTCAAGATGGGTTATGATGGCCAAATTGAAGGTACTAAACCCTAGAGAATATTTTTCTATGATTTTAAGAGGGTTTAAGTAAATTTTATCTTGACCAGAACCTTGGTTAATTAAGTGGGTCAATTTTTAGGGTTTCAAAAGTTATTTAATTCTTAGAACACACACAAACCCTTTTTTGTCTGATCTAACCCACTTGTTATCTTATTAAGACCATTTGACCTTTATTCAGTCCTTGAGAAAACTCGTGGTTGTACTGCATTGGTAAAATTGCAGTTTTACTCCTACTTATTTTTCTTTCAGAAAGGTTATGCAATGAATTATGACCTTCAGTTGGTTATGTAGGAGTGTTTATTGACTTCATTGGTTCAAAATGAGCAAGTTAGCCCTCATGATGGTGTTCCCATCACTACACTAGAGCACAAAGACTTTAATTTTGACCAGTTTTAAGAAATTATTCGATTCAATATATTTTTCTTCATCTTCGCCTTTTAAAAGATTTATCCTCCCTTTTCCTCCATTTACTTTTAATTTTGAGAACCTTTCATCAAGAATTTTTTTCAAAATTTTACTCACTTTCTATAACACCCCCCCATGCCTAATTCTTGCAATGTCCTCATTGCAAGGTAGGATGGGTTAGGTAATTTAAAATCAAATCACTTCTTTAGAACAAGGATGGGTGGAGTGGGTCGAAAATGACTGTTGTGGATGATTTCAAGCTCCAAATCATGAGAATTGGAGGTGGTCGGGAATGTTCTAAGTGGAGAAGTGATCAAAGTTGTGTCATTTTGCAAATAACTTCAAAGATGACTGGAAAGGTTCTCATGATTTTTTTTTTTGCTTTTTTTAGGTTTTTTTCTTTCTTTTTTTTTTGGCATGATAGGTTGCTTCCCGTTAAGTGCTAAATTTAAAGCCTTCAGCTAACCAGAAAAGGGTTAAGAGGAAGTAGTGATCAGGGTGCAGGAGTTTTGTAGAACAAGCACCTTGATGATTAACCTGGTCGAGCCAACTAGGTGCTTGTTTAGGTCAACTAGTTGATTGTGCAAATCGAACCCAATAAGTCTGGTGGGTTGGAAATTGTGGATCAGTAGATGTGGAGCCCACCAAATGAAATCCGGTTAAAAAAGATATGGAATTGAAAAGCATAGGTCTAGCTGCATAGGCTCAGCCAATTTAGAGTAGGGATCCTGAAATGATAATGGAACAGTGAAAAGTATAGGATCCCTACTTATGGGGTCAGCAGAAATTAGCAATTGACTATCAGTTTGATCAATGTTCCACTCATTATCAAATTGAGGTGGAGAATCAGGTCCAAACGGATCAGAATGAGGTGATTCAGGATGGAAATGGATTTCGGTGGACTCATGTGGTGGAGATCGGTTGCTGAGAATCTTAAGCAACCCTTCTTGAGTAGCCTCCTAATCATGTGGTGCAACTGCTTTAAGCTCCAAATCAATGACCTCGGGATCAGAATCAAAGAATGGGTCATGGACATCGGGGTCACAGATTGGGATGCTATCCCCTGGAAAGAGGGATTCTCCTAAATCAAAATAAGGTTCAAAATCATCATTAACGTAAGAGAATCCAGAGGAATGTCGGTGAAGAGACTTTTATGAACCTGGGTCAGAATTTAGGTCACCATCACCATAAAAATCAACACTTACAAGGTTATCAACCTGAAAATGGTCTATCCTAGATTCAGCTGCCAAATTAATAGGGATATCATCATCAGGCAGAGGCTTGGTTCCTGGATATCTAGGGTAGATCTAATCAAATTCTAACCTAAGTCAGATTCCAAGGTTATCAACATAAAAATTCTAACTCTTCATTTGAGCCATCTCAAAAGCCCTAAATCAAATACTAGAGCTCAAGAGAGCTTGAGGAATTTGTGGGATTCTTCCCTCTGAAACCATGGCTAATTGAGCCCCTTTCTTCAATTAGAGATCAAATATGAGCTCTATAATAGCTCCCCATTCTTCCACCGTTCTCCTGAGTTCGGTCTAGGGCTAAATTATTCAACTTTCACTCCCTCCGGCTGCCTCCGTCGTGACTTCGGCGAGCTCCTCAATCCCCCGTCTCGCTCGTCCACTTCTCGCCGTACCAAGCAGAGGCCCCCATGACCCCTTCTTCCTCGCCGTTTCTCCCACCAGAGACTTCTTCTCTGTGTTCGGCAAACACACCTGTGCGTCAACTCCTATCCCCTTCATCCATAGTTAAGTTCATCTTCTTTCTCTCCTCTTCTAGGTTAGAACCAACCCTTTCGCACTTCAGTTCGACCACCGTACACCTACCTCCCACTTCATCATCTTCATAGCTGGAGACACCTTTGGTGAAGCCACACGCACTCCAAAGTACACCAAATCACCCACTTCCACATCCAGAAGTTTCGCCTCACCATCCCCTTCAAAAGCCTTCTCCTTATTTGCTCTCCCACCCACCAAAACCTCCACCCAAACAACCCATGCTCTCACCGACTGCTTAGACATCGTCCGGCCACCACATGCACGCACACATCAAATCGTCTCCGCCGCCACACTCCTCGCACCCTGGCGAGTCTTCTGAGCAATCTAATTGGGGCTTTTTAGCCCGTATTCGTCTTTTTCAGGTACCGCCGGAGCTTTGCCGTCGCCTTCAAAGCTCTGGCATTGTCTGGCCGTAATCACCGTAGCTACCATGTTCAGGACCGCGGAGCAACCTCAATTTGTCTAGGCAGTAGTAGCAAGCACCCAATTGGACAAAGCTTTCCCTGTAGCTACTCACACAAAGGAGGAAAGTAGGATAGTTCCACATCGTTCGCTGCAAAGCACTCGTAGCGGTATCAAGGGAAGGTGTGTTAAGGGCTTATCGCCCAGCACATGGAGAGGTCGGGTCCCCCATGCACATGACCCACGCACCCTTGCCCGCCTCCATGTCGGCGGGCCTGGACCTTTGAACCATATACCTGATTACCCGATAACCTGGTTACTATACATCCATATACCCGGTTCTGAAAGAAGGGAAGAGGAGAAATTCTGAGGAGGGTTGGGAGGGTTTTGCACTGTTCCACCTTTGAAAATGTGGCCATATGCTATATACTTAGCTGCTTCTAAGGATGGTGCTTTGAAGCCATGTGCTAAGGCTTAGTTCTGAGTTGTTAAGGCCTTATGCCTTGAATGGTTAAGTCGTCTGACCTTAGGGTCTGACGACTGATTGAAGGTACTATGGATATATTTGGCTGATGTCGAATTTGTGATTAAGTGGTTCTAACCACTGTTGGAAAATTTGATTAGTTCATATGCTTTGGGATGTGTTTAATTAGGGGATCTAATTGGTGATCTAAATCACCATTGTTTTGAGCTTCTATTCTTTTTATTCCAATAATTCTTGAGATATAATTTGGACTGATATTGAATACATTTTTTATTACTGATTCTAATTGCATATCTTTATTATTGTGTTCATTGATTTATATTATGATTAATATGTGAATTTCATATTTGCTCTCTGCGAACGACCTCGAACTCAATTCTTGTTTTCAAGCACTCTTATAAATTTTAAGTGTTGTTGCATTTTTGTTAATCGTACTACAACAAGCATTTGATAAAACTCCACGAAAGCATACCAACAGCTCTTTTGCAAAGCTTAGGATTACCTACTTTTATGTGGGGGGAAGCTATGAATATGGCATGCCATATTATGAATAGAGTTCCCTTCAACCATAATGAAAGTAGCCCATTTGTTGCCAAGGGGTTCAACCAAATGGAAGGAATCGATTATTTCGATACCTATTCTCCAGTAACCAGGATAACTACTATCCGGATGCTTATTGCATTGGCTTTTATTTATGATCTCACTATCCAATAAATGGATGTGAAGACAGCCTTTCTTCATGGCGATCTTGAGGAGGAGATTTATATGGAGTACCCTGAGGGATTTGTAGCTCCTTGGAATTAGAAAAGGGCTTGAAAGATTGTTAAATCTCTTTATGGTTTGAAACAAGCACCCAAGCAATGGCATGAAAAGTTTGATAGGACTATACAATTTTTTGGCTTTGTAGGTCAAAAATCTAATAGGTGTGTCTACTCTATGATTAAGGGTGATATATGTATTGTCCTATGCCTATATATAGATGATATATGATTGTTTGGATTAGATATTAGAATAGTGAATGAAACTAAGTTGTTCTTGAATAGTAAGTTTGAGATAAAGGATATGGGTGTTGTAAATGTGATCCTAGGCCTCAAACTAATTCGGTCAGCAGAGGGGATAGCTATTTCTCGATCTCATTATGTTGGGAATGTTCTTGAGAAATTTGGCTATGAAGATTGCAAGGTTGTAAGCACTCCTTTTGATTTATCGAAAACTCTTTATAAGAATAAAAGTGGAATGCTTGTTTTACAACTAAGATATTCACAGATTATAGGAAGCTTGATGTATTTGGCTAACTGTACTAGACTATATATATTTTTTTCTGTGTCTAAGTTAAGTAAATACACAAGTTGTCCTGACTAAACTCATTAGGATATCGTAGACCGAATACTTAGGGGAACTATTTCTCTTAATTTGCATTATGATAAATATCCTTCAGTTTTGAAAGGATATGATGATGTAAGTTGGATCGGTCAAATGGAGGATTCTGGGAGTAATGACGTTACAGGGTATGTCTTTACCCTTTAAGGTGGTGCAGTCTCCCAGCAATCTATAAAACAGATCATTTTAGCCTGATCCACCTTTGAGGCTGAGCTATTGATGATAACATCATCGTCAGCCATATCTAGCTTTAATTAGTCATAATTAAGGAATAAATGCTACGTAACCACCAGAGATCCCTAATTCACTGCAAATCCATTCTGCAGGAAATAAAAGAAAATAGGGGTAAAACTGTAATTTTAATAGTATATCTCAATTGGAGTACAATCACGGGATTACTAAGGGATTAATTAAAGGTTAAATGATCTTAAATATCTAACAAGTGGGTTAGAACAGACAGAAAAGGATTTTTGTGCGTTACAGGAATTAAATGACTTCTGAAACCCTAAAAATAGACCCACTTAATTAATTGAGGTTTCGATCTGTATAAAATTCACCTAAATCCTTTAAAATTCATATAAAAAAGTTCTCTAGGGGTTAGCATCCTTAATTTTGCCATTGGAACTTGTCTTGACCCAAAATAGAGTCTCAGACAATCATTTGCCCTAATTTGGGTTTTTACATAAATTACCCAGCCAAACATAGTAAAAACCTAAATCTAAGTTCACCATTATATTTTTTGGATCTAAATTAGGTTTGTACCAAAATTTGGGCCCAATCTGAGAACATCTTGACTTAGTTTGCAATTTGGTCCTATCTGACTCTTTTATCTCTACTCATGCCCCTGACTTTTGAATTTCCTACAAATAGCCCCCAACTTTGTTGTATTATTCACAAAAAGGTCCCTACCACCCTAGAATCCTAATCCTACAACTCCGGTGACCTTTGATTGAAGAGAACTCCTTTGATCAATCAATCCCTACCAAAATTGGAAGGGAGATGGGGATTAGGGGTAGCACAGTTGGTGCACCTTCTCCCCATAAGGCACTCCCTATGCGGGGTGCGCGGGGTCGATTCCCCATGGCCTGCCCATACGCGTATAGTGTCATCATGGGGGACGCATCGTTGATGTTTCCCCGCCTCGACTCGACGCCAGAGAGTGGCCGTGAAATCACGGAGTGGCTCCGTGGCAAGCGAGAAATTTGAGGGTCCCTGGGGGGGTGGGGTCTCCCCCCTCCCTCTCCTAATAATTGTTTCAAAAAAATTGGAAGGGAGATTCCTTGAGGAGTTCTCTTTCCATTGAATCCGGTCCTGAGCCCCAAAACCTTTCCAATCTCTCTTGCGAACGCATGAGAGATTTGGGTATCTTTAGGTTTCCAACTCCGACAAACTTTCCAAGCATAGGAAGCTTACTTCCAAAGCTCTAACAGACCCCTGAGACCTATATAAGGATCTCCAGGGCTCGGCAGAACTTTTCAGCTAGGTTTAAGGCTAAAAGTCTCTTCCTAACCCTACCTCCGACGTCCTCCGACTTAGCTCCGATGAGCATCCTCCCTCGTCGTCCTACGACCTCCCAACGACCAAATTGGGAGTGTCTCCTTCCTCCCCGACTTCCTTCGCCTATCAACGACCACATCAGAGGCGCCTCAGACCCCTTTCTTCACCACAATCTCCCTCACAGAGGTTCGTCTTCCCCACGTTCGGCCATCACACCAGCATGGGAACCTCTCCCCCTTTCATCCATAAACCAGGTTCTTTAGCTTCCTCTACTTCCCTACTTCTTTTTCCCCCTCTCTATCTCTCAAAACGACCGTCGACCACACGTCTCCCCCTCCGTCTTCTTCCGCTTCGGAGAAGCTCCGGCGACGCCCAACCACCGCTCCACCGCACAAACCTCGCCGCTATCGCCCCCATCAGCATTGCCATGACTTCCTCAACGAATGCCCTCCATCAATTAGGGCATTCACCCTCTCCATCGCTCCACCGAATGACCCACATTCGCACGATCTTCTCCGTCTCCACCAGCCACCTACACACAATCACACTCCATGCTACACCCACCACCACATTTGTCGTCCCCCAGCGATACTGCTGAGCCATCTGACATGGCCGCAAGGCCCTTTTTCTGTCATTTCAGATACATGTTCCTCCACACCATTAGCGGCGAGCTCGAGCGAAGCTTGCAGCGGTCTTCAGCTGTTGCACGTCCCAGATCCCACGCCTAGGTGTCACATCTACGTCCCAGGGAGCATCCCAGGTCTTCAATTGGAAGCCATACCCTCAGCAGCTGCCCTAATTGAGTGAGCAATCCAGTTGCAGACGCACGCAAGGAAGGTGGAACATTTAGTCCCACCTCAGAAACTACTGAGCAACCAGCACCGCATAAGAGGATTTTGTCACATGAGCTCTTCATCCAGTACACGGGACTCAGGTCCCTAGCACCTTACCTGCTTACCCGCTTAACCTAGCCCTTCACTCCTTGGCTGCGACCATGCCCGCAGTGTTGGTGCCAGAGCACCACGATCATTTGTTTTGATGATAACAAAACACGTGTTATTTAACATTTGCACTTGGAGTCTTAGATTTCAGGTCAATTGCAAATGTAGACGTGACTAGATGAAATTCGAGCTCGCATCCAGGACGAATTGGAGGAGCTTGATGGAGAACAGAGGGGATTCGCGAGAAGCGATAGATTGAAGATGGAAGGACAAGAAGAATATGATAGAATTCCATTTTATTCCTTTCATGTACTTTTGTCTTTATTTTCTTGCTCTTTATTTCCTTAGAAAATTATGTTAAAGAGCCTCAATGTACCCTAATAGTAGTCCTAGGAACACCGGCACAACCCAAGGATACTTAGGTTTTCTATAGAGAACTTAGAAAACCAATGTAGAGTTCAAACAGAGTTTCCAGACGTCTAATTCCCAAATCAGACGTCTGATAAAGTGTTTTAAGACGTCTGACTGTTGATTCAGATGTCTGATAATATTTAGGCTAGACAAGTTAGTTCTGTCTGATGAAATCAGACGTCCAGACCTTAGACCAGACGTCTTAGGAGACGTCTAATGACTTTGCCAGACGTCCAATTAGTGGATTGTTGGCTCTCTTAGCATACACTCAAGGATATGACCGTTAGAGCCTTATCAGACGTCTGATAATTGACCGTTTTGCCTCGACTGACCCGAAAATCTCTTCTCAGAGATTTTCTAGCCATTGCAAATCCATTCCTACGAAAAAGTAGGTTTCCAGACGTCTAGACATAGTGCCAGACATCTTGTATGTCGTCTGATGGACTTACACAAGAACCTTGTTTAGATCTGATTCAAGTCAGGAAGGAACCTGCACGAAATCAGATGTCTGACCTTGAAATCAGATGTCTTAAAGTGGTCTACCAGACGTCTGATGCCAGAATTAGACGTCTGATAACCCTGTCAGTACAATGATTGTTCCTGATTTCGGGTTGATTTACTTGGGCTTTGCACCCAACGGCTATGGAACCTTTCCTAAGCCTTCCAAAGCCTTCCTAAGGCCTCTATAAATAGAGGGGAACCTTTGCAACACAAATAGACACCAAGAAACACAAGACACACCTAGCAACACACTTTCACATTCTTTTGTGTCCAAAAAGACTCTCTTGCTCTCCAAGCTCTAATTCTTCATCTTGAGAGCATCAAGCTTTGTGCACCCGCTCTCCTGCCGTAGTTCACGATAGCGACGTAGTGCCGTCGTGTTGTTCATGCATCTGCGTCGCCGACGCACTCCTTTCAAAGGGGAGTTTCCTAATTCCTATAGAAGCTAGGTTTAAAATTACTTTGTTGGCTCTATAGGATTATTGTTCTTTTATCTTTGTTATTTGGTTGGGTATTCGCTTTGCGAATTCCCGTCTCCTTCGAGGGACAAAATCCTTCTTGTGAAGAGAAGGGGTTGAGGAATGCTACCCTTGCACTTGTAGCGTGGTTGTATTTGAGGTTGAATCACCCTCGTTTAAAGTGATTCGTTTAGTGGATTTTGATCAACTTGGTTGATCGGAAAATCCTAACTCGAGAGGGTTAGGTGGTGGTTTTCACCCGGTTTGGGTTTCCACCTAAAAATACTTGTGTACTTGTGTGATTGTCTATTTTGTGAAATTGTTTATATTTATTTCCACAATTATTACGTCACCCCCTCCTAGTAGGGAATTTCACGCAGCCCTGGACCGGGTATGCGGATCCTCCGATTACCCGATAACCCAATGTGCATGGCCTTGGGAGGGCGTGAAAGAGGTTGACCCAAAGAGAGAAAGAGAGAGCGTGGGGGTTGGGGGGTTTTGCTCTGAGGAGATTTCGATACTTAGCCGTTTGAAGAAGAAACCCCCCTCTGTGTGTGAAGAAGAGAAGGCCTGAAGAAGGAAAGAAGAGCTTGAGAAGAAAGAAGGTAGAGAAGAATTGAAGAAGAGGAACGGTGCCTTTGCACTGCAGCTCTGGTCTGATTGAGCATTATCTATATTACTATTCAATAATTTAAGTACTATGGTTAAGATGCATGCTTAAATATGGATCTAAAAGGTGATTCAAATAACCACTTTTTGAGATATTTCCATTCTTTTTACCATGACAAACTCTTCATATATTCATATTCTATATTGATCATCAATTTTAAGTAATTAGTGCTCATTGCAGATCGTTATTGGCTTAATTATTGTGCTCATATAAATTTTATTGAGATTAGTGCTTAAATTCCTATTTGGTCTCAGCGAACGACCTTGGACTTTCATTCGAGTATAAATATTATTTGTTTTTTGCACTGATTCGAGCTGTACTACAACGCAACAATTTTAAAACCCATTTCAGAGCGAATAATAGCTATGTGCTTTGGATACTACTAGAATTGAGGTTGAATGGCTAAAGGGACTTCTTACAGAAATTCCTTTGGTGGGTAAGCCAATTCCTACGATATTTTTGTATTGTGATAGCATGACTGCTATAGCAAAGATTAAGAGTTCAAATTTTAATTATAAAACAAGGAGACATACCCAAATTGGACTCAAGTCTGTAAAGGATTTAGTGTCTCAAGGAATGATTGTTGTGGAATTTATAGGATCCAAGGATAACACGGCAGATCTGTTGACTAAAAGGCTTGATAGATCTTTAGTCTTTAAGTCTAGGCTTAGGATGGGACTGAGACCCATTGGGAGTTCACTCGCAGCAACAACCCAACCTTCTTTTGTGTGGTCGAGGCAGCCATGACCTATAAGGAGACCAACCTGACCGCATGAGACACTAACGGCGGACAGAAGAGGCCCTACCAGCCAGAGCACTCACAAGGCTGTCGAGAGAGAAGGCACACGGCACCCGCAGGAGAGTCGCCTCATTTTGTAGGGACACCAGTGGCCTTTGGGGGCCCCAGACAGGAGCCAGCTGCCAGCACCTGACCCCTACCTAGCCACCAGCAAGGACCGACTGAGGGAGGAGGCCGTGCCCCTCTCTACTACCAGTGTGGCCAGCCGGGCCACATCAGGAGGGACTGCCCATCTAGGGTCGGAGTACAGCAGATGCTCCCCGCACCAAGCGCTAGAGGCCGATCTGGCAGCCGCGGTCACCAGGTGCGTGGAGGAGGACAACAGTTACGAGGAGGGTACAGGCCAACTATTGCTCCCCCGACCCAGAGCGTGGCCGCTTCGTCTGCACCTAGGGCTAAGGGACATATCAATGCCCTAACACACAAAGCGCCAGGGCTTCAGGTTCTATGGTAGTAGGTATGGTTATCGTTTCTAGCAGATTAATCTACATTCTTTTCGATTTTAGTGCCACACACTCTTTTGTCTCCTCGAGTTTTGTCATTAGTTTGGGGTCGGGCAGTGTACTGTTAGAGGTTCCATTCCTGATTAGAGGGCTAGGTGGATCGTTATTCATAGCAGAGGAGGTCTTTACAGACTACGAGGTTGCTATAAAGGGACACAGTCTTTCCGCTGACTTGATAGTGATCCCGATGGAGGACTTTGGTATGATCCTAGGGATGGACTGGTTGTTTACCTATCATGCCCTAGTAGATTGTTTTGGGAGGAAGATTGTCTTCTCCATACCGGAGTTGCCTCCCTTTGAGTTTCACGGCCAACCGGTGGACGGAGGCTTCAGGTGCATCTCCACGTTTCGGGCAGCGAGGCTTTTGAGCCAAGGGTGTGAGGGCTTCTTAGCTTGTGTGGTAGTAGAGCCTAGCCCCGTGGTTGAATTTTAGAGTATCCCGGTGGTCTGCGAGTACCCCGACGTCTTCCCAAAGGAGCTACTAGGACTACCGCCTGAGCGTAAGATCGAGTTTGAGATCTCACTAGTACCGGAGACCAGTCCCATTTCTACTGCACCGTATAGGATGGCATCACTTGAGCTACGAGAGCTGAAGTCATAGTTACAGGACCTATTGGAGAAGGGCTTTGTGAGGCGTAGTGCGTCCCCTTGGGGTGCCCTTGTGTTGTTCGTAAAGAAGAAGGATGGTACCCTGCGACTTTGTGTCAACTACCGACAGTAGAATCGGGTCACTATCAAGAACAAGTACCCCTTGCCTCGTATCGACGACCTCTTTGACTAGTTGAGAGATGCTACAGTGTTCTCTAGGAAATATCTGAGGCCAAGTTACCACTAGTTGAGGATCAAGGAGACCAACGTCTCTAAGACAGCTTTCCATACCCGGTACAAGCATTACGAGCTCTTGGTTATGCCGTTTGGGCTGACCAATGCCCCCGCTGCTTTCATGGACATGATGAATCGTGTTTTCAGGCCATACTTAGACTAGTTTGTGGTGGTGTTCATCGATGATGTCCTAGTCTACTCACGGGATCAGGTACAATATGCACAACATTTACGTTTGGTCCTGGATACCTTGAGATGACGCAAGCTGTATGCCAAGTGCAGCAAGTGTGAGTTTTGGCTGAGACAGGTGACTTTCTTGGGCCACGAGATTTCAGGAGACGAATTGGCTGTGGATCCAACCAAGGTTGAGGCCATACTCAGGTGGGAAAGGCCACGCACAGTGACAGAGACACGCAGCTTTCTGGGATTGGCAGGCTACTACCAACTGTTACCAGAGGGTTCTCTCAGATCACACGTCCTATGACTCAGTTGACCTGTAAGGACGTGCCCTTTGCTTGGACAGATGAGTGTGAGGCGTGCTTCCAGGAGCTGAAGAAGAGACTAACTTCAGCTCCTGTGCTTACCATCCCAGATTGCAGTGGCGGGTTCGTGGTTTACATTGATGCTTCATTGCAGGGGTTAGGTGGTGTGCTCATGCAGCGGGGTCACGGTGTTGTTTACACTTCGCGGCAACTGAAGCCCCATGAGCATAGCTACCCCACCCATGACTTAGAGTTGGCAGCAGTTGTCTTCGCGTTGAAGACATGGAGGCACTACCTGTATGGTAAGACATTCGAGATCTTCACAGATCACAAGAACCTCAGGTACCTGTTTGACCAGAAGGAGCTCAACATGAGATAGAGACATTGGTTAGAGCTCCTAAAGGACTACGACTGCAGCATCTCCTACCACCCAGGGAAGGCCAATGTGGTAGCCGACGCCTTGAGTCGGAAGGTGCTTGCCCAATTGACCAGCTTGCAGGCACAGAGTTGGAGACTCATGGAAGAGGTGGGCAGTTGGCGACCACGGGAGTCACAAGGGTACTGCGGGGTAGTGACAGTGACACGACAGGCATGACCAGAGCTGATATACCGTAGCATTGCAGGGCAGATGGCCGATCCGTACTTACAGACATTGTGAGACAGGGTGTTGACAAGGGACCCAGGAGACCTTTCCTTCTCAAACGAGATACTGCGCATGAGGGGATGCCTATGCATTCATAGAGATAAGGAGTTGTTGAGAAGCTCCTGACTGAGGCTCACGGGTCCCGGTTCACCATACATCCCGGAAATACAAAGATGTACCATGATCTGCGACATGATTTCTGGTAGAGAGGGATGAAATGGGATGTTGGTGAGTTTGTTCAGCAGTGCTTGGTATGTTAGCAGGTGAAGGTTGAGCACCAGAGGCCTGCAGGGCCGTTACAACCACTTCCTGTGCCAAGGTGGAAGTGGGAGAGTATCACTATGGACTTGGTGGTGGGTCTACCAGTTACCCATCGGGGACACGACGCAGTTTGGGTGATAGTAGACCGGTTGATGAAGACGGCACGGTTCCTACCAATCCAAGTCACCTTTACGCTAGCCCAGCTGGCAGAGCGATACATCAGAGATGTGGTGCGTCTGCACGGAGTCCCTCGCGAGATTGTATCCGATAAAGATACTTATTTCACTTCCCAGTTCTGGGGAGAGTTTCAGCAGGCATTGGGGACCCGTTTGAGGTTCAGTACCGCCTACCACCCCCAGACTGACGGGCAGTCAGAGTGCATTATACAGACACTCGATGACCTCCTACGCGCTTGTGTACAAGACTGGAGAGGCTCTTGGGAGGAAAATTTGCCCCTGGTAAAGTTTTCATACAATAATAGCTATCATTCAAGCATCGGCATGGCACCTTACGAGGCTCTATACGGGAGGAAGTGTACCGCACCGTTGAGTTTGGTCAAGGTGAGGACCAAGTGAGAGGTTTATCCCAGGTTGATCCGTTAGAGTCAGGAAGTGATAGAGCAGATTCAAAGATGGCTTCATACTGTCAGGAGCAGGCAGAAGAGCTATGCTGACAAGGAGCACAGAGAGGTGCAGTTCGAGGTTGGGGATCACGTCTTCCTCCGTGTTTCGCCCATGAAGGGCTTGCAGCATTTTGGGGTAAAAGGGAAGCTTACGTCGAGGTTTGTGGGGCCCTTTGAGGTCTTGGAGTGGGTTGGACCTGTTGCTTACCGGGTTGTCTTTCCTCCCTAGTTCTCTAGAGTGCACGACATGTTCCATGTGTCCAACCTCAGGAAGTACATCGCCGATCCTAGCCACGATCTGAGCCATGAGAGCGTCGAGGTGGGAGACGACCTGACCTATCCCGAGAGGCCAGTACAGATACTAGACAGAGCCGTCCGGAGTCTGAGACGGAAGCAGGTACCATTGGTGAAGGTCCTATGGAGAAGCCAGCGGTACAAGGAGGCGACTTGGGAGCCTGAGGCGGCAATACGAGAGCAGTACCCAGAGCTCTTTGAGAGTATGTCTCTTCTGACCTACTTTGATTCTCTTTAAGTTTGTTATGTGCTTTTACGTTATTTTCCACACCCTACTTAGCTAAAGTTTCGGGGACGAAACTTCTTTTAAGTTTGTTATGTTGAAATGACCCTTCCAAGGATCGTTGGGAGTTTTCCGGGAAGTTAGAGACATAAACGCGAAATTTTTTGACTCTTTGAGTTCAGTGTGTGGGCTTTACGGGAAAGGAGGGGAATGCGAGGGGGTGTCGCGCTATTTTTCCCTCTCTCTCCTCTCCCTCACCACACTCACTCACACACACACGCACACTTTTCCCCCACTCCAAACACTAACCCATCTCTACTTAAACCCCTCCACTCCATCTCCACTCCACCATGACTTCCACCACCTCCACCTCCTTCCCTTGTTTGCCGGCGAGCCACCAACGACCTCCTCTTCTCCACTTGCAGCCACGCACGGAGGAGAGGAGCTCGCGTGAGGAGAGAGGGAGAGAGAAGGCATGGGAGAGAAGAGGAAGCTCGGGGAGCTTGGGTGCATGGCGGACGAGCTCGAGCTAGAAGGCTCGCGCGCGAGGAGTGCCTTGCTGCGGGTGCAGCGGCGAGCACTCGAAGTTGCAAGGGGAGGAGTCGCGGGAGCTCGTGGGAGAGAGGAGGATGCATATGAGGGGAAGGAGCTAATGGAGGAGAGTTTCCCCGACCCCCTGCAGCTGCTGGAGCTACTTCTGCCGTGCTGTGGGCGGAGGCAGCGACGAAGATGAGTCGCGCGAGGAGTTTCTGGATATTGGATTTTTCCAGTATCATACGTTTGGAGCATCTACCAGACGTCTTGCGCAGCAGTGGGTGTCCAGAGCTGAAGCTGGACGTCTGAAAACTCGCAGAGTGCCGAGGTAAGCGTCCTAAACACACACGCTTGTGTGTATGTTACGTACATAACGTTACGCTGTCGAAGGTTTTAACCTGCAAGTGTGTATGTAGGTACAAGCCTTAGAAAGGCGTGCCAGCACGATCTTCGAGGTGCTTTAGGACGTCTGGACGTCTCCATGGATGTCTGATAGACGCATTGGACGTCCATACACATAGATAGACGTTTGGAAGGACCCAAGACGACTATGAAAGGGTTCTAGACGTCTGCGAACGACGCAGGGAGCCAAGGTGAGGTTCTGAGATTATTTAAGATGTCTAGGTCTAGTTCTAGACGTCTGATTTTAGACGATATGTACATTTTTTAGCCGTCTTGGGCCCAAACCAAATCAAATTTCCACAAATGAAGTACCGTTGTTTTCCGCTAGAGTTTCTCTACATGTTAGTGTCAATTATGTACTATTTTGAACTCGTCTGATGTGATTTGGTCACTGGTATAGGTCTCCAGCTTGTAGCGTGTTCGGGACCTGCGGAGATGGTAGGACCTGCGGCTCCAGCCCCCATTCCTCCCGTATTTTCTGGTAGAGCAGTTTACTTTAATATTAAGATTTAAATAGTGAAGTGCATGTTAGAACAACTTGATTGAACCCTAGGATGTGAAATGAACCCTAGGGCAGAAACGAACGAATATTGCTTGAGTTAAACTATTTACTTGAGTTGCATGTTAAACTCTAATTGCTAGCAAGTGTTAAATACTTGATGTGATGCTCCTTCAGTTGTAAAAATATGAGTTGCCTGTTATATGAATGAGAATCAGAAGATGAACAACGAATTATGCATGTTGAAAAATGAAATGAAACAAATACGAGCATAAACCCTACAGGGAACTAGAAGCAGAACTCTTGTATACGGAAAGAACCTTTTAAGTAGACGGGAAGTAAGCTTTCCCTTGTGTACATGGTACCAAGGAAAGAAACTATCCCTTTAGTGTATAGGGGAGCTAGCCGCCCCTTTAGGTTGAGACCCAGGGTTAGGACTGGTCACTCTACACCGACTTCTATTTGGCCCTCGTGTACGTGCTACCGAGGTGAGCTACTTAATGTAGGGAGGGAGCTAGCCGCCCCACGGGGCTCGGGGTTAGGACTAGCCACCCTACACCGACTCTTGTTAGGTCCACTGGGCAAACCGGGATAGTCGGACGAGGGTACGCAGGCTGTGGAGGGGCGAGACCCCTGTTCTGTTCTAAGGGGCGAGACCCCTGTTCTGAGAGGGCAAGGCCTGTGCTGTTTCATGCTGTACTTTGGGCATACCCACTAGCGGAAACGACTGACAGCGTGCCAGTGCGGGGTAGCTACCTGTGCGCTTATCTCGCGTGCCATATTCACCGCTACATCGCGACCATGACCTCGGGTGGTTGACTACCACGTGGAGGACTACCACGGGGGACTCTCTTGGCCAGGAGAGCATCACGTGTAGAAGCTACATCACGGGAAAGACTGCAATCAAGATCGTCCCCTTGAGGGACAGTCAAGATCAAGAAATGACCAGTTTTCTAATAGAATAAATAAAACAGAACCACTTAGTTGAGCTAAATGGAATTGAATAATAAATTAGTTATTTATCTTATGTTAATTGCATGTAAATGGCTTAACTTCTAATCTACTCGGCATTAGCTGACTACGTATTTTATAATCTTGTTCAGGTCAGGGAATTGAGCAGCCCGCACCATCGGCTACAGAGGGAGCTAGGTCCAGTCGAGCCCAGCCTTAGCTGTGTTCCTTTTTGTTTCAGAGCTTCTTTTGTTGTAGTGAGTTTTGATATATGTATACTATTTCTGTTACGTTCTGTTCCAGTTATATTTCCACTTCATTTTTCGCTGTTGTAGTTGTGATGGCCAGTAATATTGTAAGACCTTCCATTCTGTTTCCTTTACTGTCTTTATATTATTTTCTGTTTAGTTATGTTGCACGTGTGGTTGTGGAATATTTTTCTATTTTGGTTATTTCTCGTTGGACGACTGAGTCTTGGGATTAGACGAGGTGGGCTGGTCTTGGGTCCTATAGGGATCTAGGATTGGGTCATAAGAATACCTGTGGTGGTGAAGGTAGATGACTGAAGTAAGGGATCAAACTAGAAGTTACCTTTAATGAAAGTAGAGTGTAGTAGCCGAGGAATTTATTATTGAATTTCAACGATGAATTTGTGGGGGAATGTTGGATTTGAGAGTCTAATTGTATCAATCGGGATGCAATTATTATATGGTGACATACGAATTCATGTTAAAATCAATGAGATGTGAGAGAGGTTTTTAGTCCCATATTGGAAATGGACAAACCTCTTGGTAGGTGTAAAAGGCTTATGTCTCCCATGGCTTATGTAGCAAAGAGTGAGAGGTGGGGTTGGAGACTACGCATGCATGCGTGTGCACCCCGCTTTGCCCCGGCCTGACGCCGGCTCCGACCCCGGCTCAGGCTCAGGTGAGAATCAATTTGGAACTTCGAACTTGGACTCTTTGGCTACGGATTTCAATCACACGATTTTGACCTGGATTGGTCGATCAAAATGTAAAATTGGTCGACCAATTATTTTAGTTGATCAATGAATTTAGTTTGGTTGATTAATTGGTTTGGTCGACCAAATTGTGAAGTTTGATTGATCAATTGTTTTGGTCGATCAATTACCGCATTTCCATAAAACAGGAATTTCCATAAACGGCTGGTCGTTGGCTCTATATAAGGGCCATGAGGGGGCCCTCATTCGACACACAACAAATGCAGAAAATCTCTCTCCACTCTCTCTCCCTCTCACTCATTCTTGTCTCTCTTTCTTGGTGCATTTGTTCTACGTGAGATTGGTAGAAAAATCTCTAATCACTTTTGTCGATCTTGCACAAGGAGTTGAGAGATCACCGAGAAGTTTTTTATTGATCAAATCATTAAATTAGTAAATCAATCGGCAATTAGGTTGGAAACCAAATTGGCTCAGCTTCGTTCTCTTGAGGTGGTTTTCGAGGACGTCGAAGATTGGAGTGCGTCGAATCTTGGAGGTGGATAGTCGTATCCTGGGAAGAGTTCGTCAAGCCTCGACGCACTGGTATTGTGAGGGGCGATACCTTCTTTAAGGGAAATCCTTAATAGGCGCTTCGATTGGAGTAATTTCTAACTTTTCTTCATTTTGTTTATTTATGCTATTGCATGCTATTTGTTCTTTATTTTATTCTGGATCTTTTCAAATCATGTTTGACTTACTTGATTTAATATTTTTGATCTATGCGAAAATATTGGAAATGTATATGTTTTTTTTTATATATTTCCTATATGCATTTATTTCAACAACAAGAACACCACATAGCCTAAATAGGTCAAAATATATCTAACTAAGTCTATAGGTGTTATTGCATGGCCCTAACATGTAGTGAAAACCCAAGATATTAGTTTTGACAGTTAGAGGACCTTTCACAGGCCATCTAACGTTAGGTATATGATACCTAACGTTAAATAATAGTCTGGTGTCATCTAAAAGCTCCAAGAATTGACGAACTTTACACTAAACTGTGTACCTAATGTTAGGTAATCGACCTAATGTTAGATAGGGGTTGCCTAACGTTAGATGGGCCATCTTTCGTCAAATTAAGTGACTCTAGGAGATAGCGAACTTTGCACCTAATTGAGTACCTATGTTAAATAGTTCACCTAACAATAGATCACGTTTACCTAACGTTAGATAAAACACTTTTTGACCAACTCAATTAGCCATTGGTAAATCAAATTGGAAAACATTTGAGTCATTGAATAGGGGACTTTTGTACACCAAAACTAGTCCAAACACCCCTCTATATATATGAGATGGTTTCCCACTCATTGGTGATAAGAGAACACCCCAAAACACACTCTAAATCACATTCAAGCCCACATTCAACTAAAGCATATTTTTGGTGTTCTTGGAAGTAATTAAAGCTTTGATTCTCCAACTCCCACTTGCTTGAAGCTTCATTACTTCAACTCTCAGCAACATCATCTTCTCACAATCATTAAGGGAGTTCTTTTTAGTCTCCTATATAGCTATTTCATATAATTGATTACATATCTTTTTGGAGCTATCCATAGGAGATAAGTTCTATTTTAATTCAATTTTATTCCTTCATTTACTTATAATCTGAGGGCCTAAGTTGTGGGTTTCTCTCCTGTTACGACCCGGTTCCCGGATCCCTTCAGGACCCAAGACCGCCACGCCTCGACTAACCCTAAGACCTAGTCGTCCAACAAGAAATAACCAAAAGTAGGAAAATAAACCACATTCACACATGCAATATTACTAAGCAGAAGAAAAGTACGAAGCAGTAAAGAAAGTAGAACAACTGTCTCAAAACATAGTACATGCCACCACAACAACAACAGAAAATGTAAAGGAAACAGAAAGTAACATGAACAGTAAACTATGTGTCCATTACTCACTACGACACTAGGAAAGAGAAAGAGCTGAAAAACGACTACGGATGGGCCCAGCACCCTCTGCAACCAGAAACTCAAGCTGCTCGACTCCTGGGTCTAAATAGGGTTACGAAAAGATAGAGTCAGCAAATGTTGATGAAACGACCCACCACCCTTTGATCCTTTAAGACATCTGGGATGTTCACCAGACGTCTAAAAATGCTTTTTCTCTTCGGCTCGGACCGTACATATGTCATGCTTCCTCCCTCACCGCGCCTCTCCACACCTTCTCCTGCGACGCCACTCCGCGCCATACTTCTCCATCTCGTCCCCCTCACCTCCTCTCCCTTATAAACCTCTCCTCCTCTTCATTGCCCACCTCGTAGCTGGACGAGAGAGCAAAGCGAGGGCGAGTATGAGTGAAGAGCGGAGAGCCTAAGTGAGAGGAAGCGCGAGAGTAGAGGGTGCTACGTCGTTCTGCTGCAGCGCTTGCAGTAGAGGGAAGCCACAACAGTTCCGCGAAAGTCATTTTTCCACGGAATCAGACGACCGGAGGGACACCCAAACGTCCTACTGGACGTCCGAAGGTAGAGCATGACATCTGGTAGAGATCTACTTTCCGTATTTTCTCTCTGACAAAGTCTTGACAACGTACGTATATGTGTCAGAAGGTGGAGAGCGGATCGAGGCAATTTCAGACGTTTAACGGAGCCCTTGGACATCGGCATTGAGTTCCAGACGTTTGATAGAGGAACACCGAGAGAGGCATCCCAGAGAACTGTCTTAAGACATTTGGGACCTTTCCCAGACGTTTGATTTCTGTCTGACCGCGTGTTTTGGGCTAGTTGCTTTTTCGCAAACAAATCGTCTCTGTTTTCCGTATGAGTTCTCTGTATAATAATACCTTATTTGTATCATTCTGAACCTTTTTGGCCCATCAATCCATGTTTTATGTCTCTAGTCCGTCGGGTGTATAGGACCTGCGAAGACGTCGGGAGCCACTATACGAGCCCCCATTCCACCCGGTTACCGAGGTAGAGTGGTTATAACCTTAAATCTCTAATTTAATACATGCAAGTAAGTAATCCTAAGACTTGAGATGAACCCTAGGAAGGAATAAACGCATACTCGAGAGTAAATTCTTGAACCCTAGGTCATGGCATGAACATTAGGGTTAGAGGAAATTACATGTGAATGATTGAGTAATCAAAAGCTGCCTACTTTATTCTAAAATGGACCCCTACTGTAATAAAAATGGAAATTGAATTGCTTGTTCCGTACATTCCAACCCGGATGTGAAAAAGAAACTCCTGTACGAACCCCACGGGAAATATAGACAAGAACACCGTAATACGGAGAATCGGATGGTTCTGAAAACTTGCTGCCCATGGGCAGCTGTTAAGGGAAGTAAGTTGACCTTTGTGTACATGGTACCGGAGAGAGCAACTATCCCTTGTAGTGTAGAGGGGAGCTTGCCGCCCTTGGGCTGGGACCTGGGGTGGGTTTGGCTATGCTACGACGACTCTTACTGGCCCTCGTGTACATGGTACCGAGGTGAGCTACTTAGTGTAGGGGTAGCTCGCCACCCCAGGGGGCCTGGGGCTAGGTATGGCCACCTTACACAGACTCATGTTAGCCCGTTGGGCAAACTAGGATAGTTGGATGAGGGTACGCTGACTGAGGAGGGGCGAAACCCCTGAGGAGCGAGACCCCTGTTCTGTTCTGAGGGGGCAAGGCCTTATACTGTTACACATTGTACGTTGAGGAGTACCCGCTAGCGGAAACGACTGACTGCGTGCCAGTGTGGGGTAGCTACCCGCACGCTTATCACATGTGCCGTAGTCACCGCTACATCACGACCGTGACCTCAAGGTGGTAGATCGAGTATAGGACTACCACGGAGGGACTCCCCCGGCCAGGAGAGTGCCATGTGGGCATCCTATATCACGAGAAGCTGCAAACAAAATCGTTCCTATAGGGAACAAGAAGATTAATTAATAAATCCTAATTAGAGATCTCTACGCACCCACATAATATAATTGGAAAACTAAAATTTTATGTTAACTACTTTTAAAATGCATGTTACCTCTTAGCCACAACTCTACTCAGTGTTAGCTGACTCCAGTTAATAAATTTTGTACAGGTCAAGGATTTGAGCAGCCCAAGCTACCGGCTGCTGAGGATGCTGGGCCTAGTCGAACCTAGCTTTAGTTCTACTATTGGGTAGTTAGTTTCTATAGCTTTGTCTTCTGCTATATGTACTCATTTTTGTTGTGATGCCTGTAATGTGACATATAATATTGTTGTTTCTTTTACCTTGTTGTCAATTTCTTTTTGCCTAGTTACTGTACTTGTGTGATTATGGTTTGTTGAATGTTTTTTGGTTATTTCTTATTGGACGACTGGGTCTTGGGATTAATCGAAGCGAGCCGATCTCAGATCCTGTAGGGATCTGGGATCGGGTTGTGACAAGATGGTATCAGAGCAAGGTCGTCCCGAGAAATAAATCAAGTAGTTTGAAAAACACCACACTTGTACGTGTAACTGAGATAGCCATCACAATGTTTTCTCTTCGTTATTGTTTCCGAGTCTCACGTCTTCTCTTTAGTCAAACAGGCACCAATAATCTCGTTTCTCCTCGATCTTTGTGTAGGAAATGCCTCGCCAGGGAGCTATTGAGGCAGGCCGCGGACGTGGTCGTGGCTGAGGGCGTGGTCGCAGGGGAGGACGAGCGATGGCCGAGGATAGAGCCGCTCCACCTCTCCTCCCGGGCATTCAGGCCCTGGACCTTGCCTAATTGATCTGGAGTCTTATACGGGAGGAGCTCCATCAGCCTCCTCCTCAGCCTTCCCTTCCTGTGGATGCAGAGGGGGAATCCTCCGTGGGGTAGGCAAGCCACCATGGTGCTGGATGAGCTGGAGGGGGAGGGGGTGATCCTCTACCGCCCCCACCTCCTTTAGACACTTCGGGGTGCGAGTCCTCCTTGCCTGGAGGTACACCCCTTCCTCCGTTGCGGCTACACCATGATTTCTTCAGCCAATTCAGGAAGCTGAAGCCCCCCGCTTTCAATGGGGAGGAAAGCCCGTTTGAGGCAGAAGATTGGCTCGAGCAGATGGAGAAGATCTTTGACACCCTCTGTCCTCCTGCAGAATGCCGCGTGGCCTTCGCCACGTATTAGCTAGAGAGTGCAGCTTATAGGTGGTGGAGGGAAGTCAGAGGATAGGAGGAAGGAGAGCTGACGTGGGACCGATTTGTGGCGTTCTCCTGTGAGCAGTTCTTCCCACAGACTTGGCAGGATTAGAGGAGGCTGCTTGGACTCGAATAGGTTGTGTTAATATGGTGAAATTGTCGTTGAAGTTACTATAGTGGGTTAACCTAAATCGAGTCTAACCATCTTTCACAAAATTTTTAACCTGGCCTACTTAATTTTATCTTGGTCACTTTTAGGCCCAGGGTCAATCGTAGGGAGGCGGGAATTAAAGGTCAAGGAGTTTCTACGCCTTTCCTAAAACGTATCTCTTCCTTGCATTTATTATGTTTTTGGTTTTTTTTCTATTTAAGATTTTTTTTTGTTGATAATATTGTCCTTGATGTACACCCTCAAAGTCAAGTCCTTAACTTTGAGCCAAATGGTTCTTGGCTTGTAGCCAACTTGGGGTTTCCAAAAATTGATCCTGTTATCCGCAAGACCGAGTACCTACAAGACAAGAATTATCTTTCATCTTTTACTCTTTTTTTTTATCTTTTTAATAGCAAGAAACAAAAGATAAATAAAAGTAAGGTAGGTTGCTAGCAAAGAGAGGAATACTTAGCTTAATATATGTATAGATGTATAGTAGATACAGTATATATATATATGTATATAATATATATAGGGGTGGAGGTGGAAGTGGAAATGGTGTGTAGCACAGTGTCAAGTTGGTCCACGTCTAGCAAGATACAACCAACAAGACAGAGTGCCACGTGGAGTGTGAGCGGATGTGTGGGAGTGTGTGTGTAAGCGCTTGCTTTGCGTGAATATCGGGGAATATCAGCAACTGGTGCAGATATTTCCGCGATATGATGCGCTGTGGTGGAACTAGTGCACGGGAGTATGGGTAGTGAAGTGTATATATGGATATGGGTAGGTGGATATATGTGTAAAGATAAATATATATATATGTATATATATATAACTATATATGTATATATGTAGTTGTATATATATATAGATATGCAAATATATTTATGTATATATATATGTAGTTATATATATATATATATAGGTGAGTGGATATATAAATATATATGTGTGTGTGTGTGAGCATATAAGGGTGTGTGTGAGTGTGTACCAGTGTGTGTGTGCTGGCGGAGGAGGGAAGCGCAGCAGATAAGTCGTCTGCTGCGCCGCCCTGTCGTCCGGCGCGCGGTTCCACCGGTGCAATGGCGCGAGAGAGCGCGCAGTTGGTTGGATCGGGGATATGAGGGGGATTGCAGCGGGGATATGGCGCTGACGCTCGTGGGCGATTGGTTGCACCGGGGGCGATTGGTTACACCGGTAATATGGGGCGCGGATGCACCGGGGATGAGGTGCGGAAGTGAGAGGGCGACCGATTGGAGCGGGTGACGTAGAGAGATAGAGAGAGCGATGCCACCGGCTAAGTGAGAAGCGAGCTGGTGGCTACAGTGTCACGCAGACCGCACGCTACAGTAGCTACAGTGACGCACGCGATCTAGCGACCGGTAGCCGCCGGTTCTGCGTGCGCAGGCGCACTGTGAAGCGCCTGCGCATGCGGAAAGGAGATGCGCATGTCCTACAGACGCACGCGCGGTGGCCGGCTGGAGCGCAGGCTGGCATGTGGAGCTGCTGGAGCTTTGAGCTTGAAGCTCTGGCAATGGCGGAGAGGATGACGGCAATAAAAACTAAAGGTTAATCCACCACGCTCACCTGCTCACAAAAGAGCTGAGCAGTGGTGGAACTCACAGTGGTGGTAGTGGGACCACTGTGAGTCTTCTCCTGCCCACAGTGTGTCTCTTCTCAGTGAGAGGAGATACTGTGTATGGAGAGGGAGAGGGGAGGAGGTTGGCCAAAGGTGACGGTGGAGCTGAAAGTGTCTGGAGGTGTATATGAATGGGGCCTCTCGCACAAGGGAGAGAGTAAGGCAATTTATAGACGAGGAAGCGTGCCACAGCCATGCTGTTGGCATCGCACGTCCAGCCATGCTGCTGGCAGGAGTGGCGCGAAAAGGCGCGCATGCCCCATGCCCTGCAGCCGCACGAGAGAGAAGAATTCAAAGCTACTAAAGAAATGAAAATGGTGAAATTGCAATGCAGCACTTGATGAAGATGTTAATTAATAGATGGTCAATTATTCATACTCTCCTCCCCTCTTTAAAAATGCATGCAGGCGTTGATGAGAACCTCATCATGAACCCTAACTAGCACAATCTAACTTAGATATGCGAGAAAAAGCTCCTACATAACTCATAGAAAGGCTTGACTCAGAAAATTCTGAGTTTGTAAAGAAAACATGTCATAAGGGGTAAAAATTCAATTTCACCAACACAATCAGTAAACAGGGTAACTCAGGATCCAAACATAGGTCAAACTAACCTAATAAGAAGGAAAGTGGGATGATTTGATCCAACAAGGGCTACAGCAACTCTAAGGAATTAAAAGACATTCTATAACCCTAAAACAAATCCACTTCAATTCACGAGGTTCGAGGATGAGTAAATCGACTAAACCCTCTAAAATTCATAGAAAAATAATATCTACGGTTTAGAACCTTCAATTTGGCATTGGGAACCCATTTTGACCTACATTGAGAACCATGCCCAATTAATGATTTAATTTGGATTTTTACGTAAGTTGGCTGGTCAAACAAGGTCTGACCTAGAAATATAATTCACCGTTAGAATCCTTAGGTCCCATTTAGTCATGCATAAAAACTTGAACCTAAGATGAGACCTTCTTGACCGACTTTGCATTTTGGTCCTCATCTATTACTTTTTGACCCTCAACTTTAGAAACCCTTGCATTTTGGCCCCTAGGTTCTTCGTCGTTCTTTGCATACAGGTCCCTCCTGCAAATCCCTGAGCAGCGCCATGCTCCGGCGACTTTGCGTAGAGCATGGCGCCGCGCAGGGTGAGGGAGGGTACCTACCAGTTGAACCCGGTGTTCCCTGCGACGTCTGCTGTCGTAGGGACACCGCCATGACCTCTGCCTTCGCCCACACCTTCCATGCAAACGGGCGGAAGGTATGGGTCGCAGTTCCGACCACTCTCTGGTGAGGGAGGCACGTCGCTTCCCTGCGCCTACCCCTCCGCCTCCGCCTTTATAAGGACCAGCGTCGCCAGCGGACTTTGGTAGCTCGAAACCCGACCCGACCCGATTACCCGCGGTGCGCCTGGTCACGGGCACGAAACCCGACCCGATTACCCGCGGCTCTGGGAGAGCATCCTGTGAGTGGTTTACAGAGAGGGAGAGACGTACGGGTAGAGGGACAGGGTAGGTTTTGCTCTTTGTGCAGGGACAGGGTGCGAGGGAAGAAGAACACACTTGGCCGAAGGAAGAAAGAAGGAGAAGGCCAAGGAACAAAGCAGAAGAAGACCGCAGAAGAAGAAGGAGAAGCACAATGGAAGCACTGTAGCAGACACCACTTAAGCCGTCTGATTGAGAAATCAGACGACGGATGAAGCTCTACAGACAAAGCAAAGAAGAAGAAAAAGAAAAGAAAAGGTGCCGCAGTTGAAAGAAAAGAGAAGATAAAGAAAGAAGAAGAAGAACTGAAGAAGATGAAGAACTGTGAAGAAAGAAAAGAGAAGAGAAAGAAGAGAAAAGGAAGACAGGTGATGTAAACACATTTACACTACTTAAAATGTCTATTTATGCATGTTCTTAAGCATAAGATTGCATTTCATGATATAAATAGTGCATTACATGCATCATCTTGCATTTAGAGTAGTTTGAATAAAATGGAGGTTAATTGTCTCCTTTTATGTGCTTGGACAGGGCAAATATTTTATCGGGGCCTCGGATCAAAGATCCAACCGTATGGATATGATCAGGGCGACGATTGGAGTTCAACGACTCCAAGATCGCCCTAATCAGGCATCCGTAGCATCAGATAGAGACCGGGGAACCCTAGAAGATCAAGGGCCAGGATGGTGTAAATCCGCACTTCAGATGGAAAATCCGACCACACGGATGAATTCGGATCGACGATCGCAGCCGAACGACACAAAAATCAAGTCAATCCGACATCCGTGGCACCATCTACAACTTCCAGAAGATGGACGGCCAAGATAGCGCCACGTGGCGCCATCCCAGCCGCCCAATCGGCCGCAGGAGTCCTGTGAAGACCACGCAACGTCTCCTCTCCGCCGTTGGATCTCGATCCAACGGCTGCGGTCGCGCGCGTTTAAAAACGTCCGCGCGACCATTTCGCCGCGTAGCGCAGCGGCTACGCAGCTGCGGGCGAAGCGGAGGTCGCGGGTTCGAGCCGCGGGGAGGGGGGCGAAGGCGCGGGCGAGCAGGCGCGCACGAGCGTCGGATGAAGATCCAACGGCCGCGCGCGCCCGATAGCGCCGACGCGCAATTGGACGCCCTGGTGGGCGCGCGATCGCACGCGGGCGGCGCGCTACGCAGCGGGCGCGGGCGCGATCTAAGCCGTCCGATCTCGCGATCGGACGGCTGAGACGACGCGGACGTGCGTCTGCGTTACGCGCGCAGGTAGCCGAGCGGGCGCGCGTGGCGCGGCGGCGACGGCGACGGCGGGGCTTTAGCGACGGTTTTATCCGTCACTAAAGACCCCTTATTTATTATTTTGAAGATGTAATGTCCATTTTGCCCCCACTCCTTGCAACTATAAAAGGAGACCCCCTCCATACGAAATTTTCATCCCTTCCTTCTCCTCTCTACCTCTCCAAAGCTCAAGAGAAGCTTGTCCCACACCCGGGATGCCTCTCGCGAGATAAAGTCCAAATTTTCGTCCCCCTTCGGAAGTGGATCCCGCGACGACGATGGCGTGCTGCTTCGTTCCCGTTCTTCTGCTTCTTCCTCCTTCGTCCCGCTTCGTTCTCCTTCATCCAGGCGTCGTCCCGTCCGGCTCGTCCTCCAAGCGACCGTCGAGGAGGATTTCTCTCTCCCTATTCTTTTTACTGCTTTCTAGTATAGATTTACTGCTTTCTAGAGTAGTCTATTCGTCCTCCGAGCGATCGTCGAGGAGGACATTTCTCCCTCCATTCTTTTAATGCTTTCTAGAGTAATTGTTTTATGTTTTCTAGTTGTAATGAAAGAGCTCTTTTATGATAAATTCCTTGTCTATTCTACATCTCATTTTGATTTCCATGTATAGTATTCTTTCTCTCTCTCTTACTCCCTCTCTCTCTTTTATTTGTTGTAGATACTTAGATAATTTAAATTGAATTTCTTCGTGACAAAATAAAAAGAAACGCGAAGTTTTTAAATCAAACGTTCGCCTCCCTGTGTTCGACCCGGAATTCTTATTTCGGTATAAATTTTATTTGTTGAACACGAATCCTTCGCTTTCGAACTACAACGACGGGTTTTTCCAAAAACCAAACACGTTAGCGTAGATTCTCGCGCTCAACAACAGGCAAAGAGAGAGAAGAGAAGAAGAAAAAGCCAAGAAACAAAATCTACTTCTTCCTCTCTCTCTTATTTTTGTAATAAAGAAGCATTGTACTCCTAGAATTCTAGTAGCTTCCTAAGTTCGACCTCGGAAGAAAAACATTTCTGAGTAAAATTGTAATAGTGGCAATGACGACAAACCGTAGCTATTTTATCTGTACCACAACGACATTACTATAATAAGAACAAATAAAAGGTTAAGCTTCGGTGTCATCAGCGGACACTATTTTTGGCACCGTTGCCGGGGAGCAACGGCTATTCTAGAAGCTTTAAATTTCTTTTAAGAGATTGCTAATCTTTTTCTCTCTCTTGTGTGTAGGTAAAAATGAGAAGAGCAGCCACACAACAAGCACTCCACCAAACAGGTAATCCTTATTAGCCCTTTTCTTAACTCCCTTAAAATCTGAAAAGGAACAAAAAGAAAAAATCAACTTAGGGCTACCTGCATCATACATAGTAATTCATCAGAGTTGCCTAATTTTCATTTCAACACATGCTTAACTGTCCATCCAACTAAGGTAACTAGGGCTAAAACCTTCTTGATTGAGCCCTAGATACTAAAATTTTGAGGCAAATAAAATGGACCAACTAGAGCCAATCCAAGGATTAAAAATATAGGATTTTTAGAGACACACCTTCTATTAATAAAGAAAAGATCTTCCTAAAAAGAGGTGTGCCTAAGCCATTGGTTGAAAATACCTATTAAGAAAAATCCTAAACAATTGGCTCTCTAAACACTTGAACCCTAAAAAAAGAAACATGACCTAAATTCTCAAAGGAATCCCTAGGTAAAGTTGACCCTTAGGGTCAACCAACCTTCAAATTAGGCCACCTTGTTCACAAAAATACCTAAGAGTTCAAGTGAAACCTTAAGCACCTTGATCTTAAAGTAAAAGAGGTAGACTTAAGAGGTCAAGATCCCCAATCTAGTCTACCTGGAACCGCAGTGACAAGAGAGGTCGGGTGGGGGAAACTCTGTAACCCGTGGGGACGCTCTACCGTGTAGGGGTCTTCGCGGGACTCACCCTCTCTGGCTGCCCAGGTAATTCTCAGGTGGACGATCTTTCTAATCAAGGGGTCCATCTGCCCCACACCTCTGTAGTCACCCAACAAATTTTTGGGTGTCTTGATTGGGTCCAGCACCTTCTAAACTCATCTATTCCAACAGTGCATGAACGGTAGGAGGTCCTTAAGACCACCCTTAAGATCTCCTTTAGGAATTCACTCTCGTCAAGGCCAAGCCTCGACGCCCGTGTTTGCACAGTAGCCCTACCCCATCATTCTCTCAACTAATTCTGAACCAAGCTCTTCTTCTTCCCCCATTATGGCTCACCCAGTTGAGGAAGAAAACAATCTGGAGCACCAGCTTTAACGACTTAATGACCTCTTCCAAAACTTTGTGCACCCACCACAGCATCCTATGATGCGGGACCATTATAATCCTACTGCAGTGGCCATTGAGCCTCGAGTCAGAATCCCGACTGGAGGACCTGATTCCTAATTGAAGCCCAATATGATTCATGCTATAACTAAATTCCATGGGCTTAATTCCGAAGATCCCTTCCAACACATCAAAGAGCTAAAGCATCTGGCCCAAACTTTTGGGTCAGATGCGCAAAATCGGGATATTCTTCTCATGAAGATGTTCTCCTTTTCTCTTATGGACAAGGCCGCTCATTGGTATCAAACTCAGACCCGACCGATCAACACTTGGGAAGAACTTCAGTCCAAATTTTTGAAAAAGTTCTTTCCCGTTGGTCGGACCAATGCCTTGCGCCATCAGATTACTCACTTCACTTCTCAAACAGGGGAACCTCTCCATGAGGCATGGGATCGCTTTCAGGATCTCATGAGAAAGCGCCCCCATCACGGAGTTCCTAAATGGGAACAGGTCCAATCTTTTTACCAGGGACTCCGTGAGGACATCCGTCTTTTCGTCAATGCAACCTGCGGAGGGAATATCATGGGTCAACATGAGGACACCGTGTGGGAGATTCTCGAAAACATGTGCGAGAACTCCATCAACAATGACTCCATGGGATTATTCGACAGGACGAATACTCGCGCATCGACGAATCTTAGGGGAGCACATGAGACGCATGGCCTGTACGCATCAGTCGACCTGGAATTAATGGCCAGTCGATTGGACAAGGTCTCAATCATTGAAAAGAAGGTGGATGAGTTGACTCAGCACCTGCAGCGAGCCACCTCTACGCATAGCCCCTTTGCACAGCCTCCTTCCACAAGGGAGACTGTGCAAAACATTCTCCATCGATCTTCTCCTAGGATGGATCCATATCCATCATCTGATTCTCGGACCGAAGGTCCATCCGATCCTTTCTACACCAGCCCGGGGAATTCCATCCCCCCTTTCTTTGACTTCTGGAGGTTCCTCGGACCTGCGAGGACCTCAACGCCATCCAGAACGACCCGTTCTCCAACACCTATAACCCTGGATGGCGAAACCATCCCAACTTTTAGTGGGCGGGAAATTCCCAAACCCAAAGACCACCCTTTCAGCCCCGCCCACAACCCCCTCGTCCTTACCAGCCGCCTTAGCCTCGGCCCAACCCTACTTATCCATCAGGGCCAAATTAGGATCAAATGTCCCTTATCCTTCAGACTTTGGCTGACATTCAAAGAACGAATGCGGCTATTCAAAAGAAACACAAGGATGAGCTTACAGAGGTCCGAAATCAACTGGCTCAGTTGGCAAATTCTCGCCAGCCAGGCACTCTTCCTTCCCAACCTCTTCCTAACCCGAATAACGTGCCAACCCAGCGATGCGTTACGAACCCAAACCCGAGCCAAACCCATATGATTTATCAGGCCCCCTCTGTTCCTTCACCAGACGGGATGGAGGCTTCCACTTCCTATGCGGGCTATCAGCAGCAACCCATCTTACCCAATCCCAACCAAAACCAGGCAGGACTTAATTCCGTAACAACCCGTAGTGGTAAGGAAATCCCAGATCCACCTCATCCAAACCACTCCAAGCCTGGTAGCGATCCCAAGCCTAGGACGGTAATCCAGGACGTTCCTACCCCTGTCTCAGATCCAAGACCTGGACCTATCCTAGAAGAACCAACCAAGATTCTGTTTCCCGAGGCCTTGACCAAGGGAAAGAAGACTACCAAGCCCGTGGCACCTGAGGAGGACCTGTTCAAGCTCTTTGAGCAGGTCCACATAAACATCCCCTTGATGGATGCAATCCGCCACGTACCGGCTTACGCACGATTCTTAAAGAATGTGTGTACACCCCAGCGTAAGCCGCGAACCAAGAGTGGGAGTCCAATTGTTCTGTCAGAGCAAGCCAGCTCTGTAATCCTAAGCAGACTCCCACCCAAGGCTAAAGATCCTGGTACTCCCCTGATTTCCTGCAAGATAGGTGATACCCAATTTGATAGAGCCTTGCTAGACTTGGGTGCTTCCATAAATCTGATACCCACATCCTTACTTGACCATCTAGAAGAATCTGAGCTAAAACCAACTGAGGTGACATTACAATTAGCAGATCGATCTATAAAGTCACCAAAAGGGATTCTCGAGGATGTTATCGTGAGGGTACGGGATTTCTACTTTCCTGTAGACTTCATACTCTTAGACATGGATGCACCTGAGAACCCTAGGGATACACCAATCATTTTAGGGAGACCTTTCTTGGCTACTGCTAAAGCCAACATTAGCTGTGAGGAGGGCCAAATAGAGCTCAAATTTGGGAATCAAACCATGAAAATTGATATATTTGAGGCCCAACAAGGAATTAATTGCGGTGTCATCGAACAGATTTGTGACATTAAGGCTTTGGTTGATGAAACACACTTCCAGAATGACCTGATTATACATCATCAACCGCAGAAAGATTTTGATTCGCATGCAGAGGAGTCGAATCCAGATTTGGACAACCCAGTAACTCCTACCCTTGAACCTGACGTCTATTCTGAACCACCCGCCGCTGCTGATAACCCCATCCTCGAGCTAAAGCCCCTTCCTGCTCATCTTTTTGGGTTCTAATCAGACCCTTCCTGTGATTATCAATTCCAACCTCAATCCCGAACAGGAATCCCATCTAATTGCTGTCCTCCAGCAACATCGCAGAGCCATCGGGTGGACTCTCGATGATTTAACTGGAATAAGTCCCTCATATTGTACTCATCATAACTATTCAAAAGAGGGCGCACGACCTTCTCATGAAATGCAAAGACGTTTGAACCCTAATCTGCAGGAGGTCGTGAAAAAGGAGATCATCAAGTGGTTAGATGCCGGAATCATCTACCCGATCTCCGATAGTCGTTGGGTGAGCCCAATTCAGGTTGTGCCTAAGAAGGCAGGACTCACCACTATAACGACTGAAACCAGAGAAGTCATTCCTACCCGATTAGCCAACGCGTGGAGAGTCTGTATAGATTACCACCGACTCAATTCCTCCACGAAGAAGGATCATTTCCCACTACCTTTCATTGATCAAATTCTCGAGAAACTAGCAGGAAATAGGTTCTTTTGCTTTCTTGACGAGTACTCCGGTTACAACCAGGTGGCAATCCATCCTGAGGACCAAGAAAAGACCACGTTCACTTGCCCCTTCGGAACATATGCTTTCCGAAGGATGCCTTTCGGTCTTTGCAATGCACCCGCTACTTTTCAGCGGTGCATGCTTGCCATATTCTCAGATATGGTAGGTGACTATCTGGAAGTCTTCATGGATGACTTTTCAGTTTTTGGAGCATTATTTGACGATTGCCTCCAACACTTGGTCCAGATACTTAGGCGGTGCATCGATGTGAATTTGGTTCTTTCCTGGGAAAAGAGCCATTTCATGGTGCTTGAGGGAATTGTCCTGGGACATTTAATTTCGGAAAAAGGCATCCAAGTGGATCGAGCTAAGGTTGATCTGATCTCTCGCCTTCCTATGCCTAGCTCGATCAGGGACATCCGTTCATTTCTGGGGCACGTCGGTTTTTACCGTCGTTTCATTCCTGATTTCTCGAAAATCGCGCGCCCCTTGACTTCTCCTCTCTAAGGATGTACCCTTTGAAATCTCCAAGGAATGCACACTAGCCTTTGAAAACCTTCGTGACCGAGTCACCCAAGCACCTATCCTACAATCCCCTGACTGGTCTCAACCCTTTGAAATCATGTGCGATGCGTCTGATTTCGCTGTAGGAGCGGTCCTGGGGTAGAAAGCTGACGGAAAACCCGCGGTCATCTACTACGCTAGCAAGACACTTGACGAGGCTCAGTGTAACTATATGGTTATGGAGAAAGAGCTGCTAGCCGTAGTATTTGCCTTTGAAAAATTCTGATCGTATCTCCTAGGTTCCCATGTCATCATCTACTCGGATCACACGGCTGTAAGGCATTTCCTTGCCAAGAAGGACGCGAAGCCCCGACTAATTCGTTGGGTCTTGCTGTTGCAAGAATTCGATCTTGAGATTCGCGACAAGGCGGGAAGGCAGAATGTGGTAGCCGACTGTCTATCCCGTCTTCCTTCTGAGATTATCAACCCCTCCGGACCCATCACGGAATATTTTCCTGATGAGCACCTGCTGACTATCGGTACTAGACTTCCATGGTTTGTTGATATAGTAAACTACTTGTCATCTCATTAGATCTCGTCTGATTGGCCGAAGGCCAAGAAAGACAAATTACGTTCTGCTGCCAAGTATTACATCTGGGAAGACCCGTACCTTTTCCGCATAGGTGCTGATCAAGTCATCCGGAGATGTGTCCCGGAGGAGGAAATCAACAATATTCTCTCTTTCTGCCATGACCAGGCATGCGGTGACCACTTCTCTGGGCATAAAACCTCATCAAAAGTCCTCCAGTGTGGCTTTTACTAGCCCACGCTGTTCAAAGACGCATATAGTCACTGCAAGGCATGCAGTCGTTGCCAGACTTTGGGCAACATGAGCCATCGTGACATGATGCCTTTGCAACCGATTCTCGTATGCGAAATCTTTGATGTTTGGGGGATTGATTTTATGGGCCCCTTTCCTGCCTCGGATGGTTTCGAATACATTTTGCTTGCTGTGGACTACGTGTCCAAATGGATCGAAATCATACCGACCCGAACCTGTGATCACAAAATCGTTCTCAAATTCATTCATCAAAACATTTTCTCAAGGTTCGGGATTCCTCGTGCTATAATCTTTGATGGGGGGACCCATTTCACAAACGCTCAGTTTAGGTCACTAATCACCAAATACGGGGTATCTCACCGAATCTCTCCTCCTTACCACCCCCAAACTAATGGTCTAGCTGAGTTATCAAATCGGGAGATCAAGAAAATCCTGCAGGTCACTATTCGGCTTGACAGGAAGGACTGGTCGTCCCGACTTTCGGAAGCATTGTGGGCCTATGGGATCGCCCACAAAACCCAATTAGGCATGTCTCCCTTTAGACTGGTATATGGGAAGGTGTGTCACCTTCCCATAGAATTGGAGCATAAAGCCTATTGGGCAGTACGGAACTGTAATCTAGATCTTTCGAAGGCTGGAACCCACAGAAAACTTCAAATCAGCGAGATGGATGAATTACGCCTAGACGCGTATGAGAACTCGCGAATCTACAAGGAGCGGGTTAAAGCCTTCCATGGCAAGCATATCTCGAGAAAGATCTTTCATCCTGGTCAGAAGGTCCTACTCTTTGATGCCCGACTCAAACTTTTCCCTGAAAAGCTGCGATCCAAGTGGGTCGGATCATATTTAGTCCGACAGGTTTTTGGAAATGGAGCCATCGAAATCAGTCCGCTCAGCCACGATTCCGAACCTTTCATCGTGAACGGTCAGAGACTCAAGCCGTTCATTGATGTGACTTCTACTGATTCGGTTGAATCATCTTATATCCTCCATTCCCCTTGAGCTTATTGCGCCCAGCCGATGACGTAAAACTCAGCGCTTAACGGGAGTCAGCCTGTCATTTTCCTGAAAATCTAAAACCTTTTTCACACCTTTGTGCACTTAAGGTTCGCCCTTATAGACAGCCGACTCCACCTCAGATGCTTGCATATGAGATTAGAAATCGTCCGCAAAATTCATCCCGACCCGTTCACTCATCAAAACATCTGTCTTAAGGAATGAAGTAAGTAAATAAAAACCCCCTAAGTCACAATGAGAACATTGCAAACCTTAGGCATAGGGGGGTATAAAAGTGCAAAACTTGTAAGAAAAGGTTTTAAACAAAAAATTCACATATGCCAAAAACACCATAAAAATTAAAAAATTTATTCAAAAAAAAAGAAAAAAAAGAAAAAGAGGAGAAAGGAAATTTTGTGGGAGAAGGAAAAGAAACAAAATGAAAAAGGAGCGTAAAAATGAAAGAAAAGAGTCATTAAGTAAGAAACTAAGGAATTGACCTAAGTTCTAGACCTTATTCAAAAAAAAAAAAATGAAAAGTGCATGGTGAGATTAGTAAGAATGCAAAGTTTAGGCATTCTTGGATAGACTCTTAGTACCCATTAAGATCTAGACATTCCTCAAGAGGTTGAGGAAAATGAAAAGTTTAAGTATTAGGTCCAACGCTTAGCGAGTATTTGACCTCATTAACTAACTTTTGATTTACGGGACTCAGTAACCTAAGCACCCTAACCTCACACACAGCCTGGTTCAGTAAGCGTAAAAATCAAAATCACGCAGAAGTGTCACAAAATTCTGAAAAATACGCCTAGAGTACGAGCGGCCGATCAACACAAGTTGATTTGGACGAGTTCCCAGCGCGGAGAGGTACGAAATCCCCTCGAAGATGCGTAACAAAATATCATCTCCTCAGTGCTTGTCTCTTAGGATATTTACATATCCTACTGGGGCCATGTAAGCACTCTGCTGGTTCAGATTCCATGGATGGCATTATCACGAAGTGTCAATTGCCAGGGTTTGGATTCGGCCACGGAACACCATGGATGGGATTATCTCGAAATCTCAATAGCTAGGGTTCCGGGAGTTGCCATGGGTGGTGCTATCTCGAAGCATCGATTGCCAGGAACCCTTGAGGATTGATAACGGGAACAAGGAATCTGATACAGACCGTGTTGAAAAGCCAATCCTAAGCTAGAATTAAAAAGAAAAAAGAGAGAAAACTCTCCAAGTAGATAAATCTTCTATCTCTCTTTCTTACAAAGCGCACTGCGAACTGTGCCAGGGCTAAAATTATTCAAGCACGGGTGCTTTAGCCACAAAGTCCAATAGACCTTAGGTTAGTTCTTGTGGGCCTTAAAAACCTTTGCTAAGGACTGAGGCTGAGGCTAGACAGATCTGGATCTTGATTGGCACTAGAGTACCTTTTAGGCCTATGGCCAGCGTTCTAACCTATTCTAAGTTCAAATGAAAAAGCACTTATCTGAAGTTATTAAAAACATCATGGTCTAGAACAAAGGTTAAAACCTTAAGTTTTTGCTAAGGGACTAGCAAAAGCTAGGCATGGGGGTATGATGAGAACCTCATCATGAACCCTAACTAGCATAATTTAACTTAGATATGCGAGAAAAAGCTCCTACATAACTCATAGAAAGACTTGACTCAGAAAATTCTGAGTTTGTAAAGAAAACAGGTCATAAGGGGTAAAAATGTAATTTCACCAACACAATCAGTAAACAGGGTAACTCAGGATCCAAACATAGGTCAAACTAACCTAATAAGAAGGAAAGTGGGATGATTTGATCCAACAAGGGCTACAGCAACTCCAAGGAATTAAATGACATTCTGTAACCCTAAAACAAACCCACTTCAATTCACGAGGTTCGAGGCAGATTAAAAATCGACTAAACCCTCTAAAATTCATAGAAAAATAATCTCTAGGGTTTAGAACCTTCAATTTGGCCTTAGGAACCCATTTTGACCTACATTGAGAACCATGCCCAATTAATGATTTAATTTAGATTTTTACGTAAATTGGCCTGTCAAACAAGGTCTTACTTAGAAATGAAATTCACAATTAGAATCCTTATGTCCCATTTAGTCATGCATAAAAACTTGAACCTAAGATGAGACCTTCTTGACCGACTTTGCATTTTGGTCATCATCTATTACTTTTTGACCCTCAACTTTCGAAACCCTTGCATTTTGGCCCCGAGGCTCTTCGTCGTTCTTTGCATACAGGTCCCTCCTGCAAATCCCTGAGCAGCGCCATCTCCGGCGACTTTGCGCGGAGCATGGAGCCGCGCAGGGTGAGGGAGGGTACCTGCCAGTTGAATCGGGTGTTCCCTACGACGTCTGCTGTCGTAGGGACACCGCCATGACCTCTGCCCTCGCCCACACCTTCCGTGCAAACGTGCGGAAGGTATGGGTCGCAGTTCCGACCACTCTCCGGCGAGGGAGGCACGTCGCCTCCCTACGTCCACCCCTCCGCCTTTATAAGGACCAGCGTCGCCAGCCGACTCTGGTAACTCGGTCCTAACGGAGAAAAACCCCCACCTTTCCTCTCTTCCCACTCCGGCAGAAACCCACCATCTCTGGCGGCTCCTCCTCCGTCTCGTCGCTCTGCTGCAATACCAGCAGCAGAGCCACCTTCTCCTGCTCTTCCCGCGTCGCGCCGTACCCAGCGTGTGCCCTCCCGCTCTCTTCCTCGCCGTTGCCCTCCCCTCTGGGTATTTCTTCTCCGGCGACAGTCGATACGATTGCCGCCCTGCTCCGGCCCCTTCGTCCTCGTAATTGGGTCATAACTATTCCCCATCTCCCCCTCTTTCTTTTCTTCACTGTCTTTCATTCGATTAAACCCTCGACCGCTCCTGTCCACCGTCACCTTCCTCGACTCCGGCCACCCTCCGACGAGACGCTCCCATCGCTCCACAGCCCCACACGCCTCGCCGACCCTCACGTAAGCTCCGCCTCATCACGTTGAACAACCTCCGCCCACCCACTGCCGCTCTACACCCTCTCATCGCTCCCCTGAACACACCCACACCTCCGGTCACAGGACGACCTAGGCACGCACGCCTAGGCCACCCCACGACCTGCTGCACCTCGCACCACCTTCGCCGTGCCACGGCGAAGGTCCCCCACTAGTCTGATTAGGCTGAGAGGCCGTGCTTCTGTCTGACAGGGTCGTAGCCATTAACGACAACTGAAGCAGCTTCGAGGCAAGCTCCAGGCCCTGCAGCTTCAGGATCCCAGGTGCTGCAGGTTGGGGTGAAGTCTGCGGAGACTTCTGCCTCAGCATTTGGCATTGATAGTGGTTGCAGGTGAGCAAAGAGCAAGGCAGAATCGTCCTGCGGGCGCGTGCGAGAAGAGCGCAGAGGGTAGTCCCACATCGTGACTTTACCAAACCCCGCAGTAGTATAAGTTGATTTTGTGTTTTCTACTGGTCGCCTCCGAAAGCATTGGGGTGAGGTCCCTCACCTTAGTCACGCTCGCCTCGTCCGCGGTTTCACCTCGCGGATCTAGTGGGATCCGACCCGACCCTATCTGAGCACACCTCGTGCATCACCCACACACCGGTGCGCCTTGTCACAGGCACGAAACACGACCCGATTACCCGCGGCTCTAGGAGAGCATCCTGTGAGTGGTTTACAGAGAGAGAGAGACGTGCGAGTAGAGGGACAGGGTAGGTTTTGCTCTTTGTGCAGGGACAGGGTGAGAGGGAAGAAGAACACACTTGGCTGAAGGAAGAAAGAAGGAGAAGGCCAAGGAACAAAGCAGAAGAAGACCGCAGAAGAAGAAGAAGGAGAAGCACAATGGAAGCACTGTAGCAGACACCACTTAAGCCGTCTGATTGAGAAATCAGACGACGGATGAAGCTCTACAGACAATGCAAAGAAGAAGAAAAAGAAAAGAAAAGGTGCCGCAGCTGAAAGAAAAGAGAAGATAAAGAAAGAAGAAGAACTGTGAAGAAAGAAAAGAGAAGAGAAAGAAGAGAAAAAGAAAACAGGCAAAGAGAGAGAAGAGAAGAAGAAAAAGCCAAGAAATAAAATCTACTTCTCCCTCTCTCTCTTTCTCTCTCTTATTTTTGTAATAAAGAAGCATTGTACTCCTAGAATTCTAGTAGCTCCCTGAGTTCGACCTCGGAAGAAAAATATTTCTGAGTAAAATTGTAATAGTGGCAATGACGACAAACCGTAGCTATTTTATCTGTACCACAACGACATTACTACAATAAGAATAAACAAAAGGCTAAGCTTCGGTGTCATCAGCGGACACTAGGCGTCTACTTACAAATGCAACTATAGCTTCATAAAATGTAATGGCAATGCTAGGAAATAACACAAGATGGCATATTTATTGGTGTATTTTTGCTGTGCAATCAGAGGCGGGAGTTCCACACTCTTCGCCAAGGGTCAATGACAGTTAGTGCATACCGTACACGCTTTCTGGAGTTGTCACACTTCGCCCCGACAGCCTCATCCACCGAGGAGGAGCACCTGTGGAGATTCACCGAGGGTCTTCGACCAGCCATCTGGGGGTATGTAAAGCCCCTGAAGCTGCCTACCTTCTCCTGCGTAGTCGAGCCTGCCATGACCTACGAGGAGACCAACCCGTCCGCACGAGATATTGATGGAGGAGGACGGAAGAGGCCCTACCTGCAGGAGCACTCACAGGGTCGCCAGGAGAGGAGGTACCAGACACCAACAGGGGAACCGTCCCCTTCTGTGAGTCCACCAGGGACCTTTGGGGGTCCCCAACAGAGATCAGCCGACTGCAGCAGACCCCTGCCCAATCACCGGAAGGGACAACAGACAGAGGGAAGTCGCGTACCCCTCTACTATCAGAGTGGCCAGCCGGGCCACATACGAAGGAATTGTCTATCTAGGACTGGAGCGCAGCCGACGCTCCCAGCACCGAGCACTGGAAGCCGATCTGGCGACCGCGAATAGCAGGCTCGAGGAGGAGGGCAGCAGTCACAAGAAGGGTACCGGCCCGCTGCCTCCCGCCCGACCTAGAGTACAGCTGTTTCTTCTGTACTGAGGGCTAAAGGGCGTGTTAACGCCCTACACGCCCTAACTCACGGAGATGCTAGAGCTTCGGGCTCCGTAGTGGCAGGTATGGTTACTATTTTCGGCAGACTCGTCTACACTCTTTTCAATTCCGGAGCCACATATTCGTTTGTTTCTACAGGTTTTGCTGTCTGCACGGGGTTAAGCAGTGTACTTTTGAGGATCCCTTTTTGATCAGAGGACCGGTTGGGCAGGTATTTGTTTCCGAGGAGGTTCTCACTGACTGTAAGGTCATGATAGGGGGACACAGTCTTCCGATAGACCTGATCATGATCCCGATGGATGACTTCGGTGTAATCTTGGGATGGACTGGTTGGCCGCATACCATGCCCTTGTAGCCTATTTTTGGAGCAAGATTGTTTTCTCCATACCACGGCTGCCTCTGACTTGTCGATCTTTCGCTTTAAAGTCGTTTGTAGTTCAATGTGGTGGAAAAATCGACTAGTCAATATTTAACAAGAAATAACCACTCGCAGAGGAGCGGGTCGTATCCACAGGGAGGCAATGACGTATTAAAATTTGCACCACTTAAAAACGTTTGTTCGTAGTCAATTTGGACAAGAACCAAGCCAAGATTGCCTTTAGATTAAGGTTTAAGCAAGAAACAATGCTGAAATGGCAATTATGGGAAACTATAGGATATTTTCCGTAATGCAGAGTCAATAAAATATGATTAAAATGTGGCAATGGCAGAAAATGTAAATTTTAATTGACGATTTTCTGTAGCAAAACAGGGGAATTTTTCCCCGTTGTCTTGCACGATGAGGAGCCGATGGCCGGGCGCGGGAAGCTCGGAGGAGGTCCCTTGGACCAAGAGCTTCGAATCGGTGGTGGCGGCAAGTCGCGCGCGGCGGCCGGAGGTGGCCGGACGAGCTCCGGCGGAGGTGCTGCTGGTGGCGGTCTGCAGGCGGTTGTGCGTGCGCGGAGGGTCTGCGGAGGGCGCTGGCGCGGTTGGCGTGGGCGCGCAAGCTGCAGGCGCTTCTGCAAGCGCGGGCGGAGGCGTGCTCGGTGGGTCTGCGGCTGGCGTGTGTGGCTGGCGCTGCGGAGGTCTGCAGGCGCGGGGAAAGCGTGGCTGCGGTGGTCTGCAGGCGTGGTTGGAGGCGTGGCTGCGGTGGTCTGCAGGCGCGTGGAGATGGTTGCGGTGGTCTGCAGGTGCGAGGAAAGCGTGGCTGCGATGGTTTGCAGGCAAGGTTGGAGGCGTGGCTGCGGTGGTCTGCAGTTGCGTGGAGATGGCTGTGGTGGTCTGCAGGCGCGGGGAAAGCGTGGCTGCAGTGGTCTGCAGGCGCGGTTGGAGGCGTGGCTGCGGTGGTCTGCAGGCGCGTGGAGAAGGCTGCGGTGGTCTGCAGGCGCGGGGAAAGCGTGGCTGTGGTGGAAGTGAGCGGGTAACTTCAGACGTCTGGGAAATTTCCCAGACGTCTTAAGTTACTGAGAGGGTGGCTGATCAGTAGCTCAGTGATGGTGGTCGGCGATGACGGCTAGGGGGATGCATGCTAAGGTGCTCACGGTGATGCGGCGAGCTCCGGATGGCGGTGTGGCCTGTCACACCACACGCCCACGGTGATGGAGGCTCGTCGCCACAGTAGAGGCCGGCAGTGTGGAGTGGAAGAGAGAGGTTCTCTCTGCACAGTGGTGGGTCGGTGGCAGAGGCCTGTCTCACTCAGCATCCTCTCTCCTCCTTTTGTAGCGGCCTACACAAATTTGAATGGAGAGGCGGGAGCAGATCCACCTCCGCCGATCCATGAATGCGCTTTTAGTGAGGCCGGAGGCGTTGCAGCGGTAGCCTAGCCGTTGCTGAGAAGAAGAAGAATAAAGGATATTATTAAAATATTATGATTATTTATATACAAACCCTCAAGTTTTATGTTAACTAAAACAATATACTTAATTAATTAACTAATTAGATGAATGGCTTTCTAAGCTAATTCTAAATGCACTTAACATATGAATGCAATGTATGGATTATGTAATTAAATTAAAAATATGAATTAATCTATTTACATCCTAATTTATGCTAAATAAATGTTAGAATTATCCTAATTTTTAGGCATTTAAATACTTAAATAGCCCACAACTATGGGCTAATCAAATACCCCCATGCCTAATTTTTGCTAGTCCCTAGCAAAATTAAGCGAAACCTAGCACTCTAAGTAGACTAGTCAACTCACTTAGTCTTCCTTCAGAAGCATATTAAGTTCAGGCTCTAGACCCAAGGTTCCTAAGTAGTTGGTAAGTTACAGACTAGGTCGGCTAAAGACAAGTTGCAGGCACAAGTTTCCCTGATTTCTGACTCTACCCTAAAATTTATTGATCCCTGAGATTAAAGCATCCGTTCCTGTGTATTGGTCTGAGTTATTTGAGTTAAAGGTTTTTTTTTTTATATATATATATATACTTCTTTTTTTTTTTTGATTCTTCTAAGTCTAACCTCAGATCAGCTATCAACACGATCTGTGTCGGATTCATTGTCCCCATTACCATACCTCAAAGGGTGCCTGGCTTTCGATGCTTCGAGATAGCACTGCCCATAACGACCCCAAGAACTCCTTGCAATCGACACTTCGAGATAGTATCACCCATGGATTTCTTAAGCGAATTCAGGCCTATGGCAATCGGCACTTCGAGATAGGGCCGCCCATGGTACCTGAACCGCGCAATGCGCTTACATGCCCCCAGTAGGATGGATATCCTAAGAGACAAGCGCCGAGGAGGTAATATGTTATCATCGCATCCTCAAGGTGAGTATCTGCTCGACCTCTCCTGCGGCGGGAACTCTTCCAATCAAAATGTGTTTTCAAGCCTCTCTTAAGTCAAAATTAAGAGAACCAAATCTCTTTTCAGAAAGACGAAAATTAAGTTGATTACCAGACCAAGTGTGTGAAATTTGGATGCTTGGGTTACAAGGACCCGTAAACCAAAAGGGAGAATAAGACTCCAGGTACTACCCCACCTTTTAACTCAAACCCTAGCTTCCCTTCCTCAACCTCTTGAGGAATGGTCCGCAACTTAACTCCTACTTAAGTTTTTAAGTCCACAAAGGACCCTAAAGGTCTAAAGCTAGTAGCTCATTTAGCTTCTAAAGTTTGACCCTAGAATTAACTTAGTCTACCCTAGAGTTCTGATTTGCTTAAGACTGCAAGATCTAGCCAGTTAAGCTTAAAACCTTATTTATTTATTTATTTTTATTTTTTTTCTCTTTTTTTTCTTTTTTTTTTTATAAATGCATGATATAAACAAAATGCCTCAGGTCCTCTCCCCCATGCCTGGTTCAAACAATGTCCTCATTGCATAGAAGGATATTACCTGGGTCAGAGCTGGGCTGAATAGCCGAAGAACCTACAAATCAGGTTCAAGAATTGCAGAAATAGGCCCTAAAAATGAGCAAAGCAAAGTTGGCCTAGAAAATAGGTAACCTAGGATGTTGGCGAGCTGATGATGAATCCCGATAGCAAATGCTCGCCCAACTAAAATGGGAATGAAATCTTCCCAGGTCACCAGAAGAGGTTCTAAAGGATAAACAGGTAAAATAACCTCCAAAGGGGTAGGGGGAGGATGACAAGGATCCTCCAAAAAGAATGGGGAAGGAATGGTATAGAGATAAACCCCCAGGGTAATAGACTGACTAAAGAAATCATCAATCCATACCCAATACTCCATTACAGAAAATATTGGTCTGTTAAGCCCCCTAGTCAGAACAAAAATGAGCAATTCTCTAAGGCAAGGATCGTCTAGGGTGTCCAAGTTACGAGGTTGTGGGATGGCCATAAGATCTAGGTTGGGTTTAATCAGCTTGGTGTCCATCCCAAACACTCTTTCTAAATCCTCAATTTCATCCCTAGCATTCCTTGCACCATCACGTGGATCTTCCTGCTCTTCATCAGGAGTCACAATTTCGCTTTCAGATATAAGTGAATCAGAGGGTGACTTCGAAGTGAATGAAGGCAGGTTGGAAGCAACAGATCTAGGGATTATCCTATCAATGTCATCCCCGGATTTTTGTTCTTTACTCAAATCTTCCCCGGAGTCTATATGTGAATCCACATAAATCTTAGAAATTGCTTCCAAATTTCCATCATTTTATCATGAGGAGAAATATCATCAATGGGTGTGCCAAGGAAACCTAATTTGGTCAAATTTGTGACATCCTCAGGGGCTAACTCTTCAAATAAGACATAATCACCCTTAGTGTCACTCCAAATCTTGAATGTAGGTTCCTCATATAATTCGTCTTCCTCCTCATCACACAATTCATCATGTACCCGAGGTCTAAAATCATTTAATATCTCAGCAGATCCCCTAGGGTGCTCTATCTGAGGTAAATTGTTTACATTGGTTACATCAGACTCCTCAGATAGGTCAATTTCTTTAGGGTTAGGTTCCCTAAGGGTGGGTTTGAGTTCCATATCGTGATCAGAAGGGAGGGTAGGATTAACAACTTGACTTTGACCCACTTCATCAAATGTCACGAAAATACTATCATCTGGGTCGAGGTCTTCCAATGGTACCATCATTCCCTTTTTTTGACTCCAATATAATTCAGGTGGATACTCAACCTTATCATCATCTTCCTCGGGTTGCCACCTTTCTTCATCCAATGCATAGCTACTTTCATGTGTATTTTCCTCCCACCTAAAGTGTAGATCTCTCAAGGAAGTGTCATCTAATGGGGAGGTTTCAAAATCGATTCTCGAAAAGTAGCTATTCTCCCCAGAATTTCCCTCCAACTTAAAGTGTAGCTTTCCCATGGGAGATGCATCTATTGTAGAGGGGTGTACGTCATCGTTAATGGGGTAGATTGGGTGGCTAATTTCATCTCTTTCTTGTTGGCCTGCTCTCAAAGATTCTCCTAACAATTCACTCATTTCATTTTACATTTTCTGTATTTCCATCTTCAAAGAGGAGAGGTCATTTCTATCATAAGAGAAGTCAGGCTCAGGCTTATAGTACCCAGGAGTGTTTGTCCAACCATTATAAGTTTTCAAGGAGGGTGGGTTGGGTATTTCTTTGGTATGTGGGATATTGGGCAAAGCAAATCCCGCTCCTGAGTTCTGCTCACTAATTTGGGGCTTAACTAGGCCAATACTCCTATAATAGGAGTAAAACGGATCCCAATGATTGTCATTATGTCCATCAAGGAATGGACCATCTCGGCATCTGGGATCGAAGGATGCAGAGTGGGGGTGAGGGTGTGGGCAAGATGTGAAGGGATGAAAATCAATGTGGTCCATTCTAACTCACACTTCAATCAGAATTCCCCAAGCAAGACACAATTCAAAAAGGACCTCTTAGGTCTTTCCCAATTTAGGCTTTTGATTTTAAGTCAGATTGCAGGTGACAATACAATTTGTTCAGTCAATTTACGCGCCTATTGCCAACCTACGGTTCACCTAAGAAGACCTAGTTGGAGCTTAGGTGTTCTTCCCTAAATTTCAAATGGTCAAGTAAATCCAAAGACGGAAGATCGAGGGATGCAAGTAGGCCTAAGCCTTCCTTTGAAGCTGTGCTTTCGCGGTGCTCCTCAACTACCCCCAAAAATCCGTGACAGGGTATCCCCCACTTTGGATTTACAAAACCTTTGATCTCAAGTTCCGAACACTTCAGAATCCAACGAAAGGAGGGCTCTTGTCCTAGTATTTCCAAACCTAAGGAGTGTCTAGAAGCGTTCCGTGGTGCATGTGAAATAAGTGTGCATACAACGTCAAATATTTTGAACTTTGAATCGCATGCCAAGTTTGAAAATCAAATCCTTGGTTTTTAAAATGTCCTTCCTTTAATTAGTCCTTTTTTTTTTTTTGAATATATGTGACCACTTGTTAGATCGCTTCAAGACAGACTTTGTGGTCTTTGCATTAAATCCTAAATGCAATGCGTGATCAAAAATATGATGCAAAGTAAGAGAATGCGTACCTTGCCTCCAGCGATCTTCGATGCAAAAATGCACGCAATGCAGAAAAGCAAATCTAGAGGCTGCTCATACAGACCTAAATGGTTCGTCCTAGGGCAGGTAGCTTCTAGCAGGCAGCTCATTTTTTTCTTTTTCTGTTTGTTTTTAGAACTACTTATGCACAAGAAAATAAAAGAAATAATAAAAAATAAACCTAAATCTAAAGAAAAGGGAACAGGCTCTCAAAAATTACCCAATACGGGTCCAAAATAAAATCGGGGAACAAACCCCTCAAAATATGCCCCAGAACAAGGGTTTCAAACTAACTGTAATGAAAAATTAAGTCTACAATCTTAATTCTACTCTAATTAAACTAATGACTAAATGGTGTCCGTCGCATCCTCGTCCTTCTCCTCCGTTTAAAAATGGCTCGCCCAATTCTCGTCTGGCGACGTCAAGGGTCGCCTCTCACACTGGCTGATTCTTGCACAAATTTTCTTGCACAGAAAAGAAAATAATGAATTGTCAAATCTCTGTGCAATTAACAAATAATCAAAATAAAATTAGGTGAAATTATTGCGTTTGTTGCCTCCCCGCAACGGCGCCATTTGACTAGTCGATCTTTCGCTTTAAAGTCGTTTGTAGTTCAATGTGGTGGAAAAATCGACTAGTCAATATTTAACAAGATATAACCACTTGCGGAGGAGCGGGTCGTATCCACAGGGAGGCAATGACGTATTAAAATTCGCACCACTTAAAAACGTTTGTTCGTAGTCAATTTGGACAAGAACCAAGCCAAGATTGCCTTTAGATTAAGGTTTAAGCAAGAAACAATGCCGAAATGGCAATTACGGGAAACTATAGGATATTTTCCGCAATGCAGAGTCAATAAAATATGATTAAAATGTGGCAATGGCAGAAAATGTAAATTTTAATTGACAGTTTACTGTAGCAAAACAGGGGAATTTTCCCCCGTTGTCTTGCGCGACGAGGAGTCGATGGCCGAGCGCGGGAAGCTCGGAGGAGGTCCCTTGGACCAAGAGCTTCGAATCGGTGGTGGCGGCGAGTCGCGCGGCAGCCGGAGGTGGCCGGACGAGCTCCGGCGGAGGTGCTGCTGGTGGCGGTCTGCAGGCAGTTGTGCGTGGGCGGAGGGTCTGCGGAGGGCGCTGGCGCGGTTGGCGTGGGCGCGCAAGCTGCAGGCGCTTCTGCAAGCGCGGGCGGAGGCGTGCTCGGTGGGTCTGCGGCTAGCGTGTGTGGCTGGCGCTGCGGAGGTCTGCAGGCGCAGGGAAAGCGTGGCTGCGGTGGTCTGCAGGCGTGGTTGGAGGCGTGGCTGAGGTGGTCTGCAGGCGCGTGGAGATGGCTGCGGTGGTCTGCAGGCGCGGGGAAAGCGTGGCTGCGGTGGTCTGCAGGCACGGTTGGAGGCGTGGCTGTGGTGGTCTGCCGGCGCGTGGAGATGGCTGCGGTGGTCTGCAGGCACGGGGAAAGCGTGGCTGCGGTGGTCTGCAGGCGCGGTTGGAGGCGTGGCTGCGGTGGTCTGCAGGCGCGTGGAGATGGCTACGGTGGTCTGCAGGTGCGGGGAAAGCGTGGCTGTGGTGGAAGTGAGCGGGTAACTTCAGACGTCTGGGAAATTTCCCAGACATCTTAAGTTACTGAGAGGGTGGCTGATCAGTAGCTCAGTGATGGTGGTCGGCGATGACGGCTAGGGGGATGCACGCTAAGGTGCTCACGGTGATGCGGCGAGCTCCGGATGGCTTTGTGGCCTGTCACACCACACGCCCACGGTGATGGAGGCTCGTCGCCACAGTAAAGGCCGGCAGTGTGGAGTGGAAGAGAGAGGTTCTCTCTGCATAGTGGTGGGTCGATGGCGGAGGCCTGTCTCGCTCAGCATCCTCTCTCCTCCTTTTGTAGCGGCCTGCACAAATTTGAATGGAGAGGCGGGAGCAGATCCACCTTCTCCGCCGATCCATGAATGCACTTTTAGTGAGGCCGGAGGCATTGCAGCGGCAGCCGAGCCATTGCTGAGAAGAAGAAGAATAAAGGATATTATTAAAATATTATGATTATTTATATACAAACCCTCAAGTTTTATGTTAACTAAAACAATATACTTAATTAATTAACTAATTAGATGAATGGCTTTCTAAGCTAATTCTAAATGCACTTAACATATGAATGCAATGTATGGATTATGTAATTAAATTAAAAATATGAATTAATCTATTTACATCCTAATTTATGCTAAATAAATGTTAGAATTATCCTAATTTTTAGGCATTTAAATACTTAAATAGCCCACAACTATGGGCTAATTAGCTGCCTCCCTTGGAGTTCCATGGCCAGCCTATAGACGGACGATTCAGGTGCATCTCCGCACTTCGGGCAGCAAAGCTACTGAGTCAAGGGTGCGAGGGCTTCCTTGCTTGCGTCCTAGTAGAGCCCGACCTCGTGGACAGTATACAGAGTATTTCGGTGGTCTGTAAGCACCTTGACGTCTTTCTAGAGGAGCTGCCAAGACTGCCACCTGAGTGCGAGATCGAGTTCGAGATCTCACTGATATCGGGGACAGGCCCCATTTCTTCAGCACCGTACTGAATGGCCCCTTGAGCTGCGAGAGCTCAAGTCACAGCTACAGGACCTACTAGAGAAGGGCTTCGTAAGGCCTAGTGCCTCCCCGTGGGGAGTCCCCATCCTGTTCGTGAGAAAGAAGGACGGTACTCTTCGGCTGTGCATTGACTATAGACACTGAACCGGGTCACCGTCAAGAACAAGTACCCATTACCATGCATAGATGACCTCTTCGACCAGTTGAGGGATGCCACTGTATTTTCAAAGATAGATTTGAGGTCAAGATGCCATCAGCTGAGGATTCGGGAGACCGACATCTCCAAGACAGCCTTTCGTACACGATACGGCCACTACGAGTTCTTGGTCATGCTGTTTGGATTGACCAATGCCCTTGCCGCTTTCATGGACTTGATGAACCGCGTCTTTTGGCCGTATCTGGATCCGTTTGTGGTTGTTTTCATTGATGATGTGCTCATTTACTCATGAGACCAGACGCAGCATAAGCAGCACCTTCACATGGTCTTGGATACCTTGAGACGGCACAGGTTGTATGCCAAATACAGCAAGTGCGAATTCTGGTCGAGACAGGTCACCTTCCTGGGCCATGTGATCTCAGAAGACGGTTTAGTTGTGGATCCAGCCAAAGTAGAGGCAGTACTCAGGTGGGAGAGGCCGCGTTTGGTGATAGAGATTCGCAGTTTCCTGGGGCTGGCTGGTTATTATAGACGATTTATCCAAGGTTTCTCGCAGATTGCCCATCCTCTGACTCAATTGACTCGGAAGGACATACCTTTCGCCTGGACAGACAAGTGTGTCTTACTTTCAGGAGCCGAAGGATAGGTTGACCTTAGCTCCTGTACTCATCATCCCTGACAGCGGTGGCAGATTCGTCGTCTACACAGACGCCTAATTGCAGGGATTGGGGGGTGTGCTTATGCAGCGAGGTCACGTTGTCGCATACGCTTTGGGGCAACTGAAGCCCCACGAGCATAACTACCCCACCCACGACCTAGAGCTGGCAGCAGTCGTCCTTACATTGAAGACCTGAGAGGTACTATTTGTACGAAGAGACATTCGAGATTTTCACAGACCATAAGAGCCTCAGATATCTGTTTGACCAGAATGAGCTCAACATGAGGCAGAGACGTTGGTTGGAACCCCTGAAGGATTACGATTGCAGCATCTCCAACCACCTAGGAAAGGCCAAGGTGGTGGCTGACGCCTTGAGCCGAAAGGCGCCCACCCACTTGGCTTTCTTACAAGCACAAAGTTAGAGGCTCATGGAGGAGTTGAGCAGTTAGCGACCCCAGGAGTCACAGGGGTACTGTGGGGCAGTGACAGTAGCGAGGCAGACATGACCAGAGCTGATGGATCGCATCATGGTTGAACAAATGATGGACCCATATCTACGGGCACAACGAGACCGAGTATTGGCAGGGAACCCAGGAGAGTTCTCATTCATTGACGGAGTCCTATGTATGAGGGGATGCTTGTGCGTTCCTAGAAATGAGGAGCTGTTGAGGGAGCTCCTGATTGAGGCTCATGGATCCAGATTTACCATACATCCCGAGAACATGAAAATGTATCACAACCTACGATGTGATTTTTGGTGGAGAGGCATGAAGCGGGATGTTGGCCTTTTAGTTCAGCAGTGTCTAATATGCCAGTAGGTGAAGGTCGAGCATCAGAGACCTGCAGGGCCATTGCAGTCACTTCCCATTCCAGAATGGAAGTGGGAAAGTGTTACTATGGATCTGGTAGTGGGGTTACCTGTGACACAGAGAGGGCACGATGCAGTCTGGGTGATTGTGGATAGATTAACAAAGACGACGTGGTTTCTGCCAATCCGAGTCACTTTTGGACCAACACAGTTGGCAGAGAGATACATCAGAGAAGTAGTACACCTTCACAAGGTTCCTCGCAAGATTATTTCAGACAGGGACACTCGTTTCACTTCCCAGTTCTAGGCAGAATTTCAGCGAGCCTTGGGGACTTATTTGAAGTTTAGTATAGCCTATTACCCCCAGACGGATGGACAATCGGAGCGCACCATTCAGAGCCTTGAGGATCTTTTGCGCGCTTGCGTACTGGACTGGAGAGGCTCTTGGGAGGAACATTTGCCTCTGGCAGAATTCACATACAACAATAATTACCACTCGAGCATCGACATGGCACCATATGAAGCTCTGTACGAGAGAAAGTGTACGACTCCCTTGAGTTGCGTTGAGGTGGGGACCAAGTGGGAGGTGAGTCCCCATCTAATACGCCAGAGTCAGGAGGCAATCGAGCAGATCCATCGACGACTACATACTGTCCGGAGCAAGCCAAAGACCTTCGCCGATCTGAAGCGTAGGGAGGTACAATTTGAGGTTGGGGATCATGCTTTTCTCCGTGTTTCGCCGATGAAAGGCTTGCAAAGGTTTGGGGTGAGAGGGAAGCTTGCACCGAGATATGTGGGACCCTTAGAGGTCTTAGAACGGGTAGGACCTATCACTTACCGGCTTACCCTTCCTTCCCAGCTTTCTGGGGTACACGATGTATTTCACGTGTCCAACCTCAGAAGATACATCGCCGATCCCAGCCATGTCTTTAGCCACAAGAGCATCGAAGTGGGAGATGACCAGACCTATCCCGAGAGACCGGTACAGATACTAGACCGAGCCATTCGGAGGTTGAGGCGGAAGGAGGTACCCTTGGTGAAAGTCCTATGGAGAAGCCAGCGGTACGAGGCCACTTGGGAGCCTGAGCCGACAATGTGAGAGTAGTATCCGGAACTTTTCGAAGGTATGACTCTTCGGACCTACTTCAGTCCTCTTTAAGTTTGTTATACGCTGCTATGTTATTTTTTGCACCCTAGTCAGTTCAAGTTTCGGAGACGAAACTTCCTTTAAGTTTGTTATATTGAAACGACCCACCACCCTTTGATCATTTAAGACGTTTGGGATGTTCACCAGATGTCTGAAAATGCTTTTTTTTCTTCGGCGTGGACCGTACGTACGCCATGCTTCCAACCTCACCGAGCCTCTCCACACCTTCTCCTACGACGCCACTCCACGCCACGCTTCGCCATCTCGTCCCCCTCACCTCCTCTCCCTTATAAACCTCTCCTCCTCCTCTTCGTTGGCCACCCCATAGCCGAACGAGAGAGTAGAGCGAGGGCGAGAGCGAGTGAAGAGCGGAGAGCCAGAGCGAGAGGAAGCGCGAGAGCGGAGGGTGCAACGCCATTCTACTGCAGCGCCTGCAAGTGAGGGAAGCCAGAGCGATTCTGCGGAAGTCATTTTTCCGTGGAATCAAACGACTAGAGGGACACCCAGACGTCTTACCGAACGTCCGAAGGTAGAGCAAGACGTCCAGTAGAGATCTACTTTCCGTATTTTCTCTTTGACAAAGTCCTGACAACATACGTATATGTGTCAGAAGGTGGAGAGCGGACTGAGTCAATTTCAGATGTCCGGGAGCACCACCAGTCGTTTAACGGAGCCCTTGGATGTCGGCATTGAGTTCCAGACGTCTTATAGAGGAACACCGAGAGAGGGATCCCTGAGAACTATTTTAAGATGTCTGGGACCTTTCCCAGATGTTTGATTTCTGTCTGACCGCATGTTTTGGGCCCGTGCAAGGCCCTAATATTATTGCTTTTCCGCAAACAAACTGTCTCTGTTTTCCGTACGAGTTCTCTGTATAATGATACCCTGTTTGTATCATTCTGAACCTTTTTGGCCCATCAATCCATGTTTTAGGTCTCCAGTCCGTCGGGTATACGGGACTTGCGGAGACGTTGGGAGCCACTGTATGAGCCCCCATTCCACCCGATTACCGAGGTAGAGTGGTTATAACCTTAAATCTCTAATTTAATACATGCAAGTAAGTAATCCTAGGACTTGAGATGAACCCTAGGAAGGAATAAACAAATACTCGAGAGTAAATTCTGTTGGTGCTAGAGCACCACGATCATTTGTTTTGATGATAACAAAACACGTGTTATTTAACATTTGCAATTTGAGTCCTAGATTTCAGGTCAATTGCAAATGTGGACGTGTTTAGACGGAGTTCGAGCTTGCATCCAGGACGGATTGGAGGAGCTTGACGGAAAACAGAGGAGGTTCGCGTGGAGCGAAAGATTGAAGATGGAAGGAAATGAAGAATAGGATAGATTTCCTTCTTTTGTACTTGTTGTATTTTTCGTTTCTTTTGTTGCTCTTTATTTTCCTTAGAAAATTATGTTAAAGAGCCTCAAAGAACCCTAACAGTAGTCCTAGGAACACCGGCACAACCCTAGGATACTTAGGTTTTCTGTAGAATACTTAGAAAACCAATATAGGGTTCAAACAGCACTTCCAAACATCTAATTCCCAAATCAGACGTCTGATAAAGTATTTTAAGACGTCTGACTGTTGTTTCAGACGTCTGATAACTGTTAGGCTGGACATAGTTAGTTCTGTCTGATGAAATCAGACGTCCATAACTTACACCAGACGTCTTAGGAGATGTCTGATGACTTTGCCAGATGTCCAATTAGTGGACCGTTGGCTGGCTTCGTAAACACTCCAGATATGACCGTTAGAGCCTTATCAGACGTCCATAGGACTGTCCAGACGTCTGATAAATGACAGTTTTGCCTCGGCTGACCCAAAATCTCTTCTCAGAGATTTTCTAGCCGTTGCAACGTTTGGAAATCAATTCCCACAGTAAAAGTAGGTTTCCAGACGTCCAGACATAGTGCTAGACGTCCTGTATGTCGTCTGATGGACTTGCGCAAAAATCCTGTTTAGATCTGATTCAAGTCAGGGAGAAACCCGCATAGAATCAGACGTCTGACATTGGAATCAGACGTCTTAAAGTGGCCTTCCAGACGTCTGATGCCAGAGTTAGACGTCTGATCACCCTGTCAAATGTAATCATTGTGCTGATTTCGGCCTGATTCTCTTGGGCTTTGCACCCAACGGCTATGGAAGCTTTTCCAAGCCTTCCAAAGCCTTCCTAAGGCCTCTATAAATATAGGGGAGCCTTTACACACCTAGATACACCAAGAGAAACACAAAAAAACACAAGACATACACCTAGAGAGACCAAGATACACTAAGATCAAGTATTTCCACTCTCTTGTGTCCAAGAAGCTCTTGCTCTCTAAGCTCAAGCTCCATCATCTTGAGAGCATCATTCCCTTCGTGCACCCGCTCTCCCGCCGTTGTCTACGAGAGCGACATTGCGCCGTTGCGTGGCTCACGCACCCGCGTCATCGTCGACGCACTCCTTGCAAAGGGGAGTTTCCTAAATCCTATAGAAGCTTAGGTTTATTATTTTGTTGGCTCTATAGGTTTGTTGTTTTCTTTTATCTTTGTTATTTTGGTTGGGTATTCGCTTTGCGAATTCCCGTCTCCTTCGTGGGACAAAATCCTTCTCGTGGAGAGAAGGGGTTGAGGAACGCTACCCTCGTACTTGTAGCGTGGTTGTACTGAGGTTGAATCACCCTCATTTTAAAGTGATTCGTTTAGTGGATTTGATCAACTAGGTTGATCGGAAAATCCTAACTCGAGAGGGTTAGGTGGTGGTTTTCACCCGGTTTGGGTTTCCACCTAAAATTACTTGTGTACTTGTGCGATTGATTTTTGTGAGATTGCTTTATATTTCATTTGCGCATTTTTTACGTCACACTGATCTCACCCCTCCAAGTAGGGAAAAATTACAAATTCTTGAACCCTAAGTCATGGCATGAACACTAGGGTTAGAGGAAATTACATGTGAATGATTGAGTAATCAAAAGCTACCTGCTTTATTCTAAAATGGACCCCTACTGTAATAAAAATGGAAATTGAACTGCTTGTTCTGTACATTCCAACCCGGATGTGAAAAAGAAACTCCTGTACGAACCCTAGGGAAATATAGACAAGAACACCATAATACGGAGAACCGGATGGTTTTGAAAATTTGCTGCCCATGGGCAGCTGTTAAGGGAAGTAAGCCGGCCTTCGTGTACATGGTACTGAAGAGAGCAACTATCTCTTGTAATGTAGAAGGGAGCTTGCCGCTTTTAGGTTGGGACCCGGGGTGGGTTTGGCCACTCTACGGCGACTCTTACTGGCCCTCATGTACGTGGTACCGAGGTGAGCTACTTAGTGTAGGGGGAGCTAGTTGCCCCAGGGGGCCCGGGGTTAGGTATGGCCACCCTACACCGGCTCTTGTTAGCCCGTTGGGCAAACCAGGGTAGTTGGATGAGGGTACGCGGACTGAGGAGGGGTAAGAACCCTATTCTATTATGAAAGGGCAAGGCCCTATACTGTTCTGCACTGTATGTTGAGGAGTACCTGCTAGCAAAAACGATTGACCGCATGCCAGTGCGGCGTAGCTACCCACACGCTTATCAAATGTGCCATAGTCACCGCTATGTCACGACCGTGACCTCGGGGTGGTAGACCGAGTATAGGACTACCACGGAGGGACTCCCCTGGCCAGGAGAGTGCCACGTGGGCATCCTATATCACGGGAAGCTGCAAACAAAATTGTTCTTATAGAGAACAAGAAGATTAATTAATAAATCATAATTAGATATTTCTACACATCCACATAATATAATTGGAAAACGGAAAATTTTATGTTAACTACTTGTAAAATGCATGTTACTTCTTAGCCACCACTCTACTCAGTGTTAGCTGACTCTAGTTAATAAATTTTGTACAGGTCAGGGATTTAAGTAGCCCGAGCTACTGGCTGCTGAGGACGTTGGGCTTAGTTGAGCCTAGCTTTAGTTCTACTGTTGGGTAGTGAGTTTCTATAGCTTTGTCTTCTGCTATATGTACTCGTTTTTGTTGTGATGGCTGTAATGTGACATATAATATTACTGTTCCTTTTCCCCTGTTGTCAATTTCTTTTTGCTTAGCTACTGTACTTGTGTGATTGTGGTTTGTTGAATGTTATTTGGTTATTTCTTATTGAACGACTGGGTCTTAGGATTAATTGAAGCGAGCTGGTCTCAGATCCTGTAGGGATCTGGGACCGGGTCATGACAGCTGAGTAGAGTGGTGTTTACATTATTTAAATGTAAGTACAATAAAACAACAAGTTTATTGCTTATTTCTATTTATCTCATTTATGTGTTTCTAGTTTATCTATTTCTCAAGTATCCAAGTATTTCTTGATCTTGCATGTTCCTCGAGGGAATGATCTTGATTGTAGTCTTTTCCGTAGAGTATAAGGTACACGTGGTACTCTCCTGGCCGGGAGAATCCCCTGTGGTAGTCCTACACCCAGTCAACCACCACAAGGTCACTGTCAAGACATAGCAGCACACGTGATAAGCGCACGGGTAGCCCAAAGTACAGCATGGAATAGTATAGGGCCTTTCCCTCTTAGAATAGGGGTCTCGCTCCTCAGAACCAAACAGGGGTCTCGCCCCTCCACAGTCCGCGTACCCTCGTCTGACTACCCCGGTTTGCCCAAAGTGCCTAACAAAGTCGGTGTAGGGTGGCTAGCTGAACCCCGGGTCCTGTGGGGTGGCTAGCTCCCTCCCTATACTAGTAACATGCCTCGGTACCATGTACGCGAGGGCCAACAGGAGTCGGTGTAGAGTGGCCAATCCTATCCCCGTGTCTCAACCAAAGGGAGGCTAGCTCCTCTCTACACTAAAAAGGGACAGTTGCTCTCCTTGGTACCCGTACACAAGGACCAACACACTTCCTGTCTACATTCCAAATTCCTTTCATCCACAGGAGTTCTACTCCTAATTCCCCGTAGGGTTCAAGCTTATATTCATCTCATTTATCCAGGTCCATATCTCATGTTTCATAACTTGTTCCTCATCCATATATAGGCAGCTCGTGTTTTCATAATTCAGTTCTCAATCATAACATGCAACTTGTGGTTTCACAATTCAATTTCTCATTTACATACAAATAGCTCATATTTTAACATGCATCTCATAATTATATTAAAGGCATTTGCTAGCAATTTATCTTAACCAAGCATTCAAGTAAACAGTATAACTCAAATAGGCTCATTCATTTCTACCTTAGGATTCATTCCACATCCTAGAATTCAATCCGATTATTCCAACCAAGCACATTCTTATTTAAATATTAACAACTGAATTAAACCACTCTATCGGGTATCACGGGAGGAATGAGGGCCTGTGCCACAGATCTTGTCGTCTCTATGGGCCCCAAATATGCCACTGGTAGGTAACCCATACTAGCGACCAATGTACATTAGATGAGCTCAAAATAGTAGATACTTAACAAGAACACGTGGAATAACTTGAGTGGAAAATAACGGTACTTCGTTTGCGGAAATCTGAATCCGTTTAGGCCTTAAACGGGCCAAAAACGTGGTTACTGACCAAAATCACACGTCTCGGACTAGTCCCAGACGTCTTAAAAGACATCAGAACTCACCTTACACTTCTTGCGACTGATTCAGACGTCCAGACTCCCTCTGCGACCGTCTGGGGGCAGTTCTAGACGTTGGACAAGGTCTCTGGTCATTTGGAAGCACCTCCGGACATTTGGCGATGTGATCAGACGTCCAAAAGTACTTGAGAAAGCGCACCGTATGCCTTCCCAAAGCCTATACCTGCGTACGAGCACCCGTAGACGCAACGGTCAGCCAACATCCCCTACGGTATGATTTGCATGGCGCAGGAAGATACGTACCTCGCGATATGGCGCTTTCAGACGTCCGGCCTCAGCTCCGGACGACCTGGTGCCTCGCCAGTGGTCTGGACTTCACTCCTGTAACGACCCGGTTCCTGGGTCCCTACGAGACACGAGAACCGGACCGACTCGACTAATCCCAAGACCTAGTCGTCCAACGAGGAAGTAACCAAAAGACAGTAAAATAAATCACATTCAACATGAATATAACTAACAGTAAGAAAGTACAGCAGTAAGGAAAGAAACTACTACAGTAGGTACCACCACAACAGTAAAATAACATTTATCATATAACAAGAACTGCAGGTAAAGAAGGTACAGCGGAAACAAAAACTACTCACTAGAATAGAAACAAAAGAGGTACAAAAGGCTGTGGTAACTCTACTGGACCCTACTCGGCCCAGCGTCCTCTGCAGCCGTCGACCCTGGCTGCTCAACACCTGGTCCTGAAAAAGGTCACGAGTGTAACACGTCAGCAAAATGCTGAGTAGAGTGGCAAACTAACTAAAGGCAACAGTAGAGTGTACAGTAGCTGTTATGTTCTATTACTTCCTTTATTCACATCTTTTAATTTTTCTCACTATTTCATTTATTTCTCAGATCCTTTACTTGATCTCGAATGTCCTCGTGGGAACGATCTTGATTGCAGTCTTTTCCAAAAGTAGAAGTAGCACGTGGTGCTCTCCTGGCCGGGAGAGTCCCCCGTGGTGATCCTACCCTCAGTCAACCACCCCAAGGTCACTGACAGACGTAACGGTGACTACGGCACGCGCGATAAACGCACAGGTAGCTAGCCCGCACTGGCACGCGGTCAGTCGTTTCCGTTAACGGGTGCGCCCAAAGCACAGCACGGAACCAGGGTAGAGCCCTCTCAGTAACAGGGGTCCAACCCCTCCACAGTAACCAAACCGGGGCCTTGCCCCTCCACAGTCCGCGCACCCTCGCCTGACTACCCTGGTTTGCCCTAGTGGGCCTAACAAGTCGGTGAAGGAGGCTAGCAGAACCCCGGGGCTCGTGGGGTAGCTAGTACTCTCCTAACACTACTAGCTCTCCTCGGTACTACGTACACGAGGGCCAACAAGTCGGTACAGAGTGGCCAGTCCTAACCCCCGGGTCCCTGGGGTGGCTAGCTCAGCTCTGCACTAAACAGGGGGACAGTCGCTCTCCTTGGTACTCCGTACTCAAGGGCCAGCTCACTTCCCCAATTCTATTCCATTCGCTTTCCAGGAGTTCTACTCCTACTTCCCCGTAGGGTTCCAGAACATCTTATATCTTACTTTCCAGTTTCACGTTCTTACAAACCATGATCCCAATCATGTTTCTTTATTCATAACAGGCAGCTGTGAACTCAATTTACAGGCAGCTTCATATATTCCTTTCCATTTTTCCAAGACTGCATTATTATATATTCCACTAGTTTTTCCATCCTAGGATTCATGCCATATCCTAGGGTCTATCATACAATCTAGTTTTTCGGCCCTAGGATTCATGCAACACCTAGGAACTATCATTCCATATATTTCTCATTCCTAGGATTCATGCAATGTCCTAGGTTCTAGTTATGGTTCCATACTTTAACAAATTTTATTAATACTTAAAGCCACTCTACCAGGTACAACGGGAGTAATGGGGGCGTGATCGGGAATCCCGCGTGCCTCCGCGACTCTCAAGACTGCAACCGAACGAGGTCCTATCACAAGGATCAAACACAAGGAGTGTCTCCAAACAGTGTATAGCTACTGTAGACGGGTAGAGGAATTACTTCTGAAAAGAACGCAACTCGAATCGCGGAAAGCGGAGCCCGAACGGGCCCTAAACGGGTCGAAAAAGACGATACTGTGCAAAATCAGACGTCTGGAACTCCTTCCAGACGTCTTAAACGGTGGATCAGAGAATTACCTGTTCAGCGTGGTTTCCCAGACGTCCAGAAGTCTGCGGGGACGTCTGTCCTATACCCCAGACGTCCGACGGTCCATACGGACGTCTGTAGGTCACTCCCGCCGTCTGGTACAACTTACGGACGTCTGATTCGCAAAGGATGGCGAATCAGCGAACCTGCGCACAGCCAACCCCCCTCCCTCAGTACGGTCAGTCGACAAGAAGGAAGAAGAAAGCGGAAACTCACCTTTCAGACGTCTGTATGATCTTACAGACGTCGACCTTGCCGTCTGGCTATCAACCCAGACGTCTGATTCTGGAAATTTTTCCAGAATCAGAACCCTGCTCGGCCTCCGCTCACGACGTCGCCCGCGTCGCACCTCGCGCTCCTGCTGCTCAGACCGCAGCAGGTCCCTCTCCGCGTCGCTCCGCGCCCCCTGCGCCCTCCGCCAGCCGGCCAAGCCGCTCCGGCGAGCTCGCCCTCACGGCAGAGCTCCGCCCTCGCACGCCGCACCTCCGCGCTCACTGCGGCCGCCACTGCCGCCCTCGCGTCCGCTCGCTCTCGCGCACAGGAAGGAGAAGAAGGAGGAGACGGTGGAGGCGGGAGGGGAGGCGTGGCCCTTTTAAGGCCGCGCGAGGAGGAGAGAGAAGGTGGCAGGCCGCCTGCAGCCGCAGAGAGAAAAAGAGGGAATATGCGGCCTGCGCGCGCAGGCGACTCGCGTGTGTCGAAAATAATGGATTTCCAGACGTCTGGAAACGATCCCAGACGTCTTATCAGACGTCTGGTTGTGATCCCAGACGTCTTGTCCGACGTCTGAGCCACCTCCCAGACGTCTTAAAAGACGTCTGGGGCACACATTCGTTACAATATAACAAACTCAAAGGAAGTTTCGTCCCCGAAACTTGCGCCAACTAGGGTGCGGGAAAAAGATGTCCAAATAACCATAACAAACTCAAAGGGGACCGAAGCCGGTCCGAAAAGACGTACCCGCGAAAAGCTCCGGGTACCGCTCCCGCATTGCCGCCTCAGGCTCCCAGGTAGCCTCCTCGTACCGCTGGCTCCTCCACAAAACCTTTACCAGGGGTACTTGCTTTCGTATCAACCTGCGGACGGCTCGGTCTAGGATCTGCACTGGCCGCTCGGGGTAGGTCAGGTCGTCGCTCATCTCGACGCTCTCGTGACTCAGTACGTGGCTGGGATCGGCTACGTACTTCCTGAGGTTGGACACGTGGAACACGTCGTGCACACCAGAAAGCGGCGAGGGAAGGGCAAGTCTGTAAGCAACGGGTCCAACCCGCTCCAGGACCTCAAAGGGCCCCACGAACCTCGGCGCGAGCTTCCCTCTCACCCCAAACCGCTGTAAGCCCTTCATGGGCGAAACACGAAGGAAGACGTGGTCCCCAACCTCGAACTGCACCTCTCTGCGTCTGCGATCTGCGTAGATCTTCTGTGTGCTCCTGACAGTGCGGAGTCGTCTGTGGATCTGCTCAACTACCTCCTGACTCGGCCGGATCAACCTGGGGCCAACCTCCCACTTGGTCCCCACCTCAACCCAACTCAAGGGTGCCGTGCATTTCCGTCCGTACAGAGCCTCGTAGGGAGCCATGCCGATGCTCGAGTGATAACTGTTGTTGTATGCAAACTCCGCCAGGGGCAGGTGCTCCTCCCAAGAGCCCCTCCAGTCTAGTACACAGGCACGCAAAAGGTCCTCAAGTGTCTGTATCGTGCGTTCCGACTGTCCGTCCGTCTGGGGGTGGTAAGCCGTGCTAAACCTCAACCTCGTCCCCAAAGCCTGCTGAAACTCAGCCCAAAACTGGGACGTAAAGTGGGTATCCCGGTCGGATACGATCTCCCGCGGAACTCCGTGTAGTCGCACCACATCACGGATATACCTCTCTGCCAACTGTGCTGGTCCCAAAGTGACTCGGATCGGCAAGAATCGTGCCGTCTTCGTCAATCTATCCACTATTACCCAGACTGCGTCGTGTCCTCGCTGGGTAACAGGTAAGCCCACCACCAAGTCCATGGTGATGCTCTCCCACTTCCACTCTGGCACTGGAAGCGGCTGAAGCGGCCCTGCAGGCCTCTGATGCTCGGCTTTCACCTGCTGGCACACTAAGCACTGCTGCACGAACTCACCCACATCCCGCTTCATCCCTCTCCACCAGAACTCGCGTCTCAAGTCATGGTACATTTTCGTGTTTCCGGGATGTATGGTGAATCTAGAACCGTGTGCCTCAGTCAGGAGCTCTCTCAACAGCTCCTCGTCTCTGGGGACGCACAACCGTCCCCTTAAGTGTAACACCTTGTCTGTGAAAGAGAAGTCCCCTGGGTCCCCTGAAAGTACTCTGTCGCACAAAGACTGCAAGTACGGATCGGCCATCTGTCCCGTGATGATGCGGTCTATCAACTCTGGCCTGGTCTGCCGTGTCACCGTCACTGCCCCATAGTACCCTCGTAACTCTAGAGGTCACCAACTGCCCACCTCCTCCAAAAGGCTCCAACTCTTTAACTGTAGACTGGCCAAGCGTGCGGGCGACTTACGGCTCAAGGCGTCAGCCACCACATTGGCCTTTCCCGGGTGGTAGGAGATGCTGCAGTCGTAGTCCTTCAGGAGCTCCAACCAACGTCTCTGTCTCATGTTGAGCTCCTTCTGGTCAAAAAGATATCTGAGGCTCTTGTGATCTGTAAAAATCTCGAAGGTCTCACCGTACAAGTAGTGCCTCCATGTCTTCAGCGCGAAGACAACAGCTGCCAACTCTAGATCGTGGGTAGGGTAGGTATGCTCATGGGGCTTCAGTTGCCGCGAAGCGTAAGCGACCATGTGACCCCTCTGCATGAGCACACCTCCTAACCCCTGCAAGGAAGCGTCCATGTACACAACGAACCCGCCACTACTGTCAGGGATGGTGAGCACGGGAGCCGAGGTCAACCTCTCCTTCAGCTCCAGAAAACACGCCTCATAGGCGTCTGTCCAAGCGAAAGGCACATCCTTCCGGGTCAACTGTGTCATAGGACGCGCAATCTGTGAAAATCCTCTGATGAACCGTCTGTAGTAACCTGCCAGTCCCAGGAAACTGCGAATCTCAGTGACTGAACGCGGTCTCTCCCACCTGAGCACTGCCTCGACCTTGGCGGGGTCCACCGCCAGGCCGTCTCCAGAGATCACATGACCCAAAAAGGTCACCTCCCTCAACCAGAACTCGCACTTGCTGTATTTGGCGTACAGCCTGCGTCGTCTCAGAGTGTCCAGAACCATCCACAAGTGCTGTCCGTGCTGCGTCCGATCTCTAGAATAGATGAGTACATCATCTATGAAAACCACCACAAACTGGTCCAAGTACGGTCTAAACACCCGGTTCATCAGGTCCATGAAAGCAGCGGGGCATTGGTCAGCCCAAACGGCATGACCAAAAACTCGTAGTGTCCGTACCGGGTGCGGAAAGCTGTCTTGGAGACGTCGGTCTCCCTGATCCTCAACTGGTGGTATCCAGACCTCAAGTCGATCTTGGAAAACACCGTGGCACCCCGCAACTGGTCAAACAAATCGTCAATCCTCGGCAGCGGATATCTATTCTTGATGGTGACCCTATTTAGCTGTCGGTAGTCCACACAAAGGCGTAGGGTCCCATCCTTCTTCTTCACAAACAGTACCGGGGCTCCCCAGGGAGACGCACTGGGCCTCATGAAACCTTTCTCCAAAAGGTCCTGCAACTGGGACTTGAGCTCTCGCAGCTCAGGCGGTGCAATTCTATATGGCGCGGTGGAGATGGGGCTGGTCCCTGGTACTAGTGAGATCTCAAACTCGATCTCACGCTCGGGCGGTAGTCCTGGTAACTCGTTTGGAAACACGTCGGGGTACTCTCTGACCACCGGGATGCTCTGGAAGTCTGCCATGGGGCTGTGCTCTGCCACCACACAAGTTAGGAAGCCCTCACACCCCTGGCTCAAAAGTCTCGCCGCCCGAAGTGCCGAAATGCACCTGAAACCTCCGTCCACTGGCTGCCCGTGAAACTCGAAAGAAGGCAACTCCGGAATGGAGAAGACAATCTTCCTCTCAAAACAGTCTACCAAGGCGTGGTAAGCGGACAGCCAATCCATCCCCAGAATCACTCCAAAGTCCTCAATCTGTATCATAATCAGGTCAGCTGGCAGGCTATGTCCCCCGATGCTGACCTCGCAACCCGTGTACACCTCCTCAGCTACAAACAGCTGACCACTTGGACCTCTGATTACGAACGAATTCTCTAACAGTGTATAATCCTGGTCCAAACTGAAGGTTCCCTACTTGGAGGGGTAAGATCAGCGAGACAAAAAAATGCGGAATTGAAAATATAAACAATCTCACAAAAATAAGCAATCACAAAATGTACACAGGAATTTTTAGGTGGAAACCCAAACCGGGTGAAAACCACCACCTAACCCTTTCGAGTTAGGATTTTTCGATCAACCTAGTTGATCAAAATCCATTAAACGAATCACTTTAAACGAGGGTGATTCAACCTCAGTACAACCACGCTACAAGTACGAGGGTAGCGTTCCTCAACCCCTTCTCTCCACGAGAAGGATTTTGTCCCACGAAGGAGACGGGAATTCGCAAAGTGAATACCCAACCAAAAGACAAAGGTAAAATAAACAACAAACCTATAGAGCCAATAAAGTAATAAACCTAAGCTTCTATAGGATTTAGGAAACTCCCCTTTGCAAGGAGTGCGTCGACGATGACGCGGGTGCGTGAGCCACGCAACGGCGCAATGTCGCTCTCGTAGACAACGGCGGGAGAGCGGGTGCGCGAAGGGAATGATGCTCTCAAGATGTAGAACTTGAGCTTAGAGAGCAAGAGCTTCTTGGACACAAGAGAGTGGAAATACTTGATCTTAGTGTATTGCAAAGTGTTTCTTGTGTTTTTCTAAGTGTATATTTGTGTTGCAAAGGTTCCCCTCTATTTATAGAGCCCTTAGGAAGGCTTTGGAAGGCTTAAGAAAGGTTCTATAGCCGTTGGGTGCAAAGCCCAAGAGAATCAGGCCGAAATCAGGATAATGATTGCATTTGACAGGGTTATCAGACGTCTAATTCTGGCATCAGATGTCTGGAAGGCCACTTTAAGACGTCTGATTTCAAGGTCAGACGTCTGATTCTGTGCGGGTTTCCTCCTGACTTGAATCATATCTAAACAGGGTTCTTGTGCAGGTCGATCAGACGACATACAGGACGTCTGGCACTATGCCTGGACGTCTGGAAACCAACTTTTCTTACGAAATGGATTTGCAACGGCTAGAAAATCTCTGAGAAGAGATTTTCGGGTCAGTCGAGGCAAAACGGTCAATTATCAGACGTCTGGGAAGACCTATGGACGTCTGATAAGGCTCTAACGGTCATATACTGCCGTCCTTGCTAAGTTAGCCAACGGTCCACTATCTGGACGTCTAGCAAGTCCATCAGACGTCGTCTAAGACGTCTGGACTAAGGTCTGGACGTCTGATTTCATCAGACAGGAAACTAGGTCCAGCCTAAAAGGTTATCAGACGTCTGAAACAACAGTCAGACGTCTTAAAACACTTAATCAGACGTCTGATTTTAGAATTAGACGTCTGGAAATGGTGTTTGAGCCATATATTGATTTTCTAAGTATTCTACAGAAAACCTAAGTATCCTAGGGTTGTGCCGGTGTTCCTAGGACTACTGTTAGGGTTCTTTGAGGCTCTTTAACAGAAATATCTAAGGAAATAAAGAGCAACAAAAGAAACGAAAAATACAACAAGAACAAAAGAAGGAAATCTATCATATTCTTCATTTCCTTCCATCTTCAATCTTTCGCTTCACGCGAACCTCCTCTGTTTTCCGTCAAGCTCCTCCAATCCGTCCTGGATGCGAGCTCGAACTCCGTTCTAAACACGTCCACATTTGCAATTGACCTGAAATCTAGTTCTCAAATTGCAAATGTTAAATAACACGTGTTTTGTTATCATCAAAACAAATGATCGTGGTGCTCTAGCACCAACACAAACTAACTGCGAAACTGGCTGCGACAAACGAGTGCGTAGCGCCGGAATCGAAAAGTGTGTAAACGAGTCTGCCAGAAACTGAAACCATACCTGCTACCACGGATCCCGAGGCTCTGGCGTCCCTGTGTGTTAGGGCGTTGATACGCCCCTCAGCTCTAGGTGCGGACGAAGCGGCCACACTCTGCGTCGGACGGGTAGGTGCTGGCCGGTACCCTCCTCGCGACTGCGGTCCTCCTCCTCGCGCCTGGGAACCGCGGCCTCCTGCGCGCCCTCCCGTGCTCTGCGCGGGAAGTATCTGCTGACCTCCTGCCCTAGATGGGCAGTCCCTCCTGACGTGGCCCGGCTGGCCACACTGGTAGCAGAGGGGAACCCGATCCTACCCTCAGTCAACCACCCCAAGGTCACTGACAGACGTAACGGTGACTATGGCACGCGCGATAAATGCACAGGTAGCTAGCCCGCACTGGCACGCGGTCAGTCGTTTTCGTTAACGGGTGCGCCCAAAGCACAGCACGGAACCAGGGCAGAGCCTTCTCAGTAACAGGGGTCCAACCCCTCCACAGTAACCAAACCGGGGCCTTGCCCCTCCACAGTCCGCGCACCCTCGCCTGACTACCCTGGTTTGCCCTAGTGGGCCTAACAAGTCGGTGAAGGAGGCTAGCAGAACCCCGGGGCCCGTGGGGTAGCTAGTACTCTCCTAACACTACTAGCTCTCCTCGGTACTACGTACACGATGGCCAACAAGTCGGTACAGAGTGGCCAGTCCTAACCCCCGGGTCCCTGGGGTGGCTAGCTCAGCTCTGCACTAAACAGGGGGACAGTCGCTCTCCTTGGTACTCCGTACTCAAGGGCCAGCTCACTTCCCCAATTCTATTCCATTCGCTTTCCAGGAGTTCTACTCCTACTTCCCCGTAGGGTTCCAGAACATCTTATATCTTACTTTCCAGTTTCACGTTCTTACAAACCATGATCCCAATCATGTTTCTTTATTCATAACAGGCAGCCGTGAACTCAATTTAAAGGCAGCTTCATATATTCCTTTCCATTTTTCCAAGACTGCATTATTATATATTCCACTAGTTTTTCCATCCTAGGATTCATGCCATATCCTAGGGTCTATCATACAATCTAGTTTTTCGGCCCTAGGATTCATGCAACACCTAGGAACTATCATTCCATATATTTCTCATTCCTAGGATTCATGCAATGTCCTAGGTTCTAGTTATGGTTCCATACTTTAACAAATTTTATTAATACTTAAAGCCACTCTACCAGGTACAACGGGAGTAATGGGGGCGTGATCGGGAATCCCGCGTGCCTCCGCGACTCTCAAGACTGCAACCGAACGAGGTCCTATCACAAGGATCAAACACAAGGAGTGTCTCAAAACAGTGTATAGCTACTGTAGACGGGTAGAGGAATTACTTCTGAAAAGAACGCAACTCGAATCGCGGAAAGCGGAGCCCGAACGGGCCCTAAACGGGTCGAAAAAGACGATACTGTGCAAAATCAGACGTCTGGAACTCCTTCCAGACGTCTTAAACGGTGGATCAGAGAATTACCTATTCAGCATGGTTTCTCAGACGTCCAGAAGTCTGCGGGGACGTCTGTCCTATACCCCAGACGTCCGATGGTCCATACGGACGTCTGTAGGTCACTCCCGCCGTCTGGTACAACTTACAGACGTCTGATTCGCAAAGGATGGCGAATCAGCGAACCTGCGCACAGCCAACCCCCCTCCCTCAGTACGGTCAGTCGACAAGAAGGAAGAAGAAAGCGGAAACTCACCTTTCAGACGTCTGTATGATCTTACAGACGTCGACCTTGCCGTCTGGCTATCAACCTAGACATCTGATTCTGGAAATTTTTCCAGAATCAGAACCCTGCTCGGCCTCCGCTCGCGACGCCGCCCGCGTCGCACCTCGCGCTCCTGCTGCTCAGACCGCAGCAGGTCCCTCTCCACGTCGCTCCGCGCCCCCTGCGCCCTCCGCCAGCCGGCCAAGCCGCTCCGGCGAGCTCGCCCTCACGGCAGAGCTCCGCCCTTGCACGCCGTACCTCCGCGCTCACTGCGGCCGCCACTGCCGCCCTCGCGTCCGCTCGCTCTCGCGCACAGGAAGGAGAAGAAGGAGGAGACGGTGGAGGCGGGAGGGGAGGCGTGGCCCTTTTAAGGCCGCGCGAGGAGGAGAGAGAAGGTGGCAGGCCGCCTGCATCCGCAGAGAGAAAAAGAGGGAATATGCGGTCTGCGCGCTCAGGCGCACAGGCGACTCGCGTGTGTCGAAAATAACGGATTTCCAGACGTTTGGAAACGATCCCAGACGTCTTATCAGACGTCTGGTTGTGATCCCAGACGTCTTGTCCGACGTCTGAGCCACCTCCCAGACGTCTTAAAAGACGTCTGGGGCACACATTCGTTACAACTCCAGACATCTAATACTGGAAAGCTTCCAGTACCAGAACCTCCTCGCAGCTCACCCCACTCGCCCTCCACCCACAGTGGCAGCTTCAGCAGCTGTAGGAGCTTGAGCAGCTCCTCACTAGCGTCCTCCTATCTCCCACGAGCTCCTCCTCGAGCTCCATCGAGCTCCCGCGGTCGTCTCCCTCCTCCCCCGCTCTCACTCCCTCACACTCTCGCTCTTCCCCGTTCTCCCTCGTCGGCTCCTCTCTTCCTTGCCGTAGCTGCAGCAGCAGGGATGGGAGGCTGGAGGGCACAGCCGTCGTAGGAGGTGGAGGTGGCGGTGGCTTGAGTGGTGTGAGGAGGAGAGAAGAGAAGGGGGGGTTTATATAGGAGGGAAGTTAGGGTTCAGGTGAGGGGGTGAAGGAGAGAGAGCGGGCCTCTGTGTGCCACCCGTGCGCAGAGCGCAAAGTACAGTACGAAATTCTCACTTTCAGATGTCTGGACAAACGTCTGATTGAAACTTCAGACGTCTTATCTGGCTAAAAATGTAACGGGTCATTACATCTCCTCTTGAGTAAGAGGGGTTGCTCTTGATTGGAAAATCAAGAGGGTTTGTAAAAAGGTTCGTTAGCCCATAAGTACCGGTTAGTATTCTGAGTTGGACTCGGGGTAAAATCCTAGATTGATAGATCTAGGTGGTGATTTTTACCTAGGGTTGGGTTTCCACTATAAATACTTGTGTCGTGGTTGATGATATATTTGTGGAATTCTTGATTATTTTTCATATTTACATTAATTTCAATTAAAAATTTTGTCTATCGTCTTTAGCACTAATCACCCCCTTTTAGTGCTTTCACAAACAACTCCTAAGAGTAGGGTGAGTGTTTTGGAGGAGGGTGCATGCAAAGAGAGAATGGATACTTGGCAACAAGAAATGTCAGGTGCATAATAAATAAATGCGTCCAAGGTTAAAAAGATGTAATGCAATTTGCATCTAACTTTTCAATCCTTCAAGTAGCTTTGATATTATATTTGGGCTCACAAAAGTTCTCACACGTTAATTTTGTAAATGATAATTAGTTTGTATATTTTCAAAAGCATCTTTCACTTTAAAATGGAAAGGGGCGTATTATGTGAGGTTTCACATAGACAATTGATACACTTTGTTCAAGAGATGATAGAAATTTGAATCATTCTATCTTCCTCCAAAAATCTACTTGAGATTTAATAGAAATGAGAGAAAAACAACACAAGCAATCACATATAGCTCTGTGGGTTTTTGAAGATTCAATCTAGAAGAAATACATTATTAAAGAGGCTATCATCCAGCCTTATATTATTCGAGTTTTAACGTACTGGAACCATGATAGTGATGATCCCACAACTTTGGTCAAATCTTTTGAACTAGGTTTCTACTTAAGTTGTATCTACAGCTCAAGTCTTTTGATGATCGATTTTCCTACCATTATCAGCCATGATTGGTTGCGATTTTATTCTTATTCTACTAATTCGTTAGCCCCTTTTCACTTGAGAATCAATCCTTCTAGAATAAGAGTTAATCTCCATTAAAATTTGAGGATTCTCGAGGGCCCTAGTAGCCTATGTTTTGTAAAATAACTTACTTTTCTGCAAGCTCATTTTGATTTGCTTGATTCATACGAACCAGTTAAAATAAGGTTTTGTAAAATGGGTAAGAAGGGAAACAATCTCTTTCATCCCTAGCTTAGAGGAGAGTTAAGGACACATCCAAGTATAAACCTTGATTTTTCGATCACAAAAATGTTACATTAAGAAGTAACCTTCCCTATGTGATAAATATATGTGACACTTAACCTTCAACTCAACCCTTCTATAAAGTAAATAGAAATAAGAGTTTGATCCTTCTGTCACAATTGCGTAAGTTATACCAACTCGTAGGATCTTATTAATTGTTTGGTAATGGTATAAGTTGTAACAAAATAAATTTATATGAAGTATAAGTCAGAATAAGGTATTTGATTGTAACGTGAAATAAATAATCCGTCAAATATAGCAATTAATGTAATAGGGTAGATGTTGTGACATTTCTTTGAATTGGAAGTTGAAAAATTTAGTGGTGAAAATATAGCATTGGAAGTATGTGTGACTTTGTCCTCCCCATGCAGAACCCTGGATAACCTCCCCAATATTGGGATAACACCTTGGATTATCATACAACCAAACGCTATACGTCTCGATGGCCTTCTGGGATTTTTTTGAATTTTTTTATTTGTCTGTTGTCTTCCAATCGATCACATGGGAAATACGGTTGAGAGTGCACTCCTCCTCAGCGCTATCTGAAGCTCAAGGATTTAAATATTTGTTGGCTGCATAATGTTGAACCAAATCACGTGAATGGCACCATAGGAATCTTTATTATTTCCATCGACGGTTAAAATTCATCGTTGACGGTTAAAAATCATCGACAATGACGATTCTATTGTCAAAAAAATATGATTGAAAGATATTTATATGATAGTTATATTTCGTAGATGGATTGACATTGTGATAGATGGGATAAAAGCGATTTCTCATTTCATGTGTGAGTATTTTTTATGTTATTTTTAAATGACGAAGGAATAATTTTCTTGATCATTTCAGATCTATCATTAAGGTAAATATTAATTTTAATGGTAATTATAATTGATGATGATGTATACATTCTTACCGATTTATGTAAAACTGATGAGGATAATAATATTGTTGATAATTTTGTAAATCATCAATAGTAAATTATTGACAATAGTGCATTTTCTACTTATGTAGGTTTGTAGAATAAATAAAAACATATATAAAATAATAAAATAAATGAGTTAATTTATTTAAAAGATTTAAAAGACCAAAATTATTCTACACAAAAAAATAAAAATTTTTATCTTAGATTAAATCTCTCTTGACATGATGTAAGTGATAGGTAAATTAAATGAAATCAAATAAACTAAAATCCCCTTGACTCACACCCTATCGATAGGAGTTAAGGACCACTTGCAACTAATTTTCTTCAACATATAATTGCTCGTGCATATCTAAGTCCATCGTTGATGTTGTACAATGTTCCACAACTACAACATTTTTATTATTTTTTAGTTGAATGAAACGAAGAGCAAAAATCACTCATGCAAAGGACCATAAAAGAGCAGGATTTGGTCAAAACAAAAAAACCACACCGGGAAAGTCACATCAGCCACCACTAAAGAGAGGCAAAAGAGAAGCTGCGGACCAAATCTCATGAAATAAGGGGGTGTTTGACGGGAAGAATGAGTCCATAGAGAGATTAAAAAAATGGTAAAATAAAATGATAGAATGAATAAATTTTTTTGTTAAGGTAGTTTTTGATGTCTTAATTTGTTAAGGAATAAAATGAAATTATTTTATTTATGGTTTTTAATCAGTGGAATGAAATGATGAAATAAATTGTGATTTAAGAACTCAAATAACAGTTGACGGTTGAAATTTCATATGCGTAGTATATTTCAAAACTTAAGTATTATTTATCCATATCTAAATGACATCGGCGTAATTTAATTCAATGAGGTAAAAGAACGATAATTTAAGTTTGAAGTGGGGGTGGTGATGGGGTATGGAGGTGGGATAATGTCGGAGGAGTAGTAGATTAATTGCTCGATTTTGGGGAATAAATGATGAAACTTTTTTATTCCACGACGGGGTGGAACTCAAGTTGTATCGGGCTCCACGTTCTTAACCAAAAACAACTCAGAATAAGTTGAGCCAAATGTGGGTAAATTTAATCTACCTGCATAACAAACACCCCCAAACGAGGCAAAACACTCACCAAATACTCCTAACCGCAGCAAAGTAGGAAAAACACAAACCAACAATCGAGCACCGACAACAAGGAGGTGAACAACGGGGGATAAAAATGGATCAAATAAAGATTGAGATATCAGACAACTATATTTGAATTTGGTGGGATTTGGATATTTGAATTCGGATAATAAATTCAAAATTTTGTTGGATATAAATTCGGATATAACATAAGATATATGTTGCTCATTTTTTATTATTTTTATGTACATTATTATATTTTGAAAGTCTTTTACGTGCGTTGTTTAGACATTTTAAGATTCATATCACTTTTACTTTTAACAAGTCAAGCATGCTTGAACTTAGATTATTATATATTTAAATTTAATAATCCTTAAATATATTTATAGGTAGATTGGAAATTTTAATTTGTTTATATTTTTATTTAATATTTATTTATATAAATTATATGTTATGTTAATATTTATTTGTATTAAATTTGTATCAAATCTTTTTTAAGATATGATGGTAAAAATTTATATACGATGATGGAAGAAATCGCTTTCACAAAATTAATCCAATCAGCTTGTGAATAAATTAGCCAAACCTATATGGATTCAATCCGTGCAAGAATGTAAAGAGATGTAGACTACGGAACAATTACAAGTTAATGCATTACTCCCCATTATTTTGATGGTTACATTTCTAAAGGCATAGCCTCCCATAATTTGTAGTCTACAAAAAAATATCCATCCCCATGGAGGGCACACACCCAAGTGGGAAAGCGGGGGGGGGGGGGAGGGGGGGGCAACAATAAGAGTCACAACTCATGTACCACTTTACATATGGTGGAAATTAAGGGTTAAATTTTTTCTCTAGACATATATCCATGAAGGATGAAATTGAGTCAAATACTCTACATAGGGTGAAATTGAGAGTTAAATACTCTACATAGGTTGCACCAACCTGATGCCATTTGCAACTTTGAGAAAATAAATATGGATATACAAATGATTATATCAATTCCATAGCCGATCCGATTTCATCCCTATGAATGAGCAGACCAATGGTGTAACAACCCGGTTCCCGAGTCCCTACGAGACACGAGAACCGGACCGACTCGACTAATCCCAAGACCCAGTCGTCCAACGAGTAAGTAACCAAAAGACAGTAAAATAAACCACATTCAGCATGAATATAACTAACAGTAAGAAAGTACAGCAGTAAGGAAAGAAACTACTACAGTAGGTACCACCACAACAGTAAAACAACATTTATCATATAACAAAAACTGCAGGTAAAGAAGGTACAGCGGAAACAAAAACTACTCACTAGAACAGAAACAAAAGGGGTACAAAGCTGTGGTAACTCTACTGGACCCTACTCGGCCCAGCGTCCTCTGCAGCCGCCGACCCTGGCTGCTCAACACCTGGTCCTGAAAAAGGTAACGAGTGTAACACGTCAGCAAAACGCTGAGTAGAGTGGCAAACTAACTAAAGGCAACAGTAGAGTGTACAGTAGCTGTTATGTTCTATTACTTCCTTTATTCACATCTTTCAATTTTTCTCACCATTTCATTTATTTCTCAGATCCTTTACTTGATCTCGAATGTCCTCGTGGGACGATCTTGATTGCAGTCTTTTCCAAAAGTAGAAGTAGCACGTGGTGCTCTCCTGGCCGGGAGAGTCCCCCGTGGTGATCCTACCCTCAGTCAACCACCCCAAGGTCACTGACAGACGTAACGGTGACTATGGCACGCGCGATAAACGCACAGGTAGCTAGCCCGCACTGGCACGCGGTCAGTCGTTTCCGTTAACGGGTGCGCCCAAAGCACAGCACGGAACCAGGGCAGAGCCCTCTCAGTAACAGGGGTCCAACCCCTCCACAGTAACCAAACCGGGGCCTTGCCCCTCCACAGTCCGCGCACCCTCGCTTGACTACCCTGGTTTGCCCTAGTGGGCCTAACAAGTCGGTGAAGGAGGCTAGCAGAACCCCGGGGCCCGTGGGGTAGCTAGTACTCTCCTAACACTACTAGCTCTCCTCGGTACTACGTACACGAGGGCCAACAAGTCGGTACAGAGCGGCCAATCCTAACCCCGGGTCCCTGGGGCGGCTGGCCCCACTCTGCACTAAACAGGTACAGGTACTTCCCTTGGTACTGCGTACCCAAGAGACAGTACAAACTACATCTCAGTTCCATTCCTTTTTCTTTCCAGGAGTTCCACTCCTAATTCCCCGTAGGGTTCCAGCTCTTTATCTCAGAACATCATATGTTTCACTTTCCAGATTCACGTTCTCAAATTCCATGATCTCAAACATGTTTCTTTATTCATAACAGGCAGCTGTTAATTAGATTTACAGGCAGCTTTATATATTCCTTTCCATTTTTCCAAGACTGCAGTAATATACATTCCACTAGTTTTTCCATCCTAGGATTCATGCCATATCCTAGGATCTATCATACAATCTAGTTTTCCGGCCCTAGGATTCATGCAACACCTAGGAGCTATCATTCCATATATTTCTCATTCCTAGGATTCATGCAATGCCCTAGGTTCTAGTTATGGTTCCATACTTTAACAGATTTTATTAATACTTAAAGCCACTCTACCAGGTACAACGGGAGTAATGGGGGCGTGATCGGGGATCCCGCGCGCCTCCGCGACTCTCAAGACTGCAACCGAACGAGGTCCTATCACAAGGATCAAACACAAGGAGTGTCTCAAAACAGTGTATAGCTACTGTAGGCGGGTAGAGGAATTAATTCTGAAACAAACGTAACTCGAATCGCGGAAAACAGAGCCCAAACGGGCCCTAAACGGGTCGAGAAAGACGATACTGTGCAAAATCAGACGTCTGGAACTCCTTCCAGACGTCTTAAACGGTGGATCAGAGAATTACCTATTTAGCTTGGTTCCCCGGACGTCCAGAAGTCTGCGGGGACGTCTGCCCTAGATCCCAGACGTCCGATGGTCCCTCAGGACGTCTGGAGGTCACTCCCGCCGTCTGGTACAACTTCCAGACGTTTGATTCGCAAAGGATGACGAATCAGCGACCCTGCGCACAGCCAACCCCCCTCCCTCAGTACGGTCAGTCGACAAGAAGGAAGAAGAAAGCGGAAACTCACCTTTCAGACGTCTGTATGATCTTACAGACGTCGACCTTGCCGTCTGGATATCAACCCAGACGTCTGATTCTGGAAATTTTTCCAGAATCAGAACCTTGCTCGGCCTCCGCTCGCGACGCCGCCCGCGTCGCACCTCGCGCGTCCGCTGCTCCGCCCGCAGCAGATCCCTCTCCACGACGCTCCGCGCCCCCTGCGCCCTCCGCCAGCCGGCCAAGCCGCTCCGGCGAGCTCGCCCTCACGGCAGAGCCCCGCCCTCGCACGCCGCACCTCCTCCGCGCTCACTGCGGCTGCCGCTGCCGCTGCGCCCTCGCGTCCGCTCGCTCTCGCGCACAGGCAGGAGAAGAAGGAAGAAGATGGTGGAGACGGGAGGGGAGGCACGCCCCCTTTTAACGCCGCGCGGAGAGGAGAGAGAAGGCGGTCGCAGCCGCCTGCAGCCGCAGAGAAAGAGGGCAGAATCGCAGGTCTGCGGGCACAGGCGCGCAGACGAATCTCCCGTGCGAACATAACTGTTCTCCAGACGTCTGTAAACTATCCCGGACGTCTGGTCAGACGTCTGGATGTGATCCCAGACGTCTGGTCCGACGTCTGGGCCACCTCCCAGACGTCTTAAAAGGCGTCTGGGGCACGCGCTCGTTACAATATAACAAACTCAAAGGAAGTTTCGTCCCCGAAACTTGCGCCAACTAGGGTGCGGGAAAAAGATGTCCAAATAACCATAACAAACTCAAAGAGGACCGAAGCCGGTCCGAAAAGACGTACCCGCGAAAAGCTCCGGGTACCGCTCCCGCATTGCCGCCTCAGGCTCCCAGGTAGCCTCCTCGTACCGCTGGCTCCTCCACAAAACCTTTACCAGGGGTACTTGCTTTCGTCTCAACCTGCGGACGGCTCGGTCTAGGATCTGCACTGGCCGCTCGGGGTAGGTCAGGTCGTCGCTCACCTCGACGCTCTCGTGACTCAGTACGTGGCTGGGATCGGCTACGTACTTCCTGAGGTTGGACACGTGGAACACGTCGTGCACACCAGAAAGCTGCGGGGGAAGGGCAAGTCTGTAAGCAACGGGTCCAACCCGCTCCAGGACCTCAAAGGGCCCCACGAACCTCGGCGCGAGCTTCCCTCTCACCCCAAACCGCTGTAAGCCCTTCATGGGCGAAACACGAAGAAAGACGTGGTCCCCAACCTCAAACTGCACCTCTCTGCGTCTGCGATCTGCGTAGCTCTTCTGTCTGCTCCTGACAGTGCGGAGTCGTCTGTGGATCTGCTCAACTACCTCCTGACTCTGCCGGATCAACCTGGGGCCAACCTCCCACTCGGCCCCACCTCAACCCAACTCAAGGGTGCCGTGCATTTCCGTCCGTACAGAGCCTCGTAGGGAGCCATGCCGATGCTCGAGTGATAACTGTTGTTGTATGCAAACTCCGCCAGGGGCAGGTGCTCCTCCCAAGAGCCCCTCCAATCTAGTACACAGGCACGCAAAAGGTCCTCAAGTGTCTGTATCGTGCGTTCCGACTGTCCGTCCGTCTGGGGGTGGTAAGCCGTGCTAAACCTCAACCTCGTCCCCAAAGCCTGCTGAAACTCAGCCCAAAACTGGGACGTAAAGCGGGCATCCCGGTCGGATACGATCTCCCGCGGAACTCCGTGTAGTCGCACCACATCACGGATATACCTCTCTGCCAACTGTGCTGGTCCCAAAGTGACTCGGATCGGCAAGAATCGTGCCGTCTTCGTCAATCTATCCACTATTACCCAGACTGCGTCGTGTCCTCGCTGGGTAACAGGTAAGCCCACCACCAAGTCCATGGTGATGCTCTCCCACTTCCACTCTGGCACTGGAAGCGGCTGAAGCGGCCCTGCAGGCCTCTAATGCTCGGCTTTCACCTGCTGGCACACTAAGCACTGCTGCACGAACTCACCCACATCCCGCTTCATCCCTCTCCACCAGAACTCGCGTCTCAAGTCATGGTACATTTTCGTGTTTCCGGGATGTATGGTGAATCTGGAACCGTGTGCCTCAGTCAGGAGTTCTCTCAACAGCTCCTCGTCTCTGGGGACGTACAACCGTCCCCTCAAGCGTAACACCTGGTCTGTGAAAGAGAAGCCCCCTGGGTTCCCTGATAGTACTCTGTCGCGCAAAGACTGCAAGTACGGATCGGCCATCTGTCCCGTGATGATGCGGTCTATCAACTCTGGCCTGGTCTGCCGTGTCACCGTCACTGCCCCACAGTACCCTCGTAACTCTAGAGGTCGCCAACTGCCCACCTCCTCCAAAAGGCTCCAACTCTGTAACTGTAGACTGGCCAAGCGTGCGGGCGCCTTATGGCTCAAGGCGTCAACCACCACATTGGCCTTTCCTGGGTGGTAGGAGATGCTGCAGTCGTAGTCCTTCAGGAGCTCCAACCAACGTCTCTGTCTCATGTTGAGCTCCTTCTGGTCAAAAAGATATCTGAGGCTCTTGTGATCTGTAAAAATCTCGAAGGTCTCACCGTACAAGTAGTGCCTCCATGTCTTCAGCGCGAAGACAACAGCTGCCAACTCTAGATCGTGGGTAGGGTAGGTATGCTCATGGGGCTTCAGTTGCTGCGAAGCGTAAGCGACCACGTGACCCCTCTGCATGAGCACACCTCCTAACCCCTGCAAGGAAACGTCCGTGTCACCTCAAAATAATATTATCTTCTTACCAAATACAACCTTAATCATCGAAGACACAAATTCCAAACAGAACTAGTTTTTCCAACAAAAAAAAATAAGAGATATAAGTGATAAGCTATGTGCTCAAATGAATCACGTGAGCCAACAAGAGTTTGAGGTGAGAGTTTCTTTGTTCTCTTTTAAAAACCTTGAGCTGTTGTTAGCTCAAACTAAAACCATAAGGGGTCCTGTACCCTCATGAATATTCTATGGGGGTTTCTTGATAAATAACTCTAATTTTCACATATAAATCACATGATTAATATAATACTAATTCCTGACTAAATTAAATGTCGGGATTCAAAGATTAGCAAAATATCCCGCAGCACCTACGTGATTAGGCCTCTCGGAATTCCACGATTTTCGTTTCTTTTTTTTCATATTTTCCCTCTTGAAAAGAAAAGAGATTTTGGTATTCTGCTTCTTTTCGAGAGGAGATCTCTTTTTTTGAGATTCAAGGGACATTTTGAGGGTATATTTGTATATTAGAAAATATAGAAATTAACTATTGGGTTAAAAGGAAAATAAAAAAAATAAAATAAGATTTTTCTTTATTTTGTCCGAGATTTCCTACGCCAGCTTTCTTATATTTTTACATACATTAAAGAATAAAAAAATAATAATTTTTTCATACGTTTCTCTAAAATTTTTCCTCCGTGGTGTGGTAGGAAAAATTATTTGTTCTTAAGGAAAAAGAAATGACAAACTCCATAAAAAAAAGTGACATAAAGTACATAAATATCAGAAAAATAGTAAAAAATATTTAATCGAAAAAAAAGTTACTTTTTTTTTTTTTGTTTTTTTCGAATGCACAAACCACCGTTTCTTATTTTCCTTCCCGTCACATGGGAGGTACTTTGTTGGGATACCGTTGTCGCGACCACGAGTTGATACCATTATTGTCTTTTTTGTCTTTTTGGTTGCTCGTGTCCTTTTGCTGCAACTAGTGACGTTATGATGTTTGGAAGCAGCCCTTGGTGGATCCTCCACCACCCTTCCCTCTCTCTCTCAATCTCTCTCTTCATGGCCGGACATCCAAAGAAACATCCCATCAATCATAAATGAGATTTGCTTAACCATTAAAGTTAACATTTATTGATGTTGGGTGCTATCATGTTTTTCTGTTACAGACACGGTACGTGGGTGATGCGTGTTATTTGACTGCGTCAGAAGTATTATTCAACAGTGGATTGTCTTTTTAGGTAAGTAGGAGGGATATCGATCAGGTTGTAAGGGAGAGCGTCTATTATCATTTTCTCTAATCATTAAGGTTAAGGTGATGTTGGACTGATAGGTAATGTGAGTTAACTTACATCTGGTTATTGCTTAATCCATTCGTCATTTAGGTCAAGTTAAGATAAATTAATTATAGTTATTTTATCTCTTCTACGAAATAATTTTAATCCATCAATTATCAAAATCTACTTATTTTATCATTTCTTTCTTACTCCCTCACTTATTCTACAAATATAATCTCCTTACCAAAAATATCATATGATGCAACGTGCGTCTCCCTCTCAACAAAATGTACCGGTGTATTTTTGTTTTTAACTTATGTATTTTGATTTTTCACTGAAATATATCAATTAAAAATGAAAATACTATCATTTAAGGGTATAATCAAAATTGAGAATCAAAATTTGAAGAATATATAAATCTTTGAATATTTGTTTCAAATTCTAAAGTCATATGCATTTTCGTTTTTTCTTTTAACTCTTAAAAGAATGGTCCAACTGAAGGTTGGTTTGGTTAAACTGACTAGTTTGACATGATTTTGATTGATTTACATCAATTTTGACTTTTATTGTCTAAATTGATTAATCCGACTGGCAATGAACTGATTTAATTGGTCAGTTTAATTTGATTTTTAAAACATTGATCTTTAAAATCTTATTTAAAGAAAAAAAATTAACTATAAAGCTTACATTATCAAGAAATGTAGGTTAGGCACGATCTCCTCTTTGCATTTTCTACAACCTACTCAACATAAGAAGAAAAAATCAAAATAAAAGTAACAAACAAACAAAAGTGAGAACCAACTTACATTTTGTTGGTGTAAGAGTACTACGATCATTAATTTTGATAATAAAAAAATATTTGTTATTTAACATTTTCATTGAATTTAAAATTTCAGGAAAATGCAAAAGGTTAAAAGTATAAAAGAGGAGCTTGGTGGAGGAGAAAGAGCTTCGCTTGGAGTAAAAGTTTGAAGAAGGAAGGAGATGAAAAATATGATAGATACATTTTTTCATGTAATTATTTGTTGTTCTTTACTTTTTATTTCATTAGATGATTGTTAAAGAACCTCAAAGTAACTAAGCAGTAGTCCTAAGAATACTTACTCAACCTTAGGATACTTAGGCTTTTCGTAGAGAACTTAGAAAGGCAAAATAGGCATCAGATAGCCTTATCAGACGTCCAATCTGAAAATCAGACGTCTAATCTTTGACATTAAGACGTTTGACTGTTTGCTCAGATGTCCAAAACACATAAGCTGGAGAACCACTCTCTGTTTGCCAGTCTTAGACGTCTAGCCCTTAGTCTAGACATCTTAGAATACGTCTAATGATGTTACGACCAGATCCCAGATCCCTACAGGACCCGAGATCGGCCCACCTCGACTAATCCCAAGACCTAGTCGTCCAACGAGAAATAACCAAAAGCAGGAAAATAAATCACAACCACACATGCAATGTAACTAAGCAGAAATAAATCAAAAGACAGTAAGAGAAACAAAGTGAAATAGTCTATCAATGTTACAGGCCATCACAACTACGACAGAGGAAAGTACAGCTGAAAGTACTGAAACAGCATTACATAGAACCAAAAATACTCACTACTACAACAGGAGCTAAGGAAAATAGTAAGAAAAGCTAAGGCTAGGCTCAACTAGGCCCAACTCCCTCTGCAGCCGGTGATGCTGGCTGCTCAACTCCCTGACCTGAACAAGGTTATAAAATTTCTAGAGTCAGTGAACGCTGAGTAGAGTAGTAATTTAACCATTTACATGTAATTAAGACAAGCAATTAATTTATTGAATTAAACAACTATCCATTTTCATTTAGTTCAACCAAGTACTTCTAATTTGTTATTTCTTTATCATTTAGATCATTTCTTGATCTGGCCTGTTCCTTACGGGAATTATCTTGATTGCAGTATTTTCCATTATGTAGTAGGTACACGTGGTGCTCTCCTGGCCGAGAGAGTCCCCCGTGGTAATTGATGAGAGCCTCATCATGAGCCATAACTAGCCCATTTTGACCTACTAAGGAGAATAAAGCTCCTACATAACTTAGAAGAGGGCCAAATTGAAGGTATAAGTGTTCTGAGAAGAAAATATAAAATAAAGGTTAAAACTGTAATTTTACCATTGCAGTACATAAACGGGATTTCTCAGAGACAAAACATAGGTCAAATGGTCTAAATGAGATAAAAAAGTGGGTTGATTCCATCAGAAATGGGTTCACATGCAATCCAGGAATTAAATGACATTTGAAAACCCTAAAATAGACCCGATTAATTCAACAAGGTTCCGGTCAGGATAAAAATCAAGTAAACTCTCTAAAATTCATGAAAAAATATCATCTAGGTTTATAGCATTCAAATTGTCCTTTGGAACCTAGTTTGACCTAGAATAGGGTCCTAGCTCATCAATTGACCTAATTTGGGTTTTTACGCAAAATATCCAGTCAAACGTGATCAAACATAAAATCCAACTTTACCATTGGATTCCTTAAGTCCAAATTAGGTTTGTACGAAAATTTGGACCTAAGGGGAGGTCATCTTGACCTACTTTGCAATTTAGTACACCCAATCACAGTTTGGTCCCTAACTTTTGAAAATCATCGTAGAGAGCCCCCTAACTTCCTCGCCAACCTTGCAATCAGGTCCTTCCACCATTATTGGAGCAGAATCCTGCTCCAGCGAGGATTAGAGAGGGAATACTCTCGGATTCCTCAGAGATCCCCTCCCAGAAATGGAAGGGAGATTCTCTGAGGAATTCCCTTCCATCTGAGGCCAGTCATGATCCCTGATTTGATCCCAATCTCTCGTGCGAATGCACGAGGGATTTGGGTATCCACCCACTTTCCTTCTCCGGCGAGCCGTCGGTGACGAATGCTTGCCCTCCACGCTCCAGAACACATGGCCTGTGCTTATAAAAGAACCCTCAAACCCGGCCGCTCAATTTCAGCTTGACTTGGCCGGGATTCCACCTCAAATTCCTCTCCTTCTTATCCGGCCAAGGTTTCCAGCGAGCCCCCCTCCCCTTCCTCTTCGCTCTTCCACAAAACCAATGGCAGAGTCGTTTTCCTCATCCTCCTCCGCGTCGCGTAATACCCGCGCACGCTGCCCTAGCCTTGCCGTCGCCGCCGTCCTCCCCCACTGGGCATCTTCTTCTCCGGCGACAGCAGGTACAGCCGTCCACCTCTTTGTCCCTTTAATTAGGTTAAAATCATTCCCCTCTATCCCCTCTTTCATTTCCTCACTTTATTTCACTCAATCGGCCCCTCAACCGTCGCTGTCCGCCGTCACCTTCCTCATCTCCGGCCACCCTCCAGCGAGGCGCTCCCATCGCTGCGCAGCCCCACACACCTCGCTGACCATCACATAACCTCCACCTCATCTCACTAAGTAACATCCGCCATCCACCGTCCCTCTACGCCTCCATATAATCCCCCAAACTCACCCATCCATCCAGCCACAGGACGACCTAGGCACGCACGCCTTGGCCACCCCGCGACCTGTCACCTTGCTCGTCACCTTCGCCGTGACAAGGCGAAGTTTCCCCGGTGATTTGATTAGGCCGAGAGGCTCTTTTCGTGTCTGACAGGTTCCCAGCCCCTGCCGCCATTGACGGCGACTCGAAGAAGCTCCAAGCTTGCTCCAGGCTTCAGGACCGCAAGGCTTCAGGTGCAGCTCACTCGGGGTGGCATTGCGAAGATATCTGGTCCAACGAGCGACGCCATAGAGCCTGCAGTTGAAGGAATCGAAGGCGTGGTCTTCTACGGTCGCGCGCGAGAGAAGTCCGGGACCAATAGTCCCACATCGGTAACATACAAAGCACTGGCATGCTTTATATTATTTTTGTGATATGGCTTGAGTGCCTCCGAACGCACTTAGGGTGAGGTCCCTCACCTATATCACGCTGCCTCGTCCGTGGTTTCATCTCACGGACCTAGCGCGATCAAACCCGACCTTGTTCTGAGCACACCTCGCGCATCACTCTCACGCCTGTGCGTCTGGTCACGGGCACGTGATCCGACCCGTTAACCCAGCTCTGGAAGAAGCGTTCTGCGAGTGGTTTACAGATAGAGAGAGAGAGACACGCGGGTGTGGTTAGAGGAGTAGGTTTTGCCTTGGCTGTGGTGTGTGTGTGCAGGAAAGAAGGAAGGGAGGAAGAAACCAACACTTGGCTGCTGCAAGGAAAGAGGCTCTACCAAGGAAGAAAGGCAGAGCAAAAAGGAAGAAGAAACGAGGGAAGGAATTCTGCCAAGGAAGTAAGAGAGCCAAGGCAGAGAAGAGGAACTGAAGGAAGCAGAGCCAAGGAAGAAGAAGACGACCCATAGAAGATAGAAGAAAAGAAGCAGAGAGAGATACTGCAGGAGAAGAAAGAAAGAAGGCAGAAGAAAAGCAAGGCACTGCAGAGAAAGTAGAAGAATTAAAGAAGGGAAAGACACACTTTTAAGATGTCTGATCCCATGATCAGACGTCCAATTCTTTCTTTTTACCATAATTGCTTTTAAACTCATGCATTGACATTTGAATTAAAGTTTTGAGTAATTAAAGTGTTCAATTACATTCTTGAGAATAGCAGTAAATTCCAATTGCTCCCTAAACCCTAATAAAATATTTATTTGTTTTGAACGCTTTTTCGGCTATACTACAACGTGACATCCTTTAAAAACCCGATCAAAACGTTCTGAAATATTTTGGCGCCATTGCTGGGGAGCAACGCGCAATTTATTACTAGTCTCTACATTCTTTTTATCATATTGAACACTAACTTGCCCTATTTTGCTTTGTTTTGATCTTGCAGGTATTTCACGAGAAAATCCCTCCCGCAAGTCAACCACTCCAGGGTAGGTAATTTCTTTTCTTCCTTAAACCATTCCCTATATCCTGAAAAGACAAAAGGAAGAAAATCAATTTAGGAATCAATTTCCTTCTTTATATAGTAATCACCATCTTTAAGGCAAATATTTCTTAATTTTGCAAAAATTTTTTAATTCTTCTTGAAGTTGGAGCGATTTGTTTTTAGATTCTATCTCACAAATTCATGTGCCTAATAGAAATAACGCTTAATCTCTACGGACAACACACTTCTTGCTTTTAAGTCCAAAGAGAACTTTTGTGAAAAAAAGAGGATTGAAAATAGAACCAAATTAGGGTTTCTACAATAGGGTCTTGAAGTGCTAGTCACACATGCCTGCATAAAAGGAAATAAATCCTCCCGCATCAGTGTGCTACCCAAGCCCTTGATTGAAGAGATCTAAAGAAGACAAACCCTAAGAAAAATTGAGTTCTAAAATCACTTGAATCTAAAACCTGGGAGTCAAATCAGGGTGATCACTATGCTCCAAACCTAGAATCATTCTGCCATCTATAAGACAGGTCAGGTGAAGTTGACCTCTTGGGTCAACCAACCTCTAAATTAGGTCACAACATCAAAACATCTAAAGTTCAAGTGAAAACCCTAAAGTACCTTTGAAATAAAAGTGGTAGACTTAAGAGGTCAAGGTCCACATTCTAATTTACCTGGAATCTCAGCAACAAGAGAGGTCGGGTGGGGGAAACCCTGTAACCCGTGGGGACGCTCTACCGTGTAGGGGTCATTGCGGGACTCTTCCTCTCTGGCTGCCCAGGTAATTCTCAGGTGGACAATCTTCTGATCCAGGGGTACCATCTGCCCCGAACCTCCATAGTCATCCAAACATCTTTGGGTGTCTTGATTGGGTCCAAAACATCTCCGGTCCATCATCTTTTCTCTTTAGAGCACACACACATTTTCAATGGGACTCGTTATTCAGATCTGATCGCTTCATAACTTGATTCTACATCTTGATTCAAACTCTGATTCTACATCTTGATTCCACCACCTGATCCAAATATGCAGCCAAACCACTTAGGACCACCATCCAAGAAACCTGAATATCGGAGATCCATGAGAGATAAAATGATTGAGGATGCTCTGAAATTCTATGAAAAAGAAGAAACCTCAACACCAGTAGGAAACATTCAAGTTGATGTCCCAACAACCACAACCTTTATCATAACTTGTGCCCAAGTACTATTAGTAGAAGCCACAAAAGGATCAACCCGTGACTTGCTCATTACTGCATACATTGAGATAGAAAAACTGCACAACCTTGAATACCTTCAATGTATGACAAATCCTCGACTTTGGAAGCAACACCAAGATAGTCTTGAAAAATGAGGAGAGATAATGAGATTAGTAAAATAAGTTATTGACCATAAGTACCCGTATATACCACAAACAGAGGATGAACTATCTTGGAACAACATCGAGGATAAATCTGATCTCAAGTTTGAGGCACAAAATGGTTGTGGATTCCCAACCCAGATGGAGTATAATGTGCCTGATACTAAAGAAGGTTGGGAAGCTCCAAATGCAGGAAAATACCATGTTGAGCCCACTCTAGACCATGAATCACCAGGTTTAGAATCCCAAAACTCCTGCAAGAATGAGAGTAGAACTGAACCTCTTGAGGGTGTAAATTCCGTCCCTTATCCTGATAAGGTGACCCTCGAAGGTTATTCAGACCTAGATTCTAGTAATGCAACCCACATCTAAGCCCAGAATCTAGATCTGAAACCTATTTTGAAGATTTCAAGGCCCCATATGAAGAAGATCAATCTTTCAATGAAGAATACGATTTTGGGCCTTTATTTGATGAATATCCCTTGCCAACATCCTCAGAGGAACTAATCGATTTTTCGGAAGTCACGCCAATTTACGATACAGAAACCGAGGAGTTGGACGAGTGGGGTTTCAATTGGGTCTACCCTACTAGCTTAAAACCTGAGCCTCTACCGGATAGGGACACCTTTTTAAGCTCAGAATTAACATTTAGGCTAGACCCCAGTCAAGTTGCTGAATCTACAACATATGATTTATTCTATGATGGTGGAACTCATGATCTGGAATCTCATTCCGATTTTGATTTTCTCAAACTCTCCGACGATTTCGAATCTGACCATGACATCGGAGAAAATCTGCTTCCTGATTATAATAAGCCAATTTTCTTTGAAGCCACTAGCTCCACTCATATAGAACCAATCAAAATCCGTTCTCTACCTCGACCCGCAACCGGACTCAATTTCTATTCTGATTCACCTCTCATTGAGCCGTTTGCAGATGATTCAACTCCATATTTATATCGGGTATCGGGCATTGATCAGACCAAAAAATAAGAGCCATCATTCTTTGATCACCTCTATAGGGTTTCCACACCACACATTGATTATTTTTCGGAACCCTACTTTGACCAGGCTGATTCGACTCAGCCTAAACCCAAGTTTTCACTTCCATATCCATCAGAACCACACGGCATATGGTGGGATCCGCATCTATTGATCTACATCTATCAACCCACCATACTTATTGGGTTTGAGCTACATCATCAGCATACTGATCTTAACAAGCACCTGGTTGGATCAACCAGGCTCTTAATCAAGGTGCTTATTTTACAAAATTCCACTGATTTGACCACTCCCTCTCCACCCCATTTTCCGCTCGGCTGAAGGCATTGAATTTAGCGCTTAACGGGAGGCAACCCGTCATCCTAAAAATAGAGATCCGTCTAATGATCCATCTGTACTCCACGTCTATTGCACCTTGAGTTCAGCCTTAGACAGTTGATCCCACCTCTGGTACACGTACCAGAGCTTGAAATCGTTCGCATCAATCATTTCTGAACCATTCACCCACCCGTTGTATCCTGTTCTAAGTCCCTGACCTCAACACTATTTCACACCCTCTGTTTACAATGAGGACATTGCAAAACTTAGGGATGGGGGGGTGATAAAGTGCATACATACAGAACCAAGAAAAAATCAGAATGATTCTCACAAAAAAATTCACATATGTCAAAAACACAAAAAAATTGAAAAATTATGAAAAAAAACAAAAAAAATGGGGGAGGGAGGAAATTTTGTGAGCTACATAATCATAAGGAGGAGAAAAAGTGCAAAAATGACAAAAGGAGCACAAAATGAAAAAGAAAAAGAAATAGTCATTAGTAAAAGATTAAGGAATTAACTGAAGTTCTAAACCAGATCAAGAAAAGAAATAAAAGAAAAGTGTTAAGGAGACATAACAAGAGATTAGCAGGAACGCTGGTCTTAGGCCTCTTGGGCTAGATTCTTTAGCTTAAAAATTCACGTATCCGCTAAAATCTGGATAATCCTCAAGAGGTTGGGGAAAATGCAAAGCTTAAGTATTAGGTCTAAGGCTTAGGAAGTATTCGGCCTCGTTAACTGACCTTCGATTTGCGGGATTCGGTAACCTAAGCACCCCAAATTCACACACAGTCTGGTTCAGTGCGCATAAACATCCAAATCACGCAAAAGCGTTTAATGTTCTGCAAAAGTCACCTAGATTAGGACCAGCCGATCAACACAAGTTGATTTGGACGAGTTCCTGGCGCGGAGAGGCGGAAAATTCCCCTCGAAGATGCTTAACAACATTTCATCTCCTCGGTGCTTGTCTCTTAGGATATTTAAATATCCTACTGGGGGCATGTAAGCACTCTGCTGGTTCAGATACCATGGGTGGCATTATCACAAAATGTTGATCGCCAGGGTCTGAATTCGGCCACGGAACGCCATGGGCGGGATTATCTCGAAATCTCGAAAGCCAGGGTTCCGGGGGTTGCCATGGGCGGGATTATCTCGAAATTTCGATAGCCAGGGACCCATGAGGATTGATGATGGGGACGAAGAATCCGATACAGACCGTGTTGAAAAGCTAATCCAAAGCTAGAAATAAAAAGAAAAGAGAGATAAAAGCTCTCCAAACAAATAAATCTTCTATCTCTCTCTTACAAAAACGCACTACAAACTGAACCTAGGCTAAAAATGTCTCAAGCACGGGTGCTTTAACCGCGGAGTCCAACAAACCCTAGGTTAGTTTCTGTGGGCCTTTAAAACCTTTGCGGAGGACTGAGGCTAAAGCGGGTTAGGTCCAGATTTTGGTTGGTACTTGAATACCTCTAGGCCTATTGTCGGCATTCTAACCTAATCACAAAAGAGAAGCACTTATCATAATTGATGACAGACACTCAGGGTCTAGAATGGAAGTTAAAACCTTGAAATTTTGCTAAGGGACTAGCAAAAGCTAGGCATGGGGGTATGATGAGAGCCTCATCATGAGCCATAACTAGCTCATTTTGACCTAATAAGAAGAATAAAAGCTCCTGCATAACTTAGAAGAGGGCCTAATTGAAGGTATAAGTGTTCTGAGAAGAAAACATGAAATAAAGGTTAAAACTGTAATTTTACCATTGCAGTACATAAAAGGGATTTCTCAGAGACAAAACATAGGTCAAATGGTCTAAATGAGATAAAAAAGTGGGTTGATTCCATTAGAAATGGGTTCACATGAAATCCAGGAATTAAATGACATTTGGTAACTCTAAAACAGACCCGATTAATTCAAAAATGTTTCGGTTAGGATAAAAATCAAGTAAACCCTCTAAAATTCATGGAAAAATATCCTCTAGGGTTTAGAACATTCAAATTGGCCTTTGGAACCTAGTTTGACCTAGAATAGGGTCCTAGCTCATCAATTGACCTAATTTGGGTTTCTACGCAAAATGTCTAGTCAAACGTGGTCAAACGTAAAATTCAACTTCACCATTAGATTCCTTAGGTCCAAATTAGGTTTGTACCAAAATTTGGACCTAAGGGGAGGTCATCTTGACCTACTTTGCAATTTAGTACACCCAATCACAGTTTGGTCCCTAACTTTTGAAAATCATCGCAAAGAGACCCCTAACTTCATCGCCAACCTTGCAATCAGATCCTTCCACCATTATTGGAGCAGAATCCTGCTCCGACGAGGATTAGAGAGGGAATACTCTCTGATTCCTCAGAGATCCCCTCCCAGAAATGGAAGGGAGATTCTCTGAGGAATTTCCTTCCATCTGAGGCCAGTCATGATCCCTAATTTAATCCCAATCTCTCGTGAGAACGCACGAGGGATTTGGGTATCCACCCACTTTCCTTCTCCGGCGAGCCGTCGGTGACGAATGCTTGCTCTCCACGTTCCAGAACACATGGCCTGTGCCTATAAAAGAACCCCCAAACCCGGCCGCTCAATTTCAGCTTGACTTGGCTGGGATTCCACCTCAAATTCCTCTCCTTCTTCTCCGGCCAAGGTGTCCAGTGAGCCCCCCTCCCCTTCCTCTTCGCTCTGCCACAAAACCAGTGGCAGACTCGTCTTCCTCATCCTCCTCCGCGTCGTGCAATACCCGCGCACGCTGCCCTAGCCCCGTCATCGCCGCCGTCCTCCCCCACTGGGCATCTTCTTCTTCGGCGACAGCAGGTACAGCCGTCCGCCTCTTTGTCCCTTTAATTAGGTTAAAATCATTCCCCTCTATCCCCTCTTTCATTTCCTCACTTTATTTCACCCAATCAACCCCTCAACCATCGCTGTCCACCGTCACCTTCCTCATCTCCGGCCACCCTCCGGCGAGGCGCTCCCATCGCTCCGCAGCCCCACATGCCTCGCCGACCATCACATAACCTCCACCTCATCTCACTGAGAACATCCACCCATCCACCGTCCCTCTACGCCTACACAATAATCCCCCGAACTCACCCATCCATCCGGCCACAGGACGACCTAGGCATGCACGCCTAGGCCGCCCCGCAGCCTGTCACCTTGCTCTTCACCTTCTCCGTGACAAGGCGAAGGTTCCCCGGTGATTTGATTAGGCCGTGTTACGAACCCGGCTTCAAGACGTTTTTTTAAGACGTCTGGGAGGTGGCCCAGACGTCTGATTAGACGTCTGGAACCCCTTTCAGACGTCTGGGATTTCATTTCTGCGGCGTACGGGGTTGCGTCTGCGCGTAGGCGTGCGCAGACCTGCTACTGCCGCTCCTTCCTTCTTTTTCCCTCTCTCATCCTACAAGGTGCAGTGCTGCGTGAGCGCAGGCGCGTGCAGACCTGCAACCGCCGCTCCTTCCCTCTTTTTCCTTCTCTTATCCTGCAAGGCGCAGTGCTGCGCTCTCTCTCTCTCTCTCCCCGCGTGGCCTTATAAGGCCCTCGCCCTCTCCCTCACTCTCATCTCCTCCACTTCCTTCTTCTTCCTATTCTTCCAGCCGATGCGAGAGCGAGCGAGCGGCGGCAGCAGCGGCCGCGGCAAGTATGCAGGAGGAGGTGTTGCGCGAGGGAGGAGACGCTCAACCGTGAGGCTTGAGCTTGCCGGGGCAGCTAGAGCCGACCGGTGGGGGAGCAGCGGGCGTAGAGTGTCGCAGGAGGGCTGCTAAAGCTCGAGCAGCAGGCGGACGGGGCGCGGCGCGGCAGTGCGTCGCGGGCGGAGAGCGAGTCGAGCTCTGATTCTGGAAGTTTTTCCAGAATCAGACGTCTGGGCTTCCAACCAGACGACGGTGAAGACGTCTGGAGGACTGTCCAGACGTCTGTCAAGTAAGTTATTTCGTCCTTCTTCCTTTTTCATGCATACGGCGATGCAGCCGTTTGCCGCACCTTCATCTGCGACCCGTCGTACTGAGAGCGAGGAGTGGATACGTGCAGGTTCTGCTCGGGAGGGCGCGAGACTCGCCATCCAACGCGAATCGGACGTCTGGCCGCAGTGCCAGACGACGGAGAGGACTTCCAGATGTCCGGGTTGACCATCGGACGTCTGGAAACTAGGCCAAGCGCCCTCGCAGGCTTCTGGACGTCTGAGGGGCTACACAGAACGAAGGTACCATCTGACCCACATTTTAAGACGTCTAGAAGAGGTTCCAGACGTCTGATTTTGGACTGTTTCGTCGTTTCGACCCGTTTAGGGCCCGTTTGGAGTTCGTTTTCCGCGTTTCGAGTTTCGTTCTTTTCGGAATAAAATCCTCTACCCGTTTACAGTAATTATATACTATTCTAAGAAACTCCTTGTGTTTGATCCTTGTGTTAGGACCCCGTTCCATTTCAGTCTCGGGGGTTGCGGAGGCGCGCGGGATTTCCGACCACGCCCCCAGTAGTCCCGTTGTAGCTGGCAGAGTGGCTTTCAAATTTGTTAATATAATTGTTACAATTATGGAACAATTAATAGAACCTAGGGCATTGCATGAATCCTAGGAATGAGAAACTAGATTGAATGCTAGATCCTAAGGTATTGCATGAATCTTAGGGCTGGAAAACTAGATTGTATGATAGATCCTAGGGTACGGCATGAATCCTAGGACTGGAAAACTAGTGGAATATATAAATATTGCAGTCTCGGAAAAGTGGAAAGGAAATAATAGCTACCTGTAAATTGGTTTAACCGCTGCCTGTTATGAATAAATAAACATGATGGAAAACATGAGTTGTATGAATGTAAAACTGGAACGGTGAAACCTAAATGAGCTGAGTTAAAGGAGCTGGAACCCTACGGGGAATTAGGAGTAGAACTCCTGGAAAGAGAATGAATGGAACTGAGGAAGTGAAACATGGAAGTGTGTTGTCTCTTAGGTACGTGGTACCAACGAGAGCACACATTACCTCTTAGTGTACAGGGGAGCTTGCCGCCCTCAGGTTGAGACCGGGGTGGGTTTGGCCACTTTACACCGACTTGCTGGCCCTCGTGTACATAGTACCGAGGAGAGCTACTAGTGTAAGGAGAGCACTACCTACCCCACGGGCCCTGGGGTTCTGCTAGCCTCCTACACCGACTTGTTAGGCCCACTGGGCAAACCAGGGTAGTCATGCGAGGGTGCGCGGACTGTGGAGGGGTTGGACCCTTGTTACTGAGAGGGCTCTACCCTATACTGGTTCCGTGCTGTGCTTGGGTGCACCCGTTAACAGAAACGACTGACCGCGTGCCAGTGCGGGGTAGCTACCCGTGCGTTCATTGCGCGTGCCGTAGTCACCGTTACGTCTGTCAGCGACCTTGGGGTGGTTGACTGAGGGTAGGACCACCACAGGGGACTCTCTCGGCCAGGAGAACACCACGTGTTACTTCTACTTTTCGGAAAAGACTGCAATCAAGATCGTTCCCACAAGGAACATTCGAGATCAATTGAAGGATCTGAGAAATAAATAAATCGTGAAATAATAGAAAGACGTAAATAAAGAAAGTAACAAAATATAACAGTTGCTGTACACTCTACTGCTTCTTCAGTTTTAGTTGCCACTCTACTCAGCGTTTCGCTGACGTGTTACACTCGTTACTTTTCAGGACCAGGTGTTGAGCAACCAGGGTCAGCGGCTGCAGAGGACGCTAGGCCGAGTAGGGTCCAGTAGAGTTACCGCAGTTCTTTTGTACCCCTTTTTGTTCCACTGTAGTGGGTAGTTCTTGTTACTCTCTGTACTTTTCTTTACTTGTAGTTCATGTTATGATTATAAATGTTGTTCTACTGTTGTGGTGGTACATGCTGTAGTAGTTCCTTTTCTTACTGCTGTATTTTGTTACTGCTAGTTATATTCATGCTGAATGTGGTTTATTTTACTGCACTTTTGGTTACTTCCTCGTTGGACGACTAGGTCTTGGGATTAGTCGAGTCGGTCCGGTTCTCGTGTCTCGTAGGGACTCGGGAGTCGGGTCGTTACAGGCCGAGAGGCTCTTTTCGTGTCTGACAGGTTCCCAGCCCCTGCCGCCATTGACGGCGACTCAAAGAAGCTCCAAGCTTGCTCCAGGCTTCAGGACCGCAAGGCTTCAGGTGCAGCTCACTCAGGGAGGCATTGCGAAGATATCTGGTCCAGCGAGCGACGCCACAGAGCTTGCAGTTGAAGGAATCGAAGGCGTGGTCTTCTGCGGTCGCGCGCGAGAGAAGGCCGGGACCAATAGTCCCACATCGGTAACATACAAAGCATTGGCATGCTTTATATTATTTTTGTGATATGGCTTGAGTGCCTCCGAATGCACTTGGGGTGAGGTCCCTCACCTATATCACGCTGCCTCGTCCGTGGTTTCATCTCACGGACCTAGCGCGATACAACCCGACCTTGTTCTGAGCACACCTCGCGCATCACTCTCACACCGATGCGCCTGGTCACGGGCACGCGATCCGACCCGTTAACCCGGCTCTGGAAGAAGCGTTCTGCGAGTGGTTTACAGATAGAGAGAGAGAGACACGCGGGTGTGGTTAGAGGAGTAGGTTTTGCCTTGGCTGTGGTGTGTGTGTGCAGGAAAGAAGGAAGGGAGGAAGAAGCCAACACTTGGCCGCTGCAAGGAAAGAGGCTCTGCCAAGGAAGAAAGGGAGAGCAGAAAGGAAGAAGAAATGAGGGAAGGAATTCTGCCAAGGAAGCAAGAGAGCCAAGGCAGAGAAGAGGAACTGAAGGAAGCAGGGCCAAGGAAGAAGAAGACGACCCATAGAAGACAAAAGAAAAGAAGCAGAGAGAGATACTGCAGGAGAAGAAAGAAAGAAGGTAGAAGAAAAGCAAGGCACTGCAGAGAAAGTAAAAGAATTAAAGAAGGGAAAGACACACTTTTAAGATGTCTGATCCCATGATCAGACGTCCAATTCTTTCTTTTTACCATAATTGCTTTTAAACTCATGCATTTACATTTGAATTAAAGTTTTGAGTAATTAAAGTGTTCAATTACATTCTTGGGATTAGTAGTAAATTCCTATTGCTCCCTGTGTTCGACCTCGGATACTCCGATTTTCGAGTAACAAAATCTTTATTTGTTTTGAACGCTTTTTCGGCTATACTACAACGTGACATCCTTTAAAAACCCGATCAAAACGTTCCGAAACAATAATCCTACACCCAGTCAATCACCCCGAGGTCATGGTTATGACGTAGCGGTGACTACAGCACGCGTGATAAGCGTGCGAATAGTTATCCCGCACTGGCACACGGTCAGTCGTTTCCGCTAATGGGTACGCCTAAAGGCACAGCACGGAACAGTACAAGGCCTTGCCCTCTCAGAATAGAGGTCTTGCCCCTAGAACAAAATAGGGGTCTCGCCCCTCCACAGTCCGCGTACCCTCGTCCTACTATCCGGATTTGCCCAATGGGCCTAACAAGAGTCGGTGTAAGGCGGTTAGCCCTAACCGCAGGCCCCCTGAGGTGGCCAACTACCTCCCTACACAAAGTAGCTCAACTCGGTACTATGTACATGAGGGCCAAAAGAGTCAGTGTAGAGTGTCTAGGCTTGACCCAAGGGCTCATCCCAATGGGCAGCTAGTACCCCTCTACACTAAAGGGACAGAGGCTCTCCTTGGTACCGCGTACACAAGGGCCAGCTCACTTCCCGTCTACAAGAGTCCTCTAACACACTTCGGACGCGTTTGTTTAAATCTGTCGTTGTAGCTTGCGTTCGCTGCATTGGTTTTAAATAAAGAAATTGACATGAGTCCGACTGTCAAACATAGGGAGGTGTGAAATTGGCTTTTTCTGTCACTTGGTTGTCACGGAAATGGCGGGTTTTGCTTGAGAGAAAACGTGGGAGAAAAGAGAGTGAGCGAGATCGAAAGAGAGAGAGAGAGAGTAGGGTTAGAGTTCTTTTTAGCACAACATTCGTGTAAATCAGGATGAGAAAAACTCAAGAAAAAGAGAGATAATAACTAGATAAGGAACATCATCATTTAGCATGCGGCTTCAGTTTTACAATTACAATACTAGATAAATGCTTAAGCACAAGTAAAGTAAAGCTAAGCTAGAGAGAGAGAGAGAAAGAGAAGACAGCGAGGCGGCTACAACGGTGCAGGAGGGCTCTGTCAGCTGCTCGTCGACTTCGACGATTACAAAAGAGTGCTAAGGGTGGCTAGGAGTAGGGTAGAGGACTTGCAAGGGAATTAAATGCCTTACATGGGTAGTTGAAGGGGATTTATATAGGAAAAAGGGGTCTCTAACTTAAGTAGGGGCATTAGCGACGTCCGAGACGTCGCTAAACCCATGCCAAAAGTGTCGATGTAGCCCCCCTGCCTGCCGGTCCAACGCAGGCGTCGTTCTTCTTCTTTTGCATGATCCGCATGGTCACCTTGAGGGCCGTCTGATCGAAGATCGGACGACTGAGATTGCGTGGAGGGAGAGCTCATGGATCGCACTTGCGTAGTGCGCGCTCCGTGCATCATCGCGAGCGTCTGAGTGCGCTCATCTGTGGGCGCTACGTATCGCAATCCCCACCGTCTACACTTGGATCGACAGCCGAATTTTGTCCGCACATGCACCTTCGCCTCAAATTTGCTGCACGGTGCGTTTCAACCCCGCGTTGAGTGTGCGCGGGTGAGAGGGTCGATCGCTGCACTGTTACCTGCGAATGGTCGCGGAGACAAGGCGAGCACGCAGGCGTGTCAACTGTTGAATGGTAAATCAACGATCGAGATCTGATGCTGGAGCTGCGAAGGCGTGCGAGTGCTGCGGATGTGCGGGTGAGGCTCGTCAGTTCTTAGCCGTCCGATCTGAACGCTTTGCGTGTTGAAGCCGGGGCACGCTGTCCGAGTGAGGTGCGCGATGATGGTGCCACGTGGTCGCATGTGGGCCGTTGATCTGATGATCAACGGCCAGAACTTCTTGGGCTTGTTCCGAGAGCTTCGGATGTCGGATTTGGTCGATTTTGAGTCCGTTGGATTCCGTTCGTCATTCTAAATCCATCCGTGTAGTCCGATTGCTCATCTAAGGCCTGTTTTAACATGAACTTATACAAATGACCATTAACACTGATTTATAAGCAATCTCAATGTACGATGCATGTAATACTCCCATGCCCATTTATGATGTGTTATTTGTGCATGTTACCCTTAAGAGAAACCCCGATTGGCAGAATTATCACCATAAAATGTAGCGTTATCATCCTCTACCTAATTCCTCGTAGGGTTCATGCCGATATTCCTTTCGTTTCATATTCCAACCTTTCCAATTTCTCTATTTACATTACCGGTTCCGTTCTTAAACAGGCAGCTTGTGATTTTCTATCTGGCAAGGCATCATATTAAGCAACTAGTACATTTACCAGCATTTAAAGTTCTTACAGGCATCTCAAGTAAACAGTATAGCTCAAACCATCTGTTTCTGCCCTAGGGTTCATTCTCATCTTAGGGTTCTACATGTTCTTAAGTATACAGTATAGCTCAACCATCTATTTTTGCCCTAAGGTTCATTCTCATCCTAGGGTTCTACATGTTTCTCAAGTATACAGTATAGCTAAACCATATGTTTCTGCCCTAGGGTTCATTCTTATCCTAGGATTCATTCAAGTTATTCTAGACATGCAGTTCATTTATTTAAATCATAATATTAATGTAAACCACTCTACTGGAAAATACAGGAGGAATGGGGGCTCGGATCGCAGATCCCGTCGCCTCCATGGCACCCGCGTACTCGATTGGCTAGAGACCTATACAATTGACCAACCACATCAAACGAGTCCAAAATCATATACAAGTGACACTAACTCGTAGAGAAACTCAAGCGAAGAACAACGGTACTTCGTTTGCGGAAATCCGATTCCGTTTGGGCCCTAAACGGGTCAAAAACACTCACACTGTCCAAAATCAAACATCTAGGTCTAATCCTAGGCATCTTAAAAGATGTCAACACTTACCGCAGTTTCCCTGCAGCTACCTCGAATGTCCGGACCCCTCCGCAATCGTCTGAGGTGAGTTCCAAATGTCGGACTCTTCTTCCGATCGTCTGGAGGTACGGTCAGATGTCTGGCGATGTGTCCAGACGTCCAAAAGTACCTTGAAAGGTGTACCCCACGCCTTTCCAATAGCATGCCCCCTGCGTATGTACACAGACCTTAGAAAAGGCTGGACAAGATCCCTGTAGTGAGGTTTGCATGGCCGTAACCGCACAAAAGCACGTACCTTAGCATAGAGCGTGCTTTCAGACATCCAACTTCAGCTCTGGACGTCCTCCTGCTACTCCAGATGTCTGATACTGGAAAATTTTCAGTACGCAGAACCTCTTCGAGCTTCTCCTCCACGCGAAACCCCTTTGTGCCGCCCTCAGTTGAGACGCCAGCAGCTTCAGGAGGCTGCGAGCCACCTCCGCGGGCTCCCCTTCCTCCAGCACGAGCTCCTCCTACGCTCTCGCGGATCCCCTTGTGAGCTCCTCCTCTCAAGCTCGCCTCTCCTCCTCCTCCACATCCTGTCTCTCTCTCTCTCTCAGCTTCCTCTCCTCTCATCGCATTGGAAGGAAAGGAGGAAGGAAGGACGGAGGTGGTGGCTGGTGAAGATGGATGGAGTGGCGTTGGAGAGGAGGGTTTAAATAGATAGAAGGTTAGGGTTTGGGGTGAGGAGGGAGAGGTAAGTGCACGTGCAGCACGCACGCGGAAAAGAAGGTATGGTTTTTTTCCACTTTCAGACGTCCAACACTCTGTCCAGATGTCTGGACAGACGTTTGATGGCCAATCCATACGTCTTAAACAACCCAAAAAGGCAGCGAGTCATTTCAGATGACCTTGCTAGATGTCCAATTAAAGGACCATTGGCTTGTTAGACCTAATTAGAGAGGATTAATCCTTAATCTGACCTACATTCATTTTTAGACGTCCATAGAGATCCCTAGACGTTTGATAAATAGACGTTAGGCTCAATCCATCCCCAAATCACTTTTTTCAGTGATTATAGTTGTTTGAGCCTCAGGAAATCCATTCCTGCAGCAAATCCTATTTCTAGACATCCAGATTTTGTGCCAGACGACCGACCTGTCGTCTGACCAACAAAACCTAGAACCCTGCTTAGGTCTGGGTAATATAGAGAGGAAATTGGTCTTAAATTAGTGTCTGATTAGTTTCCCAAACATCTTAAAACACTTCTTTAGACATCCATCTTGATCAGACGACTGAGTTCAGATCTTCCACCCTTCTAGATCAGACGACCAATCCTTAAATTAGACGATGAACCAGACATCTGATAATAGATCCAAACGTCTGATAACCCTGTCAGAATCATAAATTATCCTGATTTCGACCTAATTTGCCTTGGGTTTATTCCCAATGGTTATAGAAGCCTTCCAAGGCCTTTTAAAGCTTTCTTAGGTCCTCTATAAATAGAGGAACACCATTCCAAAGCAATATAGACCAACCAATACTACTTTCCACTCATTTTGTGTCCAAGAGAGATTAGAATTAAAGAAGAAAGTGTTGTTGCTCTCCAAGCCCTCTAGCATCCATCTGAGAGCACCGTCACACTGCCAACTTCACGTTGCACCACTTCCATGTAAGGGAAGTAGGGAAGTTATTTTTGCCTATAGAAGAAGCTAGGTTGATTTACATAAATACTTTGTGGCTCTATAGGACTGTTGTAATTTTCATTTGTTCTTGGTTGAGTATTCGCTTTGTGAATTCCTGTCTCTTTCGTGGGACAAAATACTCCTTATGAAGAGGAGGGGTTTGAGGTACGCTACCCTCATCTAAGTGGCGTGGTTGTAATAGGTTAAGTTACCCTTGTTTAAATGACTTGTCAGTGGATTTGATCGACTTGATCGATCTGGAAATCCTAAATCGAGAGCTTTAGGTGGTGATTTTTACCCAGGTTTGAGTTTCCACCTAAAAATCATTGTGTATGTGTGAGATTGCTATTTTGTGTGGTTGATATCTTTTATTTACTCATTATTTCTTTTATCACGTAAATCTCACCCCGTCCGTGAGATCTACACATTTGGTACATTTTTCAAAAGAAAGTTAGAGCTAGTGGACAAATAGTTCCTCCTTCTAATAAGCATTTTCAAACTTGCAAGTAATTTACTGATTTAGTTGAGCATTCCTTTTATGACCTTTTGGCAATTCAAAAATAAATATTTTTACTCCTTAGATATCTCCAACGGAGAGAAAGGGTACTCTTGGATCACTTTATTAATTTCTTATTGTTGATGTCACTCTAAAATATTTTGATGATTACAAAAAGGATAATTAATAAATAAAATCAAATTATATTTTTATTCTAGATTTTTGCCAAGATTACATTTGTAGGAATCAAAGTTATTTTCATCAAGTTATATTCAAAGGATCAGTGCAAAAAGAAAAAATATTAAGATAGAAAATCTCTTTATAATTTTTACTGCAACCTTTTTCTCCTTGTAAATTTGTTCTTTATTTCTCTTGAAGTCCTTATAAAAGAGCCCTAGGATCTTTCACATGGACTTAGGCTTCTACAAATCCCAAGTTAGATAAACTTAGGAATCCATTTTCAATCATTAGAAGTAAAACACACCAAATTAGCTATCCAAAAAATCCATTAGATGTCTAACACGTACATTAGATGATCTATAGCTAAATGTTGAAACATAATCATTATGCCTTGGAACCTTAAACACAAAGATTATGTGTCAGAATCTCGAATCAAACTTTACTAACTTTCTAGATGTAGATGTCTGACATTTTGGTTAAACGACCCTGTAGACCAAAAATCTCAGTCAACTCAAATCCAATAACTTTTAGCCTTCAAATCAAATGCCTGATCACTAAATCAGACCACCTTCATTACAAATGTCGAAACCAAATGCCTAATATTCCACTTTTTTTTGGTCTTTATTCGCGGCTCAAAGCAAACAACACATAATTCTTCTCAAGCATCTAATTTACTCCTTATTAGTCATTCGATGACCCTCCCACATGTCTAATTTTATTATGTCTACTGTGAATCATTTTGTTATCTTTTCTAAATTTGAGATATTCTTGGCCTAACTACTCGTAACAACTAATACACCTCTTCTAGGCCTTCTTAAGCTATCCTATGAGTTCTATAAATACCCCTTAGCACTCTTGAACCTATACACAATTATTAGAGATCAAAAATCACACTTGCAAATGCTAAAGGCTCAAGTGTGCTCTTCAAGCTCTCCAAGCACTTCATCTCCAATCTAACAACGTACTCCTTCCTCTGGCATAAACTCTGATCTACACACCTCAAAGGATTTACTAGGAGGACCAACCCCATTAGTTTTGATCACTTCTTGTACATCTTTGTCTGGGTGAAATTTGGCATGCACCAATGTTTTAACATAAGGCCTCATGTATGGCCTTGTTTAGGTCAAGAAAAACTAATAGTGTGAGAGGTCATGATAAGCATCTTCTAACGATCAAACTTCAATCTTCATGACCTTTTCCTATTGAGTTCCACATGTACTGTGTCAACTAAGAAAAGGAAGAAAAGAAAATCACACCTATCATTCTTTCTCACACAAATCACACCCCTTTCCCCCATTAATTTAGATGACACCCACATCCTATCAATCCCAAAAAGGCACAAACTTTCATCAACTAAATAGTTCCACATCACCCAAAATCCAATCTTGACGACGACCTAAATGGTAAAAATGTGAAGATCCTATCTTTACCTGGTGGGCTCAAACCCCATGTAGAGGGCAAGCATAAGCTCGTTGCCATTGACAATGAAGGCATCGCAGTCGACTACCTTATGGTGCTTGAGTATCTAAAGGTTGTTGTTGGCCTTGATGGTGTACCTAATGATCGATTCCATCTCTTGGAGGACCACCTCATAAGCCTTGAAATTTTTGGTGAGCTGGGCCTTGTTGTATATAAAGGTAGAAGGGTCGCTTCTTGACAACCTCAATCATGTCTTGGACCTTGACCACCTCGTAATAGAGAAACCCATTTCTTGACCTACAGAAGCAGTGCTTGGTGGTGGCGAAGACCGAGGTGGAAGAGGCCTATGAGAGAACAGCTAATATGGGGAGGTTGCCATAGTGGCAAAGGTAGAAGGAAAGGGAGAGGAGGAGAGGGAAAGGAGGTTGAAACCCTGTATAGAGGGCAAGCTTAAGCTCGTTGCCATTAACAATGAAGGCATTGAAGTTGACTACCTTCTGGTGCTTGAGTGTCTAAAGGTTGTTGTCCTTGATGGTGTACCTATTGATCAATTTCATCTCTTGGAGGACCACCTCATAAGCCTTAACATTTTTGGTGAGCTGGCTTTGTTGTAAGGGTAGAAGGGTCTCTTCTTCACCACCTCCATCATGTCTTGGACCTTGACCACCTCGTAATAGAGAAACCCATTGCTTGACCTACAGAAATAGTGCTTGGCGGTGGCGAAGATCGAGGTGGAAGAGGCCTATGAGAGAACAGCTAATAAGGGGAGGTTGCCATAGGGGCAAAGGTAGAAGGAAAGGGAGATGAGGAGAGGGAAAGGATGCTGAAGGAGGTGTGGTTACAGTCAAGTAGATTTGAAACAAAACTAGAGGGGAAGGTGAGCAGTGGGTTGCGGAGGAGAGGAATCGAGATGAGATGTTTGAGGTGAGGAGGGACATGTGTTACATTTTGGTGCTTAGCACCTTCTTTTAATTAAATGAGTAGATTAGGTGGATTACAGATAGTAAAACATGTTACTATAATTTGAAGGCTGCCTCTACTCTTGTAGTATTCCTTAACCCATTATATAGTTGGTTGCTTTGGTGGCAATTACATGGTTTGTAGTTAACTAAATACAAAGTGCAGATGAGTTCTTATCTTGCAAATCACAAATGAACAATCTGGGTGTTGTTAGTCATTTAGCATGTGTGATATGGCAAGAAGGATGTGGGTGGGGTTAATGATTTTAAACAAAGGGCTATATTTGTGGATAGGCTAATAGAAAGTGGGAACAAAAGGGCAGCTGTCCCATTTGGCTTTGTTTGTTTTCTTTGTCTTTAAATAAAGCGCATTCCACCAAGAAGTATTACCATGTGAAGGATACATAGTATTCAAACCTACAATAGTCCAATCATTTCCATTGGAGAAGCAAACAATTGAGGTAGACAATACTATTTGTGAATTGATGCTAGCCAGTATATACAATAATCATGTAGACATCATGTGATGTGGTTGACTTGTAAAGGCCATTTTGTTGTGTTGTTTCACTCGTTTGGTTAGGTTTGACGTCTGGGCACAAGTATGGTGAAGCCTATTGGACCACCATTGAGTTCTCAATCGGTTGCTTGCTCGACAACTATTTTGTTCGAGTCACTTGCTAGGGATTAATAGGATATTCTTCACAAGTGCCGAATTTCCCCTAACAAGTCCTTCAATTTAGGTGGAACTACTGTGTAATTTGACCTTAATTGTAAGTGGGTCCAAGTGAGTCTCAAGTTACTAGTGGATAACCAAGTGAGCTATCTCAATCACCTAGGTGGGTAATAGGCTTTAGGCTCATTGACAATGATATACCATGCATGATAAATGTTTTCTCCAGCAATCATATGATTTTCTCATGGGGATTACTTTTTCCCTTAGGATTAATAAGTTATTGAGGTTAGTTTATTCCTATTAAATTCAACTTTATTCTATTTAAGAGGAGCTAAGACCTACAACACAAAAGGGACGTTCCCTCTCTAGCATGGTTAGCGATTCCTATCAAAAGTTTATTAATAATTAAAAAGTTATTATAATCACGTCATTAAAATGACTACTATTTACTTCAAAAATTTTCCTATTCCGCGCACATCTTACATGAAAACTAAGATTTATGAAAAAATAATCATAATTTGATTTATTTAGGAGTCTTTTCCCAAAACACCCCAATTATCTTTTTCAACTATAGATTTACCACTATATTATTTGAAATCATGCACATCTCGTATAAAGTTGCCCCATTACAAACGCACACCCCTCTATTTGGTCAAAGTTAAAAGGCTAGGTTAATAGTAGCTTAACTTAGGTTACTTCACATCTTAATATCCCTTCAATAACTCAAATCTAATCAAAATTGAAGTCCAAAAAAATCTCCTCGCCTCATCTACTTTTGTTTGTACCATCCTCATTGTCTTTCCCCTACAGCTCCCCTCAATGTCATGACCCTTATATGAGACTCCGAAAAAAATAATGTCTTAATCACCTACATATTCCGTTCCTAATCCAGGTTGTAAGGACTATTTACAACAAATTAATGCATAAAGTAGGAGTCATAAATTTACGAGGAAAATTTAAAAACATTTACCTAATGTATTATTTAGGTCAGCCTTAGTGTCCTAAACGTAACGTACCTTCAATCATTTCTGAAGTGAATAAGTAATAGCTAAATACAAACCCAACAAGTTTATATAATTTAATTTGTGTCTACTTGGCTAATCACTTAAACATTCTAATATTAATTTAAAGCTTTTTACTCCCTAGTAAGGTATCGTTCATTATAGCTAAAATATCAAAGTTAGGTTAGAAATTAGATTAAACACTATCTTATTGACATAATAAATGGGTTAAGTGTGAGTATTAACAAAAATGACCTAAAACATCAAATTAGTATTAAAAATGTATAATTAGGTCAGTTAATGAGATACTCTATTCATAAATAGAATTTGATGATCTAATTACAAATTAACATATTTTTGAGTTCAAAAGTACAAATTAAAGGGAAAATCATGTTCTAATATGTTTATTTAAGCTCCAAGAAAAATCTCATGGCATTTGGACATCAATAGAACCCTACATTCACTGGTTTACACTTAGGTCCTTCATCCATAACATTTTATTAAGCATAAAACACGCAAGGGCTCTTTTATAAGCCCTCAGGGACAATTCTGCATCACTTTCAACCACTTATGGGCTTCTTGTGCAAATTTCCTATCATTTCAATATAAACCATCTTGTGCAAGTTTTCCAAAAGCCCTACAGAGCCTCTTCTCCTCTTGTGCTCTTCGTGAGAAGAACAAGGCTCATAGCCACCGTCCAATCCCCAAACCTCATATCCAACAGTGGATCTTGATCCAATCCTCACGGGCCTTTGCATGAAGCATTGTAGTACCTCCCAGATCCCATCCTATGGTGGCTTTTTGTCCTAATTATTCCTGCACATCATCTATCTCATCCCTACCGTTAGACCTAATCTCGCTTAATCTCACTCTACGGTGCTTTGATCTCTTCCTCACCTATTTAAGAATCTCATAGGATCCTTGCGTGACCTTGATTAGCTCCGTCCCCTTCAAGTTGGTCCCTTCACTCCACTCCCTCAATTCTCCACCTTCCTCACTCACCTACGGTGACAGAGTAGGTTCCCCTCCCTCCTTTAATCGTCATTGGCTGACGGCTGGTGGCTCATGGACACCTCCTTCTTCTGTTGAGAGCTTCTCCCCTTTCATTGCCAACGATCGACAGCTGGTGGACCTTGGATGTTAAGACCCGTGTTATTAAAGCCCTTTAAGACGTCTGGGACTTGGGTCAGACGTCTGGACACCTTCCCAGTTGTCTGCAAATTAATTTTTGTGTGCGTACCTCCTCGAGTCTGCGCGCATGCCGTGCCCAGACTGTGCGCAGTCGAAATCCTTCTCTTTCTTTTCCCCTCACCGAATTGCACCACCCTACCCCTCACCTACATATACCCTCCTCCTCTCCCTCATGCCACCCCACTCCCATCCACCTTCTCCTTTCTCTAGCGAGAGCGAGAGCGAGAGCGGCGAGTTGCAGCCGAGTGCAGCGGCAGAGAGGAGAGGAGCAGCGAGGGGGAAAGAGAGGAGAGCACGCGAGCTTGCGAGAGAGCTCGCCAGAGGAGCTCACGGTCAGTCGGGCGTGCGCAATTAGGATGGGTGTGTCGAGGAGGTCCTTCCCGACACTACTGCAGGTAGAGCAACGGGCGAACGAGCGCGGCGCGACCGCGTGCAGCACGAAGAAGACACAGGAGCTTCTAGTTCTGGGATTTTTCCTAGAATTAGACGTCTGGATCTACATACAGACGACGTAGACGATGTCTGGAGGAGGCTCCAGACGACTGAGAGGTAAATCCTAAGCCCTATGCCTCTCTTTGCGGATACGGTCATGTAGGCCATTCCGCTGAGGCACAGTTACGTGCCGTATTAACAAGATTTTGCGTTGCGTGAGCAGGATTCACTTCGAGAAGGCGCAAACATGCCCTCCCTCGCGGTTCAGATGTCTAGGCGAGGCACCAGACAGCGAGGAACGTCTCCAAAAGTCCGGGGAGGTGATCGGACATCTGGAACTAGGTCCAAACGGTTCAGTAGGATCCCTGGACGTTTGAGGAGCAGCGCAGAGTGAGGTATGGATCTGGACTCCTTTTAAGACGTCTGAAAGGTGTTCTAGACGTCTGATTTAAGTCAGGATTGTCGTTTTTGACCCATTTAGGGTTCGTTTGAGGTCCGATTTTCGCATTTAAGATTCTGTTCTTCTCCGTATAAGTTCCTCTATTTGTTTGAAATGCTTTTATCCTATTCTGAGTGGTTCCTTGTGGTTGATCCTTGTGTTAGGACCTCATTCCATTGCGGATTTGGGGGTTGCGGAGGCACGTGGACCTGCCGATCGAGCCCCCGTTACTCCTAGTTTTGCGGGTAGAGTGGCATCCCCTATATTAATTACAACCAGGAATGCATATCTGGAATGAATGTTAGATCCTTGGGTATGGCATGAATCCTAGGACTAGAAACCCTAGATTGAAGGTTAGATCCTAGGGTATGGCATGAATCGTAGGACTAGAAACACTTGAACAATTGAATTGAATGCATGGATTGCAGTCTTGGATGAGTAAATAAAATGATAACAATTTCCTGTAATTGGATAACAACTGCCTGTGAAACATAAAGTACTGTTGTTAGCAACTGTTGCATGTAAATTACTGTTGTTTGCAATTAAATACGAGCTGCCTGTATATGAATTGGAAATGAAAGATTGGATGTTGGAAACATGAGCTACCTGCGAATAAACCTAAAATGATGAAACCTAGTATGGCTTGGCCTGAGAAACATGAGCATGAACCCTACGAGGAATTAGGAGTAGTGCTCCTGGAAAATAAATGGAATGGAACTGAAAAATGTGATTGGGGAAGTGAGCTGGCCCTTGAGTATAGAGTACCAAGGAAAGCGACTGTCCCCCTGTTTAGTGTAGAGCAGAGCCAGCTGCCCTAAGGTTGGGACCCAGGGTTAGGACTGGCCACTTTGTACTGACTTTTTGGCCCTCGCGTACATAGTACCGAGGAGACTAGCCACCCCACGGGGCCCTGGGTTCAGCTAGCCGTCCTACACCGACTTGTTAGGCCCACTGGGCAAACCAGGATAGTTAGGCGAGGGTGCGCGGATTGTGGAGGGGCGAGACCCCTGTTTGGTTCTTAGGGGCTAGACCCCTGTTACTGAGAGAGCTATTCCCTATACTGGTTCCCTGCTGTGCTTTGAGCGCACCCGTTAACGGAAACGACTGAGCGTGTGCCAGTGCGGGGTAGCTACCCGTGCGCTTATCGCGTGTGCCGTAGTCACTGTTACGTCTGTCAACGACCTTGGGGTGGTTGAATGAGTGTAAGACCACCACAAGGGACTCTCTCGGCAAGGAGAGCACCACGTGCTACTTCTACTCTTCGAAAAAGACTACAATCATAATCGTTCCTACGAGGAACATTCGAGATCAAGAAAAGACTTGATAAATAAACCAAGTGATGAAAGAAAGAATAAATAAATAAATAAATAAACGAATTGAAAAAAACAGCTACCTGTCCACCTTTACCGTTTTTAGTTAGCTAGTTGCCACTCTACTCAACATTCGCTGACGTGTTGTACTCATAACCTTTTTCAGGTCCAGGTGTTGAGCAGCTAGAGCCTACGACTGCGGAGGGTGCTGGGCCCAGTAGAGCCCAGTAGTGTACCTTTTTGTTGTACCGTTCTGTTGTAGTGAGTATTTTTGTTACACTTCTGTACTTTTTTGTTGTAACTTTATAGTCCTGTACCCGTTTAATTTCTCTACTGTTATGGTGGTGTGTACTGTAGTAGTTACTTCTTTACTGTTGTACTTTTGTTACTGTTAGTTGCTTGTATGGTGAATGTGGTTTATTTTTACTGCTTTTTGGTTACTTCCTTGTTGGACATCTCCTTCCTGTGTTAGATAGGATTTAATGCTTTCATAGATTAGTTTATTATTTTCTAGATTAGTGTTATTGATTTTAGATTAATTAAGAGTAGATTAGTTAGAGAATTCATTGGTTTATTAGCTTAGATTAAGAGTAGAGCAATTAGATCCGATCCACCCTCTGTGATCAATTCAGATTAGAGAGGTATTTTTCACACAATCATCTCGATTCACAAAGCTTCTTCACTTCATGAGTGTTTTCATCTTCTTCCCTTGATGATTTGATCCGCAATCCAAGCCATCGACCCGAGCATATCTAGATCCTAAGTTCTTGGACTTCATGATCTAGATAGCATTCACAATCACCTAGGGATCTTTTAATTCACTCCATATGTCACAAGGACCCTCGATCTTGATTCGATTGCTTCAATTCGCTCGATTCCTTCATATTTGGATTCCACACCCAGTCTCGTGATTTGGAGTCAATTTGGGTTTAAACGGGTTTAATCGAGCGATTTGAGTTTTTAATCGCTTAATTGGGTGCATTACGAGGATTTGTATGTGTTTTAATTCAGATTTGATTCGTAGATGAGCAAATGCCCAATTTAAGCCTTGATTTGGGTAGTTTAGGCCAAGGATGGTCATATCCTTTGATTTGAGGCCTAAACCATGACCCAATGGCTTTACAAGATCACATGAGGTTCTACCACTAATCTCTAGTGTTTAGACACTCATGGTGATTAGATCACCTAAGTAGATCTGAAATTAAAAGCCCCAAAATAGGGCAACATGATTTTTAATCTCAATGAAATTCAATCTGAGATGTGATATTCATTAGAGGATTTAGAAGGTTAAAATGAAGATCTGAAGTTGTTTGAAATGATTTTTAATGCCTAACTTGACCTATCTCTTCTACATTGTCTATAATGTAGAGTGAAGATCATTTTAGGATCTTTAGAGATTTTTAAAGAATGAGAACTAATCCTATGGTTTTCAGATCTTCACATTGATTTCCAAAGGATTTTGGATGAATTTAATTCGTTGGAGATATGTTTTGGGCATCCATTTCCCTTAGATCAAACCTTCTCAGGTCTGATCTGAGCTTATTTTAGTGGCAACAACAACTTGATCAGCTGCTGAAAATGAGGCAACAATAAGTTATAGCACAGCAGCAATAACTGCTGGTTTAATGAAACAATGACTACTGGACAGAACCTTCAGCTGCTAAAATAGTAGCACATCGCAGCAGCTGGTTCTGAATGATGGAGTTCAAAGGGAATTTGATGTGAGTTGGGGATTAAGAGGAGCTGACACTATCATATACTATTAGAACATAATGTATAAGCTTTCATGTATAACTTTTTGAATCAAATCTAATTTCTAGTAGCATGATCATGTGGTTTTGAATTCCATGTCACCAACATGTTTATGGTTTTAACTATCCAAATTGTAATTTGAATTGAAATTAAGGTTGAAAATCATGTTTTATTGACCAATCATGTTACATATGGCTTGCTGGATGTGTTTGAATGTTTTTATCTCATTTCCAACCTTTAGAAACAATTTAGATGCCTTAGGTTCATTATCTCATCCTCCATTCAAGCCTTCTTTTGCTGAACTTGTAAATAAATGTCTCTTGATTAGGTAATTTTATAGGTGCATGTGAAGTTTCAAAGCATTCTGAACCCTCTAACTAGTAGAACATACCAATAGACGATTCAAACTATTCTGAAACTTAATAAAAGAACCCTTTACAAAAATCACAAAAAGAAATGGTTCTTTCCTCATCTCACCTTCTCTCTCTCTTCTCTTACCTCTATATTATACAAAAATATCATAAAAACTCTAAAATATCCCAAAACACCTAAAAATATCTTGTATATAATATTTATACTTGTAAACATCAATAAATTAATGGTTTATATGTAAATGATGTAATATATGTACATAATGTAATAAATGACTTATACATGTATTTTATATATTTAAATAAATATTTTGGTTGAGTTATTGTATATATAACTTAATTATATAATTATATATTAATTTATAATATATTATATGTATATAAACTAAGATAATTATAAATAAATATTTAAACATGCATAATTATATCTATAACTATACATATGTACTTAAATATTTATTATATATCATACCTGTATATTGATTTATTTAATTATTTATTATTTGTAATTAAGTTATTAAGTTAAATAGATAAATTATTAAGTTAAAATAAAATAAATTAATAATTTAAGTTATTACTAAGGTAAATTACATTTTATATTTGTATAAAATAATTTTAAATATTTTCAACATATTTATAAAATATTTATATTATACAATAGTATTTATAATGTATATTTGTATATATATATATATTACGTGTATATAATTGTATATAAATTAAAATAAACAACTAAAAATAAATTAAAAATATGTAATAAATATCTTATTATGTGAATTAACTAATTTATCAATCAATTCAGTAATTAATTTATCAATTTGTGCATTAATTAAGTATTCAATCTCTATTTTAGTGTGTACATTTGGACAGGTTTAAGTAATTTTTAAATACAATTCAATAAGTTATTTTTGTAAATTGACTACATAATTAAGTATCCTTATGTAAAGGTTTTCTAATAATATAACTTATTTGGAGAACGGATCTTATTTGGACATGAATTCCAATGTCCAAAAATGACTAATTTGAACGATTTTGTGCATGATTCGCACAGTCCCGCCATTAGTCCTACATCGTGGGTTTTCAAACTTCTTAACGGTTGTATAAGCCTTAGCGGTTACGACCTCATCAGTTGTCAGTGTTGGGTGCACATAAATGAGCATATATTTGTAACGAACGCGTGCCCCAGACGTCTTTTAAGACGTCTGGGAGGTGGCCCAGACGTCGGTACAGACGTCTGGGATCACATCCAGACGTCTGGAAAACAGTTTTTTTCGCACGGGAGAGTCGTCTGCGTGCCTGTGCGCGCAGACCCGCGATTCCTCTCTCTCTCTGCGGGTGGCAGGCGGCCTGCCACCCCCTCTCTCCTCCTCGCGCGGCCTTAAAAGGGCCACGCCTCCCCTCCCGTCTCCACAGCCTCCTCCTTCTCCTTCCTGTGCGCGAGAGCGAGCGGACGCGAGGGCGGCAGCGACGGCCGCAGTGAGCGCGGAGGTGCGGCGTGCGAGGGCGGAGCTCTACCGTGAGGGCGAGCTCGCCGGAGCGGCTTGGCCAGCCGGTGGACGGCGCAGGGGGCGCGGAGCGACGCGGAGAGGGACCTGCTGCGGTCTGAGCAGCAGACGCGCGAGGTGCGACGCGGGCGGCGTCGCGAGCGGAGGCCGAGCAGCGCAATGATTCTGGAAAAAAATTTCCAGAATCAGACGTCTGGGTTGACAGCCAGACTGCGAGATAGACGTCTTTAAGCCCTTACAGACGTCTGAAAGGTGAGTTTACCGCCTTCTCCTTCCTTCCTGTCGACTGACCGTACTAAGGGAGGGAGTTGGCTGTGCGCAGGCTCGCTGATTCGCCATCCTTTGCGAATCAGACGTCTGGAAGTTGTACCAGACGGCGGGAGTGACCTCCAGACGTCCGAGGTGACCATCGGACGTCTGGGAGCTAGGCCAGACGTCCCCGCAGACTTCTGGACGTCTGGGAAACCACGCTGAACAGGTAATTCTCTGATCCACTTTTTAAGACGTCTGGAAGAAGTTCCAGATGTCTGATTTTGCACAGTATCGTCTTTTACGACCCGTTTAGGGCCCGTTCGGGCTCCGTTTTCCGCGATTCGAGTTGCGTTCTTTTCAGAATTAATTCCTCTACCCGTCTACAGTAGCTATACACTGTTTTGAGACACTCCTTGTGTTGATCCTTGTGATAGGACCTCGTTCGGTTGCAGTCTTGGGAGTCACGGAGGTACATGGGATTCCCGATCGCGCCCCCATTACTCCCGTTGTACCTGGTAGAGTGGCTTTAAGTATTAATAAAATCTGTTAAAGTATGGAACCATAACTAGAACCTAGGGCATTGCATGAATCCTAGGAATGAGAAATATATGGAATGATAGCTCCTAGGTGTTGCATGAATCCTAGGGTCGGAAAACTAGATTGTATGATAGATCCTAGGATATGGCATGAATCCTAGGATGGAAAAACTAGTGGAATGTATATTACTGCAGTCTTGGAAAAATGGAAAAGAATATATAAAGCTGCCAGTAAATTGAATTAACAGCTGCTTGTTATGAATAAGGAACATGACTGAAATCATGGTTTGTAAGAACGTGAAACTGGAAAGTGAAACATAAGATGTTCTGAGATTAAAGGATGGAACCCTACGGGGAATTAGGAGTGGAACTCCTGGAAAGAGAAAGGAATGGAACTGAGATGTTGTTCGTACTGTCTCTTGGGTACGCAGTACCAAGGGAAGTACCTGTACCTGTTTAGTGCAGAGTGGGGCCAGCCACCCCAGGGACCCGGGGTTAGGATTGGCCGCTCTGTACCGACTTGCTGACCCTCGTGTACGTAGTACCGAGGAGAGCTACTAGTGTTAGGAGAGTACTAGCTACCCCACGGGCCCCGGGGTTCTGCTAGCCTCCTTCACAGACTTGTTAGGCCCACTAGGGCAAACTAGGGTAGTCAGGCGAGGGTGCACGGACTGTGGAGGGGCAAGGCCCCGGTTTGGTTACTGTGGATGGGTTGGACCCCTGTTACTGAGAGGGCTCTGCCCTGGTTCCGTGCTGTGCTTTGGGCGCACCCGTTAACGGAAACGACTGACCGCGTGCCAGTGCGGGCTAGCTACCTGTGCGTTTATCGCGCGTGCCGTAGTCACCGTTACGTCTGTCAGTGACCTTGGGGTGGTTGACTGAGGGTAGGATCACCACGGGGGACTCTCCCGGCCAGGAGAGCACCACGTGCTACTTCTACTTTTGGAAAAGACTGCAATCAAGATCGTTCCCACGAGGACATTCGAGATCAAGTAAAGGATTTGAGAAATAAATGAGATAGTGAGAAAAATTGAAAGATGTGAATAAAGGAAGTAATAGAACTTAACAGCTACTGTACACTCTACTGTTGCCTTTAGTTAGTTTGCCACTCTACTCAGCGTTTTGCTGACGTGTTACACTCGTTACCGTTTTCAGGACCAGGTGTTGAGCAGCCAGGGTCGGCGGCTGCAGAGGACGCTGGGCCGAGTAGGGTCCAGTAGAGTTACCATAGCCTTTTGTACCTCTTTTGTTTCTGTTCTAGTGAGTAGTTTTTGGTTTCCGCTGTACCTTCTTTACCTGCAGTTTTTGTTATATGATAAATGTTGTTTTACTGTTGTGGTGGTACCTACTGTAGTAGTTTCTTTCCTTACTGCTGTACTTTCTTACTGTTAGTTATATTCATGCTGAATGTGGTTTATTTTACTGTCTTTTGGTTACTTCCTCGTTGGACGACTAGGTCTTGGGATTAGTCAAGTCGGTTCGGTTCTCGTGTCTCGTAGGGACTCGGGAACCGGGTCGTTACAAGATGGTATCAGAGCAAGGTCGTCTCGAGAAGTGAATCAACTGATTGGAAAATAACCAATTCACATGTTTATCGCTAGAGTAGCCACCACAACATATCTCTTGACATGAGCTCTTAGAAGTTTTGTTAGGTACCGTCTGTTTTGACGTTTCCGTTTTGTTTCGCGTCTACTTGCAGGAGATGCCTCGTCGCGGGACTGGCGAGACTGGCCGCGGGCGCGGCCGAGGACGAGGTCGGCGAGGTGGACGTGCTGTCGTTGACGTCTCAGTGGACCAGCCACCACTCCCTGGCATCCAGGCCCAGGACCTCGCCAGACTGATTCGAGATATTGTACGAGAGGAGCTCCACCCACCGCCCCGAGCACCTCCTCCTGGGGTTGCAGAGGGGGAGTCCTCTGTGGGACCACGCGACGGACACGGCGCTGGACACGAGGGAGGGGAGGGGCCCCTGCCACCCCCACCTTCCTCCGACACTTCTGTACACGAGGCACCTTCGCCTGGAGGTGCACCAGCACCTCCCCTACAGCACCACTTCGAGCTTTTCGGACAGTTCCGGAAGCTGAAGCCCCCCTCCTTCAAGGGGGATGAGGACCCGACCGAGGCAGAGGATTGGCTTGAGCAGCTGGAGAAGATCTTCGACACCCTTCGCCCCCCGGTGGAGTGCCGCGTGGCCTTTGCCACGTACCAGCTGGAGAGTGCGGCACACCGGTGGTGGAGGGCGGTTCGGGGACAGGACAGGGACGAGCCAACGTGGGACCAGTTCGTCACCCTCTTTTGCGAGCAGTACTTTCCCCAGACGTGGCAGGGCCATAGGAGGCGGGAGTTCCACACTCTCCGCCAGGGGACGATGACTGTGAGCGCGTACCGCACACGTTTCTTGGAGCTGTCCCGCTTTGCAGCGACAGCGGTAGCCACTGAGGAGGAGCGCCTTTGGAGGTTCACCGAGGGGCTCCGGCCGGCGATCCGAGGGTATGTCAAACCCCTGAAGCTGCCGACGTTTTCGAGGGTGGTAGAGGCAGCTATGACTTACGAGGAGACCAACCCGTCCGGCAGACTTCCAGAGCATCCCGGTGGTCAGAGAGTTCCCTGACGTGTTTCCAGACAAGTTACCAGACTACCGCCCGAGCGTGAGATCGAGTTTGAGATCTCACTAGTACCAGGGACCAGCCCCATCTCCACCGCGCCATACAGGATGGCACCGCTTGAGCTGCGAGAGCTCAAGTCCCAGTTGCAGGACCTTTTGGAGAAAGGTTTCGTGAGGCCCAGTGCGTCTCCCTGGGGAGCCCCGGTACTGTTTGTGAAGAAGTAGGATGGGACCCTACGCCTTTGTGTGGACTACCGACAGCTGAATAGGGTCACCATCAAGAACAGATATCCGCTGCCGAGGATCGACGATTTGTTTGACCAGTTGCGGGGTGCCACGGTGTTTTCCAAGATAGACTTGAGGTCTGGATACCACCAGTTGAGGATCAGGGAGACCGACGTCTCCAAGACAGCTTTCCGCACCCGGTATGGACACTACGAGTTTTTGGTCATGCCGTTTGGGCTGACCAATGCCCCCGCTGCTTTCATGGACCTGATGAACAGGGTGTTTAGACCGTACTTGGATCAGTTCGTGGTGGTTTTCATAGATGATGTGCTCATCTATTCTAGAGATCGGACGCAGCACGGACAGCACTTGCGGATGGTTCTGGACACTCTGAGACGACGCAGGCTGTACACCAAATACAGCAAGTGCGAGTTCTGGTTGAGGGAGGTGACCTTCTTGGGTCATGTGATCTCTGGTGACGGCCTGGCGGTGGACCCCGCCAAGGTCGAGGCAGTGCTTAGGTGGGAGAGACCGCGTTCAGTCACTGAGATTCGCAGTTTCCTGGGACTGGCAGGTTACTACAGACGGTTCATCAGGGGATTTTCACAGATTGCGCGTCCTATGACACAGTTGACCCGGAAGGACGTGCCTTTCGCTTGGACAGACGCCTGTGAGGTGCGTTTTCTGGAGCTGAAGGAGAGGTTGACCTCGGCTCCCGTGCTCACCATCCCTGACAGTAGTGGCGGGTTCGTTCTGTACACGGACGCTTCCTTGCAGGGGTTAGGAGGTGTGCTCATGCAGAGGGGTCACGTGGTCGCTTACGCTTCGCAGCAACTGAAGCCCCATGAGCATACCTACCCTACCCACGACCTAGAGTTGGCAGCTGTTGTCTTCGCGCTGAAGACATGGAGGCACTACTTGTACGGTGAGACCTTCGAGATTTTTACAGATCACAAGAGCCTCAGATATCTTTTTGACCAGAAGGAGCTCAACATGAGACAGAGACGTTGGTTGGAGCTCCTGAAGGACTACGATTGCAGCATCTCCTACCACCCAGGAAAGGCCAATGTGGTGGCTGACGCCTTGAGCCGTAAGGTGCCTGCACGCTTGGCCAGTCTACAGTTACAGAGTTGGAGCCTTTTGGAGGAGGTGGGCAGTTGGCGGCCTCTAGAGTTACGAGGATACTGTGGGGCAGTGACGGTGACACGGCAGACCAGGCCAGAGCTGATAGACCGTATCATCACAGGACAGATGGCTGATCCGTACTTGCAGTCTGAGCGCACGATACAGACACTTGAGGACCTTTTGCGTGCCTGTGTACTGGACTGGAGGGGCTCTTGGGAGGAGCACCTGCCCCTGGCGGAGTTTGCATACAACAACAGTTATCACTCGAGCATCGGCATGGCTCCCTACGAGGCTCTGTACAGACGGAAATGCACGGCACCCTTGAGTTGGGTTGAGGTGGGGACCAAGTGGGAGGTTGGCCCCACGTTGATCCGGCAGAGTCAGGAGGTAGTTGAGCAGATCCACAGACGACTCCGCACTGTCAGGAGCAGACAGAAGAGCTACGCGGATCGCAGACGCAGAGAGGTGCAGTTCGAGGTTGGGGACCACGTCTTCCTTCGTGTTTCGCCCATGAAGGGCTTACAGCGGTTTGGGGTGAGAGGGAAGCTCGCGCCGAGGTTCGTGGGGCCCTTTGAGGTCCTGGAGCGGGTTGGACCCGTTGCTTACAGACTTGCCCTTCCCCCGCAGCTTTCTGGTGTGCATGACGTGTTCCACGTGTCCAACCTCAGGAAGTACGTGGCCGATTCCAGTCACGTACTGAGTCACGAGAGCGTCGAGGTGAGCGACGACCTGACCTACCCCGAGCGGCCAGTGCAAATCCTAGACCGAGCCATCCGCAGGTTGAGACGAAAGCAAGTACCCCTGGTAAAGGTTTTGTGGAGGAGCCAGCGGTACTAGGAGGCTACCTGGGAGCCTGAGGCGGCAATGCGGGAGCGGTACCCGGAGCTTTTCGCGGGTACGTCTTTTCGGACCGGCTTCGGTCCTCTTTGAGTTTGTTATGGTTATCTGGACATCTTTTTTTTTCCGCACCCTAGTTGGCGCAAGTTTCGGGGACGAAACTTCCTTTGAGTTTGTTATGTTGTAACGAACGCGTGCCCCAGACGTCCTTTAAGACGTCTGGGAGGTGGCCCAGACGTCGGTACAGACGTCTGGGATCACATCCAGACGTCTGGAAAATAGTTTTTTTCGCACGGGAGAGTCGTCTGCGCGCCTGTGCGCGCAGACCCGCGATTCCCCTCTCTCTCTCTTTTTCCCTCTCTCTCTCTGCGGGTGGCAGGCGGCCTGCCACCCCCTCTCTCCTCCTCGCGCGGCCTTAAAAGGGCCATGCCTCCCCTCCCGTCTCCACAGCCTCCTCCTTCTTCTCCTTCCTGTGCGCGAGAGCGAGCGGACGCGAGGGCGGCAGCGACGGCCGCAGTGAGCGCGGAGGTGCGGCGTGCGAGGGCGGAGCTCTGCCGTGAGGGCGAGCTCGCCGGAGCGGCTTGGCCAGCCGGCGGAGGGCGCAGGGGGCGCGGAGCGACGCGGAGAGGGACCTGCTGCGGTCTGAGCAGCAGACGCGCGAGGTGCGACGCGGGCGGCGTCGCGAGCGGAGGCCGAGCAGCACCCTGATTTTGGAAAAAAATTTCCAGAATCAGACGTCTGGGTTGACAGCCAGACGGCGAGATAGACGTCTTTAAGCCCTTACAGACGTCTGAAAGGTGAGTTTACCGCCTTCTCCTTCCTTCCTGTCGACTGTAACGAGCGCGTGCCCCAGACGTCTTTTAAGACGTCTGGGAGGTGGCCCAGACGTCAGTAAAGACGTCTGGGATCACATCCAGACGTCTGACCAGACGTCCGGGATAGTTTACAGACGTCTGGCGAACAGTTATGCTCGCACGGGATATTCGTCTGCGCGCCTGTGCGCGCAGACCTGCGTTCTGCCCTCTTTCTCTGCGGCTGCAGGCGGCTGCGACCGCCTTCTCTCTCCTCCCCGCGCGGCGTTAAAAGGGGGGGGCGCGCCTCCCCTCCCATCTCCACCATCTTCCTCCTTCTTCTCCTGCCTGTGCGCGAGAACGAGCGGACGCGAGGGCGCAGCGGCAGCCGCAGTGAGCGCGGAGGAGCTGCGGCGTGCGAGGGCGGGGCTCTGCCGTGAGGGCGAGCTCGCCAGGAGCGGCTTGGCCGGCCGGCGGAGGGCGCAGGGGGCGCAGAGCGTCGCGGAGAGGGACCTGCTGCGGGCGGAGCAGCGTACGCGCGAGGTGCGACGCGGGCGGCGTCGCGAGCGGAGGCCGAGCAGGGCTCTGATTCTGGAAAAATTTCCAGAATCAGACGTCTGGAGTGATATCCAGACGGCAAGGTCGACGTCTGTGAGATCATACAGACGTCTGAAAGGTGAGTTTCCGCTTTCTTCTCCCTTTTTGTCGACTGACCGTACTGAGGGAGGGGGGTTGGCTGTGCGCAGGTGTTCTGATTCGTCATCCTTTGCGAATCAGACGTCTGGAAGTTGTACCAGACGGCGGGAGTGACCTCCAGACGTCCAAAGTGACCATCGGACGTCTGGGATCTAGGAAAGACGTCCCTGCAGACTTCTGGACGTCTGGGAAACCACGCTGAGCAGGTAATTCTCTGATCCACCGTTTAAGACGTCTGGAGGGAGTTCCAGACGTCTGATTTTGCACAGTATCGTCTTTCTCGACCCGTTTATGGCCCGTTTGGGCTCCGTTTTCCGTGATTCGAGTTGCGTTCGTTTCAGAATTAATTCCTCTACCCGCCTACAGTAGCTATACACTGTTTTGAGACACTCCTTGTGTTGATCCTTGTGATAGGACCTCGTTCGGTTGCAGTCTTAAGAGTCGCGGAGGCGCGCGGGATTCCCGATCACGCCCCCATTACTCCCGTTGTACCTGGTAGAGTGGTTTTAAGTATTAATAAAATCTGTTAAAGTATGGAACCATAACTAGAACCTAGGGCTTGCATGAATCCTAGGAATGAGAAATATATGGAATGATATCTCCTAGGTGTTGCATGAATCCTAGGGCCGGAAAACTAGATTGTATGAGAGATCCTAGGATATGGCATGAATCCTAGGATGGAAAAACTAGTGGAATGTATATTACTGCAGTCTTGGAAAAATGGAAAGGAATATATAAAGCTGCCTGTAAATTTAATTAACAGCTGCCTGTTATGAATAAAGAAACATGTTTGAGATCATGGAATTTGAGAACGTGAATCTGGAAAGTGAAACATATGATGTTCTGAAATAAAGAACTGGAACCCTACGGGGAGTTAGGAGTGGAACTCCTGGAAAGAAAAAGGAATGGAATTGAGATGTAGTTGTACTATCTCTTGGGTACGCAGTACCAAGGGAAGTACCCGTACCTGTTTAGTGCAGAGTGGGGCCAGCCGCCCCAGGGACCCGGGGTTAGGATTGGCCGCTCTGTACCGACTTGCTGGCCCTCGTGTACGTAGTACCGAGGAGAGCTAGTAGTGTTAGGAGAGTACTAGCTACCCCACGGGCCCCGGGGTTCTGTTAGCCTCCTTCACCGACTTGTTAGGCCCGCTAGGGCAAACCAGGGTAGTCAGGCGAGGGTGCGCGAAATGTGGAGGGGCAAGGCCCCGGTTTGGTTACTGTGGAGGGGTTGGACCCCTGTTACTGAGAGGGCTCTGCCCTGGTTCCGTGCTGTGCTTTGGGCGCACCCATTAACGGAAACGACTGACCGCGTGCCAGTGCGGGCTAGCTACCTGTCCGTTTATCGCACGTGCCGTAGTCACCGTTACGTCTGTCAGTGACCTTGGGGTGGTTGACTGAGGGTAGGATCACCACGGGGGACTCTCCCGGCCAGGAGAGCACCACGTGCTACTTCTACTTTTGGAAAAGACTGCAATCAAGATCGTCCCACGAGGACATTCGAGATCAAGTAAAGGATCTGAGAAATAAATGAAATAGTGAGAAAAATTGAAAGATGTAAATAAAGGAAGTAATAGAACATAATAGCTACTGTACACTCTACTGTTGCCTTTAGTTAGTTTGCCACTCTACTCAGCGTTTTTCTGACGTGTTACACTCGTTACCTTTTTCAGGACCAGGTGTTGAGCAGCCAGGGTCGGCGGCTGCAGAGGACGCTGGGCCGAGTAGGGTCCAGTAGAGTTACCACAGCTTTGTACCTTCTTTTTGTTTCTGTTCTAGTGAGTAGTTTTGTTTCCACTGTACCTTCTTTACCTGCAGTTTTTGTTATATGATAAATGTTGTTTTACTGTTGTGGTGGTGCCTACTGTAGTAGTTTCTTTCCTTACTGCTGTACTTTCTTACTGTTAGTTATATTCATGCTGAATGTGGTTTATTTTACTGTCTTTTGGTTACTTCCTCGTTGGACGACTGGGTCTTGGGATTAGTCGAGTCGGTCCGGTTCTCGTGTCTCGTAGGGACTCGGGAACCGGGTCGTTACATCGACTGACCATACTAAGGGAGGGAGTTGGCTGTGCGCAGGCTCGCTGATTCGCCATCCTTTGCGAATCAGATGTCTGGAAGTTGTACCAGACGGCGGGAGTGACCTCCAGACGTCCGGGGTGACCATCGGACGTCTGGGAGCTAGGCCAGACGTCCCCGCAGACTTCTGGACGTCTGGGAAACCACGCTGAACAGGTAATTCTCTGATCCACTTTTTAAGACGTCTGGAAGAAGTTCCAGACGTCTGATTTTGCACAGTATCGTCTTTTACGACCCGTTTAGGGCCCGTTCGGGCTCCGTTTTCCGCGATTCGAGTTGCGTTCTTTTCAGAATTAATTCCTCTACCCGTCTACAGTAGCTATACACTGTTTTGAGACACTCTTTGTGTTGATCCTTGTGATAGGACCTCGTTCGGTTGCAGTCTTGAGAGTCACGGAGGCACGCGGGATTCCCGATCGCGCCCCCATTACTCCCGTTGTACCTGGTAGAGTGGCTTTAAGTATTAATAAAATCTGTTAAAGTATGGAACCATAACTAGAACCTAGGGCATTGCATGAATCCTAGGAATGAGAAATATATGGAATGATAGCTCCTAGGTGTTGCATGAATCCTAGGGCCGGAAAACTAGATTGTATGATAGATCCTAGGATATGGCATGAATCCTAGGATGGAAAAACTAGTGGAATGTATATTACTGCAGTCTTGGAAAAATGGAAAGGAATATATAAAGCTGCCTGTAAATTGAATTAACAGCTGCCTGTTATGAATAAGGAACATGACTGAAATCATGGTTTGTAAGAACGTGAAACTGGAAAGTGAAACATAAGATGTTCTGAGATTAAAGGATGGAACCCTACGGGGAATTAGGAGTGGAACTCCTGGAAAGAGAAAGGAATGGAACTGAGATGTTGTTCGTACTGCCTCTTGGGTACGCAGTACCAAGGGAAGTACCTGTACCTGTTTAGTGCAGAGTGGGGCCAGCCACCCCAGGGACCCAGGGTTAGGATTGGCCGCTCTGTACCGACTTGCTGGCCCTCGTGTACGTAGTACCGAGGAGAGCTACTAGTGTTAGGAGAGTACTAGCTACCCCACGGGCCCCGGGGTTCTGCTAGCCTCCTTCACCGACTTGTTAGGCCCACTAAGGCAAACCAGGGTAGTCAGGCGAGGGTGCGCGAACTGTGGAGGGGCAAGGCCCCGGTTTGGTTACTGTGGATGGGTTGGACCCCTGTTACTGAGAGGGCTCTGCCCTGGTTCCGTGCTGTGCTTTGGGCGCACCCGTTAACGGAAACGACTGGCCGCGTGCCAGTGCGGGCTAGCTACCTGTGCGTTTATCGCGCGTGCCGTAGTCACCGTTACGTCTGTCAGTGACCTTGGGGTGGTTGACTGAGGGTAGGATCACCACGGGGGACTCTCCCGGCCAGGAGAGCACCACGTGCTACTTCTACTTTTGGAAAAGACTGCAATCAAGATCATTCCCACGAGGACATTCGAGATCAAGTAAAGGATCTGAGAAATAAATGAGATAGTGAGAAAAATTGAAAGATGTGAATAAAGGAAGTAATAGAACTTAACAGCTACTGTACATTCTACTGTTGCCTTTAGTTAGTTTGCCACTCTACTCAGCGTTTTGCTGACGTGTTACACTCGTTACCTTTTTCAGGACCAGGTGTTGAGCAGCCAGGGTCGGCGGCTGCAAAGGACGCTGGGCCGAGTAGGGTCCAGTAGAGTTACCATAGCCTTTTGTACCTCTTTTGTTTCTGTTCTAGTGAGTAGTTTTTGGTTTCCACTGTACCTTCTTTACCTGCAGTTTTTGTTATATGATAAATGTTGTTTTACTGTTGTGGTGGTACCTACTGTAGTAATTTCTTTCCTTACTGCTGTACTTTCTTACTGTTAGTTATATTCATGCTGAATGTGGTTTATTTTACTGTCTTTTGGTTACTTCCTCGTTGGACGACTAGGTCTTGGGATTAGTCGAGTCGGTCCGGTTCTCGTGTCTCGTAGGGACTCGGGAACCGGGTCGTTACAATATTGGTCCTTGATTCATGTGCTCACTAATACAAATTTTTGGTTAAGTAAGAACTAAGCTAAGTTATAACTAAGTGCAGAGTGAGTGAGAGTGCCCAAATTAGACTAAGTGTTGAGAGGCACAAGTGTTAGTGTGTGTATGTGTGTAGTGTTAGTGTAGTATGAGTTATATATATGTATGTATGGTGTATGTGTATGTCTGTATATAGATATATATATAACTATGTATATATGTATGTAATATATAAGTATAGAGTATACATATGTAGTATAAATGAATAAATGTAGATATGTATAGAATAGTAGAGTATATATATATGTACTTTGGTTTACATATAGTTTTTAGCAACTTCTACATACGTCACTATATGTACATTATACGTTACTATAGGTGTTAATATAGGTTAATATAACTTAGCATAGCATATATTAGTTAGTACTTGTAACGACCCGATTTCCGAATTCCTACGAGACACGAGAATCGGATCGACTCGACTGATTCCAAGACCCAGTTGTCCAACGAGAAAGTAACCAAAAGAGCAGTAAAATAAATCACATTCAACATGTATATAACTAGCAGTAACAAAATACAGCAGTAGAGAAAGAAATACTACAGTATACGCCACCACAACAGTAGAGAAATAAACATATACATAAACATGAAGCTTACAATAAAGAGAGTACAGGGGGTAACAGAAACTACTCACTACAATGGAAAGAAAAGTACAGTGGGTACTACTAGTAACACTACTGGGCTCTACTTGGCCCAGCGCCCTCTGCATCCGCCGACTTTGGCTGCTCAACACCTGGTCCTAAAAAGGTAACAGAGGTGACATGTCAGCAAAATGCTGAGTAGAGTGGCAACTAAAAGCTAGAAGAAGTAGTAGAGTGGACAGTAGCTGTTATATTTTTGCTTTCTTTCTTTATATTTTTCCATTTATCCACTATTGATTTATTTCTCAGATCCTTCTCTTGATCTTGAATGTTCCTCGTGGGAACGATCTTGATTGCAATCTTTTCCGAAAAGTAAAAGTAACACGGGGTGCTCTCCTGGCCAGGAGAGTCCCTCGTGGTGGTCCTACCCTCAGTCAACCACCCCAAGGTCGCTAACAGACTTAACGGTGACTACGGCATGCGCGATAAACGCACGGGAAGCTACCCCACACTGGCACGTGGTCAGTCGTTTCCGTTAACGGGTGCGTCCAAAGCACAGCACGAAACCAGTATAGGGCAGAGCCCTCTCAATAACAGGGATCCAGCCCCTCCACAGTAACCAAACAGGGGTCTTGCCCCTCCACAGCCTGCGCACCCTCGCCTGACTACCCTGGTTTGCCCAGTGGGCCTAACAAGTCAGTGTACGAGAGTTAGCAGAACCTCGAGGCCCGTGGGGTAGCTAGTGCTCTCCCTACACTACTAGCTCTCCTCGATACTGTGTACACGAGGGCCAAAAGTCGGTACAAAGTGGCCAGTCCTAACCCCGGGTCCCTGGGGCGGCTGGCTCCGCTCTACACTAAATAGGGGGACAGTTGCTCTCCTTGGTACTCCATACTCAAGGGCTAGCTCACTTCCCCCAATTCTATTCCATTCACTTTCTAGGAGTTCTACTCCTAATTCCCCGTAGGGTTCATGCTCTTTTAACTCAGCCAATTTAGGTTTCACCGTTCCAGCTTTATATCCATACAATTCATGTTCTCAACCGTAATTATCCATTCATAACAGGCAGTTGTTAACCAATTTACAGGCAGTTATCGTTTCCTTTCCACTTTTCTAAGACTGCAATGTATATATTCAACTAGTTTTCCAATCCTAGGATTCATGCCATACCCTAGGATCTATCATTCAATCTAGTTTTTCAGTCCTAGGATTCATGCAATACCCTAGGATCTATCATTCAATCTAATTCTTCAGCCCTAGGGTTCATGCAATGCCCTAGACTCTATTAATTGTTTCATAAACATATAATTTTTTATAATTAAATTAAAGGGCCACTCTACAAGCAAAATCGGGAGTACTGGGGGCATGGTCAGCAATCCCGCGTGCCTTCGCAACCCCTAGAGCTACAACGGAACGGGGTCCTAACACAAGGATCAACACAAGGAGTTACTCAGAACAGTATAAAATTACTGTAAACAGGTAGAGGAAATAAATCTGGTAAGAATGAAACTTGAAACGCGGAAAACAGACGCCGAACTGACCCTAAACGGGTCAAAAACGACGAGTTTGCCCAAAATCAGACGTCTGGAACTTCTTCCAGACGTCTTGAAAGGTCGATCATGCCGTAGCTTTGTCTGTGCAGTCCTTCAGACATCCAGAAGCCCACTGGAACGTCTGGACGTAGTTTCCAGACGTCCGATTGTCACCCCGGACGTCTGGAGGCCCTGCCTGTCGTCTGGTGCTGTGCCCAGACGTCTGATCTGTGTGGGATGGCGAGCCCTCGCGCCCTCCCGAACAAATCCTGCACATGCACACACTCGCTCTCATCACGAAGGGGTGCAGAAGAACAGGGCCGACGGCTGCATGGCCGTACACGCGTATAAAGGAGAAGATAAGAAAATAGTGTACCTGTCAGATGTCTGGACCTTCCTCAAGACGTCTTCTGTGTCGTCTGGACGTAAGTCCAGACGTCTGATTCTGGGAAATTTTCCCCGAATTAGAACCCTTCTCGCTCTACGCCCGCAGCGCACGATTGTGCCGCGTCGCGTCCGCCTGCTGCCCGAGCTGCAGCAGCTCCTTTGCGACACCCCACGCTCGCTGCTCTCCCACCGGCCGGCTCTAGTTGCCTCGGCAAGCTTGCACCCTCGCAGTCGAGCTCCTTCTTCCTCTCGCAACGGCTCCTCCTCCCCACACACCCGCAGCAGTCGCTGCTGCCGATCTCGCCTGTGTGCTCTCTCGCAGACAGGGAGAAGAAGAAGAAGGCGGTGGAGTGAGGGTGAGGGAGAGGGGAAGTGTTTTTATAAGGCAGCCGCTAGGAGAGAGAAAGAGGAAGGCTGCGTCGTCTGTAGGGAGGGAGAGAAAAGAGAAGAACGAAGGCGACACGAACCCGTACGCCGAAAAAATTTAATACCAGACATCTGGGAAGGCTTCCAGATGTCTGGCCAGACGTCTGGGCCACTTCCCAGACGTCTGGGCCACTTCCCAGACGTCTGGGCCACTTCCCAGACGTCTTAAATGACGCCTGATGCCTGTTCGTAACAATACTTATGTATCTTCACTTAGGTATTAATTAGTATAGTTATAAAAACTAACATAAAGTTGTTTTGATTAGTTTTTTATGCCTATTTAGTTGTAAATATGTTTGAGTCATTTCAATTAGCATTAATTGATTCTTTTTTTATATAATTAACTCAATTCATTCATTCTTTGAATCATTGATTCAATTGTAAATAGATTTAACATTTTTGGATAATAGAGAGTGATGCATATCAATAACTGCTTCTCAGTGAATGACTTAGAATAAACCAATAAAAATTATGTAAATAAATAATGATTTAACATCCATCTGGATTGTGATTATACTACAATAACGATGCATAATTAGCAAGAGATTCAGATGGGCGATCACTCCCTTTCCCTCTAACGTCAACACTTTTCTACCTGTTAATCCATTACTCATCAATTCTAAAGCTCCTAAATGAACTAATATGCCATGTTAAGTAGCCATGGTGTAGCTTTATAACTAATATTATACACCATGTATGAGTGACTAATCTTCCTTATTCCTTGATTCATCATGTTGGGTAATGAACCGATGGACTGTGTACTCATTCAAGATGCCTACACAACCTTAATTAACTCAATTGTAACAATCAATTCCCTAATTGTCTGCAAACCTTTCCAGTACCATTCCCATTCCAAGAGAAATGTAGGCCTAAACTTAGTAGTAATGAATTTTACTTAGGTAATTTTTTAGTTGTGGTTGCAACACACCAACATTATTTGTTTAGATAACCTCTTAGGTCACCTTTCATCATGACATTTTTCTGGAAAAAGGAATGAATTTAAATGCTTACGAGGATGGATGCACTTAGATGTCAATTTGAGGTTGAGGATACTCAAATTTGTTTGCAAGATATTGGAGTCTAAATAAAATGATCCAAGAGTCCAAATTGAGATTTTAAGATGTTCAAATACAATGAATTATGCAGTTAGTGTAAATCATCAAGGATAAAGAATGATCAATGCAAATAGATGTCAATTAACTACATGTGAATTGATAGTAAGTTCTTAGAGGCATAATTGTAGGTGACATATACTCATGGATGTGCACTAATCAATTTCACTCCTATTAGATGCAAGCCACAATACAAGATGTCCTAGATTGTCTTAGCAATAGAGAATAATTGTAGAAATAATCTATAGATCATGCAATTGATTGAATAGTGTTGAGATAGTGCAATGAGTTGCGACTAAGGCAATGGTCAAGTTAAAAGTAAAATATAGCAATAAGAGAGTTGAGTAATAATGATGATGATGCGTGGAGCTTTCCTAGTCAATGACCTGCACTTGGCCTCTGAGAGTGGAATTGTGCCCCTTGTATTGAGTGCCAAGGATGGTGATCAACATGGATTGAAGCACAGGTCAAGGTTGACAAGCAATAAGCTCCCAAGTTATCACATATATTAAAGTGTCCTTTAGAACATAACTTGCTCATAATGTGATCAACTGTGACAAGGGGTACATTGATAACGTGAATGCTAATGGATCAAATAGACTGATTAGATGTAGGGAGCATCATGTAAATAGATGGTCACTATCCAGAATGGGGAGTGTGGATTCCGAAGATCGATCAAATTCTTAAGATGGTGGTAGTGGAGAGTTCACATTAGCATGCAACAGCTCTTGTTGATCATGAACACTTGATGAGGTGTTAAGCTTGCTGAGGTAACAAGAAATTAGGAAGAAAAAGGTCCCTCTCTAAATCAAGTGAGACGTGGACTGCATAGATCTAAAGCAACAGCAATGAACATCAAGTGATGGATGAGAAGTGTAGAAGATGAGATGTATTACCTCAAAGGAATGAGGACTACAATATATTTCATAGTGATTGTTGGAAATAGAGCCAATTCCCAATAATGACTGACTTGAATGTCAAACAATTGAGAGTTTCAATAGGAGTAGAATTCCTTGAGTCTTGTGGAGAGGCAATCCCTTTGGTTTTGAGGGTTGAATTCGGAGATGAAACATATAATTGAAAGGAACTTCGAGATTAGTTAAGAATGTGCAACTCTTCCATAGTGCTCAATGTAACAACCTTCAATTGTAGTGGATCTTCAAAGTTTTCTATGTAGTTTTTCACTTAAGAGGTAAAGAGACTTTCTACCTACAAGAAAAGTGTGCTCTTCTGTAAAGAGGGAAAAGTAGAAGTGTTTTCTTCATGGATGTAATTGCTCATTATATGCACATTGGACGATTCTTTTACACTACTTCGAATAACCTTAGGGTTACTTTGCTTGGAGGGTTAGGAAATTGGTGTTAGAAAATGTGGAGGTGGTGCTAACCCTTTTTTTTGTCTACTTGTAGAGTAATGTTAATATTAGTTTTTGTTTATTTGAATTGATGTTAAGTTGTTGTGTTAACTCTTATGGTGTTTACTTGATGGTAGTATTAGGAATATGAAGGTGACACTTTTACCTCTAAAGGGTCATTAAGTTTGTTAAGATAATATTTTTAATATGAAGGTGGCTGTGGTAGTTTAATTTGTTATTTTATATTATATATTAGTGATTATTTATGTAAGTAATGTTATGATGGAGTATGTTAAATATATAATTATTTGTAATTAGTTGAAATAATATGTTATTAAGTATAATTATGTTATTATGATAATTATTAATATATAATTAATTATAATTAGTTTAGACAATAAACTATTAAATTAATTTAAGTATTATAAATGAGTTATTATCTATGAAGTATTGTTATTTGGGAAAATTTAATTATGAAATTAATTCCAACACAAGAAATCGAACAAATGATTAAAAAAAAATCAAGTTTTGTGGTGGTTCACCTCGAACAAATTCCAAATCCACACTACCCAGAAGCTAGACTTTCCACCCCCTCAAGCTCTCATCATCCTTCAAAATTCTCAACTAGTTAAAAGAGCATGCATACACAACCAAAAAAGCCAATTTATTCTAAAAAAATAAAAACCCAAAATTTTCTTGCAAAAGGGAACAACAAACCAAGATCAAAAGCCTTGTCATTCTCAAGTTGGCAAGCAATGGGAGCCCAAATGTATCCTTCCCCCCCCCCCCCCCCACGCTCCTCATTACCCTTCCCCTCCACCTCCCCCTCACCTCTCCCCCATCCTCCTCCTCCTCCTCCTTCCCCAAGACCCCATCTTTCTCCATCCCTTCCTTCTTCCCCTCCAAACCCATCTCCTTGAAACACCTAGAAGGAGACCCAATGGCCAAAGATAGCCAAAATGCAATTACCCAAATTTCAAAAATTGTAGAAAGTGTGGAGTTGAAAGGGAAGAACCAGTAGAGGATGGAGGCATGGCGCAAGGATAAAGAGGAATAATGCCAAGATGGAGCCATGGTCGAGGGTTTTGAGAGACTAGGTTCCATTGCTGTACAATTAGGTGTGAGAAGGCATTGGGTGGAGAGGGGTGAGGATCCGAGACCGTTGCGATTGGGCATGAGAAGGCATCAGGTGGAGAGGGGCAAGGGTCTAAGACCGTTGCGATTGGGCTTGGGAAGGCATCAGGTGGAGAACGTGGGGGTGCAAGATCGTTGCGATTGGGTGTGAGAAGGCATCAGGTGGAGAGGAACAAGGGTGTGAGATTGTTAGGGACATCGCTTACGAGGGCAAAGTAGAGTTATGTCTGACAGGCACTACAACATACTCAACCATTGCCGTCGATTGGGAACCGACGACAAAGCCCAATTAACCGATGCCATTAAGTGATGCCATTATCAGCGTCGTTGTTTCTTTTTCCCGCCGGTTAGAGGGCACATTCGACGTCGAAATATTGTTCGACCACCGAACGGATTGGATATTTCAATGACGTTTGACAACAGACGAAAATTGTATTTGCCATCGCTTATAAAAGAAGCGACGGCATTTGTATGTCACTTTTCCCTACCTTTACGTGTCATTTCTTAAGCTTTGCAGTCCTTTAAATAAATACACCGCCACTTATATAAGTGATGGTAAAAAATTTTTTGCAGTCACTTTTTTGCATAACTTCTTAAAATAAGCGATGGTAAATGTACATTTTTCGCTGTCGCTTATTCGAATAAGCGACGAAAAATGTAGAGTATTTGCAACTTTCATTAAACTTTAATGCCGTCGCTTCTTTCTAAAACTGATAGCAAATGTAACGATTTTTTTTTAAAAAATTTAAAATGATAGGAATTAGCTACTAAACCTACTTAAAAGACTTGCTTTTATACAAAATAATTAATTAAAGTGAAGAGAAATTTATATTTCATAAATATAAAGTCAGTACATAAAAAGTTTGAAAATAAAATATTTACATGAAAGGGGTATAACATGAAAAATATACCAAAATAAAATGGAGAAAAATCAAAATGCTGCTGCCCCGATGCTACCAGCTCCACCTGCACTACCCATGTTGTCGTCATTGTCTCATCTGTTGTAAAGACCTGTTCTATTCTGAGCCTTTTAAGACGTCTAGACTGTCAGTCAGACGTCTGGACCCCTTCCCAGACGTCTGAAAATTGAAAATTTTATATCCAAGGTTGGGTCTGCGCGCTGGCAGCACGCAGACAACATTTCTCTCTTCTCTCTCTTCTTTCTCCTCCATCGAACCCTAGCTATTCCCTTATATATACCCCTTTCCCCCCTCTTCCCCGCTTCTCCACTCCACCACCACCACCTTCCTTCTTCCTCTCCACTGCAGCGAGAGGGACGAGCGTGAGAGAGGGAGCGAGAGCGAAGGGCGAGGAGGAGCTTGAGCTCGCGAGCTCGTGGGAGCTCGTCGGAGGACGCACGGCCGGAGCAACCCGTGCGGGAGGAGGAGCGCGTCGGGGGAGACATCCCCGACACTCTACTGCAGCCGAAGTTGCAGACGAGGAGTAGAGGCCGCGGCTGCGCATGGCGAGAGGAGCAGGAGGTCGGTCTGGTTCTGGGTTTTTCCCAGAATCAGACGTCTGGCGTGTCGCCAAGACGACGGGTTGGACGTCTGGTAACGACATTGGATGTCTGAAAGCATAGTTTCGTGAAGGTACGTTCCTCTTGCGGTTACGGCCATGCAGGCCGCACCACAGTGTTGATCTGTGTGGCTAAAAGTAGAAGATTTTGTCTGTCGCACACAGGGATAGCTTTAGGAAGGTGCAGGGCACGCCCCACGCATTTCGGATGTCTGGACAGCTTACCAGACGATTGGAGGAGAGGTCAGACGTCTGGAGCTGGGCCTAGATGGTCAAGTAGGGGTTCTGGATGTTTGAAGTCGACGTAGGAACCTGAGGTGAGACCCTGGTGACTTTTAAGACATCTGGACCTTGTACCAGACGTCTGATTTAGGTCTGCAGTTCTATTTTTGACCCATTTAGGGTTCATTTGAGGTCCGTTTTACGCAAACAAGATATCTATGTGTTCCTTGTGAGTTCCTCTACATGTTAGAAAGCCTTATTTACTATTCTGAACATTTTGTTGTGTTATGTTCCTTGGTATAGGACTTCGACTTGTTGCATGTTCAAGGCTTGTAGAGGCACGTGAGTCTGCTGTTCAAGCCCCAAGTACTCTCGGATTGTCTGGTAGACTGGTTTCCCCTATTTTAATTATAAAACATGAATGCACATATGAAATTGGATAACTAGAAACCTAGGATGTGGCATGAATCCTAGGACGAGAAGTACTTGCACTGTTTGTATGTGTGTTTGAGACTGCAATCATAAATGAATGAATCGAATTGTAAACAACTACCTGTAATAAATATGAGCTGCCTGTGAAATATGAAATGCATGTGCTAGTTAAACAGTTACCTGTGACATTACTTGTTATATATGTTAAATTGTGGAAATACGAGCTGCATGTGTATAATATGAGAATGGAAATGTGAATGATGAAACCTGGTATGGAACAACATGGTGAATACGAGCATGAACCCTATGGGGAATTAGGAGTAGAGCTCCTGTGGATAAATGGAATGGATCTGGGAATGTGAGTGGGAAGTGTGTTGGCCCTTGAGTACGTGGTACCAAGGAGAGCGACTGTCCCCTGTTTATGGTTGGGACCCAGGGTTAGGGTTGGCCACTCTACACTGACTTTTGTTGGCCCTCGCGTATACTGTACCGAGGAGAGCTACTAGTGTAGGAAGAGAACTAGCCACCCCACGGGGCCTGGGGTTCAACTAGCCACCCTACACCGACTTGTTAGGCCCACTGGGAAAAATGGGTAGTCAGATGAAGGTGCGCGGACTGTGGAGGGGCGAGACCCCTGTTTGGTTCTGAGGGGCTAGACCCCTATTACTGAGAGGGCTAAGCCCTATACTATTCCGTGCTGTACTTTGGGCGTACCCGCTAGCGGAAACAACTGACCGCATGCCAGTGCAGGGTAGCTACCCGTGCGCTTATCGCGCATGCCGTAGTCACCGCTATGTCTGTTTGTGACCTTGGGGTGGTTGACTTGGTGTAGGATCACCACGGGGGACTCTCCTGACCAGGAGAGCACTATGTGTGTGTTTGCACACCAAAAATACACCGGTAAATATGCCATCTTGTGTTATTCCCTATGTTACGACCCGATTCCCGAATCCCTATGAGACATGAGAATCAGACTGACTCGACTAATCCCAAGACCCAGTCGTCCAACGAGAAAGTAACCAAAAGAGCAGTAAAATAAACCACATTCATCATGTATATAACTAGCAGTAACAAATACAGCAGTAAAGAAAAGAACTACTACAGTATACACCACCATAACAGTAAAGAAATAAACAGGTACATAAACATAATGCTTATAATAAAAGAGTACAGTGGTAACAGAAACTACTCACTACAACAGAAGGAAAGGTACAGTGGGTACTACACAAGTAAAAACTACTGGGCTCTACTAGGCCCAGCACCCTTTGCAGCCGTCGGCTCTGGCTGCTCGACACCTGGTCCTGAAAAGGTGACACGTCAGCGAAACGCTGAGTAGAGTGGCAATCAAAAGCTAAGAAAAACAGTAAGGTGGACAGTAACTGTTATATTTTTAATCTCTTTCTTTAGTTTTCCATTTACTCAATTATTGAATTATTCCTCAGATCTTTCTCTTGATCTTGAATGTTCCTCGTGGGAACAATCTTGATTGCAGTCTTTTTTGAAAAGTAGAAGTAACATGTGGTGCTCTCCTGGCCTGGAGAGTCCCCCGTGGTGGTCCTACCCTCAGTCAACCACCCCAAGGTCACTGACAGACGTAACGGTGACTACGGCACGCGCGATAAACTCACCGGCAGCTACCTCGCACTGGCACGCGGTCAGTCGTTTTCGTTAACAGATGCGCCACAAAGCATAGCACGGAACCAGTATAAGGCAGAGCCCCCTCAATAACAGGGGTCCAACCCCTCCACAGTCCGCGCACCCTCGCCTGACTACCCTGGTTTGCCCAGTGGGCCTAACAAGTCGGTGTAGGAGGGCTAGCAGAACCCCTAGGCCCGTGGGGTAGCTAGTGCTCTCCCTACACTAGTAGCTCTCCTTGGTACTGTGTACACGAGGGCTAAAAGTAGGTACAAAGTGGCCAAACCTAAACCCGGGTCCCTGAGGCGGCTAGCTCCGCTCTGCACTAAACAGGGGGCAGTCGCTCTCCTTGGTACTCCGTACTCAAAGGTCAGCTCACTTCCCCAATTCTATTCCATTCACTTCCCAGGAGTTCTACTCCTAATTCCCCGTAGGGTTCATGCTCTTTTAACTCAACCAATTTAGGTTTTATCATTTCAGCTTTATATTCATATAGCCCATGTTCTCAATAGTAATTATCCATTCATAAATAGGCAATTGTTAACTAATTACAGGCAGTTATCGTTTCCTTTCTACTTTTCCAAAACTGCAATGTATATATATTCAATCTAATTTTCCAGTCCTAGGATTCATGCCATATCTTAGGATCTATCATTCAATCTAGTTTTCCAGTCCTAGGATTCATGCAATACCCTAGGATCTATCATTTAATCTTATTTTTCAGTCCTAAGATTCATGCAACACCCTAGACTCTATTAATTATTTCACAAGTGCATAATTTTTGATAAATAATTAAAAGGGCCACTCTATACGCAAAATCGAGAGTACCGGTCGCTCGCTCCACGCGACACTGTAGCTACTGTTCACGCCTCTCAGTGAGGCACTGTAGTCACCGGCTCGCTTCTCACTTAGCCGGTGGCATCGCACTCTCTCTCCTTGCCCGCTACCCGCGCCAACCGATCACCCGCACCCATGCGCGCCTCATCGCGCCCACCCACAGCACTGCGCGCTGCGCTCGCCCGTAGTCGCCCACCGCACGAAGAGAGTGTTGCGCTCCCCATCGCACCGCGCGCGCTATCTCTCCTACGCCCGCGCATCTACACGCATCAAACGACGGGGCAGCGCAACAAACGACTTATCTGCTATGCTCCCCTCCTCAGCCTGTGCACACACACACCCACTTGTACACACACACTCGTACACTCACACCTACACTGGTACACACACACACCCATATACACTCACATACACACACATATGTATATATATCCACTCACATATATATATATATCCACTCACATATATATATATATATATATATACACATCCACCTACCCATATCTATATATACACTTCACTACCCATACTCCCATGCACTAGTCCCACCACTGCGCATCATATCACAGGAATATCTACACCAGTTGCTGATATTCCCCGATATCCGTGCAAAGCAAGTGCTTCCACACACACTACTACACATCCGCTCACACTTCACACGGCACTCAGTCATATTGGTTGCGTCTTACTAGACGTGGACCAACTTAACACTGTGCTACATTCCATTTCCACTTCCACCTCCACCCCTATATATAATAGATAACTATATACGTATATATATATATTCTGTATGTATTATATATCTATACATATATTAAGCTAAGTATTTCTTTCTTTTCTAGCAACCTACCTTGTTTTCATTTATCTTTTACTTCTTGCTATTAAAAAGATAAGAAAAAAAGAGTAAAAGAGAAAAGATAATTCTTGTCTTGCAGGTACTCGATCTTGCGAATAACATGACCAATTTCTGGAAATCCCATGTTGGCTACAAGCCAAGAACCATTTGGCTCAAGGCCAAGGACTTGATTTTGAGGGTGTACCTCAATGACAACATTATCAACAGCAAAAATCTTAAATAAAAAAAAATAAAAAATATAATAAACGCAAGGAAGAGATATATTTTAGGAAAAAAGTAGAAACTCCTTGACCATCAAATTCCCACCTCCCTGAGATCGACCCTGGGCCTAAAAGCGACCAAGATAAAATCAAGTAGGCCAGGTTAAAAAATTTTCTGAAGCTGGTTAGACTCGATTTAGGTTAACTCACTATACTAATTTCAACGATAATATCACCATATTAACAAAACCTATTCTAGTCTCATCATGCTTTTTCTGGCGCTGTTGCCGGGGAGGCGCAAATTGAGGTAAATTCTACTCTCATTCCTTTGAGTTTCTCTTCTTACACCCTTCTCTTCACGGGTGTTTTGTTTACTTGTGTGCAGGTAAACCGGTTGCAAGGAGGAGACAAGCAGAGGAGGTCAGAAACGTGGGCAAATCCAAGGTAGGAGCGAGAGCGTGAAGTCGCTGGCGTCGCATTGGAGCTTCGCCTACATTGCTGAAGAGGTAGGTATCTCTTTCTTAGTAACTTAGATTAACTTGTCACCTAAAAAAAAAAAAAACCTAAAAACACTTCTTGGGAATTCCTTGGGGCAAGTGTATTAAAAACCATGTGTGGATTGTTTGCTATCACCCCCACCGCCCCTTGATTTCCCGCAAAACTTCGCATAATGAAAGTCAAAGAATCTTGATTCTTGGATCCTTCATTGTGTGAGGCTTTCCTTGAGGCAAGTTAAAATAGATTGATTGACATCCTTCCTTGCCTCATTTATTCACATTTCGAGATCACATTTTTTGTGGGGAGACTTGGAATTGAGTTGATTTCAACCTCACCATGACCTTTCAAGTGCCTTAGATTTAATCCCGAATATTTCAACCCCAACATTTTAATTTTCTTTACCTTATCTTGTGGTTGAGCCTTGTGTGGAATATCATTTTGGTGATTGGGAGCACTTGAATTGAAGTACTTTGGCTCCCTTTTACATTGACTTAAAATAAACTCGTGCATCCACACATAGAAATTTCCATCTAGGGAAGCTCATTGCATTTTTAGCAAGCATTAACTAATTCACATTGAAGAAGGGTTTGTTGGGCATACAAGAACTTGTGTTTTCTCAAAACCCGAAGATTGGTTGAATTGGTAACTCAGTGGAATCTTAAAATCCATACTACTTAAGGTTGAAATTCTAAAAGCCATTCACCATCTAAAACTCCAATCCAGGGAGATTTCCCTGTTGCATGCTCGATTTACACACTCTGAAAATCAACGCACTTGGGCATTACCCGTATACAACGCCCTTCACATTCCTGGAGCACTTGATCCTAAGCCTCTAAATTAAAATTGGTAGCAACTTGACCCCTATTAAGGATTGGAGGTCTAACTACATACGTGTAGCGCTTACGTTCCGGTGTGGGTTCCCTCATGCTATCGGGTGTCTAAGACTGGGGCAAACGGCCTTTCAATCTGGCCCGGTGGTTCCGCAGTACTCTCATTTGGTTCTGTAGGTTGTGATAGTCGGTAACTTAGATCTTTTGGTCTAAGGGCACATTGTAGAGGATAGGAAATTGATTGCTTTAATTTGTCATCAAGTGTACCCATATGACGTTGTTTCTCTCATCCCCTTTTCCCTTCTTATCTCCCCAATTCTTCCTACGGCAGTGCATGTTTGGGAGGAGGTCACAAAACCCTAAATTGTTTGAATTATCTGATAATTCTAGAAGGATAGAAACCGATTCGTCATCCTCCTCCACAAACATGGCTACACGCCCACCCCCAAATCCCGAGGGAGGAAACCGCCCCCTCAAATCCCACCAGGTGGTGGTGGAGCCATAGACCCCATAACCCGCCTCCAAGCCCAAATGGAAATGTATAATGAGCAGATTGAAGCCATTAGGGAAACCTTGGAGGAAATGCAGAAGCCTCTCGAATGGGAGGGGCCTAGGTCTCTTAGCTCTTATCAAAATCCCGCTGCTACAGAAACCATTGGGCAAATTTGGGTCCCCATGGGCAGGGACGATTTTGAACTAAAACCTAATGTCATTGGCCTGATTAACTTTCACTTCCATGGTCTTGCAAGTGAATATCCCTTTCTCTATTTGAAAGAATTAACCCGATTAGCTAAAACTGTTAAACTAAGAAACATCGGGTTATCAATTGTCCTCATGAAAATGTTCTCGTTTTCGTTGCGGGATAAAACGTCGCAATTGTTGCGCACCCTTGGGAGAACTATCCATTCTTGGGAAGAGATGCGAACAACATTTCTCAAGAAATTCTTCCCAATCGGGCAAACCAATGCACTTTGCCATGCTATAACTTCTTTCACGCAACAAAACGGCGAGCAGTTTCATGAGGCTTGGGAAATGTATAATGACCTCCTCCGAAAATGTCCGCACCACGGTCTGCCTAAGTGGCATATAGCCCAGATCTTCTATTATGGGCTAAATGAAACTTTGAAGTAGATTGCATATGCTTCCTACGGAGGAAATTTTATGAATAAAGACAAGAATGGAGCATTTGAATTATTTGAGAACATGAGTGAAAATTCAATGAACAATGCCTCCATTGTCGCCTTTAATCGTACCAGCCTGCCCCACAATGTTCACGAAGTTGACATAGGACCGTCCCATTCATCCACAGACCTTAACCTTATTGCACAAAAATTGGATGAAGTCTCCGTCGTGCACAAGAAGCTGGACGAGCTTCTGGCCAATCCCGCCCGCTCTATGGCAAACACCTCCACCTCATCACTCCGTCACAACCCTAATCCTTCCAATGCCAAGCTTATTCCCAAAAACCCTGTAAGACCATCCTTACCGAGTGTCATGCCGAGCGATTCGGTAAGTCATGTGGATCTGGCTTCTGTGTGCTCAGATGTATATATACATGCGGATTCGTCTTCAGGCTTAGAAGATGCTTGCGCCCTGGGGAACAACCCGTTCTCTGCTACTTATAACCCAGGGTGGCGAAATCATCATAACTTCGCATGGTCTAGTAACCCGCAGCGCTAAAACCCTGCGGGTGGGCCAATGCGACCGTCTGCACCCGTCATCCCAAGGGCCCAGTCTAATCTATGGCAAATCCGCCATCGGTCCTTGCTTACCTTAAACAAAACATGCATCAAGTCCTCTTGATAAATTGATGTGAATGGTGATGGAAATGTCTAAGCGCCATGAAGAAAACATGACCTCTCTTTAGCACCAATTGGCGTAGCAGAATGCTGAGATCAGTCAACTACACATGGTGACTCGATCTCAGGGTACTCTTCTAGCCCAACCTGTTCCCAATCCGTGAAATTTTGTACCCCGAGGTCCTCAACCACAGGTACGTACTTCTCAGGGGCAGGTTCATTAGATTCTGCAAGCTCCGAGCATTCCACCGGGATTTTAGGCTGTAACGAGCGCGTGCCCCAGACGTCTTTTAAGACGTCTGGGAGGTGGCCCAGACGTCTGTAAAGACGTCTGGGATCACATCCGGACGTCTGACCAGACGTCCGGGATAGTTTACAGACGTCTGGCGAACAGTTATGCTCGCACGGGATATTCGTCTGCGCGCCTGTGCGCGCAGACCTGCGATCCTGCATCTTCTCTGCGGCTGCAGGCGACTGCGACCGTCTCTCTCTCCTCTCCGCGCGGCGTTAAAAGGGGGGGGGGCGCGCCTCCCCTCCCGTCTCCACCATCCTCCTCCTTCTCTCCTACCTGTGCGCGAGAGCGAGCGGACGCGAGGGCGCAGCGGCAGCAGCGGCCGCAGTAGGCGCGGAGGAGCTGCGGCGTGCGAGGGCGGGGCTCTGCCGTGAGGGCGAGCTCGCCGGGAGCGGCTTGGCCGGCCGGCGGAGGGCGCAGGGGGCGCAGAGCGTCGCGGAGAGGGACCTGCTGCGGGCGGAGCAGCGGACGCGCGAGGTGCGACGCGGGCGGCGTCGCGAGCGGAGGCCGAGCAAGGTTCTGGTTCTGGAAAAATTTCCAGAATCAGATGTCTGGATTGATATCCAGACGGCAAGGTCGACGTCTGTGAGATCATACAGACGTCTGAAAGGTGAGTTTCCGCTTTCTCCTTCTTTTTGTCGACTGACCGTACTGAGGGAGGAGGGTTGGCTGTGCGCAGGTGTTCGGATTCGTCATCCTTTGCGGATCAGACGTCTGGAAGTTGTACCAGACGGCGGGAGTGACTTCCAGACGTCCGGAGAGACCATCGGACGTCTGGGATCTAGGAGAGACGTCCCCACAGACTTCTGGACGTCCGGGGAACCAAGCCGAACAGGTAATTCTCTGATCCACCGTTTAAGACGTCTGGAAGGAGTTCCAGACGTCTGATTTTGCACAGTATTGTCTTTCTCGACCCGTTTAGGGCCCGTTTGGGCTCCGTTTTCCGCGATTCGAGTTGCATTCGTTTCAGAATTTATTCCTCTACCCGCCTACAGTAGCTATACACTGTTTTGAGACTCTCCTTGTGTTTGATCCTTGTGATAGGACCTCGTTCGGTTGCAGTCTTGAGAGTCGCGGAGGCGCGCGGGATTCCCGACCACGCCCCCATTACCTCCGTTGTACCTGGTAGAGTGGTTTCCAGTATTAATAAAATCTGTTAAAGTATGGAACCATAACTAGAACCTAGGGCATTGCATGAATCCTAGGGTCGGAAAACTAGATTGTATGATAGATCCTAGGATATGGCATGAATCCTAGGATGGAAAAACTAGTGGAATGTATATTACTGCAGTCTTGGAAAAAAAAAAAATGGAAAGGAATATATATAAAGCTGCCTGTAAATTTAATTAACAGCTGCCTGTTATGCATAAAGAATCATGTTGAGATCATGGAAATGTGAGAACGTGAATCTGGAAAGTGAAACATATGATGTTCTAAGATAAAGAGCTGGAACCCTACGGGGAATTAGGAGTGGAACTCCTGGAAAGAAAAGGAATGGAACTGAGATGTAGTTTGTACTGTCTCTTGGGTACGCAGTACCAAGGGAAGTACCTGTACCTGTTTTAGTGCAGAGTGGGGCCAGCCGCCCCAGGGACCCGGGGTTAGGCTTGGCCGCTCTGTACCGACTTGTTGGCCCTCGTGTACGTAGTACCGAGGAGAGCTAGTAGTGTTAGGAGAGTACTAGCTACCCCACGGGTCCCGGGGTTCTGCTAGCCTCCTTCACCGACTTGTTAGGCCCACTAGGGCAAACCAGGGTAGTCAGGCGAGGGTGCGCGGACTGTGGAGGGGCAAGGCCCCGGTTTGGTTACTGTGGAGGGGTTGGACCCCTGTTACTGAGAGGGCTCTGCCCTGGTTCCGTGCTGTGCTTTGGGCGCACCCGTTAACGGAAACGACTGACCGCGTGCCAGTACGGGCTAGCTACCTGTGCGTTTATCGCGCGTGCCGTAGTCACCGTTACGTCTGTCAGTGACCTTGGGGTGGTTGACTGAGGGTAGGATCACCACGGGGGACTCTCCCGGCTAGGAGAGCACCACGTGCTACTTCTACTTTTGGAAAAGTCTGCAATCAAGATCGTCCCACGAGGACATCCGAGATCAAGTAAAGGATCTGAGAAGTAAATGAAATAGTGAGAAAAATTGAAAGATGTAAATAAAAGGAAGTAATAGAACATAACAGCTACTGTACACTCTACTGTTGCCTTTAGTTAGTTTGCCACTCTACTCAGCGTTTTGCTGACGTGTTACACTCGTTACCTTTTTCAGGACCAGGTGTTGAGCAGCCAGGGTCGGCGGCTGCAGAGGACGCTGGGCCAAGTAGGGTCCAGTAGAGTTACCACAGCTTTGTACCTTCTTTTGTTTCTGTTCTAGTGAGTAGTTTTGTTTCCGCTGTACCTTCTTTACCTGCAGTTTTTGTTATATGATAAATGTTGTTTTACTGTTGTGGTGGTGCCTACTGTAGTAGTTTCTTTCCTTACTGTTGTACTTTCTTACTGTTAGTTATATTCATGCTGAATGTGGTTTATTTTACTGTCTTTTGGTTACTTCCTCGTTGGACGACTAGGTCTTGGGATTAGTCGAGTCGGTCCGGTTCTCGTGTCTCGTAGGGACTCGGGAACCGGGTCGTTACATAGGCTAATCCCGCAGCCACACATCACCCTTATGTCCCTATTGCGAACCCTCCTCCGCCTTATGATCCCACTGGACCCGCGACGTCCAATGCGATTACTATGAGGAGCGGCAAGCAAACCGTCGATCCGCCTCGACCTGATCCTGGCCCATCTTTTTCATCACCCTCTCATTCGGGATGCGCATCGCATTCTCGTGAGGACGATACACCCAAAATAGTGCCAGAATCTGTCCCATTCCCTGAGGCTCTACTGAGGGAGCCAAAAGGCAAGAAAAAGGATACGCAGGCCTTTGATAACCTGTGTAATTTATTCAGGAATGTTGAAATCAAGGTACCCCTGTAGGAGGCTATCGACTATATACCAACTGTCGCCCGATTTTTCAAAGACTACACTACACCCAGGCGATAGTCAAAGAAAACAAAGAATCTGGTGGTCCTCTCGCCTCATGCGAATTGTGCTATACTGTCAAATCTACCACCGAAGCAGAAAGATCCAGGCACACCGTGTATTTCTTGTAGCATCCAAGGCTGCAATTTCAACCGTGCTCTGCTTGATCTAGGATCTTCCATCAATCTTATACCAACCATCAAGCTCAAGAAATTTGCCTTAGGAAATCTGAAACCCACCCCTGCCATGTTGTAGTTGGTAGATCGTTCTGTCAAAATTCCAAAGGGTGTGGTGGAAGACATGGTGGTTAGGGTCAACAGTCTCAGTTTTCCTGTTGACTTTATTGTTTTGGATACGGAAGTTCCTAGCTCACTTTCTAATTGTCCGATCATCCTTGGTCGACCTTTCTTGGCCACAGCCCGCACCCATATCGATTGTGAGTCGGGCTGTAATGGCTCTGAGAAGCTCAAGCTAAACATCTTCAAGGCAGCCAAGAATTTTGATTGCGATTGCATCGAGTATGACACGTTTGACGAGGACATGGCCGTCAGCGCATGTATCGAACTTATAGGGACCTATTCTGACTACTGTGGATTGCCCTTGAACACAGACCATCGCCTGACTAACACATATTATGACGTTCCCCCATCCCTCCCTTTACCCGTACCTTCTCCTGACCAGACTTCTAACGAGGTTTTCTCTGTTTCCTATACCTCGTGGTCTGAGTCATATTCGGGCTACTCACCGCCAGTCCACCCTCTTGAAGACCAGATTACCCTTTCTTTCCCGCCAAATCAAGTAGAAATGCGACTCCACATTGGGACCTTGAGCCCACATACTGATCACTGGGGCTATCCCTTTTTGGATCCATCAATTCAAGATGCCCCTCTTCTTCGCCAATCTGAGGGCCAACTTCTTCCTCCTGCCTTTCTTTCTTCTGATATGCTTGGGATACTCTCGTCCCAAGAAATGCCAGATCTTTCACCATCCACTCCCGAGCTAAAAGAGCTACCTGACACACTTAAATATGTTTTCTTGGGACCAAATGAAATACTCCCTGTAATCATTAGTTCAAAATTGACCAGGGAGAAAGAGTGCAAACTAACAAAGGTCCTTATGGAACACAAGGCAGCCATTGGATGATCCTTATCTGACTTAATTGGCATTAGCCCCTCCTACTGTACTCACTGTATATATACAGAGGAGGAGGCTCAACCTTCCTGCGAGATGCAGCGATGTCTCAACCCTAACATGCGAGAGGTCGTTAAAAAGGAAATCATTAAGTGGCTTGATGCAGATATAATCTACCCGATCAGCGATAGCCCTTGGGTGGGCCCGATTCATGTCATGCCCAAAAAGGCGGGACTCACCATCTGTGTCAATGACAGGGGCGAATCCATCCCTACACGCACTCATACATCTTGGAGAGTGTGTGTGGACTATAGGAAACTGAATGCTGCAACAAAGAAATATCACTTTCCGCTACCTTTTATTGACCAAATCCTGGAGTGGTAAGCGGGAAATAAATTTTTCTGTTTCCTGAATGGATTCTCTAGATATAACCAGGTGGCAATTGACCCTCGGGACCAAGAGAAAACCTCCTTTACCTGCCCCTTCGACACCTTTGTGTTTAGAAGGATGCCTTTCAGACTTTATAACGCGCCAGCAACTTTCCAGAGATGTATGCTGGCGATATTCCATGACATGGTAGGTGACTTTCTTGAGGTCTTCATGGATGATTTTTCGGTCTTCGGACCTTCATTTGATGATTGTCTTGCCAACTTGACCCGTATCCTTCAGAGATGTATTGATGTGAACCTCGTGCTTTCTTGGGAGAAAAGTTGTTTTATGGTATGCGAGGGAATTATTCTCGAGCATTTCATCTCCGATAGGGGTATTGAGGTCGACAGAGCTAAGCTTGATGTAATTGCTGATTTACCTGTGCCTGGCTCTGTCAAGTAAATCCGCTCCTTCTTAGGACACGTCGGTTTCTATAGGAGATTCATCAAAGACTTCTCCAAGATCTCTAGACCTTTAACTCATCTCCTATCATCCGATGTACCCTTTGATATGGGCCCTAATTGCATAGGAGCATTGACGCAGCTATGTGATGCTGTCACCAAGGCCCCTGTTCTCCAACCGCCTGATTGGTCCCTCGACTTTGAACTCATGTGTGACGCTTCCGACCTTGTAGTCAGAGCCATCCTGGGACAAAGACGCGATAAACACCCCTTCGTGGTGTACTACGCCAGTAAGACGTTGGACGAGGCCCAGCGTAATTATACAACCACTGAGAAAGAACTACTGGCGATCGTCTTTGGGCTGGAGAAATTCTGCTCTTACCTTCTAGGCTCGCATGTTATTGTATTCACTGACCACGCGACCATTCGCCATCTCATGCACAAGAAGGATGCCAAGCCTAGACTAAATCGTTGGATCCTTCTACTCCAAGAATTTGACCTTGAGATCCGCGATAAGGCCGGAGCCCAGAATGTTGTTGCTAATCATCTCTCGAGATTGGACCCTGACCACATTGGACTAACCCTGCCGATTAATGAGGTTTTTCCCGATGAGCACCAATTGGCAATTAATGTGGCAAGTGGACCTTGGTATGCCGACATTGTCAATTACCTTGCTTCTGGTTCCCTTCCACGTGGCTGGCCTAAAAACCAGCACGAGCGTCTCATCGTAGAAGCAAAGTACTATTTCTGGGATAATCCACTACTTTTTCGAATAGGTGCTGACTAGATCATCCGTTGCTATATTCCCGACAGCAAATTCCCCAGTGTGTGCTATCCTTCTGTCACGATCAGGCCAGCAGAGGCCATTTTTCTGGGAGGAAAACATCAACCAAGGTGTTGCAGTGCGGGTTCTTTTGGCCCTCCCATCAGCAAGATGTACACAATTATGCCAAACATTGCACTAGATGCCAGTCGTTAGGGTCAATGTCATGTCATGACAAGATGCCCTTGCAACCCATCCTAGCTGTCGAAATCTTCGACATTTGGGGAATCGATTTCATGGGTCTCTTACCTCCTTCCAACGGCTTTGAGTACATCCTCGTTGCTGTTGATTATGTTTCGAAATGGATCGAGGCTATTCCCACGCGCCATGCTAACCATATCATATCTACTCGATTTGTCAAAGACCACATTTTTGCACGCTTTGGGATCCCTCGTAACATTATCTCTGATGAAGGAAGTCATTTTACCCATGCTTCTTTTTGGCCACTTCTGAGGAAATATGGAGTCCACCAACGTATCGCATCTCCGTATCATCCTCAGACGAACGGCTAGGCTGAGGTGTCGAACTGGCAAATTAAGCAAATTCTCCAGAAAATGGTTCGGCCTGACCGTAAGGATTGATTCGACAAGCTGATTGACGCACTTTGGGCATATCGAACCACCATCAAGGCTCCCCTTGCTATGTCTCCTTATAGAATTGTTTACGGGAAGCCTTGTCATTGTCTCATGGAACTGGAGCACCGCGCTTATTGGGCAGTTCGCCAATGTAACCTCGACCTAGACCTATGTGGTCGAGAAAGGAAACACCAACTCCAAGAGCTGGAAGAGCTCCGGCGTGAAGCCTATGATTCTGCCTTAACTTTCAAACAACGTACTAAGGCCTTTCACGACAGCCGAATTCGACGGAAGGAATTTGAGCCATCTCAGCAAGTTTGGCTTTACAATACCCGACTCAAATTCTTTCCAGGGAAATTAAAGTCTAAATGGACTGGTCCCTACTTGGTCTCAAGACCATTTCCCAACGGGACCGTTGAAATTGAAGATCCCAAATCTGGGCATAAATTTACGGTCAATGGGCAGCATTTAAAGCCCTATCTTACTCATGAACTTGCCCCTGTTGGTGAAACCGTTGCCCTGCTGGAGGGTAACTAACTTCGTGCCTCACTTTGAGTCCAGCTGGGGACGTTAAATTCAACGCTCGTTTGGAGGCACCCCAGCAACACTCCTCCACTATCACTTACACAATTCCATTCACTTCGCACTTATTCACTTTTCACTTCACCACCCACCATCCACCCACCCTACCACCCTGCTATATACCTTTCATGTCAGCTCTCGTTCCCTTATCCATGGACCTTGCTTTACCCTGCATGCATATAAGGACATAGCATCATTAGGCATGGGGGGTGGATAGGCATCCATAGGATCTGGGTATTCTATGGTATCATGCAGCTTCCATTATACATATCCATTTATAAATATATACATAGCATATTTCAAAAAAAAAAAAAAGAGTATTTAGCAATGATCTGAAGGCTGAAACAAAAATACAATAAGTGTTTATGGGTATTCAACCGCTGTTTTGAAGGCTTTCCAGGCCACAGAAGCTTGATTCGCTCAGGCTTTGCTTAATTCACTTGAGCATCGATAAGATAGATCAGAATCTCTCCTAACTAAGGACGTATTCTTGTACCTGAGTCACCAGTATAGGATTCGTTGGTTTGCTTCTATTTGAGAGCCTAAGTAATCTTGGTTTACACTACACATATCAAGAAAGACCATGTGAACATAAGATCCAACTCTAGTGTTCATTAGGGAAGGTGGAGTCCTTACCTGTGAGTGTAGGTAGACTTTTTATCCCAGACTTTAGTCTTGTGTCTAGGGGAAACTTTTTCCACCAAAAAGGTACTCTCCCACCAAAAATGTGTGCTCCCCCAAATAAAGTTGTAAGAGATATACTGATACTTGTTTCAAAAAAAAACAGAGAGAGAGAGAAAATCTTTGCAAATAAGTCAGTATATCTTTCAAATGTCTGTAAATTCTTCTCCCCAAAAAGTTTTTCTGGGCACATCATAAATATCCTATTTCTACCATATATTCCTTGATCCACAAAAGCAATAAAATGGGAGTTGAGTTTTCCGTCATCTTTTTAAGGGTCAATCCGAAGACATGAGCTGAATCTGGGACCAACTTGCACTTAAAAAGTCGTGAAACCCTGGGCTTGAGTCTTAATAATCATCTGGTCAGTCCCGATCCTTCACTATGCACAAACCATAATCTCTTGAGCTTTTAAGTACATCAAAACCCTCTAAATCCTGGAAATCGTACTTAAGATTTAAATATCAAGAGTCCAGATTAGTCGAGAGATGGTCTATGTCATATAAGACTTAAAGTACTGGTAGTCTTCTCTGCAATTGGTTCTCACAATATCCAACAGATAAACACACCCATGTTGCCTTAGAAGAAAATCTTCAACTTAAGATCATTTCTAAATACAATACAAAATGTTTTGCTAGGGACTAGCAAAAGATCGGCATGGGGGTATGTTTACACACCAAAAATACACCAGTAAGTATGCCATCTTGTGTTATTTCCTAGCACTGCCATTGCATCTTATGTAGCTATATTGCATTTGTAAATAGACGACTGCATGCATTTATAGAGAGGGGAGGAGAGTGTGAATAATTGGCCATCCATTCCACTACCATTAATTAACATCTTCCTCAAGTGCGGCATTGCAATTTCACCATTTTCATTTTTTTACTTTGAATTCTTCTTTCTCGCGCGGCTGCATGGCATGGGGCATGCGCTCCTCTTCGCGTCTCACCTCCTGCCAACAGCATGGCAGGAGGTGCGCTGCTAGCAGCATGGCTGTGGCATGCCCTCGCCTCTTTATAATGCCTTGCTCTCTGCCTTGTGCGGGCATACACTTTCACGCACCTGCAGGTACTTTCATCCACCTCACCGACACCCTAGGCCAACCTCCTCCCCTCTCCCTCTCCGTACACAGTATCTCTTCTCACTGAGAAGAGACACACCGTGGGCAGGAGAAAACCCACAGTGGTCTCACACCACCACTGTGAGTTCCACCACCGCCTAGCTCTTTTGTGAGCAGGTGGGCGTGGTGGATTCACCTTTTGTTTTTACTGTTGTCGTCATCTCCGCCATTGCCAGAGCTTCGAGCTCTCAATGCTCAAAAGCTCAAGAAGCCACGCGCCTGCCTGTAAGCCACCACCAGCCACCGCGCGTGCGCCTGCAGGACATGCGCAGCTTCTTTCCGCGCACACAGGCGCTCCACAGCGCGCTTGCGCACGCAGAACCGCCCGCTACCGGTCGCTCGCTCCGCGCGGCACTGTAGCTACTGTTCACGCCTCTCAGTGAGACATTGTAGCCACCGGCTCGCTTCTCACTTAGCCGGTGGCATCGCGCTCTCTCTCCTTGCCCGCTACCCGCGCCAGTCGATCGCACGCACCCATCCGCACCTCATCACGCCTGCTCACAGCACTGCGCGCTACGCTGCACTCACCCATACTCGCCCAGCGCACGAAGAGAGCGCTGCGCTCCCCAGCGCACCGCGCGCGCTCTCTCTCCTGCGCCTGCGCATCTGCGCGGATCAAACGACGAGGCAGCACAACAAACGACTTATCTGCTATGCTCCCCTCAGCCTATGCACACACACACCCACTTGTACACACACACTCGTACACTCACACCTACACTGGTACACACTCACACACACTCTTATACACTCACATACACACACACGCATGTACACACACCCACTCACATATATACATAAATATATATATGTATGTATGTACGTATGTATATATATATATGTTTACATATAAATCCACCTACCCATATCCATATATACACCTCACTACCCATACTCCCGTGCACTAGTCCCACCACCGCACATCATATCGTGGGAATATATGCACCAGTTGCTGATATTCCCCGATATCCACGCAAAGCAAGTGCTTCCACATACACTCCCACACATCCGCTCACACTTCACGTGGCACTCAGTCTTATTGGTTGCATCTTACTAGACGCAGACCAACTTGATACTGTGCTACATTCCATTTTCACTTCCACCACCACCCCTATATATAATAGATAACTATATACGTATATATATATATATTCTGTATCTACTATATATCTATACATATACTAAACTAAGTATTTCTTTCTTTTCTAGCAACCAACCTTATTTTCATTTATCTTTTACTTCTTGCTATTAAAAAGAAAAAAAAAGAGTAAAAGAGAAAAGATAATTCTTGTCTTGCAGGTACTCGATCTTGCGAATAACAGGACCAATTTTTGGAAATCCCATGTTGGCTACAAGCCAAGAACCATTTGGCTCAAGGCCAAAGACTTGATTTTGAGGGTGTACCTCAATGACAACATTATCAACAACAAAAATCTTAAATAAAAAAAAATTAAAAATATAATAAACGTAAGGAAGAGATACATTTTAGGAAAGGCGTAGAAACTTCTTGACCATCAAATTCTCGCCTTCTTGAGATCGACCTTGGGCCTAAAAGCGACCAAGATAAAATCAAGTAGGCCAGGTTAAAAAATTTTGTGAAGCTGGTTAGACTCGATTTAGGTTAACTAACTATACTAATTTCAATGATAATTGTTGGTGCTAGAGCACCACGATCATTTGTTTTGATGATAATAAAACACGTGTCATTTAATATTTGCGCTTTGAGTCCTAGATTTCAGGTCAATCGCAAATGGATACGTGATTAGACGGAGTTCGAGCTCGCATCCAGGATGGATTGGACGAGCTTGATGGAAAACAGAAGAGATTCGCAAGGAGCGATATATTAAAGATGGAAGGAAATGAAGAATAAGATAGATTTCCTTCTTTTGTACTTGTTGTATTTTTCGTTTCTTTTGTTGCTCTTTATTTCCTTAGATTCATGTTAAAAAGTCTCAAAGTACCCTAACAGTAGTCCTAGGAACACCCGCACAACCCTAGGATACATAGGTTTTCTGTAGAGAACTTAGAAAACCAATATAGGGTTCAAACAGAGTTTCAGACGTCTAGTTACAAAATCAGACGTCTGATAAAGTATTTTAAGACGTCTGACTGTTGTTTCAGACGTCTGATAACTGTTAAGCTAGACATAGCTAGTTCTGTCTGATGAAATCAGACGTCCATACCTTAGACCAGACGTCTTAGGAGACGTCTGATGGATTTACCAGACGTCCAATTAGTGGACCGTTGGCTGGCTTAGCAAATACTCAAGATTATGACCGTTAGAGCCTTATCAGACGTCCTTAGGCCTTTCCAAATGTCTGATAAATGACCGTTTTGCCTCGGCTGACCCAAAATCTCTTCTCAGAGATTTTCTAGCCGTTGCAACGTTTGGAAAATCTATTCCCACAGTAAAAGTAGGTTTCCAGACATCCATACATAGTGCCAGACGTCCTATATGTCGTCTGATGGCCTTCCACTAGAACCCTGTTTAGATCTGATCCAAGTCAGGAAGAGACCCGCCCAAAATCAGACGTCTGACCTTGAAATCAGACGTCTGATGCTAGAATTAGACGTCTGATAAGCCTGTCAGAACAATGATTGTTCCTGATTTCGGGCTGATTCTCTTGGGCTTTGTTCCCAACGGCTATAGAACCTTTCCTAAGCCTTCCAAAGCCTTCCTAAGGCCTCTATAAATAAAGGGGAACCTTTACAACACCAATACACACTAAGAAACACCTAGAAACACCAAGACACACCTTGCAATATACTTTCAAACCTTTTTGTGTCTCTCTTGCTCTCTAAGCTCAAGTTCTACATCTTGAGAGCATCAAGCTATTGCGCACCCGCTCTCCCGCCGTAGTCCACGAGAGCGAAGTTGCGCCGTCGCGTGGCTCACGCACTGCATCATTAACTCGACGCACTCCTTGCAAAGGGGAGTTTCCTAATTCCTATAGAAGCTAGGTTCAAAATTATTTTGTTGGCTCTATAGGATTGTTGTTTATTTTATCTTTGTTATTAGTTGGGTATTCGCTTTGCGAATTCCCGTCTCCTTCGTGGGACAAAATCCTTCTCGTGGAGAGAAGGGGTTGAGGAACGCTACCCTCGTACTTGTAGCGTGGTTGTAATTGAGGTTGAATCACCCTCATTTAAAGTGATTCGGTTAGTGGATTTGATCAACTAGGTTGATCGGAAAATCCTAACTCGAGAGGGTTAGGTGGTGATTTTCACCCGGTTTGGGTTTCCACCTAAAAAATACTTGTGTACTTGTGTGTTTGTTTATTTTGTGAGATTATTTATATTTCAATTCCGCATTTTTTACGTTACGCTAATCTCACCCCCTCCAAGTAGGGAAACTTTCATTATCACCATATTAACAAAACCTATTCGAGTCTCATCAGTGTGCCTTCTACTCTTCGGAAAAGACTGCAATCAAGATTGTTCCCACGAGGAACATACAAGATCAAGAAAGAGATCTGAAAAGTAAACCAATGGGTGAAATAGAATGACTTGTAAAAAAAATAATTAGAAAAGTAAATTTACTTGTTAGCTTTTACTGCTTTAGTTAGCTTGGTTATCACTCTACTCAGCGTTCGCTAACTCCATTTTTCCCGTACCCCTCTACAGGTACTGGAGTTGAGCAGCCCGAGTCATCGGCTGCAGAGGGTGCTGGGCCCAATCGAGCCCAGCAGTAGTTCTTACTGTAGTTGTACTTCCTTTTGCTAGTGAGTTTAGACTATTGTTACCGTTTCTGTTTCTGTACCTTGTTCTACTTTACTGTTGTGGCAGTGATGTGTATTGTTAGTAGCTTTTACTTCCTTTATTGCTTGTACTCTTTTATTGTTAGTTACTTAGCATAGTGAATGTGGTTTACTTTCCTACTTTTTGCTTATTTCTTGTTGGACGACTGGGTCTTGGGATTAGTCGAGTCGAGCCAGTCTCGTGTTCTGTAGGGATTCGGAAATCGGGTCGTAACATCTGTAGATGTTGAGATCTGGTGAAAACAAATGCTCTGACTGTCCCTTTTTTAGAAGAATGGATAGAAGCATCTGAAGCTTATCATCCATTGCATTCATCCTTTTATTCATCTCTACCCTCTCTTCTCCCTCTCTATCTCTCTCTTCTCCCCCTCCTCCCCCATCTCTATAGTATGTCGATCTTTTGATGCAGCTAATCGACGACACTAAACGAGATGGCATCTTTCTTCCCATACCAGTTAGACAACATGTGTGCCCTCCATACACTACGAACGAAACCACTGTGATCCAGTGGTATCACTCTCCTAAATGCTTCCTTTGGATCTAGAGGTTGTTGGACGCTGTCGGAGGTCTTGCCGGTGGGGGATGTACCAAGTCTACCATTTGCTCCTAAATGTATTAAAAAATATTATTATAATATATATATACAAAGTTATAAATTTTTTGAGTTTAGAAAATTTACGTGTCTTTCCTAGTATGACTCATGAATCCACTTACAAGCACCTTCAGTTGCAGCCTTACTGTGGGTGACCTCGTAGATATCCATCCTACTTATTCCCCTCCCATTGTGTGTAGCGAAATAAAAATATGAAAATAATATAATTATATTAAGATAACTTAAAAATTGACTAATATTTAAGTGCGAAGTAGTTACCATACTTACATAACGGCTCCTGACCGTCTCGATGCTCCTTTGACCCAAACAATGGGTCTGTGGTGGAGTTTTTGTCCTATTGGGCTTATTATTTCTTGCTTGCTTTTGTAAATATACACAATAATATTTTCTATGAATTTAAGGTATATGAAATTAATAGAATCATTTTTAATTGTTTACTAACCTCCGTCTTGGTATTCAACCTATGCTTACATGCCAACTTCCAATGTTCAGGCATGACATTAGGAGGACATTTTCTCCACTGCCTCCTCAAGTAAACAGCAGTTCGAGAAAAAATAAATATCAAATATAAATTGTTAGAAATAATATATGAAATTATGTCCATAATAGAAATGTAAATGTTTAAAAATTGTTACATTTCTCTTGGTCTCCAACATCCAATCTTTGTGGATTTTGGCAGCATGCTTAAGGATATATCGAGAGGCTTTGGGGTCGTTACTCCAATCATAATTTGCCTACATTTATTTTTTTTAAAAAATGTCAATCTTACTTGATAATAATTTTAAGATAAAGTTATAAAAGAAATAATTAAGATAAAAGAAATTACCTCCAACTGTCGAAGGAGCTACCTCTTTAGCTCTACAGGCACCTTCCTCTAATCGAAGTAGCAAATTGGCACAATGGGCTTAATCATTGTGTCCACTTGATTGATGAAGCCCGGATAATTCTCCGCCTCTCCTATGATTATAAGCGTGATTGTTATTCTCAGGCCCTCAGACACATTGTAGGTCAAGATTCTTTATCTTCTCTTGTCCTTTTCTTACTTTACCTACGTAAATATTAATCATATTCATTATATATTTTTGAAGTTATAATAAACTTTAAAATATGTAAGTAATTTACTTCTTAAAGGTATATGAGTTCTTATCAAAACTTGTGCCTGCCGCTAAGGGATCGACATGAACTGGGGACGTACTCCCCACCATCTCATCCTTCGCCTCCTCCCCCTCCTCCTCTCTCTCCATGTCATCGTTCTTATCTTTGTCCTTCTCATCTGATGCTCCATAATCTGGATCATGCTCTACTCCCTCTAGCAAGGTAGAAGCACGCTCCTTCCCCTTTCTCTTCCCCCCAGCATGTAGTAAACGTGCCAGGTCCCCAGGTTGTACAAAATGTGACTGAGGGGAGCCAGGTGCCAGGGGGGTTGCTGAGCCTAGTGTCGGGGGGGTGGCTGAGCCTGAGGAGATAGATCAAGCTAGGTGGATGGCTGTATCTCAAGGAGACCCTTTCTTTTGGGTTTTTCTTAAACAACTTCATCTGTAACAAGGAAAAAGTACAATAATTAATACAGTTGAAAATCATCAATATATAAATCATTGATGAAAAAGTATTGCAAATACTAAAAAAATATTTAAAAATTTCGGTATAGTTTCCCCTTAAATCTGGAAGTTTTTTTATAAACCTACATATTAAAATAAAAGTAGGTACACACTATATTAAAAAAAATTGCAAAGAAAAGCCACAATGAATTGCATATTTACAATTCTATCTTATAATACCGTTTATTGAAATAATAATAAGGAAATCAACAACAATAATATATTTTTGATGGTAGGGTGGAAAAGGGGGGGAGGGGAAATTGGAGGAAGTATTGGGGTTAGATGGGTAGGTAAATTGGATAAGGATGTTTTTGGGTGTCCTTCACAAGGGGAGTTTTAAGCGTAGCATTAGTACTTACAGACTTATATAAAAGAGAGTGAAGGTGCTAATGATTGATTTGGCAAATCTAGCTCTAGAGAAATGGGATTCTCTTTTAAGGTGTGAAAATAGGAGATAATTTTTTATTAGTGGTTTGCAACCATTGACAAAGAATACGTTCTTGGTAATTTAAGTTTTCTTGAGGTTCAACTATTAGGTGGTGGTTTTACGAGGAATCATCATCAAAGAGTTTTACTTGTGTACTTTGTCAAGCAATGCTTACTAATAGTTTAGGGGCTTCAACCATAATCAAAAGGGTAAATCCACGAGAATGTCCTTCATATAAGAACATATAACATAGCCTCCGTGAATTCTTAACCTCCACAAGAAATCCTCCCAGATCATTCCAACCATTCTTCCATCCCATAGGATTAGGGAGATTTAAGAGAGCCTTTGGAGGAACTATCATTTATCATGGACTGAGCACCCAGGGGCGCACATGTGATCTCTATCTTGAATAGCCTTTGGATATTGTGGGTCAGAAAGTTTCAATTCCTCCAAATTTACTAAATCATTAATGAATCCAACTTAAGCAAACACTGTAAAAAGTAAATGAAAAACATCCTCATATGTCATGATCCATATAGATATCAACCAGTCAACACATGAACTTAAATTAATTTGCTAAGTGACAGAAACTTACTCATGTTAACCACTACGATTTAATGGCAATTGAATATAATTTTTATTTAACCATTAGCCCTTAATATATATATATATATATATATATATATTATCCAAAGTGAAAACGGGCACGAAATTTACGAGGCCTTTCCCATCGTCCAATCACTTTGTTTCTTTCCTTCTGTGATATCCACTAAGTCTTCTACAATTCTGTAAACGAAATATGCATTTTAAACTCCAATAAATTAGTGGAGCATTCCATTCGGGTAGAGGGTGACCAAACCCAACAACAAACACGAGCAATCCCTCCTCCCCCTTCTCCTTAGGTTAGTCTCCCTCTCTACCTTGTTCTTCTTCTCCACCTTCACCTTCATCTTAGGTTGAGTTTCTAAATAGATAGGCTAGAGCGGTGGTTTCCTAGAGTGGGTTGCTTAAGATTGTGAGAGTAAGGTGATTAAGTGCATAGTTAGGTGATGTGGCAATGTCATTAAAAAAATTTTGACAGCGGTTTCCCTTAAAATTTAGGATTTTTCTATAAACTTACATGGCACATAAGTGGATACACCCCACATCAATTTAAATTAACGAAATATAAAGTAAACAAGCGGGTGCACCCCACATCCATTCAAATAAAATAGCTAAACATGTAACATAAGTGGATATACCCCACATCTATTCAATGAAATAAAAAATAATATATAGGCACACAACACATCTAGAAAAAACCAATAATTTTATTTAATTAAATTGAAGATATTGAAATTATACCTCTAAGTATAACAACCGAGTATGTCCATCACCGATAATCTATAATTTGAAAAATAAAAAATATTAAATAAAACATTATAAATGCCAGTATATAGAAAATAAACAAATCAAAAAATGTAGTGAGTAAGAGTAACATATTTCGAACATATATGCGTATTAGGTTTAAGTTTTGGTACTTCTAGTGTATAGAAAATTGTTTGCCAAAAATCATCAATGTATAGGAAATGCACATGTAGTATAGTCAACGAAAATACAAAACACTTAAATTTATAAACTCAGAATCTATTTAGAGTCCGAGGTCGTTCGTAGGAAGTAAATATGGAATCCACACCACTAATCTTAATTCAGAATAAATGAGCACAGTAAAATTGAGCGCAATAAAAGACATACAATGAATAAAACTTGTTAGATTGATATTCAATGTATCTCAAAAGATCATGGGATAAAATGAATTAGAAAGATAAAATAATAAAAATTTAAATCACCAATTATTCTTCTTAATTAAACATATATCCTAAGCATTCAAATCATTCAAATAAATCAGCAGTATTCCTCAATCAATTAATCCACATCAACTTAGGTACTTAAATATTCCCACAGTAACCAAAATGCTTCAGACAACAGAACTAGGCATCAAATGCCTTATCAGAAGAGGCACAGCACCACAGAAGGCACACAAGGGCGCCAAAGCTTCTCAAGGCCTTTTCTTCTTCAGGCCTTCTCAAGCATAGCACACGGCCAACTCTCCTTAGAGGCTAAGTGTAAAGCCTCTTCCTTCAGCACGTGTCCAAGGTACTCAATCGTGTAGCAAAACCCTCCCCCCTCTTCTTCTCAAACTCTCCTCTTTTCTCTCAGAACCGGGAGCATAATCGGGTAATCAGGCATACGAGTCATGAGCATAGTGGACCAGACCCCCGTGGTAGTGGCCACAGGTGATGAGTCTATTTTAATGGACTAAAATTACGCCTAAGTAACTTTAATTGTACATTTTAGGTTTGTTAATAACTACACTAAGTTATAAAATAATTGTATGCATTATAATTTAATTTTATAACATTCTATAATTTAATGTGTAATGATTATGTTCTTTTTATGTGCAGGAAAAATAAGTGGCAAAAGAATGAGAAGGAAATGGTAAATTACCCTTTCAAACAACCGGCGGCTGCTCTTTTCCCTCTCTATCGGCCACCCTCAACAGCCGTTGGCGTCTCCCCAACAATCTCCTGCCAAAATTAGAAAAGGGATTTGAAAATCCCTTGATTGGCACCTGCGGGGAGAGAGAGGAGTTAAAGAGAGGAGGTGGAGAGAAGAACGGAGGCTATCTTCCCCCTTGAGGGGAACAATACCCAGCGTGCACTGTGGACCAGGATCTACATCTTCTCCGTGCGGACATCTCCAGCCGCTTCTCCAATCCAAACACACCGCCCACCTATGCCCACTCCTTCATCACCAAGTCACCACTGCCGCACCCTCCTTCCTGCAAGCAGACCGCAGGTGCCCGCACGCCATCTCCCGTGCCTCAACCTGCCCACGCGCCTACCTTCCAGCCACCGCTCCAGCCTGCCCTGCAGCGCAACACCAAGCCCTCAAGCACCCCCTGCTGCAGGCGCTCACGCCTACCTCGCCCGCACGCCTGCCTCCATCCATCTGCAGGTGCATCCCCTGGTGCACCCACAGGCTCACTCCATCTCTACCCGTAGATTCGCCTCCCTTCAGCTCCCCACCGTTCCAGTGCACCGCTCATCTGCCAGCCTACAACCCATCTGCCGGCCCGCACGCCATCTCCAGCGCCCCTCATCACCTTCCGCCCATGCCACAGCAGGCGCTCACGCGCTCTCTGCCCACACGCTTGCAAGCATGCCTGTAACCCATCTGCAGAACTGCCTGCCCACCAGCGCACCTGCAGGTGCCAACTGCAGCGCGCCTTCTCACTCTCCACCGCCCATATGCAGGCGCACCAGAGCGCTCACACCCGCGCACTAGCACGTGCGCGCACGCACATCCGTGCAACCATAGTAGCAGCCACCGTCTCCTCCAATACGCCGGCGCTCCGGCCACCTCCGTCGGTCGCCAGCAACCACCTCCGACCATGCCACTACCACCGATGCGCAGCGCTCGTCAAGCCGCACCTCCCTACCGATTCTCGCGGCAAACCGTGCACGGCCGCACACGCGAGGAGGAGAGAGGAGAGATCCTCTGTTTTCCTCTCCATTAAAATTTACATTCAATGCCATTGCCACCAATTTGATATTTTTATTTTTATTATATTATGGCAGAATTGCATTCAAACACTTATAGTTCTCTATAATTGCACGGTATTGATATTGACTAGTTTAAAGATTGATTTTGGACTTAATTTAAGTACTAATTGTCTTTAGTATACATCACGTGAAAACTACATGAATTCATCCTAAATTTATTGAGGATTTCTGTGAGGGAAAACTGCACTTATACCCTTAACTTTTTAGGTTTTTGCAAATCTACTTTCCTTCACATTTTAAGTCTGATTCGAAAAGGGATTTCGCACTATCCAAAATAACATTAAATAATTAAGTATTAATTGCATCATTGCCTCCCTGTGGACACGACCCGCTCTTCTGCGAGTGGTTATTTTCATTATTTTTTATTAGTCGATTTTTCCACCACTTAAATACTATAACGCTAAGCGAAAAGTCGTCTATCAAAATTGACGCCGTTGCCGGGGAGGCAACAGACGTAATAGATTTACTTTATTGTTTTTAAATCTTTTGAGTTGCGAAATTATCTAATCATTTTTATTATTATGCGAGGAACCTAACACGGTGACAAGGCATAGCAAAGTGACAACTTTGAACGTGAACAACGCGCACGGCGGAGACGATCTTTTTGGTAGACCTCGACTCCACCGGGAGGACGACAACAGGAACACATGAGCCTTGATCCCACGCATTTAGGCTTATGGAGAAGCCTATTTCTGATTTAGGTAGTAGGTCTTAGTTAGATTTAGTTAGATAGACATTAGAATTTAAATTACTGTCTTTTGGGCCCTTGCTGGGTATTTTTGGGAACGTGTTCCCATTTATTTAGATTATAGGATTATTTGAACTATTTTAAACTGCATTTCAGTTAGTTAGTTAGATTAGGTCTGTTTGTTATTATTATTTTAAAAAAAAAATCGAACTACCTGCTAGAAGCTGCATATCTATAGGACAATCATCTATGACTGAATGAGCTGCATCTAGTTTATTTTTTATTGCATTGCATTCATACACTGTACGAAGAAAGCTGGAGTAAGGTACGTCTTTTCTTGAGCATTAATTACTTGTCATGCATATGCATTGAACCTAAATCTAAGACCACAAAAGTGCTTGAATCAAATTAATTCAGTGGTCACTTTAAATAAATTGGGACTGTTAAGAGGATGGACTTTAAAATCTGTGACTGAAAATTATGTGCAAAAGGATCCTGTTTGTGGAATTTCAAAAAAAAATCAAAACACGATCGTATGCTTGCACACTTGAGACATTGTGCACCTCACACATAAGGTCACTACATAAAATTCTACCTCTCCTCTTTTGCACCACAAGGGAGGTTAGTCGGAAATCAACAAGCCTATCCACCAAGTTACTTCGGTTCCTCGTGTGTGGGCTCGATTCGAGACTTCCATCCCTTGCGAGTAGGCTATAGGCACCAGCGAAGGTTGGCCTAGGAAGCGTAATTTTTGCAAAACTTGTTTGGCCACCAACTAAACATATAACTCTAAGACCTGCAATCTACTAAAAACAGATCCCGTTGAATGTGTTTGCTGTGACAATAGGACTCTTTAGAAAGTTTTCTGCTGAATCCTAAGAAAATTATTTTGCTTAAAGAAATGGATTATTCTTACTCCTATCATTCAGATTATCAGAGTCAATACTTCCCATCTTTTAAGCAAAATCCCATGCTCCGAGCGTATCCATCCTTTGATGGGTACATTGATAATTCATGGGATCATTCTCATTCTTACCCTAGGAGTACTTTAGCTATCAGATTCTTCCAAACCCTCAGACAACGATTCCCCTTTTCTAATCTTCCAACTCCACTCTAACCTCATACCCAAACTCCCCGAGCGTGCTACCCTTAAGTCAAGTCAGGCACTCACCCTTCCCGGAATATAGGGTGGAAGACATATCTCTGACTAATGAAAAACTCAAAAACAATGTAGTAAAGAACTACCCTGGGACCGGATGGCTTCCCGGCGGACCCACTTTTAAGCAGAGCCTAGGAGCGGGATTTTCCAATCCTGAAATCCCTACTTCCATGCAAACACCCAACCCTCCCACCCTTCTTGATTTTCCATATCGAGGTTGAACTGATACCCCTAGGCAACTAGAGCTCGAAATTGACTATCCTCCCCAACCTGATAATAGTAGCATCTCCTCTTTTATGATAGAAATGCAAAAACAGCAAAAGAAAATAATGGAATCAATGGGAGAGATGTTGAGAAATAGTTAACACTTGAATGAAGAAATAAGACAACTTAGCTACACGCTTCCAAATAATCTTGATCCCTACCCAATAAACCATGATTATGAAAATAATTCTGAGAAACCTAATGACAATAAGAATCCAATTTTAGGTAGCTATCACTTAGACTCTTCCAATGAGACACGACCACTAGAGGATAATGATTATAGTGATTATCCACCTGAATTATATTGCAGTCAAAAGGAAGGGAAGATGGTATCTCTTGAGGACCTTGACCCCAATGACGGTATTCTCCTTACCCCTACCAACTTGGGTCAAGGTTATATTGTTCCTATAACTTCCCCTCTTGATTATTTGGTGGAATCCCATTCTACTCCTAGTGAGCCTACTCCTAACCCTCCACTTAGGGAATCAACACCTACCCTTCAATATTCTGAGGATTCAAATGCACCTAATGAAGGTGACCCTAAGGGAATAGAGGATGATCAATTCTGGTCTCAGGCATATGACGAGTCTAATTCTGAAGATGAGGATACCCTAATAGAGGAACCTACACTGAAAATCTGGAGTGATTCATTGGAGAATTATTTTTCATTTGAGGATTTACCTCCAGAGGGTAGAAATAATATGATTAAATCCAGATTCCTCCTTTCTCTTGAAAGCCATCCTCCATCAAAACAGGAGTTGATATTAAAGGAGGACAAACAAATTAATGAGAAGTCTATGGGAGACTCTCGGGGACAAAACACATCAATTAAGGATTTATACCCCGAGAAGAATGATGAATTCAATGATATAGGCTTCCTCCAAAATATTAAGACTGATCCTCCTTTAGAAATAATTGAGGATACTGATCCAACTCCTAATGAATCACATATACACCCCGACAAATATTTCAGTAAACTAAATGAATCTGGGAATGAGCTGAATGATAATGATTCTTACATTTTGACACTGCCATCAAAAAGTTGTAATTTAGAGTCTACCCTTGATTCAAATAGGACTTCGATCATTAATGCTAGGCAGGATAACTTAAAGTTGTCTACTACTGTTAGGGAGTGTGCACAATTTAAATCATTGTTGGAATTGGACCTAACATCAACTAAGTCTTCATTGGACTTAACCATTACCTTCCAACACTACAAACAACCCTTATACTCCCTAACCGATCCTTGGCTCAGATCTCTGCTCAAGTACATTCTTTTTGGAGAATATATCAGGCCAGTACATCCTAGGGTAGAATGGCGAGTATGGATTGATGCTTGTACTTTTACTCTCGCCATTCAAGGGTTTGAACTAATTATGTGTATATCTTTTAAAACCCATCCTGCTTTGGAGGATCCTTGTTATCCTCCACTTATTCTGTTTCGAGAGGCCTCTTTTCGCATTCCGTTTCTTATTCCTAGACCTCCACAGGTAGCCAACGAGATTTTCTGTTTTCATTTCTTCTGGCGAGCATTTGGAATTACATTGCATTATCAGCTTGCCAACAGACGTGGTTACCTATTTTCTAGGCCTGCGCTGTTACGCATATTCTTAGGGCTTAACCTTTTCTGTTTGGAACCTGACTTACAGGTTCCTTATAAGTTTGGCTGCTGACAGAAAATGCAGCGCTTGTTGGGAGGCAACCCAGCAAACTGTGTCAGGTGATATTTTTCCTTTCTCCTCCTACTTTAATTTTACAATGGGGACATTGTAAGATTTAGGCATGGGGGAGTGCATTTGCATTTTAGGAAGTATTTATGCATTTAGGTTAGTACAAAAAAAAAAATTGAGATGAATGGGTTAGTCCCTAGCAAAAAACCTTTGTTTTTGGAGGTTCTTCTTCTGGAATTATTTTTTAAGTTTAGAATCCAGTGCATTTATTTCACGTGCACGTAGATTTGGTAAGGGATCCCTGAGGAAAACCAATGAGCATTTGTAAGTCTACTGAACCCTTGGACAGTTCATAGGGAGTCAGGCATACTATCTTCTAATAAATCCACCTCATATTTGTGAGAAGAAGTAGAGAGATTACTGGTGTGCTAAGTCTAGTGCAAGGACTCTTAAGTTTTGGATAATTAGATAACGATACTTCAGAGTTAGGCGTAGTTTTCACTCTCTGTTCCTATGTACGTACTTTGAGTGAATTCCTGAGAGTCACCAAATAAGGTAGATACACAGAGATTGAGTCTTAATAAAGCTATAACTATGGTGGATGGTTACGACCGTCCTTCATAGAGTCCTCAGCTGAAGGAGGGTAATAGTGTCAAAGGTCAGAAATACGCCTGTCCTATCCATTCCTTCCCGGTGCCGAGAATAGGCACTTCCACCAAATAAGCTACACAACTTTCTTTTGACCATCAGCATCCCTAATAATGCCTCGTAAATAAAAGTCCATATCGTGTTGTGTTGATTTAAAAAGAGACAAAAACAAGAAGAAATAAAATTAAAAAAAAAATAGAGAGAGAGAAAAGAAGAAATAGAAAGAAGAAAAAAAATAGTTATATTACAAAAAAAAAAAAGTTCCAAGTGTATGATGTAACACTATTTCTGAGGCAGTAAAACACCTATCGCGTTCCACCAAATATGACCCATACCTACGTTCTAGTATTTCTAATTGCCTGAATACTGGTTGAGAACTCTAACTTAGTTGTAGAGTTATTAGGACTTAAATTGAAGTGTGGATGCCATGTGAGGCCACCAAATAGTGAGTACAATTTCTAAATCTAGCGAGATTCGTGATCTCAGAAAGAAAGAAAAGAGAGTGCCCAGGAACATCAAGAGAGCACACTTGTGTAGCCTCTCTCAGAGTTGACTTGTCTAATAGTCTAGAGAGCTAGAGTCTGCAGTACTAGACTATATGTAGTACCAGTAGAGTGTGTGCCACCAAATACAAATTCATTCAACTTGTAATCTCCTACCTAAGCCCAACACCGGGGTCAAATTACAGATTATCGTCTGCTTTATCCCCGAGGGAAGTAGCTGCCTATCTCAATAGAAATTTTTGCCAAGAGTGATGTACAAACTCCTAATGCGAATCGGCTCTTTCACTTGGATCTGTTACCAAGGCTATCAGCACTTCACATTTGTCTGGATTTCTAAAGTTTTGAAAAAAGAAAAGAAGTCTTCTGATTACTTCTATTATTCATTTTTGCTAGGGACTAGCAAATCTTAGGCATGGGGGTATTTGATGAGTCCATTTTAATGGACTAACATTTCGCCTAAGTAACTTTAATTATACATTTTAGGTTTGTTAATAACTACACTAAGTTATAGAATAATTGTATGCATTATGATTTAATTTTATAACATTCTATAATTTAATGTGTAATGATTATGTTCTTTTTATGTGCAGGAAAAATAAGTGGCAAAAGAATGAGGAAAGGGTAAATTACCCTTTCAAACAACCGGCGGCTACTCTTTTCCCTCTCTATCGGCCACCCTCAACAGTTGCCGGCGTCTCCCCAAGAGCCTCCTACCAAAATTAGAAACGGGATTTGAAAATCCCTTGATTGGCGCATGCGGGGAGAGAGAGGAGTTAAAGAGAGGAGGTGGAGAGAAGAACGGAGGCTATCTTCCCCCTTGTGGGGAACAATACCCGGCGTGCACTGTGGACCAGGATCTACATCTTCTCCGTGCGCACATCTCCAGCCGCTTCTCCAATCCAAACACATCGGCCACCTATGCCCACTCCTTCATCACCAAGTCACCACTACCGCACCCTCCTTCCTGCAAGCAGACCACAGGCACCCGCACGCCATCTCCCGCGCCTCAACCTGCCCGCGCGCCTACCTTCCAGCCTGCCCTGCAGGAGCTCACGCCACCCCGCCAGCACGCCTACCTCACCCGCGCGAATGCCTCCATCCATCTGCAGGTGCATCCCCCGGCGCACCCACAGGCTCACTCCATCTCTGCCCGCAGATCCGCCTCCCTTCAGCGTCCCCATCGTTCCAGCGCACCGCTCATCTGCCAGCCCGCAACCCATCTGCCGGCCCACACGCCATCTCCAGCGCCCCTCATCACCTTCCGCCCATGCCACAGCAGGCGCTCACGCGCTCTCTGCCCACACGCTTGCAAGCGTGCCTGCAACCCATCTGCAGAACTGCCTGCCCACCAGCGCACCTGCAGGCGCCAACTGCAGCGCGCCTTCTCACTCTCCACCGCCCATCTGCAGGTGCACCAGAGCGCGCACACCCGCGCACCAGTGCGCGCGCGTATGCACATCCACGCAACCATAGCAGCAGCCCCCGTCTCCTCCAACAAGCCGGCGCTCCGGCCACCTCCGGCCACGCCACTGCCACCAATGCGTAGCGCTCGTCAAGCCACACCTCCCTACTGATTCTCGCGACAAACCGTGAACGGCCGCACACGCGAGGAGAAGAGAGGAGAGTTCCTCTGTTTTCCTCTCCATTAAAATTTACATTCAATGCCATTGCCACCAATTTGATATTTTAATTTTTATTATATTATGGCAGAATTGCATTCAAACACTCATAGTTCTTTATAATTGCATGGTATTGATATTGACTAGTTTAAAGATTGATTTTGGACTTAATTTAAGTACTAATTGTCTTAAGTACACATCACATGAAAACTGCATGAATTCATCCTAAATTTATTGAGTATTTCTGTGAGGGAAAACTGCACTTATACCCTTAACTTTTTAGATTTTTGCAAATCTACTTTCCTTCACATTTTAAGTCCGATTCGAAAAGGGATTTCGCACTATCCGAAATAACATTAAATAATTAAGTATTAATTGCATCATTGCCTCCCTGTGGACACGACCCGCTCTTCTGCGAGTGGTTATTTTCATTATTTTTTATTAGTCGATTTTTCCACCACTTAAATACTATAACGCTAAGTGAAAAGTCGACTATCAACAAGCGAGGTGTGTATGGCATGTGAGCGGGGGACTCGATCCCCCGGTGTCTTGGGTGAACTGCTTAAGGAACTTTTGCCTTTTATATCGCACAAGCAGTTCTTTCACTTCCAAGGTGGGACTATGTCCCACCCTCTTTTTCTCGTATGCAACAGCAACTAAGATCGCTCGAATTGAAGATGTTGCTGCTGCTATCTTGGCTAATTGGAGGCCCAGACGCCTTTAGGAGATGAGGCCGCAGCGATTGAGTGTGGTGGTAGGTCGTGTGATAGCCGGAGGATGGCGGACAGCACCGGAGATGATGGCAGTGAGGGCGAGCAAATGGCGAGACCTGAAATCACAATTATGAGCTCAAAAGCCCCAATTAAAGAGCTCAGGTGGATCGCCGAAGGACGGCGAAGGTGGTGGCGGTGTCCTTGTGGTGTATGAGTGTGTGTGGAGGTCTGGCAGAGTCGAGGAGGTGGTGCGGAGATGGATTTGTCTGATGGGAGTTTTGGAGGTGTGAAACAAGAAATAGGAAGAGCGATTTTGGCCATGGAGGTGTGGCGGAGGTTTTGGAGGTGGTTGCGTGGGGTTTAGTATGGTGTGGAGTGCAGAGGGCTTCACTGGAGTGTTGCCAGAGCGGCGGAAGACGGAGGGGGAGAGAGCGAACTGGCGGTCAAATCTAATACCTAAAGGGCTAAACCTAAACTACGGAGAGAGAGAGAGTGTGTGTGTGTTAAGACCCGTGCTGTTTAAGCCCTTTAAGACGTTAGGTCTGTGGGTCAGACATCTGGGAAGGTGGAAATCGAAAATTTTGAGTACGAACTCGCGTCTACGCACGTGCTGCGCACAGACCACACACTTCCCTCATTTTCTTCTTCTCTCTCCTTCCGCCCAACGAAAACCCTAACCCCACACCCTTATATAAGCCCCCCACCTCTCCCTCACACCACCCCCACTTCCAGCCACTTTCCTCCTTCCTCTAGCGAGAGCAGCGAGCAGCGAGCGGCGTGAGAGGAGAGGAGGACCAGCGTGAGGAAGAGAGGAGAGCAAGCTTGCGAGCTTGCGTGGGAGCTCGCCGATGAGCTCACGCCGGTCGGGGAGGTCCTCCCCGACACTGCTGCAGCCGCGAAAGGGCGCGGCGCAGCCACGCGCAGCGCGAGAGGGCGGAAGCAGGTTTTGGTTCTGGGTTTTTCCCAGAATCAGACGTCTGGAGCGACGTTCAGGCGACGTAGTCGACGTCTAGAGGAGGTTCCAGAAGACTGAGAGGTAGGCTTCGCGAACGTACATCTTCTTTGCGGATACAGCCATGCAAGCCGTTCCGCCAAGGCGCTATTTCATGCCGATTTGAGAAGATTTGGGTTGATTCGCGCAGAAGTTGCTTCGAGAAGGCGCATGACACATCCTCCCGTGCAATTTGGACGTCTGGGCGAGGCACCAGATGATGGGAAGCATTTCCAGACGTCCGGAGAGGTGGTCGGACGTCTGGAACTGGGTCTAGATGATCCAGCGGAGTTCTTGGATGTCTGAAGAGTAGCGTAGGATTGAGGTATGGCTCTGGACTCTTTCAAGACGTCTGGAAGGTGTTCCAGAGTCTGATTTGAGTCAGAATCACTATTTTTGACCCGTGTAGGATCCGTTTGAGGTCCGATTTCCATAATTAAGATACCGTTATTTCCCGTATGAATTCCTCTACTTATTAGAATACTTTCTATACTGTTTTGAGTGTTCTCTTGTGATTGATCCTTGTGCTAGGACTTGTTTCCATGGCGGGTTCGAGGCTTGCTGAGGCACGTGAACCTGCCGTTCAAGTCCTCACTACTCCTGAGTTTACTGGTAGAGTGGCTTCTCCTTAATTTAATTGAAATTAAAATGCATATATGAAATGAATGATTAGAACCTAGGATATGGCAAGAATCCTAGGATGAGAAACATTTGAAATGTCTGTAATGGATGATTGAATTGCAGTCTTGAATATGTAGATAGAATGATAACAATTGCCTGTAAATAAATAATAGCTTCCTATGAAATGTAAAGTACTTGTGCTAGCAAACTGTTGCATGTGAATTCTTGTTGTTTACGTTAAATGACATACTATGAGCTGCATGTATATAAATTGAAAATGGAAAGGTGAATGTTGGAAACACGAGCTATCTGTAAATAAACTGAATATGGAATAGAGTTACAAATTGCATGTGTATAAACTGAGAATGGAAATAGAAATGATGAAACCTGGTATGGAATGGCCTGAGGAATATGAGCATGAACCCTACGGGGAATTAGGAGATGAACTCCTAGAAATAAATGGAATGGATATGGGAATGTGCTGGGAAGTGTGCTAGCCCTTGAGTACGTTGTACCAAGGGGAGCACATGTTACCTCTTAATGTAGAGGGGAGCTTACCGCCTTCGAGTCGAGACCCGGGGTGGGTTTGGCCACTTTACACCGACTCTGTGGCCCTCGTGTACACAGTACCGGGGAGAGCTACTAGTGTAGGGAGTGAGCAAGCCACCCCACGAGACCCGGGGTTCAGCTAGTCACCCTACACCGACTTGTTAGGCCCACTGGGAAAACCAGGCTAGTCAGGTGAGGGTGCATGATGAGTCCATTAAAATGGACTAATATTAAGCCTAAGTATCTTTAATCGTACAGTTTAAGTGTGTTAATAATGGCAATTAAGTTGTAGAATATTTGTACGCCTCATGATTTAAATTTATAACATTCTATAACTTAATGATTTTGTTGTTTTTATGTACAGGTAATAAAATGCAGAAAGAATAAGGGTGGGGGGATAAATTTCCCCAACAGCTGCAACTCTTTCCCCCTCCCCCGCCGAACATGGGGTTAATCTTCCGCCGCCCTTCAACTGATGAGGCCAAAAATAGTTAAGGGATTTGAAAATCCCTTAACTCACGCACGCGGGGAGAGAGAGGAATTAAAAAGAGAGGAGGTGCACTGGGGATTGATCTTCATCTTCCTCCTTGTGGGGAACTACTCAGCGAACACTGTGGATCGAGGAAGAGAAGAAGCGCGCACGGTGGCCTTCTTCCCCCTTGCGGGAAAAACCTCATGCCTCCTGCGCATCGCATCACCTCCCTTCAGCGCCATCTGCAGGCGCACCCTCCTTGCACGCCTCCTCCTTCCTGCAGTTCAAAGTGCCCTCATCACCGCATCGCAGGCACCCGCACCACGCCTGCAGGCTGCTTCCTACCTTCAGCGCCATCTGCCTTCACCGCGCGCCCCACTGCCTGCTAGCGCGTCCCACCGCCCTGCTGCAGACGCCGTACCACTTGTCATCCTCCCATCCGCTCACGCACTAGCCTCTGCAAACCCCCGCCCGCGCGCCTTCCTGCCTCTCTAGCACACTAAGCCCGCGCCTCTCCCTCCAGCCACTGCAGGCGCAAACCAGCGCGCCTTACCGCTCACTCCCTTCAGTGCCATCTGCAGGTGCACCGCTTCACCAACCGCCCGTGCTTCTCCACCCTGCAGACGCGCCCGCAAGCCCCACCGCAGGCAGCGCGCTCCACCGCTCATATGCAGGCACTACCTCCACCCACCTGCAGACCGCACGCCTGCAAGCACCTGCCCGCGCACCAGCACGCGCACGCCCGCATGCCACCAGTCGCAGGCACCGCAGCAGCACCTCCGCCTTCTTGTTCAATAGGCCGGAGCTCTGGCCACCTCCGCCGGCCACCTCCGTCGCCGCCGCTGTCGCCATCGAAGAGCCCTCGACCTCGCCGTCCTCCTGAGCCTCGCAACAACCCCGCGATGCTCTCTCTCTCTAGCAAGGAGGAGAGAGGAAAAAAGCCCTGTTTTCCCACCAATTAAAATTTACATTCAATGCCATTGCCACCCAATTTGATTTTATTTATTATTATTATATTATGGTAGAATTGTGTTTGAACACTCATAGTTCTTTATAATTGCATGATATTGATATTAACTAATTTAAATATTGATTTTTGGGCTTAACTTAAGTACTAATTGTCTTTATTACACATCATGTGAAAATTGCATAAATTTATCATAAATTTATTGAGGATTTCTGTGAGGGAAAACTGCACATATACCCTTATCTTTTTAAGTTATTACAAATCTACTTTCCTTCACATTTTAAGTTAGATTTGAATAGGGATTTCGCACTGTCCAAAACAACATTAAACAATTAAGTATTGATTTCATAATTGCCTCCCTGTGGACACAACCCGCTCTTCTGCTAGTGGTTATTTTCATTATTTTTTATTAGTCAATTTTTCCACCACTTAAATACTATAACGCAAAGCGAAAAGTCGACTATCAGTGCGTAGACTGTGGAGGGGCGAGACCCCTGTTTGGTTCTTTGGGGCTAGACCCCTATTACTGAGAGGGCTAGGCCCTATACTGGTTCCGTGCTGTACTTTGGGCACACTCGTTAACGGAAACGACTGACCGCGTGCCAGTGCGGGTGATCAGAGCCTCATCATAAACCCTAACTGGCACAATTTAATCTAAATAAGTGTGAAGAAGCTCCTACAAAACCTAAAGAGAGGCTTAACTCAGAGAATTCTGAGTTAAAGAATAAGACAAATCATAAGGGGTAAAAGTGTAATTTCACCATTGTAGTGCGCAAATAGGGTAATTAAGGGCATAAACGAAGGTCAAATGAGCTTAATAAGGAGGGAAGTGAGATGATCTGATCTGAAAAGGGTTACAGCAACTTTTAGGAATTAAATGACATTCTGTAACCCTAAAACAAACCTACTTTAATTCATGAGGTTCGAGGTAGGATAAAAATCAACTAAACCCTCTAAAATTCATGGAAAAATATTCCCTATGGTTTAGAACCTTCAATTTAGCCTTTGCAACCTATTTTGACCTAAAATGAGAACCATGCCCAATTTATGACTTAATTTAGGTTTTTGCGCAAATTGATCGATCAAACATGGTCTAACCTAAAATCAAATTTCACCATTAAAATCTTTAGGTTCAAATTAGGCTGGTATAAAAATTTGGGCTGGTATAAACATTGGTCCTCTTGAATTACTTTTTGACCCTTATCTTTTGAAACCCTTGCAAATGGCCCCCTATCTTTCTCGTCGTTATTTGCAGAACGGTCCTCCCTGCCTTTTCTGAGCAGCGCCATACCTCCGGTGACCTTGCGCAAAGGTTAGCGCCGTGCAGGGCATAGCGCCCGTTCTCAGGAACGAGCGGGAGGTTCCCTACGTCGTCCTCTGTCGCAGGGACCCTCCCCTGACCTCTACAACTAGCCATGCCTCTCGTGCGAATGCACGAAAGGCATGGGTCTCCTTCTCCGGCCATCTCCGGCCTGCGTTGCACGTCTTTCCCTCGGGCCACTCTCCTCGCCAGCGCCTTTATAAGGAACAGCAAGGGCGTCCGACCAAGGCAAGCTAGTTTTGGCCGAGAAAAAACACTCGATTTCGTCTCTCCCCTCTCCGGTCAGACAGCCCAAGCTTCCGGCGATCTTTCCTCCTCCTCGTCGCTCTGCTGCCATACCTGCAGCAAAGCCCACTCTGCCCCGTCATCCCACGCCAGGCCGACCAGCTGGCGTCTTCGGATCCCCTCCTCGTCGCCATTACTCCTCCTCTAGGCACCTTCATCCCCAGCTCCGGCAGGCACGAGCCGGACGTCTTCCTCTCCCTCTTCGTCGACTAAGCAGGTAGGAACCTTCCCCTTACCCTCCTCTCACTTTTCCCTTATTCAATTAGGATTTCAGACCCCTCGACTACCACTACCATCCCCATATGCTTCACCTCCGTTCGCCATCTCCGGCGAGGACGCTCCACCTCCACAGGCCATTTCACCCCTCACCGACAAGCCCAGAAGCTCCCCCTCACTCCACTCAAGTGTTTCCCCCACTCCATTCACCGCCCTTCACTTCTCGACCACCCCCCGAACACACCCACTTCCGCACACACAGTCTGCCCTAGGTACATGGACACAGGCGCTCTTGCGCCTCACCGACCCTCGCGCTGCCTTCGCCACACTCCAGCAAAGCTCCCTGTGTTGTCTAACATGGCCGGGAGGTCGTCTTCGTGATTTCAGGGTTCAACCTACTCGCCGCCATTGATGAGCTACTGGAGCTTCTTCACAGGCAGCTCCAAGTCTCCTCCTCTCCAGGTGTGAGCTCCAGGTGACACGGGGCAAGCCAGTGAAGGCGTCCAGGTTCTCGATTGGGAGCGCAAAACCTTCGCTGCTGCCCAAATCAATGGCTGCTTCTTGCCTGCGGGCGTGCGGAGCAGAGGTGGGACTTTAGTCCCACCTCGTAAGTGTGTGGCCTCGCACCCACACTTAAATTGAAAAAGTGACATTAAACGTTTGCCTCCAGTCACACAGGGGTGAGGTCCCTCACCTATTCACGTGCCTCGTCCGCGGCACTGCCCACGCAGACCTGGTGACCCGACCCGACTATCCTGCTTGTGCACTCCTCGCGCACCACCCACGCCGGTGCGCCTAGACCCGAGCGCGTAACCCGACCCGATTACCTGGCTCTGGGAGAGCTTTCCAAAGAGAGATCCAGAGAGAAAGAGATGCAGAGAAGGGGTAGGGGTAGGTTTTGCACTGATCTGTGTATGTGTGCGCAGGAAAGAAGGAAGAAGCAGGTGAAGAAGAAGAAGAAAGGAAGGAAAGGAACCGAAGGAAGAAAAGAGGAGCCGCACTGTAGCAAACGCACAGTTAAGCCGTCTGAGCGCCGAGTCAGACGTCGGAGGGTCAGCAGCCAGAGCAAAGAAAAATTGCAACTGCTGAAGAAGAAGAAAGAAGACGTAGAGAAGAAAAAGAAGAAGACAAGAGAGAAAGAAAGAAAGAAAGAAGAGGAACGGCCAGAGCAGAAGAAAAAGAAGACAGGAGAGAAAGAAAGAAAGAAGAGGAACGGCTAGAGCAGAAGAAAATAAGAATAAGAAGAAAAGAAGAAAGAAGAAAACCAGAGATGAAGAAAGGAGGAAGACTTAGCAGCTGAAGGAAATCAGAGAGAAAGCAGAAGCCTCTACAGCAGCAAGGAAGAAGAAGAGAAGAAAATCAAAGAGGAAGAAAGGAGAAAGAGAAAGAGGAACCACAATAAGCAAAGAAGAAGACAGAAAGAGAAGAAGAAAAAGCCAATTCTTTCTCTCTCTTAATTTTTGTAAAACCTTATATTGAGAATTTATAGGCTTCTAGAATTATAGTTGCTCCCTGAGTTCGACCTTGGGAAACTTGTCATTTCGAGTAATAAATTGTATTAAACTGGTAACTGTTTTGTTATATACCACAACGACTATAATAACTATACAGACAAACACAGAGCCAGCGGGGTAGCTACCCATGCGCTTATCGCGTGTGCCGTAGTCACCGTTACGTCTGTCCGTGACCTTGGGGTGGTTGACTGGGTGGAGGATCACCACGGGGGACTCTCCCGACCAGGAGAGTACCATGTGTGCCTTCTACTCCTCGGAAAAGATTGCAATCAAGATCGTTCCCACGAAGAACATTCGAGATCAAGAAAGAGACCTGATAAATAAAATAAATGGTGAAAAAGATTAAGTAGTTAAAGAAAGTAATCGAAAAACAATAGCTACATGTCCACCTTTACTGTTTAGTTAGTTGGTTGCCACTCTACTTAGCGTTCGCTGACTTCGTATACTCATAACCCTTTTCAGGTCCAGGTGTTGAGCAGCCAAAGCCTACAACTGCAGAGGGTGATGAACCCACTAGTACCCAGTAGTTGTAGCTTTCTGCTGTACTCATTTTCTAGTTGTAGTGAGTAGTTTATTGCATTTCTGTACTCTTTCATTTTAAACATTATATTCCTGTACCCGTTTACTTTCAACTGTTGTGGTGGTGTGTACTGTAGTAGTTTTACTTCTTTACTGCTGTACTTTTGTTACTGTTAGTTGCTTAGCATAGTGAACGTGATTTACTTTCTTGCTTTTTGGTTACTTTCTCGTTTAATGACTGGGTCTTGGGATCAGTCGAGTCGGTCCGGTCTCGTGTCCTGTAGGGATTTGGGAACCGGGTCATAACAGAGAGAGAGATTTAGAACCTAATTAAGGACGAAGAGGGCGAGGGAGGCATTGGCTTTGATTGGTCGGTGCCGGACATGGTCAAGCCTCCAATGAAGGAAGCGGCGACGACGAGGGGGTCTGGGAGCTCCTGCTGTGGCTGGCGAGGAGCGGAGGGGGGCGAGGAAGATGATCCTACTGCCTATGGTATGTGGCAACAGGCGAGGAAGTTGGAGGAAGGGATGTCACTGAAGCTGCGGTGGAGGTGGCTGGAGAAAGAGATTTTGTGAAGAGATGTGGCCAAACCGAGCTAGGGAGCCTGATATTGCAAAGGGCAAGCTTTTATAGAGCTTGGGGCAAGCTCTAGACAAGGTGTTACGACCCGATCCTAGCTCCCTACAGGACCCAAGATCGGCTCGCCTCGACTAATCCCAAGACCCAGTTGTCCAACGAGAAATAACTCAAAAGCAGAAAATATTCCACAACCACACATGCAATGTAACTAAGCAGAAATAAATAAGAGGCAGTAATGGAAAATAGAACGAGAAGTCTCGAAACTATTACATGCCACAAGCGGAAAAGTACTACAACATACATACATAGCCATCACAATTACACAAAAGGAAATATAACATAAATCGAAATATAGCAGAAACATCTAATACACACTAAAGGTACTCACTGCTACAAAGAGCTCTGAAACAGAAAGGAGAAAAACACTACGACTGGGCTCGGCTGGGCCCAGCGCCCTTAGCAGCCAGTGGCGCTGACTGCTCAACTCCCTGACTTGAACATGGTTATATAATTCGTGGTCAGCTAACGCTAAGTAGAGTGGTGGTTAAGCCGTTTACATGCACTTTAACAAAAAAAAACAAGCATCTAACTAATTATTCATTTCCATTTATTTCAACTAGGTGTTTCTCTTTCCGTTATTCTAAGAAGGATCCACAACATTTTTTAATCCTCTTGTTCCCTAAGGGAACGATCTTGATTGCAGTTTATTCCATGATGTAGGATGTACACGTGGCACTCTCCTGACTGGGAGAGCCCCCATGGTAGTCCTACACCCGGTCTACCATCCCGAGGTCACGGTTGTGACGTAGTGGTAACTACGGCACGCGCGGTAAGCGGAATGGTAGCCACCCTGCACTGACACGCGGTCAGTCATTTCCGCTAGCGAGTATGCCCAAACGTATAGCACAGAATAAAATAGGGGTCTTGCCCCTCAACAGTTTGTGCACCCTCACCCGACGATCCCAGTTTGCCAGCGGGCTTAACAAGAGTCAGTGTAGGGTGGCCAGTCCTAACCCTGGGACCCATGGGGCGGCTAGTGTCCCCCTACACTAAAGTAACTAGAGTCGGTGTAGGGGCCCATTCCTAGCCTCGAGTCTTAACCCAAGGGCAGCCAGCTCCCCCTACACTAAAGTGACGATAGCTCTCTTCGATGCCACGTACACGAGGACCAACTCTCTTTCCATGAAAAAGGGACAGTTGCTCTCCTTGGTACCGTGTACTCACGGGCTAGCTCACTTCTATCCTACATACGATATTCGTTCCATACACGTGAGTTCCTTTCTAGTTCCCCATAGGGTTTATTCATAGACTTTTTCATTTCCATATCCAATTCTTTAAATGCATAACAGGAGGCTTAAGATTTCACAATCGACTATTCAGTACACCGCAGATATTTTCATTCAAGTCATGGTTCATTAAATGTGGTATAAGAAGCTCATGGTTTACTACTTTCAGTAAGCATCACAGTAATTTAATCATTCAATACATGTGCATTCGTCTCTTTTCATCCCTAGTGTTCATTTCACAACCTAAGGTTCAATCTAAGATTTCTAAAGTAGCTTGCATTCATCTCTTTCAGCCTTAGGGTTCATCTCACAACCTAGGGTTCAATCAAATATTTCTAAAGCATGCAATTTAATTATTAATTCTGAGATTAGAGAGAGAACCACTCTACTGGGATACACGAGTGGAATGGGGGCTCGAATCACAAATTCCGTCGTCTCTGCGGACCCCGTATACTCTATTGGCTGGAGACCTATATAATTCACCAAACACATTAAATGAGTTCATAACAATATACTAGTGACACTAACACGTAGAGAAACTCGAATGGAAACCAACGATACTTCGTTTGCACAAAATTGATTCTGTTTGGGCCCTGAACTGGCCAAAAATGCACATACTAACTAAAATCAGACGTCTAGGACTAGACCCAGACATCTTAAACAACCTTAGAATCTCACCTTGCTTTCCTGCACTGATCTCGGACGTCTGGAACCCCTCACAGCCGTCTGGGGTCCTTCCAGACGTCTTTCAGTGCACCCGGACATCTAAGATAATTATCAGACGTCTGTAGAGACGTCCAGACGTCCTAAAGCACCTTGAAGGGCGCGCTACGCACCTTTCCAACTCCTACACATGCGTACACACGCGTCGTTTCAAAAACATGACACATATAAAGTTACGTACGTGTAAAGTAGGCTCGTGCATGGTACGTACCTCGGCCCCTTTGTGCTGTCAGACGTCTAGCGCTAGCTCCGGATGTCCTGAGGCTTCTCCAGATGTCTGATACTGCGGAAAAAAATGATTCCGCAGAACGCCTCGCGAGCTTCTCCTCGCGCGACCCTCCGCCCGCAGGACCGCAGCTGTTCCTCCAGCAGCTGCAGTAGGTCGCACCTCTCTCAAGCACCTCTCCTCTCACTCGCACCGCCCTCTCCCGAGCTACTCCAACCGTACCTCCTCTCCCACGCTCTCCCTCTCCTTCACGTTCTCGCTCTCCCGTGCTCCTCTATCTTGAGCTCCCCTCCTTCCTCCCTACTCGGGGCTGCAAGGAGGACGGGGAAGGAGTGATCGCCGGCAGGTGGCGGAGGAATGAAGGTGGAGGTGGTAGTGGTGTGGAGAGGTAAGGGAGATGGTGGGGGTGGTGGGGGTGTCAAATAGGGAGAAGTGAGGGTTTGTGAGGGGGTGTGTGCGTGGGTGTGTGTGTGGGGGTTGTGTTGTGTGGGAAAAGAGAGTGTGTGAAAATTGCGGAATCACCTTCTCAAAACCTCTCTTCCCCGCAAGGCCCACACACCTAAACCCAAGGGGTTTAAAATTGTGCTCACTCCCCTATCTTTATGGAAAACTTCGAACGACACTTAGGAAGGGTCATTTCACAAGGAAATAGCCTGATTGAGCGTCAATAAAAATCAAGAAGAACCCAAGAATTCCATGCATTCGCACGGCCTTTCAGGTGCAAATCAAAGCCCAAGATCCATCTCAAAGGATTCCTTGTAGTGTGAACACCAATCTCACCAATTTTGGTGAGATTTGGTGGCGATTTGAATGGGATTAGATTCGGTCAAACGCTGCCTAAAGGTCAATTGACCTTCAATGGCGGAAGGGACCTTTCTGTGAAAACGACAACAAAGTTAGGGACTGATATGCTATCTCAAAAGCTGGGGGCTCGATTGAGAGGAATATAGTTTAAATGGACCAAATGTAAACTACGTCAAGATGGACACTGATTAGACCCAAATTTTGGTACAAACCTAATTTGGACCCAAGGAATTTGATGGTGAAGTCGGATTTCATTTTTTATCAATTTTGATACGGAAATCTATGTAGAAATCCAAATCAGGGCAAAAATCTATTTATGACTCTCTTTAAGGTCAAAATAGGTTCAAATGGTCAAATAAAGGATACCAAACCTCAAGGAATATTTTTTATGAGTTTTTGGAGATTTAGATGAATTTTATCTTGACTAGAACGTTTTAATTTAAGCAGATCTGAAATTAGGGTTTTATGTGCTGAACTGGTTCTTGAAACTTGGAAAACCCTGTTCTTGTCTATATGGACCCACTTATTAGACTTTAATGCTTATTTGACCTTAGATTAACCCCTAAGAAATCCGGTGGTTACTCTGCTTTCATGAAGTGACGTTAAAACTGCAGAATTAACCTTGATTTAATGTTCTTCTCTCAGAATGGATCTGAATGGAATTGTCTCTTAGGCGATTATGTAGGAGCATTTGTCATTTGATTATCTCTAATTAAAGCTAGTCATGAGTCATGATCGTGTTACCATTAAAAATGCTAGCAGAAGTTTAGGGTTTTTCAATTTGAATATGAATTTGATTTAAACAGAAATGAAACAAAGCAAAGAAATTATTATTAACCTTCGATGTTCACATTTACTACATTTGAATCTATATAACTTTCTTCCGTTAATTCTTGGTATGCTTTAGACTATGTGTCAAAATTATTATGCAGTACTGTTCTTATTGGTATAAACCATCCCCTTTAGCAATTATTGAGGACATACAAAACTTGTGCCGCTTGACATGCCAATATGAATGGCTCATCTGACTGAAGAATTTGACGGTTACGATTTAAACTTAGGAAATTATGTTTCTTATCAATTTTGAAACTAGTGTCCTCTTTAAAAACATCAAACCAATGACATTTAAATATGAAAACTCTACAATCATATCTGAAGCTGATCTCCACAATTTCTTTGATTTTACTATAATATCCATCTAGACCAGTGGACATATAGGAATCAACAACTCTGACCTATTGTGTAACTTTTCCATCATCAATTTCTTTTATTATGAATCTGAACACATTTATTAATACCTAAGGTGGTAATGTGCATAAAGTAATGGTGTATCCATAATTTCATCAAAATATGGTATCCATCGTAAGTCATTATCCTCTTTCAATTGATTAACTCGATCTTTAAATGAATCTAAGAAGTCAAATTCGGATGTCCTTGAATGAGGTAGTCGTTCGAATTCCTCGTAAAATTGAACAATTTCAGGAATTTGTTTTAAAATATATAGATGTTCCAAATGTCTGTCATTTTCGAAAATTGCCTTGTACTCTGTATGAAGAATCAACCTTTCTCTAATATCAAAAATTGATAAATATTCTTCATCATTATCATTGTATTCTCCCTCATAGTTCCTTTAAAGTTTATTAAAGCGGTTGTTTATTTCATTCATGTACATTGAGGTAAAATTTATACACTCCTCCGTCAAATAACCGTCTACAATTAAACCTTCCAGCTTTGACTTGTTCAAAACATAATATTTAAGCTTTTTCAAAAATTGCTCCACAGGATACATCCATCCAAATTATATAGGTCCATTGATTCTCGCTTCATTTGTAAGTTGCAACGTGAGGTAAACCATTACATCGAAAAAGGCTAAGAGAATAATCTGTTCAATATTACAGAAAGTAATAACTATTTGTTTATCCTAATAATCCAACGTATCATTTTGTAGCGTCTTCGAACAAACAACTTTGAAAAATCTGCTCATCTCTGTGAATGAATCAACAACTAACTGAGGCAGTATCCCCCGTATTGCTAGTGGAAACAATACTTGCATATAAACGTGGGAGTCATGACTTTTCAAACTAGATATCTTTCTCTACGCTTCATTCACACAACAAGAAAGTTGCGACGAAAACCCATCTGGCACCCGAATTTCCTTTAAGAAGGAGAACGGTCTACTCTTCTGGTCCTGATTAAAGTTGTAAGTAGCAGATGAGAAGTAACCATCATCCTCATGAGTATGCAACTCCGAACATATCCCTAAACTCTTCATTCCTTTTCTTATTTTTGCCGTGTCCTTTGGATCATCAGTCAGATTTAATACATCTAAGATGCTATCCATCACATTCTTTTTGATGTGCATAACACTTAAGTTATGACGTATTGTACGATCTTTTCAATATGGCAACTACATAAAGAAAATGCTTTTCTTTCGAAATCCAAAATTTCTCGAGGCCGTCTGGTCTTGTTTGAATAATCGACCTAATCATATCTCACCCATTTCTTGTAATCTCTCCATTATAACCTGACCCAACAACCTGATAGAATTTGTACTAAGTTTATTCTTTGGATTTTTCTTTGAATACTGACATGTCTTGCCATCAAATTTACCCCTGAACTATAACGTTCTTCATCTATGTTCAATAGGTAGAAATCTACGATGTCCTAAATAACAGAATTTCTTACTTTCTGACAGTCATAGGTAATAAGTATCTTTCATACAAATAGGGCAAGCAAGCTTTTTTTTAATGCTCCAACCTAATAAATTTGCATATGCTGGGAAGCCATTTGTGGTCCACAACAGTGTTGCATGCATATTGTAAAATTCTTTCTTTTCTGCAGCATACGTCTTCACACAAGTGTACCACAACTGTTTTAGTTCATCGATTAATGCCTAGAGATAAACAACTATTGCATTTCCTGGTTGTTTTGGATCGGGGGTTAATATGGTCAGAATCATGAATGACAATCTCATACACAACCAGGGAGGTAAGTTATAGGTACCATTGTTCAAACGCTCTCGATCGGGTTTAAAGATAACACGTTGTAGTATAGCCGAAAAAGCGTTCGAAACAAATAAAGATTTTATTACTCGAAAATCGGAGTATCTGAGGTCGAACACAGGGAGCAATCGGAATTTACTACTAATCTCAAAAGTAATTGAACACTCTAATTTACTCAAAACTTGAATTCAAATATGAATGTATGCGGTTAAAAAGTAATTGTGACAAAAGAGTAAAATTGGACGTCTGATCTTGTGATCAGACGTCTTAAAAGTGTTTTCCCTTTTTCTTTTGCAGTCTTCACTTTGCCTTTCTTCTTCTTTCTCTCTTCTGCGAAGACTTCTTCTTCTTCCTTCCTTTGCTTCTTCTCTCTTCTGTCTTCTTCTTCTCAGCAGTCTTTACTTCTTCCTTCAGATCTACAGGTCTTCTTCCTGCCTTTGCTCCTTTTCTTGTAGTCCTTTCTCTCTGTAGTCTCTCTTTCTTCCTTCTCTTCTCTTCTTCGCTCAGCTTCTTCTTCTGCTTCTTCTCTTTGTGGCTAAGTCTCTCTTTTTCAACCAGCCTGCCTACACAGAGAGGTGGAAGCAAAACCTACCCTGCCCCTCTACCCGAACGTCTCTCTCTCTCTGCAAAGCACTCGTAGGATGCTCTCCCAGAGCCACGGGTAACCGGGTCGGATTTCGCACCCGAGACCAGGCGCACTGGCAGGTGGGTGATGCGCAAGGAGTGCTCAGGTTGGGTCGGGTCGAAGCCCACCAGATCCGCGAGATGAAGCCGCGGACGAGGCGAGCGTGGGATAAGGTGAGGGACCTCACCCCTGTGCGTTCGGAGGCGAATAGACAGTAACACAAAAATAATTTATACCGCACCTGCGCTTCGCATTTCAACGATGTGGGACTATTAGTTCTGCCCTGTTCTCGCGCGCGTCCGCAGAAGATTCTTCGTGCAATTGCCAAGGCTGCGGGCTTCGCAGCGCCCTTTGCTGGACCAGACCACTTCGCACCGCTCGCCCGAGTCCACTGCACCTGAAGCCTGGAGCTGCTGTGAAGCTGCTTCAACCGTCAATGGCGGCAGGAGCTGAAATACTATCCAACACAAAACAAGCCTCTCGGCTTAATCAGACCAGCTGGGCACCTTCGCCGTGGCACGGCGAAGGTCGTGCACGGTGAAGCAGGTCATGGGACGGCCTAGGCGTGCGTGCCTAGGTCAACCTGTGGCCGGGGGTGTGGGTGTGTTCGGGGGACTGTGGTGGAGGCGTAGAGGGATGGTGGATGGGCGGAGGTTGTTGCTTGTGGTGAGGCGGAGCTTATGAGACGGTTGGCGAGCCGTGTGGAGGGGCAGAATGGTGGGGGCGGCTCGCCGGAGGTCGGTCGGAGGCGAGGAAGATGGAGGTGGTCAGCGACGGTCGAGGGGCAATTAAATGAAATAAAAGGGGGAAAAGAGCGAGGGGAAGATGGAGAATGTATTAAGCCTAACTACAGGGATGAAGGGGGATGGAGAGGTGGATAGCTGTACCTACTGTCACCGGAGAAGAAGCTGCCCAGTGGAGGAAGACGGCGGCGACGACGGGGCAGAGGCGGCGTGCGCGGGTATTGCACGACGCGGAGGAGAATCAGGAAGAAGTCTCTGCCACTGGTTTTGTGGCAGAGCGAAGAGGGAGGGGAGGGGGCCTCGCCGGAGTTTGCTAGGTACTTTGGCCAGGAAGGAAGAGACGAATTGGAGGTGGAAGCCCGGCCAAATCAAGCTAAAAATGAGCGGCCGGGTTTGGAGGTTCTTTTATAGGCACTGAGCCGTGCTTTCAGAGCGTGGAGGGCACGCAATCATCTCCGACGGCTCGCCGGAGAAGGAAAGAGGGTGGATACCCAAATCCCTCGTGCGTTCGCATGAGAGATTGAGTTCACACCAGGGATCAAGATTGGCCTTAGATGGAAGGGAATTCCTCAGAGAATCTCCTTCCAATTCTGGGAGGGGATCTCTGAGGAATCAGAGAGTATTCCCTCTCTAATCCTTGCCGGAGCAGGATTCTGCCCCAATAATGGAGGAAGAACCTGATTGCAAAGGTGGCGAGGAAGTTAGGGGGCTCTCTGCGATGATTTCGAAAGATAGGGACCAAATTATGATTTGGGTGTACTAAATTGCAAAGTAGGTCAAGATGACCTCCCCTTAGGTCCAAATTTTGGTATAAACCTAATTTGGACCTAAGGAATCCAATGGTGAAGTTGGATTTTAGGTTTAACCTCGTTTGACTGAATATTTTGCATAAAAACCCAAATTAGGTTAATTGATGAACTAGGACCCTAATCTAGGTCAAACTGGGTTCCAAAGGCCAAATTGAATGTTCTAAACCCTAAAGGATATTTTTCCATGATTTTTAGAGGGTTTACTTGATTTTTATCCTGACCGAAACCTTGTTGATTTAAGCGGGTCTATTTTAGGGTTACCAAATGTCATTTAATTCCTAGATTGCACATAAACCCATGTCTGATTGATTCAACCCACTTTTTATCTCATTTAAACCTTTTGACCTATGTTTTGCCTCTGAGAAATCCCGTTTATGTATTGCAATGGTAAAATTATAGTTTTAACCTTTATTTCATGTTTTCTTCTCAGAGTACTTATTCCTTCATTTAGGCCTTCTACTAGGTTATGTAGGAGCTTTTATCTTCTTTATTGGGTCAAAATGGGCTAGTTACAGCTCATGATGAGGCTCTCATCAACCATTACCACTGGTCATATAGAATACAACGGGTACATACTCTTTGACGACGGCGTTGTGACTAGCTTTTGTTATAGAAATAGCGTTGTAGTACAGCTAGTTATTGCCAACATTACATATATAATCTTTTTACTCGGAAATAAAAGAGTTCCCGAGGTCGAACTCAGGGATCAAGTCGTATTCTAGAAGTACAAATTCTTATTACAAAAATAAAGAGAGAGAAAGAGAGAGATGAAAATTTGGCTTCTCCTTTTTCTCTTCTTTCTTCCTCTTTGTCTTCTCTTCTCTTCCTCTCGTGCTCTTCTTCTTCTTCTGTTCTTCAGATCTTCCCCTCGTGCTCTTCTTCTTCTGTCTTCTGTTCTTCCTTGTTTTCTTTCTTTCCTTTTTGCCGCGGTCCTGCCTCTTCTTTTCTTCTTCTTCCTTGTCTTTCCTCTTCTTTCTGTTTTTGCCGCGGTCCTGCTTCTTCTTTTCTTCTTCCTTGCCTTCAAGACGTCGTCTGAATTTGCAATCAGACGACTTAAACCGCTGCTGCTACAGTGTCTCCCTTAGCTTCCATCTTCTTCTTTGTGTTCTCTTCTTCTTCTTCTTCTTTTTCTTCCGCAGTCCTTCTTCTTCTTCTTCACCTGTGCCTGCACATTTCAAGGTTTTCGTCAGAGGGAAAAACCAACTCTACCCTCCCCCCGCGTCTCTCTCTCTCAGAATTCACTCTTAGGAAAGCTCTCCCAGAGCAACCGGTTAATCGGGTACGCAGGTCGCGCCCGGGTCCAGGCCCACCGACGTGCGGTAGTGGGCGAGGAGTGCAGGTCGGGCTAATCGGGTCGGAGCCAGGTCCACGGGGCGTGAGCGCGGACGAGGTCGGGTAATCGGGCGGGTGAAGGGGACCTCACCCCGTGAACTAAGGCGAAGAGGTTATGTCACTTTTCCAATTTATCTCACAGCGCTCGCTCACAATCTTCCGAGGTGGGACTAAATGTCCCACCCCAATGTGAGCGCCCGTGCGGAGAAGGCAGCGAGCAGTCGAGGGCCAATGCGAGGGCTTCGCTCGAGGACTTCGCCTCAGCTGCAGCCTGGCAATTCGCGAAGACACCCCATGTAGCCTGGGAGCCTGATCTGGGCATGGCGCGCCTGGAGCAGCAGGTCGACGGAGCTTCTTCACTCGTCAATGGTGGCGGCGAGCACAGACCCTGTTTACAACAACACGGCCTCTCGGCCTAATCAGATATGCGGAGGACCTTCGCCGTGGCACGGCTAAGGTGGTCGGGGGGTCTGCAGGGGGCGTGGTGGAGCAAAAGGGTCGCCCTAGGTCAAACTGCGGGCGGAGAAGTGGGTGTGTTCGGTGGATCTGCAGAGGGTGTTTGGTGGGAAGTGGAAGGGCGGAAGAGGATCAGGGTAAGGAGGCGGAGGTTCTGCGGTGGTCGGCGAGCCGTGTGGGTTGCTGGAGTGATGGGAGCGGGTCGCCGGAGTGTGGCCGGAGGTGGAGAAGGTGAGGGTGATTAGGCGCGGTTGAGGGGTAATTAGATAAAAATAGCAGGGGGAAAAGAAAAAGGGGATAGAGAAGACCTATTTCTAACCTAGCTAAAGTGACGAAGGGGACGAAGGGGCTGCCGGCTCATACCTACCGGAGCTGGAGAAGAAATGCCCAGTGGGGGAGGACGGTGGCGACGACAAGGCAGAGGCAGCGCGCGCCGGTATTGCCCGACGCGGAGGAGAATCAGGAAGAAGTCTCTGCTGCTGGTTTGCGGCAGAGCGAAGAGGAGGAGGAGGAGAAGCCGTCGGAGCAAGGGGGTGTCTGTCGGAGTGGGAAGAGAGGAAAGTGAGGGGGTATCTCCGTCAGATCCGAGCTAGGAAGAACGGCGGAGCGGCTAGGGTATTTATAGGGGCAGAATCAGAGAGGAAGGCGGAGGGAGACGACGTGTCTCCCTCGCCGGAGGATGCCGAAGGAAGGAGACCCATACCGTCCGTGCATTCGCACGGGCGGTATGGGCGGTCGCAGCACTCAGGGAGTGCTCCTACGATGGCTGACGACGCAGGGCACCCCCATTTGACTTGGCAGGCTCCCTCCCTTACCCTGAGCGGCTCCATGCTCCGCGCAAGGTCGCCGGAGCATGGTGCTGCTCAGGTTTTGCAGGAGGGACCTAAACGCAAAGAATGAAGGCGAGTTAGGGGCCAAAATGTGAGGATTCAAAAGTTGAGGGCCAGAAAGTAAATGTATGAGGACCAAAGTGTAAAGTTGGTCAAGAAGGTTTCTTCTTAGGCTCAAGTTTTTATACATGACTAATTAGGACCTAAGGATTCTGATGGTGAATTTTATTTCTAGATTAAACCTTTTTTGACCGGTCAATTTACGCAAAAACCCAAATTAAGTTGTTAATTGGGCATGGTTCTTAATGTAGGTCAAAATGGGTTCCTAAGGCCAAATTGAAGGTTCTAAATCCTATAGATTATTTTTCTATGAATTTTAGAGGGTTTATTATATTTTTAATTTGCCTTGAACCTCGTGTATTTAAGTGGGTTTGTTTTTAGGGTTACAGGATGTCATTTAATTCTTCGGAGTTGCTGTAGCCCTTGTTGAATCATTTCATCCCACTTTTATTCTTATTAGGTTGTTTTGACCTATGTTTGAACCCTGAGTTACCCTGTTTTCAGATTGGATTGGTGAAATTGCATTTTTACCCCTCAGTTTATGTTTTCTTTGCAAACTCAGAATCTCTTTGAGCCAAGCCTTTCTAAGGTTATGTAGGAGCTTTTAGTCTCTGTATTAGGTCAAAATGAGCTAGTTATGACTTATGATGAGGTTCTCATCACTCTTAAATGGATTGAATCCATCACTTGCAAGACTCAACCACACATTCCTTGCTTCTAAAGCAAATGAATTATTTCTTTCGTCAAATCTCTTCACTCCTTTGAATCAGTAGGATGACGTATTCTTCCATCCTGAGATTTACAATCCCGGTGCCATGTCATCCACCTGCAATTTTAGTTGATATAAAAAGGCGTTGAAGCCTAGGTGTCAGTGGGAAGTAACGAAGAACCTTTTGAAGTTGTTTCCTCTTACTTTCATTTTTACCTTCCTTATATCTCTCATGTCCACATTCGAGAAGTTACTCAAGTTTGTGAATTCATTTCTGAAAAGAATGCAGTCATTCAGACATGCATCGATCTTCTGACAGTCCAAACCAAGCTTGAGAATTTGTTTCCTTGCCTCGTACCATGAAGCCGGAAAACCATTAAGGTTATTCGACAACTCAGCAATAAATTGAAGTATTTCTGACATGAATTTAGCACTAACTCTATCCATGACATTCAGTTGAAACATCTTCAATAAAAATGACAACTTTAACATTTTCATAATATCAGGAGTAATAGGATCATCAGCTGCCTTAACAGCATCATAGAACGGATCACAACTGAACGGATCTTCCTCATATCTATTTATATCCTCTCCTACTCTCATCTCATTCAATATTTCTTGCATTTCTTCACTTCCACTATCAGTAATTTCCTCCTCAATCTCTTCTTCAACAGTGTTCTCATTGTTTATGACTTTCTCAGTAAACTCCTCTCCGTGAGCTACCCAAGTAGTGTAATGTTGCCACCACCCATTATAAATCAAGTACTCGAGCACAGTATTACGATCATGCAAGGAATAATTCAAACATCTTCTGCATGGGCAGAAGATATTATCATGTTAATTTCCTCTCCTAAATATCTTCCTATTGTCATCAAAGGCTCAATCCAGGAATGAAATTACTCCATCCTTATAGCTGGTGTAATCTAAACCCTGCAATCCAATCCAAAATTTATCCATTATAACTTAAAATTTAATATAAGCAAATCACTTATTAGGCAGGGAAAGGACTGAATGATGTGTATCTTGATTAAGATTTTCAGTTTATAGCTCATCCTCAAAGATTTGATCATAACTTTGGTTTGCTCGTTACATGTAACCTTAGTGCGGTGAAATTTCGGCAGCATCTTCCTGCACTTCTCCAGTATACCCCCCAATACTAATCTTAGCTAGATTTCCTTTAACACCCAGTTAAGGGTACCGCAGGAAACTAGATAAGATTAGTAGGTATACCGGAGAAGAGTAGGCAGGAAACTAGATAAGATTAGTAGGTATACCGGAGAAGAGTAGGAAGAAGCAACTGAAATTTCACCGCACAAGTTTACATGTAACGAGCAAAACTAAGTTGTGATCAAATCTTTAAGGACCTTCTTTAGTTCGGTACTTCACTGAACTAAAGTTGATCGAATCTTACAGCATACTACAATGACAACACATCATGCATGTAAGCGAGATATACACACACTTCCTGTATTGCCCATATAATATGATCATAAGTTTCGACGGGAAAGTAATTTCAACACAATTTGACTCGGAGGACTTTTACATTAGGGGTTATAATACCTAATGTTTAGCCTCGCATGCATATATCTTCTTTAGCAAGTGTGTGTATCTAAACAATAACTAATTTAAACATTAAAGAAATTCAACAAAAAACTAAACATCGTTCAATTAAATTAAAAAGATTCAATATATATATACCTCAAACTACTCAAACCTCCGAGTGTACCTGACACTGATAGCCTACAATTTTAAAAGCAAAATTAATTAAATAACATATTATAATCTTAAATGTTAATAACAAATATATTCTTATTCTAAGGAGTTGGTAAAAATTTACAGGTGATCATATATATCCTCCCCAAGTGCACATCCCACAAACTGTTTCAAAACTATTGGGACATCGAGACACTAATGTCTGTGTTTCCCTCCTATTTTAGTTTCAAACCAAATTTCTAGGGCAAACCTTCATTCCAAAATTATCATTGAAATGGCTAGGGGTTAGAATACTTAGTGTTTAGCCTCACGTACATCTAAACTTAAGCAAGTGTGGGTATCTAACAATTATAATAAATATCATTTTAATTACAAAAATCATTAATAACTAAAACCATAACCAACCTAACCATATTCCTAGACCCTAGCACAACGCAACCACCCTAAATTAAACCCAGCACAACCTGAACCCTAAACCCTAACCCAAACCAAACGTCCAAACCAAAGCCCAAGTCAAATCCTAAACCCTAAACCAAACCAACCATCCAAGCCCTAGCCGAAGTCAAATTCTAAACCCTAAACCTTAACCCAAACCAACCGTTCATATCTTAGCCCAATTCAAATCCTAAACCCTAGCCTAACCTAGCCACCCTAACCCTCGCCCAACTCAAACCTTAAAACCCTAGCCCAAGCACCCTATACACAACCTAATACCAAACCTAAACAACACATGTTAAACCCAACTAGACACAAACCAAACATCATCCAACCCAAACCCCAACCTTAAGTTAAACCCCATGCAACCTGCTAGCCATCATCCAACTCCATTCTAATCCTAGGCATCATCCTACCAAATTCCTAACAAAACCTGACCATAACCTAATAAAATCCCAACCAACCAATATATTGAACATTAATGAATTTTAAAACAAAAAATTGATGGAGTTTCTCCTTAAATATTTCATTTTCATATAAAAGTGCATTTGGAAACATTACATCACCAGATAAAAGTGGGCACACCCCACCATAAAAGTATAACAAATAAAATGCATAAATGGATACGAAGACACATAAAAGACAATATGTAGGCACACCCCACATCTATTAAAATCCTAAATTGACATTCAAAATACAAATAAAAGTGGGCACACCCCACATCAATTTAACAAAAACACATAAAAGATAATATGTGGGCACACCCCACATCTAACATGATCATAAAATATCACAAAAATAACTTTAAAAAATTGAAAATATATCTCTGAAGCATCCAAGAGTGATCATCGTCAACTACCTGCAATTTCAATAATAAAAAATTAACTTAATACCTACCTATTATAATTTTAATAACTTAAGTACTTAATTTAAAATTTATGAGAGGGAAATTAAGGAAGAGGAGATGAAGATGGCAGGAGGGAGGGGATGATGGGGAGGGTGGCAATTGGGAAGAGGAGGAGGAGGAGGCCAGAAGGAGGAGGCGAAGCAGAAGGTAGGGAGGAGGATGCAGAGTAGGAGGCAGGGAGGAGGGGGCAGAGGGGAGGAAGAAGGGGGCAGTAGGAGGGGTCAGGGAGGAGGAGGGCAGCAAGAGGGGGATGGGGAGGAGGAGGAGGGTGGTAGGAGGGGGAGGAGGAGAAGGAGGGGAGGAGACGAGAGCTCTGGCAATGTGAGGAGAGTTTTGGAGAAATGAAGTGATGGGGGAGGAGAGGGGCGCCTGCGTAAGGATGTAGATGATGGACTTTTGTCATCGCTTGAATTCAAAAGCGACGGCAAACGTCGAACGAATTTTTTGAATGCGTGCCCAAATTAATTTGGGTCAGTGGGGATTTCTATTTGCCATCACTTATTATAGAAAGCGACAGTGAAATTATTTTCGTCGTCGCCTATTGTATAAACCAATAGCTATTATCCATATTAACTTTTGCCACAAGTGACAACTGTTTTTCTCCTCGTCAAGGGTTGTGGCCAAATTTTGAAGACGCATTCACTGTCGGTTAGTAAACTAAACAATGGCAAAAATAATATCACTGTCGCTTTAGAAAACGATGGCAAAGAACCGACGGCGAATGTCATTTTTCCAGTAATGAGGTTTGGGGTGGGGAGATGAAATGACCCTTCCAAAGGGTCGTTCAGGAATTTTCCAGAATGGTAGGGGTGTTAGTGCAATTTTAAATCCCTTGGGTTTTAGTTTGTGGGTTCTACGGGAAAAAGAGACTTTTGCGAGGTCAACCTTACAAATCTTCCTACCCATCCACCCTCAACCCACGCACGCACACACCCAAAACCCTAAACCCTTTTCTCTATAAAACCCCCTCACCTTTCCACCCTCTCGCACATCTCCAACACCACCACCTCCAAACCCCCCCATCTACAAAGCCGTCACCCCTCCCATCTCCTTTTCCACCTTGCAATTGAGAGAAGGAGAGGAAGGAAGCAAGAGGAGCACAGAGGACACCCCTCCATTTGATCCACCACCCCTGTCCACCTCCTTCCCTTCCCTTTGCAGTCGAGCATGGAGGAGAAGGAGAAGAGGGGAGTCGAAGGAAGGGCGTGAAGGAGAGGAAGAGAGAGCGTGGGAGAGGGAGAGCAGCAGGAAGAGGATCTGCTGCTGCTCCATGGGAGAAGAGGAGGAATTCGTGAGAAGAAGAGCTTCTCGAGGAAGCTCTACGCGTGGACATTTCCATAGTATCAGACGTCTGCAACCTCTATCAGATATCTGGAGGGGTCATCGGACGTCCGAAGAAGGCTCATGACGTCTGACAGCACGAAGGGTGTCGAGGTACGGACCCTACACAAGACTACATGTGTGTACGGTCATATTTAGGTGTCACATTTTCACTGTGCATGCATGCGTAGGTAGAGGGCGTTGGAAAGGCATGTGGCACGACATTCGAGGCACCTTAAGATGTCTGGAGGCCGTGTTAGACATCCGACTGCTCTTCCATACGATCAGAAGCAGTGTCAGACATCTAGAGACCCCCTTAAATGGTTGTGCAGGGTTGCAGACGTCAAATACAGATGCAAGAAAGCAAAGTGAGCTTTTGCAATAGTTTAAGAGTGCATGTTTTTGGGCCGGTTCAGGGCCTAAACAAAGTCGATTTTTCACAAACAAAGTATCATTGGTTTCCTTTTGGAATCCACTACGAGTTAGTGTCATGTCTATACTATTTTGAGCTTGTTTGACATGTTGGTCAATGATATAGGTCTCCAATCCGTAGTGTACACGGGACCCGCGAAGACGTCGGGGTTCACCGTTAGAGTCGCCATACCACCCGTATACCCTGGTAGAGTGGTCCTCTCTAATCCTGTGATTCAAATGATTAAAGTGCATGCTATATTAGAAATACCTGATTGAACACTAGGATATGAAATGAATCGTAAGGCTGAGGAGGATGAATGTACATTACTTGAACAACACTTACTAGATTCTGAAATGCATGTTAAAGACCTTGCTACTAGCAACTAAATATTAAATTGATGTAGTGATTACTTAATTTATTGAATCACGAGCTACCTATTATACGATTAAGAATCTGAATGTGAATGGAGATATAGGCCATATCATGAAATAAGACGAATGCTAATGCACGAACCCTACGGGGAATTAGGAAAGGAATAAAAAATGCTATGATATGGAAATCTGATGTGTGATGGAACATATTACCTACGGGCTAGTTGGTTCTATAAACTTGAGTATGAAAAGTGAGTTGGCCTTCGTGTACACGGTACCAAGGAGAGCTAATGTCACTTTTGTGTAGGGAGAGTGGTAGCCACCCTTGGGTTGGGACCCAGGGTTGGATTGGCCTCCCTACACCGACTCCTTTTATGCCCACTGGGCAAACCGGGATAGTCGGACGAGGGTACGCAGACTGTTGAGGAGTGTGGCTCCTATTCTATTCTGTGTTGTACGTTTGGGCATACCCATTAGCGGAAATGATTGACCGCATACCAGTGCTGGGTAGCTACCCGTGCACTTATCGTGCATGCCGTAGTCACCGCTACGTCGCGACCATGACCCTAAGGTGGTAGATCAGGTGTAGGACTACCACGGGGTGCTCTCCTAACCAAAAGAGTGCCACATGTATATCCTGCACCACGGGAAAACTGCATCAAGATCGTTCCCTTAGAGAACAAGTGGATTAAGAATTGTTGTGGATCGTTACTAGAAATCGAATCAGAAACACAGATGATTTAAACGAAAACAGATATTAATACATAACTGGAAATTGTATGATCAGTTAGTTGCTTGTTCCTTTATGTTTAATTGCATGTAAATGGAATATACACCACTCTACTCAGCGTTAGCTGACCATAGATATATATAACCATGTTCAGGTTAGGGAGTTGAGCAGCCAGCGTCACCGGCTGCAGAGGGTGCTGGGCCTAGTCGAGCCCAGCCGTAGTTGTACTTCCTCTGCTTTCCATTGCAGAGGCCCTTTTTGTTAGTAATGAGTATCTCTAGCATGTAGTACATGTTTTTGTTATATCTCTAGTTGTGATGACTATGTTTGTAATCGTACTTTTTCACTTGTGACATGTAGTACCTTTGGGTTTTCTATTCTATTTTCCATTACTGCCTATTATCTATTTTCTGCTTAATTACATTGCATGTGTGGTTATGGAATGTTTTATACATTTAGTTATTTTTTGTTAGGCAACTGGATCATGGGATTTAGTCGAGACGGGCCATTCTCGGGTTTTGTAGGGTGCCGGGATCGGGTCGTAACAGGAGATATATAACATGGGTTCTACTAACACTAGAGAAAACCAATGTCAACAAAACCCATGCTATCCATGGACAAACATGGATTTGGGTGTGGGGCGTTAAGCCACCAAAGCATAGTTTCTTTGTCACGTTAAGAAGGCTTAAATACTTAACCCTCCACTTAACCTGCGTCGGGTTAAGGGAGACTTAACATAGGGTAAGGTTATTTCACCTTCTTTGTGAAATAATTTTAACTCGTCAAAACACCCAAACGAATTAACTCATTTATTCCATCATTTTACTCCACTCTTCTATTTCTCTACTTATTCTAAGTACCTATTTCCCTTACCCAACTCCACCCAAGTAAACAAGAAAGGGACTAACTTGCCAAGTAAATTAGCTCTTAAGTCAACCCCTTCTCGTCAATGTTCCTTACCTCTCTCCTCCTATCTCTTCCATTTCCATGTCCACCATCATTGCTCGGCCCCTATAGTTTTTCCCTTTCCTTCCTTGCCTGCTTTTTCCTTTACCAACTCTCCTATTTTGATATAGCAGCACCCTTGCTTTCTTATCCTCCAATCATCTATCATTTAGGGTCTATTTGGTTGGTGGATAACTCAAAGGTTATCCCAGTCAAAGGATTATCAAAAAAAGTCAAAAGAATTAATACTAAAATTAAAAAATATAACCTATTCCACTTTATCAATCAACATTAACATCAAATTAACACACTACATTACATTAACATCAATATATATTAAAATATATTCATATCAATATAATATATCTATTAAAATACATTTACTATATCACATCAACCCAATTATACATATATTATAATATTAAAAAATTATCCAAAAATATTACATCATACTACCAATACAGCATGTTCTCCCTTACTCGGGCCCTCCCCACTCAAGATCAACGGGCTCTCTTGAAATCTCTGACTACGATTGTCGTCCCGTTACCTTATCCCCCAATATATAAATAAGGTCGAGCTTCTAGGACTTCCCACTCTTCCTCGTGGGATCTCGGTCCTCAGAAGTCACATCGAAAAAGGAAAAGGCGTAGATCCAAAGGAAGACTAGTAATTACCTATCATTGCTTCCCCCCATCAGGTTTTTCATTTTATCCCGCTATTTATTCTTATACCTCAACTAAACACTCCTTTTCACTTATCCCTATATTATTTTATCTTGATATAATCCTTATCCCTCTACCAAATGCAACCTTAAGTTAATATTTATTCTACAACTAGACATGGCTACATCCATCATATAGTACTGTTGTCAAAAAGATTGTGTAATGCTGGCAAATTTTCTAGCTAGAGACATGAGATGCAAAAGACATATGAAAGAGGTGGATGTGTTAAGGTTAGTCTACTTGGAGAATTAAGAAAGAGATGTTAAGAAATATGAAATTAATATTAATCTTTAATTATTTTTACTTGTAAAATGATGTTAACATTAACTTGTATTTACTTGAATTGATATTAAATTAAAATATTAATCCTTATAAAATTTACTTAATAATGATATTAAAAATTTAAATTGAAAATCACGACAACTTGACAAAATCATATAAATTTACTTAACACCATTACCATTCGATACTAGATAAATCAATATTAAATATTTTTAACTTATGTTAAAAAATAAAAAAAAAAGGGAAAAGAAAGCTATCCTTCACATAGATAAAAGTTAATCCTGAAAAATAAAGAAAAGGGTTAATTCCTCAGGTCAGCTAACCCTAAAGTCTACGGTACTGTAGTATAGGTTTCTACTCGACCACCGTCACTGCACCGTCACTGCAGTGACGGGTGACTAAGGAGATCCGAGGGAGGGGAGATCATGTGTGCAACGGCTCGAGATTCCTCCCTCTCTTTCCTCGAGTCGATGCAAAATTGCGATGATGTTGATGGAGGGAGCACCATGATGGATGACGTGTATGCACGGCTGCCAGAAAGGCTCTTCTTTTCTTTTGTGTCGGTGTTGGGGACGTCGTTAAAGCCATCATACATCATTCAACTCAAGCTGCTGTACGTACGTACGTGCTCCACACTACCCTTTCCCGTGTCTGCCACCTGTCTGCTAGGTCTTTCTGCCGCCAACAATGGCCGTCACTGCTCCTTCAAGCTCGAGGGTAGATGCGACTTTTCAACTTTCAGATCTTTGATGCTATATGATCTGTCATGTCATGGTAAGTTAGAGGTAGTGTTCTTAGAATACATTTTTTAGATTTTTGTTAGGGTTAATTTTATTAGGGGATTAGAATAAGAATAGATATTAGTTGAAAGAAAAGGAGAGGAATAAAGGTGAAGTTGTTTGGATTCTAAGAAATTATATATATATATATATATATATATATATATATATATATATATATAATTTAAAAAATATTATTTAATAATTATAATCTATTATATCAAAATTTAAATATATCAATCATTAATAATCTCATCGATTATTATAATTCTACTAATCAAATATATTCTATACTTATTCCACTTTTATTCTATCCTGTTATAACATTATCCTCCTATCAAATGCAGCTTTTGATTTGTTTGATGAGGGAATAAGTTTGCGGACGAATAATTTGATGTAAGTGAAGTTGAGTTAAATGATAGGTTAAATATTTAATTTGACGTAAATATGTTTAATTTAATAATTAAATGTTATTTTAGGGTTAGTTTATTTAAAGGATTAAGAAAGTAATGTTAAGAAATATAAAATTAATGTTAATCTGTAATTGTGTTTATTTACAGAGTGATATTAATATCAATTTGTGTTTACTTATATTAGTGTTAAGTTGTGGTGTTTACTCTTGTGACATTTACATGGTAACAGTATTAGGTATATAAAATATGAGGTGTCAAAAATATGAGTGATATAATAATTTAATATAAATTTGGTTAACATCACTTGCAAATGATATTAGCCAAACCTATATTAAACTGGCTAAACTAAGGTTAGCAACTTGAGGGTTAAGTAGTCAAATAAATAGAAGTTAACCCCCTTTTTAAGAAGTTAACCCTCAAAGTAATTAGACTTTAGGGGTTAAACTATTTTTTAAGAAGTTAACTTATATTTACTTGAGGAGTTAACACACATAATTTTAATACTTCTTTTGAGTGGTTAACACCCATTTTACTAACACTGGTTTTAAAGAGTATTAGTAAAATAGGTGTTAAATTTGTAACTTCCTTACACCCAAATTCCATTCTTCAAAAATTGGTGCTAACACCAATTCAAGAAAATATCATAAGGATTAATATCACAGCTTAACATCAATTTAAATAAATAAAAATTGATATTAACATCACTCTATAAGTAAATAAAAATAAAAGTTTAACACCAATTTCCTGAACCCTAACTAAACGAACCCATAGAACTTTTAGGGAGATTCATCTCTGTAAATTAATAATAACCTCCCATTTCACTTTTAATATGAATAAATATCCATTACATATTTCACTTCTACTTTTAATGTTAATAATTAAATACTCACCTACATCAATTATTTTATCCTATCTAATCCTTACTTATTTCACCACCTAAATAAATATTCCTCTCTAACTTATCTTATGCACATCTAAATGGGCCTTAATTTAAATGAAATGGCAAGGAGACAAAGGATTACATCATCCTCCCTACAACAAGAGGTATAAAATAGGGCCACTAATTGAATCTGTTCGAATATGACTCAAATTTATTCGAAAAATATTCGATAAAAGTTCATTCGAAAAATAAAGAACTGTACATGAACATTAAAACTATGTTCGTTAGCTTAACGAATTGAACATGAACATAATATAATTCATTCGATAAAAGTTCGAGTTAAAAAACACATGCAAATAAAAATATGTGATATAATTATATAAAAAATTTATTTGATTAAAAAAAAATTAACCCTCCCTTCCTAACCTCAAAAGCCACAAAGAAAAAAAACAAAAAAAGACCCAAATCCGCAGCCCACTCTCCCCATACTGCACTCCTGCTCTCAACTCTCAAGCCCTCCTAATTCCTAAATCCTCATGACTCTTATGGAGCCACACCACAAAGCCTAATCCTAAGGTCCCTCTCCCAAACCTCCACCACCCACTACCCAAAGGTGAAAGGTCCAAACCTCTACCACTTGCATCCTCCATCATCGGCTACACCTTCATCAACGTCATCCTCAAGCTTACAAGGTAAGCTCCTCCATCTCTGATCATCCCCCAAGGCACAAGCCATCAACTATCAATCCTACACTCCTACTGCTCAGATCCTCCCTCGACTGGCGACCACCCTCTGCCCTCATGTCCACCGAGTGATCGACAACACACCCCTCCCATCCACTCCAACCACCCCCCACCCACTAACGTTACCAAGGCACCAAGGCTTGCTTGTTACAACTCGGTTCCCGGATCCCTACAGGACCCGAAACCAGCTCACCTCGACTAATCCCAAGACCTAGTCGTCCAACAAGAAATAACCAAAAGCAGGAAAATAAACCATATTCACATATGCAATATAACTAAGCAGAAGAAACATACAAAACAGTAAAGGAAATAAAACAATTGTCTTAGTACATACCACCACCACAACAACAACGGAAAGTGGGAAGTAAACAATAGTAGCAGAACAGTAACTAAGAGTCTATTAATTACTACAACAGTAGAGAAAAAGAAAGGAAGTGCTGAAGAAAACTACGGCTGGACTCGACCGGGCCCAGCACCCTCCACAGCCGGAAACTTGAACTGCTCAACTCCTAGCCCTAAACAGTGTTATAAAAAGATAGAATCAGCGAACGTTGAGTAGAGTGGTATCTATATTATCTAAGTACAAAACAGTAAAAGCAACAGGTTTAATTCTCATTCCTATTTATCTGTTTTATATATTTTCGTTTCACCCATTTCTCTCAAGCATCCAGATGTTTCTTGATCTTGCATGTTCCTCGTGGGAATGATCTTGATTGCAGTCTTTTCCGTAGAGTAGAAGGTACACGTGGTACTCTCCTGGTCGGGAGAGTCCCCCGTGGTAGTCCTACACCCAGTCAACCACCCTGAGGTCATTGTCAAGACGTAGCGGTGACTACGGCACACGTGATAAGCACACGGGTAGCTACCCCGCATTGATATGCAATCATTCGTTTCCGCTAGTGGGTACGCACAAAGTACAGCACGGAACAGTATATGGCATTGCCCTCTTAGAACAGGTGATGAGTGGCATTGTGACTAGGTTTTGTTGTAGAAATTACGTTGTAGTACAACTAGTCATTGCCATCATTACAAATATTTTTTACTCGGAAAATAAAAGAGTTCCCGAGGTCGAACTCAGGGAGCAAGTCGTATTCTAGAAGTACAGTGTTTCTTCTTATGACAAAAATAAAGAGAGAGAGAGAGAGAGAGAATTTGCTGTCTTCTCCTTCTTCTTTCTCATCTGTCTTCTTTTCTCTTCTCTTTTTTTCTTCTTCTTTCTTCTTCTCGCAGTCCTTCTTTCTTGGCCTTCTTCTTCTTCTTTTTCCTTCTCTTCTCTTGCGGTCTGCTTCCTCTTCTTATGCTCTTTCTTTTCTCGGCCAAGTGCGTTCTTCTTTCTCTTCGTCTTCTGCTTCTCTTCTTTGTCTTCTTCCTTCTGTTCTTCTTCTTTCTGTCCATCTCTTTCTTTTTCTTCTTCCTTGTGGTCCTGTTTCTTCTTTTCTTCTTCTTCTTCTTTGCCTTCAGGACGTCATCTGATTTTCCAATCAGACAACTTAAACTGCTGCTGCTACAGTGTGTCTTTTCTTCTTTCCTCTGTGGCTTTCTTCTTCTTCTTCTTCACCTGTGCCTGCACACTCAAAGTTCGATCAGAGGGCAAAACCTACTCTACCCTCCCCCGCGTCTCTCTCTCTCAGAATTCACTCATGGGATAGCTCTCCCAGAGCTGCCGGATAATCGGGTACGCGGGTCGCGCCCGGGTCCAGGCCCACCGGCGTGTGGTGGTGGGCGAGGAGTGCAGGTCGGGATAATCGGGTCAAGCCAGGTCCGCGGGGCGTGAGCGAGGATGAGGCCGGATAATCGGGCGGGTGAAGGGGACCTCACCCCGTGATCTGAGGCTAACAGCTTAACGCACTTTTTGCCTTTAAGCGCCCGTTCGCCTCAGTGGGTTTCCGAGGTGGGACTAAATGTCCCACCCCAATTTGGATGCCTGCGCCGAGGTAGCAGCGGTAGTCGAGGCTTCGTACGAGGGCTTCGCCTCAACTGCAGCTTGGCACTTCGCGAAGACACCTCACGCAGCCTGGGAGCCTGATCTGGGAGTGGCATGCCTGGAGCAGCAAGTCGAAGGTGTTGGTGCTAGAGCACCACGATCATTTGTTTTGATGATAACAAAACACGTGTTATTTAACATTTGCAATTTGAGTCCTAGATTTCAGGTCAATTGCAAATGAGGACGTGTTTAGACGGAGTTCGAGCTCGCATCCAGGACGGATTGGAAGAGCTTGACGGAAAACAGAGGAGGTTCGCGTGGAGCGAAAGATTGAAGATGGAAGGAAAAGAAGAATAGGATAGATTCTTTCTTTTGTACTTGTTGTATTTTTCATTTCTTTTGTTGCTCTTTATTTCCTCAGATATTTCATGTTAAAGAGCCTCAAAGAACCCTAACAGTAGTCCTAGGAACACCGGCACAACCCTAGGATACTTAGGTTTTCTGTAGAATATTTAGAAAACCAATATAGGGTTCAAACAGCACTTCCAGACGTCTAATTCCCAAATCAGACGTCTGATAAAGAATTTTAAGACATCTGACTGTTGTTTCAAACGTCTGATAACTGTTAGGCTGGACATAGTTAGTTCTGTCTGATGAAATCAGACGTCCAGACCTTAGACCAGACGTCTTAGGAGACGTCTGATGACTTTGCCAGACGTCCAATTAGTGGATCGTTGGCTGGCTTACAAAACACTCAAGATTATGACCGTTAGAGCCTTATCAGACGTCCATAGGACTTTATAGACGTCTGATAAATGACCGTTTTGCCTCGGCTGACCCAAAATCTCTTCTCAGAGATTTTCTAGCCGTTGCAACGTTTGGAAATCAATTCCCACAGTAAAAGTAGGTTTCCAGACGTCCAGACATAGTGCCAGACGTCCTATATGTCGTCTGATGGACTTGCACAAAAATCCTGTTTAGATCTGATTCAAGTCAGGGAGAAACCCGCATAGAATCAGACGTCTGACCTTGAAATCAGACGTCTTAAAGTGGCCTTCCAGACGTCTGATTCCAGAGTTAGACGTCTGATAACCCTGTCAAATGTAATCATTGTCCTGATTTCGGCCTGATTCTCTTGGACTTTGTTCCCAACGGCTATAGAACCCTTTCTAAGCCTTCCAAAGCCTTCCTAAGGCCTCTATAAATAGAGGGGAGCCTTTGCAACACACAAACACATAAGAGACACTTAGAAATACACTTGGATACACTTAGCTACACACTTTCACACTCTTGTGTCCAAGAAGTTCTTGCTCTCCAAGCTCAAGTTCTACATCTTGAGAGCATCAAACAGTATGCGCGCCCGCTCTCCCGCTGTTGTTCACGAGAGCTACGTAGCGCCATCGCGTGGCACACGCACCGCGTCATCGTCGACGCACTCCTTGCAAAGGGGAGTTTCCTATTTCCTATAGAAGCTAGGTTCTTAATTACTTTGTTGGCTCTATAGGACCTGTTGTTTTATTTTATCTTTGTTATTTTGGTTGGGTATTCGCTTTGCGAATTCTCGTCTCCTTCGTGGGACAAAATCCTTCTCGTGGAGAGAAGGGGTTGAGGAACGCTACCCTCGTACTTGTAGCGTGGTTGTATTGAGGTTGAATCACCCTCGTTTTAAGTGATTCGATTTAGTGGATTTTGATCAACTAGGTTGATCGGAAAATCCTAACTCGAGAGGGTTAGGTGGTGGTTTTCACCCGGCTTGGGTTTCCACCTAAAATTACTTGTGTACATTTTGTGATTGATTTTTGTGAGATTGCTTTATATATTTTATTTCCGCATTTTTTACGTCACACTGATCTCACCCCTCCAAGTAGGGAAACTTCAGAAGGAGCTTCTTCACCTCAGCAATGGTGGCGGCGAGCGAAGTTCCTGTTTACAGAGAAAGGGCCTCTCGGCCTAATTAGATACGCGGAGGACCTTCGCCGTGGCACGGTGAAGGTGGTCGGAGGGTCTGCAGGTGGCGAGGCGGAGCCTAAGGGCCGCCCTAGGTCAAACTGCGGGTTGGGAAATGGGTGTGTTCAGTGGAGTTGCAGAGGGCGATTCGGGGGAAGTGGAAGGGCGAAGGATGATCAGGGTGAGGAGGCGAAGGTTCTGCGCTGGTCGGCAAGCCGTGTGGGTTGCTGGAGTGATGGGAGCGGGTCGCCGGAGTGTGGCCGGAGGTGGAGAAGGTGAGGGTGATTAGGCGCGGTCGAGGGGTAATTAGATAAAAATAGCAGGGGGAAAAGAGAGAGAGGATAGAGAAGACTAATTCTAATCTAGCTAAAGTGACGAAGGGGACGAAGAGGCTGCCGGCTCGTACCTACCAGAGCTGGAGAAGAAATGCCCAGTGGGGGAGGACGGCGACGACGACGGGGCAGAGGCAGCGCGCGCCGGTATTGCGCGATGCGGAGGAGAATCAGGAAAAAGTCTCTGCTGCTGGTATTGCGGCAGAGCGAAGAGGAGGAGGAGGAGAAACCGCCGGAGCAAGGGGGCGTCTGTCGGAGTGGGAAGAGAGGAAGTGAGGGGGTATCTCCGTCAGATCCGAGCTGGGAAGAACGGCGGAGCGACGGGGGTATTTATAGAGGCAGAGCCGGAGAGGAGGGCGGAGGGAGGCGACGTGCCTCCCTCGCCGGAGGATGTCGGAGCAAGGAGACCCATACCGTCCGTGCATTCGCACGGCCGGTATGGGTGGTTGCAGCCATCAGGGGGGTGCTCCTGCGCTGGCTAACGACGCAGGGCACCCCCATTTGACCTGGCAGGCCCTCCCCCTCACCCTGCGCGGCGCCATGCTCCGCGCAAAGTCGTCGGAGCATGATGCTGGTCAGGTTTTGCAGGAGGAACCTGAACGCAAAGAACGAAGGAGAGTTAGGGGCCAAAATGTGAGGGTTCAAAAGTTGAGGGCCAAAAAGTAAATATATGAGGACCAAAGTGTAAAGTTGGTCAAGAAGGTTTCTTTTTAGGCTCAAGTTTTTATACATGACTAATTAGGATCTAAGGATTCTGATGGTGAATTTTATTTCTATATTAAACCTTTTTTGACCGATCAATTTACGTAAAAACCCAAATTAAGTTGTTAATTGGGCATGGTTCTCAATGTAGGTCAAAATGGGTTTCTAAAGCCAAATTGAAGGTTCTAAATCCTAGAGATTATTTTTCCATGAATTTTAGAGGGTTTATTTGTTTTTTTCTCTGCCTCGAACCTCGTGTATTTAAGTGGGTTTGTTTTTAGGGTTATAGGATGTCATTTAATTCTTCGGAGTTGCTGTAGCCCTTGTTAAGTCATTTCATCCCACTTTTCTTCTTATTAGGTTGTTTTGACCTATGTTTGGACCCTGAGTTACCAGTTTTCAGATTAGATTGGTGAAATTGCATTTTTACCCCTCAGTTTATGTTTTCTTTGCAAACTCAGAATCTCTCTGAGCCAAGCCTTTCTAAGGTTATGTAGGAGCTTTTTCTTGCAAATCAGGGTTAAATGGTGCTAGTTTAGGGTTTGTGACAAGGTTCTCATCACACCCCCATGCCTAGCTTTTGCTAGTCCCTTAGCAAAAACCTAAGGTTTTAACCTTTGGTCTAGACCATGATATTCATAACCACTTCAGATAAGTGCCTTTTCATTTGAACCTAGATTAGGTTAGAATGCTGACCATAGGCTTAAAAGGTACTTCTAGTACCAACCAAGATCCAGATCTGTCTAGCCTTAGCCTCAGTCTTTGGCAAAGGTTTTTAAGACCCACAAGAACTAACCTAAGGTTTATTGGACTTTGTGGTTGAAGCACCCCGTGCTTGAAATGATTTTTGCCTTGGTTCAATTCGCAGTGCGTTTTGCAACAGAGAGAGAAGTAGAAAGTATTTGTTTGGAGAGTTTTTCTCTCTCTTTTTCTTTTTAGTTCTAGCCTAGGATTGGCTTTTCAACACGGTCTGTATCAGATTCATTGCTCCCATCATCAATCCTCAAGGGTTCCTGGCGATCGATACTTCGAGATAGCACCGCCCATGGCAACCCCTAGAACCCTGGCTATTGAGATTTCGAGATAATCCCAACCATGGTGTTCCGTGGCCGAATTCAGACCCAGGCAGTTGACACTTCGTGATAATGCCATCCATGGAATTTGAACCAGCAGGGTGCTTACAAGCCCCCAGTAGGATATGTGAATATCCAAAGAGACAAGCACCGAGGAGATGATATTTTGTTACGCATCTTTGAGGGGATTTCCCGCCTCTCCGCGCTGGGAACTCGTCCAAATCAACTTGTGTTGGTCGGCCGCTCCTATTCTAGGTGTATTTTCAGAATTTTTGCGACGCTTCTGCGTGATTTTGATTTTTACGCTTACTGAACTAGGCTGTGTGTGAGGTTAGGGAGCTTAGGTTACTGAGTCACGTAAACCAAAAATTAGTTAATGAGGTCAAATACTCCCTAAGCCTTAGACCTAATACTTCAGCTTTTCATTTTCCTCAACCTCTTGAGGAGTGTCCAGATCTTAATGGGTACTAAGAGTCTATTCAAGAATGCCTGAGGTTTACGTTCTTACTAATCTTATCATGCACTTTTCATTTCTTTTCTTGAAAAATGGTCTAGAGCTTAGGTCAATTCCTTAGCTTCTTACTAATGACTATTACTTTTTTCTTTCATTTTTTGTGTGCTCCTTTTTCTTTTTGTTTCTTTTCCTTCTCCACAAAATTTCCTTTCTCCTCTTATTTTTGAAAAATTTTTAATTTTTATGGTGTTTTTGGCATATGTGAATTTTTTTGTTTAAAACCCTTTTTTATAAGTTTGCACTTTTATACCCCCCCATGCCAAAGGTTTGCAATGTCCTCATTGTGATTTAGGGGTTTTTATTTACTTAGTTTATTCCTTAAGACAGATGTATGAGTGAATGGGTCGGGATGAATTTTGTAGACGATTTCTAATCCCAGATGCACGCATCTGAGGTGGAGTCGGCTGTCCTAAAGTGTGAATTTCAAGTGCACAAAGGTTTTAGAAAAGGTTTCAGGTTTTTAAAGAGAATGACGGGCTGCCTCCCGTTGAGCGTTAAATTTGATGCCTTCAGCCAAGCGGGAAATGCGATGGAGAGGGGACGGTGAAATCAGCAGAGTTTTGTAATACAAGCACCTTGATTAAGAACCTGGTTGGTCCAACCAGGTGCTTGTTCAGATCAACAGGTTGATGATGCAGCCCAAACCCAATCAATCTGGTGGGTTGATAGATGTGGAACCCACCATATACTATGAAGCTTAGATGGATGTGGAAGTGAAAATGCAGGGTTTGGCTGAGTCGAATCAGCCTGGTCAGAGTAGGGACCCGTAGAATAATCAATGAATGACGCGGAAACCCTACAGGGGTGATCAGAGAATGATGGAGCATGATATGTAGTCTGATTAGTGTTCCAAACCCGATGTGGAAATGCAATCGGCTCGGTGAGAGGTGAATCTGAATAGAAATTGAGTCCGGTTGCGGGTCGGGGTTGGGAAGAGGTTTTGATTAGTTCTGTGTGTGCAAACGAGGTGGCAACTATGTATGAGGGCTCTTCTAGAAAGGAATGACAGGTGATTTTCTGTAAAGAGTCCTCTGGGTAACTATCAAATGCCTGAAGAGTGTCTGTAGGATGAAAGAAATCTGAATTGAGAAAAGATTTGAATTCTGGGTTGCAATCACTCTTGGCATTTTCTATTTTTGGTTCCTGAGGATCGAAAAGGAATGATTCTATGTTATCAGTGATCTCGGGAATCAGGACCTTAGAGTCGGAGTCAGAGTCATGTGAACTGAGGTCGTAGATGGGCCTGGCGTGTTCAGGAAGGAGAGTCTGTCCGCAATTATAGTAAGATCTGAAATTGTCAGAGAGTTGGCGAAAATGAGATTCATGATCATGAATTCCACCACAGCAAAAATCATCAGATGTGGAATCAGCAGCCTGACTGGGGTCTAGCCTATATGTCAATTCTGGGCTCGAAAAGGTATTCTGTCTAGGCTCAAGCTCCAAGCTGGTAGGATAGACCCAATTAAAACCCTGCTCATCAAACTCCTCAGTTTCTGTATCATAAATTGGCATGTTTTCTGAAAAATCGATCAGATTTCCTGAGGATGTTGGAGAGGGACATTCATCAAATAGAGGCCCGGAATCATATTCTGTAAAAATTTGATCTTTCTCATAAGGGGCCTCATAATCTTCCCAATAAGTTTCAGATCTAGGTTCTAGGCTTAGGATGTGGGTAGAGTTACTAGAACCTAAGTCTGAATAACCTTCGAGGGCCACCTTATCAAAATAAGGGGCGGAATTTATACCCTCAAAAGGTTCAGTTCTGATCTCATTATTGCAGGAGTTTTGGAATTCTAGGCTTGGCAATTCATGGTCTAAGTTTGGCTCATCATTGTGTTCTCCTGCAATATCCCAACCTAATTCAACATTGTCTTCTATCTGGGTTGGGATTCCACAACCACTTTGTGCCTCAGTCCCGAGATCTGGGAAACTGGATTGTTCCTTAATACTGTTCCAAGATGGTTCATCCTCTGTTTCTGGTATATACGGGTATTTCTGGTTGATAATTTGTTCTACTGATTTCATCATTTCTACCCATTTTATAAGGGCATCTTGGTGTTGTTCCCAAAGTACAGGATTTGTCAAGCATTGAAGGTATTCAGATTGGTGTAATTTTTCTATCTCAATGTATCCTATCATGAGCATATCTCGGGTTGATCATTTTGTATCTTCTGTCAATAGAATTTGGGCACAGTTTATGATGAAAGCTGTGGTTGTTGGGACATCAACCTGAATGTTTTCTATTGGTGTTGAGGGTTTACATTTGATTTCATAGAATTCAAGGGCATCCTCAATCATCTTATCTTTCATGGATCTCAGATATTCAGGTTTTTTGAATGGTAGTCTTGCTAGGTAATTAGGCTGCATCTTTGAATCAAGTGGTGGAATCAAGATATAGAATTGAAGTTTGAATCAAGATGGAAGAAGGGGACTTTGTTTCAGAATCAAAGAAGAGGGGTATGTGGAGTGTTGGTTGCACAAGCAAGGGCAGCGAGGCTCGGCCTCGGGGGGGGGGGGAATTTCTAAAGGAGGTTTCAAGGACCTCCTACCAAACACTGAAGGACTGGATGAGATAAGTAGGTGCTGGACCCAATCAAGACACCCAAAATGTTGGGTGACTATAGAGGTTCGGGGCAGATGGACCCCTTGATCAAAAAGATCGTCCACCTGAGAATTACCTGGGTAGCCAGAGAGGGAGAGTCCCGCGAAGACCCCTACACGGTAGAGCGTCCCCACGGGTTACAGGGTTTCCCCCACCCGACCTCTCTTGTCACTGAGATTCCAGGTAGACCAGAATGGGGATCTTGACCTCTTAAGTCTACCAATTTTAGTTTAAGATCAGGGTGCTTAAAGTTACACTTGAACTCTTAGGTATTTTGAGTGAGAAAGTGACCTAATTTTAAGGTTGGTTGACCCAAGGGGTCAACTTTACCTCTTGTTCCTTTGAGAGCTTTTGGGTCTTTCTTTTTTGGTTCAAGTGTTTAGAGAGCCAATTGTTTAGGGTTTCTCTGAATAAGTATGTTCAATCAATGATTTAGGCACACTTCTTTTGGATTCTCTCCATTCTTGATTTAAGTAGTGTGTCTCTAAAATCCTAATGTTGAATCTTATGTTGGCTCTACTTGGTCCATTTAACTCCTTGTTTGGGTAATTAGGGCTCAAGTAAGGATGTGTTAGCCCTTAATTACCCTTTTAAAATTGTGTGCAGGAATAGTGGTTCTGAGAACATGCAGCTATTACTATGAAAGACAGGTTACACCTAGTTTTTCTTTGTTTTTCTCCTTGTTTTTCCTCTTTGAATTTTTAGGGTTTTAATAGGAGGTTACCTGTCCTTGGAGCGGCTGCGTCTATCTTTCTTCCTTTACCTGCACATAAGAGAGAGAAAAAGATTAGCAATTGTTAAAAAGAAATTCAAATCTTCTAGAATAGCCGTTGTTCCCCAGCAACGGCGCCAAGTGATGAGTGGCATTGTGACTAGGTTTTGTTGTAGAAATTAGGTTGTAGTACAGCTAGTCATTGCCATCATTACAGATATTTTTTACTTGGAAAATAAAAGAGTTCCCGAGGTCGAACTCAGGGAGCAAGTCGAATTCTAGAAGTACAGTGTTTCTTCTTATGACAAAAATAAAGAGAGAGAGAGAGAATTTGTTGGCTTCTCCTTCTTCTTTCTCGTCTGCCTCCTTTTCTCCTCTCTTTTTTTCTTCTTCTTTCTTCTTCTCGCAGTCCTTCTTTCTTGGCCTTCTTCTTCTTCTTTTTCCTTCTCTTCTCTTGCGGTCTGCTTCCTCTTCTTATGCTCTTTCTTTTCTCGGCCAAGTGCGTTCTTCTTTCTCTTCGTCTTCTGCTTCTCTTCTTTGTCTTCTTCCTTCTGTTCTTCTTCTTTTTGTCCGTCTCTTTCTTTTTCTTCTTCCTTGCGGTCCTGTTTCTTCTTTTCTTCTTCTTCTTCTTTGCCTTCAGGACGTCGTCTGATTTTCCAATCAGACAACTTAAACTGCTGCTGCTACAGTGTGTCTTTTCTTCTTTCCTCTGTGGCTTTCTTCTTCTTCTTCTTCACCTGTGCCTGCACACTCAAAGTTCGATCAGAGGGCAAAACCTACTCTACCCTCCCCCGCGTCTCTCTCTCTCAGAATTCACTCATGGGATAGCTCTCCCAAAGCTGCCGGATAGTCAGGTACGCGGGTCGCGCCCGGGTCCAGGCCCACCGGCGTGCGGTGGTGGGCGAGGAGTGCAGGTCGGGCTAATCGGGTCGGGCCAGGTCCGCGGGGCGTGAGCGCGGACGAGGCCGGATAATCGGGCAGGTGAAGGGGACCTCACCCCGTGATCTGAGGCGAACAGCTTAAGGCACTTTTTGCCTTTAAGCGCCCGTTCGCCTCAGTGGGTTTCCAAGGTGGGACTAAATGTCCCACCCCAATTTGGATGCCTGCACGGAGGAAGCAGCGGCAGTCGAGGCTTCGTGCGAGGGCTTCGCGCGAGGGCTTCGCCTCAACTGCAGCCTGGCACTTCACGAAGACACCCCACGCAGCCTGGGAGCCTGATCTGGGCGTGGCGTGCCTGGAGCAACAGGTCGAAGGAGCTTCTTCACCTCAGCAATGGCGGCGGCGAGCGAAGTTCCTGTTTACAGAGAAAGGGCCTCTCGGCCTAATTAGATACGCGGAGGACCTTCGCCGTGGCACGGCGAAGGTGGTCGGAGGGTCTGTAGGTGGCGGGGCGGAGCCTAAGGGCCGCCCTAGGTCAAACTGCGGGTTGGGAAATGGGTGTGTTCGGTGGAGTTGCAGAGGGCGATTCGGGGGAAGTGGAAGGGCGGAGGAGGATCAGGGTGAGGAGGAGAAGGTTCTGCGGTGGTCGGCGAGCCGTGTGGGTTGCTGGAGTGATGGGAGCAGGTCGCCGGAGTGTGGCCGGAGGTGGAGAAGGTGAGGGTGATTAGGCGCGGTCGAGGGGTAATTAGATAAAAATAGCAGGGGGAAAAAAGAGAGAGGATAGAGAAGACTAATTCTAATCTAGCTAAAGTGACGAAGGGGATGAAGAGGCTGCCGGCTCGTACCTACCAGAGCTGGAGAAGAAATGCCCAGTGGGGGAGGACGGCGGCAACGACGGGGCAGAGGCAGCGCGCGTCGGTATTGCGCGACGCGGAGGAGAATCAGGAAGAAGTCTCTGCTGCTGGTATTGCGGCAGAGCGAAGAGGAGGAGGAGGAGAAACCGCCGGAGCAAGGGGGCGTCTGTCGGAGTGGGAAGAGAGGAAGTGAGGGGGTATCTCCATCAGATCCGAGCTGGGAAGAACGGCGGAGCGACGGGGGTATTTATAGAGGCAGAGCCGGAGAGGAGGGCGAGGGAGGCGACGTGCCTCCCTCGCCGGAGGATGTCGGACCAAGGAGACCCATACCGTCTGTGCGTTCGCATGGCCGGTATGGGTGGTTGCAGCCATCAGGGGGTGCTCCTGCGCTGGCTGACGACGCAGGGCACCCCCATTTGACCTGGCAGGCCCTCCCCCTCACCCTACGCGGCGCCATGCTCCGCGCAAGGTCGTCGAAGCATGGTGCTGGTCAGGTTTTGCAGGTGGGACCTGAACGCAAAGAACGAAGGAGAGTTAGGGGCCAAAATGTGAGGGTTCAAAAGTTGAGGGCCAAAAAGTAAATATATGAGGACCAAAGTGTAAAGTTGGTCAAGAAGGTTTCTTCTTAGGCTCAAGTTTTTATACATGACTAATTAGGACCTAAGGATTCTGATGGTGAATTTTATTTCTAGATTAAACCTTGTTTGACCGGTAAATTTACGTAAAAACCCAAATTAAGTTGTTAATTTGGCATGGTTCTCAATGTAGGTCAAAATAGGTTTCTAAGGCCAAATTGAAGGTTCTAAGCCCTAGAGATTATTTTTATATGAATTTTAGAGGATTTAGTTGATTTTTTATCTGCCTCGAACCTCGTGTATTTAAGTGGATTTGTTTTTAGGGTTACAGGATGTCATTTAATTCTTCGGAGTTGCTGTAGCCCTTGTTGAGTCATTTCATCCCACTTTTCTTCTTATTAGTTTGTTTTGACCTATGTTTAGACCCTGAGTTACCCTGTTTTCAGATTGGATTGGTGAAATTACATTTTTACCCCTCAATTTAGGTTTTCTTTGCAAACTCAGAATCTCTCTGAGCCAAGCCTTTCTAAGGTTATGTAGGAGCTTTTTCTTGCAAATCAGGGTTAAATGGTGCTAGTTTAGGGTTTGTGACGAGGTTCTCATCAACAGGGGTCTTGCCCTTTCACAGTCCGCGCACCTTCGTCTGACTACCCCGGTTTGCCCAGAGGGCTTAAGAAGTCGGTGTAGGGTGGCTAACTCCCTCCCTATACTAGTAGCTCACCTCAGTATCACGTACATGAGGGCCAATAGGAGTCGGTGTAGAGTGCCCAATCCTAACCCAGGTCTCAACCCAAGGGAGGCTAGCTCCGCTCTACACAAAAGGGGGTAGTTGCTCTCCTTGGTACCACGTACTCAAGGGCCAACACACTTCCCATTTTCATTCCAGATTTCTGTTTATCCACAGGAGTTCTACTCCTAATTCCCCGTAGGGTTCATGCTCGTGTTCACCTCATTATCCAGATCCAAATCTCAGGTTTCATAATTCATTCCTCATCCATATACAGGCAACTCATGTTTTCATAGTTCAATTCTTAATAACATGCAATTAGTGTTTTCACAGGTAGTTTCATTAAATACAGGAAGCTCCTATTTTAATAAGCAACTCGTATTTATAATACAGGTATTTGTTAGCAAGTTATCTTAATCACGCATGCAAGTAAACCATACAGTACAAACAGGCTCGATCATTTCTCTAGCCTAGGGTTCATGCCACATCCTAGAGTTCCATTCGGCTATTTCCACAAGCACATTCTTATTTAAATATTATTAACAGAATTAAACCACTCTACCAGGAAACACGGGAGTAATGGGGGCTTGAACCGCAGACCCAAATGTCTCTGCAAGCCCCAAACGTGCAGCAGGATGAAACCCTATACCAAGGAAATACATCACAAAGGAAAGTTCAAAACAGTGTAAAACAGACTCTAGTACGTAGAGCAACTCGAGAGGAAAGTACAGGCATTTTGTTTGGGTAAAACAGACTCCGATCGAATCATAAACAGGTCAAAAATGTGCCTACTGTTCAAAATTAGACGTCTGGGAATAATCCCAGACGTCTTAAAAGGCGTCAGATCTTACCTTGTGTTCCTACGGTGGCCTCAGACGTCCAGGCCTTCTCTGCGACCGTCTGAAGACAGTTCCAAACGTCAGACAATGTTTCCGATCGTCTGGACGCACTTTCGGACATCTAGTGATGTGATCAGACGTCCAAAAATGCGTGGAAAAGCGTTCCACGGGCCTTCCCAAGGGCCTTTACCTGCATACGAAAATCGCAGGTCTAAATCAGGCCAGACCAAGCTTCTGCGGTGAAGCCTTCGTGGCCATAACCGCGAAAAAGAACATACCTTGCAATATAAGTGCTTTCAGACGTCTGGTCTCAAGCCTGGATGTCCAACTGCCGCCATGGTCGTCTGGTCGACTCTCCAGACATCTGATACTGGAAAAATCCCAGTATCAGAACCTCTCCCGCAAGCTGTCTCCTTCGAGAGCTCGCCTGCAGGAGCTTCCGCCGTCCCTCCTGCGGCTGCAGAGGGTTGGAAGCCGCCTCCCCGAACCCCTTCGAGTCCCGCCAAGCCTCCACCGAAGCTCCATCGAAGGTCCACCGACCTTAGGCCTCCTCCTCCTCCCACGCTCTCCTCCTTCCTCCCTCTCACTCTCCCTTGCTCGCCCACCACTCGCCTCACTGGAGATCCAAAGGTGGTGCTGATTGGGGTGTGAGGAGGAGAGGAGAGGGGAAGGGAGGGGTTTATATAAGAGGGTGTGGGGTTTAGGGTTCGGGGGAGATGAGGAAGAGAGAGAGGAAGGAACGATCTCTGCGCGCCGCCCGAGCACAGAATGCAGTGCGTAGTACAAAAATTTCACTTTTAGACATCTGGGAATAGGTCCAGACGTCTGACTAAAACTACAGACATCTTAAATGGTTAAAAATGTAACGGATCATTACATTACTCCACCCTCCGACCACCAAGGCACCAAGGGTGGTCCTCCCCTTCACCCTCCAACCACCCTCCTTCTTGTTCTGCCTCCCTCCGCTCTCCAACCAGACCTCCCTCCTCCCTTGCCCTCTATCCTCCATCCTCCCCTGTTCTGCCTCCTCAAAAAAATTGTAATATCAATATAAGACTGCAAATTTATTCACTTTATCCAAAGAGATGCATCCCAAGAAAATATGTTTACTTTTCAAAACAAAAAAAATCAATATAAGAATGGAAATACTATTTTCTTCTTTTATTTGTGAAATATAATAAATGGGAGCCTAATTAGTCTATCTGTCCTATAATAATTTCTTCGTGTTTGTTTTTTTGGCTTGGAACCTTTCAACTTACTAAATTTGCTACTTATGTTGTTTTTCTTAGGGTGTTCCTTTCTAGAAAGGTTATTAGAAGGACATATGTATGACAATCAGTGGTCGAAAATGCTCAAGTTGAAGGATTGGCCAACCTCTACAAACTTCGAGAAGTGGTTGCCACATCATGGTGCAAAGTTCATTAATGCTATGTAACATTGCAACTGTGATTGTCTCCTTCCCCTTAAAAGTTGGGTTCATTAGTTAAGCAGTTTTGTTGGTATGTGTACGCAAGTAATGTGCTTTTATCTGCTTTCTTAGTACATGATAAGAAATGCCAATAAAAATTATTTAGAATGTATTTTTACAAGTTTCTAGCATCTATGTTTATTTTCTTCTCATATAATTCTAGCAGTCAAGTACTTAAATGAGGTGGAGTAACGACCTTTAGATTGACACATATTATGTGACCTTCTCTGATGATACTTAGTAAATCTTAGGCATGTTATTTCAAGCAGCGTATTATAAAAAATGGCATGTGTCTTTCAATAAAAAAAAAAAAAAATAGTATGTGATACTTAAATAAAAAAAAATTGGATAAAGTTGATATGCACAGTTTTTTTTTTTTTATTTTGTGAAAAACAAAATGGCTAATCTGATCACCTTTTGTTAGGTGAGAAGGACGGATCCAGCGTGAGGGCAGTGGGGACAATGGCCCCCACTATATTTTGGAAAGTTTATGTATTTGTCGTTTGCATGATCCATTATTTGCCCCCACTGAGATTTGTCAACGGGATACAAATGTTAGCAATAAGGTTTAAAATTTTTCCCTCCATCTTGCAGGGCTTGGCCATCAGCACTTTTCAGGTTGTTCTGTAACTCTATTGTCTACTGTTGTTATAAAAAAAAGAGACCGGTGGTTGTTCCAATTGAAATGTTTTGGTGGTCCTTGAGCAAAATGTGATTATTGATTTAAGGGAAAAATGGTAAAGCAATTGCATAAAGAAATCATATAAAGTAGGGAACTGGGTGCTATCCTGGGGCTTATGAGCAAGTGCACGACTATTTGTCAATAGTTCCCATTTAATAATTGTGATTGACAACTACCTCCATTAGTCATTTGCTCATTGTGTTCGTGGCAGCGTTGAATTGGCAATTACATCATGCTAACCCTCATGACCATTTTGCTTTCCAAAATTTGTTGGGTCCCTTCGTAGGCTTGAGGCTTTTGTTAGTTAGGCAGCATCATACATACGCTGATGTTGTATTTCTCCTAACTTTATGTTTTTGAAATATCCGTGAATTTTTATAATTTTTTTATTACTATTTTTGTTTAATCAGAAATCAAATCAAATGAATATTGGATACAACACTGCTGTTCTTTTATTTAAGATCATCCCAGGTGATGGAATTGGCTGGCATTTGTGTGCACTACACCCAACCAATTTTATAATTGCAAAAAAGGAAATGACATGGTGGTTATTTATCATGAGCATTAACTTATTTGATAGAAGCTGTCAACATTAGTTTATTTGATGGATGTTGACTTATGGTGGTTATTGAAATGTTGGTGAGGTGGAGCACTCTTCTCTCGTAAATATGCCGTGCTGACGGTAGTAAGAGATGGAACAATACTGTTGTGGGTCGTCACCCCTCTGAGAGACTCCATTGGTAACAGAGGAGACATGCTGAGATCAATAGCTAGGTGATGTCTCACAAATGTCCCACTTCCTCAAATTTTTTTGCTGACATTTCTGTGAATGCCTTGATAAAAATGGCAGGAGGGTTGCAGGTGCATAGAGCTGCAACAAGTAGAGAAAAGGGACAGGGATTTCATCAGCTATAGGAGATGGAAGGTGCCTCACAATATTCCTGCCATCTTCCTTTGCTCCTATCCATGTTATGAAGTAGTCACGCCAATTTGTTGCTTCCCTTCTCTCTTCCATCCTCTTTTATTAGTTGTTTTTGCCATTGTGCCATGCTCATGTGCACCAAGTTTTGGCCATTATAGAGAAATTTGATTTGATTATATTTCTTACCCATTCTTTTCTTTTCAAATTATCTTGCTAATTAGTTTCTTTCCCTACTTCCATCTTCTCTTTGGACTTGTTTGTTATGCGGGATACAGTAACTTATCCCATGTTTGGTGAGTTTTATCTCGAGATAGAATTATCCCAAGAGAAAACCTCAAAACCTATGATAAATTTATTTCAGGTGAGAGGTGAGATAAATTTATCCCTCCTCTTGTAAGACATCAACTTCACTTATCTCCTCAAACACCTCTATTTATCCCATGATTTGACTAATTCCTCTCCTAAAGACCAAAATCAATTTATCCTAGGTTTACCCTTCAATTCCACCACCGACAAAATTTATCCAATGAAACAAAACAGACCCTTTGGCTGTAGGGATTTCCTTTTCTGTGTCACCTCCTTATACCACTCTGTAATTTGAAATGTGTTTTATTTCTGTTGACTATTTAGATCAGTAGCCATGGGAATCAATAAAGATAATTGTATCCGTAACCTCTACCTTGATATATGTTGCCTTGTTTACCCCAGGCTTGCTTAGCTTTTTTCCAATTTCCACAACCTGCCACGTCATGTAGCTTATGTTTTGGCCATCTCAAGGAAAAAAATGTACTATTTTAAACAAGCGATAAACGAAATCCATCTTATTGACTAGTGGTTACAAATCGAAGGGATTGTTGAAGGCAATAAAATGACTTTTTTTTTAATACTTTCCATTAAAGATAATTATCGAACGAATTATTATCGAATAAATTGTTAGCAAACATACTGATATCGAATATATTATCAAACTTAATCGAATATATTCGTTCGAACAAAGCAAACAAACTAACAACGAATCGAACGAGAACATTTAATTTCATTATCGAACCGAACTCAAACATTCGTTGAATATTTTATCGAATTCAAACTCAAATACACCCACATTCAAATTTATTTGATTCAATTAGCACCCCAAACATAAAAGCACTTAGGATGTCAATGGATCATGTTTGACCCATGTTAGGTTGTATCCAAGCCACACCCACTAATAATTCCAATATTCGCATCTTCTCCATTTACTCTCTGAATATTTAAATGCAATTTTATATTTACACTTACGTCTATTCATTGACGTACCCATAGAGTATCCTTCATCCATGATGAGTTCCAATATTTATCTTAACATACGCGTCATCCTAAACATAAAACGTATCAATAAGTTTGATAGCATTTGCTGCATGGAATTAAATAATTGCAAGTTCACCATCAGATAAATAGAGTATTGCTAATTTTCCATTAAACCAAAAACTAATTGAATATGGTAAGTATGTGTCGAAAGTGTACATAAAAAGAAGCTAAAAAGAAAATAAATGTATATTATAACATATTTTATAATATATAAAGTGAGAGTGATAATTTTAATTGGTGTATTTTAATTTTTCAAATGATGATTTCAATTATCTTATAAATAAAAAGTTATATTTTAAGTGAAAAATTATTTATCAGTAATGGAAAATAAAATACGTCGATGTATTTTTATTTTCAACCAGTATATTTTTATTTGCAACAGATTGAAAATAATTTCTAATAGGTATATTTTGATTTTGAGTCAATATGATTGATTTTCAATTTATGAATTTTCATTTTCAACTGGCTGATGCTGATTTTCAATCGTTTGATTCTGACTATACATTACAAAATACCTTGCAACGAACATACCTGTGCTCGTGTCCCAAATAGAATATCACGCATATTCACATTCATATCTATGGTTAAGGAGTTGGTATACATTTCGACTAAATGGGTAACTCCCATATACATTTGTAAATCAAAATTCATACCCATGTAAAGCCAAGGTAAGTTATACCAATTTGAATTATGTCAAGTTGATTAATTTAGATTTGAACCCAAATTGTCGTTCCTAAAAGAGCCCTCATGGAGGTAAATTATGGGAAATCATGCACGGATCCAACATTCAAAGCTCATCTTTATGGACAAACCACAAATACAATAGAAAGAGGTTACGTACGATGTAAATGATAAAATAAACCAACAAGAGGTTAGAGGTAGAGAAAGCAAACTACAGGAAGAGAGCAAGGGCTTCTCTTAAGAAGTATGCGTGGTAATTTAAAATGGGAATCATAGATAGATCATCTTTCTTCTCAGGTCATCCAATATATTATGATTACCAAAGCAAGGAGATAATTGAAAACTTGTGATTTCAAATACAGTTTTTTGATGTCCAAATAAAATTTCATCCAATCTTGTATTAAGGCCATGATCCCTTCTAGAGAATTTTTAAAAAAAACACATTATCATTGGCTGTATTCAATTTTTAGCATATTGAATTCCTTCGCACTTAGAACCCGCAAGCTTTGCCAATTATTACAATGGAAATGCATATTTTGTAGGAGGAAAAACACATAACCTAAACAAAGTGCATTTTAAACAACATCGTAAATCTTGAGGGATAGTATGTGATACGAATTTGTAAACATGGTTAAGTTGGCATTTGTGGAAGTGAGGTTGAGTTCTATTTGCATTTACTTTGTAAGAAACTTAAAATGGGAGTCAGCACCTATTTATGTCTACTTGGTAAGTTGCAAGATGACCTCGCTATGCATTTGGTTCTTGCAGTAGCTCTTCTTTAGTCCTTGGCCGATAAGAACCCTAATTTCATCAAAAATCACCAGTATAGAAAACTCTTGAATCATTCGGGTGCTAATTCCTATTCTTGTGCTAATCCTAAAGAAAGGAACATTACATGTCTGAGGATTCAAGGAGACGTATCACAAAAGAACAACAATCTCATCCCATCACTCTCAAATTAAAGAAAATAATATTACAACCTATTTATCTTATTTACCCTCTATTTCGAAATTAAATAAAATAATATTAAATCTTATAATACATCAATTCACATATTAAATCTCTCATATTCAAATCCATCACTTACTACTCTAATCAACCAAATATTCTTGTACTAAATTTTAATCGGTATTTTCCATTAGTAAGGAACTTAAAAAGTTGCCTTGTTTACATCAAGGCCCTTTCATTTGAAAATTCATTCTAATTTGATTTAATTAAACTTAAAAGCAATAAAAAGAAATCTACTCAACCTCCCCTTTCTCCGACATAAACGTGCTAAGGACCCTCTAATGATTCTCTTGAAGATAGAGTGGTAGACCCACTTAGAAACGCCATTACATTGGTGAAATAGAAAATAGATTGTTGCAGTAGGAAAAGAAAGAAGCTGGGAATTGAAAATAATAAGCAGTGGAGAAAATAAATTCATAATATTTTTAATATAAAAAAAATCCTCAAGGCCAAGGGTTAACCTCTACATACATGAAAGATTAATTTACATAATCTTTGACAACTATTTTAAGAAATTAACACATATTTTAATATTAATTTTTAAAATTATTAACAAAATATGTGTTAATTTTATAATTCTCTCGCACCTAAACTCCACCATTCAAAAATTGATGTTAACGTAACTTAAGTAAACACCACAAGAAAAATAATACTAAAATCCAACCAAAAGTTCTAGCAATTTTAGCAGTGTCATTTTCCTCACAAAATCCACCACCCAACATAAGACCAAATGTGAGGAAAAATACCGCTATAAGAATTTATTCCCCTATTTTTGTTAGGAAGGGCGGTGAACTTTTGGATGATATATATATATATATATATATATATATATATATATATATATATATATATATATATCGTACCACTAAAAACCACAAAAACCATACAAACAAAGAACAGGTTATATTTAACTTTTTGAGAGATGAGTAAACGAGGGAGTGTTAAAACTTACAAAAACCCTAAAAAAGAAAAAGACGAGCCTTATAACCGACTCAGTATATAGCCATTGCTATATTTCTATTCCTTCCAATAAGGCACATCTCATTGAGACGATTATTATTAAAAAATAAGAAATAATCAGTTTCCAAGCGTCTTCCTTTTTTGTGCTCCCTCCAAATTGTAAGAGGATTTTGTATTACGCAGATTACCTAAAACATTAGAAAGTAATCGATTGCCATTTGATCAACAAAAGCAATTCAGCGTGACTCCTCTTAAATTGGTGTAGCAAATACCAACTTCAGAACTCAAGCCTTAGGCAGCAGAAGTCATTGCAACTAACAGATGGGTTCCAGTCCAAATCTTGGGCTAATGCATTGTTACTCTCAAATTAATAGCAGTTTAGAAATCAAGCTCAAGAAGCAGAGAAGTCAATATGATCCTTATGAGAAACAAAGTAGGAGACCTGATCCAAAATTGACTCCCAAATTCTCAGTATCTGAAAGGATCAAAGCCACAAGCCTGTAACTGATAATAGGATCCCGGTCCATGGCTTTCCAAACTACAGCCCTACTTTTATCTTCAAAAACAAAGTCAGGTAATCTCCCACGAGAGAAAAAATCACCAAGACAAATCATATGTAAGGTTCACCAATTTGCTGAAAGGTAGGAACAATTCGAAGGAATGGAGCTGAAAAGATACCAACAGGAACCTTCCAGGCAACTGCCCCCTGCAGCATGATACAAAATCCATCTCTTGATACAAGTTTAAAGCACCGCACTATCAATATTAGCCATTGCATTACTTTCTCCATGTAATCTAATTACATTGACATGTATTTTGAATGATATAATCATAAAATTTCTGACGAAAGGAAAACACGATGGAACACGGCAGCTGCTAAGCTTAAAAAAAAAAAAACTCCTGGTTATCTACCTTGCAATATTGTGAGGTAAATAAAATTTGAATGCGGATTCAGATAGACTACATTGATAACCAACAATGGATTTTCAGTTTATACAATCCCACTAGATTGCAGTATTCCAATCCAAATGGGGCCTTTCAAGTAAAGATGTGCTTATTCAAATTAGTACAGCTGCATCAAACAACGTGATGTGCCATACAGGCTACATTTTGCTGCAACAATCATTTCAAGCATCCTAACAAGTCAGCCCATTCTAATGATGCTATGTTGGAAGCAACACTTCTAAAAAAAATGAAGGGGCAAGTTCATATGTGATCTATGGCGTGGAACGCTAATTGATCTACCACTGGACCAAGTGCAAAATTATTTTCGTTTCCAAGGGAATGCCATTAAAAAGAAAAAGGAATGATGCATAAAAAGGAGTATGAACAACTTTGATCATGCCCGGGTTAGTTGATGTCCTGGTCAAGACATATGAGGCGTTGGATGCTAAGCCAACCAAGTGGGGGTCAAGAAGACCAACAAGAGTGTCGGAAGGCAACTATTAAGAATGATTTCGATTACTTTAATTTAAGTTCAGAAAAGGCTTAAAAAAGAACTGAGTGGAGGCGGAAAATCCATGTAGCTGATCCCACTTAATATGGGAGAAGGCTCTGTTCTTGTTATTGTTGGTCAGCACCTCAGGGCTTCTTTAGGTCTGCATAAAGTATGGATAATTTAGTTGAGGCCTTAGTAACATACTTGTCAATCTAAAGGAAAAGCTCACAATTGAAGAATCTTTTAAGGAACATGGGATAAAAAGCAAATCACAAATGGAAACCTTTCAACCAGCCAAAATTATTCTGTCCTCCCTCTAACCCAATCTGAAACTACCGCTTTCTCAAATAACAGTTTTTCCCCCTTTAAAATATTGTTTTCTCAAATAGTTCAGTTAACAAAACTGGTTTAGAAAGGAGTACATTAGCACAGGTTCCATGATTCCAACAGCAATGGGACGACAAGCAATGGCTGCAACAATGTAGTTTCTAGTACCATACAAGGTTTTGCATATCCAAGGGCCTTCACAAGGAAACTGGCAGAAATTTCCACAGCATTCTAGAAGATACCTCATGAGATCACCTGACAATGCAAGCCACGGTCATCTTTTCTTGAAACCATATTTCTTGCGCTCATAGAAGAGATCAGTCTTCGCACTCCCAAGGTTAACAATCTTGGGACACCCATCCCTGTCTTTCTCTTGCTGGGTGCATTCCTTGCAGTAGTAAGCATCAGATATGCCGACACCACCACAAATGACGCATCGGCCTTGGAATGAGCCATAGTTACATTCGTCACAGACACGGACCAGGGTGCAGGGGCGGACATAAGAGTCACATATGACGCACTTCCCATCACACTTCTCACAGAGGCGACCAATCGCAATTCCTGGTTGTTTTCGGCACATGATGAGATCTGGGTGATGCTTTGCCATGTTTCAGATACCCTCTACCTTTATCTGTACAAGAATTAATTAGATCAGATATGAAGTCTTTTAAGGGTCACCAAGATAGAATAGAAATACATAACAAAAGATTGGGAATGCAAAGTGATATACGTTATTTATTTCTTATTTTTGCTAAGCAGAATGACTGAAAGAGAGAACTTTTTGTTAGTATACTGTAATTTGCATCAAGATCTAAAAATCAGACCAGGTATTGAATCAAAAAAGCTCTAGTTAAGATTCAAATTGGTTTAACCAGTGGTTTGTATTAGCCGAACCAGTGATGACATCAGCAATGACATCATCATTCAAATAGACCATGAAAAAAGTGGATGGCTTATTTTTAATTAGTAGGACCGGATTTTTGAACTAAATAAAAGCAAAGCTTCTAATATGTAATACATATATAACCTTCATAAATCATATATTTATTAAAATCTAAGCAATAGATCACTACCATCAAATAAACATAAAGAATGATATAGAACATTTAAAGCAACATTTCAACAAAAATATTTAATCTTGAAAGTGTTGAGTTTCATCTAAAAATGCTTTAATGATGGTGAAAGGGAATGAGTGTGTTTCTTCTCGCACAATATATATATATATATATATATATATATATATATATATATATATATATATATATATATATATAACTTGATCAAAACACCAAAATGGTTCAACCAAGAGGTTTGGTTCAGTGAAACCAGCCGGTTCAACCAGTCAAGAAGCACAAAGAATGATATAGAACATTTAAAGCAACACTTCAACAAAAATATTTAATCTTGAAAGTGCTGAGTTTCATCTAAAAATGCTTTAATGATGGAGAAAGGGAATGAGTGTGTTTCTTCTTGCACAATATATATATATAACTTGATCAAAACACCAAAATGGTTCGACCAAGAGGTTTGGTTCAGTGAAACCAGCCGGTTCAACCAGTCCGATCACCAATCTGTTTGATCCATGTTGGTATTCTTTCAAAACTAGTATAGCATTTGAACCAATATGATGGGGCTGATTCTTGGTTCAACTTATCCGACAAACCGGTTCATTCCGGTCTTTGTAAACATTGATTTGAATACCCACAAAAAGGACTGCAAAGTAATCCAATGTCAATATGCCTTCGATGAAAACATCCTGGATATGTTCTATCACATATAGACGCTTCTCACCACACCACAAGGTGGCATAACAAAGGCAGATTTTCCAAGCTTAATTGGTTTTTGATGTTAGAATTTCCATTAACAAGGTCAAATAATAGTATCTAGATGTAAATTATAAATACATAAAATATCATTGATGAAATCCCGGACCCAAACACCTACCATTTTAGATACATTAAATGTTTAACAATCTAAGTATGAAGATGGCTGCCTGAAATGAAGACTTTGAGCCTTCCACATTGAACCTTAAGAATTAATTATGCACTTCAACTGCAAATCCAAAAAGACCCTATATTTAATCCTTGATTCTAGCTGCCATTGTTATCGAACAGATCCTAAACAAGGGAAAGAAAGTATTTTAATAGGATTTCTGAAGTTTGTTTAGCTAATGTTTGCATCACAGATTCACAATTACACACGGAAAAGTCAAAGAAGATCATATGATATCTGTCTTTGAACAAAAAACAATACACAAAAACACAAAGCAAGAAGTTAGGAAGTCATACAATGTAACAGACACTATCTTCAAGACAAATGCGGTATGAAGTGTTTATATGATTAATGCACCAATTTCATTAATGCACCAATTTCACAAGCTTAGTGAACAGCAGTCAACTAAAATTTTTCCAGATTCTATGCCTGAGCTGAGAAATAGAATACAACTGCAAAAAATCAAAGTATAGATGTATGCATTAAGCACACAAAATACCAGCCAACTTAGGGTCACTGCCCCTATGTGACCATCCTTTTACTGATTAAAAAGAAAAGAAAAAGAAAAATACATTAGACTTATCCTGCTCAACATCATGGATCCACAATGTACCACAAAAGCAGACACAACCTACAAAGCTTTTTGTCCTTTTTGATCCAAATCAGATGCAAACAAAGGACATTTTGAAGATGTCAATCACCTATAGACGTCACACATGATATTAAAAGCCAAAAAACATTCTTGCTACTGTTGTTGCCAAATGCTTAATCCTCATAATCTACAGTGAAATGTAAACTTTGGATATTAACCAAACCCTAAAAGAAGTCATACCATCCATTCCATGCAAAAAAAAATTTCAGATACAAGTTGCTGTTGATAACTGTGAATCCTCGTGGAATCATTGCACCCACATGTTTGGGTGGTGGGAAGGGGACTGCTCTCCAACTATGATCCCACATAAGAAATCATACATGCTCATATTTGAACCTTGGTTCAAGTGGAAACCTTAGCTTGGAAGTTGGATGGACCAACTCCCATGAGAAGTATAATCTTCTCAACTCTACTAAATATACATCAGGTTAATTCAGATTCTGACATATCTGGTAGTTTTTTGCTGCTCTGTTCATTTAGATGTATTTTCGGAAATAAACTTGATAAGAGTAGATGTGCATCAGGCCCTTTTGTCTATCATTGGTGCAAATTGAGTAACTTTTTTTTTTGTAAAGGACAATGTTGTAACTAATGATGAGCCTATATAGAAAACATCGTTACATGATTAAATTGATTACGGATGAGGCTGCGACAAGCATCCAGGATTACAAATCACGATGGGTGTTATCTTCTGACAATATTATTTTCAGAAGATGGAATATAGCTGAAGTTAACTTGGAATTAAGAAGTACGATGCTTGACTGTAAATCTCTCTGGATAAGTATGACCAAAATCAAATAAACCATGTATGATTCTGGTCAAAATGTAAGGAGGGAAGGGGTGCAAGAGGTAGAAATTGGTGAAGATGACAGTCCTCTAAGTTATCATCTCCTTTTTTCTACCATGGATCAATTGTACTTATAAATGGAATTGTACAGAGGAAGGGTAGACTAATGATTGAACAAATTCACTGAAAGCAAATGCGCATAAGGGATGTTATGCAATAGAAAAAAGTTGTTAGCATAAGAGTAGCCACACTAGCTTTATTCTCGAAATATTACAGTGGTGTTTGGTAAGGGGAATAGGTTTATGGAATCAGTAGAGAAATGGGGAGTGGAATAAAATGGTGGAATAAGTAAATTTTGGTGTTTGAAAGTTTAGGCAGGACAAACTTATTCCGCAGCAAGGGTGGAATAAGTTTGCACCATGTTAAATTCTCTTAACCTGGCACGAATGGGTGGTAGGTTAAGTGGTGAACAAATGTGGGTTAAGCACTTAACCTGCCTACCAAACATGAAATGATCAAGAAGACAAAAACTATGAAGATAAGTAGAGGTAAGACCAAGGTTGTAGCTACACCACCCCACTTCCACACCACAACGCTAACCATTGTTTTTACTCCTTATCTCCATGCTTGCTTAGGTCCCCAACGCCAACGTAAATTGCTGGCTCTGCCTCTGGGTTAAGACTGGCCGAATTGATGAGTAGTTACAAAAGGAGGAACGAGATAAGGAATGGGCACACCAATTGAAGCTGGAAGAAAATTGATAAAGATGGTTTTACATAGAAACGAAGACTTTCTAGATGATCGATCTATACCGATTCCAAATTAATTATTCGTCCAACACCAAGCCAGAACCATTATGATCTACGCAAGCAACATAACACGTCAAACCAATGGATGGATGAAAGGTTTGATTTTGCTGCTACGCGTTGACCTAAAGACCAACAAACAGAGATTTCCTACCAACTTTAGATGTGAAAGGCGATGCGCGGACATAGCAAGGGGTAAGTAGCGAAACCCAAATCCCTAAACCCTGATGTGGCACTGAAACGATAGATCGGGTCCCTATTAGAAGCAGCAGTCCTCATAAGTACTACCTGAAGATGGAGCGCACTGGTGGTGGCGGTGGTTGTTGCGAAGAGCGACGGTGATGGCGGTGGTGTTGGAGGAGGAGGATTAGGAGGGTGGAAGAAGAGAGGGGGATTTGTGGGCAGGTGAGGTGGGAGGTTTAGGAGGTGAGTTGACGTTCGCGGACTGACGAGAAACCACAAGTCCGCAGTCGAAGGAGTAATTATTAAGGCATCTGGTGGTGGTGGGGTCCAAGGAGGTTTTTTCTTTTTTTTTTAATTATGAGATTTTTGTGGAGATTTTTTTAATAATTTTAGTGTAAACTTTTGAGTAATTATTTTAATTATTTCACCTAAATCGTAATAACTTTTATTTTTAATTTTATTATTAAATAAATATCCACCGCATTCTTTAGGATTGTTAAATAAATATTCATTAATATTTTTCACTTCCACTGTATTATTAAATAAATATATATTAAGATTACATTTTACACCAATTATTTCATCCCCTACTTAATCCTCTCCTTATTCACCACCCAAACAAAATATCCATCTCTGCTTATTTCATTTTAACCTATTCGTAGAGTATTTTATCCCACCTCCAAACGAGCCTTAAGCCTCGTTTACATGACGAGTTAACCCCCCAAAACAAGAGTTAACCCCTGTTTACTTGGGGGGTTAACCCCCTTTCACTTAACACGGGTTAGAGGCTGTTAACGCTAGTTTGCCTAACACCGGTTGCCATCGGTGTTAGGAAAACCCGTGTTAAACACCCACGAACTTCGAACGCCGCACTCTCCACTCCGGATGCCGCACTCTCCACTCCCTGTCGAGCCTCCTCAGGCACTCATCGTCACCCTCGCAGTTCTCACCCTAATGCCCCCCCGCCAACCCCGTCGACCTTGATCTCTCGACTCCCTCTCACGCCTCGTTCTCGACTGGGGTGTCGAGCCTCCTCACGTTCCATTACTCCCTCTCGACAGAGCCCTCGCGATCCTCACCCATCGTCACCCTCACAGTTCTCACCCTCCAATCAGCCTCACTGTCCATCGCAAGCCTTGCCCTTTTGATCGCTCGTGACCTTGTTGTAGTCACAGTCCAATGGGTTGCGGCCTCAACCTTGTCACGCCCAATCGTGTGCTCCAATGCCCTCATGAACAGGCATTACCGTCGCAACCATTCCCCTCTTCCAATGGGTATGCCCTTGGCTTTAATCCTCTGCAAAGTTCCTTCATTTATTCCCCCCCTATGAAGCTGTGCAAAGCAGGTCCTCTTTATTGCTTGCCAAGAGGTATTATGTTCTTAATTTGTTCTCTTCCTATATATATGTGTGACACTTCCTTCTCGGCTCGTAACATCGTGTTGCCCTATTGGAGTGGTGCTTGGAATTGATAGTCATGTGTGGTAGCTTGTATGGTTGTTTTGATTTTCAACCCTCTTTTTTACTTGCCCTAACCTCTAGAGACACATTCTAATTGATTCAATTTATTCTCTGTGCAAAAATGTTTTACAGTTAGTTCACTCAATTTCAAGGCTCAGAAAGGTATGCATTTTAATTAAAGTTGTTATTTCATACTCTTTCTCCATGGATGTCATGTTGTTTTTCTCCATGGCTGTGTCACTGCAATGTATGTTGGCCTGTAGTCTTTTTCCTCCAAATAAACTTGACTGGATTTCCTTTTTTTTTTTGGAAAAGGAAAGCTGAGCTCAAATTGCAGTGTTCTTAGAAAGATAAATAGATGGTTGGAAGGGTTAATTATTATTCTGGAGGAGGTTTGGTTTAACTGTAGTTTTTTATGCTGCTGTGAGCATGCTGACCTTGGCAAGGGAGATTGATAGATCATAATAGGAGTTCTAAAGGAACAGAGGATGCAATCAGGACATGACTCCAGTATGGTTGTACTGCTATTGCAAATTACAATATGTGGATGGCATTATCTCATTACTGAACATGCGGTGGGAGATGCTAAGGATGCGGTATCTTTGCTCTATATCTTTGGCAAGGCTGCTAGCCTATCGATTACCTGTCACAATTCATCATGTGTGACTTTTGGTAGGGAGGAGGATGAGTCAGTTGCTCTAGCCTCCATGCTTAACTTGCTGAGGTGCTCTTTACCCATGACTTGGATTGCCTCTTGGTACTATTGCCCTGCAGTTCATAGATTTAGTGCATTCTGTTGGAGAAGATTGGGAAGAATTGGATGGCTAGCACACAGAATTTTTCTTGGAGGGGAGGACTCGTTGCTAAGATCCATTTTAGCTGATGTGTTCTACATGTCGATTATTTGGCTCTAACTAAGGTTGCCTTGCAGATTGAGTGTTATAGGAGATTATTGTAGTAGGGCTAAAGGGACAATGGTAGGACAGGTTGCTTGCACAGAAAAAAGTTTGCAGACTGATTAGAAGATGGTCCCAGTTCTCAATCCCACCCAAGCATATTGAGATATGTAAAGGAAGTCCAATTTTTTGTCCACCCAACTGGAAGGAAAGAGGAAACAATATTTCAGTCTCACTCCTAGAGCAGCTTCTGGGAAGAGATTAGAGAGGGGATTTCTAGTGAGATATTAAAGGAAGGTGGGGAGACTTCAAGTCTACGTGGTTCTTCTGGACTAGGTCACACATGCTACAATGGAAGTGGCAATGGGTTAACCCTCCCAATAAACTAGGCCTAAAAGTTGCAATTGAGAGTAACTGCAATAAATGAATCAGGGATAAACACCCATCCACAAAGAAAAATATGTATATGCACCGTAGGTTGACAAACTTCAGCATATCATTAGCTAACTAGTACAAGAATACATACTTACTTTGCAGCATAGTGGAGATTTAATTTACTGCGGTCTAGCCGCATCCCCAAACCAGGGATTTTGTTGTTTATCTTCAAGTACATAGCCTCATCATGCTACACACGAATTACAAGCTCATTCCTAGCTTGGCCCAGGTCAGCTCCAAAGCTCCTCTTGTACAAGTTACCAGGAACATGCCTGAATTGGACCTTGATTCCTGCCCTGGTAAAAATAATAAGGAAGCCACACATTAGCCAAAAGAAGCTCTGTAATATCTTCATCTACATCCAATTGCAGAAGGATTAAACCCAAACTCTCTTAAATTGTGGATTATCAATAATTTAGATGATTCTGTGAGCCAAGATCTTTGGTTTAAATTAGGAATTTATAGGACTCCAAAAAAGTGATTTTGATTTTGCAGTGGTTTTTAATTTTATTATGTTTGGAGGGGTAACTCTCTTATCAACTATTGACAAGCAAGAACCCAACTCACTTGAATAGAGAACTTTGAATGGTCTCGATTTGATCAATTTGCTTCTATTACTAAGAATCCAAAAAGAATATTTCTCAAGATCCATTCTAAAAGGTTGTTTGGTAGTGAATTTTCAGACTCAACTTTCTTGCAAAATCAAAATGATAAATAAGACCAACCATTTGGTTCATCGGTTCACCTGTTAAATGATCCTGTAAAATATCTCAACCAACACATCCTCTTTTTTTTTTGAAATAGAAAAAGACATCTATTTGTAGCCTGGCAATTCCGTGTGTGGTAATCAAAGCAAATTGTGCATGATTATTAAATTGGTAGATATCATCCATGGATAAAACTATGTGAAAGTTAAAAATAATATTTTAGATTATGAAGAAGTTGGGAGATACCATGCCAACTTATTCCCAATTTTTCCTTTGTAACACCACCAAAAACCCTCTATTTCTATTGCCAAGAAATAGGGTTTACCACCAATCCCACTTAATTTGGTGATTTGACAACTTCGATGTTGAAATTAATTAGAAGTAACTGTCCATTCTTTTTAAGGAAATAGGATTTGATTCCATCAATAACAAGGGTTGATTTTCAGCAAGTGGCTCCCTCATGGATATCTACTTCTCATACTGCACAAAATCTTGCAATAAAATATTTTCTTAGGAAGAACAGACAGTAAGGAAGCCCAACCAACCGACCCTACTTTAAAATTTATTAAGATCATAAACTACCTTCTGGAATGTAGTGCTTTCCCTGCCTTCATTAAAAATGGTACCCCATCCCACCTTGCATTATCTATGAAAAGTGCAGCTGCAGCAAATGTAGGAGTAAGGTTGTTCTTGGGAACAATCTCGTCATCTACATAGGCGGGGTATTCCACACCACCTCTTTTATGGGCCTTATACTGGCAAATCACCACATTATCAAGTTGCAATGGCTTCATAGAGCGTAAGACTTTTACCTGCCAATAAAAGAGAGCAATGTAGGAACAAAATATTTTGCATCCACACACCAAGAAGTGTAATGCTATTCATATGCAGACCTTTTCATTTCGAATATCTTTTGCTTCTAGAGTTACTGGTGTTTCCATTGCAAAAAGTGCAAGTATTTGAAGTAGATGGTTTTGCATGATGTCCCTGATGATGCCGTAGTTATAAAAGTACCTGCAGAGTCATCAAAGAACAAAAATATCAGCTCCACATAACGACTACCTTTTCTAAGAGACTGCATTGAAACATACATGTGCATTTCTAAGTAGAAGCAACCTTACCCTCCTATCCCTTCAGTGCCAAAATCTTCAGAGAAGATCAGCTACACACTCTGTATGTATTTTCTTGACTAGATAGGTTCAAAAACAAGATTTGAGAAGCGAAGAACTGAGAGATTTTCAACCAATTCCTTCCCAAGAAGATAGTGTCCAAGGTACTTTACTTGTTCATAAGAACTATTGCCAGCAACTCATTGAAAGATATGTAGAAAATGGTATCTATATTATTTGGGGCGCTCTTATAAGTGCAAGAGTTTTTATCTCACTTGGAAGTAGTGATGCTTGGAACTCAAGTCTTCGATTTATCAGGTTGTCTACAAAGTTGGTCAATCTGATCTCATCGCCCACTGTGGTCCACTCCTTTTTAGGAAGGTATGCCAAATCCAAGAAGTTGGGTCAAACGATGCTGATCTAAATCCAAGAAGAGGGGTTGAGATTGTGTTGGAGAATGTGCAAGGGACAAGGAACTTAATTTATATCATGGAGACAACAACAAGATCATGAAAATTCCACCTCATTAATAGAGTTAGTTATGCAGGACCATATCAATATTTTTGCAGCATACTGTTTGACACACAAGACCAATTATGGATATCCCTGCTTGGTTGGTAGAATAAATGCAGGTCTAAGGATTCGTTCTACTCTGGAAATTGACTACATGGAATAAATTATCACATACAAGGTGCATTTAAAGCATTCATCGTAAATGTTCTAGGGAAAAAAATTGCGAAGAATGATTGTGAACTTATAATCTACCTGAACTGAAATATTGTATACAATCACTTATAATTTGGATATTCCTTCATTGTGGTCAATTGGTTGACTATTTTTCCCCCAAAGATCAAATTTTTCACTTGAATTATTTCTATTCGCCGAAGATTAGGCGTTTCGACTTCATCCACACCTGCATGTTACTTTTTGGTTGATTTTCGTGCAGCTTTCTCTTGAATAGTGGAATAGGTTAATTTCATGCAGTACGTTGTCTAGGTTGTAATTGGAATGTGTAGAAATGTTGAAATCAATGGAAGCAGACATTGACGTATCTTCCCTGATCATTTTAGGTTTATCATGGAGTCTCTTTCCAAAACATGCATAGTCCCAGATGAGTGTAGCTGAGTCAGTCGCTGTACCTATCAAAAAAGGAGGTTATGTGTTAATAATGTTTGGGACTATTGTAATATGTTTATGTGTTTCTTGCAAATGATATTCAATGTAAGAACACAAAAAATCAAATATTATTTATATGGTGTTATGACCTCGGCATCAAACTTCGTTTAAGACGTCTGGGAGTTGGTCCAGACGTCTGGTCAGACGTCTGGAAGCCTTCCCAGACGTCTAGAAATTAATTTTTTCGGCGTACGGTTTCGCGTCTGTGCGCATGCGCGTGCAAACTGAACCGCCGCCCTCCTTTCTTCTCTCTCTTCCCTCCCGTCCTGCAGGCGCAGCCTTCCTTCTCTCTCTCTCCCCACGACGCCTTCAAATACTCCCCCTCTCCTCTCCCTCACCATCACTCCACCGCCTTCTTCTTCTTCCTATTAGTGTAAGGGTGAGTGGGCGAGGGCAGCAGCTGCTACCGTGAGTGCGAGGGGAGGAGGGGTTGCAACGAGAGGGAGGGAGTTAGAGCGCGAGGGTGCGAGCTCGCCAGAGCAGCCAAGGTCGGCCGGTGGGTGCGCAACAGGAGCGTGGTGTGGGGGAGGAGCTGCTGTAGCTCAGGCAGCAGGCGAAGGGTGAGGAGGTCTTGATTTTGGGAAAATTTCCTAGAATCAGATGTCTGGACCTACGTCCAGACGATGCGGGAGACGTATGGAGGAAGGACCAAACGTCTGAAAGATATGATATTTTCCTTCCCTTCTTCTTTCGCATGTACAGCCATGCAGCCGTTCCGCCGAAGGGTTCTGCCTCATTTCGTGTTGAGGACGGTCGCGTACGCGTGCAAGTTTCGTTCGGGAAGGCGAAAGGGCTCACCCTCCCACACAGATCGGACGTTTGGGCATAGCACCAGATAGCGGAGAGGGTCTCCAGACGTCCAGAGTGACAGTCGGACGTCTGGAAACTAAGTCCAGACGGTTCAGCGGGATTTTGGACGTCTGAAGGACCGTGCAGGAATAAGGTATGACCTGAGTCATCATTTAAAACGTATGGAAGATGCTCCAGACATCTGATTTTGGGCAGACTTGTCTTTTTTGACACATTTAGGGTCCGTTCGAAGTCCGTTTTCCGCGTTTCAAGTTTCGTTCTTCTCAGATTTTGTTCCTCTACCTATTTACAGTATTTGTATCATGTTCTGAGTAGCTCCTTGTAATTGATCCTTGTATTAGGACCCCATTCAGTTACAGCTCTAGGGGTTGCGAAGGCGCGCGGGTTTACCGATCACGCTCCCAGTACTCCCGATTTTGCGGGTAGAGTGGCTCCCTTTAATTATTTACCAACATTTATGCACTTGTGAGATAATTAATATATTCTAAGGTGTGGCATGAACCCTAGGATTGGAAAACGAGTTTAAACGATAGATCCTAGGGTATGGCATGAATCCTATGATTGGAAAACTAGATTGAATGATAGATCCTAGGGTGTGGCATGAATCCTAGGAACAGAAATACCAAAACGAATGTTGTGAATATATAAATTGCAGTCTTGGAAAGGTAGAAAGAAAAATAATAATTGCTTGTAATTGGATAACAGGTGCTTGTTTATGAATGGATATTAACTGTTGAGAACATGGGTTATATGAATATAAAGCTGAAATGATGAAACCTAAATTGGCTTGGAAATATGAGCATGAACCCTACGGGGAATTAGAAGTAGAGCTCCTGAACGGGGAATGGAATAGAATTGGGGAAGTGAGCTGGCCCTTGAGTACGGAGTACCAAGGAGAGCGACTGTCCCCCTGTTTAGTGCAGAGCGAAGCTAGCCACCCCAGGGACCCGGGGTTAGGTCTGGCCACTTTGTACCGACTTTTGGCCCTCGCGTACACAGTACCGGGGAGAGCTACTAGTGTAGGGAGAGCACTAGCCACCCCACGAGCCCCGCGGTTCTGTTAGCCTTCCTACATCGACTTGTTAGGCCCACTGGACAAACTAGGGTAGTTAGGCGAGGGTGCGTAGACTGTGGAGGGGCAAGTCCCCTAGTTAGTTACTGTGGAGGGGCTAGATCCCTGTTACTGAGAGAGCTCTGCCCTATACCGGTTCCGTGCTGTGCATTGGGGCGCACCAATTAACGGAAACGACTGACCACGTGCCAGTGCGGGGTAACTACCCGTGCGTTTATCACACGTGCCGTAGTCACCGTTACGTCTGTCAGTGACCTTGGGGTGGTTGACTGAGGGTAGGACCCCCACGAGGGACTCTCCCGGCCAAGAGAGCACTACGTGCTACTTCTACTTTTCGGAAAAGACTGCAATCAAGATCGTTCCTACGATGAACATTCAAGATCAAGAGAAAGATCTGAGAAATAATTCAAGAATGAGTAAATGGAAGAATAAAGAAAGAGATTAAAAATAGCAGCTACTTGTTCACCTTACTTTTTTTCTTAGCTTTTGGTTGCCACTCTACTCAGCATTTCGCTGATGTGTCACCTTTGTCACCTTTTCAGGACCAGGTGTTGAGCAGCTAGAGCTGGCAGCTGCAGAGGGAGCTGGGCCTAGTAGAGTCCAGTAGTCTTACTTGTGTAGTACCTACTATACCATTTCTTTTGTCTAGTAGTATTTTTCTGTTACCGCTGTACTCTTTTATTGTAAGCATCATGTTTATGTACCTATTTATTTCTCTACTGTTGTGGTAGTGTGTACTGTAGTAGTTCTTTTTCTTTACTGCTGTATTTTGTTACTGCTAGTTATATATATGGTGAATGTGGTTTATTTTACTGCTTTTTTGGTTACTTTCTCGTTGGACGACTAGGTCTTGGGATCAGTCGAGTCGGTTCGATTCTCATGTCTCGTAGGGATTCGAGAATCGAGTCTAACATATGGCAATCACTCAACACAAGGAAATTAGCGGTAGGTAACTATCTTCCATTGAATTGCACTTGACTAATTGAAGTACATGTTATGCAACATTTTATAATGTCTTCACCATCAATCCTTGTAGAATGTCGACACCAACTCAAAATTGTGGAAAGACTATGGCCCCTCGTTTGGGAAATTGGGCTGCTGACCATTCTATAGTCCTCGTTCAGATACTTCGAGAACATTACGAAAATGGTGAATACGTTAATGGATCTTTTTCGAGGACTTGTTGGAAGGAGATAGTCGTTGAATTCAACAAAACATGCAATGTGTCGTTAACAAAGGATCAATTACAGAACAAATGGAAAAACATGAAAAGGATGTTTCAGGCATACACAACCTTGATGAATAAGAGTGAATGGGGTTGGGATGATGCAAGCAATTTCCCAACGCCATGGGATGATAGCGCATGGGATGAGGATAGTATTTATGCAAATAATTTAGTAATTTTGCCCCATGCCTAATACAAATAAATACGTGTATTCATCCATGCAGCTTCCCGCACATTTTCAAGTCTTGCGGGGGAAGTCGTTTCCATACTACAAGCTTTTGGAGCCCATAGTTGGTAGAGAGGTAGCAAAGGGGACGTATGCCACATCAAGCCGTCGGCAATCGACCACCCTAGAGTAGGAAGATGACTTCATACTATATGATGGGTCTCAGCCACCACAAGTTGGTTATGCATTTTCTAATGAACAAATGTCAATCCCTGCATTTACACAGAATAATGTAGGTTCGAGTCTAGGGGATGTGTCGACACCTCCGTTGTTTGAAATGCATATCAGAGGGAGCTCCTACAAGGAACCCATCCAAACACAAACCAACGTGCAAAGTGCCAGGGGTAGATCTCAGTCACAACTTTACGCAAACGCATACCAAGAGATGGCTCGTAACGAAGGTCCCTCTCTTGCTGCAGGAGGTGCCGTGGCAGGAAAGGAGAAAACGACACATACAGTTGAAGGTGGTGGCTCATCAAGCGAGAAGCGACGTCGCAATGCTCTTGACCACGATCAATTCATGCAAAGGATGAGTGAGATGAAGGAGAGCATGGACCGATTGGTGGAGATCGAGGAGAAGAAGCTGGCAAAGGAGAACAATAGTCAAGACATTGAGTACTGTGCTACAACACTGACTACCTTGCTTCTGAACCTTAATTCGAGAGAACGTATTAGGATCATTTCTCGTCTGGCAGATAAAGGATTCCGTGACGTTCTAAAGGTCTTTCTGCATGGTCCTGTTGAGGAGTTGAGTGACTATATTAGGATGGTGTTGGATGGTATTAGGGTGGATTTGAGGGACTATAGGCTTTCTGAATCTATGTCAAGTGTTTGCGAACTCATAATGAATATGTCAAGTGCATTGTTTGAAATTCATTTCAGTACGTACATTGATTTTTTTCATGAATAAATTACTTGAATATCTCTTCAATTTTATAGATGGATGACAATCGCACATTCCAAGATCGCAAGGAGAACAATATGGGTTCTATAATGATGGGAGTCATGTACGCGACAACCATTGAAGCAATGGAAGTGATGTGGGAACAAAGCCATCTGATACCTAGGCAACCAAAGCATACTCTGTCATTGTCTGGCTTAGATTGGGTGCATCATGTCTTGGCAAGCCATATTGAGTGACCCATTGACATGTTCCGTATGACAAGCGAGTAGTTTTTCAAGCTATAAGACATGCTTTTAGATAGGAAAATAATGAAGAGGAGCCAAAATATGCATCCGGATGAGATGCTGGCTATATTTCTTTACGGAGCCGGACACGGCACATGCAATCGTGAGATGCAAGAAAGATTCCAGTGATCCGCTAGGACTATTAGCAAATGGTACATTCAAGTTTCGCAGTGGATAAAGGAGTTGCAGTATGATCACATCGTGTTGCCTGATGACTCGACTCCGATTCCTTCAAAGATAAGGAATAACAGGGAAAAATATCCATATTTCAAGGTCAGACATACACCTACACCCCCATCTTTCTCCCTAATTTATCATGTATCTAGTATAATGAAGGCATGTGCACGTCTTGCTGCAGAATGTTATTAGGGCAATTGATGGGACACATGTAGAGGTCGTTGTTCCACAAAGTGAAGCTCCCAAGTTTCGCAACAGACATCATTGGACATCATTGAATGTGATGTGCGTTATTTCACTGGATCTTGCCTTCTTGTACGTAGCAAGCGGTTGAAAGGGGTCATCGTCTGACATGAAGGTTCTCCAATGGGCAATCCAAGATGACCACTTCGAGCCACCTAAAGGACGATAATATCTAGTTGATTATGGTTATGCAAATACTGACCTTTATATGGCTCCGTATAGAAATGTCAGTTACCATATACCTGAATACAACACACGACGTCGTAACAAATACCGAAACAAGAAAGAACTGTTTAATCACCATCATGCAAAAATTCGTAATTGTGTTGAGAGGGCATTTAGGGTAGTTGCATGTTGTGTAATACACAACTTCCTTCTCAGGGATGGAGGAAGGGATGAGTATTACATCAAAACTTTGGAACAAGGAAATTCGAGTGAAGATATTAGAAACCATGGATGTGCACGTACAGATAATCCAAGTGATGTTGAGCCAGACAACACTCTAAACGAAACCCACTCGTGCATCATTACCCAGGAAGAAGTGAAAAGAGGAACACAAGTCAAGGATGCCATTGCTGATGTGATGTGGGAGCACTTTCAACAAAGGGGTTATTAGTTGTGGTCTAACATGTAGTTAATATATTTGTACTATTTAGACCTTTTTTTATATTGGCATTTTGATTTGCTAGTTTGTACTGTTTGTTCATTGTTAAGTTATTTCTTCTATATTTTTTATTATGTTAGCTTATTTCTTTTATATTGGCATTTCGTTGTTCGTTGAAGATTTACTTGGGAAAGTTGAACCTAATTTTTATCTATGTTACTTTCCTTTAATATGCAGGTGGGAACATATTTACCATACTAGTGGGCAATGATGAAATTCATTAATGTTCTATCTTATGAGTGTAAATTTCAAATATAGAAAGTGATGTGCCTATGAGTAGGTTTTGGTTTGGATGGCTATTTACGTGTGTCAAGATTTTTTCTTACATTATAAATAAGCAACCCCAAAGGCTACCATTGTTGGTGGATCCTTTAATTACATGACTGATGTACGATATACGAAGTGATTTGCCCATGGTTCGCTTTTGGTTTGGATGGCTATCTAGGTGAGGGAAGAATTATTTTGACATTGTAATTAGCAACCCCAAAGGTTAGTTATATTGGTGGATCCTTTCATTATATGTGGGAATTACGATTTAACGTTTACATTCAATGATAGATATTGTCAATAAATCTGAGCCCATTGCATATATATATATATAGTACCATTAACTTTCATTCCTTTTTAATTAGCAATGACTCGCAACACTGAGAATTGGAGCATACATCGCGATCGGACTTTGGTCTACATTCTATATGAGCTAAAGAGTGAAGGTCAATACATCATGCATGGAGCGTTTACTAATGTCGCATGGCGTCAGTGCCTTGTAGAACTCAATCGACAACTGCAAACTGAGTACTCCAAAAATAATGTAGTGCATAGGTGGATGTTTCTTAAGGCAACTTATCGCTCAATCCACACAATGATCGATGATGTAGACTAGCGCTGGGATGATAACACTGACACGCTAGTTCCTGCAAATCCTCTAATGTGGAATGAGGTAAGGAAAATGTTATTTCATAACTATTGCATAAGGAAAACATGTAAATGATTTGCATTCAACTAATTTCAGGTTGATCCATGATTAAAGTGGCTCCGCAACTACCAATTCCCAATAAAGGGGATACTAGATTTCATTCTGCAAACTGACTGAGTTGAGATCCCTTTACATAGTTTTATCTATTTAGCTTTATCTATTTAGCTAGACTTCGATTGTATAACTAAAATATTTATTATCTATTTAGCTAGAAATCGATTGTATAATTGGACCATTTATTATTTATTTAGCTAAACTTTGATTGCATGCCTTGCAAGAAATTATGTCATGGAATGTGTTTGTAATTAAGATGATAATTCCTTTATGGGTAGTCAAAATGATCATCTTGTGATGAGGTTAGTAAAAAGAGTTCATCATTACAGGTATGATCATCCACTTCATACAATTTACTTTTTGCGCAAATGAAACCAACCATTGATTTGGGTTTTTCTTTAATGTAAGTCAATATGTCCACATCACAATCTTCTCAATTCACTTGGAGGATATCTTCTCAATCCGATGGGGTTCAAGTATATAGATTCTGCAACTGCGGCTTGAAAGCACAAGTACGAAATCATGGACGCGAGACAACCCCGGTCGTCGATTCCTTGGATGTTGTGGGTTTACTAAAGGTGGATGCAACTACTTTGAATGGTTCGATCCCCCAACATGCCCTTATACGAAGGACATTATACTAAACTTTATGGACGAGAATGCGGACTTGAGGAGAAGGTTGAAAAACATCGATGATAGAAGGAATAAGATTGTGTTGTACTTTTTAATTCTATTCGTTATTTTCTTAATATTTATGTTTACTATGTATTGATCGATCATACACTACTATGTACTTATTCTTGAGGCGTCTAACTGTTACTATGAATAAAGGTTGTTTCATGTATGTCCATTTAATATCATTTCTATATATTGATTCAGTGTTGCTAAAAATGTAGGTGGTAATTAATGTTATGAGAGTATGGTAGGGTTCTATTCTCAAGATTATATTTCTTAATGATCCTATTTCAGACTTGACATCCTCACCCTAAGAGACTAATGCTATTGCATAGACCCAAACTGATGTTAGAAGAGATCATTCCCATTAGTTTGCAACCTAATGTCTATAGATCTAAGCCAATAGCAATCATCATTTTCACAAAGATGATCTATTTTGATTTTCAACACTTCTTTTATACTACATAATTAGAACAAAGTTGTTGATGAGATTGAAATGAATAAACAACTGAACTAATTTAATTTAATTTTCAATTAATGATCATTAATATAAATTGATACCCAAGTATATTTAATAGCACATTATTTATATTATCATAAAAATATTTATATATTTACAATTATAACATTACTTATATAAATAATTATCAATATATAGTACAAAAAAAAAACAATTGTCACTACTATAACCACCTTCACATTTAAATATATTATCCTAACAAATTTAACTACCATTCAAATTCCTAACACCACTATCAAGTAAATACCATAAGAGTTAATACTCCAACTTAACACCAATTCAAGTAAACACAAACTGGTGTTAACATCACTCTGCAAGTAAACATAATTGTAGATTAACACTAGTTTTACATTTCTTAACACCACTTTCCTAACCCCCTAAGTAAACTAGCCCTTAAGGCCTTACTACTTAACCCCCAATTTGTTAACCTAGGTTTACCTACTTTAACACGGGTTTATCTAACACCTGTTTCAATTGGTGTTAGCCAAACCCGTGTTAAAATTATACACCACTCGTATCTCTGACATCCTTCATGTTTTATATACTTAACACCACTAAGTAAACGCCACACGGGTTAACACCACAACTTAACATCAATTCAAGTAAACACAAACTAGTGTTAACACCATTCTGTAAGTAAACATAAGTGCGGGTTAACACTAATTTCACATTTCTTAACACTACTTTCCTGACCCTCCAAGTAAACTAACCCTAAAGGAAAAACCCACCACAAGCATATAACCACACAAAGTATTCAAGGAAATTTTACAACAAAAGATATTCTAACTCAAAAACAATCTCTTATATGAAAGTGTTTAGACAATGTTGAAAAGTGGATGTCCTACATATACACATTTAGGCACCTTACATTCATATATGAAATTTCATGATTTATAGTAAGGCTCAATCTTATTAATTAACAAACTTAATGATTCATAACTATAATCATGCACAATAATAAATTATCATCATCCATTAAGGTGCTCATGTGATGTCTTATGTTTAAGAAATCCAATTATATTCAAAATAATATTCAAAACCAAACTTAACCATTCAAAAGAGCATTATTACTCGCCATCTGTAAATTCATTGGCTTCCAGTAATCAATTTAATTAGTGACTAATCCCAAGTTCAATATCATAAGTCAATCATATGCAATGCACAGTTGAAGTTATAGTACCCAGACATGATTGATCAATCAATAACAATTTTGGACATTGAGACTCAATAAGATGGAGGGACACACACTAAATGATGCAAGCACGGGAAATGATCAAAACTAACAACACAAGGCGAGGGAAATTCAACTGCTCTACATATAGTCGTTGGAGAGTCTGACTTCTCGATACTACCTAGGGATCATAGTGTTCCGCACGTACTCCAGGGATAAGCCACCAGGCCAACATAACAAGGAAGAAGTTCAAAATTGCATTAGACTACTCATGACTCATTTATATCTTGATGATAATGTAAGGAGGGCCCATATGTAGGTAACCGATTGATCTATGTAACTGTAATTATTTTCTTAAAAGATAAAGGTGGATGAGTGCCACTTGTTACCTTGTCCTTTATTATTTCAAAAAAAAAAGAAAAAAAAAAAGTGCATTAGACAAGCTTTCTAAATTTAACATGTTAAATAATATCCAAAAATAAATTTAGGATTTACCAATTTATAGTATGCCAAGAGACGATTTGATGAACTAGAGGATCACGAAAAACGAAAATTGACATTCATGTTACTCTCCTCTACTTAAAACATGCATTCCCCTCGTTGTGTAAACACCCAATTGCAAAGTAACGTGACCATATATGTATGATCGATGGTTGGTTTTCTCGAATTAGATATTCCAAGAGACCACTCCTTTCACCTGTGTTTGGACCATCCAATGCAACAGCTCTGTATACTTCATACAAAGATGATGGAAAATATTTTCACATTTATATAAGCTTGACAGACTTTCCCAATTCAAGGGCAACATACGTAGACTCATGCAACATAATCTACAAAATATATATATTTTTGCCAGACTAAACTTTCTATAGCACGATAGATCAAATTAACCAACGCCTTGAGAGAAATACAACAGCACAAAAATAAGAAAAAAAAGCGTGATTGCTGGCTATATATATATACTCGCCTGCATTCACCTCTTAACATTTTTTTCTCCCAAATCCACAAAACTACTTACAACATATAGCCACTCAATGACAACTGCTGCCACCAACAAGCATATACACATGTATCATACACTGCAACATATCCAAACATTCACATCTACCCTTCTACAAGCATCAGGTGCTTATGGTCATAGGCACAGGAGACAATTGAGCAACTCTAGGCATCTTGTTGATCACGTTGTTCGCCGCGATCTTCTCGTTGGCATGTGGGACCGGTTGGGGATCATAGGCCAAGACATGGACGCCTAGCGCGGCTCTCCCCGAGGGATCGAGGTTCCTGGACCACTGGGCATCCCACTCGATTGCCTTCGCGGTGCTGCACGCGACGCTCGGCCCTCCGGGGACTGTCAGCCGTGCGGAATTCTGCAAATGCAAAACATCGTGCCATTTGTAACAACCCAGGCCTAAGCCTTTGAGCTTAATTGAGAAATATTGACCTTGACAACTTCCTGAGCAGAATTAAACAGATCCAAACCAACCACCCAAAAATCGATTAATCCGAAATTATCAAGTAGCAAATCTGAATTTTTTTATAACTCACCACTCGGTTTTTTCCTTTTTTTCTTTTTTCTTAGAAGGTAAATGCATGTGGTGACCTCGTAGATGTCAGCGAGATACTCTTATCACTGTGCCAACACCTTGGTGGTCCACTACTAAGTTTTTTGAGCTTACGATGTGGGTATTATTTTTTTGGAGACGTTATGACTATAGTAGATCAGAGAAGTGTGACAGGATGATTACCTGTGGGAAGAACCTTTCAAAGATCATCCTATAGTAGTAGGCCTCTTTGGTTTTGGGGGTGTTGTGCGGGTAGATGCGTTCAGCATTCAGCATCATCTTATCTGTAACCTGAAATATATATGACGAAGAATTAATTGTATGAATTTTCATAAAAATTAAATGGATTCAAGTGGGATGGGAGAATTAATGGGGCACATGGACCAACATGTTCAAGTGCATGGGCTTTCAGACCATCGATCCAGCTATACCCAACACCATCACTGAACTGCTCCTTCTGCCTGTAGAGTATGTGCTGCAAACCCAAAACGAATATATATGCATGGTAAGATTCACATATATCTCTAGTTGTATCTTAAATTAAAAAAAAAAAAAAAAAAAATCAAGATTTTGAGTTGACCTTTGGCAGATAGGGCTTCTCCTCATCCTCGAATGCTTTCCTCAGGACCCACTTCTCGATCCTCCCTTTACTTGGGTTGATCTGAATCAAATACAAATCCAACTCATTTTTAAGTCTAAAAGAAAGAGGGAAGCAAGAGGCTTCAAAGAATTTAAAACGCTTCCACGTACCATCTTCCACTCTGGGTCAATGCTCATGGCAACATTGATGAATTCTTTGTCCAAGAATGGAACTCGAACTTCCACGCCCCATGCTGAGGTGGCCTTGTTGGCCCTCAAGCAATCATACTGGTGCAGCGCCTTGATCTGCAAGATCAGGAATATAATTATATAAGCACCCATCATTCTAGTGATCTATTGTAAACACGAGTTTAATTGCGAAAAATCAACCTGAATAAGGTATATGGACTCAATGGACCGAAGATAGTTGCCTAAAATGCTTAAGTCGAGTTGCCAAGTATTAATTTTTAATTATTTATAAATCAACTACTCAATTTCCTGAGTTTTTCATGTATGAGAATTTTTCGGTGTGCCATACCCATCCGACACAAGGAACTCAAAGTGGTGAACATTAAATGGTGAGCTTATTCCACATGCTACGATGAATAAGTTGTGCATGACCTTGTGGCACGTCTCGCGGTGAAACTCCTCCTTGTTGGGAGCCTTGTGGAAGTACAAGTAACCGCCAAAGATTTCATCAGAACCTTCGCCGGAGATGACCATCTTCACCCCGAGGGATTTGATCTTCCTAGCCATGAGGAACATCGGAGTGCTCGCACGAATCGTAGTCACGTCGTACGTTTCGATGTGGTAGATCACATCGTCAATGGCGTCAATGCCATCCTATATGTTTCCAAAACACGGAAAATAACGGTTACAAAGAAGGAAGAAGAGTTTAATTAAACCAACTGATTAATGATTTAAACAGGGGGGAGCATTTCAGCTTCACCTGAACCGTGAAGTGAAACTCATGATGAACGGTTCCCAAATAATCCGCAACCTCCTTTGCAGCTTTCAAATCGGGTGATCCCTGCAGATTCACACCAAACATGCTTACCGTAGAAACCCCTCTATACGTTTAATATAAAAGCAATCTCAACGTTTAAATTTTTTTGTTGCAGTGCTACAGCAACGTTTTCAGTGATATCCATATATCCCCCAACCAACCTCAAGGCCGACGCAGAATGAATGAAGTTGAGATCCCCACTGATTTGCGACTTTGCTTCCGGCCAAGTATCGCGACGTAACGGCGGCCACCAACGACGAATCGAGCCCGCCGGATAAGAGCACTCCGAAAGGCACGTCAGTCATGAGTCTCTTGACGACAGCCTGCACTTACATTGAACATATCGTCGAGAGAAATCAAGAACATAGAAGAACCGACCGCACGTCTCGAATTGGTAGGAGGAGGGAATGGAACTCGACGAGATTACGTTCTCAAACGCCTTCCTCAAGGCCATGGCGTCGTACGGCGTGGACGGGATGGCCTCAGAGTACCAAGGGGGGTTGTACCACCTCCTGAGCCCTCCGTGCTTGCTGGAGTAGATGTGGCCGGGCGGGAAGAACTCGAAGTGCTCGCAGTCGTCGTTCAGGCCCTTCATCTCAGAGGATATCCAAACGGACCCTGGAAGGAGGTGGTAAACCAACAAACTTAACGGCCATTCCCGCCATCTCACACCAAACCAAAAGGGAAAAAACGCACCACCAGAGATCCAAAATTCTCGAAATCCAACGACCACCCAATATCCAGATATCAATATAGATCGATAAAGAAGCACCCTTCGGGAGAATCAAGGAGAAATCAACGAACTTAACGGTCACTCCCGCCATCTCACACCAAAGAAGAAGAAGAAGAAGAAGAAGAAGCACCGAAGATCCAAAATTCTCAAAATCCAAAAACTACCCAACACCCAATTATCAACATAGAGCAATAAAGAGGCGCCCTTTGGGAGAATTAATGACCAACCAACGAACTTTAACAGTTATTCCCGCCATCTCACACCAAATACAAAAGAGAGAAAAAAGTACCACCAAAGATCCAAGAATATTATCGAAATACAACGACCACCCAATCGTACTCCGACATGGACGAAGATCGATAAATTGAGAGAAATAAGGACAGTTAGAGGGTAAATGCTGCATACCATCGAGTCCCCATCCGATGTAGAGAGGTGTGATGCCAATCGCATCCCGCGCCGCGATGAAGCTATCATCACGGGTATCGAACAGCACGAAGGAGAAGATTCCATCCAGCGTGCCCACGAATTCCTCCCCATACTCCTCGTACTGCAATTTGTGGAGTTGTGATTCTATATGTGGTTTGTTTGGTGAACTCCAAAGGCCAAGAGAGACCCAATTGGGATAAAAGAGAGGAGGGGGAGGAGGAGGATGTTTGGTTCTCACCAGATGGCTAATAACGTCGCAGTCGCTCCCGGTCCTAAAGCTGTGGTGTTGGAGCTTCTTCCGGAGCTCCTCGTGGTTGTAGACCTCCCCATTCACCTGCAACCATTCGTTTGGAGCCGATCGCCGCTTTAAAAATTAGGGAATTTTTACATGGAAAACTTTATAAACATTTGATTAAAATATTATAAATTAATTTAAAAGGGGAAGTTTTAGATCTAGATATTGCAGATGCTAGGAGTCACCAGTAATCTATGGTTAAGATGAACGAAAATAGAATTCACGTTAATTTGAACGTCAAGGGTTTGAGGTGTTAAACTTTATTTACTTGAGGGGTTAATACCCATAATTTTAATACCTATTTTGAAGGTTTAACATTTATTTTGCTAACATCAATTCTAAGGGACATTAGCAAAGTAAGTGCTAACCTCGTAACTACCCTATACCTAAACTCCACTCTACAGAAACTAATGTTAACACCAATTCATGTAAACACCATAAGAGCTAACACTATAGCTTAACACCAATTTAAATAAATAGAAATTAGTGTTGATATCACCATACAAGTAAACAAAAATGAAGGTTAACATCAGTTTTACATTTCTTAACATTACTTTCCTAACCCATGAAGCAACTAACCCTAAAGAGTAAGAGGTACGACAAGCATAATGTGTTTCTTGATTTCTTCTTCAAAAGTGTGTGGTTGTTTTGTTTGGTGTTTCATTCATGTGCATTTACGCGAAGGAGGCAATGGATAAAACTCAAGTAGCAATGCAAAAAATAACGTAAGGATTATTAAATGGTAAGATTTATCATCATTTTTTAATCAAAATGTATTAGTAGAAAATTAAAATATATTGATGTAAAATTAAAAATCACCAATACATTTTAATTTAGAATTGAATCACATCAGTGAAAAGTAAAAATTACTGATGTATTTTACTACAAAATCAAATTACACCAATATAAAATAAAAATTCACTTATACATTTACTTTTAAATTAAGTTACACTGATGTAAAATAAAAAATTATTGATGTTTTTTGAATTTATACCTATATATTTTGGTTCAAAAGTAATGGTGAACTCCTTGATATTTTGGTTCACGTAACAATACTTATATTATTTTTCGCATCGCTTTCTTAGTTTCTTTACATCTTGCCTAACAAATTCATGAATATTTACATAACAGCAATAACTCTCTAATAAAATCTAATTAATCATTTTGATCATTTTTATTAACTAAAAAATAAAGAATTCAATAAATCGAATAGTTACTAATTAATTAATTAATTGAACTAGGTTGTGTTATTTGATCTTAATTGGTGTGGGGTCAAGCAAGCTTAAGTCAAAGTGAAAGAGCTTTCACTGAATCATATCAGAAACAAATGCGTAGGCTGCTTAGGCTCAATTGGATGGGGCTCCACAATTCAAAACAACATCCAAAAAGTGATTAAGATGGCTAATTTATTAACACACCGTAACAACAATGGACTTGTCTTCGTTGTACAGGGGTTGGTCCCCTGAGGTAGGGTCTATGATGGCAAGGCGCTGATGAGCCAGATAGCAATCCCCTCCTTGGTAAATTCCACTCCAATCAGGTCCACGATGCCTGAGCCTGGTAGTCAACAAATTATGAACAAATTAAGAAGACCCTTTAGATATATAATATATGAGAAAAGGAAGCATGTAGCTCACCTGCATATAACTTAAGTGAAGCTTAGTTAATATCTTCCACTATGAGTAATATTTTGAAATGAAAATTTAAAGATTAGGATGACTCCATATGAATATTTTATATACAAAATTTCAAGTCAATCTGACATTCCTACCTCCTATATCGAAAGGGACTTAATTTCGACAGTCTAAATATTATAAAATTTGACCTTACTTGATGAAGATGTTACAGTCATCCAATTTTAATAAAATTTTACACACTTTATGTTTTCATTAAATGATTTCAATCTTGAGTTTTTATTTTAAAATATTAATTATATATAAAAATATATCTAAACCTAAATAATTTAGGTGTAAGTGATCTTCATGCTCCCAATCCTCTCTCTCTATATATATATATATATGAGAGAGAGAGAGAGAAGCACCATTAAGACGCTACAAGACCTTCTCAAGAAAGATCAATAAGTAGATTTTACCCTCGAACCAAAATCTCATGTCAACCGAACTTCCTATTAATCTCATGAGTGTAAATTTCTTCACTTGCATGTCTCGGCATGGTGTTGTCTAAGATGATTAGTCGCTAATCTTACGTGGTCTCTTTCTTCTTGCTTTTTTTGTTCTTGGCTTAGTGCAAAGCTCAAAACATTCGTTTTATTCGTACAGGATAGTTGATAACACCAGTCAAAGGGCTCTCGTAAGGGCCAGCTAACACGTCCACAGAAAAAAAAAGAAAGAAGAAGAAGAATCGAAAACGAGCAAGAAAAAGGGGAACGATCCACCAAAATAAATGAGGTTTCTAGCTTTAACAAATAGGAGGGTAAGGTGGAACGATTTTCTATCATTGCCTGCGAGAGAGCTCGAGGACTCGAACCCTCTTCGCCTGCGAGTCATCGGAGCAACCCAAGATTGCTAGTATGCCGCACATCTCCTCTCGGTCCCTCACCACGAGAAACTCCCAAAGATCAAAGGGAGGAAGCAACAAGAGAACACGAGGAGAGCAATGGGCAATGAAGCATTGGGGCCAAATATAGTATGGGGTCTTGTATGGATCACGACACAAGTGGCGATGGAGTGTGGGGGTGTGGGGAGGAGGGGTGAACGAGAGGTAAGCCGTTGCACTCTATTTATAGGGGACCTGCGGCACACCTCCGCGAGTGGCGCCGACGAATCGCGTCGTCCGATCGTGACGCTCTCCTCCCGATCGGATGGCTGCCGAGGTTCTTCCTACGAGGTCGCGCCACGTGGGGACGCTTCGTTGGTGGGAATCGTTCTCCTGCAGGGACCGGCGAGAAATTTTATCCACTCCACCGCTGACGGGGCCTTCTTGTCCGGACACGCGTCGATGGAGAGAAGCGGAGTTTGCTGAGAACACGTGGACGGCTCCGATCTTCTCCCACGACATTCCCGCAGACTTGCAAGTTCCAACCCCTCGAAGTTTTTTCCTTTGCCAACTTTGCATGAATACCCTCACCGATTTTTACTTTCTTCTTTTTTATAAGTACATACATATGTCCAAGAAGACAATGATTTTCCACAAGGATACCTTTCACATTAAGTAATAGACAAAGCCCCGAAAATTGACGCTCTTCCTTCTTCTTTGTATTATGATGTTCGAGCAAATGAGTTCCAGCACCAACGACGGAAGGAAAACCTTTATTAAAAGCCTAATTGATTAAGAGCTCGATAAGTTTCAAAGAGGTCCAATCATAAGAACTAAAAGGCTTAACATGGCCTAACAAGTAATACATACAAAATCCTTATTATGTGAATAACAGCATATTATTCAAAAACTCACCAAGACGCTTCTAACGAGACAAATAAAGAATGTCTAGCAATACCTTGTATTGACGTCCATCTACATTAGTCGGACGGCTTGCTTTACTTAGATGGACGTGTCGGTCTACATAAGCTAGGCATGCTTGATAGTCTAGGTGAGTTTAACCTGCTTTGTGCAACCCCAAGTCATCCAAAGCTTTAGGTGAAGTGCACTCTTTTCCTGCCTAGATGCTACGCGGAAGATTTCTTCTAATTAGTCGTCAACAGGATGATGGTTGCCATCACACCCACAGCTCTGTAACTGTCAGAAACATAACACCATAGCAACTACCTCTAATAGACCACTCGAACAACCATTATCTCTACTTCTCAAGTAACCCACAAGACATCACATGCGTTATGGAAGGTATGGTAGTTAAATAGACGACACCAGTCCGAGGTGTGGGTACACATACATACATAGAAAAAAAGAATATTCCATTCCTCGTATTCAACAAAAGAACCAGTAATATTTGACAATATTTCTATTTTCCTTAGACATGCACTATTTTAAGATAAAATTGGATAACGAAATCTACCGTCTCTCTTTATGTGCTTGCTTGATTGGGCATATCTACTTTTATTATAAACCTAAATAAAATCCATTGAAGTATGCTCCGATCGAGCACAGTTTGTAGATATTCGTTTTTCTCAACGAAGGGATACAACTTTTGTTAGTTCTCAGGATGAAACACCTCTTCATTATTGTGGCTTTAGTCGGCGGCCCTTTTCTTATTATTCTGAATTTAATATCATGAAATTGGAGAAAGGGAGCATACAAATTCGTAATAATGAATCTGACAATCCAAATACCGACACTTGTTCTGACGTAAGAAATTTAACTGCAACGTCACCTTTTTGGGAGCAAGTTTTTCTTTTTTTTAAATATTTTCATAAAAAAAAAGGGAAGAACATATAAATTGGACGAGCTTCCTAAAGAGAGTGATTCCACGCTCATATAAATGATAAGATGCCAACAAGAGGAGTTGATGCCAACGAGAGGAGTTTTGAAAATTGCACCAACAAGTTAATCATATAAATCAACTAAAGAGGTTGAAAGCGACTGAAAACTCGATTACAATAATTTGGGGTCACACGTGATCTCCATCCAAATAAAACATTACCCTAAAAAAAAACAAAAGGAAGACCTAAAACTCTTAAAGGCATGAGACTACCCCTGCAACCACCGAACAAGTAAGCCACCCACATCACCGACGTCATCGCCGCTGAGTGTCCGCCGACGATCGAGAGCAACAAAGAGGAGAACCACACGGTGACATCAACGCCACGAAAATCGATCTCGGTCGCTCGACCAAAATTGTCCACAGCAGCCGATGCAACTATGGCCTACACCCAGCCACTCGACCCCGACCGTACGCCATAGCAACCATGGTCGACAAACGGCCACCGATCAAATCGTCGGTGCACAGCCACTGCCACATGCCTCTACAACTATGACCAACGAGTCGACGCACAACCACCGCTTTACGACGAGCTATGCAACCACAGTCGCCTCAGGAGACGAGCGAGCACCACGAGCTGCCACTCATCTTGCATGTCGAGGAGGCAGTTCGCATGCCAAAGAGGAAAAGTTCAAGTAAGAGATCAGAGAGTCCAGAGGAGGGGACGGGCTCCAATCGATCTCGTACGACCGATTAAAGTCCAAGGAGTCTTCGTCGAGCATTCTCTCTCTTACTCAGACACTTGATCAGATTGTGACTTTTTGAGAGCTAAGTTTGACTTTCACAATTTGGCAACTAATTATTCTTCCTATTTAATTGAGGAAGTCTTTCCTTTTAATTAGCTTCTAGTTCATTACAGGGTGGATGGAGATAAGGATGAAAGGGGTCGCATGATGGGCAAAGGTACACTGTGGTCCTTCCAATGTGTCGTCATCACGCATGCACATTTCTCTGCACCTTCTCCTCTTTCCATTGAAAACGATGATTCTCGTGTGTTGTCATCTTCTTCCGTGATAAGATTCTCGTGTAGATTAAGCATCTCAAACTCCCATTTTTTTAATCAATCTTTCCTTAAGGAGGGAAACAATTCGCCCCCACGAGGGGACCATCCACACCCAGAGTTGAGGAAAAAACAGCGATGAGAATGGATAATGACGAGGGAAAGAAAGTTTTCATCTTAATTCAATCAAAAAAACTCACAACGGCAAAAGTCCATCAGTTAAGAAACCTCGTAATGGAATCCTCCCAATGGAATGGTATAAGGTAAAAGTCTAATAATTGAAGATTCATATGGATACGACCTTGATTATACAAGGACATGACCAAGGTAATAGGTCTTTGTTTCAACTTGACAAATCCATGTAAAAAGATAGGTGGATAGTTGGACACTTAAATCAATTTCAAAGTCACGTGAACAAACGGATTATCATATCTGGTAGCTTCATATCGGGATAGCGGTCATGTCACCCTTTACTCCACCATCACGATCCTCGACCAACATCGATAACATGCTTAAACATGCGTGACATGGTGATAATCTACTCAACTGTTACGGGACTCTAAACAACAAGAAATACAATCAATCCCGACGATACGAGAGAGTTTTCCTACGTAAAGGAACTGTGGCTCCCCAACATGAGAGCACGCAACCAGGAGGAGAGCAGTGGATCTTCCATTCTCTATTTACTTCTTTATTTAATGTAAAATTTCGAGGGTTGATGACTTATCTCCAGACGTATATCTCTAGAATAGGTGAGACTTGATAACAAAATTTTTTATTTTCTTATAAGATCACTTCTTTGATATGTATGTACTTGAACGAGTCATTTTTCCAAGACGACCCGATCGGGAATGGTAGAGCACAATCGCCAGAAGAGTACGAATGGTTGAGATAAACCCCCAACAGAAAGCCAAGTGGAGCCAATCATGAAGTGTATGAGGAAACCAACTTGTGTATTGACATAGAAGTTCCAACCGCAACCAATGCGTCTATATATATATATATATATGTCACAGAGGAGGGACTAATCAATCAATCGAGAGGATGACGATTAAATCTGAAAGCTCTATTTGATAGAGATTTAAAGAGTTGTTTCATCTTATGTATTAAAGTTAAAGTAAATAGTGTATTAATAATAAAATATTTTTATTTTTTATTTATCATATTTATCATTACCTATTAAATTTATATCTTATCAATTATATCTATCCCATTAACTTATTCTTATCCATTATACACATCTATCATACATATCCTACTAATTCATTTTCAATACAGATAAAAATAAAAATTAATAGTAATATATTAATTCAACTATCACATCCGTACCTATTAATTCTCCTCTTACCAATCCACTCATCCCTTCTTAAGATTTCCTAAATTTTACCTAATTTTAAACTTTAAACATCTACTAAACGAAGCCAATTAGGAGTGACCACAACGGATGTAGCAAAAAGTCTTTTTCAAGATGGAATTGAATACTTGCAAGTAGAGGTTAGAGAAAACTAGAAGATAGTAAAAACATGATCCCTCCATCACTAGTAAGTTCATCTATACTATGTGTCATTTGAATAGTTTATACCCAATTGCCAAGCCCAACGACCATCCCCATTCCTGCACATATAATTAGTATCATGTTATCATCTATCTTTATCCTATCCCTCTCTCAACATGCGAGCAGGGAAACATGTATAGCAACAGGTTTTGCAACGTGTGATTGTCACCCATGCTCCCGTTCCAAAGATAAAGTAAAACACATTAGTTGAAAATGAAAATACAATGTTTGAAAACTAAAATAAACCAGTTGAAAGTCAAAATTCACCAATTGAAAATGGAAACATACTAGTTGGAAATGAAAACACATCGGTGTGTTTTACTTTTCAACCGGTACCGATTGAAAATCAAAGCACATCAATTGAAAATAATTTTTTATTTGAAAAGTAATTTTACTTATGAAAAATAATTTCCACCGATAAAAAATTAAAACACACCAATTAAAACAATGTTCTCTTACTCTACGTGTTACAAAATATATTACAATATGCATTTTTTTTACTTTTTCACTATATAAATACACTATGTAAAAGCATAGAAATTAAGAAAATAATAACAACACACAAACATACATGAAAGCATCACATTTGAAGCAATATGTGCAATGGCTCTCAAGCCTATCAGTCCACAAAAAAGTTTGTTAGCATATGACTCTTTCCACTCCCACCACCTTTCCCCTATAGAGCGAAAAAGAGTGAAGTGAAGCCCCCCCCACACACACACACCCCACCTCTGGATCCTCTTCCTCCTCCCAGACCACTCCTCTCCTTAGATCAGAGCCTTTCCTTGACATGCATAGCCTCTCATCACCTGTGATGGCCGATTGCGGCATACGTGGTCGAGGCGGTCCCAGCGTTCACGGAGGTCGCGGTGGTCGTCGCGCGGACGTAGTGTTAGTACAAAGGCACAATGATCGTTAATTTCAATGATAACAAAATACTTGTTATTTAATATTTGCATTGAATTTAAGTTTTCAAGATAATTGCAAATGAATACAAGTGAGAAGGAGCTCAAGCTCTCACCCATGGCAGATTAGAGGAGCTTGATGGAAGAAAGGAGTTTCGCGTGGAGCAAGAGCATGAAGAAGAATAATGTAAAGACTCGTCCTACTTTTAGCCATTTAAGACATCTGAAATCTCAGTCAGACGTCTGTCCAGACGTCTGGACCCTTTCCCAGACGTCTGAAAATGAAATTTATGTACGCACGCAGGACCTTCTCCTCTCTCCTTTTTCCTCCTTTCCCCCAAACCCTAAGCCCCCACTCCACCTATTTAAACCCCTCCCCTCCTCTCCTCTGCACTCCACACACCACCACCCCCACCTTCAGAGCCGCGAGAGGAGGTGAGCAAGGGAGAGCGAGAGGGCGAGGAGGAGAGTGTGGGAGGAGGAGGAGGCCGAGGTCGGAGAGCTTCGGTGGAACCTCGGCAGAGCTCGCACGGCCACCACGAGCGCATGCGAGAGGAGGAGAGATCCCAGGGAGGCTACCTCGACCATCTACTGCAGCGGAGCGAGGAGGAGCACGGCGGAGAGCACTGGGAGTAGGTTCTAATACTGGAAAATTTTCCAGTATGAGACTTCTGAAGCGGAGTCCAGACAGCTGGCGGAGCATCTGGACGTCTTTAGTTAAGATCAGACGTCTGAAAGCTCATTTATCACGAAGGTATGTTCTTTTCGCTGTTATGGCCACGCAAGCCTCACCGCAGAAGTGGTTGTCGGACCTGATTTGGTGGCTGCGACTGTCGTACGCAAGAGCAGCATTGGGAAGGAGCGCGAAACGCTCTCCCATGCACTTTCGGACGTCTAATCAGATCACCAGACGTCTAGAGGTTCTTCCAGACGACCGGAGGCATGGTCCGACGTCTGGAACTGCCTTCAGACGATCGCTGAGGAGGCCTGGGCGTCTGAGGACACCGCATGAACTTGAGGTAAGGTTCTTGTATCTTTTAAGACGTCTGGACTTATTCCCAGACGTCTGATTTTAGACAGTAGACTCGTTTTTTACCCGTTTGAGGTCCGATCGAGATCCGATTTACACAGATGAAGTACCTATAGTTTCCTTACGAGTTTCTCTACATACTAGAGACCTCTGTACATTGTTCTGGGCCTTCCTTTTGCAATGTATTCCCTGATATAAGGTTTCAACCAACTGCGTGTTTGGGGCTCGTAGAGACACCTAGATTTGCTGTTCGAGCCCCCAGTACTCCCAAATTGTTTGGTAGAGTGGTTTAATGCTTTTAATAATATTCAAATAAGTATGTGTTGTAGAATTAACTGACTGGAACCCTAGGATGTGGCATGAACCCTAGGGTAGAGAAATGAATGCACCGTTTGGTACTTATATGCAAAATTGAGACAAACTACTAGCAATTGCCTGTAAAATAATTGTGGATTGCCTGTTAAAATACGAGCTGCATGTATTTTATAACCAATTTCCTGTGAAATCACCAGTGGCATGTATTAAATTATGGAAACACGAGCTGCCTACATATAAATGAGAACTGAATTGTGAATGGTGGAATCTGGATCGGAATAAATGTGGTGAATACAAGCATGAACGCTATGTGGAATTAGGAGTAGAACTCCTGTGGTTAGTTGGAAACCTAGAATGTAGACGGGAAGTGTGCTGGCCCTTGAGTACGTGGTACCAAGGAGAGCGACTGTCCCCTTTTCGTGTAGAGCGGAGCTAGTCACCCTTGGGTTGAGACCCGGGATTAAGATTGGCCACCCTACACCGACTCCCATTGGCCCTCGTGTACACGGTACCGAGGTGAGCTACTAGTGTACGGAGAGAGCTAGCCACCCCATGGGACCCAGGGTTCAGCTAGCCACCCTACACTGACTTGTTAGGCCCTCTAGGGAAACCGAGGTAGTCAAACGAGGGTGCGTGGACTATGGAGGGGAAAGACCCATGTTTGGTTCTAAGGGGTGAGACCCCTGTTTTGAGAGGGCAAGGCCCTATACTGTTGCGTGCTGTACTTTGGGCGTACCCGCTAGTGGAAATGACTGACCGCGTGTCAATGCGGGGTAGCTCCCCGTGTGCTTATCACGCGTGCCGTATTCACCGCTACGTCTTGACAGTGACATCAGGGTGGTTGACTGGGTGTAGAACTACCACGGGAAACTCTCCCGGCCAGGAGAGTACCACGTGTATCTTCTACTCTTCGAAAACGACTGCAATCAAGATCGTTCCCACAATGAACATGTAAGATCAAGAATATCTGGATATTGAGAAAAATGGGTGAAAAGAAAATACACATAAAACAAAATAAATAGAAAAGAGAATTAAAGATGTTCTTTTACTATTTTAGATAGGATAGATATCACTCTACTCAGCGTTCGCTGACTCTGTCTTTTTCATAACACTATTCAGGACCAGGAGCTGAGCAGCCCGAGCTTACGGCTGTGGAGGTTGCTGGGCCTAGTCGAGCTAAACCGTAGTTTTCTGCACTTTCTTGTTTTACCCGTACTGTTGTAGTAAATATTAGACTTTTTAGCTACTGTTGTCTCTTGATAACACCACGCAAGGGGGTAGTAATTAGGTTGAATATGGCCCATCTTTAGAATAAAAGGCACAACATAAAGTAGAATAGGAGCATTGCATGCATCAAGTACCAAGATTGCTTATAAACTGTATTAATGGCCATTTGTGTAAAGCATTTGTCAAAGCAGGCCTCAGATGAGCAATCGGACCGCACGGATGGATTCAGGACGACGAACGGAGTCTAACGGACTCAAAATCGGCCAAATCCGACATCCGGAGCTCCCACAATGGGCCCAAGAAATCCTGACCGTTGATCTGGAGATCAACGGCCTAGAACGCGCCACGTCGCCCCGCCCTCGCCGCCCGCACGCCCCCAAGCCAGCCAAGGACGCATCTCGGCCGTTGATCTTCGATCGAACGGCCGAGATCCGCGCGCTCGCCCGCGATCGCCGCGACAAAGCGCGGGCGTGGCGCAACGGTTAGCGCGCACGCCCGCGTTGCGGCGACGCGCGTTCGATTCGCGCGGAGCGAAAATCATCTGCGGGCGAAGGGCGCGGCAAAATTGAGCCGCGCGATCAGAAGCGAGCGGCTAGGATCGCGCCACGCGGCGCGACGACAGCGCCCCACCTCCCACGCGCGCGCGCACGCCGGGCGGAAACGCGCGCGCGCACGCGCGCCCGAAGCGCGATCCTAGCGCAGGCGCGGGAGGATCTCAGCCGTCCGATCATCAATCGGACGGCTCTCGTTCGACAGCCACGGATCGCGCCTGAAGAGAGAGAGGGGCGGGCGGCTGACCGGCGGCAGAAGGCCTTCACCGACGTATATGGAAGCGGTTTTAGCGACGTTCTGGATGTCGCTAAAGCACATTCTTCTTTTAGGAAGCCCTTAACTCTATTTAAACCCCCTTCTACCACCATTCAAGGCATCCTCTCCCACTTGCAACTACTCCACTCCTCTCCTAGCTAGTCTTAGGCACTCTTGTAATCGCCGGAGACGACGAGCCGCCGACGGAGCCTCCTCCACCGCCGTGGCTGCCTCGTCGCTCTCCACTCTCTCTCTACCTCTCTCTCTCTCTTTTAAGCTTTCATTTACTTTTGTTGAAGCATGTATTTAATATTGTAAACCATGAACTATGAATGCATGTTTAATGAAATTATTTTCCATTTAGTTGCCATTTTAATTTCTGCTTAAAGTGCATGATCAAAACCAAGAGCTTTCTAACCCTAAACTCTCTCTATCTCTCGCTTTTCAAAACCATCTCTTTCGCAAGCAAAACTCTGCCTTTTTCGTGACAACAAGTGGTAAACAAAATCCGATTTCCACGCCTCCCTGAGATCGACACTCGGACTCACCTCCGTTTACTTCTTTTAAAACCGACGTATCAAGTGCAACTATAACGACACCTCTTAACACACACGCACGTAGGCACGTCAGTTTTTGGCGCCGTTGCCGGGGAGGCAACGGATTTGTTTTATCACCTCCATTCCACCTTCATTCTCATATCGTCTAATGCCCTACTTTCCTTTTTACTTGACGGATGCAGGAATTCGGCGCATGGACGGCGAAGCGACGCATTCCACTATGGTAGCAAGGAAGTAGACGCCTCGAGGACCGATAGTGAGTACTCTCTCTCTCTCATTGTTTGCTTGCGTGAAAAAGCTAAAAAAAAATCATAAAAAACTGAAAAAATTGGCGTGGCAAATGATTGCTTGACCCACATTCTTAACACACCACCCTACAAAAAAATGTACACTCTAATATACTGGACAAATTCTTGGAATGTTCTTTTCTTTCTCTCTTGAGTGGTGTTTGCGAAGCCACCGTGAGTTGACCTGGGCCGCACCACTCAACCCTAAAACTGACTCATCTAACAGAAGCTGCATGATTATCAGGATGAGTACACTAGGGTTTTAGAGCCTCTACAAAATAAAAGGAAATCTACTTTCACTAAGTTGTGTGCAGAACTTGACGTGCCCACTGAAACTTGTTTGAAAAAATTAAGACACGTCAACCCTAAAAAGTACTTAAGTAAGGATGGAACACTAAAAAGACACTATATCTTAACAAATCCTTGCTTGAAAATCATGTTTTGCTAGAAGCACACACTTTGAAAGTAGAACATTAAGAGGCACCACCCCAATCAACGCCTCATCACATCACCCTAAGCACAAGCACTATCCTAGCCCTTTAAAACTGAGTAGACGTGCCCTAGGCAGGACTGAGTTAAGTCTCAAAAGGTGAGGTTTTTTCTGCTAGGCACTTGGCTTTCATTCCCTTGGTAGAATCTGGTGACTAGGCTGCGGGGCAGTGTCAAACGACCGTGGTTGTGGGGTCTATGGAACCGGAGGCGTAAGCCAAAGGAAGAACCTTCCCTGCAATCCCCTCGTAATCAACCTAGCCAGATTAGCCTTGAGAAGGGAAGTCCAGTGCTTACGGACTTAATCACCCTTTGTGAGATTTCTAGGTCTCCTAAGGAATACACCATAAGGATTAGGCTTGCGTGCTTGATTGAAACACATTTCTCGCATCTGTCGCCCTCCGCATCCCCTCCAGTTCTTCTCTAGTGTATGCACGGGAGGCGCTCACTGCATCCCGAATTGTGTGTTTTGGGGCAGGAATCTAGGCGACGTAATTCTGTTGAAAACATGGCTGAACCTAGGGTAGATGAGGCTGAAGATCAACCCCCACCAGATGCTATGGCTGTCGTCCAGGCTCAAATCAATGCTAACCATCGGCTTCAGCAACGACAAATCCACACCATCATGCAAGCCATACAACGGTTACAGAACCCGCAAGAACAACCACCACCTTTCAATGACATACCAGGACAACCACCACTTGATTTACCACCATTTCAGAACCAGCCAAGACCCCTCCGTGATTTCTATAACCCTTCTGCCATTAGAGTCGAGCCACACCTTAGGATCCCCGAAGGGGGAGACGATTTTGAGCTAAAACCTAATGTATTAAGTCTAATCCAGAGCCACTTTCATGGAAGCTCAAATGAAGACCCCTTTCAGCACCTAGAAGATCTCGACCGCATAGCAAGAACAGTAAAACCTAGGAACATTAGCCTTGATATTGTTCTAATCAAGATGTTCCCTTTCTCATTAAGAGACAAGGCTTCTCATTGGCTTAGAACCCTAGGTAGACCCATCACCACCTGGGAGGAACTGAGGCATGCGTTTTTAAAGAAATTCTTCCCCATAGGAAAGACCAATGCCCTCAGAAGAGCTATCACTACCTTCACACTCCAGGGTGGGGAACAATTTCATGAGGCGTGGGAAAGATTCAATGAACTTTTGAGGAAATGCCCACACCACGAAGTTCCAAGGTGGCAATTGGCCCAGATCTTCTACCACGGTCTGGATAGCAACCTACGGAACTTCGTCGATGCCTCATGCGGGGGAAACTTCCTAAACAAAGATGAGGAGAGCGCGTTTGAGCTCTTTGAGTCTATGAGCGAGAATTCGCTCAACAATGCCTCCATGAACCAGTTTAACAGATCCAGTCAACCCCGTGGTGGGATTTATGAGGTGCAAGCAAATTCTGGAATGGTTGACATGGACATTATTGCCAAAAAGTTGGATCGAGTGGAATTGGTGGACAAGAAGATTGATGAGCTTCTAAACCAGACCAGGAACCCCTTGCAGACTTTCACCCTAGCAAAAGGAGCACATAATGTTGACCTGGTCCAACCCTTCACCCAACTAAACCTGGAACAACCCCCAACCATGTTCCAAGGAGGGACCTTTGCTCCCTCGACCCTTGATTACTCCCTTCCTTCTTCATCAACATCGGCTATTCTAGAAGATGTGCAAGCCGTCCAAGGATATGCAAAACCTGACCCTTTCTCCAACACGTACAACACCGGCTGGCGTAATCACCCCAACTTTGGTTGGACAAACCAGAAACTACCGCAATTCCAAAACTAGCCCAGGCCAAACCAACAGCCACACTTGCCCCCCTATCAGCAAGGACCACCAGTTAGACCCCAATATAACCAAAATAGGGCGGCCCCTCCCCCACAAAACCAAATGGACACCCTAATAAAGATGATGGCTGACATGAACCAAAAACATCAGGAGGAAATGGCCTTGGTAAAGGGACAGTTAAGCCAACTCTTGGACTGTAAACAGCAAGGATCTCTACCTTCCCAACCACAACCAAACCCGCGAAACATAATTAACAGAGGCCCCAATTCGCAAGGGTTCCAAGGCAACCCCGGGCAGGCTCATATGGTCCAACCGGCTCCACAAACACCTCCTGGGTTTGGCGCCTCTTCATCCTCATCTTCTCAAGGATCACCCCATGGCCCCAATGCCTCTGCGAATGCGGTGACCTTGAGAAGCGGCACCAAAACCCAGGATCCCAAATGGCCGACTCTCCCCGAGACTTTACCCGACTTAGAAGAAGCACCAACCAAGGACCCAAACATGGAACCAATCCAGACACCCTATCCTGAGGCCTTGGAAACAATCAAGAGAAAAAAGAATACTGTGGAAACTGAGGAGCTGATGGAAATTTTTAAACAAGTACAGATTAATATTCCGCTTCTAGAAGTTGTCAAACACATCCCCGCTTACGCCAAGTTCTTAAAGGATGCCTGTACACCCAAGCGTAAGCCGAGACTTCAAGCACCTAGGAAGGTTGTACTCTCTGAGCAAGCCAGTTCCGTGATATCAAGCAACCTTCCACTCAAACGAACTGACCCAGGAGCACCCCTGATTTCCTGCAACATCGGGGACATGACATTTGATAGAGCGCTCCTGGACCTAGGTGCTTCTATCAACCTAATTCCCACAACCTTGTACCACCAATTTGGCTTTGGGGAGCTGGCACCAACCCCTGTCACCATCCAGCTGGCGGATAGATCAGTGAAAACCCCGAAGGGGGTTGTCGAGGACATGATTGTACGGGTCAAGGACTTCTATTTCCCAGTCGACTTTTTGGTGCTCGACATGGAAGTCCCTGAAAAATTACAGAACGCACCCATAATCTTAGGCAGACCTTTCTTAGCCACGGCTAAAGCAAACATCGATTGCGACACGGGATGTATGGAAATCGCCTTCGGAGACAGGAAAATGCAATTAGATATCTTCCGGGCAACAAAGTCTTTTGATTGTGATTACATTGAGGAACATGATCCCGTGGAAACTTTAATCGAGGAATGCCTTACCCTCAATTCTATCTCAGACCACCAAACCCGTAGTTCTGACTCGCCACCATCATTACCTATGGACCTCTGTAAGGCTGAGTATCATCACATGACACCATTTGAAGAAATCAATGTTGATCAACTACCGCCCTTTCCATTCCCATCGACTGTGGTCCCACCCGCACCTGAACTTAAACCATTGCCCGAGAATCTCAAGTACGTCTTCTTGGGACCTGGCCAGACCTTCCCAGTGATTATTAATTCCCATCTAACCAAGGATCAGGAACTAAGGTTGACTGCAACTCTTTCAGAACATCGGGCCGCCATTGGTTGGACCATCTCAGATCTAAGAGGAATTGGCCCCACCTATTGCACCCACAAGATTTACCTGGAAGATGGGGCCCGACCTTCCCGCCAGATGCAGAGACGGTTAAACCCTAACATGCGGGAGGTCATTAAAAAAGAAATTATCAAGTGGCTCGACGCCGACATCATCTACCCTATCTCTGATAGCCCCTGGGTGAGCCCCACTCAAGTGGTTCCAAAGAAGGCTGGGCTCACCGTTGTCACTAATGATCATGGCGAATCCATTCCCACCCGCACCACCACCGCATGGCGGGTGTGTATTGATTATAGGAAGCTTAACGAAGCCACTAAGAAGGACCACTTCCCCTTGCCATTCATTGACCAAATCCTTGAAAGATTGGCAGGGCAGAAGTATTTTTGCTTCCTGGATGGATATTCAGGATATAACCAAGTCGCAATTGCTCCGGAAGATCAGGAAAAGACCACATTCACTTGCCCGTATGGCACATTTGCATTCCGTCGAATGCCGTTCGGGTTATGCAACGCACCCGCAACCTTCCAACGTTGCATGCTAGCCATTTTTTCAGAAATGGTGGGTGAATACTTGGAGGTCTTTATGGATGATTTCTCTGTATTCGGGAATTCATTCGACCATTGTTTGAGCAACTTGGAGAAAATCCTGAAACGATGTATCGAGGTTAACTTGGTGTTAAGTTGGGAAAAGAGCCATTTTATGGTTCAAGAAGGAATTGTCCTCGGACACATCGTTTCGCATAAGGGCATCGAGGTAGATCGAGCTAAGGTTGATTTAATTTCCAAACTTCCTCCACCTAGTTCGGTCCGACAGATTCGTTCTTTCCTAGGACATGTTGGCTTCTACCGAAGGTTCATCAAAGACTTTTCCAAACTTTCCAAACCCTTGACCGACCTTCTAGCCAACGACGCAACTTTCCACATGTCTCCTGATTGCACCCAGGCTTATCATACCCTCCGGGACTTAGTCTCCACCGCACCTGTACTTCAACCCCCAGACTGGTCCCAGGATTTTGAGATTATGTGTGACGCATCAGATTTTGCCATAGGCGCTGTCCTGGGACAAAGGCAAAACAAGAAGCCCGTGGTGATCTACTACGCGAGCAAAACGTTGGACGAGGCCCAGCGTAATTATACAGTCACAGAAAAAGAGTTGCTTGCTGTAGTCTTTGGACTGGAAAAATTCCGATCATACTTGCTGGGATCCCACGTGACTATCTACACCGACCATTCAGCCATCCGGCACCTGTTGGCCAAAAAGGACGCAAAACCCAGGCTCATCAGATGGATCCTGCTTTTGCAGGAATTTGACCTGGAAATCCAAGACAAGGCCGGATCGAAAAATGTGGTGGCTGACCACCTGTCAAGACTTCATCCAGACCACATTGGACCCTCCCTACCTCTATCTGATACCTTCCCTGATGAACACATCCTAGCCGTGCAAGACAAGAAAATGCCATGGTATGCTGACTATGTCAACTACCTGGTTATAGGACAAACCCCGCACAGCTGGTCCAGACAGCAACGGGACAGGTTCTTGGCTGAGGCCAAGCACTATTTCTGGGATGATCCCATGCTCTTTCGCCTCTGTGCTGATCAGATCATCAGGAGGTGCCTCCCCGAAGACGAGGTTCAGAGTGTGCTTTCCTTTTGTCATGACCAAGCATGTGGCGGCCATTTCTCTGGCAAGAAAACAGCTGCAAAAGTTTTGCAGTCTGGGTTTTATTGGCCGTCCCTATTCAAGGATGCACACATCTTTGCCAAGACTTGCCCACGATGCCAAACACTAGGGACAATGACCAAAAAAGATATGATGCCCCTTCAGCCCATTTTGATTGTCGAAATTTTCGACGTTTGGGGTATCGATTTTATGGGCCCCTTTCCACCATCCAACGGCTTCGAGTATATCTTGGTCTCGGTAGACTATGTTTCCAAATGAATTGAAGCCGTCGCCACCCGACGATGCGATCACAAGACGGTCATGGACTTTGTAAAGAAGAACATCTTTTCCCATTTTGGAATACCCAAGGCCATGATCAGTGATGGTGGAAGCCATTTTATCCATTCCCAGTTCCGTGCCCTACTTAGAAAATACGGGGTAAACCACCGCATTGCCACCCCGTATCATCCACAAACAAATGGGCAGACTGAGGTCTCAAACAGACAAATCAAGAACATTTTACAGAAGACTGTGAGACCTGACAGGAAAGACTGGTCCACACGACTTGATGATGCCCTGTGGGCATACAGGACCGCTTTTAAGACCCCAATAGGCATGTCACCTTACCGCTTGGTCTTTGGCAAAGCTTGCCATCTCCCTGTCGAATTGGAACACCGGGCTTACTGGGCTGTTAAGCAATGTAACATGGATCCCCAGTTAGCTGGTGCGCAAAGGACTCTTCAATTATCTGAGCTTGAAGAAATTCGTCGGGACGCCTTTGACAATAGTCGGCTATATAAGGAGAAAATGAAAGCCGTCCACGACCGACTCATTCATAGGAAAACCTTTGAGCCAAACCAACAAGTCTGGCTATTTGATGCACGCCTGAAACTCTTTCCAGGGAAACTTAGGTCCAAATGGACAGGACCATTTCGGGTGGTCAAGCCCTTTTCCAATGGGGCAGTCGAAATCGCCGATCTTAATACCGGGCACACCTTTACAGTCAATGGTCAAAGATTGAAGCATTTCCTGGCCCAGGTACCCCCCAAGGAAAGTGTCACCCTTGTTGAGGGCTGACACCAGGCACCGCCCAGCTGGAGGCGTTAAACTCAGCGCTTCCTGGGAGGCAACCCAGCGGATTCAGACTGATCTGGTAGTTTACGTCACTCAGGTACTATCTTTTTGAACCCTTTTGCATCCATGCATCTGCCAATGAGGACATTGTTCAACTTAAGCATGGGGGGGATGGTAAACTGCATAATCCTGAGCTTAATTAATCAGTCTGAATGAATAAATTAATTGATTAAAAAAAAAAAAATGAATTTAGGAAGAAAAACTTAGGCATTAGAAACTTGTCAATAGTGGGAAATAATACAAAAAGAACTTAAACACTTAGACTTTTCAGGCCTTCAGACTTAATTAGCCCTGGTGTCCATTAAAATATGGATTTAGCGGCGAACCCTTGCAACTTTAAGCTATTCTAATCCACCTAATAAATAAGGTAATAAGTATACGACTTATCAACTCACCCTCTAACTCAGGAAAACTTTGAGTCTAAGCATCTACACACATTTTTGCACAGACTCATTTCTCGGAGATTTTGACAGAAATTGGGTAGCTAATGAACTCTCTAGGGTGGTATGGCTGGCAAGTTGTCGTGGGTAACAGCCCATTGGCAGGTTGTCCAGAACCCAGCCACAGGCCATTTCTTTTTCACTGCCTCTAGGTACATTTGAGATTAGGGAAGCCACCTACGTAAAAAATAATAATAATTAAAAAAAAAAAAGGGGAAAAGAAGAAAAGAAAATAAACCACACTTCACCGCACAAGTATGGCTGGCAAGTGATCGTGGGTAACAGCCCATTGGTCGGTTGTCCAGAGCCCAGCTCAATAATTGCACAAAAAAAAAAAAAAACAAGAAGAAGAAAACCAAAAACACCTAAGGAAGAAGCGGGGAAGTAGTACAAGCCGGGGAGATATACACTGGAAAATCCTTGTGTTGACCCCAAGTAAAATGAACGCAGGGAGAAAGCTACCAATCGAACAAATACACCTTCAGGCAAAAATTTATTTTCTTTTCCGGTCACATAGAGGCGTAGAAACTCGAAGTTTGTCTCAATTACCGTTAAGTAAGTCTATCACAACATTCACACCAAGATGCTTAGCACTTAGGGTTTTGACCGAGTTTTGGGTGGGTTGGGTAGCCATAAAAAGTTACCAACCCACACTGAATTCTAAAAATTCTAAAAAGACATATATAGATATATACGTATACATAAGTATAGTTATATATACAAAGCAAGGATTCGGGCGATTCGTATTTTGGCAGACACCCGGGCGCTGCTTAGTCTTTGTAGATTAAGATCTTCGTATAGTTCCTCTTATTGACAAGTAACGAAGTGCCTAAGCAATTACTTCTTGAATTCGCCAAAGAAATAAAGGCTAGAATAAACCTTGCTAGGGACTAGCAAGGAGTAAGCATGGGGGCATGATAACACCACGCAAGGGGGTAGTAATTAGGTTGAATATGGCCCATCTTTAGAATAAAAGGCACAACATAAAGTAGAATAGGAGCATTGCATGCATCAAGTACCAAGATTGCTTATAAACTGTATTAATGGCCATTTGTGTAAAGCATTTGTCAAAGCAGGCCTCAGATGAGCAATCGGACCGCACGGATGGATTCAGGATGACGAACGGAGTCTAACGGACTCAAAATCGGCCAAATCCGACATCTGGAGCTCCCACAATGGGCCCAAGAAATCCTGACCGTTGATCTGGAGATCACCGGCCTAGAACGCGCCACGTCGCCCCGCCCTCGCCGCCCGCACGCCCCCAAGCCAGCCAAGGACGCATCTCGGCCGTTGATCTTCGATCGAACGGTCGAGATCCGCGCGCTCGCCCGCGGTCGCCGCGACAAAGCGCGGGCGTGGCGCAACGGTTAGCGCGCACGCCCGCGTTGCGGCGACGCGCGTTCGATTTGCGCGGAGCGAAAATCATCTGCGGGCGAAGGGCGCGGCAAAATTGAGCCGCGCGATCAGAAGCGAGCGGCTAGGATCGCGCCACGCGGCGCGACGACAGCGCCCCACCTCCCACGCGCGCGCGCACGCCGGGCGGAAACGCGCGCGCGCACGCGCGCCCGAAGCGCGATCCTAGCGCAGGCGCGGGAGGATCTCAGCCGTCCGATCATCAATCGGACGGCTCTCGTTCGACAGCCACGGATCGCGCCTGAAGAGAGAGAGGGGCGGGCGGCTGACCGGCGGCAGAAGGCCTTCACCGACGTATATGGAAGCGGTTTTAGCGACGTTCTGGATGTCGCTAAAGCACATTCTTCTTTTAGGAAGCCCTTAACTCTATTTAAACCCCCTTCTACCACCATTCAAGGCATCCTCTCCCACTTGCAACTACTCCACTCCTCTCCTAGCTAGTCTTAGGCGCTCTTGTAATCGCCGGAGACGACGAGCCGCCGACGGAGCCTCCTCCACCGCCGTGGCTGCCTCGTCGCTCTCCACTCTCTCTCTACCTCTCTCTCTCTCTTTTAAGCTTTCATTTACTTTTGTTGAAGCATGTATTTAATATTGTAAACCATGAACTATGAATGCATGTTTAGTGAAATTATTTTCCATTTAGTTGCCATTTTAATTTCTGCTTAAAGTGCATGATCAAAACCAAGAGCTTTCTAACCCTAAACTCTCTCTATCTCTCGCTTTTCAAAACCATCTCTTTCGCAAGCAAAACTCCGCCTTTTTCGTGACAACAAGTGGTAAACAAAATCCGATTTCCACGCCTCCCTGAGATCGACACTCGGACTCACCTCCGTTTACTTCTTTTAAAACCGACGTATCAAGTGCAACTATAACGACACCTCTTAACACACACGCACGTAGGCACGTCATCTCTACTGTTACTTTCGTTTTCGTTGCTTCTGTTGCTATGGTGGTATGTAATGAAACAGCAGTTTTACTTTCCTTTACTACTTTATACGTTTTTACTACTTAGTTATATTGCATGTGTGATGAGAACCTCATCATGAGCCATAACTAGCTCATTTTGACCTAATACAAAGGATAAAAGCTCCTACATAACTCAAGGAAAGGCTTAACTCAAAGAATTCTGAGTTTAAGGAGAAAACAAGTCATAAGGGGTAAAAATGCAATTTTACCAGTATAATCTGCATACAGGGTAATTCAGGGCCCAAACATAGGTCAAAGCAACTTAATAAGAATAAAAGTGGGATGAGATGATCTAGCAAGGGCTACAGCAATTCCAAGAAACTAAATGATAATCTGTAACCCTAAAACAACCCACTTCAACTCACGAGGTTCGAGGCAAAGTAAAAATAGAATAAACCCTCTAAAATTCATAGAAAAATAATCTCTAGGGTTTAGAACCTTCAATTTGGCCTTCAGAACCCATTTTGACCTACATTGAGAACCATGCCCAATTAATAACTTAATTTGGGTTTTCGCATAAATTGACCGGTCAAACAAGGTTTAATATAGAAATGAAATTCACCATCAGATTCCTTAGGTCCTAATTAGTCATGTATAAAAACTTTAGCCTAAGAAGAAACCTCCTTGACCAACTTTACACTTTGGTCCTCATATATTTACTTTTTGGCCCTCAACTTTTGAACCCTCGCATTTTGGCCCCTAACTCTCCTTCGTTCTTTGCGTTCAGGTCCCCCCTGCAAAACCTGCCAGCACCATGCTCCGGCGACCTTGCGCGGAGCATGGCGCCGCGCAGGGTGAGGGGGAGAGCCTGGCAAGTAAACCGGGGGTGCCCTGTGTCGTCAGCCGTCGCAGGGACACCCCCCTGGTCGCTGTAACCCACCATACCGGCCGTGCGAACGCAAGGACGGTATGGGTTTCCATCTCCGGCGTCCTCCGGCGAGGGAGACACGTCGTCTCCCTCCGCCTTCCTCCCTGATTCGGTCCCTATAAATACCCCTGTCGCTCCACCGTTCTTCCGAGCTCGGATCTGACGGAGAAAACCCCCAACTTTCCTCTCTTCTCACTCTGGCAGACGCCCACCAGCTCCGGCGGTTCTTCCTCCTCCTCCTCTTCGCTCTGCCGCAATACCAGCAGCAGAGACTTCCTCCGCTGCTCTTCCCGCGCCACGCCGTACCCAGCTGGCGCCTCTCCAGCCCTCTCCTCGCCGCCGCCCCTTCCCCTGGGCATCTTCTTCTCCGGCGACAGTCGATACGACTGTCGCCCTGCTGCTCCCCCTTTCGTCTCCGTAGCTAGGTCAGAACTCCTCCCCATCTCCCCCTCTTTCTTTTCCTCACCGTCTTTTATTTGATTAAACCCTCGACCGCTCCTGTCCACCGTCACCCCCTTCGTCTCCGGCCAAACTCCGGCGAGACCCCCCCATCACCCCAGCAACCCACACGGCTCGCCGACCCCCGCAGAACCTCCGCCTCCTCATCCTGATCAACCCCCGCCCTTCCACTTCCCCCACATCACCCTCTGCAACCCCACCGAACAAACCCATCCTCCGACCCACAGTCCGACCTAGGGCAGCCCTTGCACGCCTCGCCACCACCCACACGAGCTTCGCCGCACTCTGGCGAAGCTCCCGGCACCTTCTGATTAGGCCGAGAGGCCGTTTTGCTGTGAACAGGCCACCCGACCTCCGCCGCCATTGCCGTGCAGAAGGAGCTGCTTCCGCCTGCAACTGCAGGCGCACCACGCCCAGATTCGACTCCCAGGCCTTGCGAGGCATTTCGACAAAGCATCAGGCTCGCAGCTGGGGCGAAGGCCTCGCGTGAAGCCGCGATCGCCCGCTGCTTTCTCCGCTGCGGGCGCTCAATTAGGGTGGGACATTTAGTCCCACCTCGGAAAAGTCTGAAGAGGCGCAGCGGTATAAGGCGCAAAAGTGCTGGAGGCTTACTGCCTCAGCACATGGGGTGAGGTCCCCTTCACCCGCCCGGTTACCCGGTCTCGTCCGCGCTCACGCCCCGCGGACCTGACCCGACCCGACTTAGACTGACCTGCACTCCTCGCCCACCACCCACACCGGTGGGCCTGGACCCGGGCGCTACCCGTACCCGGCAGCTCTGGGAGAGCTATCCTATGAGCGGTTTCTGTGAGAGAGAGAGACGCGGGGGGGAGGGTAGAGTAGGTTTTTCCCTCTGACGTAAACTCTGAAGTGTGCAGGCACAGGTGAAGAAGAAGGACTGCGGAAGAAGAAGGAAGCTGAGGGAGACACTGTAGCAACAAGCGGTTTAAGTCGTCTGATTGGAAAATCAGACGACGTCCTGAAGGGAAAAGAAGAAAGAAGGAGAGACGACGTACTGACAGGAAAAAGAAAAGAAGGAGATCTGAAGAACAACAGAAGAAGGCGAGGCAGAGGAGAACACAAAAGAACAAGGGAAGAACAGAAAGAAGAAGATCACGAGAAGAAGATCTGAAGAAAGGAAAAGAAGAAGAACAGGACCGCTCTGCAGAAGAAAAAGGAAGAGCAGGAACAGCTGAAAGAAGAAGAACATCACCACTGCAGATAAAGAAGAAGAAGATAACAGAAGATCTGAGACGAGGAGAAGCAAAGAGAAAAGAAGAAAAGACAACAAATTCTTTCTCTCTCTTTCTTTATTTTTGTAAAAGAAACTTGTACCCCTAGAATACAACTTGCTCCCTGAGTTCGACCTCGGGAACTCTTTTATTTTCCGAGTAAAAAATTTATATATTTGAAATGATGGCAATAACTGGCTATACTACAACGCTATAACAATAAAATCCGGTTATCTCAACGAAGCCACAGCGTTTCAATGTGTGAATGTGGTTTACTTTCCTGCTTTTTGGTTATTTCTTGTTGGATGACTGGGTCTTGGGATTAGTCGAGACAAGCCGATCTCGGGTCCTGTAGGAATCTGAGAACCGGGTCGTAACAAGATGGTATCAGAGCAAGGTCGTCCTGAGAAATGAACCAATTGGCTTGAGAATAACCATTCACGTGCATGTAACTAGGGTAGCCACCACAACGTATCGATTTGATATTCGTTCTGAGTCCATTTTCAAAGAAATTCGGTATCGTTGACCCTTTTATCTGTCTTTCTCGTCTCCTTGCAAGAAATGCCTCGTCGGGGAGTTCTCGAGGCGGGCCGTGGTCATGGCTGTGGATGAGGTCAGAGGAGCGGACGTGCCGGGCCTGAGGTACCGGTTGACCCACCTCTTCTCCCGGGCGTTCAGGCTCAGGATTTCCCCCAGCTGATCAGAGATATTGTGCGAGATGAGCTCCACCAGCCCCCACGGGCTTATCTTAGAGTATTAACCCTTAATCTGATTTACCTCTACTTTCAGACGACCATAGAGTATCCCAGACATCTGATAAATAGACGTTAGGCTAAAATCTGACCCTAATTACTATTTGTCAGACCTAATAGCCGTTTGAGCCTCGGAAAATCTATTCCCGCGGTGATTTGTGTTTCCAAACATCCAGACCTATTGCCAAATGTTTGATCTGTCGTCTGTGCAACTTAACACTAGAACCCTGTTTCAATCTTGACAAAATAGGAAGGAAACTCATCTAGAACTAAACGTCAGATTAGATTCCCTGATGTCTTAAAACACCTCTTTAGACGTCCGTCTTGATCTAACCCAGTCTAGATATTCCACCCTTCTAGATCAGACGTTGACCCAGGCATCTGATAATAGATCCATACGTCTGATAACCCTGTTAAAATCATTAATAATCCCGATTTCAGTTTGATTTGGCTTTGGATTATCCCCAACGACCATAGAAGCCTTCCAAGACCTTCCTAAGTGTTACGACCCGGTTCCTGAATCCTACAGGACACGAGATCGGACCTACTCGACTGATCCCAAGACCCAGTCGTCCAACGAGAAAGTAACCAAAAAGCAGGAAAGTAAACCACATTCACTATGCTAAGCAACTAACAGTAACAAAAGTATAGCAGTAAAGGAGTAAAACTATTACAGTACACACCACCACAACAATAGAAAAGTAACCAAGTACAAGGAAATGAAGTATAGAACGTAAGAGTACAAACGTAAAGGTACAAGAGTCTACTCACTACAACAAAAGAGTATAGCAAGGGAAACTACAGCTACTGGGCTCTACTAGGCCCAGCACCCTCTGCAACCGTAGACTCTGGCTGCTCAACACCTGAACCTAAAAAGGGTTATGAGTACACAAAGTTAGCAAACGTTGAGTAGAGTAGAAACCAACTTACTAAAGTAATAAAAGTGGACAGGTAGCTGTTATTTTCCAATTACATTATTTCACAAGTTATTCCCTTTTTACCCATTGGTTTATTTATTAGATCTCTTTCTTGATCTCGAATGTTCCTCGTGGGAACGATCTTGATTACAGTCTTTTCTGAAGAGTAAAAGGCACACGTGGTGCTCTCCTGGCCGAGTGAGTCCCCTGTGGTGATCCTACACCCAGTCAACCATCCCAAGGTCACAGACAGACGTAACGGTGATTATGGCACGCGCGATAAGCGCACGGGTAGCTACCACGCACTAGCACGCAGTCATTCGTTTCTGTTAGTGGGTGCGCCCAAAGCACAGCATGGAACCAGTATAGGGCCTAGCCCTCTCAATAATGGGGGTCTAACCCCTAAGGACCAAACAGGGGTCTCGCCCCTCCACAGTCCGCGCACCCTCGCCTGACTACCCTGGTTTGCCCAGTGGGCCTAACAAGTCGGTATAGGGTGGCTAGTTGAACCCCGAGCCCTGTGGGGTGGCTAGCTCTCTCCCTACACTGGTAGCTTTTCCCGGTACTGTGTACGCGAGGGCCAAGAAGTCGGTACAGAGTAGCCAATCCCAACCCCGAGTCCCAACCCAAGGGCGGTTAGCTCCACTCTACACTAAACAGGGGGACAGTCGCTCTCCTTGGTACTCCGTACTCAAGGGCCAGCTCACTTTCCCACTCACATTTCCAGATCCATTCCATTTATTTCCAGGAGCTCTACTCCTAATTCCCCGTAGGGTTCATGCTCATATTCCTCAGGCAAAGCCATACCAGGTTTCATCATTTCTATTTCCATTCTTAGGATATACATATGCAGCTCGTATTTTATTGTTTACATTTCCATACACCGGTTATACACAGGTAGCTCATATTTCCATTATTCACATTTCCATTCTCAATTTATATACATGCAGTTCGTATTATGTCATGTAACGTATACAACAGGAATTTACATGCAACAGTTTGCTAGTACAAATACTTTATATTTCACAGGCAGCGGTTATTTATTTACAGGCAATTGTTATCATTCTATCTACCCATTCAAGACTGCAATTCAATCATCCATTACAGACATTTCAAGTGTTTCTCATCCTAGGATTCATGCCATATCCTAGGTTCTAGTCATTCATCCCACACATGCATTTAGGTTTTAATTAAATTAAGGGGAAGCTACTCTACCAGTAAACCCAGGAGTAGTGGGGGCTTGAACGGCAGGCTTATGTGCCTCAGCAAGTCTCGAACCCACAACGAAACGAGGTCCTATCACAAGGATCAATTACAAGAGAATATTCAGAACAATATAGAAAGTCTTTTAACAAGTAGAAGAAATCATACGGAAAACATCGGTATCCTATTTGCGGAAAACAGACCTCAAACGGACCCTAAATGGGCCAAAAATAGCGTTTCTGACTCAAATTAGACGTCTGGAACAACTTCCATATGTCTTAAAAGTGTCCAGTGTCATACCTCAAGCCCTGCGCCAATCCTCAAACGTCCAGGAACTCTTCTGGACCGTCTGAACCCAGTCCCAGACGTCCGACCACCTCTCCGGTCGTCTGGAAGTGCTTCCTGTCGTCTGGTATGTCGCTCAGACGTCTGAAATGCGTGGGAGGGCGTGTCTCGCGCCTTCTCGAAGTGAATCCTACACGCAGATATCCGATCTTCTCAAAACGGCATGCAAAAAGGGGTATCGGTGGAGCGACCTGCATGGCCGTATCCGTAAAGGGACGTACCTTCGAGAGACTTCCTCCTCAGACGTCTCGAACCTCCTCCAAACGTCGGCTCCGTCATCTGGACATCGCTCCAGACATTTGATTCTGGGAAAAACCCAGAACCAGAACTTGCTTCCGCCCTCTCACGTCGCACATGACCACGCCGCGTCCTCTCGCCTGCAGCTCCAGCTGCAGCAGTGTCGAGGAGGACCTCCCCGACGCACTCCTCCGCCTCACGCACATGTCGCTCCGGCCGTGCACTCACCGGTGAGCTCTCACGGGAGCTCGCAAGTTCACCTCCTCTCCTCCTCACGCTCTCGCTTGCTCTGCCTCTCTCGCTGGAGTGAAGAAGAAGAGGGGAAGGGGCTGGTGTGGGGAGAACGAGAGAGGGGAAGGGGGTCTTATATAAGGTCGGGTTTAGGGTTTTGCTGGGGCGGAAGAGAGAGAAGGAGGGAAAAGACGAGGGGCACTGTCTGCGAGCAGCACGCACGCAGACGCGAGTTTGTACCCAAGATTTTCAATTTTCAGACGTCTGAGAAGGTGTCCAGACGTCTGACCTAAAGTCCAGACATCTTAAAAGGCTCAAACAACACGGGTCTTAACATCTATAAATAGAAGCCTTCCAAGACCTTCCTAAGAGTTCCTAAGCCATCTATAAATAGAGGAGGATCGTTCCTTTACTAGACACACCTTAAGAAACTATTTCCATGTCTTTCATTGTGTCCAAAAGAAGAAGGAAGTCACTTTGAAAAGTGTTGTTGCTCTCCAAGTCCTCTAGCATCCATGTGAGAGCACCGTCACTCTGCCGACTTCACATCACACCACTTTCATCTAAGGGAAGTCCTTTTGTGCCTATAGAAGTTAGTTTAATTTACATTCACTTTGTAGCTCTATAGGCTATTATAATTATTTTTGTTGGGTATTTGCCTTGCGAATTCCCGTCTCTCTCACGAGACAAAATACTCCTCATGAAGAAGAGGGGTTTTGAAATTACGCTACCCTCGGGTATAAGTAGCGTGGTTGTAAGAGGTTATACTACCTTCGTTGAAGTAGTACGCTAGTGGATTTGATCGACTAGATCGATCAGGAAATCTTAAGTCGAGAAGCTTAGGTGCTAGTTTTTATGCGGGTTTGGGTTTCCACCAAAAATCCCTTGTGTACTTATGTGATTGTTTCTTTGTGAGATTAATTATTTATATTTCCACATTATTTATTTTTCACGCAAATCTCACCCCCCCTCTAGTGCAAATTTCACGACGCAGCCTGAGGTTGGTGGTTGTGCTGCAGTGCTGTGGTTGCGGTCACGGTCACAACGATTGTAGCAAATGTGGCCTGAGGTTGGCGATTGTGCTACTACATGAAGTGGCCGACGGCGGCAATGCAAACATGACCTTAGATCGATGGTGTTGCGGCGTGCTGTGGTCGTCGTTGTGCCGTCATAACGGATGTGGCCTAAGGTCAGCGATCCTGTGGTCGAGGTGCTACCGGTGGTCGGTTCGCAGGTGCGGGTGGTTGGATGTTAGGCGAGAGGTGTAGATTTTTTGAGTTGAGTGGTCCTATTTGTTATTTTTTTAATATAATTTTAATTTTATTTGGGACCACTATTTATTTATTCATTTATTTCCTCCTCTACTATTTGTTTATTCATTTATTTTTCTTCTCTACTATTCGTTTATTTTTTTTTATTACTACAGTGCTCTCTCGTCTCTCTCTCTCATCTCTTTTTTTTATTTCATTTTTCTTATATACTGTTTAACACGTACATCCATTTCAAATTCTATCTTCTCCATTAACCTCCACATCTTATACTCTCTCATCAGAGACTAATATTAAATATATTTCTACGAGAGTATAATATAATACATATACAAAATAAAATAATATAAACATAAAAATATCAATTAAAAATCAAAATACATTTAGTAATACACTTTACAACGTATAATGTGTTTTGATTTCCTATGGTGTTTGTTGTTTTTCATAGATTGAAAATCAACAAACACTGAATAATATATTTTGCAACTCACATAATATTAATTTTTCACTAAAAGAATCAAGATAAAATAATTGAAAATCAAATTAAACTTTACTATAATTAACTTTACTACTTCTTTTATCGATTAACTTTTAAGCTCCAACTCCAACGCCTACGTACAAGTTAAAAATCAGCAATTACAGAAAAGAAGTGAAAATAATTACGTACCAAATATATTCGGAGGTCGAAATTGGGTGGTTAGATTTCAACGTAGATATCGATGGAATTACTGCTGATGGTTTAAACGATGAGGAGTGACGTCCGGATCTTGATCCTGCGGCGCGTTTTTTTTTTTTTTCCTTTATTTTTTTGGTGTGCTCTACGTTCTCCTATTTAGATGGAACGTTTTTTTTTTTTTTTTTTTTTTGATGGGTGAGATTTTTTCTTTTTCTTTTTTTTTTTTTTTTTGTCTCCCTTTGCACTCGCATGTATCATATTCTTTCCTATTAATGAAAATATTTTCTAAAAAAAAATGATAGAGAGTGACGTGAGGAGAAGAATATATATTTTTCTCATTGGCCTTTCTTTTAATCTGCAGCAGTGGATATTATCCACATCATGCCTTGAATATTCCGACCTCTCTCTTCTTCCCCTCACAGATACGTTGCAATTTGTTTGCTATCTCTACGTAACGCGGTTGCAGATGGCTTCACGCATCCGGAATCCTCGGGGAGAAGGATTCAAAAGAGACCCCCTGCCATTTGGCTATCCCAAAGCATCAAGGAGTTGACATTTACGTACCCACGTGATCGGATAATATCATATAATTAATTTTTGCCCACCGAGGTATAATTCAACGGTGCGAACACCGGGTTCGATTCGACCTAAATTCAAACTCGCGTAGATAAATAAATTTAATGTAAGCAAAATTTTAAACTCGCGTAGGTAAATAAGTTGAACCTAAAGGTTCAATAATTATATATGTATCTGTAAAATAGATAAATATAAAACATTGATACGTAAACTGTTTGAAACTAATGAGAAGTCAAATTTCCTACCCATCGAATTTTAAAAATAAAAATCCACCTAAATTATTCTAATTCCCACGCTCTCAAGCCTCCCTTCTCTTCAACTTTCCAAATCAACACTCGTCAACCCCCTCGAAATCTCTCCCGATGGTATAACTAAATCCTAACATATCCTCCACGTAGGCCTTCATTGCATGCTGTTGCCCCACTACCTCCATCCTCTTGCATTTCTCAGGGCACCACCACCTTACTCCCTCTGTCCTTTAGCATCTCCCAATAGCTCCCACTCGCTTCTCCACATCCATCTCCGATCGCCACCACTACCTCTTCCACCTCTACAGGAATCCAAGAAAGAAAGGCCTGTGACTATTGTTCTTTTTAAATTAAGAGTTATGATCTCTCAATTTATGTGATTATTAGTTCAATGTAACACGCACTGATCAGTTAGTAACTTTTGTCTTGGGCTTCATTTCACATGATTGGTAGTAAAATTCCCAAACAAACTGAACATGTACAACGTAGGTTGGCTCGAGTTTGATTAAAGTTTAGTTTGCAAAATAAATGAACCAAACCTAAATGAAGGTTGACACTCATTCAGATAAATAAATCGAACTTGAATAAGATGAATATGATTCGACTCATTTACATCCCCTAATTTTGAGTCATAAAAAAAGGAAATAAAAGGAAAAGAAATCGTATAATTTTAACTCCTAAATAAAGCTTTGTAAACTTTCATCTCCATCTCATTTCAATTCAATCTAAAAATCATAAATTGTACCAATTTGATCTTTGAATTTTAGGTTGCATTTGCTCGAGGAATAACTCTTATATGAGGATAAATTTTGGTGAAATAAGTTAGGAAGGGTATTTGGTTGAGAGAATAGGATAAATAATGAAATAGAAAATGATTGACATATTAGTGGATAATATCTTAATATAATGATATGTGAGTGAGATAAGTTAGTGTGATGTAATAAGTATGTATTAAAAAATTTTATGTTGAAGTAAGTATTCTTTAATAGAGGAAAAGTAAACAAACATATTTTACAACGTATTTTGTAATACACAGATGAGAGTAGTTGTTTTAACTGATGTATTTTGGGTTTTCACCCATATAAATCACCTTTCATTGATGAAAAATCACTTTTCATAGGTAAAAAATTACGTTCCAACAGAAAATTTATTTTCCACTACTGAAAAGATAAAATATACAGGTGTATTTTCATTTTCAACTTGTAAATTTTGATTTTCAACAGGTTGAAAATCATTTCCAACCGGTATGTTTTGGTATGCTTGATTTTCAACCGATTGATTCTCATTTTCAACTGGTTGTTTCTGGACTGTACATTGTAGAATATATTGCAATACGTGTTTCCATACTAGCATTCATTTTAATATACACTGGTGTTGGTATCGATGTGATATAATAGAAAAGTTAAGAGTAAGTATATTTAGATAGGTATTAGTGTTAATGTGACGAAATTGGATAATTATTCTATCTTCTATTGGAATAGTTATTCCATGTTCCATGAGATATTCCTATCAGTCGATTATCTCTCAAGCAAACGAAGTCCATTAGCAACACTATAGGGAAAAATATACATACAAGGACATTTATTTAAAGTCACCATAGGTAAAATAAACGTTGCTAAAAATTCATGGTCAACGTTAATTAATTAAACGTGGACAACCATTATTCTTACAACATTTAAATTTAGCATCAACATTGAAGCAATGTTTGGAAAAGTTAAGGGTTAGTTTACTTGAAAAGTTAGAAAAGTAATGTTAAGAAATGTAAAATTATTGTTAACTTATAATTATATTTACTTACAGAATAGTGTTAACACATGTTTGTATTTACTTAAATTAGTATTAAGTTGTGATATTAATCCTTATGATATTTAATTATTAGTGGTGTTAAGAATACGAAACATAAGGGTTGTTAGAGGCGTGAATGGTGTATAATTTTAACACGAATTTAGCTAACATCAGATGAAACTAGTAGTAGACAAATCCATGTTAAAGTGGCCAAACCTAGGTTATCAAAATGACAGTTAAGTAGTCAACTAAATGAAGGTTAACCACCCTTTTAAGAGATTAACCCCTTAAGTAAACTAGATCTTAATGTCATGTAAGGTGTTTTCCTGTTGCAGTGATCGCCCAAAGAAGGAAAACTTATATGCTAAGAAAAGAGGATCTCTTAATTCTAAGTTTGACTTGTATCCCAAATATCTAATCCAAGTCTTATCAAGAATGGAATTTTAGGTTAACAGAAGAGGAGAGCTTCCAAATTCTTCACCCGAGTCAGAAGGAGAGGGAGAGAGAGGTTGGGAGAGAGACGTTCATCTAATAGGGCTCTTTTATCAATGCGGTGGTCACAAATGGGGATCAGCCACCTCCATGACAAAGTCCTTGGCATTCCATGTGATATTGCTACATCAAATTCTTCGTGAATGCCTTCATGCATCTTTGCTTTTTCATTTTATTCTCTCAATCCTATTTCATATTATTTTCCAGAAACATCTAGAAATTGATTTTATAGAGGAGATTGGATTTTCTAGGAATGATGCCTTAGTCCAATGGGTAATTATTTTCGAAAAGAAAGGGATGACATAGACATTCTTGAAAATTTTGAAAATATCACGCTCTTGCATGCATTATTGTTTTAATGATGAACGTAAGTACAAAAATGTATAAGTTAACGTATTTTGCAATGTAAAAAGGTACAAAATCATTTTACATTGATATTGCAAAAATACCTAGAACTATGTTGCACAGATGCACCATGCATGTCTATGCATTGCAACACACCTCACCTGATGCATCTTTGTGCATTTCCTCTTTGATGCTCATGAATCATATTGAATTCAATGTCCTAGAATGCAACCTTAAGGCTTCATTTGGAAGAGATTTAAATTTTAAGATCAGTAAAATTGAGAAAGTTATAAGATCTGAGGGTGGTGAGGTAAGTGGCGATCAGTGGGGGTTGATGTACTAGGTGACTAGTTTTTATCCACATTAAAAGTGGTTTAATGGAGATAAATGTGGTGGGCAAGTGGATATTGTAACTTGTTCCTAATTTTATTTGTATCAAGAATAGGTTAGGTGAAGTAGATATTATGAGTAAGTTGATCTAATGCAAGTAGTCACGAAAGTTAATACGATGGCCACTAATACACTATCCTATTCATTTAATGTAGCAATTAACTAAGTAATCTATGATAATACTCCAAGTTAAAACTCTATCAAATGGGGGTCTCAAGTAATTTAATCTATAGTAAGATCTTTAGATTTATTTCTCTTCTCATCTGCTTGTCCCGAGGGGAAAAAAAAAATATAAGATCCATCAAAGATAATTTTGGCAAAATATAAATACATTGAAGCACATACTCATCAGATGGGGGTAAAAAATGAATAAATAAATAAATAAATAAACTCACAGATTTTGTCGGCAATCGCAGCATTGGTGGAAAAAGCTCATTTATTAAATAGTGGAAGCAATTGATGAAGATAAGTACATCTAAATTAGCCATGGTCGTGCAAAACACGGACTTATGAGATAATTATTAATAACCAACTCCATCCAGATTCCTTGACCTTCGGAATGATTTTAATACTTTTAGAACACGTAAAGGAAGATATATATCCTCATGTTTCACTTTAATAATTAAGTTAAATGCGATGATTGAAAGCTATACCTAAGATATCTGGTTGAGAAGAATGGCAGACGCATAGAAAAGAAGATAGCTAATGCTTTTCCAAATCTCTAAAAAAAAAAAAAGTGAAATATATATGTTCCGAACGTATATGAATCATCAAGTTTGTTGGATAGAAAATGCCCTAAATGGGGCTACTCACATACCACCTTACAGAAGAAGGTGGCTTTTTCTTACTCCCTTTGTTCTTTGTCTCTTCCATAGGTCTCAAATTAGCATCCTTCTGTTTTCCTAAGACATGATTCAACACCTACCACTTCTCCCACCTTTTATGGAACACCCCAAATGTTTCAATAAGTTGTCGAGTGTCCTATACTTCTCGGCAGATCAAAGAGAAGCCCTACTTGAGTGAGAACATCTCAACATGAAGAAATTAGAGCTAACTCATTAGCGCAACCTCTCGAACATACACATTTCATTTAAAAAGAGGTCACCCGACAACCCTCGTGGAACTCGAAACGAAGTTTATTTACAATTTAGGGTCAAGGTTTGTCGACGTCTTGAAGAACCAACCTAACCTTGAAGGAGGCTTTCACGAGGAGTTGGACTAAGCTACTCAAAGTGTCTAGCTACCAAAGAGGAGCTCCAACATCATGTTAAGGACTAAGGGCCTATCTGGTTTCTCAATTGATTCCAATCGATTAATAAAGCTAATGATTCAGTCCATTTTAATAGCATCCAATCTGATAAGTAGGAAATTCTATCCGCTCCCGGGAGTCCTTGGATGATATAATAATAAATTGAATTCAACAAAAATTTATTGCACTCTTAGCCGTAAGGATGCTTTCTTTCGGATTTGACGTAACATTTAGATATATTAATTTTTAATTCATATATTGATGTGAGAATATAAAAGTTAATCACTGTAAAAATATAAAAATCAAATATATAAAAATCTAATATAATTTTTATTTGGTGTATCTTGATTTTTTATTAGTAAAAAATCAATACATCATATGTTGTAAAATACATTATCCGGTATATCTTGATTTTTAACTAGTAGAAAAAAAGAAACATCGATCAAAAATTAAAACACATTGCATGTTGTAAAATATATCACCTGATATATTTTAATTTCTAATTAATGTCTTAAATTAAATTTACACTAACTGATTTTGTACATGTATTATTTCGTATTATTATAGAAATATATTTAATATTAATATCCAATGAAAGATAAGAAACATATTTAATATTAATCAGCAATAAAAAAATATAAGATAAAAAAGTTGATGGTAAAAATAAAATTTGAAACTGATATATGTGTTAAATCGTACTTAAAAAAAGTAAAATAAAAGAAAAAATGAAAAAAAAAAGGAAAAAGAGTGAGGAAACGTATACGGTGAAGGGGTGTTCCTGTAGTTGTGAAAAAATTAAAACAAAGAAAGCAAAAAAATAAATGAACATGGGTCAGAGTGTATCCCTTCCCAAAAGATTCGAACGTTGCGATAAAAGAATCTGTCGTGATTCACAGGATCAGTTTCATAGATATCAGTGGAGAGAAAATCTGTGACGTACTTTTCAACGTACGGATTGAAACTTTTGGGTAAGCTTCGAAGTGAAGTCACTTTTTTTTTTTTTTTTTAAGCCTTTGAGTGCAAAGAGCCAAATTTATTGTAACTTCAAATATTACGTGAAAGATCATATCAAAGTTAAAAATTAATTACAAGAAAATCTACACAAAATTTGAATTAAGTCCTCCTTTAATTTACACTAGTTGATAACCCATGTTTCTGTTGTGACATTATAATTTATATACAAAATCCTCATACTCCAAAAAATAATAATAATAAGGTTAATTATGGATTAAACTCATACTTTGATCATCGAAGTCATGCAAGAGATTTATCAACTAATCAAGTTCTTATTAGTAGTCGATGTACTTTCCTCAAGTATTAATTAGTCATACACTTTATAGCTTCTATGTCAACTTCCTTCATCATTTCCTCCGCAATTCCTAATTCGTAAGTTTCTTGCCCAAGTTAGTAGTCATTATATATTCACAGTTTATATCTTCTATTTTTACCATAAAAAAGTAGCGAAAAACAAAACAATTATGCATTACATGTTTCCAAAGCTAAAAGTACGTGCATCATGCCTATATTCAAACTTTTGGCACATAGAAGCATTTATGTATGTGCACATATTTTTGGGATCAATCACACTTCAATCTTCTTCTTCTTCCTTCAAACAAGCTGTGAGAGGGGTGGGGATTTCCTCAACAACATAGACGAATTCATTATGATCTTTGTCGAAAATCTTAAAGAGCAATGGTTTTCCTGAATAATATTTTCAACCAAAATCCAAGTAGCAAATCTCAACCACCCAATTTGGACAACAAGACAAAAGAGACATGTGGAGCCCACTAAGTGGGGAAGGTCCCCTAATTTTGATAGGGGGAGGTGTAGGTTTTGGCTTGCAATTTTACTTTAAGGAAGCCATTTCTTAATCTTAAAAGCTTCCATCAGCTCTTTCTTAGAGTCAGAAAACTTGTCTACAGCATAATTGGTAAACTTAAAAGTTGTAATCTATGGATGTTGGTGGCCAAGGATTTAAGCAAAACTATCACAGAATGAGTTAAGAATGTTAAAAATAGACCAACATGTCAAGCAATAACTCAATGCAAAAGATTATTGCCAATGCATGCAATTAGAAAATAATGAATAGCACAAGAATGTTATGAATAGGGATAGAAAATTACTTTCGCCATCAAGTTCAAAATCTTAGGAAAATCAATGGTTCCATTTTGATTAGCATCAACCTCATTGATCATATGATCATAATCATCCTTCACCTTTTCAACATTCACTTGATTTTGCCACCTTTTAGTAGAACCAATCTACTGTTCATTTTGCTTAGGATGCATCTTCCTTAAGCCACAAATGATTTCATAAAAGTTCAATCCTCTTTGACAATATTATTGCCAAATCACCTTCATTTCCTAAATCATCCACATTTGTTCTTTGCTGCCTCGTATCAATTACCTTTCTTTAAAGGTTTAGACTTCCTCCGTTGATTTTAACATATTGTAAACTACTAATTATGTTAAAATTTCACTTTATCTTGATAAATATTCTCAATCAAAGTCATCCCTTGTTCATTCATTTGATTTTTCTATAGACCCTTTGCCAACTATCCTTGCCTTTTGTTTCTTAATTCTCTTTGAAGTTCTGTTTGGAATCTCTAAAGCAAGTAGCTTCATGCCCCCAAAAGGCAAACAACTATGGCAAAACCTCCAACAATATTAAACAACTACCCTCTGTCTAATAATTTCAAATCCATTTTTTAACCCATAGACATAGACATTTGCCAAAAGGCTTCGTCAAATCAACTTCCACTCAAATCTTCGTGTATCTAGTCTTCATCGTCAAGGAAACATCCCTATCAACCATTAATAAATCCACCAAAGGATGCACCATGTATTTTAAAACACCAATAACGTAAAAATGGAGGTGCAAGTGGGGAGTACCATCCAAATTGCAATCTTTGAAGAATCAAAAGTATAGGTCCTAACTCAGCCCCTCATACATAATATCTTACAAATATAAGCTCATGAAATCTTTCCAAGTGCTTGGTTTGAATAAGATATTGAAGGACTTGCTAGTGCACAACTATACTTAATCTTAGAATTTAAAAAATCTATGTCAATTATTTATCAATCAATTTATGTTTTGAACTCTTATGCTAACACGGTTCAATCAGACATAATCCGAAAGGATTTTTTCCAATTGTTTAATTTCCCTTCTACGAACAAGACTATTTCCTTTTCAACAATCACCTATATATGCCTCTCCAAGTGGAAAACATCCCCAAATTGCATAAGCTTAATGAATTCTCAAATAGAATTAGCATAAGCTTTGGATTGATCATGGGATTTAAGTGAACCTCTTCTAACCATTTTAACATAGGATGCTCTTGTCCCTTTCAAAAAAACATAGGATGCTCTTGTCCTTGCCCAGTCAAAACAAAAAAGACGATTGTACCAAATTGAATGGCTAAAAGGCCTTAGTAGAGAAGGAGAAAACTACTTTCCACATGTTAAAAGATCAAGGTATGGTATAAATATCCGCTAACCATTGACAACAAAAATGCATGAAAGGATACTTAATTTAGGATCAAACTAATGCCTACAACTAATTCCAATAGGAACAGGCAAGATGGAGTAACAAAATACTCTCCCTTTAGTCATGAGTGAAACATCCATATCAATCATTAATAAATCTATAGAAGCTACACCATGGATTTTATGACACCATGATTTAAAACTTAAAGATGAAAAGTTGGGAGTCCTATCCAAATTACAACCTTTAAAGAAGACCTTTGAGGATTGAAGTATGGGTCCCACCTCAGCACCCTCATACATATTTCACCCAAATAGATGTTTTCAAAAAAAAAAAAAAAAATCACCTAAATAGATGATATTTTACAAATATAATCTCACAAAATCTTCCAAGAACTTAATTTGATTTAGATATTGCAAGAATTGATAGTGCACAACTGTATATACCCTTGGAATTTACATAGCTGCTTCGATTATTTTCCAATCAATTCAATATTTGACCTTTTATCCTAAAACTACCCGATGAGACATAATTTAAAAGGTACTTTTCAAATGTTTTAATTCTTCACCTGTGAATACAACCATTTCTCTTCTACATCTCTAAATGGAAAAGATCCCTAAATTGCATAGGCTTAAGGAATTCTCAAATAAATTAGCATAAGATCTTGTGGTTTAGCTAAACTTCCAACCATTTCAACACAAGACACTCTTATCCTTGCTTGCCCGGCAATAACAGAATAGACAGTTGTCCCAAATTGAATGGCTAATAGACCTTAGCAAAGAAAGGAGACCAATTGTTTTTCACATGTCAATAGATTAAGGTATCATATAAAGATCCCTCTACTTTTAACAATAAATAGTAAGGAAAGTAGTGAGGGGCAAAAAGCAACCTTGGACTTAAAACTTTGCATGAAGCTCAAAAAGAATTCGGCTACCTAGATACCTAATAAATAGGCAGATCCAGGTCTACCCAACCCACCTATACCCAGACGGATCCAGACCCACCATCATCTAGGCAAATCCAGGTGAGTTTGACCCGCCAAAGAATCCAGTTAACCGAAGTTGAAGAGCAGCAACAACATCCACGTTGGTGCTAACGGTGGCATTACCAACGCTATTTATAGATAAGTAACAAACGTGCTATGGAATCCGCGAGGTCCGTTAAGATGATTAGATGTTGTTAGATATTTTTTGTACTATAAATAAGTAAGAGAGACCCTCAGGAGTTCTCTTCACTCAACCTAGGAGATAAAATGAGAGACATTATACTTCCCATAATTCTAGTGGAAATTCAAGAGCATTACCCTCTCCCCAAACATACACCCCTTTGGATGAAGTTGGGTCATCAAACTCTTGTGTCTTTTCTTTATGTGATTGCTTGAGATTATTGTTGATTCGGATCCCTTTTTGTCAAGGGCACTGATTAGAAAGGATACCCAATTTAGGGTCAAACTAAGTACAAAGGGAAAGAGTAATAAAATGTTACACCATGAGTTGAATGTTCTCCCTTTAGTATGTGAAAAAAGCATCTAGTTCAGAAAATAATTGCTGCTATTGCATACTCCATAAAGCCCAATCATACCCATCCATAGGAAGATTAAAAGTAGTTATTTCAAGAGCAACTGCCACTATTTTATCCACCACAACATGCACTTCATTGAATAGAAGGCAATCAGTTGGTTTAGAGTCTCCAAACAAACTCCTCACCAGATAACAGCATAGGATGACCTAAAAAAAGCAAAGAGTTTAGAAGTTCATGCATACATCAATTCCACAATAGGATGTGATTTTAATCGTAAAATTCGAATACTTTCTTTGACCATTAGATCCATATGTAACTTTAGTTTTTTTATGCCTTTAAGAGCCTTCTTAATCAATACAATAACTTAAATCTATGAAGAGCCCCCATCTAAATTGGATAACAATAAGAAAGCTTTCAAAGATGATATGCCAAGTATTACATTCTAAATAAAATTTATCTAATTTTCTAAAACAACTAAAACTCGAAGAGTTACCATTACCTTAATTCGACCAATCAAAGATAAATAATAACTTAATGGAGTCATCTAACGGGAAGTGCCTTTTTCTGTTGTTGCCCCCTTCAGTTTCACTTAAATGTATGGCACCCTAAAAACTACAATCTTGACGAACTACATATATGATGAGTTGCTACACAACCAAGTGAGGATTCTCATATTGCACCTTTGCATGGAATTTCTCTACCTGCATGGAGACTACAACATCTACCCTCGACTTTTCTTGTATGTCGAGGGCCTAAACTCCCTAGATGATTATGGATGGGCAAGTGCAATAGGAAAGCAACTTCATCAGACATTCACAGATGCACAACGAAAGTTGTTACAAAAGAAGCCATTCAGTTAATTGGAGGGATGCACTGTGTTGTTGCAGGTTAGACGAAATAAAAACACATTGATACTTCAGTATATGCTAGAAAAATTATTTGTTGACAGATGCTATGACTAAGTTGTAGGTTTGGTCATATGAGGTTATGAAGATTGGTGTTGCACTTGATATTAAGAGGGCAGAACCTTTGGTCAAAAAATGGGTGAAGGCAATGTCAATTATGAAGTGTGTGCAAAAGTTAGAGTTGACACTTGAGACTACTCCTAACGAATACATTAAGTCCCCATCTTTTATTAACACGGCAAATGTTGGCTACTTAGACAATGAAGAGAAGGTCGAAATGTCAACTGTTATAATGACTTTGCAAAAGGAGCAGGAAGTAGTGAAGAACGACATGAAGGTCATCCAAAGTGCGAATGAAGCTCTAGTTGAGCAGCTAAGGACCTACGAGAAACACATGAGACTCTTAGGAAAAAAAACCAAATCCTTGTACAGAACTACGACATTCTACACAAAGATTACAAGGATGAAGAATATGAAATGCAAGCTATGAGAGAGGAGATACTCAACTCACTGCATATAAGTAAGAAGTTAATCTAACGACAAAAAATATTACAACACATGTAGTACTCATAATAGACTTGCGCATTTGCTAACTAATTGTGGAAAACAAATTGTATAGGAAATTGATTGGCACTCATGTAGAGATATTTGACATCTAAGTCTTATCCTCAAGTGCTTGAGAACTGATGAGCTTTAGGCTCTTATTGGGTTCAATCCTTTAAAGTAGGATGTAATCAATGCATCATCGAATAATGTCACCTATATAAGTGTTTCTATAGGCTAAAAATAAGGGAATAGAATTTTTTCCAAATATACTCATGAAACATGATAACGAGCATGACCATAAAAGGTACCAAAAACAAAAAATTGCCATTAAAAACTCTACCTTGTTGCTACCACCATATGCCTCACAATAAAAGTTCACTTTATTCCTACAATAGTGGATGTGGCCAACTAAGGTAATAGTTTAAATCAAAAGACTTTTCAAGTTTCACCTGGGAAAATGGGTGGAGGAAAAGTGTGTGTTTGAACTTCACTTTGTTGAATTGGTGAAAACACAAGCGCGTGTGCTCACCTCACTTTATAATCTCTCTGACTCATTTTATTTTGTTGTACCGCATCTGCATGGTTTGGATCGCTGGTTTTCCTGGTTCTGTCATATTCACTCCTACCTGTTCTGATATTGATGTCATTATCATGCATCTATCCTCGTGTTACATATATGCTGCATGAAATGATTATGATCTTTACGTGTACATACGTATGTGACGATTTTACTTCAACAGGAATAGCATACGCGTCCTCCATAAGGACACCAGAGAATGCTGTCACGGATCACCGTTACAAAAGAAAAGGTGAATAGGCTTAGACAAGTGAAAGGAAGGTGGTTTCCACACCGGGATCTTACGCAAGGCCTCAAATAAAATCTGCATTTACCTTTAGGGTGGAGACATGAATTGATCATTTAGTTTGCAAATCCAGGCTTGAACCGTCCCATACAATCTACTCTCAAAACAGTTTTCAGACTCAGATCTTGAGGAGGAGGGAATATTCATTACAAGAGATCACATAAATCAACTGAACAAGTTCCACGGGATGATAAACCACAGAAAGCATAGATTATCATGTAAATAACATTAGTAATAGCTTTTACTTATTGAAAAAAAAATTCAGCATGTATACATCAACAGGGCACATAGCATCACAATGGCACGAATCTTATTGGGGGAATAAATTAGCATATAGTAGCCACCACATTGTACGGAACAAAGAGGGTCACCTCCTGAGGATCTTTAGATCTCAACTCACGACTTCCCAAATTAGGGGGAGCCATAATTATAAGCTTCACAAATGCAATTCATCGCCTTGTTCAACTCTGCACCACGAGATGCACGCTGAGAGGAAGGATGCTTCCTATTCCTAAATGATCTCAAAGGGTGCTCAACGTACAGAGCAACCATCCATCATGTAAGGGATGCAGGGCAGGGACCCTACCTCGTAGATGACAATGAGGCTAGAAGCATAACCAAAGCTCTGCTTAAAACATCGAGGAAGCCGGTTTCAGCCATCAATTTCTTCAGAAATGTTAGCTTTGCCCAGATAAACAAGTTGCATCTCTTCGCGCCAGATCTGTATAAACAGACAGTCAGTTGAAATAGGTGAGAGCAAACTGTAAATGGTTAATTCCAAGATACATACAAGATGACGGAATTCCACCCGGATGTGTGGGACATTCGTTTTGTGGATGTCATTGCCCCTGGAACCTCTCTTGTAGTACATCTTCCCAATCCAATGAGACTAGAAGAAAGTCATCACCAACAGGATTGAATGTTAGGGACGCATCTCAAAAAAGTGCCATTTTCATCCAAGTTGTAAAGATTATGAAAAGAAAAGATGCAAAATGCACAACCTTCTGGGCATGTGAAAAGCCAGACTGGAGGACGGAGTTCCGAGCAATCTCACATAGATCACAAGAGCTTAACTTCCACACCTGCAAATGGCAATTGGACATTTTCACCGTGAAGGTTTAATGGGTAATAGATCTCAAATATAAGTATTCACAAGAACAAAAATCATGAACAATAATCAAGGTCATACAGAGGCTGCAATGCTGTACTCCTCAACTAGGGGTTCCTTGGTCAAGTGGATCTGTAATGGATCGTCCGTTGAGAGAGACACATTGAGTCCTCGTAGGAAGAACGTCGGGAAAGGGTTCCGGTGATAGTCCAAAAACAAAGAATTATTGCTCAAAGGGGACATAGCAAGCCCAATCTGTTTTCAAAAACAAAAGAAAATAGAAATCTCAGACAAACCTCAAAACGAAATGTAAGAGCAAATTCTGATAGTGTAGGGTCAACAAGTAGAACGAATCAAAAACTAAAATCTCATATCAACAGCAATTACAAACATGCCTGAGCAAGGTAATAGAGGTACTGGAGAACAGGAGACTTCCTAAGGTTAATCCCGTGAGCAATATTATGGGTAGTGAGAAATGTTGCAGCCAGATGGTCAATGTCACCAGCCTATACCAAGTAATGTATAAGAACATTTTTAAAAAAAAAGGTAATGTATTAAGTGCATATTGTAACTGGATGATGACTACTACAAAAGAACAAACCTCTCCAGAATGTGGGCGGAGTTTGATGGTTGTCATACCCCTGGATTCACGAAGCTGCAAGATGGAAACATGTCAAAAAGCAGCTCTCCACCACAAACATGTAATAGTCTGGTAGATGACAGAAAAACAAAATAAAACCAGTAGAAAAATGTGTTCAAGGACAACGTCAAACACTGGCAGGTGCAAAGCCTGCCTATTGATTAGTGGACACCCTTTTAGGGTTTAGTTTCTGGGTACTGGTTTCAAACCACAGTCATGCACAACATCAGCCCTCATCTTTCAAGACTGGCTGCCCTCTTGATAGGGGAGTTGGATTTGGGAGTACAGTTGGGAGAAAAACACAACTTTCCATGTTTTGGAGAGAGAAAGATGGGATATCTGAGGCAATACAAAAAGGCGGCAGCTATATACCTTGTTAAGTGTGTACAGATTGGCATAGCAGTAGTACACATAATACGAGAAAGCAGGATTAAAAATGTTGGTCCACTGAGCTGGAGTCGGCATATGTTTTGTTGGGCGCCTTTCTGGCTTGCTCTCATCATCTACTAAATCAAAGCCCACCACCTGAAGAGAGAATAACCAAAGAGACAGGAGTCACTACAAGATCTAAAAGCATGTGATTAATACATGATTAAAAAAGAAAAAAATTGTAAGCTACAAGAAAGGGTAAGTATCAAAATACTTATCCTTTGACACACTAAACATATTTCCTTCAGAAGGAAACGAGGGGGAGGGGGAGATGATTTACTCAAAAAGAAGAAAATGAAGGTATGAGGCATAGAATCACCATCGAAACAGATGCTTTTCACGAAGATTGATCCCATGATGGGGAAAAAGATTACTGAAGACCCCAGATATTTTTATAATACACAAGATGTCTTAAATATATAACAAAAAGTAGCATTTCACTTCAGCATCCTCTCACCAGCATGTTTGCTAGTTGGCAGGATTGCCACCCATATCCCACCCCAAAAAATATTTCTCACATCAACAAATCAGATTAAGTTACAACTAAAATATAAGATGCCAAACAAACCAATTAGCCATTAATCCTAGAATATGGTGAATTTAGGCGATTTCAATATCAAAAATAAGGGGAAAAAGATCACAATCACCAGAGCAGTTTGTCCACTCAAGCAATCAAAATTATCCAGAAAAGCTTCAGTTAACCAAATTCACTTGTTAAAGGCTGCAAAATATTAGCAGTCATCACTGTTGCAAAATCGGCGGTAACCCTAGTTGCAAACTCCGCTAAAGCAAATAATCGCATTTGGCTACACTCATGCACCCAGGGTAATAAGGCAATTAGTAAATCTGTCAGCCAACTAAACAGGCAATTTGACTATATCCCATTAGAATTTTACCCAACTCAAAAATGGCAAGAACCTACCAACTGCATTGTTCTTTCCCTATTCAAAGATGATCATAACGATGTTGACTACATCAAGCCATTTGTGCAAAACATGAAACATCATTTATGATTCTAGGAAGCTAAAACTTGTCTTTCTAGCCACCTATAGCTTCTAGTTGATCGGCTTGAATTGCTTTCTAATAGTATTGCATGTGGTGTTTTAGGTTACATTGTTTATAGGAGCCTCAATCTTCATTTCTATATAGCTCAGGAAACTCTAGATAATTAAATATGTTACGAAGATATTTTAGGTCTCTGTATTTATAAATGGATATAAATCCTTCGCTTTGGTATTTAAACAACAAATATACTTGACAGGTTAATTGCCCAAGTAACATGTACTCTGTGTGTGTGTGTGTGTGTGTGTGTGTGTGTGTGTGTGTGCTGTATCTTGACTTTTGTGTCATTGATACAAAGTGAATGAGCCAGAAAAGAACAGTTATAAATGGATATAAATCCTTCGCTTTGGTATTTAAACAACCAATATACTTGACAGGTTGATTGCCCAAGTAACATGTACTCTGTGTGTGTGTGTGTGTGTGTGTGTGTGTACTGCATCTTGACTTTTGTGTCATTGATACAAAGTGAATGAGCCGGAAAAGAACGGGAACTTGGTCAACCATAGCAAAGCATCCAAAAGAACTTTTCCAAGACACTCGAGCATTTGGCAAAATGGTAATCCATTATTTGCTACCAAAAATGGGATTTTGCACTTTCCTACATTACCCATTGTATCCATCCTATTTATTGATATCGGAACAAGGATCTCGTTTGCTCAAGTTCATGGTCTGAACAAGTCGCACATACACCCGAGCACATTTCCCTTGACACTGAGGGCATCCTCGAATAGCTAGAGATCTAGCAACATTTCTGATTGGTTCTCTTGCCTTTCCAATATGTTGTTTCACAATTGGCATGTGGAATCCTATAAATTATGGAATTAGAACGGGCAGCTTTAGATTGATTTTAACCTAATGATTAGAAATTATTTCCATGCCATTAAAATACTCTTTGATTGGTGTAAATGCTCAATGTTAAATTACAGATTGAAATTCATGGATTTATATTGGTATGTATGTATGTGTGCATGCAAGAATTTACATTTGTATATACATGCATGTGTGCATATTGTATGTAAATACCATCCCTGTGTGCATAATGTGTATACACATACATGCACGCATACATATAAAGATTTAGATATAGATTATGTGCCCTCTCATGGGAAAATAGGTATAGAAACATGTATAAGTATTACATATACCATAGCAGCACAAAGTATAGAATAAGCATCATAATGTTTTCCAGTCCCACAGTAACAACAGAGCACGATCTTTACATTCTTACCAAAAGAAAGCTATTTCACCAAATTAAAATAAATACAGTAGTCTAGAGACTCAATACAGAGTATTTTACTCACCTGCTTTAGGAAGACATGCAACTGAGGATGTGAATTTGGATCCACAGTAGCCTCGAAAAGGGGCAGAAAGAGGTTATCAAGAATATTCTGAAAGGAAGTAACAATGCCCATCTCCCTGTATATATTGTATAGTCGTGGAAGCTGCAAGAGGTTAAAAAAAACAATATATGAGAAACAGAATAACATTCAATTTACAACCATTCCATTGAACAAGGGCTTTCTAGTTTGAAGCCCTGCTTCCAGTATTCAGACCTTGTTTTTTGAAAATCATATCCAGACCTAATACCGTCACATTTTTTTTATAAAAAGAAAGCAACCATACATGGCTGTTGTCTATAAAGAATCTATAAAAATGTAAATGATCAAAACACCAGGCAGTACAGAAAAGGACAGGCAACAGGAAATTTTAGAAGGGTACCGGCAGATAGGTAACATCAGTGTAAAAACAAGTAAAAAATAAGGTGCAACATGTAGCAGAGTTGGCCATTACCTGAATCAACCAAACAACATTCTCACTGTACAGTTCATTGTTCACAATCCAACTTGCCAATTGATCCCACTCACTTTGCTTTCTTCCATATATCGATATCCTGTACTCGGCCATCTGCAATGAAACTAAAGCATAAATATGCAATGAATCAATGGATGAAATAAGAAGCAAAGATGAACCTAGCTTAGCCAATTTTCGGAAAGCATCGTTTTTGAACTTTCAGATTAAGGGAAAGGGTTGATAGGTGCAAGAATACTAGCTAATCTTTTACTTAAGATATTAATGACCGAGGATATACCTTAACTAGCATGAGATGCATACATGAAATCAACTCATTAAACAAGAAAAAGCCAGAAGGCACACAAATCATCAACCTCATTTGGAGTTCGGAGAAAACTTCTATGATAACATAAACAGGTTGTGTCTTTCCTAAAGAAAAAAAAACATCAAATATTATAGACACGTTACATGTGTAGACGTTACACATACGTACATGTTACACATATATATAAAACCATATATAAGATAATTTTAAATTGAGCCTATAGACTCACATAAGCAATTTAAATCATTACAAGTTCTTATGTTATGTTTTATAAGACCATTACTTTTGGAAGCTTGTATTATGTTGTTAAGAGCTAAACATTCCAATAAGTTATTCGAACTTTTACAGAGTAATATTTTACAACTTTTCTTTTTTCTTTTTGAAAAGAGGAAGGGTTGTTATCCATGTAATAACCACCCAAGGATTGATCCTTCACAACTTTTCTTTTAAGATGGTTGTTGTAAACATTTGCAATTTAAAACAAAAAAAAATTATTTACAACCTCATGAAATCAAGTTTCCTTACGATTGGATTTCTCATATAAGGTTCAAAATTCATGCAAACAGCCTATTTGAGCCTTATAGAAAACATGCATGTATATACATGCATGCATATGTGTGAAAATTTTCCAATGAGCTTAAGGTTCAAAAAGCCTTTTTTAATCAAAGGCATTGTTTTCAGATGCAGCTTTGATTTTAAAAAGCTTAGCAGCCATTTTCAAGTTCTTTTACAAAAGTTATCAAATATACAAGTTTGTCTTTTTTTCCCTGTAACAGGGAAATTTGTCTTAAATTGTCATAAACTTAATGCCCTTACAAATAATTTAAAAATGTCTTCTAGCTTTTTACATTTTGATTCTTTTTCACTTCATATGAGTAGCATAAGTTTTTCCATCTTTGATAGAATTTCATATACAAGCTGCTTAAACAGCAAAGTTCCTTTGCATAAGGTTGGATTTTTCACATAAATTCCACTCGTTTGAGCCTTTCACCCTATAGCCACACACGTGTGCATTGTAAAAGGCATAACACCTGCATGGTGTAAAAATTGAATAGAAAATACCTCAAATTTCTAAACCATTCGAGCTCCCAATCATACATGCTAAAGAAAGACTATGAAAATATGAAAGAATTTCCACGGCACAACAAATGGTGAATAATCAACTTCATATAGGGTTTTTACAGGATTTGCCATGAACATTCACACATTGCAGTAATCAAGATTAGCATGAATTCTGTCAAATTCAGTTTATTTTTCAAAAAAAATCAAAGTAGATTATTTTTTGGAAAGGATATCGGAGTATGTAATCAATCCATATGCATATTTCTTCTTTTTTCTGTGCATAAAAAGGACCCTGAGTCTGAGGTCCAAAGTTCTATTCCACCATATTCATATTTTTTTGGAGATCCAAAGTTCCATTCCATCTAAAAGAATCCCTATTCACATATCTTGACTGTTCAATTTGTAACGTATGTAGAGGGTCTACCGTTCAAGTTATATAGCCTAAGTGATCCTGTTGCAAGTAGTGTACAGTATTCCTTCCATGATTGCTGCTTGTTTGTGATGGATTCGTGTTGATACATTTGGTTAGTCAGTAGAATGAAAATGTTACCACGTAATTGTTGAGAGACACCAATATCATACTACATAAAAATCCAGGTGCACCTCCCAAAACCTAGAGAAAGGAATAAAGGTAATACCTAGATGGCCAAGACTAAGGTGATATCTTGTGGCAAAAAAATATCCCCACTAGCAACAAAAACCAATCCTGCAACAGATGTGCACCAGATTTGATACTCAAATGCATCTCATGAGTCATATTTAGGCTCTGGAGATTAAAAGAACTTTAAATTAAATTTGTACAGGTGCTCCCTAAGAACATGATCAATGGAAGGACAGCTATATCAAGGATCACAAACCAAGAAAGCTTCACCAGTTCATGCATATCTTATTACCCAATAATTTCCACAGATACTAAAAAATGTATCAAAACAAGCAGAGCAATTCATATAGCAATGTCAAGGGTGGGCATCTGCATTCACAAATTACAAGCATCAATAAAGTGTGAAAATTTCCAGAAAGGATTGTAACGTCCATATCACCAACATATATCACAGATGACGAAAATGGTATCAAGATATTGACTCTGTTAGCAAAATCTCTAATTTCATCAAAATGGCATGCCAGGTTGTTGAAGAACTTGCAAGTTACAGTAACGAGCAAGATCCCAGTAACATCCAGACAAATTTTCTTAGAAAATTACACTAAAAAAAGAATGTGGCTTCTAATAACAGTGTTGTGTAGTTATATGTTCTTTCACAAAGGCAACACCAAAGCCTTGAAATGTGTTAGCCAAATAGAATATAAATAATGTGGTCACATTTGAAAAGGCGGTACCTGGTATTTACTAGCAGCTAGATCAGAAAACACCTCCTTTGTAACCTCACCAAGAAAACGACCTGGTGAGAAGCAAAGAAGATCAATCACTAATCACCATAACAAATCATGACAACCAAAATGCGAACAAAACAAATTTTAAACTAAGGTGGCTGATGAATTGCCATCACCAGCAAGTCCTAGATGCATGTATCTAAATTTTTCAACAGAGAAATGGAAAAGAGAAAATTTTCCCAAGTGCAAAGGTTTATTTTTTGAGAATAAATTTCCAAAGTCAAAGGTACATGCAAAAAAAAAGGGCTTACAAATTCAGAACAAAGCTCACGATGGGAATACTGCTTTCCCAAATAAATGAACACCACTATGAAACTTTGCCCATAGATTAAGAAATTTTTTGAAGGGGAAATTGATGAATTACAATAAAGTGATCACATGCTTCAATAAAGCTTCTGGCAAACCACATCAAAAGCTTCAAAACACCTTAGAGAAGAGAGGACTGATCATGATTGACCTGAAACTGAGCACAACATGTTGCTTGAACTTCCTGGTGCATCTGAAATAGTTAACTAAGATACACCTGAATGAGATGGATATAACAGCAGAGAGGTTGGATTTCCAGGCTTGCGGCAAGCTATGGGAAACACAGGAAATGATCCTACCCCAGCAAAAAGCCAAAGGATAGAAAGGCAGTACATAAGACAGGTAGCTATGGAAATGTTTCATAGGAGCAGTAGAAACACCAACAAGTCCACCCCTCCCCAACAAGCCCCCCACCTCCCCCCCTCCCAAACAAAAAGGTCCTTCAGGCAATGTTCACCAATCAACAACCCGAAAACAGCAGCACCTTGGAATCAGGAGTAAAGATGTTTGTTTTCTTTGATGATTCCCAAAAAAGCAAATCAAAGAAGCAGGACTGAGAAATTTCCTTGGCTGCTATGAAACACATCAGTTTCCATGTTGCAGAAGGAACATTTTTTTTTAAGAGAAGTCAGGGATGAGCCCCTATTGAGTAAGGAGCAGGCAACCTCTTTTGCCCATTCTTGAAGGACCCTGACAAGATTGCCCAAAAGGAATCAAAGATTCATCACAAATAATCAAGAATGGTTCAAAGTGCTTTGCAGGTCGGTCATTGCCTAACAATCACCTGAACCATTCTGGGCATCAACTTCTTCAGTCACTCAGACCTTGACTTTGTCATTTGTCATTTTGGTGCTGGCATCTACCAATTAACTCCACTCTTTCATTTCTGAGGGATTCAAGACTTTCAGGCAAGTTGTTTGGCCCCTGCCACCACCTAAGAAAGGGGATCATTGCCAATCAGTCATTCGGTACGTATGGGACTTTCAGCATCTCTAATCAATGTTGTTATTTTGCGACTAACTCTATATGCAGTTGGTCATAGGCCAACCTCTGAACGGAAGAGTTGTTGCTTCCCTTTTGCTTTGATGGTGTGTCACATGATCTTCCTTTCATTGGCAGTTGCTGCCTCCGAAAGCATCATTAACCTGCCTAATTCTATTCTTAGTCTGTTCCAGATTGACTCAGTCGCATCATTGAAGCTAATCTAAGTGTGGAATTCTTCGATGCCCATGACTCGGTGATATTTCTTGATTGATTTTTTTAGTACAAAGGTCTAACATTTTTGCTTTAAACCTTCAAAATAGCCAGTTTTAAGCCAACAGCTAAGGACTCTAAACTTGTAGAATATAACTTATGGAACATAGGGTGTCTCTGTACTGTGTGTTTGTAAGTAGTAAAAGTCCAATAAACAGACACAAGCTATTTTGAACTTAGTATGGTGTACCTTCCAGGATAAAAAAATAGTAAGGTATCTCAATACCATGTGAAGAATATGAGTAATGTGGATCTATTATCATAAAAGGAGAATGCACACTAACAATAGAAATTCCACAGTTGTAATGCATGCTAATTGCACAGAGAAAAAAAATCATAATATGCTGCATGATGGAAACCACAAAAAGTTACCATCAATGACCCACCCTGTATCAAGTTGTCCTGCTTGAGGAATATTTCTCTAAGCCTGCTTTGTCCACAAGGATTGTACTTCAAATTAAATTTGTCAAAACGATGAAATGTGCTCTTGTCTGCATGAACATCCAACAGGTCCACATTTAGATCGTACCTGTCTTGATCAAAAAAAGAAAGCAGATGTAAAGTATCATTCTGAATCATGTATTTAAACATTATACATGATGACATGATACAGCAATAAAAGAAGTGCTCAATTTTTAGAACAATGTGTATGTATTACCCAGTCAAATCCAGACTCTCAAAAACTTCTTTTAGTGTTAAATATGTCCCATCTCTGAAAATAACAACCTGAACAAAGACAAGTGCATTTTCAGTGGTAATCGACCAATAACACATTAATGCTATTAATTCAATCCTTTTCATGGATCAGATACACCATTGTGAACTAATTGATTTACCTCATCAGGTTCCTTCCTTAATTTTGACTTGATAAACCTTAACAGATGTTTCTGGTTCATGCATGCTGAATGATGCACGTGAGTATCAACTTTCCTGACATTGTAAAAATCACGATGTGGGGCACTCTTTTGGGCAAGAAATTCCGCATCCGCATTAAGCATTAGGTGCATATTGAATTTCTGAATGCAATTAAAAAGTTAGTAACATTTAACTTTTTACTTGTGTTCATGCAACAACAGAGAACATAGCATTCAAGCAAAAATGCACCTTGACAAGTGAGAAAAATGTAAAGTAATTACCTGCTCCAGAAGAACCAAGCGCCTATGACATACAGTTCTAGCATTTCCAGCAGCAATAAGTCGAAGAATGCGATGAAGATCGGTGAAAAAGGTAGTAGCATCAGCAACAGGAAAGAGTTTTTCAGTTGCTGAAAAATAAGAGCAAAGGGAGTAAATGAAACTTTTGTAGCAAATAAAGCTATTACAAACAATGTAATTACATCCTTACAGTCTTTATTTGCGTATACTTGAACCACACCATCCTCCATTTGGAAATAATGCTGGTGCAAGGAAAGAAAAAAAAAAAAAAGGACATGTAAACATGACTTCAAAGTCTGCAACCTAGGATTTTACATGTATAACATGGCATAGAGAAAAATACTTACATCTGTTTTCTGCTCAGAGGTGAAAGCAAAAGGGGCTGGATCAGGTTTTGGTGTACTGGGGTCAGTAATAACTTCTTTCTCCCAAGGAGGAACCTCTTCGCGGAATACATACCTTTCTCGCAATCGCAGGCAATCCTGAAGAGCCATATAAACCTCCGCCTCATCGAGTGTTGGAGTTTCTGGAGTGCATACGAGAACATTGATCACATAAACAGTCTTATTAACAAAATTCTAATAAATATCATCGTGGACTCCACGACATAATGAGATTTGTCTTGGTTACCTGTTGGGGTGATTCTCAATTTGATAAAAGTTTCATGCTCAGGTTCTTTCCTGAGAATATCAGCTGCAATTGGATCAGGCTGCACTCCATGCAAGTCACCGGATACACTATGGGACCTTATCATATTGCTAGAACCCAGAGGAACAGAATTCCCATTAGCAGCAACATGATCTGGCAAAGGCTCAAATAGGTTCTTACCCTCTGTCTCTTCTTGCTGATGAAAACACAAAAAGATTTCCTCAAACAGAAGCACAGTTCACACCAGAAAGAAGAAAACAGTTGATGTTTTAGAAGCATTAGAAGATGTGGCTATGTGGCAAAATCATGATGGAATAAAAAAATATCTATTCAGGGGCACAGAAGGCAATCTTACAGCATTTCCATTGGGAAGAAAATAGCCATTCTCGAGTTTCCCATTCTGCACATTAACCTCCTCATCTGACCCTTCCATACTTTCAAAAGCGCTAGCACATGCGACAGGAGACTTGGGAGAAGTTGCTTGGATGTGGTGTGCAGATTTTCTATTTGAATTTGGAGCAGGTGCCTGCTGATTTCCTACATGAAAGAAAAGAAAAGAGCTAGTGAGAGGCAATCCACAGGAACCAAATGCTACCAGGCGATTAGATATAGTCTGCAACTTCTATGTATACTGATTTTGCTAAAAAAAAACATCAAAAACAAATGATCAACTCTGCCTGTGGTAAGGATATGGCAGTGTATGGATGGCCCGTCAGCTGCATCTGTTAGACAACAGTCAGCATAAAATTCAATCTAATCTTTTAAACGGTTCCTATAACCAGCCCAAAATGGTGTGAAAAATGCTAGTTTGTAAGCAAATAGGGAAAAGAAATGAACTCTTTGTGTAACTAATTCACTATGGAAATAAATAAAAAGCCCTCATTTTTTAGTTGAATAATAATTCTGCGAGCCAAAACTATATTACAACTCAAAATAGTTTTATGGAGTTCAACAGGGATTTTCAGTTACAGTGCACAGATTGGATAAACATGGTCAACAACACATTTTCAATAAGTCGAATTGCATACACGAAAATATTCTAGATGAAGGTCTTGTAATCAAACATATAAGCTTGCTCAGGAATCGAAGAAGTGTGCATTCGCTTGAGCAAGGCAGACAAAGCAGTTAATATATAATAATCATGATAAATCTTTTCACTTATTCTACAAAAAATGTCTGTCACCAACTTCGTTATTAAAAGTGTCCATCAGATCTCATAGCTGATTTCTAGGGAGAGTTCTGGCATGTAAAGAAAAAAATACTCATTTTAAAAGTGTACTACCTATAAACTACAACCTAGCAAACGATTAGCAACTTTGTCAATTTGATCGCAAGAAATCTGGAATCAGCATTTCGAAAAAATATCTCTGTTCCAGTGTCCTTTAATTTACAATACAGAAAATGAAAAAAAAAAAAAAATCCAGTTTCTTCAGGTGGATGTGGCAAACAAAATAACACTTATTGCTAAAAAAGGATATTTAGCAACCATCATCCTTGAATTCCCTCTCATCTGCAAATATTATGGAAGGATGTAAATTTGGTTGGTCACTGGCTATTTTCTTCCCGTGTCTGACAACATGGATGAACACCATTCTTGATTAATATGCATTTACCAAATTTCCAAGAAATCCATGGTCAAAAAACAATATTTGAGAACTCTCATTTGGAACACTTCACCACCCAATGCTTTCCTTAACCAAAATCAATAGAGGGGGGAAAACTGCTTTTTCAAAGCATTATCGATTTGTTCATGCAGTCCCCACACAAGGATCACGCCAACCTTTCCTGTAGTCTTCCAATCCCATCCCATTCTCAAAGGAACAACTCCACTTTTCTACCCATTTGCAGATAAATCCTGGCCACTTCGCCATCTCGTATGCCCAGTGCATCCATCTCCTTCCCACCCATCAGAACACTCCAAACTCCTTTCCCCATTGGCTCAAACGGAACATGCCACAAAAAATGAATGATCCCCATGCATCAAGCACAACAGAAGCAATTAACCTCATCCCTCCGAGAAAATACCACTCTCAACTCAACCACACGGAAGCAAAATTCCTCCCTTCAGGATCCAAAACAAAAAAAGGGGCCTCCATCCTTCCATTCTCCATTTTCCACCTCATTTCTCCTCCACAAAAAGCCCCCCACTTGTTTCTGTCTTCCCCACTCCCAATTACCAAAACAAACACGCATGCACTCGCAAAAAAATGGTAACAATGTGCAAGCACAAACCTGCAAACCAAAATCCTCACCATCCATCAACCACAACAGAAGCAATTAATCCCATCCCTCCCAGGAAAAAAAGAAAAGAAAAGAAAAAAACACACTCAGCTCAACAGTAAGGAAGCAAAAATCCCTCCTTTCGGGGTGGAAAAAAAAAAAGAAAAAACTCATCCCCTACAATTCTCCATCTTCCACCCCATTTCTTCTCCTTCACCAATTCCTCTCCCCCTTCCTCATTTCTCAAACCAAACACGCCAAAGCATGCGAAAAACACGAAACGAAAAGCAAACATTCGAAACCCAAAAATTAAAAAAATAATAAAAAAAAAATCCTCACCATCGCGCATGAGGTGGAGCCTGGGGAGGCCCGGGGGGATCGCGGCGGGATCGACGACGTCCTCCCCGTCCCCTGTCCTCCCCGCTTTCTCCTCCCACCGGTCCCTGCCGACCGCCGCCGTGACGTCGGGGAGCGAGAGGGCGTTCCTCTCGTAGTAGTCGACGGCGGCATTGGTATTCCTGCGGCGATTGGGGTGGGGAAGCCCACCCCCTCGCCTCCGGATGTGGCGGTGGGAGGACGAGTCGGAGGGTTCGTCGTCCAAAAGGGATGTCTTCGGGTTGGGCCTGGACTTGTAGTTGTTGCGCTCGGCCTCGACGGCTCGGGCGAAGTCGAGGAGCTGTGTTAGGGTCCTCCGGTGCATGAAGTAGGCCGAGACCGCCACCACCGATGCCCCCGCCAACGCCGCCAGGGCCAGTTGAAGCGCATAGGAATCCATTATTGATGGATGAAGAAGAAGAGTACGGTGGTTACGGATTTAGGGAAGGAGGCAGAGGAGAGGAGAGGAGAGGAGAGGAGTGAGGGTTTTTTTTTTTTTTTCCTAGAGAGGGGGTTTCGTGTTGGGGTGGGGGACGGTGTGGTATTTATAGAGAGGGAGGATGGTGGAGGGAAGGGTTTTGGATTGGTCGGCTTTCGTTTCTTTGTTCTGTTTGTTAGTTCTTGGGGGAGTCTGCTGCTGTGGTGGCGGTGACGGTGGAGATGGTGGCGAATCTACGTGGAGGGGGGGGATTGCAGAGAAGAGAGAGGGAGAGGAACCGATACGAGTGTGAAGCATATGCCATGGCCATCCCTCCTCCTATGCCCATCCCATCAAGGACGTCGACATCTCCTCCCTCTCTTTCGGTAGGCTGATTAAAAAAAAAAAAAGTTATCTGGGTCTTGAATTTTGAAATTATTTTATTTTAAAATTTAATGTTTAATTTTGAAAAAAAAATTATCTTAAAGGTGTAATTATTATGTTATTTCATCTCTCACGTAACCTACCACAAGATGTTTAATTTTATAGCAAGAATTTTAATTTTTGAAAATAAAAAGGTATCCAATTAATGTGTTAATTTCATTTTTTTTCTAATTCTTTTGTAAGTTCTTTTTTTTATTTATTTCTCTACCCAAATAGCAAAGAAATAGAAAAAAAAGAAAAATTTTTCTCTTTTATTTTTCTTTTTACGGTGAACTTACATGGAGGACTCTTGAGTATGGAGTTTATAAATGATGAAGTTTGTGATCATTAGCGTTTGTCCATTGTGGGGGAGGGGGGAGGGGGAATGGTTGTTGTGCGGAGGGTTGAACTTCGCATGATTTGCTAAGGGTCTTGTCCTTTGATCTCTTTAGGTGTGAAAGGAATTATCTTGGATATGTAACTTCCTCATGTTTGGTTGGAGCGGTGGAATTCGTTTTGAAGGGAAATCTGATGAGTGAAGAAAAATCATCCTCGCAATAAATGATCCAATGAGTTAGATTTGTGTTCTTAAAGGCTTATTAAGAGGCCTTTTACCTAACACCCTTTGTCAAGCAAGGTTAGAGTCCCACCTAAATGTAGGCAGACCAGAAAGGCTTGCCCAAGAACATAGCCTTATTGAGTATGTACTAAGCGATCTAGTTGGAAAGGGCAATCTCAGTTTAGTTTTATAGATCTGGCAAGATAAACCTATCCAACAGGATGAGTCCATTTGGTGAATCTTACCAGCTTTTCAATCTCCTAACTAGTTCAGCTAGTCCAAGGAAGTGAAGTGACCCGACAAAACTAACCAGTCCGCAAAATTGCTCATCCGACAAGTTTGGCCTAATAGACATCATCTGTTGGCAAACCTCACCTGTCTGTTTAAACAATTAGGTGGTTACCTCTTCGAGTTGTTTACTGGCACAGTGGTAGTTATCCCCATACTCACAAACCTTGCTCTCCAAAAGCCATGGTTATGTGGCAGTTACCTCAAATAGCCCACTAGCATGACGACAACCTCTATTATCCAAGCATCCCAGAGTACACTATGTGGAGAGCATGTGAGCACTATTAGTAGTTATGAACTATCGAATACGTAACGAAACTTGAGAGTCACGGTACTCACTTAGACATACATTATTTTCAATGGAACTACGTGACCAATTTATTTATTTCTATGTACGATTGTTTATTTAAACAAACTTACTCTTATTTTTAAACCTGAATAGGGTACCTTGTGGGTTCCTTTCCTGTCAAACAACACCTTGCGGAGAAGGTTGTGCTTTTGGTTCTTTATTTTCCATTTTTTCGGACTTCTTACTGGTAGGAGATTATACCATCAATCCAATGAGTTTATATGCAATGACCCCCGCACCAACTCGATTGTGGAGTTGTAAGACAATATGTCCAATCTTTAAAGTGTTGTTTATTTGGTAAAATTTGACTTTTATTCGTCATTTAGGATGTCAAATTTCGTAAGCCCTTGATTTGACATTTTCAAAATTCCACTCCCTCGATGGAATTATCAAATTTCTTCGATCAATTTTGCTCGACCCCTATTTCTAACCAATTTCTTTTTTTTCCGCTGACTTTTTTCACATCCAATTAAAATAAATTTTTTTGATTCTTTTGAGAAGTTAACAAATCCAATTAAATATTAAAATTTCTTAATTTCTTCATTTCTCCTATTATTAATTTTTATTCCTGATAAGCCCTATTCATGTGAGAATTGACATCTATATAGATATTTGTGTTGGGGACCAAAATGAAAACTTCGATTTGGAGGATTTGGGGGCTACATTCATTTACATGAAAGTCGAAAGAATGATGGAAAGGAAATGGAAACTCTTCTCTTTGTTTATTTTGTAATCAATGAAAATATTCCAGGCACATTGATGTCCCTCTTTTACATGCACATATTTCTCGAAAGCATATGTCTCAGTAAATTTTCATCTGGTAAATGATAAAATTGAAAAAAAAAACCTTTCGTATGATACTCGAGTCATATTTATCATTAATTAATAAATTGGACGTTCATCACGACACTGCTGCACGCTCGACATTCCCATGCATCGATGATTTAATTTGATTATTCAAGAATCATTTTTGCTCCCCTTTTTCAAGGATCTCTCCGATGCCGTCAATGGGGACATGCACGGGGTAAGGAGGTTATTTTTGGGTGTTTTGTGGCGATCGGTTTTATGTGGTGAACTTCCCTTTTAATCCAAGGGTGGGTTGATCATTGACACGTTTCGGACACGTTTGTTTAAATTTGTAATTGTAGTTCGTATTCGCTGCGTCAGTTTTGAATAAAAAAATAGACGTGAGTTCAAGTATCGAACACAGGGAGGCATGAAATCAAGTTTTTCTGTCACTTTGTTGTCACGGAAATAACGAGTTTTGCTTGCGAGAAAACTCTGGAGAAAAGCACGTAAGAGAGAGAGAGAGAGGGAGTAACGTTAGAGTTCTTTTGTTCACAACATTCAGGCAATTCAGGATAAGGAAATCTCAAGCAAAAGAGAGACAATAGCTAGATAAAGAACATCATCATTTAATCATGCAACTTTAAGTTTTACAAATATAATACTAGCTAAATGCTTAAGCACAAGTAGAGTAAAACTAAGATAGAGGGAGAGAGAAAGAAGACGGCAAGGCAGCCACAGCAGTGGAGGAGGGTTTTGTCAGTGGCTCGTCAGCTCCGGTAATTACAAAAGGATGCTAAGGATTGCTAGGAGTAGTATAAAGGCTTGCAAGTGTAGTGAATGCCCTACATGGGTAGTTGGAGGGGGTTTATATAAGAAGAAGGGGTTTCTAATTTAAGTAGACGTCGCTAAAACCCCTCCAAAAATGTCGGTGAAAGCCCTTGCCCCTCGGTCCAGCGCGTGCGCTGTTCTTCCTCTCTTCTGCGATCCGTGGGCGCTTGCTGTGGGCCATCCGATCAAAGATTGGACGGTTGAGCTAGCACGCGAAGCGCTTCGGATCGCGCGCGGCTGCATTTATGGGCACCACATAGCCTCTATCTCAACCATTCACTCGTGCATCGACGACCAAATTCCATCCACACGTGCCTTCGCCTCAAATTCGATATGCGACGCGGTTCGATCCCTCGTCGGGTACTCGCGGAGAGAGCTGCGACTGCTGTGCTACACTCGCGGATGATCGCGGACGCGGTGCTGGTGGCCGTTGGATAGAAATCCAACAGCTATGATCTGTAGGAGGATGGAGAGGTGCAGGTGAAGGAGGCACTGCGAGAGTCGTTCTCAGCCGTTCAATCGATCAAACGGTTGAGATTCATCCTACGAGTGAAGGAAGAGGCGAAGCAGTGGTTGTGCGTCGAACTTGCACCACGTGGCGCGCTGTGGACCGTTGATCATTAGATCAACGATCAAAACTTCTTGGGCCAATTGCAGGAGCTCCGAATGTCGGATTCGGTCGATTTTGAGTCTGTTGGACTCTGTTCGTCGTTCTAAATCCATCCGTGCGATCCGATTACCCATCTAAGGTCTTTTTTGACATGAACTTGTACAAATGGCTAACATTGAATTACAAGCAATCTTGATGTACGATGCATGTCATGCTCTCATGCCCATTTATGATGTATTCTATGTGCATGTTATCCTTAAGATAAACCCCGATTGACAGAATTATCACCATAAAATGCAGCGTTATCATACCCCATGCTTACCCCTTGCTAGTCCCTAGTAAGATTCATCCTAGCCATTATTCTCAGTCAAAATTCAAGAAGTGATTACTTAAGACATTTTGTCACTCGTCAACGGGAGGAAATATAATAAGATCCTATTCTACAGAGACTAAACAGCGCCCGGGTGTCTGCCAAAATACGAATCACCCGAACCCTAGATTTAAGGCATATATATATTTTTTTTTCTTTTTCGTCTTTTCTTTTTTTTTTGATTTTAGAGTTGAGAGTATGTTAGTAACTTTTTACGGCTACCCAACCCACCCAAAACTCGAAAAAAACTCTAAGTGCTATGCATCTTGGTGTAAAGATCATGATAGACTCACTCGATGGTAATTCAGACAGACTTCATGTTTCTACACCCCTAAGTGATCGGAAAAGAAAGCGTTTTGCCTGAAGGTGTATCTGTCTGATCGGTAGCTTTTTCCCTACTTTTATTTTATTTGGGGTCAACACAAGGGTATTTCCAATGTATATCTCCCCGGATTGCTCTACTTCTCCGCTTCTTCCTTAAGTGTTTTGGATCTTTTTGTACATTTAGTGAGCTGGGCTCTAGACAACCGGCAAATGGGCTGTTACCCACGACCACTTGCCAACCATACTCGTGCGGTGAAGTGTGGCTTATTTTGTTCTCTTTCTTTCTTCTTTTCTATTTTTTTATTTTTTTTATTTTTCTTCTCTCTCTTTTTTTTTCTTTTGTTGTTTAGTAGGTGGCTTCCCTGATCTCAAATTTACCTAAAAGCAATAAGAAGAAAGTAGTCCTGTGGCTGGGCTCTAGATAATCGACCAATGAGCTATTACCCATGACAACTTGCCATCCATACCACCCTAAAAGGTTCATTAGCTACGCAATTTCTGTCAGAATCTCTGAAAAGTGAGTCAGTGCAAAAATGTGTGCAGATGCTTAGACTAAAAGTCCCTCCAAGTCAGAGGGCGGGTTGATAAGTTGTATACTTATTACCCTATTTTATTGGTGGATTAAAATAAATTAAGGTTGCCAGGATTTAATGCTAAATCCATATTTTAATGGACACCAGGGCTGATTAAGCCTGAAGGCCTGAAAAGTCTAAGTGTTCAAGTTCTTTCCGTATTATTTCCCACTGTTGACAAGTTTCTAATGCCTAAGTTTTTCTTCCTAAATTCATCATTTTATTTTATTTTATTTTATTCAGACTGATAAAATGAACTCAGGACATGCAAATTACCACCCTCCCATGCTTAAGTTGGACAATGTCCTTATTGACAAATAAATTGATGCAACGGGGGTTTAGGAAAAAATCACCTGAGTGATGCAATATACATGATCAGTCTAAATCTTCTAGGTTGCCTTCCAGGAAGCACTGAGTTTAATGCCTTCGGTTGGGCATACTGCACAAACAAAATCAGAATGGTTTGGGTTAAGGAGGCATAAACAAAATCAGCCATACCCAAAATCAAAAGTCCGCAGATGTGAACAAGGTTGTGGTGGAGTCCGGTTCCTAAGGGGCGGGAATTCTGCAACAGATGTATTATGCATGCCCGTGTCAGTTCCTCTCTTAGTCTTGCGGGCATGCAGAGAAGTTGATGTGGACGAGTGCATCCCGAATATGACTTGCCAAACACTAAAGATGTAGGTTCTATACTCAGCTTGTGTCCCCATAAAATTGTACTTCGTCAAAGGTGTATCAATTCCAGTGCATTCGGGTCGCGGGATCTTTATTTTGGTAGGGCATGTAACAAAATCAAGGGTTTCATAATGGCCCTACAATCAAGCATGAGGTCTCTCTCCAAAGACGAATCCATCTCTCCTGCAGCCATGGTTTCATTGCTCATTCCCTCAAGAATATCCTCTTCAACCTCTTTCATATCAGATTCACTATTCGAGGTTGCATTAGCGGTAGGGCCAACTTCAGCCTCTAGTTCATGTTCCTTCTCTTGGCCCTCCTCCAGATTTGTGATGGGGGTTTCAACCGATTCAGAATCAATTTCTTTGAAATTGTAACTCTATTTCCCATCTCCTATGTTGGCTGTTGTTCCCACCAAATCACTTCTCTCGAGCCAATTAGATTCGGATTCCAAGGCATCTCCCCTCACATTCTCGGTTTCCTCCTGATGTATGTCCTCAATGCTCCCCAAATTGTGTTCCGAGGAATCCTCAATGACCTTATCCATTGAGTTGTCCAACTCCTGGGGGTTATCAATGGTGGACTGAACCAAATTAGGGTGACTGGGTGTAGTTTAATTGATCATGGTAGGTCCTTGCTTCACGAATTCCATGAATGACGTTGTGTGCAACAACTTTCTTTGGCCTTCTTCTCCCAATTGTTGGAACATATCCAACATGGCATATTGCCCTTTAACCAATTCTTGATTTTGTCTGTATAACTCTAACTGGAGGTTATCAAGAATTGTCAGGGTGTCATTTGGATTTCCTCCTTGAAATCCAGGTTAAGAGGGTGTGGTTGAGGTTGTGGATTAGAATCTATACTGGGGTTTAGGTTCTTGGGTGGGTCCTCTATTCTATCATGTTCAGAGTCAAGTTCTTCAAGAGGAACCATTCTCTATTTGGTCCTACTCCATAATAGTTGAGGTTCTAAGTCCTCCTCCAAATCAGATTCTTCATAAGGGGACCAAATCAAAGGTTGATGATTTTGGGTTTGCCTAGATTTCTGATCATCCCCTGATTTCCATTTGTCTAGAATTCCTTCAAATCCAAAGGTTAAGTAGGAGAGATTGTTGAATTCCAATGGCCTTTCTTGGTTATCGTCCTGGGAAGGGTAAGCCTCTTGGTGTTCTCCTAGAGTGTAGGTCCCATCAAAGTGGTTAGTGAGTGGGTGGGACTTAAATGATGAGTCATCATGAGGAGAATCAAGATAAGGATTCCCAAGGTTTGGATCGTACCCTTGGGTGGATATGTTGGATGTATCCCAATAAGAGGTTGGTGCAGGTTGGTCATAATTGGGATAGTTGAGCTAAAAGGGATATTCTGGGTCGTACCCCCAACTCGATGGTTGGTTATCCCAAGTAGGCTATGGATATGGTCTACTTGGGTTAGTATACAAATCATGTTGGGGGTAGTTTGGGTAAGATGAATAGGCATTGAAATCCATGGTTTGGAAGAAATGGAGGGATTAAGGAAGAACAGATGAGAGAGAGTTGTGTGTGCACAACCAAGCAACAAATCAAGGCCCTACAGTGTAGACCTAGGTGACCCAGAAATCTCCAAAGGAACGATCAAGTCTGTAATCACGGGATCGCCCTTCCTAAAGTTAATCTAGCCAGGTTGATTACAAGAGGATTGTGCAGAGGGTTCTTCCTTTGGCTTGCGCCACTGGTTCCGTAGACCCCACAACCGCGGTCATTTGACACTTCCCCGCAGCATAGTCACCAGATTCTATTAAAAGAATGAAGGCAAGTGCCCAGCAAACAAAACTACGCCTCTCGAGACTTAACACAGTCCTGCTTAGGACACGTCTACTCTATTTTAATGGGGTTAGGGCAGTGCTTGTGCTCAGGTTATGTGATGAGACGTTAATTGGGGTGGTGCATCTTAGTTATCCAATTCAGATGTGTGTGCTCTTAACAAGACATGATTTTTAAGCAAGGATTTAAGATGTAGTGTCTTTTAACGTTTGTCCTTATTTTAGTGTCTTTTAGGGTTAACGTGTCTTAGTGTTTTCAGGCAAGTTTCAAGTGGGCACGCCAAGTTTTGCACACAACAGGTAAGAGTGAATTTCCTTTAACGTGATGAGGCTCTAAAACCCTAATGTGCTCATCCTAGTGTTCATGTAGTTTCTACCAGATGAGTCGATTTTAAGGGTGAGTGGTGCGGCCCATGTCAATTCACGGTAGCTTCGCAAACACCACTCAAAAAGAAAGAGAACACTCCAAAAAGATTAAGTCTTTCAGAGAGACTGTATTTTTTTTGTTGGGTGATGAGTTAAGGATGATGATTAGGCAATCATTCACCACGCCAATTTTTTCTATTTTTAAATTTTTTTAGATTTTTTTTAAGCAAGCAAACAATCAATGGATGAATGAATACTCACAAAAGGTCTTCGCTGCACCACCGGCCTGAATTGCGTTCCTTCGTCACCCCTGGCGTCGAGTTCCTGCAATCAATAAGTAGAGAGGACAGCGAGTCAGAAAATGTGAACATGATGAAAGTGACAAAATAAATCCGTTGTCTCCCCAGCAATGGCTCCAAAAACTGATGCGCTCCGGACGCGTTTGTTTAAATCGGTTGTTGTAACTCGCGTTCGTTGCGTCGGTTTTGAATAAAGAAACGGACATGAGTCCGAGTGTCGAACATAGAGAGGCGTGAAATCGAATTTTTTTGTCACTTGGTTGTCATAGAAATGACGAGTTTTGCTTGCGAGAAAACGTGGGAGAAAAGCGAGTGAGAGAGAGAGAGAGAGGGAGAGAGGGAGGGAGAGAGAGAGAGGGAGTAGGGTTAGAGTTCTTTTGTTCACAACAGTCAGGCAATTCAAGATAAGGAAAACTCGAGTAAAAGAGAGACAATAGCTAGATAAGGAACATCATCATTTAATCATGCAACTTTAAGTTTTACAAATACAATACTAGTTAAATGCTTAAGCACAAGTAAAGTAAAACTAAGATAAAGAGAGAGAGGGAAAGAAGACGGCGAGGCGGCCACGGCGGTGGAGGAGGGCTCTGTCGGCGGCTCGTCGGCTCCGATGATTACAAAAGGGTGCTAAGGATGGATAGGAGTGGGATAGAAGGCTTGCAAGTGTAGTGAATGCCCTACATGGGTAGTTGGATGGGGTTTATATAGGAAGATGGGGTTTCTAATTTAAGTAGGGGCTTTAGCGACGTCCGAAACGTCGCTAAAACCCCTCCCAAAATGTCGGTGAAGGCCCTTGCCCTCGGTCTAGCGCGCGTGCCGTTCTTCCTCTCTTCTGCGATCCATGGGCACTTGCTGTGGGCCGTCCAATCGAAGATCAGACGTTTGAGATCGCGCGTGGAGCGCGCTTCAGATTGCGTGCGCATGTACTGCTGCATCTGCGGGCGCCACGTAGCCTTTATCCCAGCTGTTCGCTCGCGCATCGACGGCTGAGCTCCATTCGCAAGCGCCTTCACCTCGGATTTGATATGCAGCACAGTTCGATCCCTCATCGGGTACTCGCGGAGAGCTGCGACCACTATGCTGCGCTCGCGGATGGTCACAAATGCGGTGAGCTGGAGAGGTGCTGGTGGTGATCTGCTAGAGGATGGAGAGATGCAGGTGAAGGAGGCGCTGCGAGAGCCGTTCTCAGTCGTTCGATCTTTCGATCAAAGATCGAACGGTTGAGGTTCATCCTGCGAGTGAAGGAAGAGGTGGGGTAGTGGCTGTCGTGCGCCGATCTTGTGCCATGTGGTGCGCTATGGACCGTTAATCATCAGATCAACGATCAGAACTTCTTAGGCCAATTGAGGGAGCTCCAAATGTCGAATTTGGTCGATTTTGAGTCCGTTGAACTCCGTTCGTCGTTCTGAATCCATCCATGCGATCCGATTACTCATCTGAGGTCTGTTTTGACATGAACTTGTACAAATGGCTATTAACATTGAATTACAAGAAATCTTGATTTGCGATGCATGTCATACTCCCATGCCCATTTACAGTGCATTCTTTGTGCATATTACCCTTAAGATAAACCCTGATTGGTAGAATTATCACCATAAAATGTAGCGTTATCAATAATTCGTAGGAGTAGAGTCTTGGACATAATGATTTGTTTTTTGTGTTGGTTTCGACGATTTTGGTTTATTTTAGTTATGTTTGTTGTTGAGTTTGTTTCCCCTTTGGGGTTGTTTTGGGGAACATACGAGACTCCGAGCTTATTACGATCAAGAAGTGTCCAGATTGTTTATTTCAATGCCCAACTTTCATTGGACTTCTCATTAGCGCTAATAGCTAGGGATCTCCTAGTTGCGTTGTCGTATTTACGAGCATGTTACGGTGGTTGAACCTCCGATCGCTGCTTGATTTCCATGTTAGTGATGCTTCTTTTTATTTGATTTAGACTTAGGTCGAAGTTTTGTATCGATTTCTTTCCCTTAGGAAGTTGGTTTTTTCTTGTTCTGTTTTTGCATCAATTGTATGATTTTCAACCCTCGTGAATGAAAGCTCCCTCGGTAAAAAAAGAAAAGTATTTTTGAAGAAGAGAAAGTTGAAGGGATATTTACAAAGTCTCCAAGTTTTGGCACTTGGAGTTAATACTCGGTATCATATTTCCAAAGACTTTAACCCAACCTTCAACCATGAAACTACAAATTAAGAATCAAAATTCTGCATGACTTGGGATCCGAAATGAAACTTCATAAATAGCATCGCAGCAAGTTTGAATAAGGGTCTCACATAATCGATTTTGAAGGCTGATCTTAATTCTTCTGTTACTTGCTTGCGTGAATCGTATCTATCGTCGATGATTCGATGGTACAATCACATCAAATAACGTGAGGTAGGCTTTCAAGTTTACCTCAAAATTGCTACGTGGATACCTTTTTTTATTTTATTTTATTTTTATTTTATTATATCCTAGTGCTTTCGCAACTCCCCTCTTCACTGAGACGTTATTATTCCTCCTCTTCGAGGAATATTTAGATTATCTATTTCTTCCTCATACTCGCGTATCTTTTCTGATTCTTTAATAAAATTTCTTCTTTGCAAATAAATAAATAAATAAAGCATGTGCCCGACAAATGGAACGAATGTGAGTGGAATAAAAAGGTATAATTCTATTCCGAGGGGATATAGAATAAAAAATAGTTCGATGCAGATATGACAACAACTATGTTCGATGCTTTGCGTGAGAGCGTATTTTTGACGTTACAGCTGGGTTGCACGCTCATTTATATCAACGTAAGCATATTATTCAAGCGCACATTCGATGTGCATTAACTTAAGCGTCCGCTTCCGCCTCTTTACCGCCGTAGTCGAAGTCCTTGCGCGACCGCTCCTTCCCCACCTATCTCGTCCCCTTCCCTCCCATCTCGTCTATTCCATGTTACGATCCATCCATCGACCTTGACTCCATTGGCAACTTGCCTATCAGCTTCTCTTCCTCTCTCGATTGTGGCTCTGGCTTTGGTGTGTGGGGGAGGGGGGGGGGGGGGGGGGGGGGGGAAGGGGGTTTCGGCACTTTCCTTACCCTTTGATGTTGCTGCTCCTTCTCCCTCTCCATCCCTACATCCATGAGGAAGGGAAGGGAGGTGGAGGGGAGGAGATGAGGTTACTTGGAGGTGGGTTATTTGAGCTTTACCGTCTACCTCCATAGCCTTTTTGTGTTGGGACCATACCAGGGTTGGGGCTAATACGACCAAGATTCTGTTGAATCTACTTTGGCTTCGGGTTTCTCGATCTTTAGTGGTGTCATCGTCATCTTACGACATGAGGCATTCGCAGGATTGCTGTAACCGATTTATAAGGACGTCTTCTTCGTAATTTTTACTTCCTTTTTTGCTTTGATTTTGGATCTTTGTTTGAAGTTCCCCCGTCTCTCGAGATGAGGTGTGGTATCCCCCGTTTGTTGAACGGGTGGGATTTGGTTGTCTCTTTCCCTTCCCTTCCGAGGTCTGACATTCTTGTATCCATTTCGTTTTCATTAATAAAAAAATTTTGTTCAAAAAACCAAAAACTTGCATGTCCTTTGTTGTAAATTTCAGGTTTAATTTACTTAGAAGGTTAAACCCCCGTTTGGATGTGAGGTAAGTGGGTGAAATAGTTGACATATCATGGATAAGATGAATAGTACGATGAATAGCGATGAGATCATATTTCTAATGAGTTACGTTGTATATAAAGATAATGCAAGTGACGATGGCATAGAGGTGGGTGAAGTGAACATTGTTCACAGGAGTGGTCAAATCAAACTGTATAGAGATCTGCATGTGTGGAATAAATCTCTCATATCCCACAAGTTATCATATTCACATGAGATAAACTTTACCCTACATCAAAACGAATGCTTACTTTAACATTGATTTGTTTAACATGAATTTCTATTGATATTAGCTAAATCAATGTTAAAATTGCACATCACTTACATCTCTGATACCTTTTACGTAGCTATTCCTAATACCACTAACAAATGAACATCACGATGAATGATATCATAACTTAACACTAATTTAAATAAATACGAGTCATTGACAACAATGCTCTATAAATAAATATAATTACGAATTAACATTAATTTTATATTTTCTAATACCACTTTTCTAAACTAAAACATTTATCATGGTCATTAAAAACATCCTTACACATAATTACAAATATCAATATTTAAGTTTAAATCTTCCCATTTTTATCCTTGACCTTTCATATGACATTATCTCTGTGCATCGAATTAGAATCTCTAAATACGTTAAATTATCGTGTTCATTACATAATACTTTGCGAGGTGTTCTTTACATGATACTCTATGAGCAAAACTCTCAATTTTAAGCTTTGAAGGGTATTAAGCCTTAAAAATCATGAAAGGATAAACCTTAAGTCTCCATTTAGACGTGAGATGAGTCAAACGATACTTCTCCTGAGAGGGCGCAGGACATTATCTACGAGGGTTTGGATATTATTTATTGTTTTCATCGACATTCCCATCAAAATATTCAATTACACTTACATGGATACCAATATATATTAAAATAGATATATTTTAATATAACTTATCTATTAAAATATATTTACTATATTATATTAATTTATTCACATCTATATTTTAATATTAAATAAATATCCACTAATATTATATTAATATATTAATTATTTTACTTTATCACTTATTCCACCACCCAAACAAATACCCTTACGTTTAACAAGAAAATAACGGTTATATCGGGATAAAGTACTATAAAGAAGCTCAGACATCTAATATATGACCGTTGAGTCTCGACTGACCCAAAATTGCTTTCTTAGTCTAATATAGTCGTTTAGACCTTGGGAAATTCATTCCCTCAGTACAACAGGTTTTCAGACGTTCAAACCTAGTGCCAGACTCCTATACACCGTCTGATTGATTTACACTCGAATCCTATTTAGGTCTGATGAAAGTCAGTAAAGGAATCCGTCTAGAATTAGACGTCTGACTTAGTTTCCAAACGTCTGATCTATTCCCATACGTCTGATGACCCTGTCAAAATTATTAATGATTCTGATTTTGGACTAATCTGCCTTGAGATAAATCCCAATGGCTATGGAAGCCTTCTAAGGCTTTCCAAAGCCTTCCTAGGCTCTTTATAAATAGAGGAGGACCCTTGCCTTACAAAAACACACCAAGCAACACACTTTCATAGCATATTGTGTCCTTTTGATCTTAAGAAGATCTAGCTCTCCAAACCTTTGTTCTACATCTAGAGAGCTTCAATCCAGTTGCACACCTGCCCTCCCTCTGTGATTATGAGAACGACAAAGTGCCACCGCGTGGTTCATGCACCCTCGTCGTCACGTCGACGCACTCCCACCAAAGGGAAGTTCCCTTACCTATAGTAGTTAGATTTAATCATATACTTTTGGCTCTATAGGTTGTATTGTATTTATCTTTCCTTGTGTTGGGTATTCACTTTGTGAATTCTCGTCTCAATCGAAGGACAAAATACTCATTGTAAAGAAGGGTGGTTTTGAGGTACGTATCCTCGGGTATAAAGTAGCATGATTGTATTGAGGTTGAACTACCCTCATCTTAAGTAGTTTGTTTAGTGAATTTGATCTACTTTGTCGATCGGGAAATCCTAACTCAAGAGGGTTAGGTGGTGGTTTTTACCCGGGTGGGGTTTCCACCTAAAAATCACTTGTGTCATTATGTGATTGCTTATTTTTGTGAGATTGTGATTTATTTTAATCCCGCATTTTATACGTCACGTATATCTCACCCCCTCCCGTAGGGATTTACAATTGATATTAGAGTAGGTTCTTGCGTATTTGGCACAACAACCGGCAAGAGATCTATGGAGGGGAGCAGTTCTACAATCAAAATTTCCAAATGACAGTCCATAACCTGTCCACCTTTCTTCGACGGGAGCAACTACCCCTACTGGAAGCTGTGGATGAAGACTTAGCGACAAGCCAACGACTTCATCATCTGGACCAAATGCGAGACGATGTTCGACACCCCGTAGAGACCCGCCGCAGGACACTCGCAGCAACAGATTCGGGAGTTGTCTCTGAACGCGAAGACCATGAACGCCCTCAACTGCGCACTCAGCTCGAAGAAGTTCAACAGAATCTCACAATGCGCTCCGCATACGAGATCTGGCACACACTCGAGGTAACTTACGAGGGTACCTCTAAGGTAAAGACCTTTAAACTCAATTTACTTTCACAAGAATTTGAGTATTTTGCTATGAAATCTAATGAGTCCTTAAGTGAGATGAACACTAAGTTCACTCTCATAGTAAATAATCTTAAAGCATTAGGAAAGACCTTCGTCAAGGGGGAGCTTCAAGGGAAGCTTCTTCGTTCCCTCATACTAGAGTGGGAACAGGTCACCACCATCGAGGAGGCAAACGAGGTTGAGGAGCTCAACATGGAGGATCTCCTAGGCAACCTCATGGCCTATGAGACAAAATTGAAGCCGAAGGACACACCTGAACCAAAGCCCCGGAAGTCTTTCGCATTCAGAGCTACGTCGGATAGCGATGTAAGTTCTGATGACGAAGATTTTAAATTTTTACTTAAAAAGTTTTCCAAGTTTTATAGGGAATCAAAGAAAGAAAAGAATGAGAAGAAGGAAAAACAAAGCCTGAGACGTTGTTATCATTGAAACAAAAAGGGTCATCTTCGACCTGAGTGCCCTTTTCTCAAGAAGTAGAAGAAGAAGGAGAAGAAGTATAAGAAGAAGGCGTTCCGAGCAACTTGGGACGACTCGAGCTCAGAGGAAGAAGAAAATCTCGAGAAGAAGAATGAAACCGCTTGCATTGGTTTCATGGCCATGACAGGAGATAGCGAAAGCGGCTCCGACGATGAGGTAAAATTTGAACTACAAGATGCATTTGATGAGTTATTTGAAATCAATAAGTCACTTAAAGTGGAAAACAAAAGCATGCAAAAGAAACTTAGCTTTTTAAAATATGAAAATAATAGGTTAGAAATAAAACTTAATGACCTAAAAAGTAGTTCTAGTCCTAAAGATGATGATTTGTCATTAGAAAATCACAACCTAATCATTGAAAATAGCAAATTGATTGAGGAGAACACTGATTTAAAATTAGAAGTTTCTAGTTTAAAAGCCAAGATGCATATTATAGAAAAAGAAATTGCATGCCTTAGGGAAAATTCTAACAAATTGATAAATAAAATAAATAATCTATCTAGCCCTATGGTTGAGAAAGGATCTCCTTCAAGGAGACTCGCTAACAGATCTGGATCCAAATTGACTTGGATACCAAAGAGACAAATAGAATCTTGTTTTGTAGGTTTCAAGGGAGACTACAACATCAAAGATTGGACCTACACGATGAAAAACGGTCAACTCAAGATAGGTGGACCAACACCAAGACCAAGGAGAATGACCAGAAGATCTGCAAGAAGACTGACGAGATGGCAAACAAATGATTGAATCGTCGCACGTTGACTACTCGATTGGAGACCGACGCCAATGCACGGACCCCCAAGCTACAGATGAAAACCCCATCCGGTTTAGCATCCACCTCCATTTGGGCCATTCTATTAGCTATGGTAGATGAGGTAAATTCTTTACCCTATCTTTTTATAGCATCTAGATAGGGGGAGTCAAAATTTTATGAAGCTATTTGCCCATCTAGATAGGGGGACGTTTTAAAAATAACCTAACTATATGTTGGTGCTAGAGCACCACGATCATTTATTTTGATGATAACAAAACACGTGTTATTTAACATTTGCAATTTGAGTCCTAGATTTCAAGTTAATTGCAAATGTGGACGTGTTTAGACGGAGTTCGACCTCGCATCCAGGACGGATTGGAGGAGCTTGACGGAAAACAGAGGAGGTTCGCGTGGAGCGACAGATTGAAGATAGAAGACAAGAAGAATAGGATAGATTCTTTTTAATCCTTTCTTGTATCTCTTGTCTTTATTTTCTTGCTCTTTTTATTTTCCTTAGAAAATTATGTTAAAGAGCCTCAAAGAACCCTAACAGTAGTCCTAGGAACACCAGTATAACCCTAGGACACTTAGGTTTTCTGTAAAATACTTAGAAAACCAATATAGGGTTCAAACAGCACTTCCAGACGTCTAATTCCCAAATCAGACGTCTGATAAAGTATTTTAAGACGTCGGACTGTTGTTTCAAACGTCTGATATCTGTTAGGCTGGCATAGTTAGTTCTGTCTGATGAAATCAGACGTCCAGACCCTTATACCAGACGTCTTAGGGGACGTCTGATGGACTTGCCAGACGTCAAGATAGTGGACCGTTGGCTAGCTTAGCAGGCACTCAAGATTATGACCGTTAGAGCCTTATCAGACGTCCTTAGACCTTTCCAGACGTCTGATAAATGACCATTTGGCCTCGGCTGACCCAAAATCTCTTCTCAGAGATTTTCTAGCCGTTGCAACGTTTGGAAATCAATTCCCACAGTAGAAGTAGGTTTCCAGACGTCCAGACATAGTTCCAGACGTCCTGTATGTCGTTTGATGGACTTGCGCAAAAACCCTGTTTAGATCTGATCCAAGTCAGGGAGAGACCCGCCCAAAATCAGACGTCTGACCTTGGAATCAGACGTCTTAAAGTGGCCTTCCAGACGTCTGATGCAAGAGTTAGACGTCTGATAACCCTGTCAACTGTAATCATTGTCCTGATTTCGGCCTGATTCTCTTGGACTTTGTTCCCAACGGCTATAGAACCTTTCCTAAGCCTTCCAAAGCCTTCCTAAGGCCTCTATAAATAGAGGGGAGCCTTTACACACCTAGATACACTTAGAGACACAAGAGACACACCAAGAGACACCTTGTAATACACTCTCACACTCTTGTGTCCAAGAAGCTCTTGCTCTCTAAGCTCAAGTTCTACATCTTGAGAGCATCAAACCGTTGCGCACCCGCTCTCCCGCCGTTGTCTACGAGAGCGAAGTTGCGCCGTCGCGTGGCTCACGCATCCGCGTCATCGACGCACTCATTGCAAAGGGGAGTTTCCTATTTCCTATAGAAGCTTAGGTTTATTACTTTGTTGGCTCTATAGGACTACTTGTTTTATTTTATCTTTGTCTTTTGGTTGGGTATTCGCTTTGCGAATTCCCATCTCCTTCGTAGGACAAAATCCTTCTCGTGGAGAGAAGGGGTTGAGGAACGCTACCCTCGTACTTGTAGCGTCGTTGTACTGAGGTTGAATCACCCTCGTTTTAAAGTGATTCGATTAGTGGATTTGATCAACTAGGTTGATCGGAAAATCCTAACTCGAGAGGGTTAGGTGGTGGTTTTCACCCGGTTTGGGTTTCCACCTAAAAATTACTTGTGTACTTGTGCGATTGTTTGTTTATTCTGTGATATTGTTTATTTCCACATTTATTACGTCACCCCTCCTTCGAAGGGAAACTTCACTATATTGCCTTTAGAAAGGGGGAGGTAATAACATAGCTATCTTGTTTTATGAAAAGATGAAAATAGAAGAGTATGTTTTAAGGGGGAGTTTAGGATAATTAAAAATTATAGCACCCTTTTGATGATGTTAAAAAGGGGGGAATTTTATGTATTATTTATGGTTTTGTTATCATCAAAAAGGGGGAGATTGTTGGTACTAGAGTACCACGATCATTTATTTTGATGATAACAAAATACGTGTTATTTAACATTTGCATTTGAAGTCTTAAATTTTAGGATATTTGCAAATGGAGATGTGTTTAGACGAAGTTTGAGCTTGCATACATGGCAGATTGGAAGAGCTTGACAGAGGAGAAAGAGCTTCGCAAGGAGCAAAACCTTGAAGATGGAAGGAGATGAAGAATATTATAGATTTCCTTTCTTGTTTCATTGTACTGTGTTTTTGCTCTTTATTTCTTTCTTAGATCTTATGTTAAAAAGTCCCAAAGTACCCTCAAAGTAATCCTAGGAACACTTGCACAATCCTAGGATACTTAGGTTTTTCTTAAAGAACTTAGAAAACCAAGTTAGGCTTCATACAGCCTTTTTAGACGTCTAACTAAATATCAGACGTCTGATATTGACTTTTAAGCTGTCTGACTGTTGACTCAGACATCCAATAAATTAGGTTGGATTTAGTAGATTCTGTTTGTTGAAATCAGACATCTAAACCTTAGTCTAGACGTCTTAAAAGACGTTTGATGGTTGTGCCAGACGTCCAATTAGTGGAACGTTGGCTAACAAAGTAAACGTTGAGGAAAATAACCGTTAAGCTTCTATCAGACGTCCGTAGAGGATCCCAGACGTCTGATATGTGACCGTTGAGCTTCGACTGACCCAAAATCGCTTTCCTAGACTAATATAGCCGTTTAGATCTTGGGAAATCCATCCCCGCAGTACAATAGGTTTCCAAACGTTCATACCTAGTGCCAGACTCCTGTACGTCGTCTGATTGATTTACATTAGAATCTTGTTTAGGTCTGATGAAAGTCAGTAAGGGAATCCGTCTAGAATTAGACGTCTGACTTAGTTCCAGACGTCTTAAGAGTGACTTCCAAACGTCTAATCTGTTTCCTAGATGTTAGATGATCCTGTCAGAATCATTAATGATTCTGATTTCGACCTAGTCTGCCTTGGGATGAACCCTAACGGCTATGGATACCTTCTAAGGCTTTCCAAAGCCTTCCTAGGCCCTTTATAAATAGAGGACCCTTGCCTTGCAAAAACACACCAAGCAACACACTTTCATACCATATTGTGTCATTTTGATCTTAAGAAGAAGATCCAGCTCTCGAAGCCTTTGTTCTACATCTAGAGAGCTTCAATCCAGTTGCGCACCCACTCTCCCTCCTCGATTACGAGAGTGAAGAAGTGCCACAGCATGGTTTACGCACCCGTGTCGTCATGCCGACGCACTCCCACCAAAGGGAAGTTCCCTTACCTATAATAGTTAGATTTAACCATATACTTTTGTGGCTCTATAGGTTGTATTGTATTTTATCTTTGCTTGTGTTGGGTATTCGCTTTGCGAATTCTCATCTCCATCGAGGGACAAAATACTCATCGTGAAGAGGAGTGGTTTGAGGTACGCTACCCTCAAGTATAAAGTAACGTGGTTGTACTGAGGTTGAACTACACTTGTTTTAAGTAGTTCATTTAGTGGATTTGATCGCTTTTGTCGATCGGGAAATCCTAACTTGAGAGGGTTAGGTGGTGGTTTTTACCTAGGTTGGGTTTCCACTTAAAAATCATTTTGTGTCATTGTATGATTGCTTATTTTTATGAGATTGTGATTTATTTTAATTTCGCATTTTATACGTCACGCATATCTCACTCCCTCCCATTGGGATTTACAAATACAACCCATGAAGAATACTTATGATAAGAGCTGTAACAGATACAATCCCTATGGGCCATGCAAAAGATGTGAGTCTCTAGTCACATAACCCAAGCACCCAGCAAATAATTAATCAATGACAGTTGGATCTAGGTAATGATTTCCTCGTAATTCTATGTTGTGATCACGAACTTATCACCACCGTTAGAGATGGAAAGAACATGGATGATGATTAAAGTTGAAAGAATTGATAACATGCTTTGAGGGGCCATGCCTTTGGAGATCCCGGGATGAAAATTGCTCTATGATCCTCAAGTTTGTGACTCATGACATGGACTGCGACATGATTGAGGAAAGGAGGTTACTTGAACCCAATTGACAAAGTATTGGGGACAAAGAACACAAGTTATGAGAAATTCCCTATAATTTTAAGTAGTAATATTGTACAACTCCTTTGAAGTTGGTGGATTTGAGGGTTTAATCCTTTCTTCAGTCATCCACCCTCTTGAGATGGAACTGAGTTACCAAATTTCTTTGTATTCTTGATTGGATCCCGTTACTATTTAGACACGAGTGGCTTTTTGGCATTCTCGATCGATCACTCGCGATTCTCTAGCCATTATGATTATTGGGAATGATAAGTAAAACCTCTACATGCTTGGGAAAAACTTAAAAATGATTGCATCTCAATCCTATCTGAATCAGGCAGATGTGAGAGTTTGAGACAACCTCTAAGAAGTAGTCAACTAGACATGATGCTTCATTAACTAGACTAGGTAATGGTAAGTTATTATGCAGTAGACCATGAGGATGTGTAGTTGGCTAGTTGGAATATGTGCCCCTATTAATCCATCCATCCCATTATATATATGAATTGCATTTGATTATGCAAATTCACTTGAATAAAATTTTGTTTTGGTTAATTAACGTATAAATGGATCTTATAAAATGGATGGTATTACATGCTATATCTAAATCAAATATGATATCCAACATATATTGTCCTAAAGATATAAATAATTAAGATAATTCAATAGTACATCAAGAAGCCATTGTGATAATAATAAGTTTTAAGTCAAAAAAGAAATGACATTACTCTCTAAAGATTATAGCCTAATGTTCACGAATAAAGATTTTAACTGTCGAGTTGACTTGATTAAATTTAAATGGGACAAAAATTTTCATTTTTGTCATAAAGATAACAAATCATTTGACTTGAAATACATATGCATCTATACTCAAGCATATATGAGTGATAGATCATTAGTTAAGGTGCCTGTTAAATATTATATATTATAAAGCTAGTGTATATGTAAGAGGACGGGATACATAATCTTTCGAAAAGATTATACAAATTCACTTTGAAAATCAAGAAAATGAATTCATTATGCATATATTTGGAAAAGTAATTATGCTTATAAGGCAATCAACATGTATTATTTTTTTGGTATGCAAAAAAGGTTGGATCATATGATAACTAATGTCGTATATAGTATTAAGGATTTTATGTGTCATCGCCAGATCCCCTCAAATCAGCCTAGTCAGGAAAAATAAATTATTGCACTTAGCTGAATTATATTATAGGTTATCAAGTGTAAGTTAACCTACAATTTTATGGTTGATTCGCTAGTTAAAGAGAAAGGAAAAATAGAATAGTCTATGTTTTAGTCATGCTACCAGCAACAGGTCTATTTTAGATGTTACTTTATCTCAATAATCTCTCAATCATGAAAATGATCACATTGGACACACCCTTAGACACCATATAATCATGGCACATATGAACAAATATGTACTTTTCAAAATTTAAAAGGAGGAAATTATATCCTAATGGGTCTTTGATCTAAATAAATATAACCAATTCACCACCAAATATTTTCATCATACAAAAGTGAAATTAGATGAAAAGAAATGTATGAGCGAGAAGTACCATATGAGATGAGTATATTGGTTACTAAGTTCATAACAAAAGTAACGCTACATCTTGAGAGAAATTTGGGTCTCTCATATACATTAAATACATTAAAGTACAAAAAAATGGATAAAATGAGTGAAAATTTTTTTCTATTTTAGTTTAGTTCTATATCACGGTGTTTATACATTTTATTTACGATATATAATATTACAACATAATTTGGCAAGAAACAATGTACATGATTAAGAGAAATGATTTGATGTGTGGTATGGAGTTGTAATGAATTAGAACCTTTATTAAGTATTGCACACTTAATTTCATATTTCCAAGAAAGGTCAAGACCTATCAATGTTTATTTCTACCTAAATAAAAAGTGCAACAAAATGAATAATTAAAAGCATTAAAACATCATTGATAAAATGTGGAGTTAATTAATCTTTATTTCTACCAAAGAGACACATCAATGTTTAGTGAATAGAAAATTTTTTATTAAACGATACACTACTTGGCGCTCCAAACCTCTAGTATTTTCATGGTATTGGAATGATAGATATTACTTAGTATTTGTAAGGGAGAAAAAATTGATTATTTCAAAATTAGCAAGTGTTTGAAATTGAGTTTATGTAAAGCAATTAATAAGGAACAAAAAGGTTCCAATTCTTGCATTAAGCCTCCAATTCCTCAAAACAAGCAAGCCCACGGGAATTTTTGTTGGACAACCTCTAAGAACCCACACAACTAGGAATCACCTTAAGCACTATTTCATCAAGAACATTATTGCAACTGAACCAAACAAAGAAAGCACAATGTGATAGATACCATGGTTGTGGGAAGGTCGAGGGTTGCATTCCATAATGACATTTGAAATCTCTTTACTATTACCTTCACCAATCACTTTCTTGCCCTTATTATCCTTCCCATGTAGAGGTAATGCTGGCTATATATTCGAATGCTAGACAAATGGGTGATGTAAGCTCTAATAAGATCATTAAAGGGTATGTCTTACTTGATTTTGATAACTCACTATATGATGTCGTAGAAAGTCTCTTAGATAACATGTCTTTTAGCAGCTTTACTTATGAGTTTTATATTAGCATTATAAACTAGCTAGATTTCTACCAATGGTCTCTCCACCACTTTTCCTCTTAGAATAATTGAAATACCATTAATCAAATTTTACTTGGATTTACAGAACCTAAACTCGTGCCTAATACAATTACAAAACATACAATAGTGCAATAATTTCTCATATTTTACAAGAATAATGTATCAAATCCATTGGTAAAAATTGAAAGATGTTGTTTGTACCAAAGAAAATTTCAATATCAATAAAACTTGTACCCAACATTAGACCCGATTCAAATATTTTATTCAAATCAATTTCTAAAGGCTCATGATCTATCAAAGCATCTTAACAAAAAGATTAAATGCTTCCATACTATAATGGAATCTTAAAAAGTCTTAACCCATATATATGTTAACAATAAAGTATCATATTTAGATTATGTACTTGGCATTGCTTTCTTCATTACAATCATCTCATTTGAGTACAAGAAATATCCCCAGTAGTAAACATCAAACATGAGCATTTGTCAACTCAAACTTTACCGGCAATCATATGACCCAACTTTATAAATCATACCGATATTTTCCAAGCTTTGATAGAGCTTTCACCATTATATTTAAATGGATCCTTATATACATATTTGAGAACCACCTCCCCTCCTCGCCCTGCACCTTCAAGTAGAGAGATTGCATACTTCTCCACTCTGCCTATGAAAAGGCAAAAATAGAAGGAATATCAATATAATAGAACAAAATAACCATAAAAGTTCTCATTAGTGCCATAGAAGGTACACCACACTTAAGAGATGTCTTAGTAGTCATCATATCACAATCTATCAATTACTTGATATTACAACATATCGAGTTGACCTTAACAACCTTCGATACTCTAATTTTTTATTCCAACTAACTCCACTATTATAGTATTTTACTTTATTTTGTTATGACTTTTATATCTTATAAATAAATATGTTTAAGTATAATATATATATGTATGTTTGTAATTTTATAAATATAATATTCTTTCTTATTGTAGGATACAAGTAAAAAAATACAAAAATAACTAAATCTAATGTTAAAATGAGCTTCGATTGAAGATTCCTCCTCAACCATTTTCATTGTCACTCATAATGATCAATCATAACAAAGCTTAATAACAACATACGTACGTCTACATCCCTGCGCACGCTAGTGCCAACTAGATCTGGACCCTCTCTGCTCCGACCCGACAAAGTGATCATCCAAACGGGTCTGACCCACCCGACTGGTGACCCTATTTATTTCTACCCTCCCGCCTCCCCTCCAAAACCCTAACCCTAACGCCGGCGCCCACCCATTTACCCCGCAGCAGGAGAGCAGCGGCGAAGATGGTGAAGGGGCGACAAGGCGAGCGCGTGAGGCTGTACGTTCGCGGCAGGATCCTCGGCTACAAGAGGTGAGCTTTGGCCGTTTTCCCGCGATCCCCCATTTGGTTTGGTAGATGGTAACCCTAAAGATGGGATCTTTTTTGTGTGGGGGGGTGGATTTTAAAGGTCGAAGTCGAACCAGTACGAGAATACGTCGCTGGTGCAGATCGAGGGGGTGAACACGAGGAAGGAGGTGGCGTGGTACTGCGGGAAGAGGATGGCGTACATCTACAAGGCCAAGACCAAGAAGGCGGGCTCCCACTACCGGTGCATCTGGGGGAAGGTCACCCGCCCCCACGGCAACACAGGCGTCGTCCGCGCCAAGTTCAAGTCCAACCTCCCTCCCATCTCCATGGTAATAAGAAAAACCAAAAAAAAAAATCAACATTTTAAGGCTACCCATTTGTTATTTCCAATAGTTTGGTCAGTTTTGTGCGTAAAGGCGGCACCTTGATGTGGCTGGTGTTGTTTTTTGTGTTGTTATCAGGGAAGCACGGTGAGAGTTTTCATGTACCCGAGCAATATCTGAGGTTAGTTGTAGTCTCTTCCTTTTTCTTATGTAAATTTGATTGGAATGAAATCAGGACCAACAGTAAGTATACAAAATGTGTGTTGCTTTAGCTGAAAGTAGCAGTAAGTACACAATGTGTGTTTCCTTCGCAAAAAAAGGTAGACAATATGTGTTACTTTAATTGGCATAAGTGGTTTGTGGTGTATCTCTTGTGACTTTGGAGGGCAATGGACATACAAAGTAATGGAAAAGCATCTTGCATTTATGTCATGGATGCTGAATTTTGTAGATGTCGTAATGAAAGCAGGATGGATTCTAATGGATTTGGTCAACGTGTTGTTTTCCTGTGTTATTTACTATCCATGAGTCATCTTGAGCAGCATGGCCTACGAAATGCACTGGAAGTGAGTGTATGGATTCGCAAATTTGATAGATATGCTGTTGGTGTGACAGTGATAGCTAATAGATAAGCGATAAAATGCCCCACCTTTATTCATAAGATCTGCAGCTTAAACTCCAATATTTAACTGCTTGCTGCAAACGTTCAAACTTGGCATGTCTTGCTACCCTGGTGTCAACCTATAACTATAAGGATATGTGGTTATAAGATAGACTCTAATCAGAAGCTCCAGAATTCAGTAATGAATTATAAGGATTGAGGATTACTATTTGGTAGCCTGGCTTGAGAATTTTGGGTAGCTGCCTTGTGATCATTGGCCTGTGTTGAATTAGCTATTAAGGTCAAATGTCCTCAGGTAGGCTTGGGCTAATGTGAATGCTTGTAGTATACATGATTTTCTGTTTTCTTTTCTTTTCTTTTTTTTGATGTGTGGAATATGTTGATCATGGTCAATGTTGTTTTGCTACTCTTTGTTCTGCAGCCATGCGATTTCTCCCTTAGTCTTATTTTGATCTTTGGCCATTCTTTTATCTGGAACTATCTATAAGAATTTTATGTCGAAAGAACATCTCTAAGTGGAATCGAATAATAATTAATAATCTATAAAATTGAAACGTATATTATATTTTACTGGAGTTCAATATTTATCATGTGAATCTGATTATTAAGATGCCTCTTGTATCCTGCATCAACAATTGCAAAATTTTATGTTCTTAAGGGGTTTGATTTGGGACAAAAATTAAATCTTAGTTGATTAATGCAATATCAAATCCTCTAAATCTGCTCTAGAGATTATTAAATAGCCAAATGCCTCTATATTCACATTTTCATGTTATCCTATCATTCCACTGTTCACTTGCCTCAGATTTGCTGCCACGTTTTAAATGTCGATATCGATGTCGTATCGACAAGTCAAAAATGAGATATGTCAGGGATATATCACTGATATTAATGAATTTTGAGGAAATCATTCAAAGAGGTCCAAAATGACGTAAAATATCACAAATTTGATAAAACTTTAACATTTTAATAAGTAATACATGCACGAAGAAATGACTAAAGATGAAAATCATAAATTTTAAATGAAAATATAATAGAAACATGCTAAATTGCAATGATTTAGGTTACAAATCATTTCCAAATTGGGGATTAATTAGATATCTTGCCTAAATAATGTGTATACTACATCAATTTATGTAATAATCAAGTGTAACATAAGATTTAACCTCGGTATGAATAGTAATTGAGGTTAAATCGAAGTGATTTAGATCTAATAATGCAAAAAAAATGGAAAGATTAAGATGATTACCTTGTTGAGAGATTCCAAATCATTTAATAATCGAGACGAACGAATCGATGAACACTCACAGTGGGAAGCAACAGAGAACAAAGGAGAGGAGAGGAGATGATGAAAGTAAAGAAAAAGGAGACTATAGAGCAACTGCAGATGTATTATCTGATCAGAGATTAGCAATATTTAGGAAAAATTACACACATGTACTTTAGTTTCGACGATATATTGTTGACACACATTGACCTGGGCAATATTTCTCTTGACACCATGGAAAAAGGACATCTTGGCAATGTTGACATAGGTAGTGTTGGCGATATCGACATATCAACAACGTATCACAGATATGTCGTGACATCTCTTTCATTGTTCGAAAGACATTTTTATGATATCTCTATCAACCATATCGATATCCCCAAATATTTAGGGATATCGATCAAGACCTATCTATATGGGGTTAGATATCGTTGATATTCTATAAAAAGGATATTCTCGTGATATCGATACTAGTCATGTTGATGATACAGATATATCGAGGTATTTGTTTCCATAACCTGCACTCTCTAGATTTTCTTGTGCTGCAGTAGTCCACCTTGATTATTTGTAAGTTATTGCTCCTCTTTGTCTAACCTGAGCTCCAGCTCTGAAGCAAGGACCTGAAGTGGCCATTCTCAATCAGACAACCAGTAATCCTACAAGTTGCTGCAGAGTGATTGACCATTGCAGGACTTCTCATGCAGCTTGACTTCAAGATATGGTCTGGCAAATAAATCCAAAATAAAGTGACATTGACTGGAGTCCTGGACAATACAAATATAAAAACGATCTGTTCAGCCTCTAGTCAACATGGGAATATTGGCCCACAAAATTCTTTTGATTCCTCGAAGTTCATAGAACAGAACTCTCCACCGGGTAATTTCATCAGTAAAAAGATTGTCCATGCTAGGAAACTCAATAGATGTAGAAATTGTGGGAATAGATGTCATGTAGAGTTTTATTCATAAAACTGAAGATGATTTGAATTCAAACCAGTAAATATTGAAGCCCACATCAAAGTATTTGGGATTGGCAATGGTGGGCTACAATGGAGCATCTGTAGAAAGGTTGTGAATAGTGGTGGCGTGGGGTGTGGGACAAGGCTGATTGGCTGAGGCAGCGCCTCTTGGAGATGGAACATTGGAACAGATATGTGGGATGCTACGGGGAAGGAGAGGTTGGCTACTGCAGACTGACGTGTACCAGCAACAGGCTCAAGTGGCAGCTGCTATGGTCAGTGTGGGAGGAGTTCAGTGTTGGTGCACTGGGCCAAAGTGAGTTGGTGATGGGTGGCTTGTGGACTGTGGAGATAGGGACAGAGAAAGAAAGGGAAAAAGGTGATGGTGATGTAATAAGAGGGAGGGGATAACGTCCAAGGGAAAAGAGGAGGAAAAGAATAGGGGTTGGTGTTACAGGAGAAAAAAAGGAGAGATGGGTTTAGAGAGGACCCGGGGGAGGGTGGATGTTGAGGTAAAATGCATCTTCCTTTGAAACCAAATGACCTCTTGTATAGTGGGGTGTACATTTAAAATGGGGAAGTCAACATTCCTACTTTTAAATGGGAAACACTTTCCAAATAAAAAATAAAAGATTACCTAACTAAATTGGCTGCAAGCCCCAGCAAAAAAAAGGTTGAAATCAGTCCCTTGAAATTTTGTAATCATGAACTGGCCTTTCTCAATTTCTCTCTGTTTATCCTCTCCATTGCATCCTAGCAAAAGCTGAAAAAGCTAAGTTGAAGTAATCAATGCAATGTTAATTTTCACTTTCATATGATCTGATTGACTATCCCCTTCATTGCTAGACTGCCGGGATCCATCGCAAATGGTTTTGGGGCTTTTATTCTGGAATTGGCTATCGATCTCTTTGGCACGTTTTCAGATGTGGGGCATGCAAATTTAGGCTTCTTTTCTGTTGTGTTAAACTCTGGTGTTTTGCTCACTGTATTGACCGGTGAGGATGCTCTCCTTTTCTTTTGTAATTAAGACTCCTACCCTTTTCTTGAATTGTTTGGTCTCTTGCTCCAAAAAGATATCCTTTTTGGGGAAAAAATGAATGATTATTGTATAAGTGTAATGTGTGTTAGCCTGCTATTCTGCAACTTTTGAACCTTCTAATTAGGGCCGTCTATCAAACCTAATGAAGTGAGCTTAGGTCTGTTTGAGCTCAAGTAGGGATGTCAATGGAATAGGTGTGAATCAGGTTTTGGTAATACCAAATCCATCCCCATTTAGAAATTCATTCCCCATACCCCTCTTATTTACTAAGTGGGGAAAATCCATCCCATTCCCATTTATCCATTAAGTATCCATTTTCCCAACGGCTTCCTATTAACATGTCTCATATGCTTAGTTATATATAGTTAAGAGGTATTTGTCAAAGTTTATATAAAAATTGTCAATATATATCAATTAAAGAAAGGCATACTTACATATTATACAAGTGTACTATTTATTAAATTATATAAGCATCTCATCATATAAGAGATAATTTAGGGAGTGGATATGATGAATTACTTGTGAAAGAAAAACATGTCGCACAAAATCCAACAAAAATAAATCTTGCACCAAATTAGGTATATGAGTCTGGGGGTACCCTTTCTCATACCCGAATCCAAATCTAATCAGAGATGGTTTAGCAAAACCCAAGCTCATCCATTTATTAAATGGGGTTGGTAAAACCCACCACAATCGAATTAGGTTAGGTCGGATCTCCATTAGAGAATACTAAATTGGCATTCCTAAGCTCAAGCTTGATAAGCCCAAGCTGGCTGAACTCAGGCTTGATAGGTTTTGAAAGATCCTATTTAGGCTCGGTTCATTTGGGCTTGAGTCATGTTGGCTAACAAGTTCAAGCTTCCAAGTCTCACACTTACACATGATAAGCAAAAATATAAAAACTTGATAAATAAAGTATACACAACAAAACAAAAGTATAAAAAATAAAAAAATTCCATTAAACGAAGTAGACATAATCTATGATGTATCATGTGTCAAACATTGCACTTAATAAAAATGTCATTATGTGTTAAGCCATAAGCATAATGTAGTCATAACTCGTAATTCAACCACATATTTAATTGATTTTTCAAAAGTATTACATTCATCATAGCATGAGAATCATAATATGAGAATACTATAAAGAAAAGAGGACTAGTCAAGTTCTTAAATCTAAATTTCAATAGTTTAAATGGATCTCTTCAATGAGCAGCACTCTTTCATTAGGGAAAGAGTGGTATCAAGGGAAGGGAAGGGAAGCGGATATCTGGGTTGGGAGTGTGGTTTAGAAAATTACATAGATATCCATAAATACCCCTATGTTAGTGTGTATTTATTTAATGTTTATAGTGTTTTTATGAGGAAGGAGGGGAAATGGGATTTGGGGTCTTGGGGAAATTTTATATGTCCTTGTACTTGTGTGTGATTTTTTTTAGCCCAAGTCCTTATGGAGTCGAGCCCAACTTTGGTCGGACTCAGGTTGCTAATTTGAGCATGGAATTTTTTTCAAACTCGACACAATTGCTCATTGAGCTCTGTTCATCAGCCTTATCGAGTTGATCCCAAGCCGAGCTTAACGAGTTTGTGCTCTTTTGACAACCCTACGGCTAATAGAAAATATAATGATATGCTGCTTTTACTATCAAATGCTTCCGAATTGTAACCCTGCCCCATATATCTGGTATCCATTCCGAAGCACCTCAAACTCCTTTTCAATCGAGAGACAAATTGTTATGCAACTTATAGGAAATTCATCATATAGATGTTCTACCATCCATTACACCAACCCGGAATCATTTCTTTAGCTTCTATTCCCCATATATGTTGTAGCATTTAAAAGTATGACTCTCAATTCAATTTTTTTTGAGCTATTTTGGCAATGAAATAATTTGCGTTCAGATGGAATAACAAATGTATGGTGAATATGGTTGTCATTTTCAAGTCTTTTTTGTAACTCCTGATTTAATCAAGTACCTTTGCAGTAACTCCTGATTCAAACAAGAATATATACCCGAAAGTTATTGTCTGTTGGGTTAGATGTTTTGTGGAATTTATATTTTAGTGTTATGTCAAACGTTAATGGAAGAGGTTGTTTTTTGCAGTTTTGATAAATGTCTAATGTTTTTATAGTACATTTTTTGTTTGAAAATTATGCTACATTTCTATATCCTGTAAAATTGACATTTCCATGCATAACCTTCCAAAAATTTCAACCTGCACATTTTATTTTCGTATGCCAACTTCTGTGCAAAAGTGTCGAAGTTATCAGGGTTGCGTTTTTAACCTTTACCAAAAATAGGAAAGCGAAAGAAGAATATTGCGTATGTTTGCCTTGTTTGGTTAATGTGGACTTATATGTGATTTGTTTTTGGTTCATGCTGCAGTGGGGATTTCTCTCTGTGGGACAAGTGGAGCGGAAGCAGCTTACTCTGATTACTTGTAGTGAATTTTGTACTTTGCAATGACTTCTTATCTTTCAGTAAATTGGGAAGTCACAAGTGGACGTACTTAGTGATTTTTTTAATCTGTCGAAGTGGTCTTACTTTCTCAATCTCTCTATTAATGTTGCCTTCCTCCAAAGTGATAGGTTGTTGGTTGCTTAAGACTTTCTTCCTCAACGCTGACTGGTTGTTCCAGATGTTTATTGTTGTGAAGATGTTCTGCCAACCCTCTCTTTGCTTTTTCGAGTCCTAAGTTGGATAACATCACGACTACTTTTTACTGTCTAATCGTTGGTCTTTACGCCGTTTCACTTCTGCTGTTTGCGTTCTTGTAGGTAATGTTTTGGTTAAACCGTGTTTAGCTAGCATAACGTGCTTAAGTTTAGTCTTGTACTTAGATCAATCTTTAAGACTGCAACGGCAGATGTCGCAGTTTATCTCATTGGATAAACTAATTGAGGAGTTCTTATCTGGTTGCTATTCTTAAGGGCATGGGTTAGTATTTTAAGACTGTAGAAGTTGCATAGAGCTGCCAGGTCGTGGATGTCAGTGTCATGGTGGAAAATCAGTATACTTGGAAGGGTATTGCCTTGTACCTCAAAAGTAAAAAATGCATAAACATGGACAGCCATCCCCTGATTAAACGTGCAAAACCTGGGACGGCTTCAATTCCAAATGAGTCCCCAAGAAGTTAGGAGGTGCTCAACACTGATTAAGGATCAGTTACAAGTAAACTGCAATAGCTCTTTGGCAGATACTGATGATTGCTCTTGCAGCAGCTCCAATACTGATGCAATGGGTCAACCATCAGCTGCAAGTTTTCCGAGTGAATTGCAGCAACTCAGCAACCAGCCTCACAGCAATCAACATGCGTGCAGTTGTCAGCAGCAGATGCAGCCATGCCTTCCATTGAGAGCAAAATCTTCAGATACATAGCCATAAGGCCTTATGAAAATGGTAAGAAAAAAAATGTTTTGGCTTGGAGAGCTTTTGTGCACATGCACACATCCAATGTGGGCATGGTTGCACCGCCCCAACCTTGTGCAAAATCAAGCCAACAGCAACTGTACGAGCAGCAGTTTGCCCTGCCCTGGGAAATCTCTTTTAAATGCCAAAGAAAAGAAGCAAAAACCTTCATTTATAGCAAAAGATTAAAATTTGGAATAGGTTTGAGGGTAGTGAACACATCTGTTGTTCCCACGTCCTAAATGGATAGGACCTGCAATTCCCCAACAACATGCAATTGGACGGTGCTCAGCATCCTTTGAGCAGCAGCTACGGCAATAATTCACTTAGGGGCTATTTGGTTGGAGGAATAGAGGGATAATTAGGGTGGAATTTTACTTTTGGTAACTTTTATTTCCATGTTGGTAGAGTACAGAATTTAGGAGTGGATTTCGGAATAAACATATTCTGTTGAAGAGGTGAAATTTGTTTATTTTATTAGTTTATTCTATTTCTCTCAACTTCATCATATAAAATTTATTTATTTCTCTTATCAAATACCTGAAATGAAATAAATACTTCAAATTCTTTGATGTGATAATAAAAACAATCAAACATTTAGGTAGAATAAAAATCATTAATTCCTCATATTCTTTCATATCCCTTTTTTATGCCTCATAATTATTTCTCTAACCAAATAGGCCCTCGGGCTCTAATTGTTTAGAGGAATTGATTAGGGGGAATTGAAAAATAAGGGTACAAGATTGTGCCTCAATCTCAAGATTATATGATTTTGGTAGTTGTTTTTGATGGTTGGTAATTTTGGAATTAAAATGAGTAATCTCACGTTTGATATAGTTGAATATTAAAACTTTACTAGTGGGAGTCTAAGAATCTACCGATTAAGATTTTACCTATGGATTTTGAAGACTCCACTTGTAGATTCTTAACTTCCATTAGAACATATGTGCACTATATGTGGGTTGATTTCTACCCTTAGCATGGGAGAACATGTTCTTGCATGAAAACTTTAGAACCAACAATGCCAAACAAAGAGTACAACGGCCTTGTATGTTGTTCTCCACAATAGCAACGAGTAGCACAATCGACAGCAATAGCAGCAACAGCGAGGCGGAGGAGAGATTGTGTGCGGGATTAAACTATCCCAGCTCCCTGGAATTAGATAATATCGAGATTGTGACCTTTAATCCAATATTATCCTATTCTGGGATAAATGTTCACAAAGGAGGGATATGTGTCCCAATGCAGCTAAACAAACGCTACCTCAAAGATGTACAACATGTGCTGCAGCACAAAGAGCATTCATATCCGTCTAGAGCATCCCAATCATTTCCATCCAGATAAATAAGCTAACCAATATAAGTAGGAATGAAAAAGTCACATAACTGCCGTGCACGCTTCCAAAATTAATATGCCAAAGGCAAAAGGTTGACATCAAGTGCCATAATATCTAGGAGTGTGAAGCATTTCAAGATATCCAGACATCAATTTGTGTAGTATTGCCAGACATCAAGTGCCATGATATTCAGACATCAATTTGTGAATTTCTGGATTCATACTTCACGATCAAATGTGCAGTATTGCTCGTCAAGGTGGAATCTAGTTTGTAGTAGAGTAGGTGCGAGGTTAGCCTGTCTTAATTGGTTGCACCGTATACCTCTGTTCACATCTCCATTGTCAAAGCCATTTGTTGATCTTGAATTGAGCACTGGCTCCTGGTTATTGGATGCATCCAAGGTATGTTATCTTGTCACGTTCTGTGAAATTTCTAGCTTTGCCAGATAGTGTTACCCTAAGCATGGTGGATAACCTTACTCTAACTTCTATTATTTTGTACTTGGATCAATTATCTTTTATGTCCTATGAAAGAGCAACACCTGAATTCTGATCTATATGATGGAAGGTCAAGAACCAAATCATGATTAAGGGGTTTGTCATTGCTCATCAATTCAATCCAATGAAAATGCTCTTCTTCACCCATTATCTCTAATATGCAGTATTTGGAGTATCTATTCATCCAGAACGAAGTTTAGTTTGTCTCAATCATAGATTATTCAAGGTATGGAAGCAGACAACCATCAACTTGACAAATGCCTTCTTTTGTGAATGTTGGAACTAAATTGTTGGAAAATTTCCTGTTAGTATCATGCATTGCATGTAATGTGGCAGCTGAGTTCTTGATTTATAAATACAATTACTTGATGGTTGCTTTCTAAAGCCACTAACCTTTTACTCTTTCAACAAATAAAAAAAAAAATCCATGCGTTGCATAAGCTTGGAGAGAAAAGAAAATACTACAAGAAGGGTTCATCCTATCGTGTCTTTGCTTGAGATCGCATTTAGCATAGCGTCGCTTTCTGGAAAATGATATATTTATGTCATCAAGAGAATGATATTTATCTTTTTCAAAATATAATCTCTTGCCCAAAATAAGTTGCGTGACAAAACAAGAGAAATTTATAATTTTTAAAACTTTTTACGCAAATATTCTAAGGAACCTTTGACTTTGTATGCATGCCAAATGCAGATTAGCAATCACAAAAATACCCCAAGAGTTATGTTTCCTCCTATTTAACCTCAAGCCATTGTTAGACTTCTCCATGTGAAAAAGGTTTGCACATCAAACCTTTTATTTTTTTGGTTTTGGTTTTGGTTTTAATTTTTTTTAGGTAGTATTTTTTTACCATCTCCATTTTCCCTTTTATTGGATGGTAAACTGTGGAGCTATGTTTGGACCTTTAGTTGTTCTTCTTGGTATGAACATTGTTGGTTAGGGATTAATCTCCCATTGTTTTGACGAATGAAAGTTTCTTTCGGCTTGCTTCAAGAAAAGAAGATTTGCACATCAAGAATAAGGATCTTATTAACTCAAAAGTCATGGGAAAACCATCCTAATTTACGACATGCTTTAGATCAACCACGAAACAATTAAAATGTAGTAAGATTTGTTTTCTTCTAGCAACATACAAGTAATGGACACAATGGATCTTCTACCTAGAATTAATGTTCTCAAGACTTCTTCGAGAACTTCATATGAAACCCTATATAGGGATCTCAAGAAGTAATTTATGATTTACCAAAATCACATGTTTGCAAACTCAACTTACGATCTAAATATCTTTTATACCAATAGAGTGAAGAATCCATAGTCCCTTAAATTTAAGGATTGCAATGCCACTAATGACTCATTGACTAGGCATTGAATCAAAGAATAACATATCCTTTTCCTCAACCTTACACTCGGAGAAAGCTTGAGTCTTCTGGTGCAGTATCACAATTTTGTTTTAGCCCTATTTCCTCAATTAGAAAAGAGATTTTGCATGATCTTCTCATTAACTAAAAGCATCCTGGATGACTAGAACTTAGTCTTGTTCTTTGATTTACAAGAAAATTAAGAAAATACAATGTTGTATAAGAAATTACATGATTACGCGTAACATTCTAAGTCTTGTTCCTTGATTTACAAGAAAATTATGAAAACACATGGTTGTATAAGAAATTATGTGATCACACGTAATCGCTTGGTGGAATAATGACGAGTTATGACATTTACATGTAACTGTTTGGTGGACTGCACCTCTTCGCATTCTTACGTGAATTGAATCTAAGTTAGTTCTGCTAATCTGATCACGAGTCGATTGGATTTATTTTGTAAGGTTAATTTCTTCTCTCATCATTTACCAATGAAAATCAATGTAGGGTACTCCGTTTTTTCCTAATAACAAAGAAAGTACTAAATAATACTAAGGAGACATTTGTAATTAGTTGCTACGTCGTAGATAAAAGATGACTTTTGACTCGACTTAGGAGATGTTTCAACAAATTTTGGAGTGAAGAAAAAAAATCTTCGATGGTATTTAAAAATATAATTTTTAAATTAAAAAGCTACGATAAATTATAATTTAACATAAAAATTACAAATCCCAATTGACAAATAAAAAATTACATAAATTATGATGCACAACTTTGCAAACCCTACCATGATCATAAACGTATGTTCTGCACATCCACAGTAAAAACATACCAAGCACCCACATAACCGCCCCTAACCCATCGTATGCTCTGGATTCAGACCGTCATGCACCTCTTTTTCCGAACTCCACACGTGACGTCTCACGTGACCTCAGCCTCTCCACAAATCTCATCCCCCACCGCCACCGGTATATAAAACGCCCCACCATACTCGCTCTCTCCCCTCCCCCAAACCCCCAATCACTCCTCCCCTTTGCCCTAAATCTCCCGCCGCCGTCTTGGCTCCCCTTTGCTCCCTTCCCCCAATCGCCCCCAATCCTCCTCCCCAAATCTCTAGGGTTTCCCTCGAACCAGCCCCCCAATTCTCCAATCCAATCCCCGTCGATGTCGGACGACGAGGCCAAGGAGGAGCGCGAGCTCGATCTGAGCTCCTCCGACGTCGTCACCAAGTACAAATCAGCCGCCGAGATCGTCAACAGTAAGTTGTTTTTTCTGCCCAGTGTTTTAATTCGAATCCCAAGAGTGGGCGAGTTCATGCCGTCGATCGCTCAAAGTTGCCTCCTTTTTTGTCCTTCCAGAGGCGTTGCAGCTCGTGGTGTCCGAGTGCAAGGCCAAGGCGCGGATCGTCGATCTCTGCGAGAAAGGCGACGCCTTTATCAGAGAGTGAGCTCGGATCCACTCGGTTAATAGCGGTTTTCTAGTTCGTTCGTTCGTCGGGTGGTGGAGTGTTGGGTTGATTGAGCTGGGTTTGGTTTTGGACCTTTCGTTGGTGCAGGCAGACGGGGAGCATGTACAAGAATGTGAAGAGGAAGATCGAGAGAGGGGTCGCCTTCCCCACGTGCATCTCCGCCAACAACCTCGTCTGCCACCACTCGCCACTCGCCAGTGACGAGTCCGTCCTCGAGGAGAATGACATCGTCAAAATGTCGGTTTTCTTGATGGTCTGAATTTGCTTAAACGTTCGTGGGCATTTGTGTTTGGGGGAAAATTGACGTGAAAGGGACGTTTTCTTTTTTTCTTTTTTTGAATTCTTTCAGTGATATGGGTGCTCACATTGATGGGTTCATCGCGGTGGTGGCGCACACGCATGTAATTCGGCAGGGTCCCGTTACCGGGAGGGCAGCCGACGTGATCGCGGCTGCAAATACAGCGGCGGATGTTGCACTGAGGCTTGTTAGACCGGGGAGGAAGGTATGCGTACCTCCTTTTGGTGTACCTTTTTGTTTCAACTACTTCCTATTGTTTTATTAGCGAAGAATGTGGAGTTGGATAATTGGCATTGTAGCATATTGGTGGAGGACCGTACCAGTATGTTGCTGTTGACTGAACATTTGACTTAAACATTTTGAACATCCCCCACAGTTGACCAATGAGCCATCTGAATTTGATTCATTGTAAAGCAAACTCTTGGATTGAAAGCTTGGCTCAAAGTTATGTATGCAATAATGTGGCTACGGGTGGCTAGAAGCTTCTAAATTGTACATTGTAACTCAGTGACCGCGGACTCATCTGAACTTTATTTTATGCTTTTTCCCTTTCGAGAATAGTTCCCCATTTTGGGATTGGTTGGAGTGGTTGTCCCTACATGATGATTATTTCTTAAAAGCCATGGATTTTTCCAGATGAGGCTTTTTGTCATAGTTACTCTGATAGGGTACGACCTCTATGTGTTTATGTTTCTCAGTCTGCATTTGTTGTTGACTAGTAGTCATTTTGATTGCTAGCCACCTTTCTCGCCTCATAGTCTGTAATTTGATGTTTGAAAGCTCTTCAGATATCAAGTTGCTTAATCATAATATTATAGTAATGCGATCTTATTTGAGCAGGTGGGAGTGCCATATCTGATTGTCTTCATAAGTCATGATTTTAGCAAAACCAATCAGTTGGAACATTACAAAGGGCTATGATAATATGTATGGAAAGGCATGTTAATGCTCTTTTTTGTTTGAGCTTTGTTGCTACCAGTTGGTGAATATTTCAGGAGATTCTAGGATTTAGGAAAATGTAAATCAATAATAAGATCGAGTAATTTGCTCATGTTTCTATGTCATAATTACTAGATAGTTTCTTGTATTTCTTTTAGACCTTAGAAACTTTGTCAATGTGAGTGGGCATTTTGTAAAAAATCTTTTAGGGCAAGCCTCAAGATATGTTATTGGTTTTTAGTGTGTTCTATAACCAAACTGAAATTGCTGATGGTACACATGGGTTTGCTGGATTATTTGAAGAAAATCTTACTTTTGTGCCACTCAATGGCAACTGCAGCTGCAATATAATCATTGTCTTGATTCTTCTAAATATGATGCAGATTGAATTGGCCTTGACCTGATTTTCCAAGTCCAGTATATATCATGAATTCTGCATTTCAAATGCTTTCTCGATGTGTGTGTGTGTGGATGATTTTCTTGGAGTTTCACAAGGAGCTACTTTTCAGTGTTTTAGACACTTTCTTCTTTTTTATTGTGGCTTAACTGGCGTTTTATTGATGAGTTGCATTTGCTTATTTTGGATTATTTTTACACTGTTATTTGCAGTATTTGTGTTAGTTTTTCCAAAGGAGTTTCAATGCAAGCTGTATTTCTTTCTAATGATGAGTTCCACCTAAAGCTATGGATTTTTATCCAAATGATGCTTTGTCATAGTTACTCTGAAAATCCTCATTTTGGATGTTTTAGTTGTTCCATTGTCTCAGGATGTAACTTATATTAGGTTTGAACTTCTTATGTGGTTGGTTTCATGTGCTTGTTGCTTTTATGTTGTTATGTGTAGGGCATTTCAAATGATAATATCTTGTAATTTTAACTATTTTATTGGCTTAAAAGTTTTTTTCTTATGACTCAAATAAATTCGTTGCTGAAAGATAAGATAACCAGGTTGTGCTTTAAATTTCTTCAAGGTGCCTTGCTGGTACACTCTGTAAATGTTGCATTTGTGTAACATTCCCTACATAGTTTTGTCTGCTTAAAACCTGTGTGTCTGCATAGATAAGCCTGTTAACTCTCACATTGCTGTAATAAGAACAACTTTTGTTTATAATGAGTACCATTTTTCTAAATTATGTCACCTTTGCTGTCCTGCATTCTACCACTGCTTCAGAATTCTAAAAGCATCCAACATCCTCTTCTACTTGAACTTCACAAACTCCAATGGGCAGTCTGTTTACTAGCACTGATACTTTTTTTCTACCAATCCTGGTAGGTTTAATAGTTTTTTTATTTTGCTGGAACAAAGTTAGATTAAGTTTGTAGGGATGCGTATATATAAATGCGACATTTTTTAAGGAAAATTGAGGCTTATATGTGGTATTTATTGCAGGTGCATATATGTAAAATCCTTTTTTCCAAGTTTGAGCTGGCAATGATAAGGCCCGTAGTTTACCCTCTGTCTGTCTCTCTCTTACAACCCCCCCCCCCCCCCCCCCCCCCCCTTTGAGTATAGTAGCTAGTACTAGTCCATCCCTTTTAATATGAATTGGAGTGTCTGGTAGAAGATTAAATTTGATAATGATTGAATCCATTCTTTTCTAATTGGTTCTAATGGTATCTGTTCTATTGCTAAAGTTGAGAACTTGATGTAATGGTATTTGTTATGTTGCTGAAGTTTATGAGGTTTTGGTTCCCTATGGCATGGGCACTTGTTTGGTTTTCATTGACCTTGAATTAATGTTGTTGAACTGAGGTTCCTTAATGGTTAAGCCTTTGCTTTGTTTTCTGGTGTGGTTTTTTCCTTCAAGTTAGCGATGGCAACTTTGCCGAGGTGACCAACCTCCAGTTGGTTTCCTCTTTTCCCTGTTGCCTAGATTATATCTGGCTAATGCTGTTTGTAATATCATTCAAGCCTTAGTCTTAAATGTATTACTATGCTATTTGCCAAAAATTGTACATTGATCTTGTTTGCAACCTTGTCGTTAGATATGCTTCCACTGGTGTTTGTTGGATGTTGATTCAGTGTGGCTAGACTTCCCACTTCCGGCATTTTCGTTTTCTGGGGCTTTAACATATCTATCTTTGACATATTCGGCTAATCTTTTTCTTTACAGAATTGAAAGTGTCAATTCATAGGTAAAACATTGTCATGGTTTTGTCCTATTTTTGGTGACGTTCTTTGTCCTACTTTTTAAGTTTAGAAGATTTTCGTGTGTTAGTTTATTACAACCCTGTATGTTTTATGATCTTTTTGTGGCAACTTTGCCGAGGTGAACAACCATCAGTTACTCTCCTCTTTTCCCTGTTGCCAACAGCACAATTGGCTCTTTTGCTTGCTAGATGCATTAAACTGCCACTCTAATGCATTGTTATCATTTTAGCCAACAATTATTAAATTGAGCTTGTTTTGTTTAGCTCCTTGTCAGGTAGCAGTTTAATTTGGTAGATCTTATCCTTTAGGATTTCTTACTTATTTCTGGCATTATGAGATAACGAGTAATTATAAGAGCTAGGAGCACCAATTTGTCGTTTTTGATGTTATGATCTGTCCCTTCAAAATGTTTGCTTCCATTTTGGTTTCACCTTTGGTTACAATTGAAATCATGTTGATCACTCTTCGGTATGCTCTGCATTTTTGCAACGGTCTTTCTGGGCATTGAGATTATATCGCCACCATTTTGCTTGCTGGTTCTGAATGTAACCTTTATATGTTCTGCTGCCATGCTTATTAATGGTGAATGAAGGGGTTATCATTTAATCCGGTGTTTTCTTCTGCAGAACAAGGAAGTTACAGAAGCCATTCAAAAGGTCGCTGGTGCATATGATTGCAAAATTGTTGAAGGCGTGCTCAGCCATCAGCTAAAGCAGTTTGTTATCGATGGAAATAAGGTCATTCTTAGTGTAAGTAACCCCGAAACCAGAGTGGATGATGCTGAATTTGAGGAAAATGAAGTTTATGCTGTTGATATATTTGCTAGCACTGGTGAAGGAAAGGTGAGTATATTTTACACGTGTGTTATCTTTCTCTCTAACATATGTAGTCTGCCTAATAGAACCTATTATTAAAATTTTTGCAGCCTAAGTTGTTAGATGAGAAGCAAACTACTATTTACAAGAGAGCTGTAGACAGAAACTATCACCTGAAAATGAAGTCATCGCGTTATGTATTTAGTGAAATAAACCAGAAATTCCCCATCATGCCTTTCACTGCTAGGTTTGCTTTCAATTGCACCTACACAGATGGAAGCTTAGACCCTTTTAGCAAACCATCTTTTTCAATTGCCTTGTTTTTGCCAGGGCATTGGAGGAGAAGCGTGCTCGTCTTGGACTTGTAGAGTGTATGAATCACGACCTGTTGCAACCTTACCCTGTTCTATATGAGAAACCAGGTATGTGAATCCAGATCTGTACAATAAAATTTACTGAGAATGTGCTTAGCTAGGGCTTGTTTCTATTTTTAAACATTTATTTTACCTATCGATGATTCTTCACTATCATGGAGCTGCATTATTCAATTGCCTTGTTATATTTCAGGTGACCTTGTTGCTCACATCAAGTTCACAGTTTTATTGATGCCGAATGGATCGGATAGGATTACGTCGCACCCTCTTCAGGAATTGCAACCCACGAAATCTATTGAGGGTGATGCTGAAATTAAAGCCTGGTTGGCATTGCCAACAAAAAGGAAGAAAGGAGGAGGAAAGAAGAAGAAAGGTAGTTATGGTGAAAACTTTTTTTTCAGAAATTTGGTTTTTATGAGCTATGTTCTCTCAGTAATGTTTTTTCTTGATAAAAAAAAAAGTGCCACGCTTTGCTTGCACATTGTGATGCTATTGATCTGCATGTAACTGCTAATAAGTCTGACCTTTAAATTTGTGCTTGTACCACAGGCAAGAAGGGTGAAACGACACAAGAGCCATCAGAGGCAGAGCCTATGGAGACCTCGAACTCCTCCCAGTGAGAAATAGTTACAATTTTGATGTTGGAGCCCCCCTCCCTCACCATCCCTGTAGTTCTTTCAAGGCACTTCTCATTTTGTGCTACATTTGAGAGTTAAATCTTTTCATCACAATAGTTTGTTTCATCCTGGATTATTTGTTCGTGCCTCTTTCGAAGAAAAAAAAATGTCGAGATGAGCTTAAGAAAAATCATAAATCTCTCTCAAGGTTCGATGCTTGTTGGTGGTGCAACTTATGCACTTAATGTGAACTTCTCTGCTTGTAGAGGGTTTATGTTACCAGGGTGAGTTCCATGAAGAGTTCACATGTACGTTATGTTCTAGACACTTTTAAGGAAACTGCAAGGTTAAAATTTGCGGTAAAGCGTGAGTTGAGTGTTTTAAATATTATAATCTATGATTGAATAAAAATTCCGATCGAGTGATTAAATGAAATGTCCTGAAATCTCGAGACATGTGATTGGAACTAGTTTTTAATGGTTTCGTGAGTTAAAAGTTATACTTGTGGGTGGTGTAAAAGAACATTATATGAGTAGTGCGTTTTACAATTAAGCCTGTACGTATCTCGAAATCATCCTTTCTTAATGGGTGGAAGAGGTTCCATGTGTCGAGAATGATGAATCGTGACAAACCTTTCGTGAGAATTGAGGATGATGTTCAAGGTTGCGTTTGGAAGGGGATGTGTTGATTGTAGCCCGAATACCTAATCTCACCCAAATCCTTGCCTGTAGCCCATTTTCCACCCGTGAGACCGGAGCCAAACACAACCTAAGAAATGAAAGAAGAGATCTATAAAGGTCAGATGTTTGAAGTCCGTAAAGCTTGGAAGTTTGATTTTGAAGGGGGAATAGAGAAGGCGGCATCGTCCTTCTCTATTCACATTAGGGAGGGTTTGAGGTGATTAATTAGGGAATTAGAATTTACCTTCGAAGATATTTATAGAAAATTTTAACCTAATATTAATACAATGAGATTCCCTTGCTGCCGCATAAGATTTTTGTTAGCAGAATAGTCATTAAGAGGACCCGAGTAATAACACTAGTCATTTACATTCGGAAAGAAAGTCTTCCAAGACTTACCCGCAATTGTTCCTGGAGACCCCCTTAAACTGCACGTCGCTCAAATCAGGGGCTCTAAAACCTCAACCCTGTAGTAATTGCCAATCGTTGAGAGAAATATCAGAGGTTTATTGTCTTCTGTGTAGGAATATGTACGGATTAGTTTACCATATGGCATAGTTAACTCTGGATATGTTGTTTTCAACAGTGGATAATTCTTAAAGCTATTTAATTGAGAAGAAGGGATAACCTGTGTTTGTGTTTGTGTTTGTGTTTGTGTTTATTGAAGGAGGATTAGAAATGAAGGTTATCCTGTGATGTAAAGTAAAGGTGTTTACTTGTGAATGAGAGTTAGTATGGAGGATAAGTTGGGAATCGACTAGTTTATCCCTTGGTTGGTGGTTATATTTTTTATTATATTTATTTAATGTGAAGGAGAAATGGTAATATAGTCTATAATTATATAGAAAGTATAATTGAATTTACTAAAATATGTTAATGCGTCTAAGTAAGATTCAATATTGCATTAATTACTAATATAATTTAGTAGTAATGTTAGGATGATAGTGAATTCATTTGTTGAATTATTATGGATCCACTATTAAATATGTTACTAGTAATTAATGGATTTGAAGTAATAATTAGTTGTTGATGAACGAAATATTATGTGTAATTGTATGATAACTTTAATAATAATTATGTGTTGAAGGATATTGTCATAGCATATATGATAAAATAAAGAAATATCATACAAATGAAATATAATGAATAAAGGGAAATTAAAAAAGTAGTAAATGAGTGATATAGATATGACAATTAACGTACCGCTTAATGGTTGGGTTGTGCATTGCTAAAATATTTAAAGTGAGGTTGCATGGAAAAATGAAGGCCACTATGTAATGATGAACGATTTTAAAAAGGTAATATTATTAAATCAAAGTTGTCTAACTTGTGACATTTCGATATGTAGTATTCTATGCAAGCGTAATGTATATTGAATAATGTAGCAGACTTAGGTTGCTCCATTAATTTAAGAGAATGCTTGTCATTGGATAAAATTTATTAATAATGGATGTTGTAAATCAATTCTCTCGAAAATTGGTTTGCATAGGGTTGCTGCGTTGCAGCCTTCCATGCCATACAAATACAAAATTTACCCTCAAATATAGCGTTGCATAAGGTTGCTATAGCACAGCCATCCTAACTATGTGAACACATTTCCTGAGGTTGCTTTGTTTACTCACTAGGTAGTAAACTATAACCATCCAAGTGTATAATATCTTTTCCCTCAAGCGTTTAAAGATTTCATCATTGCCTATATGAATTAAACTTTCTTTGCAAAGCACCCTTTAGGCGTAATTGATAGTAAAGAAAATTACATGAGAATTAAATTATCTTCATGTAAGAAAGGACTTTAAAAATTATAATAAGAAAAGAAATTTAGAAGAATCAAATATAGAAATATCTAAGCAATTAATATAACCATACATAAATAGCGACATAGGTGCTCATTGTTCCAAGGTCTTTCAAGGTCTTCTCAAGGTCTTTCTATGGTTAAAGAGGAGCAATTTGTTTCAAGGCTGTAGGCTTCCAGTGTTGGTAGGATCCTTGTTGTCTCAAATCACTACAAGATGCTTTCCCTCATCTGTTTGCTTTGGCACAAAATCATGAGGCTTTGTTGTAGGATTGTTTGAGTGGTCCTTTGGTAAAAGGTGTTGGAGGATAGACCTTGTCTTTCATATCTACTTTATTGGAGGCTTGTCTAGATGAGGTGCTTTTGTTGCAAGATTTACATCCAACTCATGACCACTTCGAACGAAAACAATGAGTGATTCTTGCTCAAAATGCCCAAATCACATAAATTTTCTCTTTTTTAAAATACATGTCACTTTCACCTCATCTTTCCTTGGCACTTAATCAACTTGACAAGAAGTAGATTAAGATCAAGATAAAAATCAATATTTCCAAAAGCAATGTTCTTTCCCATATCTAGTCATACAAACTAGTCCATTAAGATGCCCACAGCAATTGCATAGGAACAAAGTTATATCTCACAAAAACCAAAAGGCAAAGCAACTTGCCACCACATCTAAAAAGCCCCTTTGTAACTTCACAGGAACACATTTCAAATACACAACGAAGATGAGGATGAGAATACGGTGCTAAGAAAATGTGAAGGAGTTAAACTCACCAGGTAGGGTTTGTGGAAAGCGTGAAGAACAAATGCGTAAATAAGGTCCCTTCTTATAGAACCAGACGAATAAAAAGCCATGAATGCTTCCAACCAACACAGACCAACAACACGACAAAACATAAAAGCAACCACAAACCATGCCATAGGGGAGAAATTGCAGCAAGATTCGCACATGGACAAGATGAAGCTGAACCTACATCAACTCTAAGCACAGAACCTCACAGATGGAGGAAAGCCATCGGGTAAAGGGAAGATGGAGTAATGGCCAACTAACCTTTCTCCTAGTAAAAGCACCTTCAAAACAGAGGTTGTTGCATAGCTGAGTGAGAGAGTGCGAAGACTACAACTGCATCGCAATACACAAAAGTGGGAATGAAGGCGCAAATCACGATTCTCTACCCTAGGTCTTTTGATCGCTCGTCAGGGGTAACAGGAGACGGAAAGACAAACAAAGGGCAAGATTGGAAGAGCCAAAGGTGCACGCGAAGATGTCCTTCGTGAGATAAAAGGGGGGATAACTTGTCCCCTCACTAAACTCAGGTTTGCCTATTAGGGAATAAAGGGGGTGTCAGGGGTTAACTTATCCACCAAGGTAAACGGGGGATATCCCTTAAAAAGAGAGGATATCCCCTACGGTAAACTAGGCCGGAAGGAAAAGGTTTCTTATGCAGATAACTTGGCTATGTTTGATATCAGTATAGGAGGTGGGATTAGGGAGTGTGGACGTGAGATTTGACGTGAGGATAGGAAAGAGGTTACCGAGGTGTTACAACCCGGTTCCTGAATCCCAACAGGACACGAGACTGGACCGACTCGACTGATCCCAAGACCCAGTTGTCCAACGAGAAAGTAGCCAAAAATCACTAAAAATAAACCACATTCACCATGCAAGCAACTAACAGTAACAAAAAGTACAACAGTAAAGAAATAAACTACTACAGTACACACCATCACAATAGTAGAAAATTTAACAAGTACAGGAATATAAAGTTTACAATAAAGAGTACAGAAGTGTAACAAAAATACTCACTACAACGGAAACGGGGTACAACAAAAAGGTACAACTATTGGGCTCTACTAGGCCCAGCACCCTCTGCAACCGTAGGCTCTGGCTGCTCAACACCTGGACCTAAGAAAGGTTATGAGTACAACACATCAGCGAACGCTAAGTAGAGTGGCAACCAGCTAACTAAAAACAACAACAATGGACAGGTAACCGTTGTTTTCAATTTCTTTCTTTATTTAACTAATTATTCTTTCTTTCATCACTTGGTTTATTTATCAGGTCTTTTTCTTGATCTCGAATGTTCTTCGTGGGAACGATCTTGATTGCAGTCTTTTTCGAAGAGTAGAAGTAGCACGTGGTGCTCTCTTGGCCGGGAGAGTCCCCCGTGGTGGTCCTACACTCAGTCAACCACTCCAAGGTCACTAACAGACGTAACAGTTACTACAGCACGGGCGATAAATGCACGGGTAGCTACCCCGTATTGGCACGCGGTCAGTCGTTTCCGTTAACGGGTGCACCCCAAAGTACAGCACGGAACCAATATAAGGCATAGCCCTCTCAGTAATAGGGGTCTAGCCCCTAAGAACAAAACAGGGGTCTCCCCCTCCACAGTCTGTGCACCATCGCCTGACTACCCTGGTTTGCCCAATGGGCCTAACAAGTCGGTGTAGGACAGCTAGCTGAACCCCGAGCCCCGTGGGGTGGCTAGCTCTCTCCCTACACTAGTAGCTCTCCCCGATACTGTGTACGCGAGGGCCACAAAGTCGGTACAAAGTGTCCAGTCCTAACCCCAGGTCCCAACCCTAGGGCGGCTAGCTCCGCTCTGCACTGAACAGGGGTACAGTCGCTCTCCTTGGTACTCTGTATTCAAGGGCCAGCTCACTTCCTCATTCTCATTTCCCGTTCCATTCCATTTATTTTCCAGGAGCTCTACTCCTAATTCCCCGTAGGATTCATGCTCATGTTTTCCAAACCAAGCCACACTAGGTTTCATTATTTTCGATTTATTTCACAGGTAGCTCGTGTTTCCAACATTCAATTTTTCATTTCCCAATCATGTATAGGAAGCTCTCTTTAATTGTAACAACAATACTTTACATTTTACAGGCAGCTGTTATCCAATTACAAGCAAGGGTTATTATTTTATGTACTTGTCCAAGACTGCAATTGAAGCATTTCGTACAACTATTCCAGTGTTTCTAGCCTAGGATTCATGCCATACCCTATATCTAACATTCAATCCAGTGTTTCTAGTCCTAGGATTAATGCCATACCCTAGGATCTAATATTCATTCCAGTGTTTCTAGTCCTACGATTCATGCCACACCCTAGGATCTAATATTCATTCCAGATGTGCATTCATGTTGTAATTAACTAGGGGAAGCCACTCTACGTGCGAAACCAGGAGTGATGGGGGCTGGAATGGCTGGTCCACGTGCCTCCGCAACCCCCAAACCAGCAACGGAACGAGGTCTTAACACAAAGATCAACCACAAGAAACCACTCAAAACATGATAAAAGCAATCCAACAAGTAAAGGAACTTATATGAAGAAGAATGAAATCTTAATTGTGGAAATCGGACCTCAAACGAATGCTAAACAGGTCAAAAACGACAATCCTGACTCAAATCAGATGTCTGGAACACCTTCCAGACGTCTTAAAAGAAGTCTAGAATCATACCTCACTCTGCGCTGCTCCTCAAACGTCCAGGGATCCTTCTGAACCATCTGGACCTAGTTTCAGACGTCCGACCACCTCTCCGGACGTCTGGAGACGCTCCTCGCCATCTGGTGCCTCGCCCAGACGTCTGAATTGCGTGGGAGGGCGTGTCCCACGCCTTCCCGAAGCGAATCTACACGCGCAACGTAATCTCCTCAATATGGTACGTATCAGAGCCTCGACGGAACGGCCTACATGGCCATATCCGCAAAGGGAGGCATAGGGCGCTGGACGTACCTCTCAATCGTCTGGAGCTTCCTCCAGACATTGTCCGCGTCGTCTGGATGTAGATCAAGATGTCTGATTTTAGGAAAAATCCCAGAATCAGAAGCTCCTTCGTCTTCTTCGTGCTGCGCGTGGCCGCGCCGCGTTCACTCGTCCGCTGCTCTAGCTGCAGCAGTGTCGGGGGAAACCTCCCCGGCACACCCCTCTGCCGTGCGCACGCCGACCGGCCGTGTGCTTCTCCGACGAGCTCTCTCACGGCTCGCGCGCACTCCTCTCTTCCCTTCTCTCGCTGCTCCTCATCTCCGCCGCTACACTCGGTTGCGCTCGCTCTCGCTCTCGCTCTCGCTGGAGGAAGGAGAAGGTGGATGGGAGTGGGGTGGCGTGAGGGAGAGGAGGGGGTATAAGTAGGCGAGGGGTAGGGTTTTGCAATTCGGCGAGGGGAAGAGAAAGAGAAGAAATGCGGCTAAGCTCAGTCTGCGTGCGGCACGAGCGTAGACTCGGGGTCGTATGCACACAAAAATTGATTTCCAAACGTCTGAGAAGGCGTCCATACATCTAACCAGATTTCTAACCCAATTCCCAAACGTATTAAACGGCTTTATTTGCACAGGTCTTAACACGAGGGAATGGGGTGGGAGAGAGGAAATCAATGGAGAGAGAAAAAAAAATATTTAACAACTATCACATTAAAATCCACTCTCTCTCCTCTCTTACAAAACCAACATACTAATCATTAATAATCCCACCAATCATCACAATCTCAGCAATCGAATAACTTCTTATACTTATTTCACTTTAATTCTATTTCAAAATAATACCGTACACCTGCGAAACACATAATTAATTTCCAACAAAATACACTAATAAAAACCATGCAAATGTCAAACGGTTAGCGACTGACTTACCGCATCAATTTAAAATAAAAGTGTTCAGAGGATTCTCCTGCATGTCAATTATTCAAGTAGATGCTGGTGACGATATTTAAAAGAGATCGATGGAAGCTACGATTTGATGTTGTTTCAGAATGGTAAATATTGGTGCCCGTTAGACTTAGTTAATGACCTTTCGATGTTTTCTTTTTCAAAATTTTTTTTTTTTTTTTTATATTTTTTCGAGAAAGATGACCTTTCGATGTAAATAGAAAGGTTTCATGGAATATCAACTTTTTTGGTGGTAGCTATCATGTCATGTTCTTAAAACTGCAAATAGATGTACTGATACCGTGTTTGTTCGTGAAATGTTGTTCATGATCTAAATTTCTACGTCAGTGAAATGAAATTGTTGTGCCCCTCCTTCCGGAATTACTAGCTAGATCCTGACATCATATTTGACAAGTTTTATCTAGATTTGCGTAATTTTAAAATATCACATTAAAAATAATATGTGGTGCGGCTCACACATCCTGTGGGGATAGCTCAGTTGGGAGAGCGTCAGACTAAGGATTTGAAGGTAGCGTGTTCGATCCATTCTCGCCGCATAAGTTCTTTCAATATAATAAAAGGATTTTTGATATATATCCTTGTAACTTTGAGGTATATACTTTTATATACTGTTTTAAAGTAACTCCGATGATCGTATGCCCCTACCTTATTAAATCTAACAAAAGATCATTTCAAAAAAATAGAAATTATATTTATCCCCGTGAACTTCTCCTCCTCCTCGAAATGGAGTAATTTTATAGGAGTATATATATGTAAATATTAAATATATAGGAATACATGTCTTATCAAAATTTTACGTAGATATACGTGTAAAAACCTTTTAAACAAAATTGTGTCTCTAAATTTATTGCTCTTTAAATGTGTGTTTTCTGTGGTGAATTTTTCAGAATTACATTATGATATGGGTGTTGAACGACTCATCAGCCCAACGGTTGCTGTCTGCAATTCCTTTTGGTAAAAATAAGAGAGCAGCAAAACGGGGTACTTTCTTCTTAGAAATTTCACAATACGTAGTGGGCATGTTCTTCTTGTTGGATTCGAGAAATATTGCCATTGTTACGCGAAAACAGCAAAAAGTGCGAGGGAGCAGCTTGGTTCATTATGGTAATTTCACAATAATTAAACCCTTCTCTTTTGAAAGTTATCCCATCAACCGAATTAGGGTATCTCACCCTTTTGAAGGTTATCTAGTCAATTAAACCAAACCTTACTCAAACGTAGTAGTACCAGCTGATGGGTCTGAGGGCTACCGGCTCAGTTCTCCGTGGTCCGCCATTTGAACAATCAATGGTACAGAGAACACAAGGAAGTAATCAATCATATAGGGCACCAGGTCTCTGGGAGATGCTCATCTCTCGATGCACCATTTTACCATTGCATTTAAGAGTGGAGTGATCAAAATGTACAAAGATGGGTTTAGCCATATTAAGTTTGGTGGCAATCAATCAAAGCGAGATGCAATTATATCAAAGTACAATACCCTCTCCCGAAGCGTTACACGTTTCCATCGTTTGAGAAAAATTGCCTCCCATCCATTTTTTTGAAAATGGGCACGACATACCTCATCTATGCATGACACCGTGAACAATAGATACTAATATATTATTTAATATCAGTAATAAGTCTGAAAAGGTATCAAAAAGGATGAAGTTAAAATACTTACACCCTATTAAAGTAAGGAACCATGACATATTGGAATAGATTCCACTTGGATTGGAATAGGATCCACCATTTCAAGAGGTGTGAAAAAGCATCCTCTCCTTTTCCCTATATCTACTTCTTTTTCAACCAGAATATATTTTTTCCTCTTTCTCAGGATATGAAGTGCGAAGGAAACTTACGTTTGAATGGAAACAAAGTTACTAATGCAGGTACTTTCCATCGGAATCAGATAGAAGATACCAATTTGAAGAATACATTACAATCTCTTTAAATAATAGGTGATATTTGCAAAAACATCCGATTCCATGCCTGCAATATCCATGTTCGAAAGGAACAAAGAAATGAGTCATTTCATGATTCCATTTCTACACTTAACCAAATAATGGAATGAAAAAGATTATTCCTTTTCATTTCATTTATTAGTTGATTCCGTTCCTTCACAATTCCTTTACTACAAAACAAACATGCCCGAGTTGGGTAAAGAATGGACCAGAGGGAAAAGAGAACAAATGGATGGTTGAGGGTTTGTTCTCTAGATGAGAAGGAAGAAGGAACTACAGAGGCAATAGATAGCAGAAAGGGTTGGGAACTTGCTAATTGCTACAAAAGGTTGAAACTTCAAGCTGCATGCTTGGGCAATTTACTTACCACATGATCACTTCGATCTCCAGTCCAAAAGAAATGCACAGGTTATGGTCCCATTGAAGAAAAACAATCAATACTCATTCACATACCGTACATCTGAATGCTACAAGGAATTAGGCATCCAACACCACCGACAATAATCATTAAACTTGCTACAAAAATTACAAAACAACTACAGAAGAGAGAACTAAACTGGATATCATACAAGATATATTTTTACATTTCAATAAAAAAGAAAAGAAACAATATTTACATGTCAAATTTCAGATGTGTCGATCCTCCTGAGGTCTTCTACTAAAAACGTTGCTGCAGGTTATAAGTTATAAGCTACGAGAGGTGCTCCCTTTTGAATCCACCTTTCTCTTTGAGGCTTCTCTTATGCCTCCCACTGGCCATATAGAGCTGACTTTGCCCGGCATCAACCATTTCTACCTCCCTATAGGTTAAAAAGTAGAGACAAAATAGTGAACGAATATTGGCAGGAGAAAAACGCTTCTCTAAATTCCGAGGAAATAAAGACCTTGTAAACGTCGTTGTAATATACAAACTCTCTTCAGGAAGAAGAAAACGGCAAGATCCTCAAGTGCAGACATACGCCAGCAACTCCAACATTGGCTGACCTTCTCATACCCATGTTTATCAGGCGGAGGGATCTAGCGTCAGCTCACAGAAGATTTCCCTTGGCCACGTGGCATCTTCCTGGACCCATCTGCAAGGTGGAGGACAGAAGATTGATAGCTTGAAAAGCAAGCATAAACATAAATAGGGATGGGATTCCAATCACGAGAAAAAAAAATTACCATCCTCAACGTCCTTCATTTGATAATAGTGAGGTGCGATTTCCACCAACCATTCTGGTTTAATTTCCGTAACCTACAAGACATCCAAAGCACAAGATGGGGAAAAGTTAGGCTTGAAAGTGCAAAAAGGACAAACTGGGAAAAATATTAGGTTCAAAAGTGCAAAATGGGGCGTAAAAACTAGGTCGACAGATGCAAAACAAATGAAGACAAAATTAAGCTTAAAAGTGCAGAATGAGGAAAAAGTGACTTCAGTGAGTCTCAGAATGCAGGATGATTCTCCTACGCTCCAATGCATATTTCCCCGATACCAGTGCCACTGAGCCATCATCAACATTTGTCTTGGTAACAAGCAAATATTATATATCCATGGATATGCTACTGTGCTACAGTGCCCTCTACGGTAGCATATCAACATGCTATACTATATATTAAGATATGGTCAGTATTCTAATAAGAGCCCGAATGCATAATCTGCACAAGATAGCTCAATCACCTGCCGCATAAACTCTTTAGTCGTCAACACCAGTTCATGATAAGCAACCCATCGAGGCAGCACCTATAAAAGAGAGAATGATTAAATGAGCAGCTGATACCAATCTAGACATTCCAGAACATTTGTGGAATACTATGTACCTGTGACAACCCTGAACTTGGGTGTATGTGCACTGTCTGTGGGTTCTTTACAGTCCGATAAGCACCATTCCTCTGCAACCGAGCAGTATGGTAAAAAAATCCTGAAAAAAGGAAAACGAAGGTGGCAATTCATATGTAAGAATAAGGCCAGCAATGAATCCTTGGGGGTTAACATCTTTTTTTCCTCCTCCAAAAAAAAGAGAAAGAATAAGGCAGACAAAGCAGCTGAGGCTGAAACAACTAAGAATATAAGGGAAGCTAGCTAACACTGTTATAGACCTATATTACCTGAAGTTATAGATTTTTTGATGGCTTCCAAATCATTGAGATTTGAACAAGGCTCGATTTCAACTCTTTCCAAAAGACCTGCAAGCTGATCTCTAATGTCCCTCGCCCGTTTCATGCTACGCACCTGACATAAGAGACTTATAGGTCAACTACACATGGTGATGTTTTTCCTTTAGAGACAATCTCTGATTCGAAATGACCCAGTTGCATAGACAATTCAAGAGCTCGATCAAATAACCAACTGGATGTAAAAGAAAGGAATAACTGGATTACCTGAATATAATTCTCATAACACCACTGCGTAGAAAAATTGGTTTCCTTCCAGGAGTCATAAACCTGAATAATGCCAATCATACTTAGTTCCTTGAATAAAAATGTCAATAATGATCAATACACTTTAGCCATTATTTTGATTTGATCAAATGCTAGAAGTATTATAATTGTGCATATTGCTTTTATGTTGCCAGATTCTAGAAGAATTATAATTGTACCTTAAGCAAAGCAATATGATCTCCAACATTTCCAGCATGAAAATTGAGCCTGGCATTGTCTGCATGCACTTGCTTATCTTTTGGACGGTAAAAAATTGAATTCCCGACAGACAGCATTGCTGCGATGGTTATAATTTCCTCCGAGCATTCATACTTGTCAGAAGCCACAATCATCTTGGATAGCATAGGGTCCAAAGGAAATTCTGCCATTCTCCTTCCAACCTTGGTCAACTCACCTCGACTATTCAGAGCACTAAGTGCAAAAAGCATCTCAAGTGCTTTCAGCAAGGCCTCTGAAGGTGGTGGGTCCATGAAATCAAAATTTAACAAGTCATGTATGCCCAAACTCTTGAGGGTGAGGACAACATTGGCAAGGTTTGTCCTCTGTATTTCTGGAACAGTGTTATCATCTAAATCATGTTGGTAGTTGTAGGCAGTGTATAAGCGAAAGCACTTCCCAGGACCAGTACGCCCAGACCTACCAGCCCTTTGCAATGCAGACGCTTTAGAAATAGGGCTTACAAGCAAAGATTCCATGCCAGTACGAGGATTGTAGGACTTGATTTTGCAGAAACCAGGATCTATTACATACTTAATGCCATCAATTGTAAGTGATGTTTCTGCAATGTTTGTTGCCAGAACAACTTTACGAGCCCCTTCTGGTGTAGGTTCAAAAATCTTTGCTTGAAGCTCAGTAGGAAGGTTAGCATATATAGGGCAAATTATAAGCTCCGCTATCTTTGTTCCTAATCCCCTAGTTCTGTGTTTAAGAATCTCATCTGCTGCTTCAATCTCCTCTTGTCCGGTAAGAAACAACAAAATATCACCAGGTGGTTGAGTGACATGAATTTGAAGCACAGTGACAATTGCAGCATCCAAATAATCTGCTTCTGGGGCTGTTGTGAAATGAATTTCAACAGGATACCGCCTCCCTGGAATCCTGAAAATTGGAGCAAAATCAAAGTAATCACTGAACTTCTCAGCATCAAGAGTTGCACTTGAGATGAGCAATTTAAGATCCTTCCGGAAGCGTGCAATATCCTACAAGAAAAATTCGTTAAACTTGCTTAATTGGACCACTTGGAAATTATCATTGTTGATGCAAATAAACACACATACCTTCACTAGACCAAATAAGATATCTGTCGAAAGAGTTCTTTCATGGGCTTCATCCACCATGATGACACTACATCGTTTAACAAGAAATTTACTATTTCAAGTTGTGCCTATGTCAATGAACCTATATATCTGAATAAGGGGGAAACCCTTACCTGTAACTAGCTAAATCGGGTTCACCAAGAAACTCACGCAACAACATTCCATCTGTCATGTACTTTATTACAGTTTTGTCAGAAGTACAATCTTCAAATCTTATAGAATAACCAACCTGCAGTTACAGAAATCAAAGAAAATCAGAAATTAAAAAATGCATACAATTAATTATAACCATTTGATCCCTAGCACAACTCTTTCTCCCCGGCTCCCCCCTGAAAGAGGCTCCTAGAACAGCTAATAAGTTGAATGTCTGAATACAAGGAATACCTCATGACCAAGTTTGACACCCATTTCCTGGGAAACACGGGCTGCAACGCTCATTGCAGCAACACGCCGTGGTTGGGTGCAGCCAACCTGTAACCATAAAATTCAACACGCTCAGAAACCAAAGCAAACAAATATGCAAGTTCAGATATTAAAAAAAAAGCTGATTGGAAACATAAAACTCATGTAAAAACACATTCTACTTGATAATCTTTTTTTCCTTTTGGGGAGGATTTTCCTCAATACTTGTCAGCCAAAAATGAGGTCCAGATCCTATATCTGATGATCCAAAGTCTATAAAGGTGCATTTACTTGAGAGAGAACTCCTATCCCAAGAATTGTTTTTGTAAGATGAGCATTTTTGGTTGGAGGATATGAAAAGTAGTAGAATAGAAATGCTTGGTATGCTGATATGATGTTAGTGGGTAATATTTTAATATTATAATGTGAGAGTGGAATGGGTTTGTAGAGTTTTACAAGAACTTGGACTTGTATTATTATTGAAAAACTCAAAGAAGAGGCAAGGAGATTTGTCTCTTTATATAGAGAGAACCAACCCTATTCCAACTCCTAATCCAACTTACTAAACAAGGAAAACAAATATCTCAATATCTCTCAAATCCTAAACAATAAAATCACATCCTAAACCATCTTTCTAAATACTAAAAATAGAAAACACTTGTTGAGAGAGATAATGTTGTACTTGAGCAATAGTTTAGTGCCACATAGTGGGGTGGGAAAAGGACTGATGTGTGGTGGCCTATAAAAGGGCCATCGTACCCCCATTTATCTTTAAGAAGAATATTCAAAGATCACACCTATAAGGGTACTTCTCTTGTAGTTTTCTCCTTTCGTGAGAAGGGTTTCCATGTAAACCCAGTTGATAAATACAATAAGCGGAAGAATAATAACAAGATAACAAAAGCATCACACAAAGAATGCTTGGGTTTACATGGAAGCCCCACTCACGAAGAGCGAAGAGAAAATCACGGGAGAAGGCCCTTATAAGGCGAGTTGATCTTCTCAAATAAACAGGCGAGGGGGGAATACATGCCTATTTATTATAGGCCACTACACACAACACTCCACATTATAGGACTAAATGACAAACAAATCCAATTCTCTCAACAAACTCACGCGTTCATATTGCGATACTTTGATTTCGTGTTTATTTTATTTGATTATTTATATTTCAACATAATATCAGAGCAAGTCGATTCTTGGAAGATTATTTTGATTTTACCATTATTGATTCTTATTCTTGGAGTTCTTTGTTTATCTCGAGGGAGCACAAGCGAACAACATCTCTAACTGTGAGCAAGGACAAGGTGCTAGAGGAGATCAATCAACACCAAAAGTGCATCCTCACACTCCAGACCGAGTTCATGAAGAGCTCATACGAAATCGACCTCGCTAAGTATTGGGACATCGAGAAGCAGATCACCAAGATGTAGGAGAGGGACTACAAGCTGAAGGACTTTAGTATTGCTGGGACAATTGTCAAGGATGATGATGCAAGGGTGCTCATTGTAGTGACAACGCTAAAATTGTGTGAGGACACACTAGTGGACCTGTGGGAGGATATGAGGGTTCCGATGCAGATAAGCACAACAAGAACAAGCAAACCCTGCAACCATGGCAGTGAGCTTGATATCGGATTTCCAGTATAGGAAAAAGGAGAGGAAGGCCATGTTCGGGTGGGTGGGGTTTGAGTCAATTGGAGATCTACCCTGAGGTATATTGCAATGAGATCACAAAGGTTGCGCAACGCTTTGCAGATCTCGGTGAAGATCATGCGATCGGGATCACATAGAGATATTAGTGGCGAGGATCTTGATGAGATTGTACATTTGTTGTTGCGACAACGTGCTCTTGGTTTTGGGTCCATTGAACCCTGTGAAAGCGAGGAAAGGAAGGAAGAACACAAGGTGGAGCCCGAAGGTGACGAATCCCAAAGGAGATCAAGCTCTTGCACCAGTGCAAGCTCCTCCTAGAGGTGGAGATGAAGGCCCTCTGCGACTAGGCACGTGTGATCTAAATGGAGGAGAGGAATGTCCGACTGATGAGGTGCCTCGTAACGATGTGCAGCGACATCCACGACTGTTCTACGACATCATTGAGCTCTTCAAGATCAACAAGTACTACTCGGTGAGGAGTGGATTTGGGTTCTTTGAACCGTAAGGAGATGATTTCGATTTTTTTCCTTTTTGACCCTATATGTTTCTTTTATATGTCAACTTTACGAAAAAAAAGAAAGAAACAAAAAGGAGAGGAAGTACAAAAAAAAAGAAAGAGAAAAATGATGAGTAAAAAAAAAATGAAAGGAAAGAAAATTGATGAGTAAGAAAACAAATTGATGTCGAAGAGAAGAGGAGGAGAAGCTCTTCACTATTTATTTTTCTTCTCTATGTAATTTCTTCTCCCACACGAGTATAGGAAAGAGGGAGAGTGAAAGCCTATTATAAACCCTATATAAGGGAGACTCATTCTTCGAGGTCCCCACATGAGAGCTCACTATCTGGTTCATATATGAGAGGAAACTTTTTAGATCTCTATATAAGAAAAGTTTAGTAAGAGATTTCCACATAGGAGAGGCCAGTTTCAAGGTCTCCAGGTAAGAGGCCTGGTTCAAGTTCCCTTATATGAGAAGCCAATGTCGAGGTCTACAAGTGAGAGGTCCACTTCAAGTTTCTATGTAGAAGAGACACACTTCTGAGATCTCCAATAGGGAAGGCACTAACACTAGTTGAGGTCTCTATGAGAGATCAATCAGAGCCAACATCAGCAGTTCATCTACAAGACTCTGACCTTGTTGATGTGTCATCATCAACACACCTGCCTACAAGCAAGAACGATGATGCAATTGACGTCATTCGCTTAAAGGAGAACTATGACCCACTTGCCCCAATTGAGTGTTGTGTTTTGCTTATGAGAGTGAGGATTTATGTTGTACAAGTTGAGAATTCCATGGTCCAACTTGTGGGGAAGTGTTGAGAGAGATGATGTTGTAGTTGAGAAATAGTCCAGTCCTACATAGTGGAGTAGGAAAAGAAGAGGTGTGTGGTGGCCTATAAAAGGGCCTTTATACCCCCCATCTAATCTTTAAGAAGAATATTTAGAGATCACACCCATAAGGGGCACTTCTCCCATAGTTTTCTTCCTTTTCTTCTTGAGAGGGGTTTTCACATAAATCCAAGTGTTCATATTGCGATGCTTTGATTTTGTATTTATTTTATTTGATCATTTATTATTCAAAAACACCAAAATAGGAAAATAGGATAATAGAATTTGGTAAGTGGATTCCATTCAACATGGGACTTCTCTTGTGTTGTCTCCAACATTCCCCCCTAAGTTGGATGTGCACGATCCAACTTGAGGAAGAAATACTTGGCATGCATCTAGGCCTCGTCACACACAAACTGGGACACAAACTTTGAACTTAAACTTGGGATTACCTTGTTCACAAACTCAAATCTTTAAATATACTTCAACATCGGACATGTTTCCAAGCATTGAATGGTCACCCCTCTTCCCAAAAAAAAAAAAAATCCTTCGTGCTAAGAGAAGAATAGAATTGGATCCAGGCTCCCAAAGATGGGACTAAGCCTGTGGCTTGGTTACCGACCACTTGTCATCATCTTTAACATTGATGACACAACCTGAGGCCTCATAGTTTTCCTTTGGGCCAGGCAATGGTTGGGCTATCATAACTCTGACAACTTCCATAGTAATTGCCACGACAACAGACGATGAAGGCTCTTCTACCTTCAACGTGTTGTGCAAGCACTCAAGTTGGGCCTACGTGAACGGCTAAGGGGGATGACCCAAGCAGTTACCAAAGTAGGGGAGACGACCCCAAGCACAAGTGGTCTGCTTACAATAGCAAAAAATCCCTCGCTATGAGGAGGCAAAATTGACGTAGGGTATTTTCAAGGTGCCATTGGCACCTTTACGACATGGTGGAACATGTTGGGATCCTAAGATGAACCCTTTCTATACCATGTGGAGTTTTACTAGAACATGGAACTTTATTATTATTAGAAACTCAAAGAAGAAGCAAGGGAATCCATCTCTTTATATAGAGAGAACTAACGCTATTCCAACTCCTAATCCAACTTACTAAATAAGGAAAATAAATCTCAAACAAATCTCTCAATATATATCAGTCGCCGCCCATCCCCAAAGTCGAGGTCCCAACCACATCACGAGACCTCTTTGCAAGATAATCACCAGTCATGCCTCCTTCGATCTCGAGCTCCACCCGAGGCTCATCACCAAAGCCCCCTCAACCACAACTCCTTTGGTCAAGACCCACAAGTTAACATCCCCTCCAGTAGCTCCACCCGTTGCTGCAAAACCCCTCATAGTGCCACTAGCGCCACATCAAGGTCTAAATCCATCGAGTCGACCTGCTCCAACAACGACCAAATGGATGCGGAAGGGAAGGCCCAACCCTCGTCAAAAAGCACCCCTTGCAAATCAGAAAAGACCATCATCCCAATTGTAGTGGAATATTTAACTAGGCCTAAAAGGGGAATGGACCCCAACTCATTGGATAAGGGAAAAAAAGAGTAAATACCTACCATGGATCCATAAAAGGATCCAAACCCCTCCTAAAACAAGCACAACTTCGATGCAATCGCACCCTTGTCTGTACGTGCATCAAAATTAGGTGCCAACTTATCCAGCATGTGATCAAGGCGTAACCGAGTTGGTAACTAATTCAAAAAATTGAGATTTTCGACTACTTCCAAGATGTTGATTCAATTTCCATAATTTGTAGTCGAGTTCTTCGTTATCCATATCTAACACATAACCATCTATGGCTTCCCCACCAAAGGGACCCTCCATTCTAGCATCGATGCCGTCTCTCTCGGTGGAGCAGCAACAACTACCTCAATGTATGACCATGGTCTTCTCACAAACTCCCCCTAACGAATCAAGAGGAGCTAAGATCAGCCCCCCCAGCCTTGAGAACCACCCTCTCAAGAATGTCTCGACCACTGGTGACTTCAACAAGGGCCACCACCATCCTCAGATTGATGGCAATTAAGAAAATATTGTCACAAGGTCTCAATCTTCCAAGGGAACCAACCTCAGTCTCCACTATTCGAATCAATCATAAATATAGAGGCATACCCTCCACGATCCCCACACACAACAACCTTTCAAGGTGGATGTTCCATGAGAGCTCCATCAATAAAAGGTCGTCGCCAACGAACTTGTCCATTCCTGACCAAGGTTGTATGCAAGCACAGGGACTCAAGGACCATCTTCTCCTCTAAGGTGAGGAGCTTCAAGTCATCAATAATGGCCACATGGATTGCCATCGAGTTTCAAAACATTTGATTCAGGCTTCTCCCTCATCTCCCTCAACAACAACCCACCACCTCCCCAACCAGTGCAAAACCAAGGAAGACTCCACTCTCATCAAGCTCCACATTCCAAGGTACCTCAACGTCCACTGATAGGGTACTTGGCGGTGGTGAAGGCAATGACATGGCTAGTGATGGTAGAGCCTTCTTGCAAGCAAACCTTTAAAGACCCACTCCCTTATAGAGCCCACAAACCATCAAGTCATGACAATCTATCCCAAGATGTCCCCTACTCCTACATTGAAAGCAAAGAGGTCCTCTCCTCTCCCCCTTCTCGGAAGTCCCTCGAGTTGCCTCCTCCTTTCTCTCTCTCCCACCTCATTTGTTAGTGCAAATAATGAGTACACTCTCTAAGAGGGTTGCTATAGAACTTTAGTGTTATATCCAATTCTATGAAGTGCGACTGTGATGCAAAACAAATTGACTTTGCATGTTAACCCTAAAATTTGTCAAAATATTGTAATAAAATGGGGTGATGACAACTAAACAAATGGGAGGAAAACAAATGTAATTTTGAGGCAAAGATTTACCCAATACACGAATAACAAAAGGTATCATCTTTAAAATAAAAAATAAAAAAAGAACAAAAAAAAATTATTAAAGAGTTCTATTGATGGAAGTGGCATCTACAATCTACTATAGCAAAATTGAACGGGAGGGTCTTTTTGATAGACTAGGGTTTAGGATATTTAATCGGTTAGACTGACCGACTATTGGCCCAAGCATCCATACTCAGATCTCTCCTGCCGAGTGATATTTGATGAGCATTTTATTTTCTTCAAGACATTCGAACAAAGAAGATGATTGGTGGGGGCATTGAGAGAATCTCACTACATCGATGTCCCTTAAGTTTTGGTTGGTTATACGTCTGTTTCTGTCGATCCTAACTTTTGCATCGTCATCCAGGTCACCAGTTTGCTTCTAGGCTTCGACAGATGTTTTCGAATTCTATTGGTCCAGTCTCTCTTGACTGTGAAACCTGCCATCTTAGGAAACACTACCGTGTGCCGTTTCCTCTCAACGAGAATAAGAGGAGTTTGTCTCCATTTCATTTAATTCATTATGATATTAGAGGTCCTTGTCAAATAAATCACCAATCTTTTTCCAGTATCTTGTTGTCTTTATGGATAATCATTTTATAAGAAACTTAATTCTAAAAAAGGTATCTTAAAGTTACTTAAAGCAAGAAAGTGGAAATCAAAGAACCTTACACACGTAAGGTGCATCAAGGATGATGAAGGGTGTTTATAGCTAGTGAGGATATAAAAATTTACGTAAATCAAGGATGAAGAAGGGTGCTTATAACTAGTGAGGATATAAAGATAAGATAGAAAATTTATTTTCATAAAATTTTTAATGGAAATCAAAAGGATGATATCATTTAGGAGAGTTAGCCAATTCAGAAGATTACATGAATCAGACAAGCTATCAAATGATACAAAAGAAAGTAGTGCATGCTTTAAAAGTGATGAAAATTGAGAGTTGTTGGGCTTGATAATATTCACCTCGATGTTTGAAGAGTCATAGAAGAGGGTACAACTTGGCTCACAAAATTATTTATTAATATATATAAAGAGGTAAAATGATGCTAGAGGAATGGAGGAAATTTTTGTGATACCTTTATACAAGAATAAAGATGTACAAAATTGTTCCAACTATAAAGATATCAAATTGGTGAGTCATACGATGAAACTTTGGGAGAGAATAATTGAAAGAAGGTTGAAAAGCAAGTCTCTATAATAACTGAAAACCAACTTGGGCAAGTCTCTATAATAACTGAAAACCAACTTGGATTTATGTCAGGCCATTCTACTATTGAGATAATATACCTCCTAAGGCATATAAGGAAGATCTACAGAGCCAAAGAGAAGGACTTATATATGATCTTTGTTCATTTGGAGAAGGCCTATTACTCTATCCCAACCAATATCTTGTGGCAAATTTTCGAGAAGAGACAAGTATCAATTCTATATATCAACCTCATAAGGGATATGTATTATGGACTTGCAACTTGTGCAAAGACTGAGGATGGATTGATGGACTACTTTGACATCACTATTGGTCTGCATCAAGGATCAGCTTTAAGCCCTTACCTCTTTAACTTGTGATGGATCAATTGACAAAGCATATCTAAACTAAGATGTCATGGTGTATCCTTTTTACTGATAACATTGTGTTAGTTGATAAGACAAAAGATGAAGTGAATAGAAAACTTAAGCTTTGGAGATAAGTCTTGAAAGCTCAAGGCTTACACCTAAGCAGAACAAAGACTAAGTATATAGAATGTAAATTTAGTAGTCGATGGAACAATGAAGGGATGGATATAAAATTGAAGAGTAATGAAGGGATGGATATAAAAATTGGAGAAGAGTGCATTCCAATGAAAAATATTTTTAAATATTTGAGATCCATTTTTCAGCAAGATGATGAAATTAATGGAGATGTTACACAGAATTAATGCAGGGTGGTTAAAATGGAATGAAGCATCGAGTGTTCTATGTAATAAGAGAGTTCCTAAGAAAATTAAAGGAAACTACTATCGACTTGGTGTAAAACTCGCCATGCTGCATGGTTCTGAATATTGAGCCGTCAACTATAGCCATGTGCAAAAGATGTATGGGGCTGAAATGAAGAGGTTAAAATGGATGTAATCATATAATGATTGTATTTCACATGAGGTTATTTCAGAAAATGTGAGGATAAAATGAGAGATGTTAAGGTGGTCTGGACATTTGCAGAGAAGACCACTAAATGCCCTAATCAGGAGATGCAAGGAGTTGGGGGTTAAACCTACTAAGAGGGTGCGAGGAAGACAAAAGAACCGTTGAAAGGAAACTATTAAGTATAACCTCAATTACTTTAATTTAAGTCGAGAAATTGCTCAAAATAGATCTGAATGGAGGCAAAGAATCCATATAACCGACTCCACTTATTGTAGGAGAAGGCTTGGTTGTGGTTGTTGATGATCATAATCGTTTGTCTTGAATATTTTTGTTAAAGGATTGGTCTAAGATTAGTATTATACTCCCAAAGTCTTCAAAATTTTTATTCAATAAGCATAAAAATTTTTCACAACGATAATGCACTTGAGTTTATGCAAGAAGATGTTCAGGCTTTTCTGGCTAAAAAAGGCACCATCCATGTGCCAATACTTTCCAACATAATGACGTGACTGAGTGTAAGCTTCGTCATATTCTTAATGTGGCTCATACTCTACTTATTGCCATGAAAGGTCCTAAGCATTTCTGGGGAAATGTTGTACTTACTGCCACTTATCTTACAAATAGGGTCCCCTCCTCTGTTCTTAATGGAGATATGCCTTTTTCCATTCTTCAGCCAAATGTTGATCTCTTTGCTTGACCACTGTAGATTTTGTTGTACTTTCTTTGTTCACCTTTTTGGGATTGTTGACAAGCTTCCCCCAAGATCGATTGTGTATTTCTTAGATACTCCCGCACTCAAAGGGGTATCATTATTTTGATCCAAATGGAAATAGATACTATGTGTGCTGATGTGTCCTTTTATGAGAAGGTGCCTTTTTATTCTACTAAAGGCACCTCTCTTAGATGGGTCAACCATGCCCATGGGCATTGTGTCAAGGATCCCATTTCTGTTCCCTTGCTATCTATGCAAGTTGAAGTCCTTGAAGAGAGACCATCCAATCTATCTTCCCCATCAACATCTGATCCAGATGCTCCTTCTCTTCAGCAATTAGAGGATTTCCCTATTGCTCTACGAAAGGCAGTGAGGAATTGTACTCTTCATCCCATTTCACATTATATTATTGCTGGTCATCTTTTCTACAACTTTATCCGCCATGGTAGTTCCTAAGAATTATCATGAGCACTGATTTAAATGCCGACGGCATACCGCCGGCAAGGCCATTTCTGGAAAGGGGTCATGCCGACATGACTATGTTATCGATTTACAGGTGTGTCGCCGACATGCCGACAGTTTCGCCGGCATGCCGATCGACGTTGCAGGAGATTCGGAGGGACGTTTGCATGCCGATCGACGCTCTGTTTGAAATGCAGGTGCTGGAGATTTGGAGGGACTGAAATCTGAAATAGGGGGGATTAGTCAATGGCTGAAATTCAAAAATTGGGGGACTGTCACACACTCAAACAGAGCGGTTTGAATGCATGAGTGGGAGCTCGAAACTGGGAATGTGGGGGGGTTGAAATGACACGCACACACGATGATTAGCTTAACTAGAGACACTCAAGCTTTCCAAGTAGACACACACTTCATTTTGAGTATTTATGTGATTTTCTATTTCATTTTGAGTATTTATGTGATTTTCTGTCGGCATGTTATCAGCATGCCCTCGGCATTCCCACGGCGTGTGCCCTCGGCATGCCCATCGGCATGGCCATCGAAAAACGGGCATTTCTACGGCATGCCTTCGACATGCCCACGAAATGTACACTTAAAATTTTGTCGGCACGGCATCAAAATCGACATTTCGAACCTTGATCATGAGGTTGCACAAGATCCAGGTTGGCGACAAGCCATGGATGAGGCGATGATAGCACTCACTACACGAAGAACTTGGGAGATGACTAGTCTCCCTAATGGAGCTACTACAATCAATTGCAAATGGATTTATATTGTTTAGATCAGATGGAGTTGTTGAGAGAATAAAGGCCAGACTAGTTGCTAAAGGATACACATAGATATATCAATGTTGTCAATGTGAAAGGCAATACCAAGGTGACAAGACCCATAATTTCCCTAAACGAGATGCGACAAAAAGGCAACAGCCCGAGTGTATTGAGGTGACCATTTTTTATTTTTATTTTTATTTACATATCTATGCCTTATTAACTCTTAGTAATAGCAACAAGTTTATAAAAATACTTCTAATAACAATATTTTAGACTTTAAGTAAAAGAAAAGCATAAGAAATATATTGCAAAAAATCATTTTACATAATACCAAATGGTAAAGAAAGAAAATCCTCTACTAATCAAGGTAGAAAAAAATAAATTTGTCATTGAAGTGAACAATTCTCAAATGATATAACGCATCACTCGTCAGAGTCATCTTCAAGGTTCAATTCATCATCGTCGTCGTCGTCACAACTTCTTCAATCTCCTCTTCCTCTTCCTCATCACTAGCTACATACTCTTCCTCTTCTTCAATGGTTATTGGAACTTTCCCTCATCCCTTAGCATGCTTAGGAGCAATTTTCTTCCTAGTAGCACGAGCACGAATACATCAAGTAGCTTGTTCGTTAATGCCCAATGCAAGCTCAACCATGCCCCCAACGAGATTAGCACCACCAAACACAAGATCATCCGCTGCATTTTCATCTACCTCCATTCTCCCTAACAGACACTCATTTGAACCATCAATCTCCTCAAGGAAAATGGGATCAAGGTAATCCCTATCTTCATATCTATCCTCTAAAGCTTCATTAAAATTTAAAAACAAAAGATCATTCAATTTTTATGGAGCCAACGAATTTCTCTTCTTTGAGTGAACCTACATAGATTACCAAAGTAAAAATATTAATATTGTTGAGAGAGATGTATGATTATTTAGTCCCACATAGTGGAGTTGGACTTTCCGTTGTGTGTGATGGCTTATAAAGACGTGTACTCCCATTTTCCTTTAAGAAGAAATATAGAGAAACACATGCCCATAGGACGCTTCTCCCGTGATTTTCTCCCCATTCTTCGTGAGTGGGGTTTCTACGTAAACCCAAGCATTCATCGATTGCTTTATTGCTTTAATTTATGCTTCCGCTTGCTATATTTTTCAACTTGGTATCAGAGGAAATTTCAATCTTGGGTTTTATCCTTTATTGCATATATTTTTCTATCTACTGTTTAAGAGTATCTTCCTTTGTTCTTGTTCCAATGTGTGGATCCACATCATGGAGGACCACGACTTGAAGAAGAGGGAGATGCTAATGGTGTTTTCCACACGCATGGCCGGCTGCACAAAGCCACCATCCGCATGGAGAGGAGCTCCTTTGGTGAGAGAGAAGGACAGAGTCGAAGTCATCCTCGTAGATCGTGATGTTGGGGATCTCGATCTCCTCCGATTTGCGGCAATGGAGCAAAAAAGAGCGACGCGTGGGCAATGCCATGGCAAGATTAGGCGGCGCAGAGGAGAAGAGATGGCGTGACATCGACTGACGGTTGACATGGAGCAGCACACCTAGGCATCAACAACGGCAGCGGCGAGGAGACGAGGACGCGGTGTCGATCTGGAGAGGGGGCAGCGCACACAATGCCCGAGGCGACAAGCTTTCGAAGGAGCACATTGGGGCCTGCATGCACGAAGGATCTGTCGGAGGACCCGATGGAGATCACGATGATGGCATGAGGAGGACGCAGTAGTGACTGTCGAAGCAGAGGATCTTGGGGAAGGTGTCGCTGAAGGAAGGAGCGTCGTGCTCTGAACGACTATTGATTCCCTCTGAACCCTAAGGTGATACTAAGGTTTTTTTTAAGGAAAAACGTTGGGAGGTCTCACTTATATCTTTGTTACAAAAATATGTCAAAAAGGAAAAAAAAAAAAAGGGAAAAGAGGAAAAATAAAAGAGAAAAGAAAAGAGAAAAGAAAAAAGGGAAAAAAGGAGAAAAATAAAAAAAGAAAATATATATATATATATGAGGTTTATGTTTAAAGAAAAGAGATGGAGAAGTCTTCTCTTGCTTTTATTATTTTATTTTCTTCTCGCTATTGCTTTTCTTCTCCCATACAAGTATGGGAGAAAGAGGGAGTGTGGAAGCTTGTTGTAGTCATCCTCCATTTGAGAATCCCTTTTGTTCTTGAACTATACATGAGAAACCCAACTCTAGGAGGTCCAGAGTTTCAAGGTTCTCAGAATGACTTATTTCGGGTTTCTATGTGGGAGATCCAGTTTCGTGGACTCCAGAGAGGGAGATCCACCTTCGAGGTCATCAGACGAAGATCCCATTTCAGGGATACTGAATGGAGAGCCACCAGTACCAGGTCTCCAAACCAGCTGCAGTTTGTCATCAAGCCCCAACCCATATTCCCGCCTATAAGTAAGAACTAGTCCAAAGAGATGTGTTCTGTTGTGTAAAGTTGATTTCTTTGTGTTACAAGCTGAGCATTCCATGCTCCACCTTGAGGGGGAGTGTTGAGAGAGATGTTGTGTGATTATTTAGTCCTACATAGTAGAGTGAGACTTTCCATTGTGTGTGATGGCTTATAAATAGGCATGTACTCCTCTCATTTTCCTTTGAGAAGAAATATAGAGACGCTCATAGGATGCTTCTCCCATTGTTTTCTTCCTGCTCTTCTTGGGTGGGGTTTCCATATAAACCCAAGCATTCATCGATTGTTTTATTGCTTTGATTTATGTTTCTGCTTAATATATTTTTCAACTAATATAAATTTACTTAATAAAATTAATGCAATGCATATTATGATGTAGTTTATAACTTATATTTTCAGATACACTCCAATTCCTTTCGCATCTCGAGGCACTATAGGTAAGACCTAGCACCTTCAATGCCAATTTCACCAAGTTTAATGCAGAACCACCAAAGCGATTCCATCACTCCACTATAAAAAAAGTTATATAATAAGCACCTAAGATTTATAATAGTACTATAAAAAAAATTATACCACTTGAGTACACGGGGCAGTAGTCTTCCTTTGTCTAATGGCCATAGAGGTTCCAAAAAGTCCTTGTGCATTTCTATAAATGAAAATTTCACGTGTTATTTTGTCCTACACACTCTCATCAAGCTCCAATCTTGCTAAGACATTCTAGAATCCATTCATAACCTTTGAATCAAAATCTAGATTCTTATTTTCATAAGAAAATTCAGGATTCAAGAAATATTCTGTTGCATGTAGAGGCCTATGAAGCTGGCATTCCCACTTCTTATCAATGATTTCATACCTCTTATCAATGATTTCAGAAATAGGCCCAAACTTATCAGCATTGTTGTTGAAAGCCTTTACGGTAGCTTCCTTAACTCAATCCAGTGCCTTACATATATATCCCATTGCAAGCCTCTTCTCTAAGTCAACAATGCGAAACAATCTTACAAGAGGAGACGTCGCCTTGAGAATATAAATGATCTTGTTCCAAAAGGAAGGCATCATAATGATTGCTGCTACCTTCTTTCCCTTCTCTTCTTTTACACTTTTAAAAGTGATCCACTTATCTAATGTAAACATCTTCCTTAAATTTACCTTTTGCCTATGAATACTCTTCAAAGTAAGGAAAGATGTAACGAATCACGTCACTACAAGCATCAATAACTCTCTACTTGTGAACTACCTCATTAAATTTAAGACTAAAGGATGTATGTAAATGTAGCTACTCAATTCCATTGCATTCTTGAGGGTCTTATTTACATCCTCTAAGTTGCAAAATTCCTCCAACATCAGGTCAATGCAGTGTGTGGCACAAGGAATCCAATAAACTTAAGGATGCTTAGCCACCAGTAACTTACCTTTGAAAAAGATAAATGATATTTTTAATACTTTACAATGTTTACATTGGTAAAGAAAATATGTACGTTAAAATAAGTAGAGATCTATTACCAGCAAAAACATAACTAGATGCATTGTCACTGACGACTTGGATCACATATTCTTCCCCAACGCAAGCAATCATGTAACTTATAAGTTCGCAAAGCTTCTTCCTAATTTTTATGTAGGATAAGGCATCAACAGACTCCAAAAAAAACAGCTCCCATAGGAGAATTGACTAGAAAATTTATAAGTGTTCTACTTTTTCTATCCATCCAACCATCTGTCATTAGTGTACATCCATATTTCTTCCAAGCTTCATGATGTTTGGTGATAAAATCCTGAGTCTCGTTCACATGATGCCTCAATAAAGGCACTATTACTTTATAGTAAGAAAGGGGATTCAATTCAGGGCCAAAACAACCAATTGCCTCAATCATCATCTCAAACAAAATATCTTTAACAGCTTTGAATACAATGTTGTTACGATACATCCATTTCGTAATGATCCGTACAACTGCATCTCTTCCCTCATTGAAAACTTCAGAAATTGTACTTTGTTTTGTCAACAATCTCCTTTTTCGTTCCTAAATAACCTTCTCAGCTTCAACCTTCGTAAACTTATCCATAAGTCCATGAAACTTCATCACAAGAAGTCCACCACTTCCACTCCCACTAGCACCCATCATGAGACAAGCCTTCTTTGCCTGTGGCTGTGACTATGTAAGAGGATTTCCTCCTTTTGTTTTAGTTGTGACTATGTCCATTGGTCCTCGAAATACATTCACTTCTTCCATCTCATGTTCTCCATCATCATCATCATAGAGCGACTCATCATAAATAAAATCTCTCATGACCCTTTCTTTCTCTTCTTTCTTAGATTGTTGATACTCTCCCAACTCCTCTCTGACATGTTGTGGAGCTTTTGAACATATTCTTGTATTCTTAGAACCACCAGTAATGTGTCCAATAGCTCTATGAATCCCCTTAACTATCCTAGCACAGAAATTACATTGTCATTGATCTTTTTAGCATCCTCCAATGTCACGTATTTCCAACATGGATTTTTTTTCTTAATTCAGCCATTTATAAGATTCAAAACACATGGAGACAAAAACATAGATAGAACTTGTGAATTAATAAAGTACAAAACAAAAGTAAAGAAGTTAAAAAGTGTCAACAAGGAATGTCCACAAATACATTATAAATGTTATATTATATCATCCAGTAACATATATATAGGTATAATATAATATAACAGTAATTTATAATAACAATATCTTATTTATACATTTTTAAATTACATCAGTAACTTATTTATAATATTTGTATTTGTGGAGAATGAAGAGCCATGTGGTACTGCCACATGGCAATCAGTCAGGCCACGTGGCAGTGCCATGCGATAGTCAGTCTGGGCGTCCAAGTGGGCGCCAATTTTGGGAGTTTTGGGTCTTATTTTGGGCTTGCTTTAGTTGGAAGGAATGTCTTTAGTTGGTATGTTAATTTTTAGCAAGTTTGTTTAGAAAATTTAATTTGTTAATTAAGATTTGGTCTTTATAAAATTAGGAGATTAGGATTGGTTTGTTTCCATTTTAAGGAATTGTGATATGCTCTCTCTTCCTTAAAAAGAGAGCTTTTGTAATCCCCTCTTCAGTTAATAAGATAATTCTTCCACAATTCCAACTCCTCTCTCTCTCTCTCTCTCTCTCTCTCTCTCTCAACCATCAGCCACCCTCTCTCTCTTCCTCAAGCACCAACCATCCTCCTCTCTCTCTATTCCAACGTGGAACAGTCCCCACGTGGACTGTTTTTGCCACACCAAATGAGGCTCCACACTTGTGCCAAACTCAACATCAGACAGTATCAAGTTGCTATTACATATAATATAACATAGGTTACACATATAATAGTAACATATATTGTAGATAACAGTAACACATAATTGTAATTCTTTTTCCTTCTAAAAAATTATTCTGGTTTTATTTATATTATAATTGTATTACATTATTTTTATTCTGATTTATATTTATGCATACTGTATATTTAAACAGGTAGTTATTCTGATTATATTACTTATATTCTGATTTATAAAAATACTTTCTATATAAATTACACATACTATATACTGTACATCTACTGATATATATATATATTGTGGTGTACTTGTACATAATATTATTTGGAATATTAGTTAATACAAATACTAGATAGGACCTAAATACCTATGTATCAGGACTTAGATACCAAATAGTTAATAGTATTTAGTAAATTAGTATATGTCCATATCAGGACCTAAATAATACCTAGATACCTATCGCGACAGGACTATCAAGACTCGCAGGACCTAAATACCTATCACCTATGTACAACAGGACTATCAGGTCCTTAATAATTTCACATAAGTTGAGACTTAAAAATAATAATAATAAACGAAGGGTTTTCATTTTAGGGGGAAGAAGTACCAAGGTGATGAACCTTAGGCGATGGGGAAGACCTGACCTTGCCAATGATGGAGCAGTAGCTGCAGCGGAAGGGATGGCAGCGCTGCAGCGGTGGAGCAACGAGCAGTAAAAGCTTGAGCAACGATGGCAGATGGCAATGGCGATGAGTTCCAGCATCAGCTTGTAATATGCATGCGAGGGGAGGGAAATCGAAAAGCCTATTCGTAATATGCATTGGAAACTCAAGCGACAAGTAGACAAAGGCGATGAGGCAACGAGTTAACAAAGGCACACCTCAAGCAACAAGGCATCTCACCCGATTCAACGCCATCGCCGAGAGCTTCTTCAAGGCGACAAACCCTAAGATCACCTTGCCTAGTCGCCTCATCGCCCAAGGTGTTCTCCTCGACAACGTTGAGATATATGAAGTTGATTTCTTTGATACATTATCCCTAATACTTTGCCTCAACTCTATTCGTGTCATTCTTTCGATGGCTGTCAATAACCATGGCCTTTAATATGAACTTGATGTCAAAAATACCTTATTGTACAATAACTTACAAAAGGTTTATATGACCCAACCACCAAGTTATGTGGTTGAGGGAGAGAGGGTCCGCCGCCTACGAAAGGCAATATATGGCTTGAAACAAAATCCCCATACTTGATTTGAGAGGCTCAATAGTGAAGTCCAGAAGATTGATTTTTTAAGATCCACTTTGGAGCAGTTGATATTTGTAAGACACAGGAAATCAGGTGATGCCTGTGTGCATCGATGACATGATTCTCACTAGTGATGATACTACAAGGATTCAGGAAATCAATAATTTTTTGCAGACCACCTTTATTACAAAAGACTTGGGTAATTTGAGATATTTTCTAGGCATTGAGGTAGCCAAAACTTCTAGTAGCATGGTCTGTCACCGAGGAAATATACCATGGAGCTTCTTGAAGAGACAAGTTTACTTAGGTCCAAGCCCTCTCCCATTCCTATGAAGTCCAAGGGTCATATAAAGGAGGAAGATGATCCTCTCTTTTTTCAGGGGAGAAGATGATCCTCTTTTTGATGATAAGAAAAGATATAGAAGTACTATTGGGAAGTTGCTTTTTGTCATAGTTACCAGGCCATATATCACTTTTACAGTTAATAGAGCTAGCCAGTTTATGGAGAAATCCCGCTACAGTCACAAGCACGATATTTGCCTAATTCTGAGGTATCTTAAAGGCAATTCTAGCAAGGGCATGTATATGAAAAATAATGAACATGTGGACTTACATGTCTACTTAGATGCAGCCTATGTAAGCTCTCCAAAAGACAGGAAGTCCACCACAGGATGCACCACTTTTCTTGGTAGTAATTTGGTCACATGGAGAAGCAAGAAATAAAGTGTGGTTGCTCATTCCAGTGCCGAGGCAGAGTACCATGCCATGGCTCATATAGTGTACAAGATCACGTGGATAGTCCATTTTCTTACTAATCTAGGGATCAAAGTCTGGTTACTAGTTCCAATCTTTTGTGATAATAGATTTGTTGTGTTTATTGCTTCCAATCTAATCTTCCACGAGTGCACCAAATACATTAAGATTGATTGCCATTTTATCAAGAACACAATGATTGAGGGGAGGATTAGCACCCCTACTACCATGCCTAAGCAGCAGTGGCTAATATCTTCACAAAGGCACTTCTACAAAAGCATCATGAGTTTCTATGCATCAAGCTAGGCATGTTAGACATATATGCTCCGACTTTTTTAAAAAAACATATATGCTCTAGCTTAAGGGAGAGTGTTAGAATATGTTTTTGTTATTTTAGAATACCTTTTGTTATTTCTTATTTCCTTTTGGACTTCCCTTGTAATTTACCCTTTAGCCTCTCTGTATAGAGATATTAGGATTTTTTGGAATAAGATAAGCCGTTTCATTCTCTTCCAACATTGAGGAATTGTTTCAAACAAGATACAAACTCTTCATATGCATTATTCCACCTAATTCAGCTGCAGAGAAGAAATGATTATGAAATGAATGGACTCTTCCATGGAATTCTGACAAAAAAGAATACCTTTCCACGTGCAGTATAGCCAGCCTCATGGAGATATTGAGGTATCTGGGTAGTTTTTCCAGACCCTGTTTCTCCAACAATAACCAGGACCTAGGGAAAAAAGCAATGTCTCTCAGATGAAACCTATCATGGAGCAAGAACTCTAAACAAAACATGTGTCAAACAGGTTCCACAGGGAAAAAAGAGAGAAGCAAGGCTATGGCCTCGTTAACTGCTGCACTGCATAACTAAGTCAATCATTAGAATGTGATTTCCCAAGAAAAGGACTCTTAAGAGAATTAACAATTGAAAAAAAAAACTCAAATATGTCTTTTGTGCAATTAGATAAAACTTCTTGATAGAAATTAACTATGAAAGGAATTTTGGAAAAAAAAAAGTCAATAGAACTCCCATTGCAGAAAATTAGGCAAAGCAGCTCTAGGCAAATGATAAGCTACAAAAAGAGATATCAAAATGATTATCCAGACATCTATAGCAAAGAATACACAACTAGACAAAATTACATCAAAATTTGAGAGAAACCCCACACAAAATTAAAAAAAGAGGGTTTTAGAAATTATTATCTTACCTAACTGGGTACTGGATCATTGGGTGTGGATCGACTTATCTGAAAGTCTATATATATTGTAGCACCCTCCTTTTTTTGTGTCAAAGAAATCAAAACCATAGCCGCTAGTGGATGCTAAGGGTCCCATGGTTTTCACCCAATGTTATATGTGCCATTTTTTTTGAAAGGTAGGTTCAATGTGCCAATTTCAATGCTGTTTTGACAATTTCTAAAGGCATGCCAAAGTAATGCAAAAGAAAAGGATGTAAATTGATGCTAATATTTCAATGAATTTGGTAATAAAAAAATAGAGGCATGCTAAGGCATGCCAATTAAATTCTAGAATATAAGAAAATTGCTCAAAATATAGAGAACTTGATATGTTTATGGTCATAAGACAAATATAAGATGAAAAATCTAAATTAAACTTTCTAATGGTAACAAAGTTTATCATTCCAAGTTTCATAAAACGTGCATTGTCCCTTCCCAAACCAAGAATTTACTATTTAATACGGAATGTCAAACTAGTTAGTAGTTATTGTAGTACCAAGTATTTACTTAATTAGAGATTCCATGCCTAGTAATACTTAATCAATACTTAGTAGCGGTTAGTAATAGTAGTCAGTAACTTTCTACCAATATTGATAATTATGACTATGAAGCATGTCAACAATCAAAATGTTAATGTTAACGTACAACAATTCAAAATGCTTCTATTTTGTTCCTACCACCAGGTCACTCATACTTTCCAACATAACTGAGCTAAGATTAAAGAAAAACCAACCTCAGATATCTCGATTTGAGTCAAATGCAACCTTTCCCAAGCTCAATTGTGCTCTACTAGTATGTGGTGGAAATAAACTGCCCCTAGCCCTCTCACCAGCGAAAAGTAGGAAAAATTACAAAAACATCTACAATAGCAATTTGATGTTGAAATATGTCATATTTAGATCCATAACAGTAAAATTTTAGTGGTATACTTTGCTTTTGACGATTTAGCATCACATTCACAGAATTTCACTAATATGCAATTGATTTCCTATAATTGACCAATGTTGTCAAGGCACTCGCCTAGGTGCATCTAAGCGCCAGGTTCAGGCAAGGCTAGGCCCTAACACCTCACCATGCCTCACCTCGCCTGATTTTCCTAAGGTGCTGCCTAGGCGAGAACCTAAGCCACGACACTCGGTGCCTTGGGCAAGTGCCTAAATCAAGATTTCTGATTTTTTAATCTTTTTAAATACTTTTGAGGGTTTTAATTTATTTTTACCTAATTATTGAGTACTCCCTTAATTAAGCACACACATATGCATATGTATAGGCATATATGCTTAGATATATACATATACATGTGCTTAAATAAATATATCCTTATAGTAGATGCATAAATATGCACAAATATACACATATTTTTGTACATTTATGTATTTATGTATATGTTAACTTAGAGATATAAATATACATGTAAATACACAGATGTGCATAAGTATAGCATGTAAACATAAAAGCATATAAATATAATGTGTACATTTATATGTATATATGTAAATGTACAAAATTGTATACACACACCTACCATAAGTATCAATGCACATATGTATGTATATTGCACATGTATGTCTAAGCATTTATATATCATGTATATTACATATATGCATGCATAACATATCGTATTTTGGTTAGTATGTATATGTATGTTTGCACTCATGCACGCACGCACACACGTGCACGCACACACATAGCACCTCATTTTTCTCAAGCAAACACCTAACGCCTTGGGCATTTTGGACCCTCCTCGTCTTTTAGCACCTCTCGCATTTGACCACTTATGACAATTTGATCCCTATCTGTTGGTATGCAACATGGTTGAAATTGCAAATATCATAATCATATTGGAGGCATGTTGCTGGCATGAGAATAAATACTTCCACCTTTCCATCAGGATGGGTTTCCCACATAATTCCTCAACTTCTTGTACGATTGCTACATGATATAGTATCAAAGCAATTTGGATCTTATTTATATGGACTCCACAGATGCCTTCCATGCCTTAAGTGCACATACAAGTTGTTTTCACGAGGTGAGGGCCTTTGAATTCCATGAGCTCCACTCTTCCCACAACAAGAGCTCCAATGATGCTTACTGGCCACAAATGTTCAATCTCAAGCAATGATGTTCCACTAGGGCAACAAAAGTGGAAGCCTCCAATTTGACCACAATGGTGCTTAAGATTCCATATTAGGACTAAGGTCAACTTTTGTGGCCAATTTAACAAATGGGCTTGGGTCGAGCCTTGTTCAACCCGCAATCGCAAGGGCTCAACTCAATGCTCATCCTTATCTCCAAGTGAAAGTAGAGAAGATAGGCATTGAGTCATGGGCTCCAAAGCTATTATTGCAGATGATATTGTAATGATTTTCAAAAAAGCTTACAATTGTTTAAGGATCCTTGCATGCATTATGTGAGATACCAAGGAAATCCATTTTTTTTTAAAAGAGAAAGCCCAATTATCCAATTGATAACTACATAGAAGGAAAAATCTATTTTTGCATCAAAAGAAACCTATTTTCCGATGAAGAAATGAAGATATTACCTTGTCCATTTTTGCCAACGTCATTTTTCCTTTTGATCTCAATCATATAGGATTCCTGATACTAAAAGCCTTGGGCATTCTACTCCTGGGAGTCGTGGACCTACTGACAACAAGCACACACTTGGTGGGAAAAATAGCATGAAATGGATGCATTGCCTCTAGTTAGGACACGTAGTAGATTACAAGATTGCCGATGTTGTCATAGTTTCAATGATTTTAGAAATGTTTATCCTATAAGCATGTTGATGACAGGTTAATGAAATGCCAAAATTTTTACATTGAGTTTGGCAACTTCAGCATCCTAAAAAAATAGGCATTTGCACATCAGAGAATACGCCAAGGAAATCTTAAAATTTTATTAGAATGACTATATTTGTATTGAATGTAAATAGCTATGCTTTTAAAACTTTTTTTTTTGAAATAGCTATTAAAACTTGATAAATATTTACACATAATCCCGCCAGAAAATTAAGCATTAAAATATAGGTTCTAGCAATCTAGCTTTATAAAACATATAGTAATCCTTAGATTAAATGATCTCCACATTAGCTTACAAGGAACAAGAACTGCTTCATACATTTTTGTGGAGAATCAAATGAAACTCATACGTCTAAATGAAATCCTAGCCCTCATTTTATAGAAAAGAGAACTGGGGTAATTACATAAGTACCCCCTCAATATAAATAAAACAGCATACAACCCCTTACAACTCAACACTCTTCCTCAAGTTGAAGTGTATATGTCAATGAGACCCAATTTGTTGCTCAAAAATCATGATAGTTTCTCTTAAGAGGTTTAGTGAAAATATCAGCAATTTGTATCTCAAAAGATATGTAAGGGATACTTATCTTGCCCTCCAGGACTGCATCCGTATACAATGGCAATCAACCTCAATATGCTTCGTCCTCTCGTGAAAGACAGGATTAAAGGCAATATATGTCACTGACTTATTATCATAATTAAGTGGAACCTGGATATCAACCAACATCCCTAGATCTCGCAGAAAACCAACCATCTACACAATCTCACAAACAGTCTGTGATGTAGACCTGTACTCTGCCTCTGCACTAGAGCGAGCAACAACACTCTGTTTCTTGCTCCACGAAGAAACCAGATTTCCTCCCAAATATACGGCAAAGCCTGACGTAAATCGTACAAGCAACCTGTGCCATAAACCTGTACTCTACCTCTGCACTAGAGCGAGCAACAACACTCTGTTTCTTACTCTACCAAGAAACCAGATTTCCTCCGAAATATACGGCAAAGCCTGACGTAGGTCGCCTATCTTCTACTGATCCTGCATAGTCTACATCAGAGTAAGCCACAAGATCAAGAGTGCCACTCGCCCTGTAGTATAGACCTCTCCTTGGATTGCCCTTTAAGTATCACAGGATGAGACACATCATGCCAATGATTATACCTGGGATTCTACATAAACTGACTTATCATTACTAACAGTAAAGCTAATATCCAGTCGAGTAATTGTCAGGTATAACAACCGACCAACAGTACTGCGATACCTGGTAATATCCTTAAACAAGGGGTCTAACTCATAATGGTATGACTAGTTGGTGCCACAACCGATATCCCTAACGGCTTGGACCCAAGTAATCCGACCTCCTCAAGAATCTGTAAGGTATATTGCCTCTGTGATAAGGACAAGCCATCCTCCTGACGAACAGCCTCTATCCCTAGGAAGTAACAAAAATTACCCAAGTCCTTGGTAACAAAAGTACAGTAAAGAAAGACTTTCATCTCTACTATCCCATCAATATCATCACCTATCAAGACCATGTCATCAACATAGACTGCTAAGATAACAACTCTCCATGCTCCACCATGCTCAATCCTCCTAACGAATATAGAATGATCAGTAGTAGATCTCTCAAACCCAATCTTTTTTATTTCTAAGTTGAACGTCTCAAACCAGTTTCAAGGACTCTACTTAAGGCCATAAATAGCCTTCCGTAAGCGGCAAACCAACTCCCCTTGACTGTCACAACCTGGTGATTGTCTCATGTAAACTTCCTCAACTATATCACCATACAAATAGGCATTCTTTATATTTAACTAATGCAGGGGCCATCCCCTCACCACAGCAACTGACAAGATGACCCTGATAGAGGTGATACGAGCAACAGGAGAAAAAGTCTCAAGGTAATCCATCCAATATGTCTGGATAAATCCCTTGGCCACAAGTAAGGCTGAGCATCGGGTCGAGCCGCTCTGGCCCAACATTGAGCCCAGCCCATCGGGCCCAACCCAGGCCTATAACTTTAAGGGTCGAGTTTAAGCCAAGATTTTTGCCCATTAATTAAATGAGCAAGGGTCAGGGGCTAGGTTAACCCAAGCTAAACCTGGACCCAGGCCTGACCCGTGTAAGATCCATATATAAATATATACATATGTGTATTTTATACACACACACAAATAACCTATATGTGAAATGTATTCAAACTTTAACATAGTAAATATTAAGGACAAGTTAATAAATAATGCAATTTTATCCCGTTTCTTTGTTACTATTTCGAATACTTCCAGTTTCTTCATTGTATTAGAAAAATTGCAAGTATACTAATTTGAAAGTTTATAGTTTTAATCAATTTATTATTCTAATAATTAATACTTTCATATTTCCGATCAATTAGAATTAAGTTATACAAGTTTTCTTAATCATTTTTAGGATTTTTAGTTACTAAATTGCATACTTCATCCTTCTTTTTGAATAATGAATGGGCATGGCCCGTTTAGGCCCTGACCCATTTACCTTGGGCTAAGCTTGGATTTTGACCAGGATTTTACAAACTAAATGGGCCTTGGCCATGCGCCGCTGAATTAAATGGGCCTGCGTCGAGCTTAGGTTGACCCTTAAGGGTCAAGCCCATTACTCAACCCTAGTCACAAGTCAAGCCTTACATCGCTCCACTGCCCCATCTAACCTGTATTTGATGGTGTACACCAATCTGCAGCCAACAACTATAGCACTCTCAAGACATAAAACAAGATCCCAAGTCTTCAAAGTCTGAATTGCATGCATCTCCTCGTCCATAGTAACTTTCCACCTTGGATCATGGAGAGCCTGAACAAAATCTCTGGGAACAACTGCTGTGGTTATGGCAGAAGCAAATTACTTGTCCTCCTGGAGATGAGATACAATGGTATAACAAGAAATAGGGTGAAGTGTGGTGTCAGGCCTCCTGTGAACAATCTCCTCCTCACCATCTGACTCGCCCCTATCTAGTGGAGTAATAAGCTGAGCTAGTTCCTTATCTGTGATGTCATCTAGTTGTCTTCTCTGATATACCTATGTGTCATGTATAGCTGCCTCTATAAATGAACATTTCTTTGAGAAGTAGGGAACCTTCTCAAAGAAGGTTACATCAGCAATAACAATATAATGCCTCCAAACTGAGTCATAGCACCTGTAGCCCTTCTGGGTTCTAGAATACCTACGAAAGGCACACTTCGTGGCACAAGGAGCAAATTTATCTTGTATACCGTAATTCTAAACAAAGCAAACACACCCAAAAACTCGTAAAGGCAACGAAAAAATCATGTCACTCAGGATATATAACCTGATAGGGAATTTGACCATGAAGTACTGAGGATGGTAATCTGTAAATCAAATAGGCTGCAAATAATATAGCATCTCTGTAGAACTACTTAGGAACCTTTGTATGAGACATCAAGGTCCTAGCAATATCAAGTGATGCAACTTACGCTCTACAACTCCATTCTGTTGGGAAGTGTGTGCACAAGATGTCTGATGAATGATTCCCCTAGAATAGAATTCTTCCTGCAAATCACTGCGTATAAATTCTAATGCATTCACTATGGAAGACCCAAACAGTAGTACCATACTATATCTGTATCTTAGACAAAAACTGCTGAATAATGGTGGGAATCTCACTTCTAGCCTTCATCAAAAATACCCAAGTCAATCTGCTGTTACCATCAATCATAACTACAAAGCATCGGTGTCCACCGATAGTGGCAACTTTAGAAGGCTCCCAAATATCACAATGTACCAGAGAAAATGGCTCAAAATTGATGCCAACCTCTCTCCCTAGATAGTTGCCCCTGTTGCGCTTCCCTAGTTGACAATCTTCACACTCTAAGACCAAGGAATCAGATAGTTGTGGGTACATCCGACGCATCTTCTTCATAGAAGAATGTCCAAGTCTCCTGTGCCAGAGTAATGAATTACGGGAAATAAACACTGCCCCAGCCTCTTTCTATTCCACCACCAATAATATCACACGTGACTCGAACTTGGAAATAACAATGCCTTTCATCAAAAATAGCATGGCATCCAAGATCTCTGCAAATTTTACCAACTGATAGAAGATTCATGGGAAACTCAGGTGCATAATATAGATGTTTTATCTTCATCTTGGATATAGCATCTACACATCCAACAGCAGTCATAGGGGAAGTTGCTCCATTGGCTACCCGTACATCGTGAATCCCATGTGAAAGCATCAGATTCTTCAGGTGACCTTTGTCTCCAGTAAGGTGAACAAAGGCACCAGAATCAATCAACCAAGCACTTCTGATCCTCTGTTTCTTCACTCCAATCTCGTAGGCTGCACACGCTAGCCCAATCGAATCTGGAGTTGACCAACTCAAATCAACTCTCCTTAACATCGACGAGAGAAGGCTCATCGTCATCAATGAGAGGCATGAGAGAAGGCTCGTCACCCACTAAAAACCATGAACAAGGCAATCACTGGCAGCAGTGGCACTTGCTGCTAGCAACCACGAAGACCAGCTAGCAGCCACATCAGATCGGTGGCCACCACCGCCAGCAGCGGTGGACTGCAACGCAGCACCGCCCGCACCTGACGTAAAATAGCCCAAGTTGCCACTGCTCCACGCAACGTCGCCCGAGTTGCTGCTGCTCCCGCACCGCTAGGGCTCCATGCAGCGCCGCTCTCACTGCAACTCCATGCGACGTCACTTGTGTCACACGTCCATGCACCGCCCATGGTGGTGGTGCCACCATAGACCATGTTCTCCATTAAATCACCCTAAGTTGATGATCTAAACATGTTGTGGTGGATTTTTGGTGGGATATCGGGACATCGACCTAGGACCGATGCTCTAATACCATATGGAGAATCAAATGAAAGTCATGTATTTAAATGAAATCCTAGACCTCTTTTTATAGAAAATAAAACTGGGCTAATTACATAAGTACTCCCTCAATATAAATAAAACATCATATAGCCAGTTACAAATCATTTTAAAAAAAACAATTCAACTCATACTTGGCTTTGGAAAAGCTAAAATGCCTCAAAAATCTAATAAAAGGAGGCAAAACCCTTGCAAGAGCTATTCACACTCCTACAAACATGCAACAATAGTATTAGGTAGAAATAAATTATTACGCCACTCGTGTCAACCTTAAGCTATGGAAACAAATACAAAAGTTGTGCCAATGCAAAATTATTGACAATCAAAATTTGGTGAAATATCACTACACTTGCATTTCGAGACATGTGTCGACATGGCCACCACCATTGTTCTAAATACCTACCGCGTGACCACGACATGCCCACAAAATGACCTTTTTGACATGGGGTGATATTGGCACACGTATTGTCATAATGCAGGAGTGTCAGCAATATTTTGCTAAATATGGATAATATGTCGATAAGTTCAGAGAAATTAGTGGCATTAGGTACAATTCTCAAATTGTTACCATATTTAAAAGTCAATATAGGTATTCAATAATTAGTTTTTACCCATTACTATTGTTGTAAGTGATTTAAAGTTCAACGGAATATAATTGACATATCATCCAAATAGCTATCTTTGGGGCTAGCCCATGTCAACATCAATATGATGTCAAAACACAGGAACTTCGATAAAATGTCATCAAAATTTTACTGAAATGTCGGCAAGTGATGAAATACTCATTTTCTGAAAAGGGAAATGGCAGTTGAACCACTCAGACATACACTCAAACATTTTGACTTACCGTTTCTGCTTCTCACTCTTAATTCTCCCATTCTTCCCTATCAATGCTATTATTGATCACACTACCACAACTCTGTTCCAATTTGAATCAAATCTCTACTAGTGTTGCTCCCTCTCACATCATAACACCTCTCCTCCGACTATCTTGAAGTTTGATTCCACACCTATCTATAATTATTGAGTAGACCTACATATTAAGCTTTTCAAGTCTACTATTATTACAAAAATATAGGTTAAATTACAATTTAAAATTGAGGAGATATTTATTTAATTCCTAAAAATAAAATCCTAAGTTTATGTTAGCATTAGAGAATAAAGAATTTGCATCTATCTATAAGAGAATAAAGTCTAAATTGCAAGCACTAAAGACACGTTTACTTCATGAATTAATCAGCATTTACTTGAAGGATAACATCCAACCTTCAAACCCATGTCCCATATTTGGAGGTGACAACTTATATTTTTCAAACATAAATACGATACAACTAAATCTAAACATGACTCATAAGGGGAGGTATAAATGAAAATATCCAACACAACACACAAAGTTATGTTAATCTAGATCTATTAAAATTGATTAATTAGTATAGTGAAGACCTCAAATTAACCATAAGATAAAGTGGTTAGATAATTAAATTTCAATTTTTAAATTTTTACTTTAGTTTATTGCAAAGTGTATATTTAAATCTTTTATCTTTGCATGACTTAATTCAATTTTTTTTTTTTGAAAAGGGAAAGGATGTTTATCCTTTAGATACCACCCAAAATTGTATGAATCATATTAATCACTTACAACACAAACAAGGCCTACATCACAAAGACAAGCTCCACTCCGAAATAAAAGACAATGTGGACGCAACATTATTCTCCACATACAGACACCGCCCCTTAAAAACAACATCATTCCTACCCAACCAAACAGCCCAAAACACCGCCATCGGGCGAGCCCGTTCCTTCTTCGAACGAAAAACATTGCGCCCAACATCGGCTCCACATCTAAATGATCTCCAAAAGCTACTAAATGAATCATGAGCCCACCATCGGTCCGGAATCTTATCCCAAACCTGCCTCACCACCGGGCAAGCGAAGAACAAGTGATCGATATCCTCCTCTGCCTATCCAGAAAGCGAACATGACCTCACCACGTCTTGAGCCCATCGTGCCCTCTGCATCCTAGTCATCAATCTACCTCTCATGAAGAGCCAGGAAAACACCTTCACCTTCAAGGGGTAGGAGGTCTCCCAGAGCTATCTGCAGTCCCTAGCCAAGTCGATGTCCACCGTGGCTACACCTTCAAGTCTCCTATATGCCTCCTATACCGAGAACTCTCCTTCCTCCCACCCATAAGAGTCTGCACCAGCCTCTGGCTGAAACCCCTATGATCCTGTAGCATCTCCTACACCTCCCCAATCCTCTGATCTAACATCCTACTCGAGAATGTAGGACACCACGCGCCATCCCAGACCTCCGCCATCGAGGCCCCTCTGTCAATTGCCAACGCTGCAAACCAAGGGAACTACTCCACCAGGGCCCCAACCCCCGTCCAATCGTCTGTCCAAAACCTGAAGGCCTCACCCAACCCCAGCACAGGGGTGAAAAAAGCTCTGACCTTCGGTGCCACCAAAGCTAAGCCTCTAAGAAAGTGGGAGGCTCCTCAGGGAAGCGTCGCCAAGAGACCCTAGCCAAGTCATCCCCCATAGCAAGAACACAAGACCCTGCCTACAAGACTTGCCTCTCCTCCAAGAAGCCTCGCAATCCACTTCGTCGGAAAGCTGTCATTCATCCTCCTAATCTCCCTGACGCCCAAGCCCCCCTCCCAACAGGCTTGCACACCTCACTCCATGCAACTAAGTTCGCCCCCTTCCCACCAGCACCATAATTGGTCCAGAAAAAACTCCTCATCATGCTCATAATCATGTCCTCAATCTTTCGTGGCACCTTCACAACCGAAGCAAAGTAAGCTGGTATAGCCGATAAGACTGCCTTGACGAGAACCAACCGCACCCTCTTAATTCAATTCACACACTAATTATTTAATATTTGATTCGTAAACTTGAATATGGCATAATAAACATATTACATACGAATATTATGATATAATATTATTATTCTTACACAAATATGTTTAAGCTTGTGCTTTTCTTAAAATTCTAATCATTTTGACTATTTCTATCATTTTTTTCGACATATGTCGGTATGCCCTTAGCGTGCCTCTGAAATGGATTATTTTCGAAACATTGATATGGTCGAAATCTGACATCGAAATACAATCATCTTCATGATGTGCCCCCAACATGCCTCCAAAATGTGCACTTAGAAATTTATCGAAATCGACATTTGAAACCTTAGTCACCACTTCAAAACAAAACAAAACAAAAAAAACTTAATTTTGCCATTATATTGCCTGCACACCATGGACACGCAAAATCATTAGTAGGTTGTTGGAACTTTCATCCAAAGAAGAAATCTACGAAGGATAAAAAAGTAATTACGAGGGACAGAATGTCAAGCCTGGCATTGCAATATTATATGATAGCACTAGCAGGAAGAAAGGTCCCAAGGGGGCCACTAATGATGTGGCATCATAGTATAGGTTATATAAAATATAACGGGCTTATTGTCATTTTTTCTTTGTTTTTCTTTTTTTAAAGGATTTCATTGTATTTTTTATTTTCCCTTTTATAAATTTAGATTAGGAGTAAGTTATTTTGGATTAGGAGTAGAGTTGTTTTCCTTCTTTTAAGGCATCTTCCCTTCTATGCAAAGGGATGCCCTCCCCATGTAAAAGGTACATGAATTGAGTAATAAAATAAAATTTACCCCCAAAAGTATGGGAACCTCGTGACCCTTTTCCCCCCTCTCCCTCCCTCCCTCCATCTACACCAATCCACAGAACTTCACCCAACTCCACAACTAACTCACTCCACCTCTCACACAACCCCAAGCCACTGCCACCGCCACCACTTAACCCAACCTTGACTCCTCCAAAACTCCCACCTCCCAGCTCCACCACCAACCATTCCCCATCCAGCTCATAGCCTACTCCTGGCCCCGCATCACACCACCTCTGGTGAGGTTCCCACATTGCACCTCAGCCTATTGCTAGTTGGATCTTCTAACTTGCAACCCTCCATCACTCCAAGTCCTTTCACTTCCAGCTTGCCTTGCGTCAACCTCCATGCAATCACCTCTCCTTCCTGCACAAGCTCCTCCACGAGCACACCAGACTACCATCACGCCGCCTTGCGACATCGAGCACCACTATACTTCATCTCCATCAACCCCTTCCACGGTCCCGCAGTCTCAGGAATAGGGTTGCTTATTCCTTTGGCAACAATACAAGAGGATCATCCCTATTTATTTCCAAAGCAAGGAATACAATTTAAGAGAAGAAGAAGAAGAAGAAGAAAAGAGGGGGCAAAAAGATCAGTTTATAAATTTTAAGGGAGAAGTATTATTTAAAATCAGACCCGCAATACTAGGAGTATTATTTATACAACCCCAGACTACATCACTTAAGGGCCCAACAAAGGATCAGCTCCATGAGTTGCAGGGAAGTTTTTCCATAGTGTTTCTCATAGAGGAAGAGAGCTCAGATCCTAAGACCATCAACCATGCCTCATTTACATAAGGGAAGAAATGCAAAACCTCTTCCAACTCTACCAAAGATGAGTGCATTGTTAGTGGCAAATCATATACCAGGTAATGCAAAGTTCTTTCACAATAGCAACTTAGCTTTGGATAAGATCAAATTGTTGTGGTTGTTGGGTCTAATTCACCATTGCAGGGAAAAGAAACATAACCATTTTAAATTAGCTTTTAAGTACCGATGCATTGCATGTACCCAATCTCCCATTAGATATGTTGCCAAGGAGTAAAGATTGCAAAGGAGCTAAATTATTAAATGATTTTTTTTTCGTTGATCATTGTAAAACCTCATAATAGAGAGGATGATAGGGATTAGTTTAGTCTATGATGGTCATTGCAAGCTCCTGCCAAAGTTGCCTCTGCTCTCATTACTAGTCTTGTTGATTGTGAGAAGAACAACAAAGGGATCGATCAAGGCTCACATGACATGACAGATTTGGTCACCTCAGTTTTCCAGCATTACAGAAATAATTTTGTGTGTTGTTTTTGGAATAGATATGCACTCTTCGAAATGCAAAATGTGTCAATTGGTTAAACAATATCATGTTGTTTTCCTGAGTCGAACAAGAGCAATTCACCTTTTACTTTGGGACATTTTGATGTGCAGGGACCTATTAATAAATCTATTGATGGCTTTCAGCATTTTACTACTTTTATGGGTGATAGGCCTTGTTGCACTTTTGTTTACTTGATGAAGACAAAGGCAAAGGTTACCCAAAATTGTGAAAACCTTTGTAGCTACAGTTGACAATCAATTTAACACTCCGATCAAAGTGTTTTGATTTCATAATGCATGAGAATACGTGGATTCTTAAAAAAATTCTTCCTCAGAAGGCATCTTATATGAAACATCTTATTATATTCTACTACAACATGGAATTGCAAAACTAAAAAACAAATACATACTTTATGGACACTTACCATGAACTCTTGTTTTAAAGGTAAGCTTCAAAATGTTTTTGAATTAAAGTTGTGTTAATGAGTACATTCCTAGTTAACAGGAGGCCTTCCACAATTCTTGATGGTAAGACACTGTTTTTCTATGTTGATGCCCGATACGGCTCCTTTTGCTCTAACTCTCAGGGTGACTGGAAATCTTAGTCCTAGAAGAAGTAAGCTGGATGCGCAATCCATCACGGGTGTCTTTCTTTGGTACCTCTCTATCCAAAAGTGATATAACTGCCTTGATCCTATATTAGGGACAAAATATGTGAGTGGAGATGTGACTTTCTTTTAAGAATATTCTGAAAAGAATTTTGAGATCCTTAATATGTGAGACTTAGAGGATGTAGATGAGAAGGGTCAAGAGGATAACAAAGGTAATAGGCAAGAGGAGATGGAAAAGGATGGCAGGAATAAGAGATATGGTATACTTTACAACAAGCAACAGCAATTTGACCAAGCAAGTAATCCCACATCCTTTTCATCTCCAAGATCAAATCCTAACAATATTGATATTCCAGGTCCATTTGTTCCATCCCCTATCTCAGAAATTTGTGATGATGACACCAGTTGAGATTGCAAGTGTTTTGGAGGAGAGCATTGCTGCTGAGAATGCTCAGATAGCTCTCAGAAAGGGAGTTCTAGAAAGCACAAAATGAGATATGTGTGGCTTTCACAAAATTCAGTTCTAATTAAAAGCCTTTTTTATCTTACTTGCTTCTTCTGTCATTTCTAGGAATGCTGCAGAGGAACAACTTGAGCCAAAAAGGATAGAAGCAATGAAGCAAGAGATGGTAGCATTGGCGAGGATCATACTTGGGAAGTAGTGGATAATCCTGTAGGTGCACATGCAGTTGCATTTACATAATTAAATAGAAATCAGGTGATCTAACTGATAAATATAAAAGAATTCACACAAAAGCATGGTGTTGACTATTTAGAGACTTTCACTCCAAATACTAAAATAAATTATATATAGATTATGCTTGCTCTAGCTAACTACATCAACTTGATATGAAGAACATTTTCCTAAACGGAGATTTACATGTGTATACCTCCTGTTTACAAGCGGGAAGGAAAATGTTGTAAGATGAAAAGGTCTCTGTATGAGTTGGAGCAATATCCTTAGACCTGGTTCAAACGCCTTTAAATAGCTATGCAGAATTAAGGATATAGACAAGGCAATGGTGACTGCACTCTGCAAAACAAAGTGTAGGCAAAAATTACCCTGGTTATAGTCTATGTGGATTGTGTGATTCTAACTAGGGGTGTCAAAATGGACCTAGACCTGAACCTAACTCGTTAAGCAAACCCAACCCGATAGCACTGGACTCCAAATTAGGTCAAGTCTCGAGTTCAATTCTTTGACCCAATAAACCCAATATGGATTCACATTGACCCGTCAAACCTGGTAAAGACCTACTGGACCTAATAAAGAGGATCTCTTAGATCTACATAGGACCAAATAGACCCACATAAGACTTGATAAACCCATAGACCCATTAGACCTGCTAGACCGATATAAGACTCGACCAATATCAAGTGGGGTCAGGTCCATTAGTTCTTTATCAGGTCCCGCCTCAGGTCAAGGACTTAGGAGTTGTTTTCTTATCGAGTCAAGTCCAACCCAACCCAATAATTTTCTGGTCAAGTGAAATCGGGCTCGCTCAGACCCAACCCAAGTCGATTGACACCCATAATCCTAACAAGTAATAATGAGAAGGAAATCTAGAGTCGTAAAGAAATCTTAGTTTGAACATGAATTTGAAATTAAGGATCTTGGTTGATTGAAATGTTTCTCAATATCGAGAATTATAGATCCAAGGATAGTCATCTCAAGTCAGAGGAAGTGCACACTTGATTTGCTAAACCTATCAATGGTCCTATTAGAACAAAGAGCCTTTAAATGTATCCACGAAGAATAGGTACCACAATATTTTGGGAAAGTTGATCTATTTGAATCTAGCTAGGTCAAATATCGCTTATAGCATCAATGTTGTTAGTTAATTCATGCATGCACCCACAAGCGTCCATCTTATGCCATCTACGAGATCCTCTACCGTTTAAAGAAATGCTTAGGAAAGGGCCTCTTATTCACAAAAGGAGACTTGAGCATAGAGGCTAGTATAGATACCCAATAGACTGTTTTATGGAAAATAGGCAGTCTACCACACAATATGATATGTAGTTAGGAGATAATCTTATTTTTGTAGGATCAACAAATATTTTTGCATATTTTTGTAGGATCAACAAATATTTTTGCAAGATTGAGTGCTCAAGCTGAGTAACAAGGTTATGGCTATGAGTGTTAGTGACATATTATGGGTCATAATTCTTCTTGCCCACGGTGGTTCTCAAACAAAGGTCCCCATCAAAGTATGATATCAAGACTATGATTAATCTTGCTAACTCTACCATGCATGATCAAATGAAGCATGTCAAACTGGATACTGGATAGGCACTTTATTTGTGAGAATATCAAGTCAAGAGATTTACGTCTGCCAAAAATAAAATATAAGGATCAAATTGCATACGCTTTCACCAAAGTTCTTGCCTCGGCATTATATGTTTAAAATGTGGGCAAGTCGTGCATGTTCAATATCTATGCATAACTTGAGGGGAAGTGTTCAGTGATCTATAAACATTATAACGCAAATTGGTGGATGATGGGAAGGGTTTTCTACATAATTCCCCGCCTTCTTGTGAGATTGCTTTACAATGAGGAGAAAATGACATTTAGAGTTACCGCTAAGTGAAAAAATGGAGGAGTACTCTGCCACAGCAGAAAAATTATCAATCTTGCATGATAAATATTGCAATATGCAGCTGTGCATTAAGATGCTTTATCCATAATGGCTTACCTGGTATTTTTCAACTGCATCAAGTAAGGCATCTCGATAAGCAAAGATGGGAAGTGACTTACGATCATCCTGCAAACATACAACAGCAAGATGATACCTTGGTGAACCAATGAGAGAATGTTGGACTAGCATAAGAAGTCAGCACAGGATTCCAGGAACATATTCATCACATGAACTGAAACTGTGAAAGAACATAGGGAAAATAGACCATGCCTGAAGCTTATCAGCCATAGATTTCGCAGCATTGTCAAACATCTCCGTTTCATCTTCATACTATTTTTGGAAAGAAAGAAACACATATGTTAAACCATTAGAAAAGTAAACAGTACTTTGCAATGCATTTCAAGTGAGAATATCACTTACCTGCTCACCTTCTCCATCCATCACAGATTCCTTGATGAAGTCAACGCCATCTTCAAACACAAACCTATAGGCAGAATGCATGCAAAAAATCAAAGCATGCACGCAAGCACAAACACAAAAAGTGGAGGGGGATCAGAAAAGAAAACACTACAAAGGACCACCAGGAAGGCAAGTGATCATGACAGCAGAATATTAGTGAAAAAAAGGAACCCACTGAAATTCATCCGCAGCATGCTTTCTATCTTTGGAGCCAAACTTCATCGTTGCCTTTCCTGGATCAAAGTCGTTTGGCATTATGTCAGAAATATTCAGTACTACCTATACCCATGTGCAATATACATAACCAACACTCTAAAAAATAAAACATGGACCAGTTTTCCTTTGAAACCAAAAGGGAGTGCCCTAAAAACATTCAGCCATCCATTAAATTTTCTACTTGTCGAGGAGAATAATATCTTTATGAAGTCAAACCATATGTCATTGTTGTACTATATTAAGGCCTGTGGTTCCACCGAAGTAGATAACAAATATACCTATCTGATATTCCTCCCATGCTTCCTGCTCTGCAAATGGATTCATTTTGTCGCTTACAGCAGTATCTCTGATAAAATGTGAGAAACATGAGACAATGCACTTGCTACAGAAAAAACATATATTTCCCAGAAAAATAAGTTATATGAAAAAGTTGCACGAAGCACGTAATCAATAACTGAAATACTAAGAAGAAAAGTCTGGGACATAGCAAGAGAGATTTAAATAATCCATATTTCACCAACTAACATAATCGTACTTTTTTCGCAAAAAGGCTATAATCTTACTTGTAACGCTGCATAAGTGCGGCAAACCGCTTCTCTTGATTCACACCCCCTTCCTGATCATAAGCCTCAGGCATCTTGTACTGCAACCAAAGCAGAATGCACAAAACATGTCAGTGTTAATTAATTACAAATGCTTGTGAGAAATAACCACCAGAAAAATGGACCTCATTTATATCATCAGTATCCTCCAGCCGGTCCTTCACAAGCTCATAAATCTCTTTCTTATAGCTGCAAGTTAAAACACACTTGAATTAGGATCAGCCAAACAAAATAGGGGCTGTGGGGGATGCAGGTGGAAGAGTTTATATGCAAAATTACACCTGATTGCACCGGATACAAAACTAAATACATGCCAACTTTAATGAGAGTGTTAAAGTTAACTGTGATAAAACAAGAGACGTGAAAATGATCCTTTCTTCATAAATTTCAGTTATAAACTATGCCAGAGCATCTTACTCTAAACCAATTGGCATGTATGAATAGGCCCAGCACATCAAAATCAGCCAATTCTCTATTTCTTTATTTTTAGATGTGGCAAACACATCCCCTCATGTGTGGCCTTTGGGTCCTACAAATGGATGGCTGACAGGTGATGTAGAACCGAACTCAAAACCATCACGGGTAGAGATTTGGACCGGGTGAAGGGTCAGGCTACATTGATGGGCAAAAGGCATTTTCTTCGGGATCTTATTTGGATATAACTCTTTTGAATACTATCACAGGATGGAGCCCCTGAAGTACCGTTTGTAGTGGAAACCTTCATCTCCGTTGCAGCTACTGATTAACAGGGCTGCAGCAACATTGATTCGCCTCCTCCATAGTAGTTAGTAACGGTGATGCTTCTGTTGGAGATGAGGTGAAGAGAGAGGTTGCCGGGGTGATGAAAGTCCTATGGACATGGCAATGGATGGTGGAAAGCAAGTGCAGATGGATGTAGAAGCAAAGGACAATAGGAGCTAAGTGGTTGGAAAGCTGGGAAATGGTGGGTAATTGCTTGGCAGGGTACTCTGATGAGATCAACATCAGTTTAATGTTTCCAGGTTGTGGGTCCCATGCCTGGCTCCAAGGATGCATCTAGTCTACAAGAGGCGCTGGTTTCAGCATAGGCGATCAATTGGTGCATGGAGTTGGTGACTAGTCAGAGTTGTGACGTTGTTAATGGGAAGATGACAAAGGTGATGGGCCTATAATGGTTGAGATCCATGTTGGAAGTGGGAGGTACTCATTTCCTCATGATCAAGTCTTTGTCATGGAATGTAAGAAATCTTGGGTATGCTTTATGCCAAGGCATTCTTGGGAGGTATCTGTTGGAGTAGAAAGCTAATGTTATTCCATTGTAGGAGACCAAGCTAGAAGGTGGAGGCCAAATATACGAAGATTGCCAGTTCTTTATTCACCTGCTTTTGACAGTTGATGCTATAACATAATTGGAGTGGTACTTGTTATAAAGAGGAGGTTTTCATCGCATTCTTCAGTTGCAGGCACTTTTTTCATTACAAGAAAGTTCTCCTTGAGAAGCAAAGGTTCGATTTTAGTTATTTTTATGGTATCTAAACCATGCAATCATGCACGTAGGTAGCTTTTATGTGATGAGATCAAGTAGGTGTCCTCCTCTGCAGCTGGGGGCCCACGGTTGCTTGGTGACAATTTCAAAATGCCACCTTATCAATGGGAGGCCAACCAGAGTTAGATCTAGGATAGGGTGAATCTTTTTTATTGGAAACAGATTGTGAGATTGGATTCCATGAGGAAATTTCTTAGGAAAAACACCAAGGATGTATATCCAAATTCTTTGATGTTGTTGAAGAGCTGTAGTTCCTTGGTCTTCCTATAATGGGTTGTTGCATCATTCAAAGAGCCACAGCATCTGGAAGTTCTGAGCCAAGGATGACAGATTCCTTCGCTCACTGGCTCTAGATAGAGGGATCAATTGGCAATTTTTCTAGAAATGGATGGACTGTTTTTATCATATGCAGTGATAAGGCACTTGCCACAATGACAAATAAGGGAGGGGTGTCCTTTAATGCCTCTCTTGTTTCTCATTGCAGCAAGTGCCTTGAAAATTTGAGTTTCTCAAGCTTATGAAGCGGGATTGACTTTTGGTTCTCAGTCAGTACCTACTCGGTGCCACTGTTGCAGTCCATAGATGACACTATTTATGGAGGGTTGTAGCAGATGCCACAAATGTGAAAGCTTTACGGAAGCGTTTTATTGATTTTGTGCTCTGAAGGTTAATCGAACCAAGTTGGCTTTTGCTCCATTTTTCATGCAAGTGGAGATTGAGAAGTGTTAGAATGCTCTTTCAACCTTGGTTTGCATGTTCTCAATTATGTATTTGGAATCATCAAATTCATCACTACTCACAAAGCGACCATGTATTCACACTCAAGGACCATTCATAGAGAGGTTGGAAGAACAACTAATACAGTACAAGTCATGGATTGCATCGAAGGGGGAAGATTGAATGTACCAACTTTGGTTCTCTCTGCTATTCCACTTTTCTATCAGCTTGTCGCAACCCTTCTTGCAATCTCTAGTCTCTTCCTACAAACACCTCAAGGTCTCTTGTATTTTCAAAACCTACTATTGAATTTTTTGCATATCTTTATCATTTGATATCAAGCACTTCTTCTAGTCCATTGGACCATTGGACCGTAGGAATGGCCCGATTCCATGCTCCAATATCACTTAACATAGCCCCGAGTTTAAAATAAATAAATAAATAATTTTATTTTTCATGGAACCCGAGAATCGTCACACAAACGAGAAAGGATGCAAGATACCATTGAAAGGAGAATCACGCCCACCTAGGAGTGGCGGGCACTGCGAGTGCAGGATGGTCTGGTGGTGGTGAGGGGGTTGATGCTAGTGGCATGAGACCACCACAGAGTTGAGGGTGAGATTTGACGGTGAGGTCGAAGATGCGTGGTGTAAGTCGCAGCGTCGATGGTCGTTGTGGATCGAGTTCGGCAGCACATCAATGATGAGGTAGTGGAGGCAACGAACAATTGGGAAGCAATGGCAATGGTGCAATGCTATGGTGGGGTCAACAAAGGGGTGGCATGGGTTTAGGTGGCGATAAGGGTGGTGGTCAGGTAACAGTGGAGGTCAAAGTTGAAAACATAGACAGTAAGGCTGGCGATCCTACGGCGTGATGAGTTAGTATGATTGGAGGTAAGGAGTTGGAGGCACGAGGTGGAACAGAGTAGCTCTGGGATGGTGGTCAATGAGGTGCTTCGATGGTGGTGGAGGTTCTGCGGGAAGGGGGAGGTAGGAAAGGGGGATTGTGTTGTTGGTGGATACAATGGAGGAGGACATGAGAGGTGAGAGAGGAAGGAATGGGGTGAAGGAGAGTGTGGTGGTGAGAGGAGAAAGAAAGTTGGTATTGTTGATAAAGGAAATAGACGAGAAAGGGAGAGTCAAAAGTAAGGGGGTGACAAGAGGGAATGGGTCTTGTTGGGAAGGGAAGGTATGGTGGTGAGGGGGAAAAATAGAGATGAGAGATAGAGAATTAACGGTAAGAAGAAAAGATAAGGTTGATAAGAGAAAATAATTCTTTAACATTCATTCCAATTTGCCCTTCTCTTTGATGCAACCTACCCTTATATAAAGGGATTTTAAGATTACAACCTTTAACAAAGACATTCCTTGATTAGAAATAAAATAAAGGGAAATTTTGCAACTGCACACTTAAATTTCATATTAATTTTAATTTTGAGTTGCAACACAACCATTCTCCAATATGCCTAAGAAGGTTGACTCACATGTCGATGTAATTAGACAGATTTTTTGGGGGGGACAGTGTTGGTTCAAACAGAATCTTACTCCATTATGGTAAAGTGGGAACTAGGATGCTGTGATTTAAATGCCGACGGCATGTTGCCGGCATGCCGTCGGTAATGGTATTTTTAGAGGGAGGGCATATCGAAGATAGTGTCGGTTTGCAGGGAAACCATCGGCATGCCGAGGATTTCGCTGGCATGCCGACAGTTACCGACGAAACGTCAGCATGTCGACGGTGGCTGAGCAGCACTGGGAATGGGAGCGGCGGGAACTTTGAAAAGCCTGAGCGGGATGCTTTTGAAAATGGCTGAGTGGAGGGAATTTTGATTTTCTGGGAATGGGGGCGCCGCTGAAAGGGAGGGAATTTGGATTTCCTGGGAATGGCCGGTTGGAGGGAAAGGGAAGGGGAAGGTACACACACGTTGATTTTTTTTCGCACAGGCTAAAATAACTTGTAAATATGTTTTTAATATAAAAAAAAAACCTGTAAACACATTTCTAATATCTTGATTTAGTTGTCTTTCAAATCTTAATCATTTTTGTCGGCATGCATCGGCATGCCCTCAACGTGTCTCGAAATGTCATTTTTTCGGGCCGTCGAAATCTGCCATCGAAAAACAGACATTTCCACGACATGCCTTCGGCATGCCCACGAAATGCATACCTACAATTTTATCGGCACGGCGTCAAAATCGACATTTCGAACCTTGCTAGAATGAATATGTCATCCTTCTGGTTAGGGAAGATGAGGCTTCCTTGTTTCCAACAAGTTGATAAGGAACTGCTCTCCTGGCAAAACTAATGAAAAATGGGGACAACTTATGCAGCAATTTGGTTGGTTCCTGTTATGGGTTACCATGAATTTTTAACGATGGAGATGCATTCCTAGAGGAGCTTCCAACTTTTGGAGGCATAGGCATGGAAAATGCTGAATATTTCTTTTATTTCTCTCCAGTGCTGCCATCAAGAGATGAACTTAGGATTTTGGCAAGATCTGGAACAATGGTAGATTCCAATCCACAATTTTTTCAATTGCACTGCACAGGAAGGACACATTCAAGTAAGCAATTGTTGGTTGTGGTTGCTTAGGATGGATGCTATCCTTTCAAAGATTAGTTCACAGAATTCAACAGTTGCTACCACTGGTTGATGTATTTTGGCTTGTGTATGTGTGTCGTTTGTGTGTGTCAGTGGTTGGGGGGTGGTGGTGGTTGATGGTCCTTGACTTACTTGTTTGGAAGTTGAAGGTTTTCTGCGAGAAGTTATCAACTCCTATGGGGTTAATGGGCTTCTACATATGATAATGTACTGGCAGATGTCAAGCTAGTGTGGTCTCTCAAGGTGCCATGATGATTCAACCATTCGATTGGATTTAGCTTCAGAGGAGAATTTGCTAGGTTGTTAGAGAGAAGTTTTTTTGAGAGAGGTTGTTAGAAAATAGATGGATGCACAATTATGATGCTTCTTATTGGGTAGTGTGTGGCAGTAAAGGAGGACACATCATTTGTTTCAAGATGTGATCATTCCAAATTGGTTTGGGCACGGATGGGGAGATTGTTCAAAGGAGGTGGCATCATTGAGGATGGCAAAAGAAATTACTGGCAGTTTTGTGGGCACTGTGGCTTCAGAGAAATAAAGTTTTCATTCAGGGGGAACGTGTGTGGCTTGGTGATGTTATTTCTAACAGTACACATTTGCATCTTCAGAAATAATCCTTGTAATCATCTAACTTACTACAACAACCAAGCCTTCTCCCACGCTAAGTGGGGTTGGCTATATGGATTCTTTACCTCTACTCAGATCTATTTTGAATCATTTCTGGATTTAATTGAAGTAATTAAAATCATACTTAATAGATAGTCTCCTTCCAACACTTCTTTGGTCTTCCTTGCCCCTTTTTAGTAGATTCAACAGTTAACTCCTCTTATCTCCTAACTGAAGCATTTAATAACCTTTTTTGCAAATGTCTACATCAACTTAAACGTGCCTCTCTCATTTTATCCTCTATTGCCCAACCTTTTATCAAATAATCTCATTTAAAATACGATCCTTCCTTATATAACTACACATCCATCTTATTAATGAATTTCTTGGATGATCATTGACCTCCAACAATCATCTTATCCTTCTTCGCCAAAAAAATTATATTAGAGGTTTTCACATAACTGCCATTGCAAACTGATGATATTAAATCAAACATTATCATGAACTCAATATTTACATTTATGCCACTACAAACATGATTGTATCTACAAAATTGGCAAATCAGTGTCAGATGAAAACTTAACAGCACTGAAGTTGCTGAAACAGTGACAGGGCAATGGACAAGGGGAAATGCGGTGAACAATTTTCTTTAAGGGCATTAAATGAGTTCATTCAGGTGGTTAGTTTCTCAATACCAAGTCAAAGGGGACAGCAACAGCGGGTGGCAGCAAAGGAGAGGAGGTGGAAGGGAAGTAATATCATTAGTTGAAAAATGGGATATAGTATGGTCATTTTTCAATGTTTTCAATTAAAAACAACCAATCATTTCCCTTGTAAAAAGGGGAAAAAATCATTTTCACAGTGCTTAACCAAATGACATTTTAGTAAAAGGTAAGTTTGCAGTGGTATCTGAAAATTGCAATGACAATTATGTAATATTGAAAGTTTACAATGATAAACATGTCAACATCCCTTCATAATACCATTGTAGACTAACCCAGTAAAATTTCATTCAGGCTAGAAACGTGAACACAATGTACTTAAATACTTCAATGTAAATATAACTTTCTGTCATTAAAACATGCTAATTTTGCTCATTACCTTATGAATAATGATGCTTTGCAATTAAATCTAGCCATGGGCTAAGGGCCCCATCAACTCAACCCACCCGACTAGACAAATGGGCAGACCTAAGCTTTAATTTTTTTCTCATGACCCGACCCTGTCAAAACTTTAACGGGCCCAATTTTGAATGTGCATGCTTGGGTCTCCAATTTACAATCCAATGCAAACCATTAAAATTTTAAAAATATATAACATGTATATCTTAATTTTGTTAGCTAACTAATTAATTTTTGTTCCAAATCATCTCATCTCTCATACACTTTTCTTTTTTAGCTATGTTGTTGCCATAACAACTTATCTGACATTATAGATTATACATTAAATGTTGGATATCTTGTGTCGTATATTCTATATATTCAATAATATTTGACATTTTATATAATCAATTTTAAATTTTTTTATACAATTAAGCCTTTCATTAAATGTACAATGAAACTTATCATGTTCATATATCCATGTCCTATGTTGTTTGTATCCTTATTGATATTTATGTTTAAAATACTTTATATTTGACCCATGGGTCAGCCCAGGCCCAACTTGACCCTTAGAAACAGGGCTTAGGCCAAGTCTTTGGACCCACAGGTCGACCCAATTAGGGCTTGGACCAAGGTTTTCAAAAGCTTAACCTGATCAACCCGACCCATAGCCAAGTCTATTTGCGATACAAAAACCAGGTTTTAATCTAAAGGTTTATGTTTGTCGATGGAATATACCGGCAACAAACAAATTATTGGTGAATATGCATCCAACATTAAATATTGGCAGCCCATGCTGTTCAATGCACTGAAGGGTTGGCTAAAAAGATCCATGTAGAGAAGCAAATGGTTGTTTTATTCACCAAGGGAAAACCCTAAACCTCTATATAAGGGCGAGGCTAGGGAACAATTACATATAAGTTCCCTAGGAAATGGAAAGGTAACAAAACTGATAGAAACCAACTATAAAAGAAAATAGAATTTATATCTCTACAATCCAAGCAATAGCATGATGAAGCATACTTCAGACTATTATGTTCTTATGACTCATTGAACCAGTACATGGGAAAAATGAAAAGAAATGCTTTTACATTTTCTTTGTCAAGGAACACAACTTCATAAACAATATCATGAAAGATCTTATACACACTACTTACCTCAAGTTTCGCTTTTCCACTTCTGTCAGCTCCATGCCTTGAAAAAGGAATTCCTCATCTACAATGTCATCCCTAACAAAATAATGACGCATCAGAACAAATGTTTTCATGACATACGTCTGAATTTCTATTAAGTTTCCAAATGGCATGTCTTGATTTCTATAAGGTGGCAATGGAACAAAAGCCATACTTCAATTCATCAAGCTTCTTGTCCCTCCTCTTTTTCACATATTCTTGCCTAGAAACCTTCCTGAAAAGAATTCAATGGTGACAGGTTAGTAGATCGCCATCCTCAAGAATGGCATACCATAATAGAAGATCAGAAACAAAGGGAGCATTATCCTTTATGCATGTCGTACACATATGACTGAAGAGAGGTGTATGAAGCAACAACGAACTGGTATATGATATTATTATCTTATAACAATATAGACAACCACCCTCTTTTCAAAAAAAATATAGACAACCACCCTATTGTCGGATATATGGCAAATTAGCAGCCTAAGAACATAAAAATAATATGTATATAGAAAGAGTAACAAGAAACTAAAGATTGTAAGCAACTGTGAAAATATTATAAAATTTCAGCCTTACTGGTCTTTATTTGTAATCCTTCAAGAAAAACCACAGAATCATGTAGATTTAAAACTGTGATGAAGGCTACAAGTATGGAAGTATTGAACTCAGATAAGTAACAGCCAGATGCCAGGCAAAACTGGTAGTCTGGGATGCTAAAAGAATGCCTAAACTATAAAATGGCATAAAGAAATTAAGCTCAGCTTGGGCAAGTAGATCAAAAAAGAAACAGAACCTGAGACTTTCAATATCATTTTGCTCTAAAGCCTTGGAACGGCGAATCATCTCCCCTGTATCATTTGAAAATAGTATAAGAAGTGTGATGACAATTCGTCGTGGCAGAACTACTGCAGGACCTTCACATTATCCAAGTCTGAACGTGCTGCTCCATTATTTTTGTTATGGGCCTTGTGGAGTGAAAGGAATGGGTGTATTTTCTGGGTCACCGACACTACAGGGAGAATGCTGTTATGTGGGCTAAGTCTTTAATTTCTGAGTGGTTGTAATTGTCTGCTGAACTTCTATTTTTTATTAAATTCTGATGGAAGGTTAACATCTTGAGTATCTTTCCTATCCTTTTTCAACCAAAAAAAAAAAAAAGGAACTCTGATGACACAGAATAATTTGTGTAAATGTCCCCATCTATCTGGATAATTGCAAACAGGTAACTTAAGTATGTAACTGTATGTTTTGTCCCATAAACTGTACAGCTTTACAATTTTTTAGAATATGTACAGTGCAACATTTGATACTTTGCATTAACTCTTGGTTTCTGTTACAGGTTAACAGTCCATGATAGCATGCGACATGACCTAAATTTTTGAATGATTTGATGGGTTTGCTCTTACAAAGTAGGGGAGTTTTCTTCTCCAAAATAAATGCCAAAAGGTAACAAAGACAGTAGAGAAAAAATATGCCCAAAAGAGGTTTTATTAGAACTAACAGAATAAACATTTATGGATCATGATAATAAATTAAAATTTGCATATTCTCAGTTATTAAATGGATTTGATGGTGTAGGGGACATAATCTCTAGGAACCTCTTTGAAATTACCCTGTAGATAGGGGCCTTTACATCAAGAGTCTGCAGGAACCATACCTTCCTCCTTCTTTGACATCTTCGACTCAGTCAACTGTAATAAGGGGAAAAATGTAAAAAGTTATACATTATTTTCAAGCTTAAATAACAATCATTGAAAAGAATGGAGAAAATTGCTGAAAGTATCTCATCATGGGGGTAATTGGATTTTCCTAATAAGGTGCAGTGCCCATTTAAACATGTAAGCTTCTGCCAGGGCATCATATGAAAATCATTACATGGTGACAAGGCAATGAACAAAAGGGCTGTTGGGCCGTTGGGGTATAGTTCGAGAGAAGTCTCAAGTTAATCAAGGTGTCAACTCATATGGGCAGGAACAAGGAATAAATATGGAATAAAGATTTATCATTTTGATAACGCATGAATTTATTGTGATATGATAATTTTCCTCTGCTTGTGATACTTGCTACAGACTTACTCTGATCATACTCCCAGGTGAAATAAACCACTTAGAAGAAACTGAAACATTTATCAAATAGCTTGTATTCTGTTATTTCATGTGAAAGCAAATGAAATAAAATTTGGAGGAAGTTGGGCGTTAGATTCTTGTGCAAAAAAGAGAAAGTGCAAGCAAAGGCTCTGTTCTTAGAAGCTTCTAGGGTGTGGAGTTCTTATTTCTATGTGCAAAGAGCTTTCCATCTGCTAAGGGGTGCCTGAGTTGGAAGCAGCTAGCAAAAATCAACAATTGATGTGGAAAACAAATCCTTAAAGGTTAAGATTTCTATAGAGGAATCAATTGGTGAAGGAAGGGTAAGACGACAACAGACTGGTCAGGAAGATGCTTCCCGTACCTTAGATGGTCCGTATTTAGAGGACATGGATGACCTCTTCCCATGCAAGGTTTCCAGTGTCTAGAACGCTATCAAGATTTGAGTATATCACTGCAATGCAACCACCCCCAGGTCTTCTTCAGCAAAGGATGTTCCTCTTCTGGAGCATTTACTTGTTGATCCACCAAAGCATGACTGGAAAATGGCAGCTGTGATTTGAAGAGTAAGGCCAAAGAGATGCTGTGGTTTTTTGTAGTGATTTTGCCATAGATAATGTGCTCCATTCTTCACTCTACTCTTTTAACATCTGGAGAAACATTCACCTTCTATGACTACACTCAGTATCAATGTCAGCCTTGAGCAACAAGGAAGCTGATGACAAGCAGGATAGGAAGAATGGATAGAAAGAGAAGTGGAATCCATACATGACATAACAGTTGAAGTTAAGAGAAGAATTTTACTGAGATGGTAGTTTTTTCAGAAAAGGTGGAAGAGGGGTTCAAAGGATGTTAACACCCCCCCCCCCAAAAAAAAAAAAATATTTCCCCCCAGTTTCCCTGGTAAGGAAAGGTAGAAGTCAAGGCAACAGAAAGAGTTGAAACAACAGATGACACCATCTACACATGCACTCTCTTGCCTGAAGATCACATCATTATTCTCCAACCACAAAAACCAAGATAGAAGCTCTACTAAAGCAGTCATCATCAATTGGCCATCAAGAGTATGGATGCAGTGTTTGAAATTGAGCTGCAAGGATAAATGAAGAGGCCATGCACCAGAGTGAAGCCAAAACTCTGAAATCTGTTGACAGAAGGGCAAGAGATGTTAAGGGGTAAAAAAGGAAGAAGGAAAAAAGGGAGGTCCATATCCTCGGAAGTGGAAGCCCAAAGGACACCAGTGACATTGCCATCAAGCACCCAACATCGCTCATGACTCTTCCCCTAAAAAACCACAAAAAGAACCTGATTTTGACTGGCAAGTGAATCCTCTATATCCTTTTGCAAATTGCAATCACTGCTCAAAATGGCATCAAGTTGTGGCAGGCCATTAATAAAGTGATGGTAAGCTTTCCTTACAGAAAAGTCCAAACTTTTAAATCCACCCGTTCCTTCCCTCTCTTGGGCAGATATCTTGCAATGACAATAAAGTGAGGGTCAACTCCTCTGCTCTTGCATCTGGCAGTGAAGGAGGCATACCAGGCATCCACAGGCCATCTTGAAAGCAGGCCACCATAGAAGCCAAAGGTTCAATAGCCAAGGCATCCAGCTGAAGATAGACGCATGCAATAACCCCAAAGCAACTCCGCCAATGAGACCAAAAACAAAATATCCAGCCAGAGCAGTTGCGATGAGACTAGACATTCCTTAAAAGCATCACAAGACCCCTCCAAAAGTAAGAACCATGAACGGATGCCCTTCTCTCCTCCCAATCAATTTGGCCCCCCGTAAGAGTCACAGATGATTATCTTCCAAGAGGGCATTTGGAATTCTACAGTGTGTAGCATTCATCTCATAAGCAACACATTATTCAACCTCCTTCAAATTAAGGTTTCCCAGCATTGCTCCTTCTTAGGCTTGCGCACATGACACCAAGCTACCAAAGGTCAAAGGTTTTCATCAGAGCTCGAGGTCCAAATGAACTGACAATCAATTCCATCCACTACATATCTTCAGGACTAATGGGAAGTGCATTGGCAACATGGAAAGAACAGAGGAAAGAAAAATAAGCCTTCCACCCCTAGAAACCAACCCAGCAGCTTACCCCTGAAGGTGCCTCTCCATCCACTCAACCAATCTAGACTCCACAAGTAACAGGGAGACTCGCATACTTGAAAGCAGCTGTTGAGCTTTAACTCCTAAAATATCTCCACATGTAGCAGCTTCATCTTGAAGCATGCCAAAGGGAGAAAGACTTCTGCAAATTCACCTACAGCCCAAACATTTGACACTTTGTGCTTGGCAAGATTAGCCCTCTAACAAAAGTATGGTGTCATCCACATACTTGAGAATGTGCACAACCGTAACCACCACCACCACACCCACCCCCTGGTTTCAGCACCCACGCCTTTGATCTCTTTGTTTGCACAAAGAGTAAAGCAAGCATCCATTAAGAAATCCACTGCCAAACCAAAGACTAGCAAAGCCAAAAGACAACCCTATCCGATACCTCTTCTTGGCTACAATCAATCTCCCTCCAGGCGGCCATTAATTGCTAAGTGACACAAGCTCTCATCCAACAGATCCACAGAGGCAAAAGGCCCCTCAAAAGGAGAAATGACAAAAGAAACTTCAGAGGAAGTTGTCATAGGCCCTAAAAAGTCAGCCTTCCGACAAAAGTCCTGTCTCCTCTCCCATGCCACAAAGATCTCCACTGGCAGAATGTAATTCTCCAAGATAGATTTATCTCTAATAAAGGTGGAGTACACTTGATTAAACAAGTCATCCAAAGCCTTTACAGTCACAATGACAGAGTCTTAACCACCAACCGATTTTCAAAAGGGGACAAAAAAAAAGTCAAATGGTCCCTCATAGGAATTAATGGAGATTCAGTTGACATTCAGATATAGTGCAAGATGCTCATGGAGAACATAAATTCTGAAAAATGTGACAAAGATATTGGGGCCACCTTTCTAACATGGCATATTTTCAAACCCCTTTGAATCCATGCACACGGAACTAGATGGCAACATATATCAAATTTATCTACTAAGCTCAAGAAATTCTGCGTGGTTCTTTTTTTTTTTTTTTTTTTGGGGGGGGGGGGGGGGGGGGGGGGTGTGGGTTTGTTGTGGTGGTGGAGGGAAGCAGAATATCCTGTATTAGAGTAAGCTCCTATTCTTTGTTTTCTTTATTTCAAAGCATATTTATCTTCCAAACTCTGACTCAGATTTGATGGATCTCTAGCACCAAAACCAGCAACTTGTCAAGAAGGTCCCTGTGAGGCAGCAATGAAATGAGCTAATACTTCCAAGCATACAATGGTTTGAAAAGTATGTAGCATCAAAAGGCACAAGTTTCAAAAATAACCTATAATACCTACATGGATTAACTAATGGCCAAATTGCAATCCAAGCCTAGAGGTATCTCAAGTCACCACTATAACAAAATTACTTATTTCCCAAGATGCATCCGAGATGACTTTGCTTTTACATTACAACAGTTAAATATCAAAGAGAACTCAAGCTCAATTAAGAATCGACCATTCACCTTTCTAGTGGCAGCTGCATCTTTTTCCTTCATGTTTCTCTCTAGCTGTCTTCTTTCTTCTTGGTCACGTTGCATGGCCTCCTCCGACTGCACAAACAAGAAATGTGAAGGGACAGGTTAAAATATTGAAGAAAGCCTCCACAACAAAGGAAAAGCATTGAACCAGAAATAAGTTCCAAATTTACAAAACCACTGAAATAGATAGTTATAGTCAATCGGCCTGCAATATTCACCCTATTACTCAGAAGTAAGAAATGACAACCTTTTCCAGCATCAACCTGAAGAGACAAACCGACCTAATAGCATGTACACTGCATAACTGCAAGATAAAAAGGTGATTTGTCCATATCTTCATGTTTCCCTGCTTTTATATTACTTTATAGAAATTGCCATATAATTTACATCATCATTTTATGCTTTTGAATATAGGATAAGATGATCATTTTAGGCCAAGGGTTACCATATATTTATTAACCTCCAGTGACAGTATAAACAATACAAGGACCTATTGACAAGACTCCCACATGGAAATACCATGTATTTTATTGAAGGTAAAGTAAATCATGTACATGTTCCAAAAATGATTGTCTAAACGCACACCAAAATTTATGAGGTGAAAAGTAGAGCACACAAACCAAAGTCCTAAAAGTACCACACCGACCTCCAAGCCATTTTCCTGGTCCTCCTCGTACTCAGGGCTGGGTCTCCTGATCCGTTTATCTTTAGCAGTTTCTCGAACTTCCTGCAGCAAATAGCAAGGCAAGAGAGATATTAGGATGCCTTCTTCCAATTGACGATCTTATTTACTGGGGGAATCTTATGAAACCTCATCATCTTGATTGCTTTCGTCCTCTCTCTTCCTTCTAAACTGACGACTCCTCGTATCCACCTTTTCCTTTGCTCGTGTAGACACGGAAGGCAGATCTTCTTCATCGTCACCCACTAACAAATCATAGCTTCTGTTCTTCCTAGCAAAAACAGCTGCCTCCTTCTCTCTCTTCTCATATTCCTAGGCAACCAAAAAATGTAAGAAAAACCACAAAGCATGAATATACTGTCGAACCACAAGACAAACAAAGTTATCTGATGCTAGGAATTTAATTTCACAGAAAGAATCAAGCAGCTGGAGGAGAGATCTCAAATTTAAAAAAAAAAAAAAAAAAAAACTAGAAATCTCACATTTAAAGACCTCAAAAATTTTATTTTACCAACAGGGACGGATCTATAAGGGGGGCAGTGGCACCCAATGGATTTTTGTATGTGTGCATTTTACGTTTGTAAGTTGCCCCTGCTGAAATTGGATCTGAAAAACCTATAGATGTTAAACTACCCATTTATATGTTTAGGCCCAAACTGATAGGTGAATAAAGGCACAAGTTATCCCACGTGGAGGCTTTAGCCTCTATAGTACATGAACATTAAAGAAGGCTTAAGAGCCTACCACCCATCACATCTACCCCACTAACCCACTCCTAATACAAATAAAAATAAACACCAATAAAATATCAACTCAATCATCACATCCACACCCCACTAACCCATCACTTATCACACCATTCCCAAACCTTATGACTTCCTAAACTTTACCCAGTTTAAAGCTTCAAACCTCTACCAAATGGGGCCTTAGAATATTCATCATTGGATGTGTGCTCTCCTCCTACCCTATAATCATTATAAGTCTTTATAGTTGATAAGAGTTACATGTTTACATGTACAATGTGGTTTAAAAGAGTGATGTAATTTTTTGGTGTTTCTCCCATCAAAAAAATGTTGTGCATCCATCTCTAATTTCAAAGTTGTTAAGGCGTTAGGTGACGGCAATGCGACAAGCTTCTTAATCACTCAAGATAAGAGGCAACAAAAGGGCAATCGCCTGATTAAATCGAGGTGACAAGTCTTTTTATCTTTTAAAATATTGAATATGCCTCACTAACTCATATGAAAGCATCGACCTTCATAAGAAACATGTGATAACATTATTTAAGTGAAAGAAAAAACAATGTTCTTATCATTTTAAGTAGTGATAACACACATACACACATACATATTGTCATACAACATGTGGACACATATATTTTATATATAATTACAAGCTAAAACAAACAACTAAAACATATATTATATGTATCTATTGAGGCAATATAGTGATATATATTGTATATACTATATGAACAGTACTATAACTTATACATGTGTTGTTATTTATTATTGCATACATATAGACAACAACAAATATATATAATATATATCATTAAGCTAACAACATATATCATATATCATAATTATCATTACAAACTTAAAATAACATATATATAATATATATAACTCAAGAAAAAGAAGAGTCTTACGGTCGCCCGGATGAAGCCCCTCACCGCTTGAAACGGAAGTAAGGCGAGGTGACCCAAGCAATGAAGAAGGCATCCAGGCGATCACCCAGATGAAGCCCCTCACCTGGAACAACTCTAAGGCAACCTCTAACTTTCTTGCCTAACCCGATAGCCCGGGGTGCCTCGATAGCATTGCCTAATTTACCAGATTAAAATTTTGACGTTACATGGATAGATGAACCGTTATCATCTACAGATAAGGCTAAATGCATGCCATATTGAGAGGCATCCAACAGAATATTCTCTGAGAAATACCGTATCGAGCTATGGTGCCACAAATTCCAACAAGGATACTAACGAACTAAATTAAGCACATAGCCAGCTAAACAGTTCTCACAGCCACAATGCCATAGCTAACCTGTAGGATCTATGGCAGTAATTCCAATTCAGACACCATCGAATCGAATTACCTAAAATTCAGAAGAATTCATGAAGCAACAGAATGGCACTCACACTCAACCCCGATTGCTTGTGCGGCACCTTGGCGAAGATCTCCCTCGCGAACGACTGCGTCCCCGCCAACGACGGGGCGAACCCATTGTCCGACAGCTTCGTCAGCAAGTCCGCCGGGGACTTCGCCTCTTTCGCTGTAAACGACAATCCAAAAAAAACAAGAAGAGGAGCAAAAATCCATCAAGGTACTGGGAGAGAGCTCTCGTCTTCGTCGGGAAACCCTAAATTCGACGTCAAGATCCGAACTCACCGATGCCGATAACGTACTGAACGGTGACAGAGTTGGAGTACCCCGTCAGAGACATCAAGTGGTCCGAGACCCATTGTTTGAGCTGCTTGCCGTCCGCCATCGGCACGGGACGGATCGAGTGGGTGAGACTCGAGAGGCGACCGAAGGAAGAAGTGACGCAGCCCGACTTTGAAAACAAATAGATAAATAATTTTATTTTTCACGGAACCCGAGAATCTGTCGCGGGCGCAGGAAAGGGTGCGGGATACCGCCGGAAGAGTGTCACGACCACATGGGAACGGCGGTTGCTGCGGGAACGGGATGGTCGGGCGGTGGTGAGGTGGTCGACGCTAGTGCCGAGGGTCCACCACGGAGTTGAAGGACGGTGAGGCCGGAGATGTGTGGTCCGGGTCGCAGCGGCGGTGGTCGCTGCGGATCGGGTCCGGCGGCACGGCGGGCGTGAGGTAGTGGAGGCAACGTGTCGTTGGCGGATACGGTGGAGGAGGGAGGAGATGAGGGCCGAGCGGGGAGGGAATGGGTTGAGCGAGAGTACCGTGGTGAGGGTAGAAAGAAAGTTGGTCGCTGGAAAAAAAGAAATAGACGAGAAGGAAGAGCAGAATGATTGTTTGAGAAATCAGATTATGCCTACGCTCATAGAACGTTTCTTACTCTCATTTAAGTTCTATTCTGGTCGAAAGAGTCTAAGCACTATTATCTTTTTCTTAAAAAATATATATATATTTCATTAATGAATGGAAGTACCCAAGTATGTAACCTACACGTGAAGTAAGAGGATAAAAAAAAATCTAAATATCCTAAAGTAAAATCAAAACTCAGATATTCTACAAACAAGAAATAAAATGAGAAAGAAATTAAATTATTTTCGATCAGGAATAAAATGACCTCCTAAAAGAGGACATCATGCTTGTGCATACGATAAATTACAATAAAAAAAATCTCGAAAATCATGCTACGAATAAGTCAAAATTTATCAACCCAAAGGTCGAATTCGACTACTAACAGATATCAAAAACTTAGTCATATAAACTCGGGCTCACATGTGGTCTCCAATAAAATCTAAACTATGCTAAAAAAAGAAAAAAAAATAAGATCTAAAACTCCCAACAGATTAAACCAACCCAACAACACAAGAAATAATTAAACCACCCGTGTTGTTGCCGAGCTTCCAAGCGCCCCATGGCTACCACCAGTAGCAATCGCTAATCGCACAAGATGGTACACCGCTGAGCAAGCCACACGCCAATGTCAGTGGTCCACCATGCGGCTGTGGCGTCCCACCACCGATCAAGCAACGCACCAACAATCGTAACACCTCGTGATGTTAGGATCCCCACACGCAGAGTGTCCAACCCACGTCACGCCAAGCAGCCACCACCGTGCGTCGAGCGACCGACCACCACACAGCCTCTCGAAACGTCATCATCGCCACCGCACCACGGCGTCGAACAGCCTCAACGAGCAACTATCGCCTCTACATGTCAAGAGGAAGGCCCGAACTGTCAAGAGGATCGGTTCGGGGAGGAGGGGAGTGAGTCCAGTGGAAGGGGGGCTCCGATTGGCCTGTGCGGTCGATCAAAGCCCAAGGGGTTTAGCATCTTTTTTTCTCCGTTAAAGGAGCGGAGCGGGTGGAAAAGCTTTAGAAATGTAGATAAGCACTATTGTCTTATAAGTCTGATGAACATGTTATACAAACTAATGATTAAGTTAGCAATTAGGAGAGTGAAGTTCATTTTAAAGGAAGTTATGTCTTTTAATCTGTTAAGATTTTTTTTAGGAGATAAATTGCTGATAATGTGCTTCATGCTAATGAAGTGATACATAATATGAGAAAAACTAAAAGGAAGCAATGATCAATGATAATCAAGCTTGATATGGAGAAAGCTTTTGATAGAATTGAATGGAACTTTGTGAATTTTTGTTTATGCCAATTACCTATACAAACTTCTCTAATTATTTGATGATGTCATCATCATTTCTACTTCATTTCAAGTGCTTGTAAATGGTTCTCCCTCTAATATTATTGTTTCATCTTGTGGTATTAAATAGGGGTGTCCCCTCTCCGCCTATATCTTCAATGTATGTTCAGAATATTTATCTAGGTCTTTAAATATTACTCTTCGCAGTAATTTTGTATCAGGTTATAAATTACACAAAAATGTCAATCCCATCACTCATCTGATGTTCACTAATGACACCATCTTATTTGTCAAGGCCACTTCCAAGGAAGCAATGGAACTTAAAGGGATGTTAAGAGGATGTTCTAGGAAGAAAGTAAATGATGATAAGCCTAAACTTTTTTACAGTCATAATATGCGTCAGGAGGAGCAAGATAAAATTATGAGAATTTTAAGTGTAGGCCACATAACTAGAGATGAGCTATATCATGGTTGTATAATATTGGATGCTGCAAATCAAGTCAAATTGAAAGAATTGGCCATCACCAAATATGCCAAAAAGTTGGCTAGATGAAAGGCTAAGTTCTAATCGCAGGTTGGTAGAGGAGTTCTCCTCCACACTTCGCTTAGCTTCATCCACAATTATCTTATGTCAACAATGTTTTAGAAGCTCTATTTACATTTGTACAGGATGATCAGAGACTTTTGGTGGAGGTTTTTAAATGACAGGAAGCACACTTATATGAGGGCATAGTGTGGTATTTGTGTAGCAAAACATTTGGGTAGCTAGGCTTTAGATTTACAAGGCTTAAAAATCTTACTTTTATTATGAAGATGGGATGGTCGTTGTGCATTGGGCATGATGGTTTATGGTAGAGGCAATTGAAAGCTAAGTATTACATAGCGATCTTGTTCTCATGCCAAAGGAGTACTCTACTCTTCAGTTGTTTAAGGTGGTTGAGTTGATTGATATGGAAAGGAAATAGCTGAAATGAAGAAATGCTTTTCAATTATTTTCAGCTAGAATTAGCTCACACCATCTGTTCAACTCCTATACATCATGGTCCTGACGTGCTAATATGGATGCAAGATATCACACCCAAAAGGTGATTCCTTTGTCTGGTTAACATACATAACCCTTCTTATTGAACATGGGATGGATGGGGCTGTGAGGGATAGGGATTGGTCTGTTTTGTAGGAAATTATGGAGCATCCAAGAACTTGCATCAGGAAGCAAAGTTTTTCTATGGAGAGCAATTATTGATGCTTTACCTCTCAAGGCTCTTCTTACTAGAAAAACACAAATGTTAGATTCTTCATGTATTTTTTGAGACTGGGAAGGATAGGATTGGGAGCATGTTCTATAAGATTATATGTTTATGTGAGTAATGTGATTTTTTTGGGGAGTGTGTGTGGGTAACACAACCGATTTTGGTGGAAATTTGTGATCAGAATGAATAATTTTTTTGATTTAGCCGATTATCCAAAAAACTTGATATTTTATCTCATACATTCGCTATGGTTATATGGATGCAAGGTGGTAATTGAGGGGGACACTCTTAATCCGTATGTGGTGATTGAGGGGGCTTTGAGGATGACCAATTTCTATCATTTGCAAAAAGTTGGGGATAATATAAATTACTATCAATTGAATTATACTTCCCAACGGTCTCATGATGTTTGCAGTTGGCCTACTTATCGTATTGTTCCTCCTAATCAAGCTAGGATTTTGCTTGATGCTGCGATTGGAGGCTCACATTCGATAACAGTAGCTATATTGATTGATGCCTCTGGCCAATTTATTTGTGGTTGTGCTTACATTTCAGTTACTACATGTAACGAGAAAGCGTAAGCTTGGGCAATTCTTCAAGGTCTTAATTTGCCCTTAGGTTGTCTGACAATAACCTTCTTGGAAATTTTTTAGTGTCAGGCAAAGTCATTCTTCCATACTTGAAGCTCATGATGGCTTTTCTCTAGCTAAAGTTGATAAGGCTAATGTACAACTAGCTCATGTGCTGACTGATAACGTGTGACTCGTCATAGCTAAAATGCTCAAGTTAAGTTAGAAATTAGGTTATACTATCAAATTAACACAAAGAAAGGGTTAAGTGTAAAAATTAACAGAAAAGACCTAAAACACCAACTCTGTGCTAAAAATGCGAAATTAGGTCATTTATTGAGATATTCTATTAATAAATACAAAATGATGATCCAATTATAAATTGAACACACAAATGAGCTCAAAACTTCAAATCAAAAGTGAAATTAACTCCTAATATGTTCAATTAAGCTTCAATAAAAACTTGATAACATTTGGACATCTATATGACCTTGCATTTAGAAATTCACATTTAGGTCATTCATTCATAACATTTCATTCATTATTAAACCTCTAGGGACCTATTTGTAGGTCACAATGACCTAATTGTAAGATTCCAGGGACAGTTCTGCATTCATTCTATACCACTTATGAGTTTTTCTACAAAATTTCTACCGATTCACTTGAATGCCCAAAACACCTACAGTTGGTGGTGCACCTTGGGTGCATTGTTCATTGAAGAACACAGCTGATCATCACCGTCAACTCTTGTTTCCCTTTGATCTGCAGCTCAAACTCAATTGAAGCTTTGCACGAATCCTTGCGTGGCCTCACAACCATCTCCAGATCCCATATAGCGGCCATGATTTGACTTGAAAATTTCACGCGCCCTCTCCTTTCATCCTCATCGTCCCTAACCTAATTGTTTAATCCCACCGTGAGGTGACCTGATCCACTAATCACTCTACTTAAACGCTCCCTCAGCTCGCACGCACACCTGGATCGCTCCCTCCCCCTAAGTGATTCCTTTCATCCACACCTACAGCTTCTTCCCATCTTCATTTCCTCAGTTTGTGGTGATAGCACCGACTTGCCTTCCTCCTTTCATTCGCCACCAGCTGACTAGGTGGTGGACTTTAGACAATTTCGTTAGCTCTGGTCTTCTCCCCTTTCGTCGTCACTAGCCGACCGGCGGGTGACCTTGGACAACTTCGTCCCATTAGATAGATTTGCATGCTTTCTAGGAGTAGAATTAGTATAGCTTTACTGATTTCTAGTTAATTGTAGTTTAGTTTGTGTAATTTAGAGTAGATTAGAAGTAAAATAGATGTTCGACATTCATTGGTTTGATCATTAGTTAGGAGTAGATTAATATAGTGAAGAATTCACACTCCCTCCTCCTTTGGTCATTTCATATCAGAGGAGATGAATTCATATCACTCATATGATCACTAATCTTCCTCCTCACATCACCATTTCGTGTTCTAATTTCCCTCGAATTTTAATTCCCACTCACCCATTAGAGTCAAACCCTCATCTCATTGCTCTCTAGCTTTAAGATGAGGATTTGCGCTAGCGAAAAATCCATCTAGGGGTCTCCCATTAATCTCAGATTTTTCACGAAGACCCCTTATCTGAATTTAAAATGGAATCGATTTGCTTGATCTATTTTTAATTTGGATCTCAATGCAAGATCGCGATATTTTGAATCAATTGAGTTTTTAATGGTTTTGATTAAGTGAATTGATATGTTTTTTGGTAATTCAATTCATGACAGTGAATCTGAAAAATGTTCCCTTAGATGAGCCATGTCTAAATTTGGCATGACTTGGGGATTTTATGGTTTTAAATGTGAAGTAGGGCCAAGGAAAATCAATTTTGTTGATTTAAGGCTCTACCAAGAATTTTTTTGTTGTTTTGAATTTGAGAATCTAATTTTTAACCTAAGGAATTGTCAATATTCCTTAAGGTTTAGAGATTTGGGATTCAAGTTTGCTGAATGTATTTGACTGATCTAAGACCCTCCTTCATGCTGTCTATAGCATTGGGAAGGTGTTAGATCTAGGTATTTTTCTGATTTGAAATGAGGATTATTGTTTGAAGATTTTTTATGCAAAATTTGACATTTCAATTTGATTTCAATATGATTTTAAGACTTTATCAAACCTTTGAAGTGCTTACTGGTTTAGTTTTTTTTCAATCCCAAATTAATCCATATAAAAAAATGCTGCATTAGCAACTACATTCCAAGGATTTCCCAACCCTAAATTCAATGCAAATCATTCTCTGATTTGGACACTTTTGATCCCTGATCAGACTTTCTTAAGTCTAAATTGGGATACTTGTCTACTGAATCTCACATCAGATCTGCTGGAATGGATGATCTGGCTGCAACAGTAGCTTTTGAAATGTGTTTAAGATGTCTAGAATGAACCTCTTTCAGCTACTAAAGTGGCTGTTCAAATCAGCAGCTACTGCAGTGTTACTACTGTGCTGTAGCTGCTGTTGCTGCTGCTCTAGCTGTTGTTCTAATGGACTGAAATACAAATGGACAGTGGTCTGGATTTAAACCCCAATGTCTAGCAGATGAATCCTTAAGGTCCTAAACTCTATAAATGAACCCTTGGACCCTTAGTTTGCATATGAAAAATAGAAAAGAAAAATTCTAGAGCTATATTTCATATTCTCAAAATATTTTGAAGAAGGAATAGTTTGTTGCCATCAATCTCTCTACGGCTTTGCAAGCACATCAATGTGATTTCTTTACGCATTGTCAAGGCATTCACTTTCATTCTAGCTCTCAAATTGGTAACATTATATTTACATTTGTTGAGAGGCTTAGGTTCTAGTTGTAAGACTTATTTTTCTGTCTTACACCAATATTTCATTTGTTCTTGAGCATTTGCTCGTTGGCTTATAACAAACCCATTTTTGTATTTGATTTGAGGTAACCCGTTAATTACCTTGGTTAGTAAATTGATTTCCTCGAGGTTGAGGGAATCGGGTTAAAAATCCTAAGTTGGGAGGCTTAGGTAGTGGAGTACCCAAGGGAGGGGAACCACTATACATATTGTGCTTATTTCTGTGGTTTGGTTGATTGCACAAATTTTCTTGTTATTACTGATTTTGTGTTTGAGTTTTTGTGCGCATAGCCATATATCCTATCTTTTAAAGATCCTACAGTATATAATGTAAACAAGCTTTCACATATTTGTAATGACTTTAAATCCAATTTATTTGTTTGTAATCTGATTTGTAAACCATCTTTATCAGCTTTCTAACATGTAATTTGCCCAATTTGGAAAATTAATGAGAAATGAATGGAAAATCATGTTCAACTGTTTAACCTCCTCCCATATGACCTGTTGAACCATTCTAAGTGCTATTACTGCTATTCCAACCTTTAATAGATATTCTAATGCTTTAGGTTACACCTTGGAAACCCCTTTAAGGCTTAGTATGAGCTTCACTTTGTAAATAAATAAAAGCTATAAAAAATTCCAAAAAAATAAAATAAATGTGTAACTAGTAAGAATAAGTATATTTTTAAGTATATACAAAGTTTCAAGGTCATCTGAACCTCTAGTTTGGTATAACATACCACCCAATGGTTTAATATACCTTAAAACTCAATAAAAAAACTCAAACTTAAAAAAATTCAAAAACACTCCATTCCTCTCATCTCTCTCTTTCTCTCTCATCCCCTATCTCTATTATACATATAAAACCCATAAGAATCAGAAAAACTCGAAAAATACACATAAATAATACGTATACTATGTAAATACTTGTCTATATAAGCTATATACTAAGCTATATATGTACATAGTATATAATATGTATATAATTTGTACATATAACTTATATATGTATTCTATAGTATAAATTAAGTATTTAGGATAACTTAATATATATAACTCTATTAAATAAGTAGATATTAATTTAATTAGCTTATATGTACTATAAGCTATAAAATTATATAAACCCCAATAAATAAACTTATTTATCAATGATACTGTACATACATATTTATATACTTATTATGCATACTAGAATACCTGTAAACTAATTTAATTATATTTATATAGGAAATAATTAATTTATTTAGTTAGTAGGTAGTTTACTAAATTAAATTAAAATAAATTAGTAAATTAAGTTATTATTGAACTAATTTATATTTTATATTTGTATTTTGTTATTTTAAGTAATTTAAACAAATTTAACTATATTTATATTGTATTGTACTATTGATACCTAAACTGATATTTAAATGTATATAAATTAAAATACAACGTGTAAAATATCATAAAAATTTGTATTAAATAATTTAGTATGTATACTAGTACTGTATAAGGTCAATTAGACCATTAATTAAGTAATTTAAGAAATTAATGTATAATTCAGTATGTATAAATTGTAAAGTTTAACTGGTTTATTTATATAGTAAAATTAATTATCGTTGCAATAAATTTTATAATTATATGCCCTATGTAAGGGCTTTACAACCATATATTTTAATTTAAAATAAGAGCACAATTGGGCCCTCAAATCAAGGGCCAAAGTAAGCAAATCAGAACAATCCAATGCACAGCAGCAGCGCCTGAAGGACATTAGAATTAACACCACATTGGTGGCATGAAAGCAGATGATGCACTATATTTAGATTTTGTGATGAGGGCTACCCAGTTGTCAGGTGCTGGGCGCCCCCATTACACATTACGTCCTACCCATTACACTTTGATATGATATTGAATGAGCATTTGACATGAGCTGTGCATTGTGCATGGGTCTGATTAGGCCCAATAACGAGCCGTGAATCGGCTAAAATACACCCAATGAGAACTAGGGTAATCCTAGTAGAGGTCAGGTCCCACTCAGTGATGGGTGTTGTGTATCCCTCGAAAAGGTTGCCTGCCAATTAAACCAATTTTTTGCTTAAAAACCAGACCGATTCGGTCTGAACCTGCTAAGGGTGAATTGGCAGCGAGAAAAGAGAAGCTAAAGAGAAGAGGCTCAAAAAGTTGTCTAAGTGACTGAAGACCCTCCTTAGTGAAATTGCACTAGAGGGGGGGTGAATAGTGAAATTATAGAGTATTGTAATACAACAAATTCAATCACACAATATACTCAATTATTTTTAGGTGGAAATCCAAGATGGGTGAAAACCACCACCTAAGCCAATCTCTTGACTTAGGATTTTCGATCACAAGGTGATCAATCTACTAACAACACTACTTAAACGAGGGTAGTGTACCTCAATTACAATTCCCACCTCCAATCCCTAAACGGAGGTTTCTCTCTTCAAAATGAAGAGACGGGGACCCGACAGGCCGGATACCCAAAATACAGAAATTAAGAAGTAAAAATAACACCTATAGAGCACCGCAATAATTTAGTTGCTTTCTTATCTACTAAGCATGAAAAGAACTCCTGATGATTTGCAGAACGGGGTGAGCCGGGAGTATGGATTTGCCCTTTGATCAGAGGATTAGCACAGCACAAGGGCAAGATGGAGCTTAGAGTAGTGAGCAAGAGATTTTTCTAATGGAATTGTATCTCAAGAGGTGTGTGTTGCCTAAGAGGAGTTGTAGTCTATTTATAGGCAAGTTTGGAACCTTCAAGAACACTTGGGAGAGCTCTTCTAGCCGTTGGAAACAAATCCCAAGAGTTTAGGATGAAATCCACACAAAATCAGGGTAATGATGAGTCTGACAGCAACATCAAACGTCTAATTATAGTATCAGACGTCTTATAGGACGTCTGATTTTTCCTATGGTCGTCTAATATTGCAGGACATCCTTAACTGACTCTATTGGATCAAAAGAAGGACGTCTGATATTATCTCATAAGACGTCTGATTATTTCATTGGACGTCTAATGAATGGTGCATTCGTTCCTGTTATCATCAGATCCAAACAGGGTTCTAGGTTTAGAGGATCGGACGTCGATATGGACGTCTGATAATATTACCAGACGTTTGTAAACCTAAATACTCTTCCTTCCTCCTTCTGCCAAAAGATTATGGGCCGTAGAGAGATACGCACAGAAAATCATGGGCAACGGTTCAAAGGCAGACGTCTGTAAGTGTCTCCAGACGTCTGGAAATTCTTTTTCCTACACATGCTCTAACGGTTAGTATGAGGACGTCTGGGTAAAGAATCAGACGTCTGTGAAAGGTTATCGTCGTCTGAAAGTGAAGTCCTTCGACTGATGTCTATGAGGAGATAACAAAGGCAGAAATCTTTGAAATTAGACGTCTGATACACATGCCAGACGTCTTAAAGTGGAAAATCAGACGTCTGGCATTTGTTATGGACGTCTGATAAAAGTATAAGTGTTGGGTTTTTGTTTCTAATTTATCCTAAGTGTAGAGAGCCTAAGTTAGCTATTTATAGGTTTTGTTCGGGGGCTCTTTACAATATTTCTAGACTCAAATAAAATGAAAATTACAACCTTTAAAAGTTTACATGAAAAATCCTAAGACCTAATACTTATGCTACTCTTCTTTAAGCTTTTAATCTCCCGTCTTGGAAAGCTTTTTGAAATCCTGCAAATATGTTATTACAGAGAGAAAATAATATGCTACGCTTTATTTTTTATTTCATTTTCTTCATTTTGTAAAATCATCAAAATATTATATCGAGTGGTTGAACTGACACCTAGTACCCATGCCTATGTATGTGTGTGTCAGTGTATATATGTGTATATAGAGTATATGTATACGTATATATAATATACATAAGTGTATATATATATAGTATATATGTAAATAATATGTATACAAGTATATTTTGAGTATAGTAATATTGTTTGAGCTATTATGTATATAAGTTATAGCTTTAGTGATAGATGTATTCGTCACTGTAGATAGTATTATATGTCAGTACAAACATTAGATTTTACCTTAGCCTATGTACATAGTTTTTCTAAGGTTTCAGCGACACTTTTATATGTTGCTATAGATATATTATATGTTATTGTAAATATTAGTTAGTTAAGTCAATATAGTATATATTATTACTTCTTTTTATACCTTTAGCTAGGTATTATTATTATTAGTTGTAAATAAATAATATAGAGTAATTATACATGATTTTTTATGCTTATTTGTATATAATTGTTTTTAAATATTGTAATTATTTCTAATTCATTCTTTTATATATAATTGATTCATTCTGTGATTCATTCATTTATTCTTGTATATAAAATTAATCTTTTTGGAATTAATGAATGTTTTTTAACTTAAAGAGTGATGTATATCAATAACTGTCTCCCAGTGAACAATCTGGAATAAATCAGTAAAAATTAAGTATATAAATAAAATTGACGTGGCAATGATTTGTATTTGTGACATATACTATAACAATGATGTTTTAAAACCCTTTTTAGTATGAACCGGTAGTCGATGATCATATTTTTGGCGTCATTACCGGAGATAAAAACTCGACAATAGTGGCTTTTTTTGATTGTTGACGAGTCATGCGAGCGATTACCGACTAGACATTGTTTTCGTCGTAACTTACAAGGGAGTTGGGACTTTCCTGACTTTCCTTGTCAGCTTCATGGTTGATAATGAATGGTATTCATCCACACACAGAGAGAGAGAGAGAGAGGGAGAGGGGAATGGGTTCATTTGGAAGGGTAGGAAGGAATTTACGGGGATTAATAATTTTTAATTATTTTGCTAGAAATTTTCATTTGTAATTAGCAATATGAACTCACGTCTACTAAAGGAGACTTTAGTGATTTAGAGGACGATAAGTAACTCACCTTTCAAAAAGGCAAGTTCGTTTTCTTTTTTTACAAAACTTACCTCTTGTAGGGCCGAGTTTGATGCATCCTTGATCCTGCAAAAGCTCCTTAAAGGTTAAGCTTTTTTAAAGAAAAGTCGCCTCTACTAGAGGTGAGTTCTTAAAAAATCAAACACCTGCTTTAGTGCTTGTGTCCATTGCCTCCTTGTTCCCACCACAACCCAAGCCCTCGCCATTACTTTCTACTTTTGTTGTTGTTGCTACACTCTTCTCGCCCACCGCCTCCCACCTCAACCCGATGCTGTCACATTGGTCTGTTGTTGCTCCTTACACGCACTACCTGTTGTTGCTCTACCCTCCTCATATACCATCGTCCTCTGACTCTCTTGCCATCTGCTCTCCTTGCCCGCCATTTGCCATGGTACAAGTTTGTTTTTTTTATTGAATAATGTGAAACATTCGTGTAATTCTTATGCGAACACCATCATGAGCCATAACTAGCTCAATTTGATCTGATACAGTTACTAAAAGCTCCTACACAACCTTCAAAGGGTCCTAAGTGCTTAATTTTCTATTTTGAGAAGAAAAGATGAAAACATGGTTATTTCTGTAATTTTTCCATCCTATCACAGATATAGAATAACCACAGGGTACTTCAGGGGTTTATTAAAGGTCATATGATCATTAATGTCTAACAAGTGGGTCCATACAGACAAAAACGAGTTTTCACGCATTTCAAGAATTAATGGAATTTAAAATCCTAAAAACAGACTCACTTAATTAACTGTGATTTTGGTCAGGATAAAATTCATCTAAACCCTCTAAAAACCATAGAAAAATATTCTTTTGGGTTTGACATCCTTGATTTGACCATCCGAACCCATTTTGACCTAAAATAGAGTCTTAGGCTGATAGTTATCATAATTTGGGTTTCTACATAATTTACCCAGTCAAATTTGATCAAAAACTAAATTTGAATTCACCATCAGTTTCCTTGGGTCTAAATTAGGTTTATACCAAAATTTAAGCCCAATCAGAGATCATATTGACCTAGTTTGCATTTTAATCTTGTTTTGACTCTTTTTCTTACAAAGAACCCCTCAGCTTTTGAAAACCTTGCAAGGACCCCCCTAACTTCCTCATATTCTTCACATGCAGGTCCCTGCCGCCATTAGGACTAGCTGTAGCATCTCTAGTGAGATTCGAGAGAGATTTTCTCGCTCGTTTCTCAATCAATTAGTCTCAGATTTAAACCAGAGATTCCTTGAGGAATTCTCTTTCAATCAAGCCCATCCTTGGACTCCAATTCTTTCTCAATCTCCCATGCAAATGCATGGGACATGCAGGTCTCCTTGTCGTGCAAGCACCACGTGCTTCCAAGCTTGATTTCCAAGCTTGGAATGCCGTTCTAAGCCATATTTAAGGACCCAGGTTGCGAGGCCGATCTCCTTAGCAAATTTTGGTGAGTTGAAATACCCTAATCTACCTTCTCTGACCACCAAACACCTCTACTATGATGACTTCTCTCCATCCTGCTCCTCCAAACCTCCAACCATCAAATTGGAGGTGCCACCATCTTCCTCTCTTCCTCGTGCACCTCTCCAGTCAAAGGGAGGGTGTTCCTCTACCTCAATCGCCGTCATCGCTTCGCCGTCTTTACCGTCTTCTCTGACTCTGGTCAGCCACAACCGGAGCCCTCCACCATCTCTTCCCATCTATGTCTCTCTATTCCTTCTTCTCTCCCTTTATTTCATTTTTCTCCTACACACAAGTCACTTGTGACCACTACACCTCCTTACCACACTCCGTCTTCTCTGCCTCCGGCAAAACTCTGGCAAGTTTGCTCGCACTCCATAGACCACCATCCGCCTCACCACAACTCCCAAAAGCACTGTCGTTCCACCACAACCAAAACCCCTCTCCTATTTCACTGATCCACCCACTGAATCTCCCCACTGAACTCACCTTCCACCGTTCACCTTCTCCAACTTCGTTCGAGCACTTCACATAGTCTCACACCCCACGAACATTGCTATCATCTTCCTCATTCTCCGACGATTCCATTGAACCATCTGATGAGGGCTTTCAAGCCCATATTTGTGTTTCAGGTTCCTCACCGGTCTCCGCCACTGCTGCCATCGTTGTCGCCCCATTCTTTGAGCTTTAAGCCACAAGAACTCCAGGCTTTTGCTCTAGGCACTGCAGACAAGTCCCAGGAACGCATTCAAGTTGTCAATTGAGGACCTCAACTCCGCAGCTGCATCAATTGGACGAGGACACAGCTATGGCTTTACGTGAAAGAGGGACGTGGGTTTAGTCCCACATCGGATAGAACAGACGCACACGCACCATACAAATTGAATTTCTGTTTATGGCTCTTCGCGCTAGCATGCACATAGGGTGAGGTCTTGCTCATGCACGCGCATACTCACGCCCTCACCCGCGCTCACGCCACGCGGGTCTGGGCCTTGGTCCGTTTACCCGGTTACCTAGGTCTGGTCTGGTTCGCCTGATTTTGATAAAGACAGAAGAGAAAGAAAGGGAGCATTTTTTGCCCTCTGTTGCTCTCTCTACACTTGGCGAATTTGAGAGGCCTTCACCTTTGAAGCTGTTGTGCTGTGTTTGTGCCTCTCCCTAAGGTTTGAAGGAAAAGAGAAGCCTTTGCCTCTGTTGCTGGATCTGAATCATTGTTGCATTATTGAAACACTTAAGTTGATGTGAAATATTTGGTTGGATTCACTGTTTATTAATTTGAGATACTTAAGCTTAATTAAAGAGGGTTAATTGGTAATTCAAATCACTATTTTAACCCATCATTTTTTGGACATTGATATTCGAATCTTGATATATTATTTTTGAATCAATTCTGATTGCAATTGTTTATATCTCTTATTTAGAATTGTGATCTTGAGATTGATTGACTGATTGCTCCCTACGTTTAACCTTAGACTTTTCTAAGTTATAAATTTAAGTGTTTAATGCGATCTTGTCCTATACTATAATGCATTTCTCAAACATCGACGATTTTGCATTAATAAATTCGTCGATTGTCAAGCATTTTTTAATTTTGGATATATTTGACATAGTAAATATAAAAGATATTGTTAAAAAATATTTTAACGAAGATAAAATATTCATGAATGTGGACACTAAGGGTTATGGGATTGTTAATTTGGATAAAGTTTAAAGATTCTTTTACAAGTTTAGGTATATGTGTTGTCAATTAATGTGATGGATTTTATGATTTGTTTAAGTTGATTTAAATGACCAAATTTGTGTCATGCTTACTATATTTTAGTGGTTGTATGTGTTTGGATTGAGAACGAAGTTTATTACAACAAGGATCCGAATAAGAGGATCAAGGTGTATATAAACTAAAACTTTAAGCAATTATTGGATAATGCTTATACAAATTTGCAATTTGATCATATGAGTCAACGAATTAAGATCTTTCAACACTTTTCACATTAATTTAGGAGGGACTAACTATTATTTAACTGTTGTGACTGATGATGATGTTATTCAATCTATGATGGATTGGGTAATACCTACTTGGAGAAAAATAAAATTATAGAACTTTACATTGAGGTTCATGATAAGGTAGAGTGTACCATATTTTATAAGCCTTAACCATCACAAGCACTACAACTACCCAAGTGTCCACCTTACACACCTGAAGAGCATCTCCCACCTCAAAAATCACCCGTGCCAACCAATTGATGTTCTAAACGATGGTATTATTAATAGCATTGGTGAGCCTTACATTCAACAGGAGCTTAGGGATGAATCAATTGAAAATGATGTTGATGATTTTGCAATAGAAAATATTATTCCACGGAACTAAAGTAGGGTCTGCCGCATTATAGAAGTTGTTGATGAGATTGTGCCTCAATATATGAAAATGATATAGACAATGAAGATGATATGAATGATGGAGATGAGGATTAAGAACTCACTCCTTCTAATGTCCCAACTCGTAATAAAGGGGTACAACAGTTTTCATCTGATTTCAGTAGCAAGTATGACAATAATTAGTTGTTAAACGATGGAGATGTAATATTTTGCGACAACTTGGATATCCTCCTCAAGTATCCAATGAGTCAAATGAATGCTCTCGGACTAAAATGAGCAATCTTAACACTTAATTGGTTAAAGAGGATGACATACACATTGAAAGAAGACTTTATATTTGTTGTCAAGAAATTTCACGTTGACAATCACATAAATTTTATAATTCTGCAATTAAATAGATATGTATGGTTTGTAAGTTGTTCTCGCAAATATGAAGGATGTACATGGAGATTGCACATACATTGAAGAAGTTTTAATCAATAATGGGTCTTGAGTATCCTGCATGCACAACACACATATGTCCGTATCAAAGACAATGAAGATCACTTGCAACTTAATTGTAATTTAACGACACACTACTTGCAAAATTATATGCAGCGATCACTTATTGTTAATGTGAACTTATTGCATGAAAAATTCAAGTATACAATCATAAGGAGAAGATTGTGGGATGCAAAGAGGAGGCCATTAATGTAGGTTCCCTACCAGGAGGGGTGACGTAATAAAATTGCGGAAATAAAATATAAAGTAATCTCACAAAAATCAATCACAAAATGTACACAGGTATTTTTAGGTGGAAACCCAAACCGGGTGAAAACCACCACCTAACCCTCTTGAGTTAGGATTTTCCGATCAACCAAGTTGATCAAAATCCACTAAACGAATCACTTTAAACGAGGGTGATTCAACCTCAGTACAACCACGCTACAAGTACGAGGGTAGCGTTCCTCAACCCCTTCTCTCCACGAGAAGGATTTTGTCCCACGAAGGAGACGGGAATTCGCAAAGCGAATACCCAACCAAAAGACAAAGATAAAAGAAACAATAGTCCTATAGAGCCAACAAAATAATTAAACCTAGCTTCTATAGGAAATAGGAAACTCCCCTTTGCAAGGAGTGCGTCGACGATGACGCGGTGCGTGTGCCACGCGATGGCGCTACGTCGCCCTCGTTATCTACGCCGGGAGAGCGGGTGCGCAACGGGAATGATGCTCTCAAGATGATGGAGCTTGAGCTTAGAGAGCAAGTGCTTCTTGGACACAAGAGAGTGGAAATACTTGATCTTAGTGTATTGCAAAGTGTTTCTTGTGTTTCTCTTGTTGTTTTCTAAGTGTGTTTGTGTTACAAAGGTTCCCCTCTATTTATAGAGGCCTTAGGAAGGTTTTGGAAGGCTTGGAAAAGCTTCCATAGCCGTTGGGTGCAAAGCCCAAGAGAATCAGGCCGAAATCAGGACAATGATTGCATTTGACAGGGTCATCAGACGTCTAACTCTGGCATCAGACGTCTGGAAGGCCACTTTAAGACGTCTGATTCCAAGGTCAGACGTCTGATTCTGCGCGGGTTTCTCCCTGACTTGAATCAGATCTAAACAGGGTTTTTGTGTAAGTCCATCAGACGACATACAGGACGTCTGGCACTATGTCTGGACGTCTGGAAACCTACTTTTACTGTGGGAATTGATTTCCAAACGTTGCAACGGCTAGAAAATCTCTGAGAAGAGATTTTGGGTCAGCCGAGGCAAAACGGTCATTTATCAGACGTCTGTTAAGCCCTATGGACGTCTGATAAGGCTCTAACGGTCATATTCTTGAGTGTCTTCTAAGCCAGCCAACGGTCCACTAACTGGACGTCTGGCAAAGTTATCAGACGTCTCCTAAGACGTCTGGTCTAAGGTCTGGACGTCTGAATTCATCAGACAGAACTAACTATGTCCAGCCTAACAGTTATCAGACGTCTGAAACAACAGTCAGACGTCTTAAAATATTTTATCAGACGTCTGATTTTGGGATTAGACGTCTGGAAATGCTGTTTGAGCCCTATATTGGTTTTCTAAGTATTCTACAGAAAACCTAAGTATCCTAGGGTTGTGCAGATGTTCGTAGGACTACTTTTAGGGTACTTTGAGGCTCTTTAACATAATGTTCTAAGGAATCAAAAAGAGCAAGAAAATAAATACAAGAGATACATGAAAGGATAAAAAAGAATCTATCCTATTCTTCTTTTCTTCCATCTCCAATCTTTCGCTCCACGTGAACCTCCTGTGTTTTCCGTCAAGCTCCTCCAATCCGTCCTGGATGCGAGCTTGAACTCCGTCTAAACACGTCCTCATTTGCAATTGACCTGAAATCTAGGACTCAAATTGCAAATGTTAAATAACACGTGTTTTGTTATCATCAAAACAAATGATCGTGGTGCTCTAGCACCAACAATTAAAATGGTTTATAGTTGGTGGGACAAGTTATATGAAGACTTGTCATATCTATTGCATGCCATCAAAGATTCAAATCCTAATGTATAAGTAGATATAAAAAGTATAAACATCGATAATACAAGCGAAGTGGTGTTTATGAAAGCATTTTGAGCATATAGATGAATTATGTATTAAATCATTTAAGCATTGTCGACCATTTATTAATATCAACAACATACATTTACATGGTAAATATAAGCATAAATTATTGATTTCTTGTGACATGGATGTCAATCATCACATTGTTCCTCTTGCATTCATCATGCTTTATAAGGAATCGATAAAATCATGATATTGATTTTTGAGACGTATCAATGGTTAGTCATCCATCACCGAGAATAATAGATTTGCATTTTATACAATCACCATGGAGAGATTCTCACCACAATTGCTAGTGAAGATGTCGATTTGCATTGTGTGTCATAAATGTATTGTGCACGTCATGTTACTAGTAATTCTAACACTACATACAAGAACATGAATATAAAATAGTGATGAGGGTAGCAATATAATCTTCATTTTTAAAATGCCAAATATGCATGGATTAATTGAAAAACTTGCATAAAGGCATCCCTAAATGGTTTAAAAAGTGTGGTGTTCATAAAATTGATTAGACCATGGCTCATGATGATGTATTTCAATTCAAGAACATGACAACAAATCTAACTAAAAGCTATAATGCGATACTTAAAGATATAAGGGCATTGCCTGTTGGGACATTAGTAAGAAAGACATCTTACAATTAGGTTGCTTATTTTGACAAGCATCTAAAGGTAGCTATAACCTCCTTAGGTAGACGTGAAAAGTACACCTATTGTGCAAATAAAATGCTTTAGAATTGGATGACTACCGGAAGAGTTCACAGCATGACATGTTTTCATGGAAACCCTGACCTCTATTACAAAGTTCTCATCGATAGGTGTGAAATGCAATGTGGACTGAATAGAGAAAATTTTCATAAAATTGACGTCAGAAGGCATTCTTGCAATTGTAACATGTCGCAAACATACAAAATCTCTTGCTTACATGTATGTTCAGCTTTTAACTTGTAGATATATTGACATTGGTATAGCTTTGTCCATTGGTACACTAAGGAAGGAAGATTTGAGCCTATATATGATCCAAAGTCATGTTAACGATATTCATTTTTGAGGTACAGTCCGTGGTGGGAGAAGAAGCATTAGAAATGATAACATAAATAGTCTCGTATTGATGATGAGAGTTGAAGAGGACTTATTAGTGAAATTCAAGAGCTCCAATTCCAAAACAAGCCCTTAGTAAGTAGACAGTAATGCAAAAAATAATGATATAAATTTATATATTAAAAAACTTGTCAAGGTTATATTATCAAAACCCAAATCATAAAAATTTGTATTCTAAGGTGTCAAGATTAAATTTGATTCAATTTGTTTTCAAGTAATTTTTTTCATCTTTTATTTTTAAAATTTTTAAATGAATTTGAAACAAATTCAAATGATTTGATTTGTTATTATATAGAAAACAAAATTTTTAAGCACCTTGATTATTATATCAATTAACCATTTATGTCATAAAATTGAGATGACTATCATTCTAACTAATTCATAAGCATTCTCCAGGTAATTCACTTAATCATATAATATGTCTTCCATAAAATTCAAATTTAGATACATTAGAAGCTCAGGTAAAATATCCATAATATCTATTTACGATAAAAAAGTTATCAGGATCATAAATTGATTAGATCATGTATCATAATGTTAGCAAGTTTCATGAATAACCATATTGTACCACTTTATGCATGAGGATAAAAGAGTATCCACTTCAAAATCAATCCATTTTAAAGAAATGGCCAACCACTAACATTTAGCACCTATCAAGTTGTCATCTTTATGTGTAATATCATTTTTCAACATATTACTCTAATATGATCTTCTTTGAGGCTCATACATAGATAAATTGATTGGTGTGATTTTGATATCATATATAAGATTATTGGACTTGAAATTGATTAGATTGAGTAGGAAGGATGACCATTGAAATGTGCTACTTATTAATTTCCATCTTGTATGCTTACCTTTTCTAATGAGAGAAAATTCCAAGATTAAAATTCATGGAGAAGAAGATAGATATAGTTAATGTAAACTCGTACATGACAAATCATAGCTAATGATGATAGATGTTGATCATAACCAAATCAGAATGACTAGCTGACTTAAAAAGGGAACAAAGTTGATTTCCAATTTGACCACAACAATTGGCATATCCAATTTATCATTCCTAATATCTAGAATGAATAGTAGGCAGCCATGTAGCCATTGATTACACGGTCATGAATATCAATCATAATATATCTAAATTGATGAGTATGGAGCTGTTCACTTATTTTCTAAATTATTATTTATATATATGTGAAACAAGAATGAGTATATCATTGTAAGTGCAATTGGTCATTAAGTAACGTAGTTCAAGTCTCTCAAAGGTGTAGGGAATGCGAATTCGAGACTTAAATGGTGCATTCGGTGGTAGCTATGAGATTGACATTTATTTTGATATATATTAATTATGATAATCTTTTTTATTTACATCATATAAATAATCAATATTATAATCTTTTATTTCTTCTATACTTTTATAAATAATAATCATAATCTATAAATTTATCATAGCGATACTTCTTTATAATAATTATAAAAGTATAGAGATAAATATTGTATTTATCCATATTGTAAACTATAGTGTAGAGAAGATTTATCCCTACTATACCATACTTTTATCTTATAACATAAATAAATATCTTAATTTATAAGTAGATTTTTTTCTGGTATACTAAAAGTATAAGGATTGATCCCTATAATACAATCTATAAAATAATTAAAGGGATGGTTTTTTATAATAATTTTTTACAATCTATAATAATTCCTATAAAGAATATTATTTATATGGATATTTATAAATGATATAAAATTATTTATCTTCTATACTAAATAATAATTATAAAAGTAGGGATTTATAATAAAAGTATAGAAGAAATTATTATAAAAGTATCCTTTCATAATCTTCTTTATTTTTACATATAAATAAAGTATAATTATTTATGATTTTGTAAAAGTATAGAATAAATAATGATTATAATACATTTATAGAATGACTATAAAGAAGATTTTATACTTTGTAGGGTCATCTTGCAAATTTTATGTAAAACTTTATATCTTTTTAATATTTATATTATAGTGAAATTGCATAAAGTATCTTTAAATTAAATATATATTATCAAGTATGTTTATATTCATAGTTTAATTATAAGTATAGGATAGATACATTTTCATTACTTATATTGTTGTAATCATGATGTATTTTTGCTATGCTATTTGTGTTAGGCTTACATATGATAATAAATTTTAAAAAATTGTATCTATTTATTATTACTATTTACATTCTCATAGATATTATCATGAGTATATCTTTAAATCCATTTTTTTTGTTATAAACTTCAAATCACCTATTTTTGAGATTTAATTTTCAGGGCATTGAGACTTTAATTAACCTGGAAATTGATATTTCTTTTTATTTTTTTATTTTTACTTTTAAACATATCATTGCTTAGAGAAAAAAAGCTTACATTTTACTCATTAATTACGAGAAGACCTTATTTTCATGCAAAATTTCAGCGACGCCCTAATTAACTTATAAATTTATTGAAATTGATTATCTTTTTTTAGTTTAAAATTTTAAACATATCATTTCTTATATACAATACATATAGAAGACCCTATTTTTTATTCAAAAATTACAACAAAATACTGATTAGCTTATAAATTTAGTGAAATTTACGTGACATTGTACATCAAAATATGTTAATTATAATTTTTAGAGAACTTTTGTTGTCAATATTACTAAATATTCTCTTAATTTTTTTTTACAAATCTCATAATATCTTTACTCTCACATTATTAGTCAAAATATGTGCTACATAATATAATCCTATATCTGTACAAAGCACAAGCAAAACATTAGTTGAAAATGACACTAAGATCAATTAAGATTAATTAAAAATGACTTCAAATAATAGGATTAATTGAGAGTAGTCACAATTCAGAATCGTTCTCAATTCAACGTCAAATCCGTTGCCATTCCTATTTGGGAATCATGCTGTAGCCTCGCGCATCTTTTAGGGTGGGTATATAATATAATCAAGAGGAAGTTTCTGTTTGCGATTTTTACGTTCGTCTCCCTAAAAACATACTTACTTATGTTTGTACTCTTAAATATTTCATTATTACATTCAATCTTTATGAAGTTCTATCATTATATATATATATACGCTTACAGTTGCATTCGATGATAAATTGCGTTAACTATGGTTAGTACGTGATACTTCGTCACAATTAACAAAGAAAATTAAGTTTTTTATATTCATGTCCCTCGAAACTTTCATAATTACATTTAATTCCTTCCCAAAATAAATTTTTTATCCTTAAAAGGGGGAGGGGAAGGAGGGAGGGGGGTGATGCTCGGAAACGGGTGAGCAGATGGGGTAGCAGTGTCCAACGAGGAGAGGCTATAACTAGAGAGGAGGAGGAAGGAGGAACGGCTAGGGATTCGATACATCCAACTCAAATTGACTCAATCCAACTGAAAATGGTAGGTAAAACTTGATCTAAACCCAATCAGGTACATGAATGAACTTTATCCAAAAAGGCTCGATCGAGTTGGATTCAGGTATGAGTATGAATCTATACCTGATTATTTGACTCTAATATTTAAATGAAATCCCCATTTACTTGAGGGATATAAGTCTCACCCTAACTTTCTCCAACCTTAATCTATCTCACGATTCTCTCCATAATTCTGAAGGTTGGAAGTACTTCTGGAACTTCCATTAAATATTTATTTTGGAGATAGAGATATTTTTTTTGAAATATATTTGTATTTTATCTTTCTCAATATTTTTTTTTTTACTATATTCCCCTTGAACATCTCATTTTGTAATACTTTTAGTAGGGATCAATAAACTTAGAATAGCTCGATCTCTCATGATTCGTGCTTATTTAAAATAAAAAGTTAATAAATCATGTTATATTAGGTATGTGTATGTATTTAGATTTTTATATTCGATGGGTAAATAGGTAAACTATGAGTATGAATATTATAACTAGATATGTGTATGAGTCTAGTCAAAACTCAACTCAAATCCAACCAATTTACATCCCTATGAGTGGTGGCTATAAAGGGGGAAGGGTAGTGGCTAGAGATAGGTGTAATATAAGCTTAAGAGGAGTAAGAAGAAAGATAAGCAAAAAATGGAAAAAAAAATGTAGATTGAAATATTGATGTAATTTCAAAATATTAATAGAGATACTAATATAATATTTAAATTTTATGGCATTATCTTTAATGGTGGTTAGGGAATATTCCCAATGTTTGTCCAAATCTAACAGAGAACAAGGGGCATAATCATCGTAGGGTGAAAGTTTATAGAGGTATATAGATAATAATGAAATGTATATTTTTATAAATATAATTATGTAAAGATCTCTTTTTATTTCTTATATTGTAAGATTCCTTACAAAGACGTTTCTTCAATTTAGATTATTTATTTTCTTCATGCCTTCTATTTGATCTATAATAATATATGGTCAAATATTAATTTAGGAGGTACACATGTAATTTTCTTTGAAACTTTGTTTGGATATGTGGTAGGTAAGTGGATTTGCTGACATGTCATGATTAAGATGAATAATAATGGGAATAAAAAGGTTTTTAGGATGTGTCACATCTTTTCACTACTTCAACCAATGTCTAAAACATCATTAATGGTCGCATCTTTCCACCAATCAATTTATCTAAATCATCGATGATTTCTTTCTAAATCACCAATGATTTTCTGCAAATACATTTTTAACACAACACCCAATCACCGATGATGTCCCCCATATCACCATTAATTTTCCCTCAAATTACTAGTGATTTTTGTCAAAATACAGGAGTTAGGTATTTTTTATATTTGATGGTGGAGCTCACTCTCCAATCATATGCACGTTAAATGAGGGTTCTAAAATTCATATACCATCATCTACAATTTATTCATTTGTATGTCATTCAAATGAAGTCTAAAGAAATAAGAGGCGTATTTGACATGTAACGGGTTGTGATGGACTTTGCAAACAAATGAGACCACAACCATGGGATGATGTAAGAATGGGGGGTGCTAGAAAAAGAAGATGCTCACTTCCTTTGTGGCTCCCACTATTACTCGACGAAGACCACATTATTCTCTTAAATTAAAAGTCCCACAAGTGGGGATAAAGTTGGGAGCTTAATAATAGCCACATGTACATCTATGGTTACAAAAGGAAAGGGAAAAGGTGAACAATTATGAATAGAGCAAGGATCAAGGAATCACCCACTATCAAAAAAGTGACCAAGGTGAATCTTTTCAATTGGTTTGGTGACTGAGCAATTGGCTTCTAAGTTTCAACATGTAAACCATGATTCTAAATTTCAAATTATTAGTTTTTTTTGAATAAAATTATCAACAAAACAAGTGAATTCCCAATTCAAACAACCATTCAAACAAGCATGCACGAAGATCATCTGAGTAACACCAAACATGTGAACAAGCTCACCCCTTTTTGTTTGATTTGATGTGTGTTTATCCTGATGCGATTGTGATGTTGCAATCGATGGGGGCTTTGTGGATTTAGATTCTTATGCCGCATCAATGCCAACCAATTTAATTTAATCTGAAATAATTAAACAAATGTCTTATCTCCTTTAAACAACCAAAAGCAATGGTCTTTATCAATGTACGTGGAAAACTAATATTTTGTTAAACAAAATCAATTTTGCGAACATTGCCAATCTAGAAAGCAATATGTTTATCATGGATCCTTAATTAAATTGAACTACTTTTATAACATCCTTAAGAGAATTTAGATTAATTACTTAACAATTTAGGCAAAAATATTTTAGGTGAGTTATCAATGTTATTTTTTCTTAATTAGACTTAGATTTAGATTCGAGTTGTTACAAATATAATTAGAGCTAAACTTGTTTTAGTAGGAAGAAAATGTTATCATTGGGATAGCTAAAGAATGCATCATGAGATAAAGTTACTGACGTCAAAATTTCAAGTGGAGGAGATTGTAATACCTCAAAGATAGTCTCGCATGATAAACTTATGAAAGTTAATAATGAAATATAAAGATTGAGAATTATTATTTAATAACTTAGATTTAAACATTTTAGTAATTATCTGGATTCATAAGATTCATATCCAGTAAATTTTAAAGAATAATTATTTTTGATTAGACTTGAATTTAAGTCTTGGTCGTCATTACAACTCTAATCCCATAATCTACTCTGATGCATACCTCAATGGACCGGCACTCTCTCATTTCCTTACAAAGAACATGTGATCCGATTCAAACCAACCTGTTTTAGTGAGATAAGATTATAATTCATTTTTCATTATTCTCATCCATCTCAGCTCCATGTTTGAATCAAAAGAACAACAGATTAATTTTGGGCACCTTATCCTCAAGCTTCCCAGCCTCTGCGTGCATGTTGACAAGGGGTTTATTTGCTCAACAATGTGCCACATGAGATTGAAAGTGATGGTTAGATGCACTTGGCAAGAGCACCACCTCCATCGTGTCGTTATTATGGGTTGGTTGGATCCATATTATAATAATTAATTTTTACACAATTTTGCATGCAACATACCGCCTTTACCAACATAATCAAGATTTCTAAATGACTAATTGGTAATGTAATACCTTAGGAAGTTGAGTCGGCAAATTCTAAAACATAATTCTTGAAGAACGGTAAATAGCATAAGTCCTAATTTGATTTTCGTGATAATCGGAAGAACAACATAGGTTATCTCTAGTAAGTTCATGGGATTGCTCGAACCCAATTTGAGGGACATAAACTTAGAATAAGCCATCATAGGGAGAGTATCGTAGATGATTATCCCAAAAGTTTTCCATCCTACGCAACATAGGATCATCCATTAGGTTTATCCTCCTGCATAGGACACTTAAGTTGTGCTTGGTATATGAAATAAGTTTCTGAATAAGTAAAGGATTGGGAGAAGACAGACAATAAAATGAAGGAATAAGTGGATATTAATACTTGAAACAAATTCGCGTCGAATTAAGTTGCCTCAACCCGAAACCTCTACCTGCGACTGAATCGGGCCGAACGGTTCATGGGACCGAATTGCACTTTTGAAAAAATAAGAGTCGTACCCAAAAATGTCCAAAACAGCAACCCAGACTTGACCCATTGAAGACAGACAATTACTTATTGGTCCATGTAAATATAAGCCCATGCAGGTGCTTTATTTATGCAAACAGGTCCTCTCTCGACCGGGGTCAATCTCCACGCCCACCACGCACCTCACTCTCTGTGCTACGCATCCCAACGCGCAGCACAGCACGCCTCCTTTGCCCCCACACCACACACCACCTCACTGTTCCCTCTTTCTAGTCCCCTCTCACGATTCCCTCCCTCGAGTCCGTTACTTGCTCTCCCTCCTTCCCAACAAAATCCCAAATTTGGCGTTCCCACCAATGCGGCCGGCGCCGTAGCAGCACGCTAACTCCCTCCCCAACAACCCACACCCTAATGGGTACCTCCGCTTCCAAGAGCTCCTCCGCTGGCGGCCCTGAGGGCTCCTCCGCCGGCTCCGGGGACGCGCAGCTCTACGTCTCCCTCAGGATGGAGTGCTCCTTCGCCCTCAAGGGCGACCTCGTACCCCACGTCTACGGCTCCGCCCCCATCATCGGCTCATGGGACCCCACCAAGGCCGTGAGTAGTAGTAGTAGTACCCAAATTAGAGCCAACATGTTGCCAAAGGCGACGCCTTTGCTCGTTCTTCCCGAAAGAAAAAAGGGAAAAAAACGGTTCTTTCTGCTCTTTTTGTTGCAGCTGCCGATGGAGCGGGAGTCGGCGTCGACGTGGGAGCTCAGCTTCGTGGTCCCCGCGAATCATGGTAATCGTTTTTCCCCGTGTAGAAGGCGTTCCTGTTGTCAAAATTTGATCTTTGGTGGCTTTGGTTTGGTGGGTCCTGTTTGGTTGATCGCTTTCTTTGGTTGGTTGGTTTGTCTGTGGTGGGTTTCTTATGGTAGACACTCTGGACTTCAAGTTCTTGCTGAAGGCCAAGTACAGCAACGTGCCCTGCGTGGTGGAGGAGGGCCCGCACAGGCTGCTCAAGGGGGGAAAGCTGGGGAAGGACCCTTGTATGGCGATTTTCCGCGTGAGCGAGGGGGGCAAGGAAGTCGTTGTTGAGTATAAGGTCCTCATTGATGCTGTCAGGGTCTCCCCGTTCGACCTTGCTGCCAGCTGGAGGGCCTACCAGGAGAATCTTGAGCCGTCAATGGTCCGCGGGATCCCCGATGTCAGCATAAACAATGCGCCGGAGGAGCTTGAGGTTCGAATTGAGCTTTGGCAGTGGACTTTCTTCATTTTCTGTTGGTTGGTGTTTTATTTGTGCTTGTGATAATTATCTGAGGAATAAGTATGTGTAGTATAGCAATTTATTGGCTCTGCGAATGAAACGGGCTGGATAGGTGAAACTGCTGAGAAATGGGTGTAAATAAGCACAGCATATAAGTTTAGATTGATATGGATGCTTCAATCTGATGTTAGATTAAGTAAAAGGACAAAATATGAATGGATGAATACATGCGACTGTTTTCTCAATAATTCTCTGATGTAGATGGCAAACACGGATCCCTTAGCCCGGGGAAAAAAGCAAATCCGTATGCCTGAGAGAATAGAATAGTGGCAAAAATTTTTGGGTTGCAGCAAAAAAGTTAATCATGAGTCTCTAACTTTTATATCGCTTCAGTGGCCACTGAAATGAGCAAAGTAAGCCTTCTTGGTCAAATTTGATATCCTATGGTGGGATGTTACTGGACAGGATACCTATCTATTGGTTTGCAGAATGTTGTCTTGTTTGAGTGATCGCTGGCATTCTGAACTGAAACATTGTTATCTAACGCATCTGTGATAATTGCACTTGCAAAATCAGTTGGATGCTTTGGCAATCGTTAGGATGTTGGGAGGCTAACTTATTTCACCATGTGTCAGATTGATTGTGAATAGAGAGCTGGTGGGGTGTGCAAAACCTCAAGATATAACTGGGAATGTAGATAAAAAAATCTTAGCATTCGAGATAGTGGTCTAGAGGGATACTCTAGTACCACTACCAGATGTTCCTACTCATATGCTAATGGTCATCAAAGAATGGTTTCCATTGTTCACCATCATGGTGGATGAAGATGATTCACAGAGGCAAGAATATATTAGTCATGCTTTGGCAACCTATTGGTAGGAGTTCTATGGTAGTTGTCACGTGTGATGTTGGTGTTGGAGGGGATATGGTGCTTCTTCCCTCTTCAGAGTTTCAGCAAAAGTCTCAGGTTTATGATTTTATGGAAGTAGAGATGATTGTATCTTTGGTTGGACTTAGCACTGAAGGCTTCCTTAGCTCAAATAGCTCCTTTTTTTTTTTTTGTTTTTGAAAGGAGTCTTCCTATTTGTTCTTAAAAGAATTTTGGAATCTTGTTGGAAAGACACCTTGAGAGGGGCCAAGGAATTATGAAGGGAATCAAGGGTATAAACAATTCCTTAAGCTCCTGTCTTAATAAGTCATTGGTAATGAGGGTGGAAGAATTTGGGCCAGTTGCCTTGTTGAATGTAGTATATTGTATTGTGGTAAGTTAACTTGCTAATTGTCTGAGTTTTGATGAATTCTCTTTTGCATCTTGTGTTGTCATCTTTTATCAAGGGATGTAGCTTGCTGAATATTTTGTGATGGCTATTGAGCTATTTATATATATTTTTTAGAGAAAACAGGAAGATTGATCGGTAATCATCTAAAGAATTGTATTTGTTGGGAATAAAGGTGCCACGTGATAGTGTCACATAGTAGCCATGTTAGGGCATGTGGCAGTGCCACGTGGAAGTCTAGTGGGCACCCAAAGGGGCGTCGGTCCTATGGGATTTTTGGTATGTCTTGTGGTCCAAGTTTGTTGGTCTTTAGTTTGGTAGATTTGGTTTTAGAAAGTTTGTTTTAGAGGATCTGGTCATTCCTATTTTTAGAAGATTTGATTAGATTAGTATTGGTTTTGTTTTTTTATTTTAGAGGATTGTGATGTGTTCTCTTACTATAAAAGAGAGTTTTTGTAATCCTTTTATCTTCGAGTTAGATAAACAATTATTCCAACAATATAACTCTCTCTCCTCTCTCCCTTCCTCTCAATCGGCGGCTACACCCTCTCTCTCTTCCCTGTTGTGAGAACAGGGACTGCTGGTAGCACATGTTGCTACCCATTATCCTCACGTGGAAGAGCCTTTACGCTTTTGGATCGCGTCAAACTCAACAGTATTAAATAAAAAATTGGAACGGACTTATAATTTTTTTAAAAGAGAAAGGGTGGTTATTATACGAATAACTACCCTGGATTGGCCAGAAAATGGACTTACAAATTGAGTAGCCAAAAATAAGATAGATAAGAAACCTCCCTCAATACATTATCCACACACGCTTGCTCCCCTCTGAAAAGAATCGCATTTTGCTGCAACTAGATAGCCCACAAGGTGGCAAGAGTTGTGATCTAACCACTAGTATTAACATGGATCGTCCTGCGGAAAGAGCTCCAGAAATCAAGCATAGATGTGTTTGCACCTCGAACCCGTACTTGTCTCCACACCTATTGGGAGAAAGGACAAGCAAACAATAAATGAGCTATGTCCTTATCCATGCCACCACAGAGACAACATCGTTTATCGCCATCCTATCTCGACCTTGCACAGTTGATCTTTGTGTCGAATTTCTTTCTTCTGAGAAGCCATGCAAAAATTTTAATCTTAAGAGGAACTATAATAAACCAAAAAATTGAGCAATCCGTCTAGACAACTAGCTGAGGCTCATTGTCCAAAACTTATAGCTGCCTATAAGCTAGTTGCATAGTGGAAATGGAGTGGCAAGAATAATATCCTCATCGAAGTTAATTTCATTTCACCCAGAAAAAGGTTGGTTTTATGAGAGTATGCCTTAGTTATCTAGAATTTCGTATATAACCTCTTGCTAGGTGGCATTTCATGGAGTATTGGATTTAATGGACGAGATTGCATTATTGTGACCTTTTGTGTTTCACTCTTGAATGAAACTCTCTGACAATGTCCACACAACTGAGTGGGGATTCTCCTTAAAAAGAAACAACTAAAGGATAATTAGCAAGGTTGCCGCCCTCTCCTTTTTGTTCTCATAATGGAGGAACAAGCCATGGATTCTTGTTGGCTCAGGGCTCCCTATGCTAAGAACTATTTTTGTTTAGGGGTTTGGCTAGAGCATGATCTTGCTCCATGCCCTTGGTTAGGCCTTGGAATTGACGATTAATTTTGACAAATGCTATCTCAGCTTCTTCAAAATGGAGGAAGATGATGCGTTGGTTGCTTACCTAAGGAAGTTGGCCACTGTCAAAGGTCCTTTACTTGTGACATAGTTGGGGATACAATTGTTAAGACACTTGAAAGCAATTAATGAAAGAAACCTAAATGGGTTTCTATCTTCTTTTGAAAGGGTAAATGGGTTTCTATTTTATAGGAGCCCATGTCAATTGTACAAAGGTCTTCTTCTCAATGTAGAATAAGACATGCACTTAGGTGGAAGACTCTTTGATTGTTGGTGGTGCCTTTTGTTTTGGAGGGGCATCATGCCAATTCTACTATGGGCATCTAAGTTCTTCACCCAGTCTGGGTGTATGGACCTTTGGCTGGACTTCCCAAGACTTTTTGCTTTGACATAGGGTTAGAGGGCTTCTCTTGCTGAGTCTTGGTGTTAACCATAGAGGAGGGTTGTAGCTGGTGCAATCTATTGTTTATAGCTAGGTTGTTGGATGCATTGGTGCAAGATCTCTTATGTTTACATGAGTAGGTTGCACTAGGACGATCACACTAAGAGGTGAATGTGGGACTCCAGGCCTTGTGAACCTAAATCTAGCAAATTAATATCAAAAGTTGAAAAAAGTTCTTAGTGATCCCTATGGAAACACGATTAATTGGGAGGAGAGGAAAGCCTTAATTCAGGTGTCCTTGTAGTTTTAGGAGGGGTTACAGATGCTCTTGAGGAAGGCTAGACCTCACTACAGGAGCTTGCTGGGTGATGGCTTTGTGTTTCAGTTTTGGATGCATGATTGATCTAACGGAGATGGTGGAATTGATAGAGATGTTACACATAGAATTAATGCAGGGTGGTTGAAATGGAGGGGTGCATCTAGTGTTCTCTGTGATAAGAGGGTTCCTTTAAAAGTCAAAGGAAAGTATGATTGGGCTGCGGTAAGACCAACCATGGTGTATGGTTCTGGATGTTGGGCTATCAACTATAAGCATGTGCAGAAGATGTTTGTGGTAGAAATGAAGATGTTAAGATGGATGTGTGGTCATATAAGAAAGGACCATATTTCAAATGAGATTATTCGAGAAAATGTTAGGGTGGCACTTATAGAGGATAAAATGAGAGAGACATGCCTAAGATGGTTTGGACATTTGCAAAGAAGGCCAGTAGATGCTCCAGTCAGGAGATGCGAGAAGTTGGAGGCTGAACCTGCTAAGAGGGGGCGAGGAAGACCTCAATTACTTTAATTTAAGTCTTGAAATGGCTCAAAATTGATCTGTGTGGAGGCAAAGAATCCATATAGCCGACCCTACTTGGTGTGAGAAAGGGCTTTGTTGTTGTTGATTGGTCTAATGGCGGTGCTCTTATTGACTTGTATCCCAAGTTGGTTGTTCTTGCCACTCATTTCTTGCTTCAATGTTGGAGGGTTCTAGTGATGGATGCTGGACGATTGCCCTTCCTCCTCTTCCTCCCTCTGATGCTAGGACATAGGAGTTGGTTTTGCTATTACAGTCTTTATAGGGGTTCAAGCCTAGAGATGGAAGTAACAATTGGATCTGGAAATATGGGGCTTTTTCTATGGAAAATGCTAATTCTGCTCTTTATGGGAGAATTCCTCTTGTGGAGCAAGTCAGGAAGATGATTGTAGGAGAATATGGAGGCTGTGTATCCCTTTGAAGGTAAAGTTCTTCCTTTGGTTATGGTGGGGAAGGGTGTCAACCGTGGCTGAGATTATAGGTGACGATGGGTGATGAAAGAGCGATCTTCGTTTTCGGTAAAATTTGTAACATAAAATGACGCGTCGTTGTAGTATGTCACGTAGTAGAAAATCGTTTTTCAAAACATTTAATATTTAAAATCTAATCACGAAAATAGTTAGGTTGTCTCTACAGGGAGGAATTAGGCTATTAAACTATTGAATGGTGTCTCGTTTATTTGGGAAACTCAACGGATGCGCATATTCTTTAGTGCAACTCGTTGCCCTCATGAATTCTCATTCTAAGCAATTAATTAAAATTGTAGGGGTTTATATGCAAAATTACCACAATATAATATTCTGTTAACTAATGGTCTTGGTAATGATAATCAACGTAACTACTAATTTCCAGTAAAAGAGACCTTGTTCATTGTAATCAATATCCTAATCATGAACAAATGCAATCATCTGTAATTTGGATAAACTGAAGGGATGTTCATGCAAATCTAACTGAATATAATAATAAGATAAATAAATGAACAGTGATTTCCACAATGGCATTTAGTGTAAATCTTAATTCGTTGTTTACCGTATCAAAACAGGGCATTTTAATCCCTTGTGTGTGCGAGGAGGAACGGATGGCGTCACAGTTGCTAGGGGAGATGCGTTGGAGGATGGCCTTCACATGGTGTGGGAAGCACGGCCGGAGGTGGCCGGTGACGGTGACTAGAGGCGGAGGAGAATGTTGGCGGTGGCTTATGCAAGTGGACGGCGGGAAGGGCTGCCGTGGTCGTTGGTGGTCTCGTGAGGGTGAGGCGAGTTCAATGGCGTCGATGGATCAGAGGTTGGAGGTCCGTGGAGTCGGCTGCGAGGAGGTTGACCGGCGGTAGCTTTGGGTTCCTCTCTGTTGGAGAAGAGGAAGATGAGGGTGCTCATAAGGGTCTACGCACGGGAGACGGCGCGTTGTTGCTGTGGCTGTGTGGGCGTCGTGCGTGGCCTATGTGCTTGGCGAGGATGCTCGGGCGACGCTCCGACTGTTCGTTGTGTGCGTTGGGTTTGTTTGTGTGTGAACAAGGGAACGGAGAATGAAGACAACGAAGGAGAAGAGGAAAAGATGGCTATGGTGATGTGCGATAAAGTGGACAACTGATGGTGGTGTGGTGCTGGTGGCTGCACGCTGTCACCGTGCGACCGGCGAGAGGAAGGATGGAGGTAGGTGCGTGGAGACCATGGTGCACATTGAGAGGGCCACAGTGCGCGCTGCGTCCACGGTGCAGGTGAGCGGAAGAAGATCCCCGTCAGGGGGTGAAGGCCGATCCCCTCTTTGTTGACCCGCTCTCTTTTTAAAAAAGTCTCGTCTGTTTCCTTCTACTGCAACTTCTCTAACTACTTACGAAGATTGCGAGTGGTTCAAACTGCGGATAAATATTGGTCGGCCTTTATTAGACGTTTGACCTCATCACCGGACGTCTTAAAAAATGTAAAATCCAGGAACTTGTGCTGGCAGTTCCTAGATGTCCATCCTTAGCTCTAGACGTCTTACATATGCAGAATGAACATTTGATTCTCACACCTAACCTGCATCCAACCATATAGAATATGAAATTAAAGCACAAAATTATATGCAGACTAAGATGAATTATTGTATAACTCTTAACCAATTAGAAACTATGAACAGGTAATTAAAGAGTACTTAGGCCAAATAATGATCTACTAATGTGAACTTATCAAATGCCCCCATGCCTAAGTTTTGCTAGTCCCTAGCAAAAGTGAAAAATAATGGAAGTAATCAAAAGAATTCTTCTTTCTTTATTCCAAAAATTTAGAGATTGAGACAAAAGTGAAGTAATAATAGCCTATGTAACAAATCCAAGTGAAAAATCAACATATATTTAAAATTCGTACTTAATCCTTGATAAAATTCTATTGGGATAGGCAACTAATTCCTTCGGTGATAAAGCAGCAAATGATCTATAATTTGACCCGGCTTTTTTTTTGTTAGGTAGGAGATACTGAGTTGAATGGATTTATATTTGGTGGCTCGCACTCATCTGGTGCTACCTGTAGTGTAGTACTGCAGACTTTAACTCTCCAGACTATCAAATGAGTTAACCTAGAGAGAGCCTAAATAACTGTGTTTACTTTGCGTTCCTTTGTGCTCACTTTTTTCCTTCTTTTCTTTCTGCGATCACAAATGTCACCAGATTTTGTAAGTGTACTCACTGATTGGTGGTCTCACATGGCATTTACACTTCAATTAAAGTCCTAATAACACTACAACTAAGTTAGAGGATCTCAGCCAGTATTCGAGTGATTAGAAATACTGAAAAGTAGGTATGTGTTATATTTGGTGGATCGCAATGAGTGTTTTTGTTGTTGCCTCAAAAACATCGACATATAATGAAAAAATTGACAAGAAGATGAAACTCCAAACTTGGACTCTCTTTTTTTTTCTAAATATAAATATTTCTCTTTTCTTTTCTCTCTTTCTATATATATATTTTTTCTTTTTCTTCTTTTTTTATAACTCCAACACAACATGATGTACTTTTATTTATGAGGCATTATCAGGGATGGTGATTGTCAAGAGGATATTATGTGGCTTATTTGGTGGAAGTGCCTACTCTCAACATCGGGGAAGGAATGGATAGGACAAGCGTATTTCTGACCTTTGACATTATTACCCTCCTTCAGTCGAGGACTCTATGAAGGACGGTCATAACCTCCACCATAGTCATAGTTTTATTAGGACTCCATCTCTGTGTATCTGCCTTATTTGGTGACTCTCAGGAATTCATACAATGTGTGCCCGTAGGAACAAAGAGTGAAAACTATGCCTAACTCTGAGGTATCATCATCTAATTATTCAGAACTTAAGAGTCCTTGTATTAGACTTAGCGCACCAGTAATCTCTCTACTTCTCACAAATATGTGATGGATCTAATAGAAAATAGTATGCCTGACTCCCTATTAACTATCAAAGGGTTCAGTAGACTAAAAATGCTTATTGGTTTTCTTCAAAGATCCATTACCTAGTCTACGTGCAAGTGAAGTAACTGTACTGGATTCTAAACTTAAGAAACAATTTAAGAAGAAAATTTTTAATGACACCTCCTTGATAAAAAATTTCTACTAGGACTAACCAATTCAGCTCAAAAGAGATTTTTTTATTTTTATTTTTTATGCTAATGCACCTAATCTAAATGCATGAATATTGCCTAAAAATGCAAAAGCACCCCCATGCCTAAATCCTACAATGTCCTCATTGTAAAATTAAAATAGGGGGAGAAAGGAAGGAAATCACCTGATGACGGTGTTATTCTGAACGCTTGGTTGCTTCCAAACAAGCATTGTATTTTCTGTCGGCAGCCAGACTTATAAGGAGCCTGTAAGTTTGGTTCTATACAGAAAGAGGTAGGCCCTAAAAATATGTGTAGCAATGCGGGCCTCGAAAATAGGTAGCCACGAATGTTGGCGAGTTGATGATGCAACGTTATCCCAAATGCTCGCCAGAAGATATGAAAACAGATAACCTTGTAGGCTACCTGGGGAGGTCTAGGAATAACAAAAGGAACATGAAAATGGACTTTCCGAAATAGAATAAGTGGAGGATAACAAGGGTCCTTCAAAGTAGGAAGGGTTTTAGATGATATAAACATAATTATTTCAAATCCTTGAATGCCGAGACTAAAAGTACAAGCATCAATCCACACTCGCCATTCCACCCGAGGATGTACTGGCCTGATATTCTCCCCAGAAAGAATGTATTTGTGCAGAGACCTGAGCCAAGGATTGGTTAGGGAGTGTAAGGGTTGTTTGTGGTGTTGGACAGTAATGGTTAAGTCCAGGGAGGGCCTACTTTGTGTCAAGTCCAACAATTCGGATTCTGTATTATTCTCTTTAACAGTTGTAGAAAAATTGATGTCACCCTGCCAATCATTAATGATCGGAGTTATATTTTCACCTTCCAGTATATGTGAATCAATGGTGGACTCCAAATCAAATTCCTTTGATGGCAGGGTCGAAGCAATAGAATTTTTTCATTAATTTCATCTCCGGATTCTTTTGGTTTACGCAAGTTTTTGTTAGGGTGTATATGTGATTCACTAGTAAAGAGAGGAGTTGGATCAGTATCCTCAATTATTTCTGAAGGAGGTTCGGTATCCTTTCTTCGTACAAGGATGTATGCGATGCAGAAATATAAGCTAGATGCTGCTCATTCAATCCTAGATGGTCACTCTATTGATATGCAGTTTCTAGTAGATAATTCGAATATTTATTTATTTATTTTTGTTTATTTTTATTTTTATTTTTAAAATAATAAGCAAACAAATCGAATCTAACTAACTAATATGTAGTTCAACTAATTCAAATAAACCTATAATCTAAATAAAATGGGAACACACTCCAAAAAATACGCTCCTGCATACAATAGTGATAAGAAATAAAAAGCATTGGGAACACGTTTCCAAAAATGCCCAACAAGGATCCAAAAGACAGAAATTAAATGTCTAATGTCGATCTAGTCTAAATTTAAACTAAGATTTAATGACTAAATCATGAAAGGCTCCTCCGTACGCCTTTACGTGCGTGGGATCAAGGCCCACAAGCACCTGTTGCTGACCTTCAGGTGGCATCAAGGTCCACTAAAAATATCGTCTTCGTCGTGCGCGCCCACCGCGTTCGTTCGTTGTTTTTGCACAGAAAGAGAACCAATGTTAATAATTTAGAAAAGCTCTCAAAATAGCATAAAAATAATATAAATTTTCGAAAAAATTAGTAGGCGTGTTTCCTCCTCGGTAATGGTGCCATTGAAAGAGCGATCTTTGTTTTCGATAAAATTTGTAACATAAAATGACGCGTTGTTGTAGTATGTTGTGTTGTAGAAAATTACTTTTTAAAATATTTAATATTCAAAATCTAACTACGAAAATAGTTAGGTCGTCTCCACAGGGAGGAATTAGCCTATTAAACTACTGAATGATGGCTCGTTTATTCAGGAAACTCCACGGGTGCACATATTCTTTAGTGCAAATTGTTGCCCTCATGAATTCTCATTCTAAGCAATTAATTAAAACTGTAGGGGTTTATATGCAAAATTATCACAATATAATATTATGTTAACTAATGGTCTTGGTAATGATAATCAACGTAATTACTTGCAATCAATATCCTAATGATGAACAAATGTAATCATCTGGAATTCGGATAAATTGAAGGGATGTCCGTGCAAATCTAACTGAATATAATAATAAGATAAATAAATGAATAGTGATTTCCACAATGGCATTTAGCGTAAATTTTAATTGGCTATTTATTGTAGCAAAACATGGTATTTTAATCCCTTGTCCGTGTGAGGAGGAAGAACGGATGGCATCGCGGTTGTTAGGGGAGATACATTGGAGGATGGCCTTCACGATGGCGTAGGAAGCACGGCCGGAGGTGGCCAGTGATTGGAGGTGGAGGAGAACATCGACGGTGGCTTGCACGTGTGGACGGCGGGAAGGGCTGTCATGGTCGTGGGTGGCCTCGTGAGGGTGAGGCGAGTTCAATGGCGTCGATGGATCAGAGGTTGGAGGTCCGTGGAGCCGGCTGCGAGGAGGTTGACCGACGGTAGCTTTGGGTTCCTCTTTGTTGGAGAATAGGAAGATGAGGGTGCTCGTGGGGATCTACGCACGGGAGACGGCCCATTGCTGCTGTGGCCGTGTGGGCGCCGCACGTGTTCTATGTGCTTGGCGAGGATGCTCGAGCGACGCTCCAACTGTTCGCTGCGTGCGTTGGGTTTGTTTGTGTGTGAACAGGGGAACAGAGGATGAAGAAGACATCCAAGGTTTTAAAAAACGTCAGGCGGTATCGAAGCGGTTTGCCTTCATCGAGGCGAGGCGTAAGCCTCAGGATTTGCATAAAAAATATAGAAAATGAAATGATATATACTTATCAAGTGCTAATAAGGAAATAATAATATAAATGACAGTTTTGTAACATTTTTTCTCTATCACAACATTGAAAGAACGAAACTAAACGAGAGATGTTTAAATGAAAAGATAAACATCTATATAATATAGAGGATTAGAAACCATAACAAAAGCACAAACTAAACCAACTTCCCAAACCATTGGAGACTTAAGAGTTAAAATATACATTAAAATGAAGGTACATGAAACATTCATATCAAAAAGTCAAAAGAACTACAACACATTGTAGACTCTAGTCTCCTCCTCCTTGAACATCGTTAAGCTCATCAATGCTGTCGCAAGGGCTGGTCGCATCATTCCAAGAGTCATCTATAAACTTCATCCTAGCCTCATTATCAACATCTTCCTTAGTATGTATCTTTATCACTCTCTTGAAACTTTTCCTCCTCAACGTCAATAACAGCTTTGCCTAAAAGATAAGTCATTTTAAACAATTTCTTAGAAGTTCGAATCTTAGTTTGTAACTTTAAACATTATAGTTCAGCAAAATATAAAATTACATGTTAACTTTACCCTTGTCCTTTCTCTTTTGCCTCTTTCTTCTACTTCCTCCTAATTGTATTCCTCCCTCTGTTCCTACTAACTGCTTAAGATCAATAGGATCCTCATCTAGAGCTACAGTTGCATCAAGCTCCTCATAAGCATCAATCTCTGTTTACAAAGTTGTAGCTCAGCAATCCACTCATCATCTGAGTCCACTTCCTCTAAGCATAGAGGATCATCCATTGTCTTTTTTTTCACCTCCCTGTGTTTCAATTTCAAATTGAACATATAATAAACCAAGTCATTGAGTTTATCGTGTCTCAGCTTGTTTTTTCTCTTAGTATGGACCTACTCAATGAAAAGTTCACCATTAAATTTTATAGCCTAATTATTATATATTACTCTAATTTTAAAATGCAAATTTAGACTTTTTACCTGATTAAAAGCACTCCAATTTCACTTACATGCAGATGCACTATAAGTCAAACTTAAAATGCGCATGGCAAACTTCTTCAACTTAGGTGTTTCATCACCAAATGCTCTCCACCAATCCGTTGTAATGGAAATTTTGTTTATAGTATATAGGAAAAAATTAACAAAATTTATTAACTTAAATGATAGAATCATTGAAAGGACTTTACCAGGACTCCTCTTAAAACGAGTCTCAATGGCATTGAACCATCCAAATAATCATCTTTCATTAACAAATGTATCTGTTTGGAGATCCACATTCAACCTCTCATCCTTGTCAGGAATCAACCTCTGAAAGCATGAGTACAAGTCCATCTTTACTTCTGAATCAACTTTAAAAGTTGGTTCATAGTGGCATTGGGGATTCAGAAAATAAGCATGCAAATGTGTGCAATTGCTTGTCCCATCTTGTGTCAATGATGTCCCAAATTGTCTTGTACTTCTTTTCATGATTACCCAACTTTTTAGCAATAGCTTCCTTGGCCCTATCCATAGCCTCATAAATAAATCCCATAGGTGGATATTGTTCAGCGTCCACCATTCTTAAATCCAACACCAACGTTTTGATTGTCCTTATCACATAGACTACACCAGGCCAAAATGTTCTACTTTTGAGGACAATATTTTGTACAGCTTGCCCTTGAACCTTCAATGCATAATTGCTGCACTTCTACCTTTTTGGTGTGAAAAATGACTCAAGGGCATCTTTTGCTGTTAGCAATCTCTGCAAGGTAAGGAAAGTAGTAGCAAACCGAGTGACGACCAGTCTCACCAAGTCTCCTCCTACATGCTTCCTTATCATGGCCACCACCCAAGCATGTGCATATATGTAATTGATTATTTGTTTGTCCTTCTTGAAAATAGAGTCATGAAGAGGTAGCTTCATGATATCCTCCAACATAAGGTCAATGCAATGAGCAGTGCACGGAGTCTAATACAAATGTTCCATTTTTCCATCAATTTCTCTCCAGCTTTTTTATAAGCTGATGCATTATCTGTTATCACTTGGATAACATTGCTTTCGCCAACTTCTTCAACAACATCATCCATCAATTTGAAGAGATAGTCAGCATTCTTGATCTCATTAGAGTCATCAACAGATTTCAGAAACCATGTATCTTTTGGGTTAACAAAAAAATTGATCAAGGTGCGTCCTTTTGTATATGCTACATCCAATCTCTTCCTAAGACGCTTTCGCTTGGTCCATCATAGTAGCCATTGTCTTGACTTCTTTTAAAATCCAAGTTCGTAACTCATGCATTGTAGGACCTCTGAATCTCCTTCCATAGTTACATCTTGAATTGAATGACAATCCATTCTCAATGAAGAATCTACCAATACTAAGACATATTCTAATTTTTTGTTCTTTCTTCCAAGAAGAATTTAAAATAATATGCTTTGGAGGACATTAAGGAGCATTATCAGGTCCATCACTTCCAGGCCATACTTTCTGTTCAACTCCTGCAACAAATAAATCCATAGGACCCTTCACCACTTGCGCACCACTTGATCCTGTAGGTGCATTTTCATCATGCTCAGATGGACCTTCTACTGTATATGCACCTATGTGATGAATTTCTTCCATTTCTTTAAGTGCTTTTCTTCTATCAACTTCCTTCTTTACTAAGAAGGCCTTAATTTTAGTTTCAACTTCATGTGGCACCTTTGCACATGCTCCCACGTTTTTGTGTGTCTTCGCTAAGTGCTCCTTCAGTCTTGCAATGCCACCTGTGATAGTTTTCCCACAGAAGTTACACTTCACATATTTATATCCTTTCTCCCTTTGAGATCCTTGAAGGTCAATTTCCGTGCAATACTTCCATCCAGGATCAGACCTGCCAGTGGATCCTTCTTTCTCTCCTCTTCTTGCCTTTGGTGCCATGTCTAAAAGCATAAAAGAGATTGGTAATCAAATAAACCTAAATGACCTAAACTTGAAAAATAAATAAAACTATCAAATAAATAACAAAGGTTCAACTTTGAAAGCTAGTATACATCGTGACTCAAGTTATTCACTTTGACCTCAACATATAGTCATACACTCATACTAAAGTTAAGCGCAACATATAGTCATTCATACTGAAGTTAACCTAAACCTATAGTCGGCATACTAAGCTCAACCTCAATATACTAACCTCAACCTCAAATGCGTCCTGCTGGAGAGTGGAGCACTGCCGCTAGAGCTGGAGCCTGCGCTGGGGCCTGAGCTACCGCTGCTTGCGTTGGGGCCTTAGTTGCCGCTGCTTGCTCTATGGCATGCGCTGGAGCTGCGCTGCGCTGGGGCTTGCGCTGCACTGGAGCCTGTGCTGGGGCTTGAGCTGCTGTTGCTTACGTTAGGGCTTGCGCTGGAGCTGCGCTGAAGCCTGCGCTGGGGCCTGCATGGAGCGCTGAAGCTTGCTGCTACTTGCGTTGCTGACGCTGCTTGCGCTGCTGGTGCTGGAGTGCTGCTCGCTGGTGGAAGCTGTGATGCGGTGGAGCAGGAGCTGTCGCTGACTCGCCGGTGATTGCTCTTGCTAAGGACTTTTTGAGGTTTGGATTTTAGGCTTAGAGCTAGATGAGCTACACCAAGGTTTCGGTCAAGAAAATGGTCATGTGACTAGCACATGACCATTTTACAAACCAAACCAGCCAAGGCGACGCCTCTCTAGCGCCTCAGCGCCTCGGCAAAGCGAGGCACACGCCTTGCAAACTGCACCTGAGGCTTAACCCTCGAGGTGAAATTGGCGTGCCTCGCCTCGAGGCGCACGCCTCAAGCTCCTCGAGGTGCATTTTTTTAAACGATGAAGACACTGAAGGCCAAGAGGAAAAGGTGGTTGTGGTGATGTGCGGTAAAGTGGATGGCTGATGGTGGTGTGGTGTTGGTGGCTGCATGCTGTCACCGTGCGACTGACGAGAGGAAGGACGGAGGTAGGTGCGTGGAGACCACGGTGCACGCTGAGAGGGCCACTGTGCGTGCTGTGTCCATGGTGCAGGTGAGCGGAAGAAGATCCCCGTCAGGGGGTGAAGGCTGATCCCCTCTCTGTTGGCCCGCTCTCTTTTTAAAAAAGTCTCGTTTGTTTCCTTCCACTGCAACTTCTCTAACCACTCGCGAAGATTGCGAGTGGTTAGAATGGTGGATAAACATTGGCCGGCCTTTATTAGATGTCTGACCTCATTACCGGACGTCTTAAAAAATGTAAAATCGAGGAACTTGTGTTGCAGTTCCCTGACGTCTATCCTTAGTTCTAGACGTCTTATATATGCAGAATGAATATTTGATTCTCATACCTAGCCTGCATCTAATCATATAGAATATGTGAATATATCATACGTTATTAAATGTAAAATTAAAGTACAAAATTATTTGCAGGCTACGATGATTTACTATATAACTTCTAATCAATTAGAAACTATGAATAGATAATTAAAAAGTACTTAGGTCAAATAATGATTTGCTAAGGTGGACTTATTAGGTGATAGGGATAGATGCTTCTTCTGCCTTCTACAGTTGGGGGCATGGAGGACGCTGAATCGCTGATCACTTATTTTTCATGTGCCGCTTCGCTCATGTTTGTTGCTAAGGTGCAGGTGATTGGTCATTAGATTTCTCATCCCTTTCCAGATTCTGGAACAGTCTTTGTTGTGTCTTTGCTGATGATGGTAATGTGAGGAGGGCTTTTATTTTAATTTGGTGCATTTATCTGGATAGCAATGGTATTATATTCAAGTGGAAGAGAGCTTTTTGAGATGGTGTGATCTATCATTTTATTTCACTTCTACTCTTTGGTGTAATGTTGATCGAGAGATAGCTTGAACGAGGGAGGAAAAATGAGCGTGGTCAGTCTCGTGAGCACCCTGTGAGATCAATCTGATGCTTTTTGAGAAGTGGGCGGAAGAAGGTGGAGCTTAGTCATTCATCGTTGGTCATGTATGTCTCGACGAGCTCTTTACAAGGGGTCTTGCAGGATTGTACATGGTGTAGTGGAGGGGGATCTATGAGCCACCTGACAAGGTGTGTAGTAGACACAGGAAGGGCCTACACCCACCATCATGGAGAGCTTGACATTGCACTAGGAATCTTCCTAGGAAGAATCTTGTTGACCATCAAGGAGATGCTTACAAAGTGGGAGAATGACATTGAAGGCATGGAGGCTATAACATAGGGCTTGAGGCCACATTTTTAGGGCACTGGAAAAGCGTTAACATCTCTTGTTAACCTCCTTTTCCTGTTCAGAAAAAAATCAAAAGTTGGAGTTAAGGATTTCAAGCTCTGTTGCACTCTGGGGAACCCTAAAACTTGTAGGTGCTCTTGTTGCTTATATTCTGCATGACATAGTTGGGTAGATCTGTGAAGAAGAATACTAAAAGAATCAATATGATTTTTGGATGCCATTTTCTAATGGATTTATTTTTTGTCTGAAGGATAGGGAAAATCATGTGGCTCTGCAGTCCTACCCCCCACAAGCATTACAGTCCAATTAAAGACCTTATCTAGATTTAAAACACACTGGTAGATATTGAAGCAACAATGAAAATAATTTTATAGATTTTTTCTTTTCTAACGTCTGGTATAGGCATTGCAAGATGCTTTCTCTATTTTTGAATATTTCCCAGCATATTGTATATGCATCTAGTGTTATCAAATCAGTACAGAATTATCTTTATTGATTGTCTATTGTAATGTCTGCAGTGTGGTAGTTGTAATTTCCTTGTTGAATTGCGGAATAATGCTTATTCTCATTTTAGTGGTGTACTGGATTTCAGTTGTGATGATTAATAAGCTGATATAAGCTTGTGAGAATGCACATGAAAGCTAGCATCTTGTTGCTCATTATGACATGGAACTCATCAGAGAATGAAAGTTGTTTCACCCTGATGGCTTCTATGCTGGAGCAGAGAGACTTTGCAGCTGTCCCTATGCTGATTTTATTTTATATATTTTTTTTCCTGAAAAACTGATTTTTTGCTTATACAGTTATTTTTAATTACACCATTGGTGTAATTTGCACAAGTGCAAAATGATGATGGATAAGCTATCTCTCAAAAAGTGATGGATAAGCTATCATGTATTGATACTTTATTACCCCTGCCATTCAAAATGTGATGCTGTTATGTAAGATCTTCTATTGCTATTGGCAGAATGGCCCTGCGGAAACCTTGGAGCTTGATTTAGAGCATTATGAAGTCCCTACCCCAACTTATTCTGCTACATCTGGATCCGTTTATGCAGCTAATTTTGCTGAAGATCCTAGACCATTTGGAGTTCCTGTGGATGATGGTATCTCTGATACAGGCTCAAACGGCTCAAAGAATGATGCTACTTGCTTTGTTGACCGTGCTGCATCTACTAAGGTGTTTGCTGACCGTCCTTCCCTTTTATTACAGTAATAATTGAATACAGAGGATTTATGCTTCTGTCCCACTGTTGCCAATACTAGTACTAATGTGGATTGGTTTAGACATTAAGTTGGCTTTCTGATAGTGTTTCTTTTGGTTTTTTTCCCCTGATGATGGGCCCGTCAATTTAGATTCACCCTTGACGTATCCAATAAATTTAATTCCTAATTACTACAAGGTCAAAGATAAAGACTTATTTCTTGATCCCTGAGGCTGTTTTTGAATGAAGATTAAAGTGGTGATTTGGGTGACATGGCAAAGGTAGTATGAATAGTGCTATGGTGTAAGCATAGTTGCGAGAACTCAAATCTTTACTCACAACACATTAACTCATTTATGCATCTAAACCCCACTTATTCCACTTTGCAACAAACACAAAAATAAAAAACAACCTAACATTAAATATAACACAAATAGACTACATTTCTCTATTTAAATTGCACCATATATTATATCATATTCCACTACTTATTCCATCACTGAACACAATATCATCTACGATTTTAACTCTTTCTAAAATTTTAAAACTAGACCCCAGCCAAATGTAGCCTGAGAAGCACTAAATATCTATCTTCTTTGTCCCTCTAAAATAAAAAAACCTAATATTCTTTTAGAAGTTATAAGCTTTTGGTTTCCTTTAAGCTTGTTGCAAATAGTCAACAAACATTAAGAAACATAATTGACTGAAACTTAAGCAGCATTGCAATGCTTCATGGATTTGAATGTTGTGCTATCAATTATAGACATGCATCAGAATGATGAAGAAATGGTGGTGGACGGTCGTGGCAGAACACCACAACCCCCGACAGTGGTGGTTCTGGATCAGAATGATGAAGTGCGTCGGACAACGGAAGCTTTTGGCTTCCGACCGACTATGAGGGAGGCCTCTACCTATTCTAGATGAATGAAGTTGTTATGTGGAACGTGAGGGGTCTCAATGACCCATCGAGGAAGGCATCGCTGAGGCATTACATTCGCTTGTGGAGAGTAGACATTGTGTTGCTGCAGGAAACAAAGCTATCCGGCTGTGATGCTAGGATTTGGAGGGAGATCGGGGGCTCATGGATGGAGGGGTTTCGGTTTATTGGAGCGGTTGGCCGCTCAGGAGGGCAGATCCTGGGATGGCAGGAAGATGTTTTCTCCTTAGAAGACTACTTCAGTGGAGGGTACGTCGTCTCTGCGAGATTGGTTCAGAGAATGGGAGGTGCCAAGATTACGGTCATGGGAGTGTACAGACCATCAGAAGCTTAGGCGAGGGGGTTGATGTGGGAGGAACTCACGTCGATGGCTACAGAATGCCATAGATGTCCTTGGCTACTTGGAGGAGATTTCAACATCACCCTACAGACGGAGGACAGACCTGGTGGGCAGTGGAGGCAATATCCTGGATCTGATATTTTTGTAGTTTGTTGCTACACATGGCCTCATAGATCTAATCCTGTCATTCTGTGCGTATATGTGGAGGAACAACTGCGGTCAGATGTTCATGATCGACAGATTTCTCTCCAATGTGGAGATGGCAGAGGCGTTCCCCTTGGCGAAGGTGTCTCCTTTGGAGAGACATTTCTTAGATCATACACCCCTTATGTGACGACCTAATGAGGGGGCGCATTGTGGCACCTACTTCAAGTTTAACAGGCCCTGGCTGTTAGAGCAAGGATTATGGAGTATGGTGGAGGAGAAATGGAGTTCTTTTGAGGTGGAGGGATCAGCCACTCTTCGCCTATTTAAGAAGTTATATATGCTGCGGGATCACTTGAAGGCATATAAGGAGATCAGGGCATGCAGGAGGGGTAGGAAGGAAGAGGCATTGGCAGAGATCACCAGGATCGATAGATAAGAGGACTAGGCCCCTATCTTGGTTGAGGATAGGGAAATCAGGACGAAGATGACATGAGTGGTGTAGGAGGAAGACGGGAAAGCAGAGGTGGAGTGGAAAATGAGGTCGAGATAGAAGTGGCTGAAGGAGGACAACTGTAATATCAGGTTCTTTCACCAAATGGCATTTGCCAGGAGGAGGAGGAACTGGATAGAGAAGCTGCTGATTCACGGGGAGACTTTCTCAGGTAGGGAGGAGGTGGGTCGAGCTGCGGTAAATTACTTCATAGAACTCACAGGGAGGTGCAGCAGGGGTTGTTGGCGGTGGAGGAAGGATGTGCGATGTATCATTGAGGACCAAGCAGAGGGCCTAATGGTTGACTTCTCAAAGAACATGGTGAGGCAGGCGGTTTGGGGTTTGAATGCAGAGGGATACCCTGGTTCGGATGGTTTCCCTGTTTTCTTTTTCAGGGAATTCTGGACTTGATAGGGATGGAGGTGGTGCGGATACCGGAGGAGTTCGCGGCTGGGAACAAGTGGTTTGACAAGCTGAATAGATATTACATGTTTTTGTTGTCTAAGAAGGAAGGTGCATAAGTGATCCAAGACTTGTTTGATCGCACTTTTGAATGTCGTCTACCTTATTGTCGTTAAGGTCTTGGCGAATAGGCTCAAGGACCTTCTTGGAGACTTGATCGCCCTTGTTCAGATGGCTTTTGTGCCAAGGAGAGGAATCCTAGATGGTTTTGTCCTTACTATGGAGGCATTGGCCACTTGGAAGAGGGAGAAGAAACATGCATTTCTATGGAAGGTGGACTTCAGTAAAGCATATGACTCGGTGTAGTGGGATTTCCTGTGGGCTTCCTTACTGAGGAGGGGCTTTCCCACGGTGTGGATCGATTGGATGAAGAGGTGTGTGACGATGGCATCCTTCTTGGTCTTGATCAATGGGAGCCCAGTAGGAGGCTGAGTGCAGCCTAGGAAGGGGGTTAGACAGAGGTGTCCTCTTACACCTATGCCGTTTGTACTTGCGGCAGATGCCTTGGCGAGGGTAGCTCACAAGGCCTGTGATAGGGGTTTGATTAGAGGCTTTCTGGCTTGAGAGGATGCTTGGCGATTCTACAGTTTGCTGATGATATCCTGTTTCTGGTTGGAGCGGGTTTAAAGGCTAGAAGGATGAGAATCATCCTGGAGCTTTTTGGCGTAGCATCAGGGCTGCAGATAAATTACCAGAAGTCAACCTTTATCCTAGTGAACCTGGCAGTTGAGGAGGTGGAGACGATGGGTGGTGCGCTAGGAGATGATGTGTGTTCCTTGCAGCTGGTGTATCTGGGCCTCTCACTGTTAGATCGACGCCGTAGGTTGCAAGATTGGTTTCCTCTGCTGGAGAGGATGGAAAAAAGATTGGTAGGGTGGTCATCTAGACTATTGTCTAGAAGATGGAGATTGACTCTGGTGAAGACTGTTCTGGTATCTATACCGTCGTATTTCCTCTCAATTTTTAGAATACCACGACAGGTTGAGAAGAAAGTTTCTAGGTTGATGAGAGATTTTTTCTGGTCTAATGTGGGGACTACAGGAAAGTGTGCGAGGTTGGTGGCTTGGGAGGAGGTCTGTAGGCCGATGCAGGAGGGGGGCTTGGGGGTTAGGGATGTGAACAAGGTAAATGTCAGCCTCCTTGCGAAGTGGATTGCCAGGCTGGTGGTGCGTGAGTAGGGGCTGTTTGGTGACGTCATGTGGAGCTGCTACGGGTCCTTCCTCTCTTGGGGCCCTTGGAGTCCCCTCCTCCCGGGGCTTCCTACTTTCTCAAGGGGTTGGCAATGATGGTCGGGAAGGTGCGGGCTTTCTTTTCCCCTACCCTAGGGGAGGGAGATGCCTTCTGATTCTGGCAGGATGACTGGCAGGGGGTTGGCTCAACCCTCAGTGATAGATACCCCCGCCTCTTTGGGGGAGTAGAGGACCTATTGGCCTCAGTGGGAGATTGTTGGGTTGGGGCCTGGTGCCCACTTTTTCGGGGGGGCCTCTCCGACCAGAGGTGTGAAGATCTCCAGTGGTTGTTGCAGGAGCTCGAAGGATGGGAGTTGGAGGAGGGTGGTGATTCATACTCTTGGGAAGAGGGAGAATTCTCTGTGGTGAAGATCTTTCGTAGAGTGGGTAACTGCGTGGTCAACCCGGATGTCGATTTCTTGAGAGACTGCAGGTCGCTTTAGGCGGCGGAGTGCCCGTTGAAGGTGAAGATCTTTGCCTAGTTGGTGAGGAGGGGGAGGATTATGATGAAGCGGTGGAGAGCGAGATGGGCCCGGACAGATGATTTGAGTTGTCCCCTTTGTGAAGGAGCTAAGGAGGACATCCAACATCTCTTCTTCCAGTGTTCATTTGTGGTGCAGGTGTGGCAGAGGATGGGGATCAACTGGATTGTTCATCGAGACATAGCTGGCTTCTTGTCTTCATTCTATAGGGGAAATGCCTAAGATGGAGGGATCTCTTTTAGATTCAAGAAGGATAGGGCCAAGGTCTTGACAGTCTTCTGGGGTGTTTGGTTGGGAAGAAATGCAGTGTTTTTTTAAGGGGGAGAGATCCTATGTTGAAAATTTTGTCTCATCCATTTCTTTTCGGGTGGAGTTCTAGAGATCTAGTTTGTAACCTCTGATTAAATCATTTTTGTGAAATGAAATGAATGTGGGTGGTTATCATTTGGATAACTACCTTTTGACTTTTCAAAAAAAAATTATAGGCATGTATCGTGGATGTATGGTAAAAATGAAGATATAATGGTGGATGAGTAGTCATACAATATTAAATTTGAAATAAGGCTAATGCCTTTGAGCTATGCTATATTAGAAGCATGAATCCACATAATTTTTATGTTTTTTTAATTCATACTTGATTGTTGCCAATGGTCTTAAGTTCTTCCAATTTTCTCCTAGAAAAAAAGTCATCCAATTTTAACTTGGGTGATCATGTTGCGGCGATTCTCTCTCTCTCTCTCTCTATGCAACTTATGAGTAATTTGTAAACCCTTTAGTAAAACACTTAATAGAGAATCAGACGGATGATGCACTGTATCCACCAAAGGCTTTGATCCGTAGTATATATACTTGCATGATGGTAAAGAGGCTGTGGATCTCCAATTAGGATGTTGCCATTGGGTATTTCATTGTTTCATTTATTGGGGTTTAGACATCATATCTTGATTGGAATTTATGATTAGTGGCACCTTACAGGAGACATGCAAAACGGTTTAAACTATGACAAGTCATATTGTAAACATTTGGAGAGTTTTTTTTTTTGGATAAGGATTTGGTGAGGGTAATTGAGAGAAGGTTGAGGCAAATCTTTAGTATAATGGAGAATGAGTTTAAGTTCATGGTGGACAGGCGTATGGCTTTATTGTTGAAGCAACATACCTTTTGAGGCTTATAAAAATGGAGATCATTGAGAGAACTTGGATATTGTTTTTTACGTGGAGAAGGCTTATGATTTGTTGCTAGAGATTTTTGAAAAGGCTCGAGATATGTCACGTAGAAGGAGAGATGGGTGATGATTTTGTTTATGAACCTCATAAAGGATTATACATAATGGATCTGTAGCTTGTGTAAATATTGAAACTAGCTGAACTAGGGTGATAGACTATTTTGATATTGGTGTCTGTACACCAGGGATCAGCCTTGAGTTCTTACCTTTTACTTCATTGATTTCTATGATAAGGTGGTGTCCCGTATGCTTTTGTTAGATTGTGAATGCGAGAGAGGCCTTGGAATCTAATAGCTTCTGAATAAGTGGGATAGAGACTTAATATATAGAATGCCAATTCAGGTGGAGATGAAAATTTTAATGCATTGCATTCAATAAAAATGATGTTCTTGAATATTTAGGTTGAATTTTTGGTCAAGGTGGAGGAATTGTTTGAGATGTTATGTATGAGAAGCAAGGTTGCAAAAATCGATGGTCAGTATTCAGTTGGTGAGGTTACCGACTGATCAGACCTCCTAGTAATCGGAGGATCTGACTTAACAATCTAAGCAATCACACTAAGGAGGATTGATAACCCAGTTCCACCATGAAAGGGTGTACGTTTGGGGGAGGGCGATGCTTCCAAAATATTCACTAGTAAGGAACATGAATACAATCTCTCTTTTTTCTCTCGGATTGCTTGAGAGAGGGCCTCTCTTAACTATTTATAGTGCTGGGATCAGTCCTTTTGCAAGATCTTCTGATCAGATACACCTGTTTACAGGGTATGTATGCTGTCAGGTTATTATTTGTGGCGGCCATGCCATCATTTATTGATGGCATGGCCGTGCTGGACTATTTTCGCCATCTTCTTGTTACTGGTAGGTGTCGGATCCTTAGGCAGGTCGGGTCCCTCGGATCTGCCTGTATTCAGGCCTTTCCGGGTGTAGGCGGATCAGATCCCCGAACTTGCCTGTGTCCGAGCCTTTCCAGGTGTAGGTGGGTTGGATCCTCCGGACTTGCCTGTATCCGAGCCTTTCTGGGTGTAGATGGGTCAGATCCTTTTTGTTGGGCTTTTTGTGGAGTTTTAAGTCAAGGGCACCTTTTGTCCCTCATTATATGCCCCTTATTCTCTAGCTAGTGGATGCTTGCTGAGAGAATAATCGCAGTGGTAAACATTCTGTGATAGGTAATGCCCCCAAATGATGTCTCGACTGTTTGTTTAAGCAGGGGAGCATTTGTTATGGAGCAGGATTTGCAATTTTGAGCGGTTAAGGTGGTTTCAGTGTCGTCTTTGGAGGGGTGACTCTTTACTAAAGAGGTGGCTTTGCCAGCAAAGGGGTCGTGGACGCCCGTTTTCTCTGTCGGCCTTAAGAGGCGACAGAAGGTGCGTTCGCCTGTCATGTTGGTTGACCTTAAGAGGTAGCTCAGGCATGTTCGCCTAGTGTACTGTTGGCCTTAAGAGGTGGTGGGAGGTGTATTTGCTTGTATTACTGCCGGTTTGAAGAGGCGACCTGAGGCGCGTTCGCCTGTTGTATTGTCGGCCTTAAGAGGCGATGTAAGGTGCGCCCGTCTGTTGTATTGCCACGAGTAATGGCTAATTATTGTGGGATTTAAATTATCTTTTTGTTGATAAGACCGGCATTAATTGTCGTCATGATGATGCGTTAAGGCCTAAAATACCGCTCTTGGTAGGGATGTGACCGTCATTATTGCTGTGCGAGATACGCGCTCGTAGGCATTAAATGTCGGTAATAATTACCGAGGTATCCCTGCCTTAAAGGGGGGTATTTTTTGAAACCCTCGCTGCATCAGCAAGATTTTGTTTTTTGAAACTCGTGCCCTGCAAGGAGGGAATCGCTTGGTACGGGTTTATAAATAGGGGGTGTGGGGTATAGTTAATGCCTCACTTGTCCCTTAGCGAGTGCTCTCTGTTGTTGGTGCGAAGCCTCCTTTTTAGGCGAAAAGAGAGGAGGTGTTCTCTCGGAGCTTCTTTTCCTGGCGAGTGTCGAGATGTTGTTCATGATATTTGGACTCGCGGGCAAGGGTAAGTCCTCGTCTTCGTCCGGCATCTCGCCTGAGATAAGAGAGCTTTATACCTTTGCTTTTGACTTTCGTAGTCCTTCCGCCATTAGGGTGTGTTTGAGTGAGTACGGACTTGATGGAGTTTCGTTCCACCCTTACGGGTCACTAACCCGCCTATGTTCGGACGGGTCTAAGGACTTGTTCATTATTTATAAATATGCCATTGAATATGACATTCAGATTCCCTTGAACCCCTTGTGTTTGTTCCTTATTTACTACCGCCTGTCCCCCTCTCAACTTAGCTTGAATTGTTGGCCGGTGTTGAATGCTTTCACTGCTATTTGTTTTCATTTGCGGATTGTCTCCCACCTGGGTTTGTTCTGCTTATTTTGGACTTATGGCCCTTAGAGTTAAGAAGAGGAAACCCCCATCTGGTACCTATACACTGTACAACCGCACACCAAATACCGTATAGTTGACTTGCCTGATAGTTTGAAGGGGCAGGACCGCTATTGTTTCTTTACCCTTGTAGAGGGTTACAACATCCCATATACCTGGCAAGGTCCATTTGATAAGGACCTGCTGCCTAGGCCTGAGGAGCTTGATTTGGCTGCTTAGGTGGATGCCGATAGGATTGTTGAATTCGGGCCAATTGCCCACTTGGAGCTCAAGCGGGAAGACGTCTGGGCAGCTTTGTAGTAGGTTGCGGATTCCTATCCCACGCCATGTAGGTAGGGTGGAGGTGGTAGCTCTAGAATGCGTACCCCCTTGCTTGTTACTTAATGGTTGATAACTTTGTTGTTTGTTTGTAGCTTTGGGCTGGTTTGCTCGACTTGACACTCCTAGGCGTCGGGGCAGCGGTTCCTCTCAGCACCAGTCGCATTGAGGGGAGGAGAGGCCCGTGGAGTGGAGTGAGGGAAGCCAATCCTCTCGCTCCATGGAGCCTAAGAGGAAGGAGGCACGGGGGGGGGGGGGGGGGGGGGGGGGGGGGGCGAGGAGGTGGAGACCCCTCTCAAGCGCCCAAAGAGGGGTCTAAGGAACGTTCAGCCATCACCGTTCGCTCATGAGAGTTCGAGCGGGGCTGAAGTGAGGGATGCCTTAGTGGATTTGCCTGCCCCCTCAGGCTCGCCTGGGCCACCAGAGGGGTGTGTCATCCTCGACTCTCTACCTGTCGTTGCAGCTGAGAAGGCTTAGTCGGGCGGAGCGAGTGCATGTAATGCCCCGTTTGAACCAGCCAGCGCCTTCTCTCGATTGGCGTAGGAGGTGGTCGTGACTGGGGGCTTCCTTAGTGGGAGTGTTTTCATGCAGATGCACTATAGGCGGAGCTTGACGAGGGTAAGGGTGTCAGTGGACCCTTCTGGCAGAGGGGGGGCTTGGGATGATAGGGCGGACGATCAGATCCATTAAGGGATCCGTTTTGGAAGTCACTAGTGCCAGGACTATACCTGGCCTGGTAGTACCAATCCCGGCAAATAATCTTGGGGGGTCAAACAGTTCAGGTGGGGGGCTTACTGTGGAGAGGCACTTATCCAGCATTTGGAGGATGCCATATCTTGGTCCACCTCTCGGTCGGGAGGCATGCACCTGAACCACGTGTTCTACTGCTGCCTCCGAGCGGTAAGCATTGTCTCATTTTTCCATTTACTTATCCTTTAGGAAGGATTTTTCTTCTTATGCTTGCCCATGGTTTTGAGTTGGTGGAGCTTTTCGGGACAACCTTTGTTCCTCTTGGTGGTGCTCCTGTTGGCGTCGTTGGGCTTGACGGGTTTTCTGCGGTGGTTGAGATGATTGTGAAGTGGGCTGTGATGGCCAGGGCGAAGCAGCACGACTTCGCCCGCCATATGGAGGAGGCAGCTGCCGCCCTAGAGAAGGTGGAGAAGAGAGCTGAGGACGCCCTTCTCAAGCAGCAGTTGCAGTAGCAGATGGCCCGCCAAGTCTTTTGGTTGGAGGAGCTGAGGAAGGCCCGACAGGCTTTGATGCGGATTGCCGCCCAGGGCGAGAGGCTGGAGAGCCTTATCGGAGCACACAAGACTGAAGTCGTGGCTCTGCAAGGTTTATCTGAGCACCTGTAGATTTCCTACAATAATGTCCTTTCTCAGAAGAAGGTGCAGGTGCTAAGGGCCAAGTGCTCTTCGATGGTGGAGGGCTATGAAGCGGCCCTTGAGGAAGAGTGCATTCGCTTGGGTACAGCTATTGACAAACTTGCCGAGGTGTCGCCAAGCGAGGAGACATTGAAGGTTGACCTTGGCAAGGCTCAGCAACTCGCAGAGGATCGAGGTAAGGCGGTACTTGAGTTGGAGAAGGCTGGCCAGTCGGAGCTCGATCATGACATGGTGATGGGGTTCTTCGCTATTGACCCTTCCATGGAGGAGAACCAGGAGGCCTTGTTGAGGGAGGTAGGGAAGCACACTTTGGTAGTGGTGCAGGCCTTGCTAGAAGGCAAACACACCTCCGTGGAGGAGCTGTGTGGCTGGTCTATGGACCTGTTCTTGTCTGAGTATGACCGTAAAAAAGCTAATCACATTGTGGACAAGGCTCCTATAGAACCGCCTGAGGGGAAGATGGAGTCGGAGCTCTTGAGCTAGCCGGAGTCTATGACCTAGCTAGGAAGCCCAGCCCTGAGGAGGCACCCAAGCTGGGTTCGTCAGAGGCTGCGGGATCGCTAGTCCGTCTGAGCAGCTCTCCTCGCACTGCCTAAGACGCTTGGGGTAGACATCTTCGAAGATTGGGAGTGAAGGTATTTAGTCTTCGGAGTGGTCCTATTATCTTTTTTTTTTCTTTTTTGTAAAGATGTAACAAGCAATACTCTTTTTAATGAAAGAAAAATGTCTATCTTTATTACTTGTCTGTGTTTATACATGGTACAAAAGTAAGTTGCTCGCATGCTAAGTGCGTGGGATGCTTTTGCCGCCCGGGATCTGAACTTGTAGAAGTCTCCTGGACTGTCTTTGTGAATCTTGTAAGACCCTTCTTAATGTGTGTCCAATTTCCTACCTGATCGACTTAGCATGGAGACTTCGCACTTGTACAGGACTAAGTCTCCTTCCGAGAATGTCTGCTTGCGAACCTGCCTATTATAGGCTGTAGCAGTAACTTCTTTATGTTTGAGCGATGCCTTTGCTGCCTTATCTCTTAGCTCATTCACAAGGTTTAAGGATAGGCTAACTTGGTCATCATTGGTGGCGGGGTCATAGAGTTGTGTTCTGTAGGTGGGAGGACTATTTCGATAGGTAGCCGGGCTTCCATGTCGTATACCAGGTTGAATGGTGTGTGGCTCGTGGAAGTCCTCTGACAACTCTTGTAGCCTCAAAGCACGTTCGGCAGTTCATCCGCCTATCTCCCTTTAGCTGAATCTAGCCGACGTTTTAGCACTGAGATGATGGTGCGGTTGGTCACTTGCCTGGGGATGTCCCACAGACGTAAAGCGTAGGCAGATAGCTGGTGCAAAATTCCTTGAATTTTTTGCAAGCGAACTAGGTGCCATTGTATCGGGGTATCCCATATCGAGCGATAATGCCTTTGCGGGCGAAGGAGATAACTCTATCAACTGTCGGGCTGGCCATGGCCTCGGCTTTGACCCATTTGGAGAAGTAATCAATAGCTACCAGTATGAATCGCTTCTGAATCGGGACTAATGGGAAAGGGCTAATGAAATCAACGTCCCATTTCGCAAAGGGGATGGGTGACATCATAGGCACTAATTTTCCAAGCGGCAAGTGGTGCAGGGTAGCGAATCGCTGGCACTTGTCACACTTGCGGACCAAGTCCTTGCAGTCTTGCTTCATTTGGGGCCAGAAGTAGCCCACCTGGAATAGCTGGGCCAGAAGTGCCTGGTACCCTTCGTGATTCTCGTATACGCCTTCGTGGGCTTCTCGAAGGGCTTGAGTTGCTTCCTCTTTTGTTAGGTAGTGCAACAGGGGGTGAAATACCCTGCTTGTACAATTACTCCTCTATCAAGGTGTACCTTGAGGCTTTCAGGCTGAAGGTTTTGGGCCGTGGTTCCCTTGGGGGTAGCTCACCATAGTTCAGAAGGTGATGATAGGCGTCATCGAAGAGATGGATTGCTCTATCGTGAACATCTTTAGAGCAAGTACAGTTGGCTCCTTTAGGGTCTGGATACAGATATCTTTCTCTTGTCCCAGAGGGATGGCAGCAATGAGTCTGGCCAACGCGTCTGCTAGGGGGTTATCTGCTTTAGGCACCCACCTGATCGAGACGGTCTTAAAGTCCGCCAACTTCTCTCTAACCTTGTTAGCATATAAGATCATGTTTGGATCCTGGCTTGGTATTCGCCATTTATTTGGCTGGCAACCAGTTGAGAGTCCGTGTAAATATCTAGTGAGGTGACTCTTGTGGACTTGGCCACTCGGATGCCTGCCAACATGATCTCGTACTCCGCCTAGTTATTGGATGCAGGGAATTCCAATTTGATGGCGTATTTATGAATTATGAGTAGTGTTGTCTGGGGCGTTGAAGGCTATCTTGGCCCCAGACCTAGCTATCATAGACGAGCTGTCAACATACAGCTGCTAGGGGAGCGTGAGAGAGGCATCGGGGTCCGTGAATTCTACCATAAAATCCGCCAGGATTTGTCATTTGATGGTTCTCCTTGGCTGCTACTTGACGTCGAATTCTGCTAACTCCTAGCCCGTTTGATCTGTCGTGCAGATCCTGTAGGCTTATGTAGCATTCGCCGTAGGGGATAGTTTGATAGGATCATTATAGCGTGGGCTTAGAAGTATAGGCGTAGCTTCTTGGCTGCAGTGCTAGCCCTAATTTCTCGATGACCTCAAATGATTTTCCTATTATTTTTGAGAAAACCATATTTACAAAATGCTGGTAAGTTGGCCCAGCATTTTTCAAGTTAAATGACATGACTCTATACTGGAACAGAACCCTATTGGTGATGGAGGTGTGAGGCCTGCCTGCTGGAGCAAGGTTGATCTGGTGGTACCTGCTGTAAGCGTCTAGGAAGAACATGTGGGATTATTCGCTACAGGAGTTCACTAGGGCGTCCACCCTCGGCAGGGGAAACTCGTCCTTCGGGCAGGCTTCATCGAGGTTGGTGAAGTTTATGCACATGCACCATTTTCCATTGGCTTTCTTCACCATTACCACGTTTGAGCGATATGCCGGGTACAAGGATTCTTCGATGAATCTAGCTTCCAGGAGCTTTTGGACTTTGACTTCAGTCGCTTGCCATTATTCGGCTGACTTGTGCAGACGCACCTACTTGACCGCATGGGTGCTCGCCTGGATGTTTAGATGATGCTCAATTAGGGACGGGTCTACTCCAGGCAGGTTGTTGGCGGACCAAGTGAAAACGTCCGCGTTGGCCTGGAGTAGGAGTAGCAGCTCCTGTACCTCGGTGGGATCAAGGTTTGCTTCGACTCGGACGAGCTTGGTAGCGTCGTCAGAATACATCTGTATTGCCATGGCTGAAGAGCTTGGTTGTACTCCCGAAGTCGCTGGTGGATCAACTGTATTTATCTTTTGCGGGATTGCCTGGACTTGGTTTCTTTTCTTCCTCCATTTCTGTGGCCTGGGGGGCTTCTGCTCCATGGACCGCTCTAGCTCAATCCTAAGGAGCTCGCTCCTGGCCGTCTGATCCCCGTGTACTATTCCTACTTCGTGTGGAGATTGGAAAAGTACAAATTGAAAGTATGAAGAGATTAGGCGGAAGGCGTGGGTAGTTGGGTGGTGGAGAATGTTGTCGAATGCTGCATTAGTCCGGCCACTATAAATGTGACCGTTCTGTTGAAGTTCCTGTCCCCATCGCAAATGGACAAGGGAAGGTTGATCTCTCCTTTTGGCATCACCTTGTGGTTGTCGAAACCTACAACCAGGTGAGTTGACGAGGAGATGTGCTCTTCTGTGAAACCTAACCGGAGTAGTGTTCTGGAGAAGAGGACGTTAATGGCATTGCCCTCGTCCATGAGGAGCCGGGGTTGCTGTTGTCCTGCTAATAAAAGTGTCACTAACAACGAGTTAGTGTGCTTTGCTGGATTTGGCAGAGAAGCAAACAGTTTGGAGGTCGCCTGCTTGACGAGGCTTCTCTCGCCCTACTGGAGAGTGGGGAATGCACTACGGGCTGCCTGCCCAGAGGGGTGAGTTGCTGATCTGGGGCGGTGTTGACCCCGAAAATCACCACAACCTCTGTGTCCTTGGAGGGTGAGCGGTGAGTGTTTTGGGGTAATCCAGGCATAGCTGCCAGGACTTGGCGATGGTACTTAAGCCGGGGAGAGCAGGGGGACACCACTTGTTCGAGGCGACGGGCTACGCCATTGTTAGGCATGCGGCCCTCAATGAGGATCATGTTGACTCCACGGAACTGCTGAAGCTTTTCCTTGTGATAGTCTTCTTTGCCGTCCTGGCCCTCACTTCGCTTGACGAAGTGGGCTAAATTTCCATGCCGGATCTAAGACTCGATCTGGTCTCGCAGGTCCCGAAGGTCCTCAGTGGCGTGCCCCTGGGCCTTGTGGTATTTGCAATAGGGTCCAGAGTCAGCCTTTTTTTTCATCGGCTTGGGCGGGGGTAGTAGGTTTTTGTCTGTTGACCATACTTCTACCAACACGTCTGCCTGGTTCGTGGTCAGGGAAGTGTATTCTTCAAAGTAATCCCGCCTTGGTTGGCGGGGTCCACTATTTCAGCTCTTAGCTGGCCGATCATTGCTCTGCTCTGGGAAGCTAGCTTTGCACTTGTTGAAGCGGTTGCCTCCGCAGATGGAGATGGGGCCGGAATCTCTCGGGGACCGCCTCTCCTCGACCGGGTTGGCATCGTCTCCATATCCCTTTGCAGGTCGGCTGCGGAAGCGGAAAGAGTCATCCTACTCCGCAAATATTGTAGCTCTATCCCAGAGTTCCACTATATCTTTAGGCGGGAAATCGTCGATGTTATACTATAATCTTTGAGTCAGGAGACCTGACTTGAAGTACTAAATGGCAATGGCATCGTGAGGCCGCTTATACTTGAAATACTAGGCCTTGAACCGATCCAGGTAGGACTGGAAAGATTCGCTCTTCCGCTGTCAGATCTCCGACAGCTTTTCAGGATTGTCTTTAACCCTCTGCCGCCCGGTGAAATATTGGTAGAATTTGTCTGCCAATTCTTCAAAGCATGTGATTTGTCTGGTCGGCAGTTCATTGAACCATTCATGGGTCATGCTGGACAGGTAGGACGGGAATACTTGGCAGAGTACTCCGTTGGGGCAGCCATGCACCAGCATCATCTGACGGTATCTCCCAACAAAGCTATTGGGGTCCGTCGTTCTGTCATATTGGGTCATGACGGGCTGCTTGAATTTCTCCGGCAGGGGGGCCGTCATCACCTCCTCAATGAAAGGGTGGGTGGTGATGTAAGCCTGGGAGCGTATGCCCCGTATTGCCCTGGTGACCTGGTGGACGATCTCAGGGATAGAGCCCCGTTGCTGGTCGCCAGGGGTTGAGCCCCTGAGTGCTCTTCTGGCAAAGGCAGGCGGGGAACTTTAGGCGGATCAGGAGGAACTTCCTCTTTCTGGCTACTAAGCTCTCATTTTAACTTTTTGAACTGTTTGCGCAGATGGGCGTTCTCATCCTCCATTGTATGATGCCACTTTTGCTGCTTGTCTTCGAGGCTCGATTGGTTGGGCTCCTCCGGAGGGATTTTGCCGAACTCCCGGATCTGTTTGATCTTTAGGAGTTTCTCAGTGACTGAAAGCTCTTCAGTCCTAAGAGCCGCCAGCCTAGCCTGATCCTATTCCTCCTTGGCCTGCATTTCCAGGAGATGGTCTTGCACAGGGTCCTCCAGTATTCGGTTGGGGACTCCCTGCTTCTCCTTGCTCGGCCTGGCCGGTTGAGGGTGTTTCTTGGACGCTGAGACACTGGATTCAACCTGGGCTAATGCTTTCTTGGGGTCGACTCGGGAGGAGTTGCGAGTCGTAGGGGCCATTGGAAGGATTCAAGAGTTGGGAAACGATATCAACTGATAATCGTTCCTACTGACGACGCCAATTAAAAAGACCTAAGTAATCGAAGGGTTCGACTCAACAATCTATGCAATCACACTAAGACAGGAGGATTGATAACCCAGTTTTACCACAAAAGGGTGTACGTCTGAGGGGAGGGCGATGCTCCTAAATATTCACCAGTAAGGAACAAGAATACAATCTCTCTTTTTCTCTCGGATTGCCTGAGAGAGGGCATCGAGGGCCTCTCTTAGCTATTTATAATGCTGGGATTAGTTCTTTTGCGAGATCTTCTGACCAGATACGCTTGTTGCCAGGGTATGTATGTTGTCAGGTTATTAATTGCGGCGGCCATGCCATCATTTATTGATGGCGTGGCTGCATTGGACTTTTTTCGTTGTCTTCTTGTTACTGGTTGGCGTCGGATCCTTAGGCGTGTCAGGTCCCTCGGACCCGCTCATATCCGGGCCTGTCCGAGTGTAGGCAGGTCAGATCCCCCGGACGTGCCTGTATCCGAGCCTTTCCAGGTGTAAGTGGATCGGATCCTTCTTATTGGAGTTTTCATGGAGTTTTAAGTCTGACGATACTTTTGCCCCTCATCACCGACTAGGGAGCATATGGTATATAGGTGATTAATTAGTTAAGCATTTAAAAATTTAAATATTTATATATACCATTATCCATATATATATATATATTGAAAATATGCACATATGTATTGGTATTATTTTTTATATGCAAATTCTCTCAAGGATAGGGAGGGTGGTAGTGATGGAGGATTAAGGAGAATCGGAGAGAAGGATGCAAGTTTAAGGTTTCATTAGGGTTCGAATGTAGGGGGAGGGCGATGGAGAAGTTAGGTGGGGTTCTTTTTCTCTTCGATGTGCCAATCGAGATAAAAAATTGAACTTCCAATGTTCGATTAGATGATTAATCAATCGATTAATTGGATAATTGGGTGATTAATCGATTTTCTTGATTATAGACCCGAATATTGATGTGCAATTTGATCTCCAACTGCATACGATTAATCGGCTGCATAGACTGAAACTTGAGAAGACAATTCCTTTGATTGATAGGGTCTAAGTGGTATAGTGTAACATTCAAACTTGTGTGGCCATGCGTATTGAGTATTTGGTTGATAGGCATGTGCAAAGGTTGTTTGTGGTAGAGATGAAGTTGAGGTTGATTTATAACCATTTAAAGAAGGATTGGGTTTACAAAGGGAATTGGAGTTTGTGTGGAAGCAATAGAAGATAAAATGAGAAAGCGACATGGAAGGAGGTTTGGGCATCCATAAAGAAGGCCAACCCATGCCCCGTTAGAAGGTGGAAAAAGGTGGATTGAATAAGTGTTGAAAACTTCAAAGGAAACATTTATCCGATTCCAAAGTGTTGGAAGGACTCGTCATAAATTTGAATGGCGATGAAGAATCCATATGGTAGATACCATTTGATGTAGAAAAAGGTCTTGTTGTTGTTGTAGTGGCCCCTAACATGATCTAATTTTGTTAGTTGTATTCCAAACATGATTTTCATTGGGAGTCTTACCTCCTATGAATTTTTGTAATGGTCTTTATTGCTCGAAAGTATTGCCCTTGTGCTTGGGTGTATACATAGATCAAATCATCTGTGTTGGGAACAAAAGACGCCATGTGGCAGTGCTACTTGGCAGCAGATCAGGAGGCCATCAGGGCTGCCGGTTTTGGGTCCTAGAGTCCTAGGGTTTGGTCCTTTGCTTGGTTTGCAAGTTTGTTTATTTGTTAAATTGATTTTTAGGAAGTTGTTTAGAGGATTCGATTTGTTTTGGGACTTGTTCTTTCTTATTTTAGAGATGATATTTGATTAGTTTCTTGTTTTAAAGGACATGTTCTTTCTTCTATAAAAGAGAGCTGTTCTAGTGTAATTCTCCTTGAGTTAGCAATAATATTTTCCACATTTCTCAAACTCCTCACCTCTCTCTCTCAACATCACCGCCGGCTACTAGCCACAGCAGTCGGTGGCTGTTGCTTTTCCTCTCCTTGTTCTAACGTGGAATAGTCCCACGTGGACTATTTTTCCCACGCCTAGGAGCCTCCACGCTCCAAGCTTGCACCATTCTTGACAATCTGTATACAGTAGAGTGCTCAAGTTCTTTTAAGATCTTTTATTTGAACATTAGTAGGTGTTGGGTAGTGGGCTCTCAAGAGCATGGTATATAGCTAGTTTATTTGATGAACAAACTTGGATGGCCAAGGGTCTTGAGTATCATTCCTTCACCTCAGAAAGAATCTTGTTGAGTTAGGTATACCTTGTGCCTCTTATTGTCTATGAACAAGCAGGTGCGTATATGGTATCATTGTTGAAAATTTGACACTTTTTACTGCTGTGTTTGTACAAGCACATAGCCATGTATGTTGGCATATATACTTATTTTTACAGGCAAAGGTGTACAAGAGTCTGTGCATGTACAATATATTGGTCTATATGCATACGTATTATGAATGCATATATGTGCATGGTTTCATGTTATGGGTAATAGTTGCATACCATTCAATAGGTTATGCATCTTTGATCTATGAGATACAAGTTATCTGGATTGGCAAACTATAGTCTTTATTTGTTTATTTATTTATCTTGAAGAAAAGCTATAGTTTATATATAGTTGCTCTTGCAATGAGATTTCCTTCTTTTCCTTCCTTTTTCTGATCCTTCTATTGGATATTTATGCTATTCTATAATGGAGATGTATTTTCTTTATTATGTAAGATTTATCCTCTCATCCTCAATCCTGATGGATGATTGATGCTATGCATGATTGCTTTTGTAGCACAGGATGATAGCTTCAGTCCTGTTACTCCTAAGAAGTTATCAACTGATGGGATAGAGTCACAACCGGGAATCATTTCTTCATTGCAAAAACAAGGACACAGGGGTCTTTGTGTTGATAGAGGTGTGGGCTCTCCTAAGCTTGCTAGATCAACCAGTGCAAGTTCATTCACAAGCATTCTTAAGTTGGATTGTGAATCTAAGGTTTGTATCTAGCTGTATATACAAAACAGCAATTCTAGTTTGTAGGTTGCGTTTAAAAGTTGCATTGCTTAATGTCTGTTTGTTATGTCTCTGTTTCATGTTTCTTCTCATGGCTTTCTACCTTTGCGTAGAAGACATGATCTGAAGATTCTATCATGATATTAGGTCTTCCTATAAGCCAACTTTCAGTCTAAATGTGGGATGAAACTTATGCAGCTTTAATGATATCTTTTTTCTTTAATAAACTGAAAAGTTGGTCTAACATGGTTTTTCTGCAACTTGAGCCAATTAAAATCTGATGCATACCTGGTAAAATTGTTGAATATTTTTTTAAAAATAAATGGTTAAGATGTTTATTTTTAAAACCAAAATTTGGCCTTTTAGTCAATAAGTGGATTGATGAAAAAATTGCAGAGTAGTGCTTTGTTACAACTTGAGGTTTTGCTTGTATTTTGCTGTTGTTCTCTTTCTTTCATTTTTCTTAGAAATTGTACCTTTTTGGTGCAGTTCCTTCATCCTTTCACATATTTTGAATTAATTATGCATACACACAAGTTTTACTCATATCGTTCTTCTTGTACTTCTTTCTCTTTCATGTCTAATGTTTTCTTCTAGAAAGCCATGCCTGCTGCTGCTGGTGCTGTAGCTGCTGCAGCTGTTGCTGACCGTATGCTTGGGCCAAAAGAAGATCGGCATTTGGCAATTGTGCTGGTAAATAACACATGATGTCATTCATCTATTGTATGCTTATTTGGTTCACAGGGTCCATGCAATTTATTTTGGTGGTAAAACAAGTATATATTGTTTTAGAAAAGGGTAGAACAAATTTCATTTGTGTAAAACCTAAAACTCTTTGGCCGACCAAGATTACTATTTGATCCATGGCTATATCAATTATCAAGTCAAAGCAACAACTAGCTTTGAGTTTATAAAATACTGTAGAAATGAAAAGAAGGGACATTATTTTATTGCTTAGACCTAGTCCTTAATATATAGAAGGTAGTGTTGGTAGATAACAAAGTAGGCTCCATGAATAGGAGGGGGAAACATCTATCTTTTTTCATTGTTTGTCATCTTTCCACACGACCCCTTAGTTAAAATGTAGATATCAATCATACTTAGTTCATCACAACAATGCCTGTAGTGTAAAGACCTTGTGAAGACATTTTCACTTTATCACTAGTGACAACACATATGGTAGAAATATAACCCTTTAGGTATTGAAACAAAAAATGCCTAGGTCTACTTGGGGGATAGGAAATGGGAGCAATGGTAGACAACGGTGGAGGAACCATAGAAGATCTCCAAGTGATAGGTTGGATGGCTTGTGATTTTTGTACAAAATCATCATACGCTAGTCATGATAATAAACTCAGACACTCTAGATGCATATGTAACCTTTGCCTTTGATACCAATGAGACAAAATCCTCTAGTATCGTATACATGACACATGTACAGGCTTAAAATGGTGAGACTCTAGAGTTCCAAGGCTTAGTGGGCCTCTTGGTTGTGTTGTTCTACCCAATGGCAAAGTGAAGAGGAGCAAATTGGAGGATCTACGAGAAGGATCCATCCGGTCTCCAGCTAACAACTACTCATTTTGTATGTGAGTTTATCAATATAAGGGATTTAATAGAGGATTTTCAAAGTTGGAGGAAGGAAACTTTTGAAATGGCCTCTGTTCAACCTAATCAATCAGGGCAACGGAGCGCAGGGAAAGGATTCTTGTGTTAATCCTTTCCTAAAGGGATTGTGCCATATACAAGGCAGTGTAGGAAGTCCACTCAACCCCTTGGATGTTCTAGTTGGTAAGGAGGTGGGAAAGTAGCACAAATCCATACCTAAAGATTGAATTGGATTGATTTAGCTTAATCCTTGAAGGGTAGAAGGAGGTCGGAATGACCGTTTTTAAGGGTATTGTTTAGTTAATCCTTCAAGATAAACACTAGCTCTTGGTTACATTTAACATTAGGGAACCCTTAAAATCTATTAGGAGCTCCTAGAGCCCAAGGGCTAAATTCTAAAGGTTGAATCAATCACAGAATCAGGATAAATCCATTCTAGCTTGATTTTTGGGAAGGCAATCACGCTAGAATGGCCATTATAAGTAGTTTTTGTAAAATTTCCTCAAGATATGCCTACGACTAGAAATCACTAGGTCGTCATCTTGATGGCTTGGAGCCCCTGTGGTGTTTGAGTAGTCAAAAGAACAAGTTAGTTGAGGCTTGGAATTAGCAATCAAGCTGGATTCCAGCTTAATGAGTCTGGTCTAATCGGGTGCATTGTTCATTTTTCCACATTTCTATTATTGGTTATGTATAATCTTCTCGTGCTTCTTGATGATCTTGCCATGTCATTTATCGGGAAGTGTGACTTCAAAATACCTATGACACGCAACTCAACCTTGGATCAAGAGCCTTACCTATTAGATCAACATCAAATCAGTGGAAGATCATTCTCACCATTCAATTCAAGACTTGGTGGCCTTTTATGAGCATTGCTCATGCACCTATCAAGGGGGATCAAAGGCAACAAAGGAAGAGCAATGAACTCTTAATGTACTTTGTATCCACTAAAGGAGTGAGAGAGCTCTTGATTTTGATTACCTTTTCCTTTGATGTTTCTATTAGTTAGATCCCTTCTTAGGATGTGTATCCACTCTTGGGTGAAACAGGTCAAAAATTTTGGTCTTGGGTGTGTATGATTGCATTATCTGATTCCTCTCCACTTCCCTTTCAGCAAGTACCACCTTGAAGTTGCATGTTTGCCTAACTAGAATCCTTAGGATCCCTACTCTTGGGAAAGAGCGCGCATCAGATACAACACGAGTGGTAGGATGATCATGTCTATATTTATCTCAACATTGATTTCACGACAACTTAATAAGTACTTCACAATAGGACTGCATCTAGAGGTAGGACCACATCCAAATCATACTATTGATTGGTGGTGGATTAAGCATGGTTATCCATATGGTCATTCTCCAAGAGTAAACCAAGTTTCTTTGAGTTCAAAAGATCCAGAGCTTTAGATTGATGCCTCTCCTTAGGTTACTTTATCCAAGGAAGAGTATGATCAGTTACTTTTGAACTTCTAGCCCACTTCTACCGGAACTCTTGTACTTATCAATTTTTTTTTATGGAAAGAAAGATGCAATTTTTTACTTCTATATGTGTGTTTCGAAGTGACAATGGTTTTGAATTTGTCAATTATGATTTGTCAGCTTTTTTTACTTCCTTGGGGGTTCTACATCAAATGCCTTGTGTTTGCACCTCTTAGCAGAACAGAGTTGTTGAAAGAAAATTGCGTCATTTGCTTGATGTTGCTTGTACCTTGATGTTCCAGATGAATATTCCTTTTTACTATTGGGCTGATGTCCTTATTGCAGTCTTTCTTATAAATCAAGTTTTATCCTTTGTACTTGGTGGGAAAGCTCCTTGCTCTCAGTTATTTCCTGGAAGAAGTCTTTTGTCTCTACCTTCAAGAGTTTTTGGATGTGTTTGCTTTGTCCATCTCTTCAAGATGGACATGTTAGCTCCTAGGTTAGTGAAATGTATTTTTCTGAGATACTTGCAGACTCAGAAAGGATACTACTGCTATGACCCATTAACATAAGTTTTTTTGTCAGTGTTGATGTTCACTTTTTCGAGGATGCTCCTTATTTCTCTTTTCCCCTCAACCATCTCCTACGCCACCACCAACAACCCTACCCCCATTGCCACCGCCGTCACCAGTATATGTTCCTCCACCTCCTCTTCATACCTATCAACGCCGCCCACCACCAAATCCCGTGCCTACTGCTCCTACAGACGAACCATTGTCCATTATTCCTACTACCAATTTGGACTCGTCAGATGGAGATCATGACTTGGTACCTCCTTCTCTATCCACCATCTCTGACTTGGATATCCCCATTGCTCATAGAAAGGCATCCCGTTCTTGTGCCAAGTACACCATTTCTCATTATATGACTCTTCTCAATCTTTTTGTTATTGCTCGACAACTTTCTCTTTCTCTTGATGGTAATCAGGTTCCTAGGAGTCATAATGAGGCTTTACAACATCCATCCCGGAAGGTTGAGATGGAGGAAGAGGTGCCTGCTTTACATTCCAGACAGACATGGGACATGGTTGACCTACCCCCAAGAGCCACTGTGGTGGGGTGTAGGTGGGTGTTTACCTTGAAGTGTCTCTCTGATGGTTCTATTGAGTGATATAAGTCTCGTTTGGTGGCTGAAAGATATTTTGACATATGTCGTAGATTGTTTTGAAACCTTCTCCCAATGGCTTGGTTGAACTCGGTGTGAATTCTTTTTTCTATTGCCGTGAACTATGATTGGCTTGTTTTTCAGTTGGACATCAAAAATGCTTCTCTCTACGATGATCTTTGTGAAGAGGTTTACATGCATTAACCCCCTTATTTTGTGTCTTAGGGGGATTGTTCGAAGGTGTGCAAACTTAACAAGGCCATTTATGGGTTAAAGTAGAGTATACGTGTAGTTTGAGAGGTTTAGTAGAGCTCTTGAAGACTTTGTGTTTTCTCGCTCGGCTTCAGATCATTCTATTTTCACTTTGCATAGATTTGCTGCGTTTGTTATTTTGATTATTTATGTGGGCGATATTTTATTGACTGGTAGTGATTTGGATGACATATCTACTACAAAACAATTTCTACATTCTTAAATTGTTATTAAGGATTTGGGGGTTATTAGTTACCTCCTTGGTATTGAAGTGCATCATGTTGATGGAGGTCTTGTTTTGTCTCAACGAAAGTATGTTCTGGACTTATTTCGTGAAACAAGGATAAAAGGTTGCAAACTTGCCACCATTCCATTAGACCCTAACATGCATCTTGCTGATCTTGACAATCCGGAGTTTTGAGGATGTGACGTGGTATTGGGCGATGGTAGGTAAATTGCTTTACCTCTGACCAGATATTGCTTATGTTGTTTTTGGACGTAGTTAGCTTATGCAGCAACATAGGGAGATGCATTGCTTTGGTGCTTGTTAGGTCTTGAGATACTTGAAGACCTCACTAAGAATAGTTTACTAAGCACGACCACCTGAATGTGTGGGGATATTCAAATGCTAATTATGTTGGTGCTCATGAAGATCGATGCTCCACTATTGCCTTTTGCACATATGTTGGCGGTAATTTGATGACTTGGCAGAGTAAGAAGGAAAATGTTGTGTCAAGGTTCAGTGTAGAGTGTAAATATTGGGCTATGGCACATACTACATATGAACCGTTCTAGGTATTATCTATCTTATGAGACTTTGGTATTTCAGTCTTTATGCATGTGGCTATGTATTATGATGACAAAGGAGTAACTTGTATTGTAAATAATCGTGCTTTTCATGAATGCATCAAGTACATTGAGTTGGACTGTCATTTTATTCGGGATGCTGTGGTGACCGGTAAGATATCGACCCCAACAAAGGACCAAGTGGTTGACATTTTCACCAAAGTACTTCCTTATTGTCGACTGGAGTTTATTTGTTTCAAGCTGAGTATGAAAGATATCTATGCTCCATCTTGAGGGAGAGTGTTAGAAAAGAATATTCATTTTATTGTATTTTCTTTATTTAGTTTGCTTTTATTTTTAGCCTTGACTACTTTTATCTTTTCTATAGTTGGTTTTGTAGTCCTCTATATATAGGACACTCCCATCAATAAAATTATTCTGATTTTCATCTCAACAGTAACAATTTCTCTAGATATTGACTCCAAGAACCATACTGATAAGAAAGTGATCTTACTGAAAAACCTCCTAATGGACCCGAAGGATATAAGTAAGATTCTTCTTTGCGAGTGAGTATTCCACCAGCAATATCATGAATTTCATCTGATCAGCGATGTGAGCTCATTAGCCATGGCATGACTGCTTTGTTATCCACTTCCTGGGTTGCATACTTGCCTACTTTCTCTTTTGGCATATCTTTGACTAATGTGCACTTCTTTTAGACATCATGAAAGCGCAAGACCATCTTGCTTGATTGCTTTGTTCCAACTTCATCGATGTTCTAAAGGGAAACGATCAACAAACACCTTGTAATCCTTGACAATAGGAGCTATATCATGTCCATCTTCCAATTTTGAAAAAGCTTTCTGCTAGAGACAACAAGCATAACAATGCAAAGCTAATCAACCATCAATGCTAACGCACAGGGATTTTATTTGGAGACATACTTGGGAGTGGTTAATTTTCTTGAGTTTAGGCCTGGATCGTTACATTGGTGCTGGGGTGAGTATCAACTTGTGAGATAATCGGCAAGGGCAATGGGTGACGGAGCAGCTAGGCAAGCATCGACGTACGTAGTGATTGGTGAGCGGCAGACAATGGGCTACTGGGCAGAATGACAGTAGTTATGGCAGTAGAAGTATGAGTTCAAAATTCCTGGATGTGAAAATAGGGGATCTAGCTTTAGTACTACATCAATGGAAAGAAAAGAGATTATCTTATTACTTGACCATAATCCTCACAAAATAGAGGATCTTCGTTGGGTTCCAATATATATATATATATATATATATATAGTTTTTACTTTTGCTATTATGTGTTTATGTAGTATTCTTGAAGTAAACTGGAAATTGATAACGTATTGCCACAATTTTGAAAAGTACCAACACTAATTCAGTGACTAATGACCTCAAATATTATCCTTTTTTATTCCTTTTTTTGGGAAAATTAAGAGGATAATCCGCGAGACTGGTGATTAATCAACAGCTATTTAAAAAAAAATTTCACAGAATTAATGTTGATTTTTGTCCATTTACTTAAGGTTGGATTGCCAGCTCGAGGGAAGACATTCACAGCTGCAAAGCTTACAAGGTACCTCCGTTGGCTTGGGCATGAGACTAAACATTTCAATGTTGGCAAGGTGAAGTCTGACTAGATAAGAAATTTCTTGCTTGAAATGTGGATCTACTTCTTTATTAAATAAATCCTGATAAATTTCTCCTTTTGTCTTGACAATTGGGAAAAAGTATCGTCGCTTAAAGCATGGAGCAAATCAGGTGCGCTGGTGTTAAAATGCTGTCACAGTATGATCTGTGTAGCCATCACATATTTCCTTTTGGAATCTTCTTAGGTGTTTTTTCTATTAATGCTTTAATGCAGTCTGCAGAGTTTTTCAGTGCTGATAATCCAGAGGGCCTGGAGGCTCGCAATGAGGTATCCCTCTATCTTATAGCATACCCGTCTATCTTAAATTACCTATCTTCATGCTGTGCTGGTTTTTGTCACTTGGGAAGGATGCCATACTTGGAGCCATGAAGGGAATTCAATAAAGCTGTGATGAAAATGGAAAAAAAAAAGTGAATATAGTTAATCACTATTATGAAGTATTAAAAATTAACATCCCTTTGTCACCCCCCAGCAAAGAAAAGGAAAAAAAGAAAAAACCCCTTCTGTAAGTTTTATCAGGGTGGAAGATCATTTTCTTTTATAATTTACATTGTAAGGATCCTCATGCCATGTCCAGCTAGTTATTTATTAGTGTTGAATACTAAACGGAAGAGGCTCTTCCTCAATTGAGTCTTATCAATTGAGTGCTTTGAGTTGACTGATGGAAGTGAAATCTATCAAAATTTGAGTCTTTCCTTTGTTAACATTTTATGAAGTGTGCATGAAGTAGAGGCACACTGCATTTCAATGTAATTTCCGAATAACTTAACTACATGTTGCTATGCTTGATCGAGATTTTCACTATCTCCTTTCTAAATCAAGACTCTTTATCACTGCTGGATTTTCATGTGCATTTTTCTTTGAGTAATTACATAAAAGTCCCTAATCTTAATGTACAATGTCATTGTTGTGCCTGATGTCTGAACATCATCAATGTAGTGACAAACTTCTTATTTGTTGTCAGCCAGTCTCCCTTTTCTCTGGGCATCTAATGGTGTTATCTTTGATGTTGTTGGTGAAAGACTCAAAAATGACCCTATCAGCTTGGTAGGCTCTTGCAGTCTTACCATTCAATCCTCACTTCTGAGAAAAATCCACCCACCCAATACACCTGCAGGTGTGCGTGCACACACACATAGCCCTGATTCCCAACCTTACACTATAGTGCCTTTGGATGTGCAGGAAGTGCATCAATGAGCAGGGTAGTGGGTGCATTACGAGGTATGGTAGTGTGCTAGGTTGTGGACAGAAGGAAGGGTGATCAGAAAACCCATTTGGCTCTATTTATATGTGTGAAGATTCGGGACGAGAGTGAAGTGGAGTTGGCGTGTGGAGACTCCACGCGTGGACTGTGGAGAGAGAGAGAGAGAGAGAGAGAGATCATGGCAAGGGGAGTTGGAGAGAATATAATTTTATTGATGCAACTCAAGGAAAATAAGTGATTGTTGATCGCTACTTAAAGAGATCTTATTCCTATACCTAAAACAACTCTCAATCAAAATAAATTGAATCCTAAACAAATTCAATCAACCAACTAATCTTAAATTATCTCATTCCTAAATTGGACTCTTACTAATTAAAAGAAATTGCCACATGTGGTGCAAAACTTGACATGTAAGCCACCGATCTTAATTCCTAAACAGACCACACAACCTTGACATGGACTCATTGACAGGTGTCCACATGGCAACTATGTCACGTGGTGGTTCACGTGAAACCAAACCTTCACACTCCCCCTCAAGTCGAGGTCGGAGTACGCCATAGACTTGTGATGAGGCTAGAGCCCCCACTACTCATCATCTTCTATGCTCGAGCTTTCGTGTGCTTGAGAAGCTATGGAAAGTTCTTGTGCGACCTCTAAAGTTGTTGCCTTGTGGGCAACCTTAATAGTTGTTGCAATAGTCGTCGTAGTCTTCTTATCTTCTTAAAGCATGGCTCGAGTCTTTTCTAGATTCGCGGCAGAGAGAGAAAACTCATGTTGGGAAGTAGATGCTCCATGCGGAGGCCTCCCGAACTTGTTTCAACACTTGTCTTGTTGATGATTTGTGTGCCTGCAATGGTGACAAGGTAGGAGGACGTGGCTTGCTCCTCGGGCTTGTCTTTTCCCACGTTCTGCGCCACCCTCAGTAATGGCTAGTGTGGTGTTCTTCGCCACTGTAGTCTCCACCTTTGGTTCTCTAAGTTTCTCGAGACAACCATAAATCGTCTCAAGATCCATCTTCTCATCCAAGGCAAAAATCTGATCACGGGTCGGTTGATATCGGGGATGTAATCCTGACAGAAACTTCGCTACTTGCCATCTCTCATGCGTGGTGGTTTGGTTGTTGCAACAGATGAGCTCGAAGATCTCGAGCTCCTCAAATAATGCGTCCCATCTTTGCGTAATGTTTATTAAGGGGGAGATCCCATTGATTCATTGTCAATATGCATGCATATATGTCAGTGATGCAGGTATTGCTGGACTTCTTCGAGTACTTTTTCTCTAAGGAATCCCACATCTTGTAGAGTATATTGGAGGCGATGGATGAATCGACTGAGTTCATCAGCCAATTCATTACAAGATAATTATCCTTCTCATGCTTCTTTTTCGATGAGTCCTTGACTTTAGAGGCATCTTCAAGCAACACATGGAGCTTCTCCTGTCCACTGGTGATGATCTTGATGCCCTAGCCCATAGGACATAGTTGGATGCACCTTGAAGCTTGATGGTCGTCTCCTGGATGATGACCTTGCCCTCTCCGATCGACACTTGGGCCTTGTTCTCCATCGTCTTCTTTAAACAACGAACCTTCCCTTACTTCTGTGCTCTGTGTAAGGCATCGGATGTGGTAGCGAGAAGACTCACTATGTATCCCCTACTTGATTCCTTGGGCCTTATGTAAGGCGCCCAGGTCTTCCAAGAAGTTCTTGAGAGAACTTCCCTTGCCAAAAGAAGAAGCCACAAATCTTGTAGCTTGATGTTGACGTGTGGAAAGTTCACGCACAAGAAAAAGTTCTCTTGTGTCTGGGCCTCTCCTCCTTTCCCTCTTCCACGCATGCTTCTAGATCCTGGGAAGGACCCGCTTTGATACCATGTGAAGATTTGAGACGAGAGTCAAGTGGAGTTGGTGTGTGGAGACTCCACGCGTGGATTGTTGGGTGTGAGAACCGAGAGAAAGAGAGAGATCATGGCAAGGGGAGTTGGAGAGAATATAATTTTATTGACACAACTCAAGGAAAATAAGTGATTGTTGATCTCTATTTAAAGAAATCTCATTCTTATACCGAAAACAACTCTCAATCAAAACAAATAAAATCCTAAACAAACTCAATTAATCAACTTCAATTATCTCATTCCTAAATTGGATTCTTACTAATTAAAAGAAATTACCACATGTTGCATAGAACTTGGCATGTAAGACACCAATCTTGATTCCTAAACAGGCTACACGGCCTCGACATGGACTTGCTGTGCCACGTGGAACCAAACCTTCACAATCTGAAAATTATTTATGAAAATAGGTGCTGCAACATACCACCTATATCCTTCAGTAGCGATTGCTTCCTATACTCGAAAATTATAAAAGATTTACCACATGTATCACAGGATTAACTGAAATGAAATGAACTGATATTTGGGTTGATTTGATGTACACTTAATTTATTAATTCCACCTGATATCTGAATTTGTAGAGGATTTAGTGTGTGTATCAATGGAGTACCCATTTGGAAGTTCATTTTAACATTCTCACCTGCATTGAAATTCATGGGACCTCATTGGCTCTAGCATATCCACATATAGCGGAGCATGGGAGCGGAGGGAGTTAATGGGGCTAAAGAGTAGCGTGAAGCATTGCAGAGTGGTGGATAATAGTTGGGCACAAGGTTTGAAATGTCGATTTTGATGTCGTCTTGATAAATTTCTAAGTGTGCATTTTGGAGGCACACTAAGGGCATGTTGTGGAAATACTCGTATTTCGACGTTAGATTTTGATTATTTCGATGTCATGAAAATAGTTCATTTCGAATGCACGTTGAGGGTATATCGTGGAAATGCTCGTATTTCGACGTCAGATTTTGATGATTTTGATGCTATGAAAATAGTTCATTTCGAAGGCACGTTGAAGGCATGCTGGAGGCGTGCCGATGTATACCTACAAAATTAACAGAAGTAATTATAATAATTAGAATTTTAAGGAAATCACAAGTTTAAACATATTTATGTAATATTAGGATAATAATGTTATATCATAATATTCATATGCAACATATAGTCTATTATATCATATTCAAGTTCAAGAATCAAATATCAAATAATTATTATGCGAATTGAGTTAAGTTATGCAAAGATAAAAGATTCAAATATATAGTTTATAGAAAATTAAAGTAAAAAACAAATTAAAAGCTTAAGTAATCTTTCACTTTTTCTATCAAAAAAAAAAAAGTAAAAGTATAAAAGCTAAAATTTAAATATCTAATCGATTGACCTTAAATTAATGACAGATTAACCAGATTGAATATATTTAAATTAACATAGCTATGTGTGTTGTTTTGGCTATTTTTATTTATGTCACCAGTCATGTTCAGATTTAGTTGTATCATATTTATGCATGAAAATACATGTTCATCTTTAAACATGGAACCATGAGGTTTTAGGTTGGATGTTATTCTTGAAGTAAATGATAATAAATTAATGAAGTAAACAGATCCTTAGTATTTGCAATTTTTAGGCTTTTTTCTCTTATAGATGGATGTAAGTTTTTTATTTTTTAATGCTAATCCAAACTTAAGATTTTATTTTTCTGAATTAAACAAATGTTTCCTTAATTCTAAATTATGATTAGACCTATATATTTATAATAATAGTAGATGTAGAGTCTAATATGTAGATCTACCATATAATTATGGATATGTGTGGAATCAAACCTTAAGAGAGTTGGAAGAGAGGAGTAGCGAGACGAGAGGAAGCAGTAGCAGTGAAGATTTGCATTGGATAAGAACAGAGTAGTAGCAGCAGTGTGAGCAACAATAGTAGTAGTAAAGAATGGGAGAACTGAGAGTGACAAGCAGTAGTAGCAAGTCAAAATGCTGAGTGTATTTCATCACTTGTTGACATTTCGGCGAAATTTTGAAGACATTTCATCAAAGTCCCTATGTTTTGACATTATATTGATGTCGATATGGTCAAATCCCAAAAATAGCTATTTTGACAACATGTTAATTTAAATCACTTACAAAAATAGGAATGGGTAAAAACTGGTTATTGAGACACTTATATTGGCCTTAAAATATGGTAATGATTTAAAAATTGTACCTAATGGTACCTATCTCTTCGAACTTATTGACATATTATCTATATTTGACAAAATATTACTGACACTCCTACATTTCATCATTGCATGTGTGTCGATACCACCCTATGTTAGAAAAAGGCTATCTTGTGGGCATGTTGTGAGTATTCAGAATAATGGTTGGGCAGGGGTTGAATGCCCGACAGAGGGGTCAATTGATGTAGGTAAGCAGTGAGGAGTGGTGGCAAAGGGTAAGGGTGGGATGGTTGAGAATAGGTGATGGAGGAGGGCCTGGGCCATGGTGGGGAAAGGTAGTAGTAGGGAAGAGCATGTCATAGTGGGGAGCAGTAGTGACAAGGAAATGACACCGTGTGCACCTGGCTATGTGGAAGTTAGTGTGGCTTGAACTTTCCATACAGAGTTTAATAATAGTACTCAAGACTCTCCAATAAAATAATTGGAAATTAGATATGATAATGAAGTCAGCAGTATCTTCAACTGTATGATAAATCAAATATAATCTGAGGCATAGCAACCCTCGGCAGCCGAATATATTTAAAATAAATAATGAAATATGTGATGGTCCTCTAAGCTAACAAGTTAAAAAAACTCCAGCAGTAATAGGAGAAGAATTTAAATCCAAAACTTCAGAATATCCGGCCAAAAGTCCTGCAGCAACTGGTTGTTTTCCTAAAATAAATGCTTGTGATCTTTCAAAACCAAAAAAGCTTTACAAGAACAATGACTTATACTCGACAACAGAAACTTTGGGAATTAGATATGACACTTTCAAGATGTTGCTGGGAAAATAGAGAAATGTGAGGAGGCTGGGTTGCGGGCTGGTGACTGTAGTTACAAAGCATGGAGGGGTGGTGCATGGCAAGTTGCTTGGCCTGGTAGCAATGGTTGGATGAGAGATGGTGTTGCAACAAAGTAGAGGGGCAGGGGAGAAGTGGTGACAATGGCAGATAGGAGTTGCAGTGGTGGAGGTGTTGGTGAAGGTTGGAGGAGGGAGGGAGGGAACCCTTTGTATAAGATGGCTATATAAGAATAAAAGGGAAAACTTACGTCCTATTCCATATGCATGAAAGGAAATATATAAAAGGGAATCTATCTTGTTGTAATTTTAAAACAAACATGTATAATTGCAATCGAACCCTGAAAAAAATAAAGGGATGCAAAATTTTGTTTTGGCCCTCAATTCCCTCCAAATAAATTTAGGTTGTATCAATTCTCCTCTTCTTGTGGGTCTGTGCCAATGTATTACACTGGATTTGGTGGAGGCAGCTTTGGGGATGGCAACTTAAGTCGGAACATTTTTGGCAGGAATGACTGCCAGATCTTTGGTACATAGCATCAGAACCAGTTAGAATCATCCTATGTGTCATTTTGAGCAGACTATTTGGAAGGGGAAGTACAAATTCAGTGACATTGGTGGCATGGGGAGGATGATATTCCAACTGTTCATGTAAATTAACATCCTCTACATCTTTTGATTTAGTGTAGGCAAAATTACTTAACACTGTTAATATGAGTGGTGGTAGCATGTTTATTGCTAACACAACTTTGGGATCCATTGTGGTTACTAGCTTGGAAATTGATGGCTAGGATAGGAATCCTAAATAACATTTATGTCGCATCTATATCATTGTCTGTGCTGTTGACAATCTCTGGTGGCATTGATGGGAACAATGATAACTAGTGTGCAAAATCTTGATCCCAAATGGAAGATAAGGATGGTGCTAATGGTGATGAAGTTGCTGAATCGGCTCTACAAGGGCATGATGATTGCTGGGGATATAAAATTTTAGTGAAGAGCATAAAAGGAAAGGACTATGTAAGTGTGGAGAATAAGTGGCCACGTGGACTGCCACATGGTAGGTCTGGTCGGTCATCAGGGGCGTTGGCCCTAGGTGTTTTGGTTGAGGGTTGCTTTGAGTCCAAGTTTTCTTATTTTAGTATGTTAGGTGTCAAATAATTAAGTTGTTAGTGGGATATTTTGTTTACTGATTTTAGCAAATTAGTGGGTTGTTATTTACTATTTTCCTTATTTAGAGTTAGGAATATCTCTTTATATATAGAGAGAACATATGTTATTCTTGATTGAGTTGAATAGAATATTATTTCCACAAAAAAAAAAATTTCCACAATCAACAACTCCCTCTCCCTCTCCTTCTTCTCATCGCCAGCACCTCCCCCCCCCACCCCCCCCATTGCCCACCACGTTCTACACATGGGATCTTTCACATGCCAAGGCTGTCATGCTTCCATAAATCTTCGTAGTAAGCTTTCTCAAGATGGGTGATAAGGGAGGTCATGCAATGTGGGCAAAGTTTACGTAAACAAACTTTAAGGACATTTTTGTAAATTTTTCTATTTAGAGGGTTTCAAAGTAATTTTTCATTTTTTTGGAATCATACTTGCAGTGGGAGTCAAAAGAGTCGTTCCTTTTTTGAAAGGCACTACCTCCCTACCAATATGGGTGCCATGTACTGAGAAAGGCATTGAGAAATTTTGAAATAAAACTTAACCCAACCCTTGGCAAACCCATTCCCCAACTTTTCTTTTTCTCGCTCCTTTCTCTCTCATGACTCATCTTTCCCTCCCTTTTCCCTAAATCTCTTCTTTCCCTTATTGCAGAAATCCACTACGCTGACACCCACTTGCCAGCTCACCATAGCAGAATGCTGCTTAATTGCACACCCTCAACTCCTCCCCCCATCACTTGTTCATGCTATTCCCACCACCCTTTCTCCTCTGTGGCACCATTTTCCATTTGCCATCCAGCTCCACCACTTGGCTTGGCTACCCTACTTGTTGAACATCTTTGCTTCCTGCACAATCATCATGTGCTCTTCCTTTGTTGGTATCGCGACTTTGGGAGCATCTAGTTTTTGCTTTGTCATGCAGCCTTTGCCTCCGCACCTTTTCATTGCCTCCTCCTTGCTAGCTTGCGCCATCATTGCCTTTTTGCTATTTCTATGCTCCATCCTTCTCCTTTCCATCATTGTAGCATTGCCAATCTCGTCCCTCAAACCTAATGCTTGATGTGGAAGCCTTAATGGTTGTCTAAAGCAATTTAGGACTTTCTTATTAGGAGACATCGATTTCTAAACATATTCTTTGAGATACAGAAATGTCCCAATTATTATTCTGTTCATTTCAGGGTTGCGCCATCAAATATAGTTTGGTTCTTGTTATTTAACTCTATTTGGAGTCCGATTGGTTGCCTTTACTATTCCATTGAGACTTAGGAAAGAAAACTTATGGATGAAATTACATTCAAATATATTTCAAGATTGGGACTATATATTTAATCCCTTAAGTGTTGGTTTGGGTCAATTGGTATTGGAGCCATAAAAGAGTACCTTACTCTTATGAAAGCAGTTATTGTAACTATGAATTGGAAAGCAACTCTTTTGTGACGGTCAAGGATCTTACTGGAGTCCACGAGATCTCCAAGATCTTGGCCTTGGTTGTTTGCTTTGTTGGCAAGTTTTTGATATTTCTTGTTAATCAAGTTTTGTATTTTAGGAAAGTCTTTATTTAGTTAATCAAGAGTTGTAATAGGTTTAGGATTTCTTTTCCTATTTACTATTTTTAGTCATTGGGATTGGTTCTCTTTATATAGAGACCAACACCTCCTTTTATGTTTTGAGTTTCAATAATAAAAATCTCTCCATCTATTGTGAACTCCTTTCCCATTGTCTTTTCACGCATGCACTCCTCTTCCTCCTTGTTGCACTTTGTCACATGGTATCTAGTAGGTGAACTTGAGTGCCTAGCTCGTTGCATGGACCATGAGATCCACGTGGGGATCTCCTGTGTGTGGTAACCTAGTTCCACACATGGGGCTTCTAAGCCCTTTGTGCGTTGCCATTGAAGTTTGTGTAGTAGAGGGTCATGCGTGTCTCTCCTATCTTATATGTGTGAGCCACTCAACGTAATTGGACCCTCTCATTTGTGCTTTGTGATTTTTTATCAAGGCCATCTTGATTTTCTCATTGGGGCTGTGCATAGATATCTCTGTGTGTGACTATGGTGGACGTGGGCTCGACTATTTCTTTTGAGGTAAAGATCATCGCCTCTGTGCTTGTTCAAGGCACCACCATCAAGTTGAAAGGTGCCTCGAACTATATCCTGTGGGCACGTGCCTTCAGGATCTTTGTTGGTGGACAAGTGAAACTTGACGTTCTCACCGATAAGGCTCTAGACGTGCGTGAAGGGAAAAAAAATACAAGAAGTAGGAGAATAAAAACTTTCTGGTAATGAATTGGTTGATGAATGACATTGACCAGTCCATTGTTGCGAACATGCTATATAACGATACAACAAAAGACCAGTCCATTGTTGCGAACATGATGTACAAGGATACAACAAAAGACACTTGAGATATGCTGGAAAAGTGCTTCTCCCAGAAGACTAGTAGCACTGGACTCCCTGACATCTATTGGTGTATTTGAAATACGAATCAAGGGGATATGCCCCTTGATAAGTATTTCACTACGCTTGAAGGACTATTCGAGGAGCTTGGTGCTTATCAACCTGCTTGTTGTGAGAAGCATAACCTCATTCGCGCTTAGTGCTAGGCCTACAAATTCCTAGGGAGTTTAGGCCCTAGGTATCAGTCTATTCACAATTGGATTCTTGCTTTTGGTGGGGGACTCGACTTGGAGACCATCTACAGTTGTCTCCAAAAGATCAATGTGGACGAGCCCCTTGTTTTTGTACCGACTCTTGCAAAGTCTTCAACTTTGGCTATGACTAGTGGTGTCCCTGAACGTGGCCGAGGAAGAGGCCGTGGTTGTGGTAGGGCTTTTCCAACTTGTCCCTATTGCAATTGGATGAATCATTCGTTTGACAAGTGCTGGGACAAGTTTTGGCACTCAATGTGGTTAAATAAATTAACTTGGACTAAAGAAGAGTTGTCCTTAATGCCCATTCAACTATAGTACTTGCAGTCCTTATTGTATATTGAAGAACCTACTACGTTTGTTGCTGTGGCGATTACAACTGAAGTTGCCAAGGTTCTCTCTGCTACATTGATTGCTTGTGGCCTAAAGACTAAAGCTCCGGGTTGTGTTCTCCAAGAGGAGGATGATGAATAGTGCTAGGGGGAACTAAGCTCCACCGTGATCTCTTGCAAGTTGGGAGACCTTCAAGGAGTTCAACTTAGGGGGGAGTGTTGGAGTCCATGAGATCTCCAAGGTCTTTTCCTTAGCTGGTTGTTTGCCTTGTTGTCAAGTTTTTGATATTTCTTCTTGGTCAAGTTTTGTTATTTTTGGAAAGTCTTTGTTTAGTTAATTAAGAGTTGTAATAGGTTTAAGATTTCTTTTCCTGTTTACTATTTCTAGTCATTGGGATTGGTTCTCTTCGTATAGAGACCAATACCTCCATTTATGTTTTGATTTCCAATAATAAAGATCTCTCCCTCTACTGTGAACTCATCTCCCTTTGTCCCTTCACATGTGCACTCTTCTTCCTCCTTGCCGTGTTTTGTCACATAACTTATTGTCTTTTGAAAGTAGCTATTGTAAATAAGAACAATTGGGTGTGGACTCTTATGGTTCAATCAAGGAGCTTATTTTGGACAAGTGGGAAAGAGATGAAAGCACATGAGGGAAGGGAATCATGAGCCAATCCAGCCAATCTTTTCCTTCCAATTGTGATTTGGAGCCAAGCAGGTAATGATGATGGTGAAGAAGTACCTTGTCGACAGAACTCCTTGTCTCGCCAACCTCAACAATCTACACCTTGAGAAGACATTTCAGAAGTAAACAAAGATACTAAGCAACAGAACCTCTCTAAGACGCTGGTTGGGACCTGGGAATCTGAATTGAGGTGCCCAAGTTCGAGGAACATGTATATCCAGATGCCTCCTTTTGATTGGCTCGATCACTTGGTGCACTTCTTCGAGTAGAACGATTTATCATGTGGTGAAAAATGTTAAGTTTGTGACTCTCAAAATAAAGGGTTAAGCTCTATTATGGTAGAATCACCTACAATAAGTTTGAGAGTGCAAGGGCAAGGAATGCATCTGTTCGTGGACTGAGATGAAGAAGCTATGAGAGAAGTTCTTGCCTCTAGAGTATCACCAAAATTTATAGAACTGGCTTTTCAAAAAGAAAAAAAAATTATATTACTGACTCTAGGCCCTGCATCGAGGGACTAAAGTGTCCAAGATTATACAAAATAGTTCTAGATATTGGTGGCTTGGAATAACCTGAATGGGATTGGTGACCAACTGGTAGCCTGATATATCAGTGGTCTGAGGCACAATATTCAAGACAAACTGTATATATGTGAATTGTTGATAATGCCTATGATCATGTAGTTAGAATGGAAACCATGTTGGCACAATTGGTCAATTGTCAACCTGCACTGGATGCAGCAACTTACCAAGTCCAATTTGCATTGGCTTTAGGCCCTTAATGGGTTCTGGAATTCCAAAAGAGATCTCTCGGCTGACTACCTGAGCCTCAACAGCCATCCAATGCCCACCTGTAGATACATCTGCTTCAAGCCCTCAACCTATCTTCATTGATGCCGGTATTCTTCAACCTGCCTCTTGTCACCTTCTTCTGACGCCTTCATAAGGGTCATGGGGTGGTTGAATGTCCAAATGCTTGGGTCTCCCACACAACTATGTGCCAGATGAATTGAAGGAATTGTCGCCTCCTATCAACAACAAGAACGTGGGAGATCCACAAATGCTGGCCAGTTGTGGCAATGATGACAACTCTCCCAACATGGTGGTCGCTAGGTGTGCTCAGATACTAAACACCATTACGAAGACATTGTCAAGGGAGGCACCACTAGCATGTTTCTAATTATTGAATACGACAATGCCTTAAAAGACAATCACCAATTTGTCAAGCCTCATGATGCATTTGTGACAATGATTCTTCCCTGAAGAGAGTATGATGGTTGATCATAATGTTGATGATTTCTTAGATGCTTCCCTTCAGGATTCAGGAGACAACTCTCGACTTCATTGATGGGAAACTAATTGTGGAGGACTTAGCAGATTTGATGACTAAGAATACCCCAGACACAAGTTATCATTCATCTCCACCAGTGCCCTCCAAGGTTGTTGTCACTTGACAAATTAATCTAGAAGCTATAAGGAACATTAGATTTCTGTGCCAGCTAGCGGCTCCTACAAGGGTACCACAGCTAATCCTGAAATTACTTGGGCAATAGGCATGACTTTGCAACCCATGGGGCCAATGTTCGATATGTTCGCTTTCACCAAAGATGAATAAGTTGATATACTCCCCAAATTAAATTATCATCCATGCAGGAGAGGCTGCAATTGTGAGTTTAGACAGCGTTGATCCATTTACACTCGGAGCCATTTTTGTAGACGTGATGCTTCCTTATGCTGTACCTGAAGTTGCCACCAATAAAGCCTCCAGACTTATACTGAAGTGCCAAACTTGTAAGAGCAAGCTTTTTTTTTTTGAAGAGGAGAGAATTAATGCAATGTAGCGTAGTTTACATAAAAGTTGAAGGGGGTTTTTAGAAACCTTTTTGTTATTCTATTGTTTGAGGGTTTCATTGTAATTTTTCATTTTCCCGTTTGTTCGGAAGTCTATTTGCAACGGGTGTCATAACAGACTTTCCTTTTTGAAAGGCACTTGCCTCTGTATAAATAGGGGTACTGTGTCCCAAGAAAGGCATTTGGAAATTAAACTCCTCAACTCTAAGCTGCTTCTTCAAGTTGCAATAGAAAGACTGAGGAAATAGACTGAGAAGATAAGATTATAGGGTTGATTGAGGCAATAGTGCAAAATTTAACTATTGTTAATTGTTCAAAAATGATGAGACAAAGGATTACAGGTTAAGCATTTGTTGGAGCTGCAAGATTTTTGCCTGACGGACCGTGGCAATCAAAGTTGCATGCTTTTAACTATCAATCTTATACTAACGGATGGCTGGATACCATGAGGAGGCAGTGTATTCAGGGTGTAAATGGTTATGATGCTGTAGGAGTACTTGGTAAAGCAGTTCTAAAAGGAAATATATGCAAATAATCCTAACCAAAAGAGCTCGTTATTAATTCATGCTTAAACTTTCTTCTTTTGTTGACATTGTAGAATTTCACTATTTCCTTTTCAGAAAAAAGAAAGAGTTGCAAAATTTCTTTATAAATCCGGATTTCTTACCTGCTGGTAGGTAGCAGCCTTGGCAATGGAGGATATGCTAACCTGGATGCAAGAAGGAGGTCAGGTAGATTACTTAAGTTTTCCAGTTAGATTCTAAGAGTCATTACAAGTCTTATCCTTTGCAGGTTGGCATATTTGATGCTACAAACAGTACTAAGCAACGAAGAAATATGCTCATGAAAATGGCTGAAGGAAAATGTAAGGTATATGATGCATATGACATGGAATTACCTTTTCTTCGCTAAAAGGAAATGAATAACCTATCAGACTGACTTCACTTTTGCTGCTTGTCATGTTGAAATAAAGTGCAAGGTATCTGATAATAAATCTTGCATGTTTTTTGGCTCAATATGTGGAAATTCACTAAATTATATTGCATGATCCGTAAAAATGGAACTAATCTGTGAACAATTTTTTCCTTTCAGAGCTGTCTTAATCAGTGCAATTCTGTCTTGTTTATTTGCAACTTGAGCTTGTGCAATTTGGTTCAAGTTTGGCACAGTAAACCAAGTTGAAAGATTTAGCAGTTGAATGGTTGGCCTTAGAACCTAATCAGCAAAATGATGTTAAAATTTTAAACTTCTGAAAAAAATGGGGGCAATGGTTTGCTTACAAAAAAGGGTCTGGGAGAATGGTGGTTTTTTAATAATTGTTCTGTTTATCAGATTACTGGCTCATCAGTCTGAAATTCTGAATGATTGTACTGAGCATATGATTCAGTTATTTGAGAACTTTGCCTAGGAATTATTGCATGCTTCTTTCACTTATGAACTCAGGCTCACGATGTGAGGGGAAGGTTAATTCATTGTCAAAGGTAGTGTAGGACATGTAAAGGAAACTTTTCCCGAGGTTCTTAAAATGCAATTGAGATTGCTTAAGGAAGTTATGAATTGAAGTGCTTATATCCGTGACCCCTCTTCAAAAAAAAAAAAAAACGGTAAGTGACACTGATGTTGCTCCCCTGTCATGATTGGATTACTGCCTATACTAGAGGAAATGATGCCTTCTCACCAGCCACTAAAGACAGACTTCTGACAAAAGAAAAGGGAAAGGAAATATGGAGAGGGAGACTGTGTGTGTGTGTATGTATGTATGTGCATGTGTATGAGTGTGCATGTGTGTGTGTGTGTGTGTGTGTTGAGGGGGATGAGGTAAGATAGGTGACAGAATCATTTATTCTTGGGATTTATTTGTTTTTCCATTGGCAAATTCACAGGTCTGATTTTGATGATTGCTCCTCTGATTTCTTTGTAATATACAGATGATATTTCTGGAAACAATATGCAATGACGAGAAGATAATTGAACGAAACATTCTACTTAAAATCCAGCAGAGTCCAGATTATGCGGAAGAGTGAGATGGCTTTTGGCTTCCTTTATAAAATTTTCTCACGTGTATTGAGAACTAAAATGGCATAAGTACTTTACAGGCCAGATTTCGAAGCTGGGCTCCATGATTTTAAAGCTCGTCTGGCTAATTATGAGAAGGTTGGTGCTATTTTCATGATCATTTATTTAGTGTTGTCTTTGAAGGCCTGAATATGTTGGTTCCATTGTGATGATGCTTGTCTATTATAGTCCTATCAACCTGTTGAGGAGGGCTCTTATATCAAAATGATCGATATGGTTAGTGGGCATGGCGGCCAGATACAAGTGAGCTATTTTCTGAATTTTTTTGCCTATCCCTGTACTCTTATTTCAAAGTTTTTGAAGACAAATCACCAGTATTTTCTTCTTTTATTCAGAAATTGCCTATTTCCTCCTTGGAGAAATGATTGGATGATAGTTTATTTCTTGCATGGAATCAATTTTGGAAATTTTCATCCTTATGGGTCTCCAGGAATACTAACAGGACTATGCCCATAAAAAAAAGGAGTTGCCAATCCCTTTTATTGGTCATATGCATGATGCCTTTTATTATGATACATCTGTCATTTGCAATTCTCAATGAGTAGTTGCATGATTGGACATTGGAATAGCATAGGAGTATGTAGGCGCATCTGAGGACATTGAGGTTTATTTAGCCTTCCGATCTCTTACAGATTTTTTATCTTGGAAAGCAAAATGATGACTACCCGATAAATAGTCATCCATCAATTTGTATACTCTAACAGTACAAAGCTGATAAAACAAATGGTCCCTTCAGCTAGGGGACAGACTGATAAACAATACCAGTTTTGCCCAAAAACTAATACCGTAAGCGTAGGCCCTGAGGACTTGGAAGCCATGCCATTTCTTTCTAACCAAATAGACCAAAGAAACACTAATGGGAAGCTTTCGTCTTAGCATGTGATTGGGGTGGGCCAGGTAGGATTTCCCTCCCTAAACAACCTCTAGCAAGCCTCAAAGAATGTGTTGTCATTCCAAGAAATACTAGCGTTAGCCCTTTTGATGGTAGATGTCCTCAACTCCGTTGCATAAAGGGAGCAAAGGACGAGCATATTGGGTACTCATCTACTTTATGAGAGCTTCGTTATGAGTCTCTTCCTTGTCAATTCCCAAGCAAGGGTGATGTTATGCGACGGTCCCTTCCTGTCATGGGGGCCGCTAGTTTCCCCTCCAAGATCCTCACTTTCTTAGAGGTTTGGTGACGGTGGCAGGGAAGGTGCGTGATTTCTTCTCCCCTACGTTGGGGGAGGGGGATGGTTTTCGTTTTTGACAGGACGACTGGCAGGGGGCTGGCTGTACCCTTGGTGACAAGTTCCCCCACCTTCTTGGGAGTGTTGTGGACCCGTTGGCCGTGGTGGGAGATTGTTGGGATGGAGCTTGGTGTCCAGCTTTTTGAGGGGGCCTTTCAGACCAGAGGTGTGAGGAATTCCAGTGCTTGTTGCAGGAGCTTGATGGTTGGACACCAGAGGATGGCCATGATGCTTTCTCTTGGGAGGAAGGAGAATTTTCGATGGCATAGGTCTTCCGCAGATTGGGGAGTGACACGGTCAGCTTGGACATCGATTTCTTGCAGGACTGCAGATTGTTATGGAAGGCGAAGTGCCCTTTGAAGGTGAAAATCTTAGCCATAGTAGTCTAACAATCGAAAACTTCATCTTTATCAGCCAAAGCTACATGCAACTCTCCACAAGCTTTTTTGATCGTTTCTGCAAAAGTAAGCTTTGTTGATTGAGTAATCCTTTCGTTCCCACTCCCAAGAATCATTTTTGTGGCATCCAGATGCCTGTCCATATAACTCTTGATGAGCTATGCAATCTCTTCCACATGTGCATCAGATAAAACTTCATGAAAAGACAGTCTTGCCACCATAAACCTTCTCCTGTAGGACCACTCTAGCAATTAGCTAAGAAGGCATTTTTTATTGAAAGCAATGCTGAGAAGGCATTTTAATCCTGTGTGGTGGTAAAAAGTCCTGGAAGAGAATGTGATGGTGGTTCATCTAGACACCATTCAACCCTCCAGAAATAAAAATGCATGCAATTACCAATCCAAGGTACAACCGAGTCCACCATATGTAATAGCACCTTCACCACCTCCCTGAAAAGGTAGATGCTTCACCATGTATGCTTGCAATTTAGTGGTTCTCCATAAAGGGAGAAGAGAATGTATGTGCCTATGGTGCTGAAACTCCTGCTACTTTTGCACATGATTGACCGTGAATGCTTAATATATCATTCTCAGATCCCTTGCATTCAATCTACCATCTGAAAATGACTGATAAATCATCCCAAGCTACAAATAACCATCCTTGAAGAGCCACTAGCACCTTTATAGAGGAATGCCTGCTCAATGCATGGAAAATACAAAACACAACCAAAACCACAGACTTCACAAGCATGCCTTCCTCCCTTGGACAAAATCTACTATACCAACCATCCACTTTCCTCTTCAGCTTCTCAAAAGGTGTAGGATAGGCATAGGGCCAAACTATAGAGAGGTAAATGCAAATATCTGATGGATAGATCCACTGGAAGTTGTGTCCAATTTGTGGAGAGACCACATGAACCTCGTCTTCCATCCCAAAAGAGTACATGTGGATTTTGGGAAGTTCATTGACACCTTGGGAAAAACATGGAGCAAAGCAACAACTTCTTTCAAGTTTTAACAACTTTTTCTGTTTCATTTGCTGAACTTCTGGAAAGACCATGCTATCTGGATATTGTTGTAGGGGACCAATATTGTAGTGCCAGGATTAGGTGTTAACTTGGAGGAGCCCCCGAAAAACAAGAGTTAAGAGTTGTAGCTAAGGCATCAACTGAAAGGTCAACGAAGATGAAGACCAAAGGGCACCATTTCCCCATGTACCTTATTGGTTGAATCCATCCTTTCCATTCAAGAGATCTACGAGGCGATGGTGATGGATCTCATCCACTCTAACTTCTTTTAGCAAGAGAGCTCCACAGGAAACTAAAGGCTACATAATAATATGCCTTTACAACATTAGTCTTCTTCATTTATGCGTCATCATAATCAACTAAAACTTGTCCCTTAACAAAGCAGTTTGATTTAAATGTATTGAAGAATCCAGTACACTTTTTCTCTTCCTGCTGAAAAGTAATGACTTCTTTGGGCATATAAACATGAAAGCCTTGTTTAAGCAGCTAAAGCCCTTATTTCCTCCATAAATTCCTTGACAGCAAAATCATTGTAACCGATTACCTCCCAAAGTTATTTAAAGAAGATAATAGGGAAACTGTTACGTCAAAAATGAGCCTTCCTGCAATAAGTGTAACTCTTGCTGTTTCAACCTCCACTTCAATGATGCCTGTGACTAGGTTAGCCTGCTGCCCTGGAGAGAGGGAGGGAGGGAGGGAAATATTCGCTTCTTGTTTGGAGTCACCTTCTTGCAGCCACATCTTAGCCAGATGCCTTTACACTCTTTATACCAATGCCTTGTTGCCTTTATGCTATTTCTATCTTTCTTAAACCAATGTCCTTACACTATTCATATCAATGTCTTTTACACTATTTCTATCTTTCTATCCTTATCTAGAGTGAAACCTTCCAAAGATGTCCTCAACACTAAGCTTTTGGTTATCTTCTGTCCTATCAAGCGTGGAGATGACATCCAGGGAATCCTTCCTTTGCCCCCACTCTTTCATTGCATGCTTCCCATAGCCTATCAAGAAAGACCTTAAGCTTCCAACCTAGCTGCAAGTGTCCGAATTGCAGTGTCAAACTCATGACATTTCTCCAATGCTCTTCTTCTGAGTCCCTGAAATTGAGCTGATGCAGGCACGATCCTCAAATTTGAAGTGCTACACCTTAAATTAGTAATCATCTCCAACTTGTTGGAAGTCTGTGTCCGTGGGTATTTACAAATGACAAAGGGACATCTGTGAGAAGTCCAAGCAAAAAAGTTATTTTATTATTTCTTAACACATGAACACGTCTCAGATGAGGCAATAATTCGAGTGAATCTAGAGTTGGAAATTGGGTAATCAAGCAACTCCAACTCTGTCAACATGTCCCTAAACTTCAGGGATACCTCTATCCTTGCTCATCCTCTCCATGAGGATGATCCTCAGCATCCAGTATAATAATAAGGTTGACATCAAGGAAGGGTAACTCGGGAAAAGTACTGTAGTATAGACATCTCTGGCCATAACCCCCTCTTTCAACCTATACATCATGTCTATGTTCCATGCAATGACGCCACTGTCATCACACAATATCCAACCATGGAATTCTCAAAAATATTGTCCTCCCAAGCTATGGTTAGCCATTTAATCACTTATTGAATCTTAAGCCTTGAAATCATTTGACCACTGCAAATCTGACCTTATAACCTAGCACCATTGCCTGCCTTTGTAAAGAAAATGCATTTAGTCAAATTTATTGAGAAACCCTAATCTCTCTTAAATAAAGATTAGGGATTCTTACATTCATGTCCTTGGAATCTTTTGTAATATCATCCGTGACCCTATAAAATCTATTATTACATTATATCATTATAAACTTTTTGAACATTTCAATTATACCCTTAGGTTAAGATTTTGTTAGTTTTTCAGGGAATATGCCTCGAATATTCTTTAATGGCCTTAAATTTAATGGCACAAAGCATGCAAATTGCATCAATACCCTTATCGTGTTTTTTTTCTCATTTTTCTTTCCTCTCTCATCTTCTCCTTCCTCACTAAAGGCCACAACAGTGGTGGTAGTGCCAAAATCCATGATGGTGGTGATGACAATGGTGGCATGGCGACGCCCCTTGATCTATGTCCCTCCTCCCTCTGCAACTCCCAACCCTACTGTTAGGATGCACGCAGTCCAGAGCTTAAGGGGACTTTTCTATGTGGGAAGGAGCCCCAATAATGGCAGCAACAGAGGGCAGCAGGGCAGCAACTTGCTGCAGTTGCTCCTTGTTTCCTCGTGGAAGAGGGGAGCAAGAGGAAGAGGAATTGTAGCTGATGGAGCTACTGCTGCTGTTCCTGTCACTGATTTAAATGTCGACGGCATGCCGTTGGCAAGGCCTGTTTTGAAAGGTGACCATGCCGATATGGTTGCAATGTCGAAAGTCAGGAGTTTCGCCGGCATGCCGACCATACTGGCGGCATGCCGATGATACCGAATGCATGCCGACATGCCGATGCTAATGCCGATGATGTGTGCTTGCTGCAGACTGCCATTGCCATCTCTTCCGCTCCACTAATGCCACTGCCACTGCCATCTCTGCCACTGCTTCAGGCTGTAGCATGCATTGTTACTTATGGAACTTCTCGCCTTCTTGGTGGTGGACTTGTTGCCTGCTGGGAAGGTGGGGGAGCGTCTCCCTGTAGAGGGTGGCTGCTGCACGTTTAGGATTTCCTCCAATGATGACTCTTTTGGAGGGAAGGGGAAAGGGGACAAAGGTAACGGGAGGTCGTGTGGTGCCAGTGCCCGCACTGGCTGGTGGCACGATGGCCTATTCCTTTCCAAAAAGGAATCTTTCTCACTATTTAACCTACAAATAACCTCCAGAGATTAATTGTTCACCTAACAGTGTTCCTCTTTAATCTATTTCTCATACCTTCTTAGAAACTCTCTTGATGCAAATAACCTTACTGCCAGAGTACAAGTCATTATATCCGCTTCCAGTACTTTACATTGGTGCTCCTGTATAAGGTATCTAAAGCCAGGTTCACAGAACAAAAATTTCTTGAATTTGAAGTACACTGCACACCTGAGATCATCATTTGATCTCCAACACTGTGGAATGTGATCAAAGAAAGATCTATCCAAGGCAGTTCACCTCAAATAAAGGGAAAAGCTCCACAAAATTAATGGAGTAGTAAACCTGTAATTACATGGGCACTGCTTCTGTGTGTGATGCTTCACCAAGTAAAACAGCAGTTGTAGATTATACAATCAGATAATGCAAGCCCAGCCAGAACGTCACTGAACTCCATCTCGTCTCGATCCCTTGATACTTTATCCCCTAGTCGGTCATGTATTCCAACTTAATATTAGAATCTCAACCTACACTCTAGTAAATTGGAAAAAGGTCCTATGCATGTGTCTCAAATCTTCTTGCAGTACCCTTCTCTCTATCTCTGCATGTGGCCCATACAGAGAACTAAAGAGGAATCCGTTCTTATCTAATATATTGCAACATCACTAAAAATAAAATGTTTCCAACCACCGAATCCTCTTGCAAAGTTTCCCACATCCTAGGCAATCAGACGCCTGCCTAACAAGCCATCTGGATTCTGAGCCACAAAATCATTCCATTATGTTCCCCCAACTGGCCCCAACAGTTAAAAACAACAGACCTCCAACGTTGCCCCTTGTAAAAATACAAGCATTGGACTCTAATATGACAAGCACCTCCCAAAAGTCTTATGATAGGCAGTGTCCCACAAACCCTTGTGTTCCAACTATCTTTACCAGAATATAAGACAAAGCCCCCGCTTCCAGAGTTCCAACTGTCTACCACAAGCCTGCCCCCTGGCCCCCATCACAACTCTAGCCACTGCATCCGTAGTCTATTTGAAGTCTAATGTAATTCAATTGTTGCAACCCCATTGTTAGCCTCCTTTTATGAAGTGTAAACATGGTGGTTTTGAGTGTGAGAGACTTCTTCAGATCCAGACATCACATCTGGAAATCAAATATGAGAGCATGCTGTCTAATTTTTTTTTGAAAGGAAAATGAAAGCTATCGAATCGCCAATAGCAATCCAGCATGCTGTCTAATTTTAAATATAGTTGAGCATAATAGGTCATTGACTTTGCTGGAAGTTTATGGTAGTTTCAATTTTTCTATTCAACAAGATTTTCTAGCCAATTACGATTCTTTCTTAGCAACATGATCTTCTAATGGAAGTAAACAACCAAGCGAATTTAAGACAGCCTGAAATCAAGACAAATCACCACTATGAACATTAAGGAAACCTCGAAAGGTCACTCTTATACAATGTTGCATAATACAAGATGAAGCAAGAATAAGAGATAATCAAGAAATAATGTGCTTCATCACAACAAACTCCCTTACAAGAGAAGTGGACTAAAGCTAGTTCATTCTTCTCAGAGAAGAAGACAAAGGGGAAAAAAAGGGCCCACCTCAACTTGAGTAGTATGCCCTATTCACACCCCCCAAAAAAAAAGAAAAGAAAAAAAGAATGGTATGCAACTAACACCCTGAGTACTAACTGGATATAGAGGTAGATCCAACAGGCCATCTAATCAGTTACCTTACTCAACATAGAGTCTTCGTCATCCAACTTGGATGCCAATCTTCACTCTTAGTTTATATTCTACGCCTCTTCATGATTAATAGCAATTTCGGTAGTGTTTCTGCCCAAATCCATAAACCATGATTCATGCATGTTGCTTTGGGGTTGATTCTGAAATGCTACTATGCATGTTCATATATTATTATTCCATTAAGCATGACTTATGCATCTCACTTAGGGTTTTCTTCCGTTAAATAGTGTATTAATGGGTTGTAGCTAAGATTTCTAGTAAAGGCATCTTATTACTTTCCCTACTTTGCTGTTCCTCTATGATTTTGTGACTACATTTTGATGGAATGATTAGTTTAGATGCATATACACCTATATATTAAGACTAACATTGCACTGACCAAATATTGTTCATGATGCTTCATGTACAGATACAAGAGGAGCCAGTTACATACAAACCCTCCTAACCCGACCTTAGGCACTCTAGGATCCCGGTCCATCTGAAATATGCCCCCAGTTCACGTCAAGATATAGATGAGCACAGTGATTTAAATGCCTATGGCATGCCGTCGGTAAGGGGATTTTTAGAGAAAGGCCATGCTGACACAAAGATAGTGTCGGTTTGCAGGGAAACCATTGGCATGCCGATAGTTGCCGACGAAACGGCGGCATGCCGACCGTCTGCTGAGTGACGCTGGGAATTGGAGCGGCGGGAATTTGGAAAGGAATTGGAGGTTTAAATCTGAGGAAGAGGGACATGTTATACTTTTCAAAATTCGGGAAGAGTTCACACACACGTTGATTTTTGTCATATAGGCTCAAATAACCTGTAAATACGTTTCCAACATCTTGATTTAGTTGTCTTTCGAATTTTAATCATTCCTGCACACACACATGTTGATTTTTTGTTATATAAGCTTAAATAACAATTATTTTTTGTTCATATAGGCTTACATACAACTGTAAATATGTTTCTAACATTTTGATTTAGTTATTTTTCAAATTTTAATCATTTCTATCATTTCTGTCGGCATGTATCGGCATGCCCTCGGCGTGTCTCGAAATGTCATTTTTTCGGGCCGTCGAAATCGTCGAAGTCTGCCATCGAAAAACGGGCATTTCCATGGCATGCCTTCGGCATGCCCACGAAATGCATACTTACAATTTTATCGGCACGGCATCGAAATCGGCATTTCGAACCTTGGTTCCTGCTGTTGAGATAGAGAGAAGAGAGGGAGAGAAGAACTGCCGGTGGAAGAGAGAGAGATAGAGGAGGGAGCCTTGATGTAGAAAGTATTATTGCCTTTTTGTTCAAGAAGAATGTTGGGATTTGTCCTTTTATAGAGAAGAACAATCCTAATTACAACCAACTTGTTAAGCTTGGAAAACAAGCAATCTTAAAAATAGTAAGTGTACTAAAACAAGCAATCCTAAAAATAGTAAATGGACTTAAATAAAATCAGCCACATATGGCTAACAACAAAAGACCAACAAACCAACTATAGCCGGCCCTAATGGTCGGCCACAACCTAGTAGTCGGTGGCCACGTGGATTGCGCACGTGGCCATGGTGCCACGTGGCAGCCCACATGGCTTTTATTCCCAACACCTACCTCCCGTGGTGGTCCCCTCCTCTTGCAACCCCCCTTCACCACGTCTTGCTGCTACAAACCTCCCCTCCCCCCTCCTCCTCTTGCAAACACCCTTAGCTCTCTCCTACAATCCCCTCCGCCCCCTCATCCTGCAACCCCCTTTGCCCCTCCCTCCTCGTCCTGCAAACCCCCCTCACCCCTTCCTTGTCCTGCAACCCCCTTCTGCCCTCTCCTCTTGCAAACCGCCTTTTCTTCCTCCTCTTGTTGCAAGCCCCCTGCCCCTTCCTCCTGCAAACCCCCTCCTTTTCCTCCTCCTTTACCCCATTACCTCCCTCTACAAGACCCCATCCTCCTCCTCTGCCCCACCACCTCCTCCTTTAAGCCCCTAGCCCCCCCTTTCTTGGACACACCGCCACCACCCTAGACTCCTTCCCCAACCACCTTGTCCTCCTCCCTCAGCCTCTCTCTATAATCTTAGTTTTAATGGTTTTTTTAGGTGGATAATTATGGTGTATGGTCGAGATGTAACCATTGTCTAGAAAATCGCTACAAACTAATGGAAGGACATATTAGTCAAACGACGTAAGTTTATAGGGGTAGGGATGTAATAATGATTTTATAAGGGTATGGATGATATCAGGAAAGATTTTAGGGGCATAGATGTACAAATCCCTAAAGATTAATGTACAAAATGCGCAACAATAAGTTTTAACACTTACTAAAATTTAGGAAGTTGTAAGGATTAGGGGGATGGGGTTAGTGGAAGGATAGTGGGGTTTAGATGGGATGGTTGAGTTGATATGTTATTGGATTTTTTATTTTATTATTATTATTTTTTGTATTTGTATTGGGAGTGGATTAGTGGGTGTGGTTGTGATGGGTGAGTAAATGTGTTGGAAGTAGCTTTTATTCTTATCTCTGTTGTAAAAATCATTCGAGTCAGTCGAGTAGTCGGCTGACTAATAGTCGGACCCATAATTGACTGAACAACCTATACTTGGGCACATATTCGGTGGGCTTGACTACTCGGCTGAGTAGTTGATGTACTCGATCGACTATGCGTCTGATTTCTCCATAGAGAACTGATCACTAGCGTCGTTGTTGCTCCTCTGATTGACCGCACCCGATGTTGTTGCTGCTCTAAGGATTGCTCGACGGTCTCAATCTTGTTGCTGTTGCTGCTATCACCTACCCTTGCTACTACTTGCATTGCTCGACTGTTGCTGTTGCTACTCCGATTACTGCTTCAACCACATCGGTGTTACTGCAGCTGCTTCTCTCTTGTTCTGCTGGTTCAACACTTCGAATTTGTGCTTTTATTTTGTTAGGCTTATGATTTGAAGCTTATTTTCGTAATTGAGCTTGAAAATGGTTTACTTTTATGTAATGGTATATTTTACTTGATATATGTATCTTTAAATATTTAAAAAATACTCGACAGAGTACTCCTCGACTTCTCCCTCGCATACCGTACACTCCTTTGTAACCTAATCGAGTGAATACTGACTATCGAGTTTTACAACATTGATTTTTATTTGTATTGAAAGTAGGTTAGTGGAGGTAGATGTGATGTGTGAGTAGATATGTTATAAATAGTTTTATTTTTATTTGTATTGGAGTAGATGTGGTAGATGATTTGACATGTGTAAGTAATAGTGGGAGTTGATATGATGGAAGGATTTATTGTAGTGGTTAACCGTGCTATGTAGGATAATACTCCAATTTATTCCTTTGCCAAATGGGGCCTAAAGGCATAATTGAAATTGTGAGGAATTGGGTGCTATGGAAACGTGGAGGCTCTTCCACGTGGCGGAAAAGGGCAGCAACAGGTTGCTGCAGATGTTGGGGCGTGCACTGAACAGGAGAGAGAGAGAGAGACAGAGATGGCATCCGGCGGTAGAGAGGAAGAGAGGAGAAAGAGAGTTATTTTGTTGGGAAGAAATATTACATTAACTCAACTCAAAAACAACACATAGAGTCTTTTTTTATAAAGAGAACTAATCCAAATCTCTAAAACAGGAAACAAACTTAATCATATCTTTTAAAAATAGAAAGTATCAAATCTTCTTAACTACTTTTGCCTGAAAGACATAATACCATACCAAAAAAAAATGACTTGGACTCCAAGCAAATCACTAAACTCCCCTCTTAGGGCCGGTGCCCCTTGGGTGGACGGCTCAATTGATTTGCCATGTGGCACCTTATTCTCCACAGAAATGGAAAGGACGAAGTAAAATTTAACTCTATCAAGTTGCTTGAAGAAGGATGTCAGACTGACCAAGAAAGTGATGTTCCTAGTGTTTGATGACACATCTCGATCCTTTTGGCAAATACTAAAACTGGTCAAACTCCAGAAAGACTTGATGGCTTCACTACTACGTAAGAAATAGAAGGACCATAAGTGGGCTTCTTTCAATCAAGACAAGAAGAGGCTGAAGAATTTTTTGAATGGAAGAGATGGTAAGATCATCTCAATGGAGGAGATTTCCACCCACTTGGACACCAAAAGCACGCTGCTACTGACAAAACAACACATCTCATTGTTGCAAACAACCAAACATTGAAACTAAAGCCTAGATGAGCTCCATATATTGAAGTTGTACACATCTTCTTGTTGCAAATGATCAAACAATGAAATGTAGCTTTCCTACCATCACTTGAGACCGCTATACTTCTCCAGTATCTGAACATAGGTTAATGAACAACTGTTTATTAGAAGTACAATGAAGTAAAACAGGTAACAGGTGTGGCGGTGTGTTTTAGATAAGGTATCATGTCAAATGAGAATTGGCCTTGGGGCTTCCAGGCCTTGGGGTGTGAATTCTATGATTTATGCATTAACATGGTTGCATTTTCTTGGGTTCTCGGTCTGATAACCTAGAAATTGTGTTTCTGCAACTTTTTTCCTTTTTGAGATTTGTTCACTTTTGCAGTTGTTGGTACTAAATATTTGGAATCAGTTTTAATGTTTAATGAGTTGTTTGCATTTTTCCTTCTAGTGAAATTTTTGACTTTCTGCTTCTGTAACTGTATCCCTTGCTTGTGTTTCTGCACATTGGTATCTTTGTATGTTTAACATGCTCTATCTTGATCCAGGTGAACAATATAAGTGGATACCTTCCCGGGAGAATTGTCTTCTTTCTGGTAATTACAAGGGAACTAGAATGTCTATCTATTAGCTGTCTCTAATGAAGCTACTTGATCCATTTTTGCTGGTGTATGATTCCAGATTATCACAATTTTTGTATAGAAATGGCAATAAATTTCCCATGTTTCAAGGTCTGGATAGCTCGTCGGTAATGAGACATCAAGAATCCTTTATTTAATGAAAATTTAAAATACAATAGTCTGTTTCAATATTTTGGTAATACACCTAAATTAGGTCTGAACTAAATAAAATAATAAAAACAAAGCAACAATTATGAAAGTACTACAAAACAAAATAGAATGAAAAGGCATCCACATTAAGATTATTTATATCTATCTGGGATAAGGACTTAAGGCTATATTTTATGATTTGTTCTGTTGGAATGTAATTTCTTGAATCTGTTTATTTTCCCTAGTTGGAAGGTATCATGGCATAATAAGCTTGTATTATTTCATATTTTTTAATTAATGATTTGATAGCGCTGCTTTGAAAATTGACGGTATTATGTAGACAAAGAGTTGGTTTTGTGATAGGAAAATCATAGTCTTTTTGATTGAGTTTGAAATAGAGCAGTGCTGCTTCAGCCAGGTCTTGTAACATCAAAGTTTTGGTGACCAGATGTGAGACTGTAATGGTATTTAGGGTTGTTTGGTATGCAGGAAATAATAATTGCAATAGAATCATTAAAGTAAAGCTTTATTTATTATTTTTTTCATGATTTGTACTTCCAAATATAAAATGACTGAAGATTATTTGTATCATATGTTTTAGTTGCAAGCTATTCTTTGTGATTGGAATTATATCAAAGTTTTGTTTTGATGTGACCATTTTGTTTAATACCATAGAAGGCCATTAATCTTACAGTGTCTTGAAATATCCATTGAAATGAGGTGAAATTTTACCCACTTTGACCTTTAATGGATGAAATTGTGTCTACATCCTCATTTTGCAATAAAATTATTAAGAAATGGTGCAAGTTTGCTGATGTCATTATTGAATTGTCATTTTGACGTTTGTATTTTGTCAACATGGCATTTCACTGAATAATGGATGGTATTGACGTTGGCATTTAAAGAATGTGCTAGGGGCTGATTAGTAAATAGGGTTTTGACTTATCCTCTTTACCTTTTACAATTGCATGACGATGACAATAGCACCAACAAGAAGAACAAGAATCAAGCTTCACCCACATTAAATGGGGTTGCTGCATTGTTTCTTTACCTACATTTAGATCCAGGTCAACGTAGGACTTGGATTCAAAAAGCTGGAGTTCATGCCTGATAGTTTCCCTGAAACACTCTATTTATTTTGGAAGAACCCTTAAGCTTTTATTTGATCTTCTGTCATTGATCTTGTCAGCTTCAATGTCCAGTTTCTCACACAGTTGGACTGGCACCAATCAAAAGCCCCTTTCAAGATCTCCATGTCCAAACTCACCTTAGGTTGCATGCCAACCTTTTCTCTAATATCCTTATTTTAGATCCTTGAAAGTATCCACCTGTGTATTGCTTCCACGGATTTCAACTGTACACGACTAAATCTGATAGCCGGACATTCAAATTTGTGCAGTATGGCAGGTCTTACTGCCCCTCTATAGTACTTGGGTTTAACTTTTATGGAATCTTCTTGTGTTATAAATCACCTGAAGTTCCAATCTACTTCAACTAACCTGCATTGGTCTTCTTTGTGAATCGGCGATATCCCCATCAACTTTTGATCATGTAAGTTTTATTATAGATAACTTCATTAGGTTTTTTGATACAGTAGGTTATTTACAACAACAACAACAAAGCCTTTTCCCAAACTAGGGAAAGTGGGGTATTTACAAGAAAAAAATGAATCAAGCAAACTAGGAAAATGGAATGCAATGGTTGGTTAATTTGTTTGAAATTCCTAGCTTTAGCAATCTTTGCATGATGGAGGATAATCCATGTACTTATCTCTCTAGGTGAACACCCATCTTACACCTCGCCCTATTTTGTTAACTCGTCATGGAGAGAGTCGGGACAATGTGAGGGGAAGAATTGGTGGTGACACAATTCTGAGGTTAGTCCTATGCAAGTCTTGCCTGCTTTCTTGTTGCTTTCTGTCAAAATTTCTGCAACTGAAGTTATATTTTGTGGGTATATTTTCATGCTTTGTTAATGATTAAACATACCTTGGACTTTTTATTGTTAAATTGTTTATTCGTTGAAGTAATTTCTATTGAAATAAATAAATGGAATAAAACAAATACGAAATCAAAGCATCATAACGTGGAACACTTGAGTTTACGTGAAAACCCCTTTCACGAAGAGAGGAGAGAAAATCACGGGAGAAGCACCCTTATGGGCATTATCTCTGAATATTTCTTCTCAAAGATAAGTGGAGGGTACAAGGGCCCTTTTATAAATCACTGCACACCTCTCTTTTTCCCACTTTATTATGTGGGACTAAAATACTTGTAATTGGATCTCACAATATTATCCAATTACCCAACAACATTCATCTCTCAACACTCCCCTTCAAGCTGGAGCATAGAATGCTCAGCTTATGCAACATAAATCTTCACTCTCACAAGCAAAATAGGACACTCAACAAGTGCAACCGGGTCATGGCTTTCCTCCAGGCAAATGATGACAACTGCATCCTTGTTCTTGCTTGTAGGTGGGTGTGCTGATGATGACACATCAACAAGGTTGGAGTTTGGTAGATGAATTGTTCAAGCTAGCTTTGATTGGTCTCTCTCCTAGAGACCTCAACTGGTGTTGGTGCCTTCTCCATTAGAGATCTTAGAAGTAGGTCTCTTCCTTGGAGACCTCGAGACCAGGCCTCTCCCATGCAAAAACTCGAAGTGGGCCTCTCCCTTAGAGACCTTAAGACTAGCCTCTCTCATATGGGAACTCGAAGTTTTCATCTCCCTTGAAGAACTCGAGACTGGCCTCTCTCATAGAAATCTCAATAGACTTTTCTTATATAGGGACAAGGAAAGTGTTCCTCTCATATAGGAACCAATAGTGAGCTTCTCTTATGTGGGGATCTCAAATAATGAGTCTCCCTCATTTGGGGTCACGATAGGCGCTCATACATGCCTGACACTTATCCTTTCTCCCATACTCATATAGGAGAAGAAATTGCATAGAGAAGAACAAAAGCAAATAGAGAAGAGCTCCTCCCCCTTTTCTCCTTCACTTCATTTTTTTTCTTGTATCCTTTTTGTTTTCTTTTTCTTAGCTTTTTCTTTTCTTTTTCCTCTTTTTTCCATTCACCCTTTTTCTCCTTTTTTTTTTTCTTTTCCTTTTTTTTGACATATGCTTCCAAAAGAAGCAACCTGACACAACATATAAAAAGAAATAAAAGAGTCCCATTGGCATCATCACCAGCCTTGACAGCAGTGTGGTGTTTAAGAACCTACAGGAGATGATCGTCAGTGATGCAACATCTTTGCTTAGTAGATCATTCTCCACCTCGCCCGCCGCAACAACAAGATCATGAGCATCGACGAGGGTTCTGACTTCTCCGCTATTGCTAGGGAAAAGGACTGCTTTGTCCTCGGTGCCCTCAGGTGCTTGAGGCACTCCCTTGGCAAGAGGGTTTCTTACTTGGATGCTAGATCATCATCATTTGCCACCACTACAATTCTCAAGTGGTGCCCGCTTGCATCGCTGACCACTGGTTGTTCACCTCGGAGGGTCTGGACTCCTTTAAATCCATGCTTTTCTACATAGAAGCATTGTGTGATCTCCGGATTTAGAGAGAGCGGTACCTAATGGCAATAGTAGTGGCAGCGGTAGCATACAACGGCTATGAGCTCATGATGATGTGGGAGAGCTAGAATGAAGGAGGAGAGATGGTACCTAATGGTAGTAGTAGTGGCGGTGGTAGCTTACAATGCCTATGATCCCATGATGATGTGGGAGAGCTAGAATGGAGGAGGACGAGGAGAGATGGCCCCATCCTCGTGGCTGTGTTGAACGAAGAGAGTTGAGATCGTTGCGATTATTTGGATCTCTATCTCGATCGATCAATCCTCCATGGCAACAATTATCCTTCGCCTTATCCTCTACGGCAACAACGATCGTGGATGGATTTGATGCCAAAGATCATGCAACGAGGGATGGATGCGCCTCCTCCATCGAGAAATTAAGATGGCCTTGAATGTCTCCATTGACATCTCTGGCAACCATGTGCCTCCATGGACAATCAATGTGGAACACTATCAATCATGAACAATGATAAAATATGAGAACAAACTCAAGAATGAATTGTTACCATGTTGAAATAAATAAAGGGAATAAAACGAACACGAAATCAAAGCATCACAATGTGGGACACTTGAGTTTATGTGGAAACCCCTCTCAGGAAGGGAGGGGAGAAAACAACGAGAGAAGTGCCCCCATCAGCGTTAGCTCTCAATATTTCTTACGGGAGAAGTGCCCCCATGCACGTTAGCTCTCAATATTTCTTCTCAAAGATAAATGTGGGGGTGTATAAGGATCCCTTTTATAGGCCACCACACACCTCTCTTTGTCCTACTCCACTCCGTGGGACTAAAATACTTGTAATTGGATCTCACACATTATCCAATTACTCAATAACATTTATCTCTCGTAACAATTTCATCATCAACGCGGATTGAGAATTTTCAAAAATTGCCTTCTCCAATATTTCTATCTGTTTTAACTATTGAAGTGAATTTTCCTGATTAGCTGCTTTCTTATTTCCAATGACTTTATGCCATTGGTTTTATTTGTTATTTCTGTCATCTTAATTCGTGATGAAATTGAGAAGGGAAAATACAGGAAGACCTCCCATGTCTTCAACACCTATACTATGTTACATGGTTTTGGATATGGAAATATATATGTGTGCTATGATATGTATTTTTGGAAAGCAGGCATTTGTTGAAAATTTTTGTAGGGAAGTGGTGGCTTTTAGGGGGCTGTGGGCTACTTCCCAGTTGGGGCTTGTACTTTTCGACTGCGAATGTAACTGCCACTTCAATAGGTGATCACTATCCTCGAGTGATTGCTTTTTAAAAAGAGGAAATACATAGTTAAATCATTCATAGGAACGAAAACCATAATCCTCCATAGCTCCTCTTTTCTAGGTAAACTCCAACAACCTTCAAATGATTATAAAATAGCTTCAGTTCCATTAGCCTAAACTTTTGGATTGATAGAGTTCTGGCCTAATTGGAGTTTGTGATGAGAAGTGTGGCTTGGGGTAAAAGAGGTTGGGAATGAGTGTTAATGGCAATGGGTTTTGGCTGCAGCATTGATAATCCAATAGGAATGGAGTACAAGGGTGGCAGGTGATTGAGGAAATTTAAAATATAGGATTGAGCTAAAGCTTCATAAAATTTGCGTGTGTTGGTTTCCTTTTCCCTTTTTTTTTCTTCCTGTGGTGGTGGGAGGTGCATGGTGCTTCTCTAAATTTGCCAGCTTTGAATTTTGCAATCAAAGTAGCAGCAGTAGATTCACCGAGCTCAAGGCCAGGTCGATGAAAAACAGAAGTGGATAAATTTTAAATCTCATTCCAATCAAGTATGAAGAACAAATTTATTCTTGATTATTCCTATCTCATTGATTTTGGAGATGATAGAACTTCTTTATCAATCTTTTTTGTAATTCATGTTGTTGCAAAGAATGGTTATGTAAGAACCCAAGAACATGTTAAAACAAAATAAAAAATTGTGGATTTGTGATGGATGTTTTATTTGCCTTTCTTTTCGATAGCCTGCTGATTTTGTGTTGGCCATTCAAATGGCTATTATCATTGAAATTTCTTTTCAAAAGCCAATCTGATGCAAGTGAAGTTCATGATTGGGTTAGTAAAATTAGAAATATGTTCATGTCTACTGCTTATTGGAGACCAAGGTTCTTGTCCCACAAGATGGAAGCATCTTTTTTTATACGGATTTTTACATGTATGCCATTGGAAACTTTTGAAATTATTTTTTTGCCATTGGGTTGTAAATATTGATATTAATGCCACCGAAAAGTATGATCCTTTTGCGGAAATGCCACTTAGGTTAACGCTCGTCTAATTTGGGTTAATGGATGTTAAGACCCCCTTTCCCTTCTTCCTCCCCCTCCTCCTTTACCATCCTCTTGACACCATGATCACCACTATCGCCAAAGCAGCAGCAACAACAACGGTAGCAGCAACAGCAGCAGCAACGACAACCAATAGTAGCAGTAGGGGGGCATAGGTGGGAGGAGGAGATGGAGGAGGTGGAGGTGAGGGGGAGTAGGTGGGAGGAGGAGGTCTAGGTGGGGGGCAGGTTGGAGGAGGAGGGAGGAAAAGGAAGGAGGAGGTTGGAGGAAGAGGAAAGAGGAGCAGCTCACATATGTGGACGTCGCCCTCGGCGATGGAGAGGTTTAGAGGAGGAAGCTTGCATCCCTAATAAATCATTACCTTCTGATCCATCCCCAAAGATGGATTAAATTATCACCGTTCATTTCTCTTCGAGATTAGCACTTCTAACTCAACTAGAGTCAAATTTTCCCTAACCTTGGTTAGTGGACTAATGGAGAGATAATGGAGTGGCATTTATGTTAACCGCATAAGTTTATTAGTGGCATTAATAGCAATATTTGCAACCTAATGGATGATAAATAATTTTGAAAGTTTCTAATGGCATGTGTAAAAACCCCTTTTTATAAGGATTTTTTTCTTTGTTTCAGTGGTGTTTGGTCATATATCATTACCAACAATTATTCTGGACATCTTTCAATGAGATATGGTATTTTTCAACAAATAAATGTCATGATTTTAATGAAGTAGCTCACACATTTTCTATAACTTGGAACCTTGATGGTTGTTATATAATATTGATTGTGGCAAATGCGCAAGAAAGTGCAATTTACATATGGTTTTGATCTTTGAAGAGGATTCCAATTTGTTGCCTAAACTGTAGAAGTTGCTTCCTCAGATTGATGAGTGTGAAATGTTGTCAAAAGTATTCCCCCTTTTTGATTTCGAAATGTTCATGGTTTGCATGGCTAACTTAATTTGAGGGATATCCGGTCGAAACTGTGTAAGTTTGTGGACCTAAATATTGGTTGGTTAAAAAGGATTCTTGGTGAAGGAGGAGTAGGCTGCTACCTGTTCTGCTTGTAGTTGCTATAAAATTAACTTGTTTTAACCATATTTTGTGGCATCACACAGTGAGAATGGAGAGTTGTATTCAAAGAAGCTTGCCAATTTTCTGGAGAAACGGCTGAAAAATGAGAGGACTGCTTCTGTAAGTTCCATTATTTTTCCCTTTTTCTCATTCAAGCTCGGGATTGAGGTATGAAGTTAGGAGTCTGAGCCTTGAGAAGTTCCGTGGTTACTTTTCTTGCTTCCTAGAGAATCACTTGTAACTTCTTGGCACTATAATGGATATTAATATTCATTCTGTCAGCAAGTAAATAATACTCTATTAGCTTCTAACTTATTGTCCTTATGATTTTCTTTCTTTGGCTTATCTTCTCTTCAGATTTGGACCAGTACCCTCCAAAGAACAATTTTGACTGCAAGTCCAATAGTTGGATTTCCAAAGGTTCTATGCAATTTCCATTGAAGTGTTGTGAAACTTTATCCATTTCTTTTTAAGTAAGCTTGATCTAAATTTTGTTTTTATTTAGATACAATGGCGTGCCTTGGATGAGATAAATGCTGGAGTTTGTGATGGAATGACTTACGAAGAGATAAAGAAAAATATGCCTGATGAATATGAGTAAGTGTTGATGCCATTTACTAATTTATTGTGCACTTTTGTGATTATCTACATTTCCAATTTTTTTGTTATATTTATGTAATTTGATAAAGTGTAGTTCCTCTTTAGGTTGTCTCCAGTTTCAACAACAACAACAACAACAACTAAGTCTTTTCCCACACTAAGTGGGGTCGGCTATATGGATTCTTTGCCTCCACACAGATCGATTTTCAGTTATTTTAGGACTTAAATTAAAGTAATTGAGGTCATACTTAATAGTTTCCTTCCAACACTTATTTGATCTTCCTCGTCCCCTCTTAGCGGATTCAACCTCCAACTTCTCACATATCCTAACTGGAGCATCTAGTGGCCTTCTTTGTAAATGTCCAAACCATCTTAGACGGGTCTCTCTCATTTTATCCTTTATCGGTGCCACCATAACCTTGTTTCTAATAAATTCATTTGAAATATTGTATGACCACACATCCATCTTAACATCTTCATTTCTGCCACAGACATCTTTTGTACATGCCTATAGTTTATAGCCCAGCATTCAGAACCGTACAACATGGCTGGTCTTACCACAGCTCGATAGTATTTTCCTTTGACTTTTAAAGGAACCCTCTTATCACAGAGAATACCAGAAGCACCCCTCCATTTCAACCACCCTGCATTAATTCTATGTGTAACATCTCCATCAATTCCACCATCATATTGGAAAATTGATCCCAAGTACTTAAAAATATCTTTCATTGGAATGCACTCTTCTCCAATTTTTACATCAATCCCTTCGTTGTTCCCTCTACTACTAAACTTACATTCCATATACTCAGTCTTCATCCTACTTATGCGTAATCCTTTATCTTCCAGGGCTTCTCTCCAAAGCTCAACTTTTCTGTTCACTCCATCTCTTGTCTCATCAACCAACACAATGTCATCAGCAAAAAGCATACACCAAGGCACTTCAACTTGGATATGCTTCGTCAACTCATCCATAACCAAGGCAAAAAGATAAGGGCTTAAAGTCGAACCTTGATGCAGACCAATTGTGATATTAAAGTAGTCTGTCAAATCATTCTTAGTCTTTACACAAGCTGCAGCTCCATAGTACATATCCTTTATGAAGTTGATATATATAATTGGCACTTGTCTCTTCTCCAAAATTTTCCACAAGATATCTCTTGGGACAGAATCATAGGCCTTCTCCAAATCAATAAAAATCATATGTAAATCCTTTTTCTTCACTTTGTATGTCTCCATCATACGTCTCAAGAGGTGTATTGCCTCAATAGTAGACCTGCCTGGCATAAAGTCAATTTGATTTTCAGTTATCATAGAGACTTTCCTCACCCTTCTTTTAATTATTCTTTTCCAAAGTTTCATTGTATGATTCATCAACTTAATACCTCTATAGTTGGAACAATCTTGTATATCACCCTTGTTCTTGTATAAAGGTACCACAAAACTTTTCCTCCATTCCTCTGGCATCTTCTTGCATCTTCATACAGTATTAAATAAATTTGTGAGTCAAGTTATACCCCGTTTTCCCGTCATTCTCCAGACGTCTATAGGAATATCATCAAGCCCAACAACCCTCCCACTTTTTATCATCTTCAGAGCTTCCTCTACTTCTTTCTTTTGTATTCTTCGATAACATGATCGATTCACATACTCTTCTGAGTTAACTAACTTCCCTAAGATATTATTCTTTTATTTTTCATTAAATAGCTTATGAAAATATCTTTTCCATCTTATCTTTATATTCTCACTAGCTATAAGCACCTTTCTTTCTTCATTCTTGATGTATTTTATATGCGTAGGGTCCTTTACTTTCCGTTCTCTTGCTTTAGTAACTTGAAAATATCTTTTTTACCTTCTTTAGAATCAAGTTTCTTATAAAAATACTCCCAAGTTGTCTCCAGTTTAACGGCAAAAAATTCACTCAAAATTACACAAAAAAATCATGGCACTGGAATCATTATAGTATGTTTTTTCAGCATCTAGAGTAAATCTTGGTACTGGAGATACCTGAACATTGATCTTCCATCTCGGCACTATCTATCAATTCAATTCAACCTCTAGACTGGTTGAGTAACAAAATTTTTCTGTCTTCCCATCATGACACCATATGTTGAATATACCTTTATGAGAAAAGGATTTTCTGATATTCCCATCCAATCCTTTCTTCCGACCACTTGCTCCTGCCTTGAGGGGAATAAAATGGATCACCTAGCAATGTTTGGCTGGCCTCCTGTATGTTTAATTCCAATATTAAAAGTTCCCATTCATGAGTTTACAGGTGTGTAAAGTTAGAGAACAAACTAAGGGCAACAATTTATTACCATTGATGTATTCAAATGCACTACACTTGTGGAGCTAAAGGCCTTATAAGTTTGACAATTAACTTGTGAAATTTGTAAAATAATGAGTGGAGAATTTAGATATGGGATTTAAACAAATAGGTGATCAGCTAGTCATTCCCCTCAATTCATCATGCTGTCTGCTACAAGAGCACCGATATGGTGTCATGCTTCTAAAACTGGATTTAAACAGAGTGGCCATAGGTGGTCTAGCAGTGATGGTGTTCATTTTCATTCCCCTGAAGTTGGGGGCTCCCGTTCTTTACAAGGGTATTACCATGGTGTAAATGCTTTTGATATAGGACTGAAATGAATAGGTGGTTGAGTGACCTTCTATTTTATTCCTTGAGTCAGAAGGGTATCCAGTTCTCTGTGAAAGGGTATGAATATGCTTTAAATGCTTTTACCATGGGATTTAAACAAATAGGTCAAGCAGCGATTGGTGTTCCAGTTTTATTCCACTCAAGACAGGGAATGATGATACAGCCCAAAGGGCTTGAATGCAATTTTGTTATTTATTTCCTTATTTAATTATTTGTAGTGGTCTTGTTCTCTGGGAATGAAGTGGACCGCCTGACACTGCTTGACAACCTAGTTGTTTAAATCTTGTATCAAATTCCCTACTCATCAATTTACAGACTTTACAATTTATTTGTCAAATTTATGGGGCCTTTCACCTCAAAGTGTGACAAACTCAGTCGAACATTCGAAGATTGATAGGTTGTCACCCTTTGATTTTGGTCAATAACTTTGTAATATTGTAAACTGTTGATTATGGATTCTGGAATTCTGTCATTGATTCAAACCAATGGGTGGAGGGGCGGTGATAGGCAGTCCATTTTATTCCCTTCCAAGTCAGGGGCAGGAAGTCCATTTATTTGTAAGGATGTTAATTTGGTGTAAATGCTTTTTTCTATCCTTGGATGTAACACTGCAAAGTTTTTGAAACCTACAATAGTGTGATGATCAGAGGGAAAAGCTCTCAGCAGCAGCCTGCAGTTAGAAGTCAGAAGGAAAATGCAGTTAGGAACGACTTTAACTTGTGGATGTTAGTGTTTGGAATTTTCTTAGGTTTGAATATTGCAGATTGAGGGTTTTAGGGGCTAGGATTTTTCGGGGGGATGGTTTAGCTATGTTCTGCAGCAAGGGACTTGGGTTTTTCATTTTAGGTTGTTAGTGCTGGATCTGCCAACTTAGATTTTTAGGTGATTGTGAGACTTATTTAAGCCTGATGCCATTTTTGTGAATTTTCTATTTCCTAGTGTAATACTTTAGAGGCCATCTTTTGGGCATTTTTCATATGTAGGTCCCTACTCTTGTAAAAATATATACTTTAGGTCATATTACCTTGTCTAGAGCACAATTCAGGTCATGATAGTGTTAAAAACCTTTGACGAGACTATCATCGAAGGGATGTGTGTGTGTGTGTGTGTGTGTGTGTGTGTGTGTGTTGGGGGGAGGGAGGGGGGGTGTTGATTGTTGGCCTTGGGTTGAAGGAAGGGGCTGCCGTTATCCTAGTTGTGCTTGCACCATGGTCTCCCGCCATGCATTCGCTTAAGTTAGCTTTGGACAACTCGTTAGGGGATGTGGTGGGGGGTCATGTCATCAAAAAGGCTTTGGAGACTCTACGTGCACTCAATCGATCTTTGGGTTGTGGCTTTGGATGATGAGAAATTCCTCCAAAATTGTGAGGCCAATGACTTTAAACTACCATGTTTCTTGTCCTTGATCATTGGGGATGGGGAGATAATATTGCATAAACCCGTTTGGTTTGATGGTGCCATTACAGAGAGACCCCGTTTCCCAAAAGTCATCGAAGTTCATTTGAAGGGCATCCCTTTATTGCTTTGCATCTTCGGACCCTCGAGGTGGTGGAAGCTCGTCTTTAGGTTCTTGCGATTGAGGATGTGCCACAAAGTTTGTCTGGTAGGGGATGATCTGTGATCTGTTGTGGCATTGGTAGAGGCATGCAGTATGACTAATATTCCTACAAGTTTGGTACTCTAGCTTGGGGGGTCCTCGTGGTTGGTGCATGTTCAGGTTACTTAGGGGAATAAGACCTTTGCCAAGGTGGTCTCTTCTTCTTTGGTGTCGGTGAAGGATGATGCTCCGGTGGCGTCGACAAAGAAGGTTTGATGGTGAAGGATTTGGCTTCTGTAAGATTGGGTGCCAGATTGGGAATGGTGTGGAGTTGTCGGAAGTGATTTAGCCTTTTTAGGAAGGCCAACTATCTCAATAGCTTGGATGCCAAATATGGCAATTTTGAATGAGGGACGAAACACCTCTTTTGGGGCAATGGGCTTTGCTAATGTGCCTAATGGAAATTTTCCCTTTGTGAAGCGTGATTTTTGGTTACGGCCTAGTTTTAGAATGCAAGTGCAGGTCAATCTCGTATTTGACTTCGGATTTGGATTCAGTACGGATTCGCATCCATGTTCTTTTGGCCCTTAATCATCCCAGCCCATCAATGAACGCTTGTCGTCCAGCTTGTCTTTTTCTTTCCTCCTATGCTTTGCCTCTTCTCCATAGGTACATACGTCAGCTTCAGATAGCAATTGACCCTGGACCGCAGCGAGGATTGAACAACAGTATGGAGCTTCGGAGGGTTGCTTTAGGGGTTGCGGGCCCTAGAGTTTTTCCGTGGCTGGTGAGGAGACCTTTGATCCAATGGTTGGGACTCCTACATTTGAGTTGTAGGTATTGATCATGTGTAAGGGAGAGCTTGTTGGTCGGGGCGACAGTTGAGGTTGGATCGTCAACAAGTGCTTTGGAGCATCATCGGTCCAATGACAATGTTGTGGTTGTGTTGGGTATGGATGGGGTTCGTGGTGCTTCTTAAACTTTTGAACTCCAACTTGCATTTTCACTTGGGGTAGGCCAACCATGTGAGGGTTTGGTTGACCCAATCCCTGTGGCAAGGTGACAACGTGGCCAACGAAGCTCCTCGAGTAGTAATTCGAAATGGCACCCTGTCCTTTAGCTGAGGCAACACTTGGTATACTAGAGGAGAGGGTTTCTACAACATGCGAGGAAAGTTGCTAACTTGATTTAGTCTACCCAATCCTTTAAATCAAGTGTAATAGATTTGGCGGTGGCTCCGATGATTGGGGCTAGAAGGAACCCTATTCCTAGTGGGGAGGGTTGTAGCATGGTTCCAAATGTTTGATGTATTGTTATGGAATGTCAAAGGTCTTTGTGATTAAATAGGAGGGGAATTGTGCGTTGCTATGTATTGGAATTGAATGCAAATTTCTTGTTACTTGATAAACTAAGCTTAAGGAGTTGGATGTATATGCAAGAAGGGGCCTGAGGGTCTATGTTTTTGACGACTTCTTGCATGTCAACTTCATCGGGTGGCCAAGAGGAATCTTGATGGCCTATAAAGGTTGTAATTTCAAGAAGATTTCTTATGTTAGTCACCGTTGGTCCTTGATTGGGAAATTTACCAGGGTGGCAGATGGATTCTCTTTTGTGCTTATGGCTGTTTATGGTTCATGTGAGGATAATCACAGGTTTGAATTTTGAGTGGAATTAAAGCAAGTTGCAGGTTTCACAGATGTTGCGATGGATGTAATGCCTAGGGCCCTTTCTGGTCACACTTCACTGTTATGGAAGTCAAATGCAGAGACCTTCTCTAACACCTATTTTAAATTCAATAAGTCATGGCTCATGGAACTGGGCTTCAGAGATTTGGTAAAGGAGAAATGGGTCGAGGTTGCGTGTTCTTCCTCAGCAATAAGGACCTTGGTAGAAAGCTTGTAGCATTTGCAGATGAATCTCATTGCTTACAAGGAGGTTAAGGAGAAAAGAGAGAAGGATAGACTAGAAGCGCTATAGAGTATTCATGTTTTGGATAGGAAGGAAGATGAAGGGATTCTTACATGGGAAGATCGGAGAAAGGAAGTGGAGTATCAAGCTGTGGTGCATCAAGACCATATCAAGGTGGAGATGGATTGGTGACAGAGATCTAGATAGTTGTGGTTGAAGGAAGGCGATGCAAACACATGCTTTTTCCATTTATCGGCTAGCGCTAGGAGGAGGTCAAATTTGATTGATTCCCTAATGGTTGGAGGGTAGGGATGCAAACGGGTCAGGTTCGGGTTGGGTTTAGCTAAACCCATACTTATACCCATTTATAAAATGAATTCCCATTCCTTACCCATTTACCTATTGAGTATCCATTTATAAATTGATCTTACACTCAAATCTTGCCCAGGATAGAGTTAAAGAAGAAAAAAAAATCTATTACACGATTTATTAATTGTTTATTTTTAACAAGTTCGAAGCATAGGGTCTTGGCCTATCCCAATTTTATTAATCTCCACTGAAATTATTAGAAAAGAGCCTTTCAAAGGGAATACATCAAAAACAAAAAATAAAACATACAAAGACAAAGTATAAGTACATTTCAAACAAACGATCCCCATTCCCAAAATAAATGTTTAATGGAAGCTTCAGGAGCACTCCGAACCTTTATAATCATGTAGTAGATTAGGGTTGGGAGAATGAGGGACTTAGGGTAGGACTTATATATCTTGGGTAAATGGGGGTTTTATTTGGGTAGTTGGGTCGGGTAATTGGGTATAGATCCATGCCTATATTCGAACCTAAACCTGGTTGTGTTTTCTGGATAAACCTATTCCGGAACTCGACTGGGTTCGGATCGGGTTTTACCCATTCTTTTTGAATTGGGTTTATCTAAACTTGCATCCCTATTGGAGGGTGGGAGGTCTAAGGGATTGAATAGGTTGCCAGTGCTTTATGTGCTCACTTCCATGGTCTTACTCGGATGCAAAGATTTGGTTTGTGGGAGTGGTTGGATAATGATTTTCCAACCGTGAAGGAAGGTAGTGCAAGGGGCCTCCTTAGAGGAATAATCACAGTGGTGGTCTGTAAAGCAATCCATGGTTTAAAGTCAGAGGGTTCGCTAGGTCTCGATTGTTTTCTGGTGCTCTTCTTTTAGGAATTTTGGGAGGTAGCGGACGACTTCAAGGTAACTTTTTTTGAGTTTTGTTTTAGCAAGTAGGGTCTTGAGAATATTAACAAGTTCTTCATATACCTCCTCTCCAAAAAGTAAGGAGTTGAAATGATAGATCATTACAGATCCATTGCACTCTCGAATACTGTATATCTTATCATTGCAAAGGTCCTAGACAACAGATTGCAAGAAGTCATGTTGGGATTAATCACTCTTGTTCATCTTCGCGGTAGGTGCCTACAGGAGTCTTTTATCATGGTTGAAGAGATGGTGGCACCTTGGCGAAGGTGGAGGCTTCAAAGCTTTTTGTGCAAGGTTCTTAGAAGGCAAGGATTTCCATATGATTGGATTGGTTGGATGAGGAGCAGAAGAGGTGCATTAGCACAACTTCTTTCTCTATCTTGGTCAATGGATGTTCGACAATGGGATGGGGCCAGCTGTAAGGGGGATCTGCCAAGGATGTCCTTTGGTTCCTTTTGTTCAATATTGCAATGGATACCCTTGCACTAATGGCTTTTAAAGCTTGTGCTGGTGGTCTCTTGAGGGGTTTCATGCTTGAAGGGACTGGTGCACTGGTCACTCCAATCCTTCAGTATGTGGATGACAATCTTTTCTTTGTGGAAGGGGGTAGTGAGGAGGCTGAAAATCTGGGATCACTCGTATGCATTTTTGGGGAAATATCTGGCTTGAAGGTCAATCTTGTAAAGTCTTTATTTATTCCCTTCAACATGATCAAGACAGAGGTTTCTACCATTTCTTCTCGCCTTGAAACTGAAGCTTCATAGCTCTCGTTTTGTTATCTTGGCCTCCCTTTGAAAGGGAAGCAGTTGACAGTGGGGGTTTGGTTGCCGCTTGTGAATGGCTTGAGAAGAGGATGACATGTTGGAGGTGGCATTTTTTATCTAGAGGTGGTCCTCTCATTCTTTTGAGGTTGGTCTTCTTTGCAATCGCTATTTTTTCACTTTTCTGTCTTTAAGCCACGGAATAAGATCTTGAAGAAGATTGATGATATTAGGAAGGGGATCTTCTGAAAAGGGGGCCAATCATGAAGGTTGCTTTTTACACTTGGTTAAATGGGAGGTCTGCAGATCGTTCGATCAAGGGGGACTCGGTGTTTGCATCTTGAAGATTTTGGGGATTCGTAATTAGCGAAGTGGGTGGTGAAGCTCTTGAAGAATGAAAATTCGCTTTTGGATCAAGTCTTGGTAGATTCCTATGGATCTTCTATGGACTTGACAGAGAGGCGATTATACCCCATGGGGCTTCCGCTTTTTGGAGGGGGTTTTGTAAGGTGATGGGTTGTATTGCCTCCTTTCTTGATTTGGTCTTAGGTAATGGACAAACCTTTAAATTTTGGGAGAACAATTGGATGAGCTCGAGTGATTTGGGTTCTAAATTCCCTAGGCTTTATGCTTTAGCTTTGAACAAAGGGGGGCTCGTTTCTGATGCCTGGGATGGCCCTCTTGCTTGTGGAGTAGCTTCCTGGGCTTTGCTTTCCGAAGTGAGGTTTGGTGAGTTGCTGGAGCTGTTTCACATGCTGGATTCCTTCTGGCCTTCCCAGGATTTTCCAGATCAGATGGCTTGGTTGACTGGAAACTTTACCTCCAAGAGGGCATATAAGGTGTTGAGAGGCAATGCTGGTGGAGATGACCACTATCTGGGAGCTGATTGTTCCATTATCTGGAAGATGAGAATTCCCTTGAAGATCAAGATCGTTTTATGGATTTTCTGGAGGAGATTGGTCACGAAATTGACGGTTAGGAGATGGAACCCAGACATGGATGTTGCTTGTCCTTTTTATGGCCACCATGATGAGGAAGACCTGCATCTTCTGCTGCAGGGTGATTTCTCCCAAGCAATTCTGCAGGAACTGGGCATTCCAGTAATGGAGGACTGTTCTTATGTGGATTTCTGGAATTCAATCTGATGGGGATCAATTGCAGACCCTTCTACTTGTGTTCATGTGGCTGTGGTGCTGTGGCCGTTGTGACTCCAAAGAAATTCCGCCATTTTTAAAGGGGGTAGGGTTGGGCAAGAAAATGTTGCAAGAGAAGTTCTTTCTCCTTTTGCCTCTTGGAACATGTTTTTGTAATATATGTTTTAACCTTTTTTAGTAATATATTGGATGGCTACTTACCTCCATCAGCTTTCTTTTTCCCTTCCAAAAAAAAACCAACCAGCCAGGTCTACACGCTTACCAGTGCAGCACCAATTCCTGCATCCGAAATGTTATTTTCTCCTAGAGAAAATTTCCCCTTTTGCAATAAAGTATGACTTGAATATGGGCTTTTTGTGACTTGAGGGAAATCTTCATATTACCTTCATTGTTTTTCTTTTAGATCCTGGAAAAGTTCACCCTTTCTATTTGTCTGAGACATAATAGACTCAAATGATAATTTTTTAGATTTTTTATCACTCTTGAATTTTTCTGAATCCCATTCATTCTTTCAGTTTAGTTATTACATCTTCACATGTGAGTTTTTGTTTATGAAAAAAATGCAACAGCAGTTATTTTTGGATCTGTTGGAAGTTTTAGAACTTAAAAAGACTTGGTTATTTTGCATAATGTTGACTACTACTTGTGCCTTTTCTCTATCAGTTCACGCAAGAAGGATAAGTTGAGGTACCGCTATCCTCGTGGAGAATCGTACCTCGATGTCATTCAGAGGTTTGTTTCCTGCAGGATATGTAGGTCTAATGCTCATCTATTGGCACCTGATCATGTTCCTTGTATCTCCAGGTTGGAACCTGTGATAATAGAGCTTGAGAGGCAACGAGCGCCTGTAGTGGTGATTTCACACCAGGCAATGCATGCAACTGTGGCCTTCTTTTTCCTTGGAATTTTTACATTGATGCTTCATGAACATTTGAGATTGCGTACATGGCCCTGGCTTCCTCATATTTTATAATGTGGCTTGATTTCACACTTATCCATCATTGAGAGCTTGTGAATCAATCATAGACGAGCCAATTTATACCATGGGAAGTGGACAATTGAGATGTTATTTATCCATCAAAAGATTAAGATTCAATTAGAATGCTAGGAGGTTTATTAAAATGTCATCACTAAGATCTAGGTTTTATGAGTCTGAAGACTGGGAGGGCAAAAATGCCATTAATTTGAATATCTAGGATATAAGGGAGGAACAGAATACTTATCATTTCACTTCCATTAAAAGTAGAAGATTTCTTATTGGAGCTTATTTCTAGGAGCGTTTATGCACTGGATGTCAACTTTATAATGGTATGTATGTAAAAATAAAAACCTCAATGGCATCCATGCAACGCTGATGGTATAGGGAAAACTCTTTTTTTACTTGAGCAAATTGTCCTAGGATTCTCCAAAGCTTACAGCCTAATAATCAGTTCATATTTATGGAATATGGAATGATATTTTTTGCTTTTGTGGAGGCAGGCTGTTTTGAGAGCTTTGTACGGTTATTTTGCTGACAAACCTTTGAAAGAAATTCCCTATATTGAGGTAACTTCATGATCTCACTTTTTCTCTTAAAGATTTTTCTTTTTTTTGGAAGGTTCTCTTCAAGAATTAAGGCTGAAAATATCTTTGATCTCTGAAGATTCTGCTATTTCTTCTCTTTTTTCTTCCTCAGGTGCCGTTACATACAATCATTGAGATACAAATGGGGGTGAGTGGTGTCCAAGAGAAGAGGTACAGATTAATGAATTGATGACACATAAATTGTCAATTTTCTTCTTTTTGTTTTAATTCTTCGGTGATCGGTAAAGATGTAAATCCGAGGGGACCTTTATAAATCAAAAATATCCTGTATAATGGCAATGATTTATTGAGAAGAGTTCAATATCTTTCTTTTAATTCATAAGGTTTGATGCCTTTTTGTAGCTCCGGTCTTTGTTATTTCTGCCTCCCGTAGTTTCAATTTAAAGGCAGTGGTCCATTCCACCATAATCCTGATAATTTTATAAGAGCTGCTCGATTGAGTCTCCATTCTTCCATTTATTACCCAGAAGTGTTGTCGGTTAGTCTTCTCGTAGTTATAATTCTTGGGGTAAAAGAAATCCTATGTTCGTCTCTTGGTAACTTTGTGTAACTCTGAAGCATTAGCTGAGTGACGCCTGATTCCAAGCTTGAAGTTTGGTCACCCACTTATTCACTAGTTTACATGGTGGTTGTGGGTGAGATAGAAGGTGGACCATATGTCTACTAGGCTTCGCATTAGAAAATGCTTGGTTATGAACTTATGATGAGCCATCTTGCTAAGATGGGAGTCATTAGTTATTTTTTTAGCTTTGGGTGTTGTCATTAGAGATTGTAAGACTGTGATTCTGTTTTAACTTGCAGTCGAAGTGATTATACAATATTATAATCAGGGGTTAGATTCCGGATAATCTCTTAGCAATGTGAATTTGGGAGAGGTTTTGAAAGTTTTTCTCCTATTTTATTTTCACCTTTTGGTTTGGAGGGTGTGGGGGCTTTTTGTTTTTTTTTTTTGTTTTTTGTTTTTTTTTGTGTGTGTGTGTTAAGCACCGAAGGAGTATAAGCATATCTCTTCAAGCATCCTGGTTTTACAGCTATGCCCGCCCCTCGATCACTATGAGCTCACAAATTAATTATGCAAGAATATTAACCGTAACTTGGGGTCAATTAAGATCAAATAGTTCATTTAGGGTTAGTGTACTTAGGAGGTTAAAAAGGTTAATGTTAAAGAAATGTAAAATTGATGTTAAATTTTATTTTTATTTAGTTGCTGAAGGATGTTAACATTAATTTTCATTTACTTAAGTTGTGGTGTTAATCTTTACGTTGTTTATTTAAACTATGATTTAGGATTTAGGAAATTTAAACCTTAAACTTAAAAATGGAAAATCACTTTGCATAGATGAAAAATTAGTTGAGAATTAAAATACATTGATGTATTTTTATTTTCAATCAGCGTATTTTTATTTTTTGTCGATGTGTTTTGGTAGAAAATTGAATCATACGTGTTGAAAATTAAAATATAACGGTATAATTTATTTAGTGAGAGTTACGTGTTGCAAAATACATTGTAGTGCATGTTTCACTAACATCCTTATAAAATTTGGATTTACAAAAAGTGAAAGAAATATTAACCTTCTTTTTTATTCACTTTAGATGAGGTTAGCACCTGTTTTTGTAACGCTGTATTGTCGAGAATGAAAAAAAAGAAAAAAAACTAAAGGTTAACATCAGTCCCACCTTAGTGTCAAGTGTGACTTTAAGTTTTACAAAATCTTTATTCTCTCTAAAACATAAGTTTTAGGTTAACCTCCTTTTTATCCTTCAAGTAAATTAGACCTTACCACTACAACACTCAACACTTAGCAACAAGACAGACGCATGTGGACATATGCAAGTGCTTTAGATTTTCTGTTACTTATAATCTTTGTTTGTGACATCATGAGTTCTTGGATTTTTTTTTCCCCTTAAGATGACCAATTTATAGAAATTCATGATAATAGCGTTGCCCATTAAATACTCAACATCAGAATTTCCGCACTCTTCACGATAAAAGGCTCTTCTCCCCCCCACCCTCAAACTATTTTTACCACCGATTGGTACCTTCCATCTATCAAAAACCCAATTCACCGAAAACGAGAAAACCGCAAAACATCTCAACTTTAAGTCCCGAAATTTTCCCTCTTCCCTTGGAAAATCAATTTTAGCTCCGACCTCATAATTACCAGCTCGTGATAGGTACTATCTCCTCAAATTTTTTTTTTTTTTTAGTGGAAAGGCAAAAAGTCGATAATAATCTGAAACACGAGTCATATGGTCAGCAGATAAGATCGAGCTAAAGACACCTACATATAACAGACACGTGGCACGAGAAAATTTCTTACATATCGTGCATTCCTACCGCATAACATATCAAAAATGTTTACCTTCAATTCCACCCGATATCTTGATATCTTGCCCGTGAGACCTTAGCTAGTGATGGGGGAGAATGGGACAAAAATTTACCTTCCATTTTTATTTCATTTTCTTTTATAAGTGGCTCAGATTTTACAGGTGAGATTTTAGGTGGGATTTATTGATCTAGATAGGAAAATGTTTCACACCTCTCATCTTGCCTAAAATCTCACACATAAAACCTGAGTCATTCGTAGAGAAGAATAAGATAGAAACAGAATCTGAGGCAGATGTGAGAGAATAAGATAGAAATTCAACACTTATTTTTGTCTCGTTCTTCTCCATAAGTGGCTCATATTTTGGGTGTGATTTCATATGAGAATCTTAGGTGTGTTTACCATTGTCCATATAGATGACAGTGCTTCATGACGTATAGTGCTATGGATCGCAACGAGTAGCCATCTCTCACCCATTACAAACCCTAACCAAGCACCGAGAAACAACAGAAATCCAACCTATCAATTAGATCATTATTAATCAGCACAAAACATTACCTTCCCTAACGTGCAGCTCCGAAATTCCAATAAGAAGAAAAGGTACGTATAACGACCATCGATCTAAGCTTAACATCAACAATAGCATTAATATATCATCAAAATACCATAAACAAACCCCATGAAATGTGTATATATATATATACAAACCCTAATTGAGGGGTGCCAACGAGCTCGACCAGAGGGGCTCCATCTCCTCCGAAGTCCACGCTGCTGCGTGCTCGTCCCACCCAACAGGCGACATCGGCACCTCCTCCTTCGCCATCTCCTCCCACTTTACCACCACTGCCTCTACCTTGGCCACTTGCACTCCCTTCAACCCTTGCACCAACTCCATGTGGTTTTGCACGCCTCCCGCGTTGAAACCGTTCAAAGGGTAGTTATTCTAGTTGAGGTGGAGCATGTTGGCGTGGAGGAGGTGGTGGAGCTGGGAAGGGGAGGGGTGGGGAAGGAGGGGGCGGTAGAGGGTCGTGGTGGAGAAGGGGGGTGGGGGAGGCGGGAGGCGGGGGGAGGTTGAGTTGCGTGTGTGAGCTATAGAGGGAGAGGGTTGCGTGGCTGTAGGTGTGGTCAGTGATGTGACAACCCAAGTCTCGTCAATCGACGGAATCCGAGTTGTCGTGTGCTAACACTAGTACAGACACCTACAAGATCGCAGTCACCCAACATATAATCATAAAATATAAACATAACCAGCAAATAATTCATAGTGTAAAATTTAAAGGAACATAAATTGAATACCAATCGGAAGATTTACCGTAGTATATAAGTCCAAGGAGATGTACAACGGAAATCTCTTGGTGAACTGCCAAGTACACCTGAGTACGAAATCCAAAACACGTCATTAAAAACTGAGTACGATAGAAACAACAACAGTAGAATGCAACAGTAACCAAGCACAAGAGAAAATGTGTACTGTTAATCCATTTATTAAGTCTCTCATTATCCGGTTCCATTTCGTATATTAGAAGCCTAATTTATTATAGCTTACAAATTATCAATCGACGTCTCAGGGTATAAGACGATTTTGTGAAACTTCCTGTAGCGTAAGACCGGTATAAGCCACCCTTCTGGTCGAGAGGACCACTTATCCCATCGAGTTGCTACTTTCCATCACCCTGGGGTCATTGCAGAAAGGGGTGATGGTTACATTATATGGTGTGAACACATACATGCGTTATGTACGCTGAGCCACATAAATGACCCACCCACTGGTTGAAAGAACTACTTCAAACCTCAAGCCCTGCGAATCTGCTATCCCAGTTGGTTGCTAAGCCTAACTAAAGAGTCGTAGGGAGGTCAGCAACTTCCTAAACCAACCCCTGAACTTGGTCTGAAAAGACCTAAAGTTATGGCTTAAAATCCAGTAAGTAGCGGAGCGGGGTTGAAAATCAGTTATCTATTCCTTTTATTTTTCCCGACATATCCGTCGTACTGATTGTTTAATCATTTTCAGATAACTGTATCTTTCATTTTTGTCTATTCAACTATCCTTAATAATTTCGCATTATTAATTCCAGAATTAATAATTTTTCTTAATATCTTCCAACTTATTCGTTTCCCAAAATTTCTCAATTTCTGATCGGGGTTCCAATCAATTTATTATTTAACCATCTTGATGATGCTAGTTTTACTCAAAACATAAATATATTTCTCCTTTCGATGTTAAGACCATATTCAACAAGCTTAATTATTTTATAATTCATTTAATGAAAATTATCAAATAATTTGTCATTGACTCCTTTTAATCCGACAGTTAACAATATTACACTGGTTGTTCAAATTCTAAGTCAACTTGATTTTCATTAATATATTTAATATTCCAGTACCCAGAGCAACAAGAAATGCACAAATAGGTCTGATCACAGCAAGAGGTAAGAATGCACATTAAATAGTGTAATACATGAAGAAAATCACTATGTAGATAAACTATACGGAAAATGAGAGAGACTACTTTACCTAATATCACTGGAGGGTCACGGTGACTCCAAACCATGCGCACAGGGCTTGGGGGAAGTATCCACTCCTGCCTCGAAATCCATGCACGCACCGGGGCCAAACCTGATTCGAACAGACCAAAAATAGGATCGGAAACACCTAATTACATTTATAATTTTTTAAATAAGGATAAAGAACTCAAAAGTGGAAATAAGTTATACCAACGCGTAGTACGCGTCGATATGATTCCAACGAAATCTTATTTGTCGAAATCCGAGGTCGGAAAGGCCTCGAACCAGTCGAAATAGTGTGAAGGGGACCGGAGCCAGACCAGACTGCCCTTGCACACGTTGCTCGATGCACCCGCATGCATGCCATGTGTTGTGCCCAGATTCACTTGTGCCTGCGCCTGTGCCGCAATCACTGATTGTGCCACGATCTGTGCGCACCGCACCACTCACCTGCGCACGTTCATGCGCGCCCATTAAACGACACGTGGCGCGCATCCGCTCCCCACTCGCAGATCCAACGGGGCTTGACCGCCGTTGCGTTGCCTTCGCCAAAATTTCAGTGGGAAGCCTGGACTTTTCGCCATTGCGAAAAGATCCCTAAATGAAAAAAAAAACTTTAATTTTAAAAAGAAAATTCAAGATTTTCCTCCTCTTTTCCTCTCTTAATTAAGAGGCTTAGAGGCCAATGACAACCCAAGGACCCAAGGGGGTCCTTTTATAGACCTTAAGGGCGGTTGGGATTAAGATTAGTAGGGTGAAATACCTAAGATATCCCTAGGGTTGAATCCACCTTACATTTAGGTCATTTTCAACTTGTTTTGGCCATAACTTGAGCTATAGACCTCAGAATCACGCGAAACAAGCGTTGCCAGAAAGCTTGTGATGAGAGGAATCCAATGGTATCAAATATGGCACCCTTTTGACAATGTTCGACCAAGGGTTGACTTGAAATACATGTTTTTTGGCAATTTAAAGGGATGCTGGCACTAGCACCGAACCACAACTGGGTTTCTGGGTCCAAATTGACCCAAACCACTTTGAAATAATTCAGAGTCTAGATTTTGGGATGTTACGATATAACAACCTTAAAGGGAGTTTCGTCCCCGAAACTCGAGCGAACGTGTAAGTATGAAGGAAGACGTGCAAGCAAGCAGTCCATGATGTAGACACAATTATTGAGGATAAAATGCCTATTCATGCATGTTTCTAGGCTTAGATATGTATTTCATATTATAAATATTGCATAGCATGCATCATTCTGCATTTAGAGTAGTTGTGTATATTTTAGGTTATTGCGTCCTTTTTATGGCTAGGAGGGAAGGAGATTTATTTCCGGGCTTTGGATTGATGGTCTAAATGTACGAATCTGATCAAGATGATGATCGGGGTCCAACGCCTCCGAGATTGTCCTAATCGGAATCCCGTATCACCTTATGCGATCTAAGGAAGATCAATGGCTAGGGGGCAATGCGACATCCTTACAGGCTTTGGATGAAAAATCTAACTGTACGGATGGATCTAGAGTGACGATCGCAGTCCGGCAACGCAGAAATCATATTGATCCGAGCACCGTGGCACTGTCTGCAACAGAAAGAAGATGGACGACCTAGATGGTGCCACGTGGCGCCATCTAGGCTGCCCAACACTGTCCAACAGCCATCGCCCACATCTTGATCATCCATTCTCAGATGTTGGATCTTGATCCAACGGCTGAGAAGCCTCCTCCACCGCGTGCCAATAAGACGTCTCCTAGACACAAACGTCGACTTGGCGCATTGCTTGAAGACTCGATCTCCAAGGGAAGGGCACGGGTTCGAATCCCCACAGCCCCCCTGTAAAGACCCGTTCTGTTTTGAGCCTTTTAAGACGTCTGGACTGTCAGTCAGACGTTGGTAAGATGTCTGGAACCCTTCCCAGACGCCTGAAAATTGAAAAACCTGTACGCACGATTGTTTTCTGCGCGCAGTTCTCTTCTCTCTCCCCTCTTCTTCTTTTCTCCCCCTCATCGAACCCTAGTCCACTGCCTATATAAATGCCCCCTTCCTCCCCTCACCACTCCATCACCACTACCTTACTTCCTCTCCACTGCCGTTAGAGAGACGAGAGAGAGAGAGGGAGCAAGAGCGAGGAGCGGTGTGAAGAGAGGAGGAGGAGGTTGAGCTCGTGAGCTTCGTGGGAGCTCGTTGGAGTGCACACGACCGTCGTGGCGTGTGCGGTAGAAGGAGAGTGTCGGGGAGCCGTCCCCGACTTCCTGCTGCGACTGGAGCTGCAGCTGAGAGGGAGAAGCCGTGACGGAGTGCGGCGAGAGAATCGAGAGCTCGTTCTGATATTAGAAATTTTCTAGTATCAGACATCCGGAGTGCCTTCTAGACGACAAGCTGGACGTCTGGTGATGACACCGGACGTCTGAAAGCAGGTATTAGCGAATGTACGTCATTCCTGCTGCCGCGGCCATGCAGGCCGCACTGCAGTAGGATTTGTTCAGCTAAATAAGGACATGCTGCTCTGTCGTGAGTAGGAGCAACTTTGGGAAGGTGCATGACACGCCCTCCCACACATTTCGGACGTCTGGATAGCTTACCAGACGACCGGAGGCACTTCCAGACGACTGGAGGATAGGTCGGACGTCTGGAGCTGTGTCCAGACAGTCAAGTAGGAGTCCTGGACGTCTGAGATCGACGTAGGAACTTGAGGTGAGACTCTGGTGACTTTTAAGATGCCTAGACTTAGTTTTAGACGTCTGATTTGGTTCTGCAGTGTTGTTTTTGACCTGTTTAGGGTCTGATCGGGATCCGTTTTACGCAAACGAGATATCTGTGGTTCCCTTGTGAGTTCCTCTATATGTTAGAAATCCTTATATACTGTTCTGAATGTTTCGTTGTGGTATGTTCCTTGATATAGGACTTCGACCTGTTGTGTGTCTATGGCTTGCAGCGGCACGTGAGTCTGCTGTTCGAGCCCCCAGTACTCCCTGATTGTCTAGTAGAGTGGTTCCCCCCTGTTCTACTTATAAAATATGAATGCATTTATGAAATTAGATAACTAGAATTCTAGGATGTGGCATGAATCCTAGAACGAGAAATGGTTGCACTGTTTGTATGCGTGTTTGAGATAGCAGTCATAAATGAATGAGCTAAATTGTAAACAACTGCTTGTTAATAAGTACGAGCTGCCTGTTAGAATATGTAACGACCCGATTCCCGAGTCCCTACGAGACACGAAAACCGGACCGACTCGACTAATCCCAAGACCTAGTCGTCCAACGAGGAAGTAACCAAAAGAGCAGTAAAATAAACTACATTCAGCATGAATATAACTAGCAGTAATAAAATACAGTAGTAAGAAAAGGAACTACTACAGTATGTACTACCACAATAGTAGAACAACAATTATAACATAACATGAAGCTACAAGTAAAGAAAAGTACAGAGAGTAACAAGAACTACTCACTACAGTGGAACAAAAGGGGTACAAAAAGAACTGTGGTAACTCTACTGGACCCTATTCGACCCAGCGTCCTCTGCATTTGCTGACTCTGGCTGCTCAACACCTGGTCCTGAAAAGTAACGAGTGTAACACGTCAGCGAAACGCTGAGTAGAGTGGCAACTAAAACTAAAGAAGCAGTAGAGTGTACAGTAGCTGTTATGTTTTGTTACTTTCTTTATTTACGTCTTTCTATTATTTCACGATTTATTTATTTCTCAGATCCTTCACTTGATCTCGAATGTTCCTCGTGGGAATGATCTTGATTGCAGTCTTTTCCAAAAAGTAGAAGTAACACGTAGTACTTTCCTGGCCGGGAGAGTCCCCCGTGGTGGTCCTACCCTCAGTCAACCACCCCAAGGTCGTTGACAGACGTAACGGTGACTACGGCACACGCGATAAACGCACGGGTAGCTACCCCGCACTGGCACGCGATCAGTCGTTTCCGTTAACGGGTGCGCCCAAGCACAGCATGGAACCAGTATAGGGTAGAGCCCTCTCAGTAATAGGGGTCCAGCCCCTCTCAGTAACAGGTGTCCAGCCCCTCCACAGTAACCAAACAGGGGTCTTGCCCCTCTATAGTCCGCGCACCCTCGCCTGACTACCCTGGTTTTCCCAGTGGGCCTCACAAGTCGGTGTAGGTGAGCTAGCAGCACCCCAGGGCCCGTGGGGTAGCTAGTACTTGCTCTACACTAGTAGCTCTCCTCGGTACTATGTACACGAGGGCCAAAAGTCGGTACAAAGTGGCCAGACCTAACCCTGGGTCCCTGGGGCGGCTGGCTCCGCTCTGCACTAAACAGGTAACAGGTGCTTCCCTTGGCACTGCGTACTCAAGAGGCAACACACTTCCATGTCTTTCTTTCTCAGTTCCATTCCATTCTCTTTCCAGGAGTTCTACTCCTAATTCCCCGTAGGGTTCCAGCTCTTTTAACTCAGCACATTTAGGTTTCACCGTTCCAGTTTCACGTTCGAACAACCCATGTTTTCAATCATGTTTATTTATTCATAACAGGCAGCGGTTAAATCAATTTACAGGCAGCTATTATTTCCTTTCCCCCTTTCCGAGACTGCAATATTTATATATTCCACTAGTTTTCCAGTCCTAGGATTTATGCCGTACCCTAGGATCTATCATACAATCTAGTTTTCCAGCCCTAGGATTCATGCAATACCCTATGATCTATCATTCAATCTAGTTCTCATTCCTAGGATTCATGCAATGCCCTAGGTTCTATTAAGTGTTCCATAAGTGTAATAATTTATGCTAATAAAATTAAAAGCCACTCTACCAGCTACAACGGGAGTACTGGGGTCGTGGTCGGAAATTCCCTGCGCCTCCGCAACCCCCGAGACTGCAATGGAACGGGGTCCTAACACAAGGATCAAACATAAGGAGTTTCTCAGAACAGTATATAATTACTGTAACGGGTAGAGGATTTTATTCCGAAAAGAACACAACTCGAAACGCGGAAAACGGACTCTGAACGGATCCTAAATGGGTCGAAAACGACGAAACTGTCCAAAATCAGACGTCTGGAACCTATTCCAGACGACTTAAAAGGTGGTTCAGATGATACCTTCGCTCTGTGCAGTCCCTCAGACGTCTAGAATCCTGCGGGGGCGTCTGGCTTAATTCCCAGACGTCTGATGGTCAACCCGGACGTCTGGAAGTCCCTCTCCGTCGTCTGGCACTGCGGCCAGACGTCCGATTCGCGTCGGATGGCGAGTCTCGCGCCCTTCCCGAGCAAAACCTGCATGCACCCATACCCGTTCTCAGTACGACGGGTCGTAGACGATGGCGCGGCGGATGGCTACATGGCCGTACGCGTGAAAATGGAAGACGAAATATCTTACCATTCAGACGTCTGGACAATCCTCCAGACGTCTTCACCATCGTCTGGTCGTAAGCCCAGACGTCTGATTCTGGAAGAATTTCCAGAATCAGAGCTCCTCTCGGTCTCCGCCCGCGACGCACGGCCACGCCGCACCCCGTCCGCATGCTGCTCGAGCTGCAGCAGCCCCTCCGCGAGACTCCACGCCCGCTGCTCCCCTGCCGGCCGGCTCTAGCTGCCCCGGCAAGCTCGAGCCCTCACGGTCGAGCGTCTCCTCCCTCGCGCAACACCTCCTCCCGCACACTTGCCGCGGCTGCTGCTGCCACCGCTCGCTCGCTCTCGCACCGGCTGGGAGAAGAAGAAGAGGGACACGAAAGGGATGAGGGTGAGGGAGAGGGCCTTTTATGGCCGCACGGGGAGAGAGAGAGAGAGCACTGCACCCTGCAGGAGGAGAGAGGGAAAAAGAGGAAAGAGGGTGGCGGTTGCAGGTCTGCACGCGCATGTGCGTAGACGCAACCCCGTACGCCGCAGAAATTTAATCCCAGACATCTGGAAGGGGTTCCAGACGTCTGGGCCACCTCCCAGACGTCTTAAAACTGCCTTGAAGCCGCGTTCGTAATAAAATATGAAATGCCTAAGATAACTAAATGGTTACCTGTGATATCACTTGTTGCATATGATAAATTGTGGGAATACGAGCTGCATGCGTATAATATGAGAACAGAATTGTGAATGATGAAATCTGATATGGAATAATATGGTGATATGAGCATGAATCCTACGGGGAGTTAGGAGTAGAGCTCCTGTGGATGAATGGAAAGATCTGGAAATGTGAGTGGAAAGTGTGCTAGACCTTGAGTACGCGGTACTAAGGAGAGCGACTGTCCCCTTTTTAGTGTAGAGCGGAACTACCCGCCCTTGGGTTTGGACCCGAGGTTAGGATTAGCCACTCTACATCGACTTCTGTTGGCCCTCGCATATGCTGTACCGGGGAGAGCTACTAGTGTAGGGAGAGAGCTAGCCACCTCACGGGGCCTGGGGTTTAGCTAGCCACCCTACACCAGCTTGTTAGGCCCATTGGGCAAATCGAGGTAGTCAGACGAGGGTGCGTGGACTGTGGAGGGGCGAGACCCCTGTTTGGTTATGAGGGGCTAGACCCCTGTTGCCGAGAGGGCTAGGCCCTATACTGTTCCGTGCTGTACTTTGGGCGTACCCGTTAGCGGAAATGACTGATTGCGTGCTAGTGCGAGGTACCACCCGTGTGCTTATCGCGCATGCCGTATTCACCACTACGTCTGTCTGTGACCTCGGGGTGGTTGACTGGGTGTAGGATTATCACGGGGGACTCTCTTGGCTAGGAGAGCACCATGTGTGCCTTTTACTCTTTGGAAAAGATTGCAATCAAGATTGTTCCCACGAGGAACATACGAGATCAAGAAAGAAATCTGGAAGTAAATCAATGGGTGAAAAGGAATTACTGGTAAGATAAAATAATTGGAAAAGATAAATTTACCTGTTTTAGATAGTTTGGTTACTACTCTACTCAGCGTTCGCTAACTTCGTTTACTCATAACCCTTTACAGGTCCAGGAGTTGAGCAGCCCGAGTCACCGACTGTAGAGGGTGCTGGGTCCAGTCGAGCCTAGCAGTAATTCTTACTGTTGTTGTACTTCCGTTTTGTTAGTGAGTTTCAGACTTTGTTTACTGTTCCTGTTTATGTACTTTTGTTTTACTTTCCTGTTGTGGTGGTGACATGTATTGTTTAGCAGCTTTTACTTCCTTCACCACTTGTACGCTTTTACTGTTAGTTACCTTGCACAGTGAATGTGGTTTATTTTCCTACTTTTCGATTATTTCTTGTTGGACGACTGGGTCTTGAGATTAGTCGAGTCGAGCTGGTCTTGTGTCCTGTAGGGATTCGGGAACCGAGTCATAGCACCCCCTAATTCGCAATTTAGGCGCACCCAACATCAGTGGACGCAGCGCAACGCACATGTTGCGTGCGCACAAGCAGCGCGCATCACGCACCAGTGCGCATCACACAGCCAGGGCATGCGCATGCGACACGGCGCATGATGGGCACGCAAGCACAGCAGTAGTGGGCGTGAGTTGGCGCGAATCTTCTGCTACTGTTGGATGGATCTTCAGCGACGATTGCAATTGTCATTAATGCCTTATACATGAATTGTCTTCTTCCTTCCACTATAAAAGGGCCTACCCCCCTCCATTCTTCACCATCTCTTCCTTTCTTCTCCTCACCACCTCCAAGGCTCTAGAGAGAGCTTGTCCCAAGCCTGGGATGCTCTTCTATAGTAGAAATCAAACATTTTTCCACCTCTCATCCCCATTCGTGGAGCATCCCGTGGCCATCATCTCACCTTCTTCCGGAAGAAGATCCTCACCACGACAATATCCTGCCTCGTCCTCCTTCCCCTGCAGTCGTTCTCCCTCGTCCTGTTTCTCACCACCTTCTTCGGGGTGCCGTCAGAGTAAGCCATCCTCTAAGCGACCATCGAGGGAAATTCTTCTCACATATCTCTATCTTTTTGCTTTCATAGTGTAGTTTTCTCGCTTTCATAGTTGTAATAAACATTTGATTAGAAATCCATGATTGTTTCTCTCTCTGCATTATTTTTGCAAGTAGATAAAGTTTTCATCGACCTGATCTCTTACTTGATAAAAATACAAAAAAATTATAAAAGATAAAAATGACAAAAAGAAATAAAAGTAAAACGTGGATTTTTTCAAACCAAATGTTTGGCTCCCCGTGTTTAATTCGGGACTCCTTTCGAGTTTTGGTTATAAATATTATCTGATTTACAGATTTTCTTACAAATCGAACTACGACGACAGGTTTCTAAACTCAAATCTTTTTGCATGCAAAATCATGTTCATCAGTCCATAACAACCTTAAAGAGGTAATAACAACCTTAAACAGAACAAACCAGGGTTTTATGGACTCACCAGTAAACCCTCGGAATACTTCGCCCACACCTCACTAGACAAGAACTGTATTTTCTTGATCATACATTGAAAGGAAAGTTATAGAAGATTATTCTGAATGTATGTGATTGTAAAGTGACTATAGGGTCTAAGGACTAACATGGAGGGGTTAAATAGTGGTTAAGGTGTGAGGTATGCAAAGTATAAGAAACCACAACAAAATCAACCACATTCAAAACAACAAGAACTTTTATTTTCCAACTTTAACAAATAAAATTTACTAGTTTCATGCAATTCACTTAGATATAGTCAAGTACGAAAAATATTAAAGTAAACTTAATCATCGATTACAAGTGATTAAATTATAATTATTAACCCCTTAATTACAGTACATTTCTTTCTTATCCCACAAGATCACTGTTGATCTTATCGTCAAAACAAGAACAATTTTCAAATATTTAGAATAGAAAATAAAGAATTTATTGCAGACTCAGAGATTTCGAACATTAAACTTGTCAATTAGCAGGAAATAAGAGTTATAATCATATCATATGTTATGCTGATATGAAGGTTAAGAAACTATTTCTTTCATCAGAGGAGGAAAATATAAATAATAATAGCAGGATATAATCATAAATTAGAACCCCCCTCATTTTTTTTGAACACATTTACATTATGATTTATCACATCTTACCTTGGACTCAGAAAATCACTAATTAGCTTATTGTAGCTTGACCATATGTATGGTTTCTTTAAAAGTAAATTGAGCTGTGGCTCTATAAGAGAAGGTATATCAATTTAAGTTCCACTTCGTTAATGATCAAAATTTCCTACCAAAATTTAACAATATACTCTTTACGACACCCCAGATGATAGGTTACAACAACCATTTGATGCCAACGATTGTACCAAAATTTTAGCTGAGTATAGATAATTTGATTCGTTTATCCTCCATAGAGGACTATAATGATTAGGGTATTTAGTAATGATACAGTGAATCAAAAGAAGTCATTTTTGATTAATATACCTAGGTTATTCAGATGTCAAAAGATGATATAAGAGTTGGCATAAGTTATCAATCTCGTCATTGGGGATCTCAATATCTTTATCTGCATTCATCGATCGAAAAAAATTTTACCAATATTTTGTTTTATAAATTTTCAATCAATTTAGCATCGCTGTCACTTGTAATGTTGGTCTCAGATCCAAAAATGCTTTCATTAATATTTATCTAGAATGCTCTTCCAACCTATATCAAACATGCAATAGCTAATGGACAACCTTGCAAGAAATCAGTAAGCTGTTAAAAGAATTTCTGTGCAAAAGAATTGCATGTCTATGCAAACAAGTGAGAATTAAATACAAAAATTTGTTATCGACTATTGTCAAATTTTCATCAACCATTAACAGAGCAAGTCGAAAAAGAATTTGTGATCCCCTACAGTCTCTGGTGTCAGCAATTGGAAAAATTTTGAATCAGTATGCCCTTAAATCTAATGATGAAGTTAATGATGATAATGGTAATTTATAATCGATGTTAAGGCAAAATCAGCTAGCTACGATACATAATTCATGAATAATTCAAAATTAATAGGCATTACTTCATAGCATAGGAAGATGTCTTCAATTTAATGTAGAGTTGTAAGGTGCAAAACATAATCTCATGTCATGCCATTATTACTAAGTCCTAAGGCAAATAAATGTGTAAGTCATCGAGAACATTGACCCAGTACTTAACGATCAAATATTGAAACTTAATCTCAATAAAATCACAATTAAAATTTATTGGCCGCAGGATATGATAAAATTTTTAACAACTTTATTCCAAACAATTAGTTGTGGCTAGTGTTGTTCATAGTGACTAATTACTTTCCGATTTGCAAAAGTATCGCTTAGTTACCATCAAATACTAATGAGTGCCAAAAAAAGGGTGCAAATTGCAAACTACATTGTATTTAGTAATAATCTATCCTTTCAAATGATCGATGTTAATTATATAATTAACAGAAGTATATTACTATAAATCATCCCATAAACATTTACACATGTACATGGCCTATACGTATATTTATAAAATAGGGTTTGTGTGATCCTGCCAAAGGATACATAATTTAAGCATCACAATTATGCACAACCAAGTAGTGCTACAAATGAACGTGTTCGTTAGCCTATTAATCTAATTTATTAAAGGCCATAGGCAAAACCCTAGAAAACTATACGATCACAGAAACAGAGGATGAACCAAGAAGTTACTCATTTACTTCTTGAGATCACACTCGGATCGAGCGATGTCCTAAGGGGCCTCTAATCTACTCAGCCCAACAGTTGAAGGGATGACCTTAACGATGGGGAAAAAAAAAGAAGACTAAATGGGATGGGGACAAGATCGGAAATCAAGAAGAGAATCAAGTAGAACACAGTGGAAGATTAGGACTTTGGGTACTACGAAATTATGCCGCTGAGTACCTTATCCGCGACAGAATATGAATGTCTGTATGGCCTTTTCGGGTAATTTTATGATTAGTGGGGTGATCTTACTCTGATATCATCTGTGATGACCCGAGTCCCGTCAGCCGACGGAACCCGAGTCACCGTGTGCTAATACTAGCACAAACACCCAAAAGATCGCAGTCACTCAACACATAATCATAAAATATAAACATAGCCAAAAAATAATTCATATTGCAAAATTTAAATGAACATAAATCGAATACTAACTGAAAGATTTATCGTAGTATATAAGTCCAAGGAGATGTACAATGGAAATCTCCTCGCGAACTGCCAAGTACACCTGAGTATGAAACCCAAAACATGTTAGTAAAAATTGAGTAGGGTAGAAACAACAGTAGAATGCAACAGTAACCAAGCATAAGAGAGAATGAGTACTATTAATTCATTTATTAAGACTCTTATTATCCGGTTCTGTTTCGTATATTGGAAGCTCAATTTATTATAGCTCACAAATTATCAATCAACGTCTTAAGGAACAAGACGATTTCGTGTAAATTCTTGCAACGCAAGATCGATTTAAGCCACCCTCCTGGCCGAGAGGACCGCTTATACCCATCGAGTCGCTACTTTCCATCACCCTGGGATCATTGCAGAAAGAGGTGGCGGCTACATTGTATGGTGTGAACACGTACATGGGCTATGTACGTCGAGTCACAGACAGCCAATGATCCTACCCATTGGCCAAAAGCCAAAGACAGCTAATGACCTACCCACCGGTTGAAAGATCTACTCCAAATCTCAAGCCCTGCGAATCCGTTATCCCAATTGGCCGCTAAGCCTAACCAAAGAGTCGTAGGGAGGCCAGCAACTCCTTAAACCAGCCTCTGAACTTGGTCTGAAAGGACCTAAAGCTACGACCGAAAACCCGGCAAGTAGCGAGGATGAAAACCAATTATCTATTCCTTTTATTTTTACCTACATATCCGTCGTACTGATTGTTTAATCATTTTCAGATAACTGTATCTTTCATTTTTGTCCTTTCAACCATCCTTAATAATTTTGTATTATTAATTCTAGAATTAACAAATTTTTACAGTATCTTCCAACTTATCCGTTTCCCAGAATTTCTCAATTTTTGATCGGGGTTCCAATCAATTTATTATTTAACCATCTTGATGATGTCGATTTTACTCAAAACAGAAATTCATTTCTCACTTGCAATGTTAAAACCATATTCAACAAGCTTAATTATTTTATAATTTATTTCATGAAAATTATCAAATAATTTGTCATAGAGTCATTTTAATGCGATAGTTAACAATATTACCCTGGTTATTCACATTCCAAGTCAACTTGATTTTCTTCAATATATTTAATATTCCAGTACCTAGAGCAATAAGAAATACACAAATGTGTTCGATTATAGCAAGAGGTAAGAACACACACTAAACTGTGTAATATGCGAAGAAAATCATTATGTAGATAAACTATACGGAAAAAGGAGAGAGATTACTTTACCTAATGTCATCGGAGGGTTATGGTGACTCTAAACCATACGCACAGGGCCTGGGGCAGTATCCACGCTAGCCTTGAAATTCATGCATGCATCAGGGCCATACTTGATTTGAACGAACCAAAAATAAGGCTGGAAACACCTAATTACATTTCTAATTTTTTAATAAAGATAAAGAACTCAAAAGTGGAAATAAATCATACCAACGCATAGTACATGTCGAATCGATTCCAACGATACCTTATTTTTTAAAAAATGCGAGGTCGGGAATGCCTTGAACTAGTTGAAATAGTGCGAAGCAGTCTAGAGCCAGACCAGACTGCCCTCGCATGCGCTGCTCGATGTGCCCGCGCATGTGCTTGCATATGTGCCACGGGTCGCGCCCATATTTGCTTGCGCTCGCACTTGCGGACCGTGCCTAGTTGCGCCCGCTTGTGCTGCAGCTACTGATCGCACCACACGTCACGATCCGCGCACGTTGCACAACTCACACGCATGTGCTCCCGCACGAGTTTGCGTGCACCCACTGCGTGACATGTGCCGTGCATCCGCACCCGTCCACCAGATCCAATGGTGCCCGACTGTAGCCGCTGCCACCTTTGTGAAAATTTTGGTGGGATGCCCGGACTTTTCGCTCTTGCGGAAAGGTCCCTAAACTAAAAAAAAATTTAATTTTAAAAAGAAAATTCAAGATTTTCCTCCTCAATTAAGAGGCTTAGAGGCTAATGTTGACCCAAGGACCCAAGGGGATCCTTTTGTAGGCCTTAGGGGCAGTTGTGGGTAGGGTTAATAGAGTAAAATACCTAAAATACCCCTAGGATTGGATCCACCTTACATTTAGGTCCTTTTCAACTTGTTTTGGCCATAACTTGAACTATACACCTTAGAATCGCGCGAAATAAGCGTCGTCAAAAAACTTACGATGAGAGGAATCTAATGGCATGACATATAGCACCCTTTTGACAACGTTTGACCAACGGTTGACTTGAAATACATATTTTTTAGCAATTTAAGGAGGTGCTGACACCAGCATCGAACCGCAACTGGATTTCCGGGTCCAAATTTACTCGAACCACTTTAAAATGACTCGGAATCTAAATTTTAGGACGTTACAGGCGGTGGCGAAGGTCCCGAGCTACTTGCGTGTGCACTTGCGGGGCTCGCAGATCTTTGCCACCCACTTCCCCCAGCAGCATTGCCGCACCCTTTGCTAGTGTAACTGGGATTCGTTGGGGCCGGCCGCCACCACCACCCTTGCAGCGGCAGCGACCCCACCAGGCGAAGGAGGGTGCAAGTGGCTTAGTATTAGAAGTGGGAAGGAGCTGAGAAGGAGTTGGGGTTGGCAGGTGGTACTGTTCTATTGGGCGGGGGAGGGGGTTGGTGCCATCCACAGCGTTCCTTGTGGCAGAGTTGTGAGGGGGAATATATATATATATATATATATAAAAGGCCATTTCATCTGCTTTTCCTTTTGGACTTTAGGATATGGACGATCGAATTGAAAAGGGAAGGTCCAACAGATCAATCACGGTCTGCATGATATGGTGTCCACGCCATGAGTGGCCCTTACCCTACCGTTCGTGCAAAGCCTACGCATAATCATACGTCCAGCCATCAAAGATATAAGGAATCCCAAACAATGGGTCTTCAACAAAGATCGATATTTTTTAGTATGTTGAGGACGAATATTCTTTTTCCAACGAACCATATTGCCCTTCCATGTCCTCTACTCCATCCACAACCCTCTGCTTTTTGGAATGGCTTAACCAAACCATCTTCCTAAATCACTCTTTCTCAACATCCTCATGCCCCGTTTAGAAAGGGAATTAGTTTGTGTACTACCATAAAACTTATCCCTCGATCTTACATATATATATATATATATATATATAGGTACTCTTTGCTAAATACATATAATACTTATATTATTTTATTGAACATGCTATAATAATAAAATTGTTAAATAATTTATGAGATTTTAAGCATGTAAATTCCATGTCAAATAAGGATAACTACTTTTGGAAAATAATAAAAAGGAAAGGGAGAGAAAATAAATCTTTTTATCATTTTTCTAGAAAAAAATTTATTTTTCTCCCTTTCCGAGAATTCCATCACTTTCCACTTACATAGACTTTCTCTGTCATAACGAAACAAAGGGAAAATTCATTTTCCAAATTGTTTCCTGCTACAACCATAAATACATAGAAAATCACATTTCCCTTATTTTCCTTTCCTAGGCTTTCCTTCTTGACTCCGAAAATCATTTTCCTTCTATTTTCGGTGCATAAGCACCCTTTAATTATGTTGTTGAAATTCACCTATTACACCAATTGCACATGTTAAAATTAAAATTACCTTAATTTTAGCATAGTTTTCTTTGAAAAAACTCTGGATCTACCAATTTAACAGTAACATTACCACCTAGACATTACCCTATATTAACAATTGATTTACATTCATTTTTCATTACTGAATATATTTCGAACTCTTTCCTGGGCATTGCATGGGGCAGCAATTAAGATATATCTAGTAGTGCTAATAGATGGTGAACATTTGCAATAAGTAAAAGTACATGGCAGGAACTAACTGATAACAAAATCTGAAATTAAATATATCTAGAGAAAATTCACTGCAAGAGAATTATGTCCTATAGGCTCTTGTGGTACCACACTTGAATCAAACTAGAGAAGACCCTCAGATCAATGATCTCTGCTAAGATACTGATCAAAATGATTGTTGCAGCCAGAAAATTAAGCTAATGCACTTCGATTAACAACCCCAATGAGAGAGAGAGAGAAATACCACAACTGTCATAACCAGCAAAACTGATCAGGCAAAAACAAATGCAAAAAATTAAACAAACGCACGTTTGCAATGCGTTTTACAACGTATAAAGTAAGAGTGGTGATTTCAAGCAGTGTATTTTAATTTTTCATCGGTGGAAACCACTTTTTATAAATGAAAAATCATTTTGTAAGTGAAAAATTACACTTCAAGTAAAATTATTTACCACCAATAAAAAAGCAAAACATATCGGTGTATTTTTATTTTCAACCGGTGTGTTCTGATTTTCAACTGATTGAAAATCATTTTCAACCTGTGTATTTTGATCTGCTTGATTTTTAACTGATTGATTTTGACTGCACGTTGCAAAATGCGATGCAACCTGTATTTCTGTACTCGTGTTCAAAACAAAATCCAAAAGCTATGGAAGAAAACCATAGAGCCCAACCAAGCATGACACAAACAGAAGATACAATGAAGATAAAAACACTAACAATAATTTGATTACCATAACAATTACAAAAGTACGAAATAACCAGATAATAGGAGCATTGATCTTGTGTTGGGGTCGGGGATAAAAAGGGGAAGAGTAGTGAAGGAGAGGGAAAGAAATGGGAATGAAAGGGGTTGAGAGAGGGTATAATTGGTGATCACTTAAGATGGGGAAGGAAATGAAAGTTGACATTACATGTCTGGGCATATTAGTGAAGGAAAAGGTTAGGAGAGGATTTATCATAATTTTCTTGATATAGACTTTACATATCTTTTAAGATTTTACTGATGTCTCTACAAATTTGCATATCGAATCCCTCTCACTTCTTTCCCTTCTCCTCCTCACTTTCCATTAGTTTGCAACTAAACATGCTTAGTAAAGGAGGGAAAGAAATTGAATGGGGTAAGGGAAGGAAAGGACAGAAAGCAAAGGGAAGGGAAGGGGACAGGAGGCAATGATGTAATTGTTATATATATATATTCAATGGTTGACTATATAAGTAGAGGAAAAGGAAGAGAGAAAATCTTGGTGTATTTATTATTATAGCTTTTAAAATTCCATGAGAATATAAATTGTATCTATTATTAAGAGGGGCTAAAGAGACATAAAATAAATGATGGTGGAATCATTTCCTTTCCCTCCCAATTTGTTTGATTTGAGAGCTCTATGAATGTTTAACTTTTTAGTCCCTCCCACTTCATCCCCTCCATTCCCCTCTACATAATTTGCAACTAAACATCCTTTTAGAACCTCTTCATCTGTAACGACCCGGTTCCCGAGTCCCTACGAGACACGAGAACCGGACCGACTCGACTAATCCCAAGATCTAGTCGTCCAACGAGGAAGTAACCAAAAGACAGTAAAATAAACCACATTCAGCATGAATATAACTAACAGTAAGAAAGTACAACAGTAAGGAAAGAAACTACTACAGTAGGTACCACCACAACAGTAAAACAACATTTATCATATAACAAGAACTGCAGGTAAAGAAGGTATAGTGGAAACAAAAACTACTCACTAGAACAGAAACAAAAGAGGTACAAAAGGCTGTGGTAACTCTACTGGACCCTACTCGGCCCAGCGTCCTCTGCAGCCGCCGACCCTGGCTGCTCAACACCTGGTCCTGAAAAAGGTAACGAGTGTAACACGCCAGCAAAACGCTAAGTAGAGTGGCAGACTAACTAAAGGCAACAGTAGAGTGTACAGTAGCTGTTATGTTCTATTACTTCCTTTATTCACATCTTTCAATTTTTCTCACTATTTCATTTGTTTCTCAGATCCTTTACTTGATCTCGAATGTCCTCGTGGGAACGATCTTGATTGCAGTCTTTTCCAAAAGTAGAAGTAGCACGTGGTGCTCTCCTGGCCGGGAGAGTCCCCCGTGGTGATCCTACCCTCAGTCAACCACCCCAAGGTCACTGACAGACGTAACGGTGACTACGGCACGCGCGATAAACGCACAGGTAGCTAGCCCGCACTGGCACACGGTCAGTCGTTTCCGTTAACGGGTGCGCCCAAAGCACAGCACGGAACTAGGGCAGAGCCCTCTCAGTAACAGGGGTCCAACCCCTCCACAGTAACCAAACCGGGGCCTTGCCCCTCCACAGTCCGCGCACCCTCGCCTGACTACCCTGGTTTGCCCTAGTGGGCCTAACAAGTCGGTGAAGGAGGCTAGCAGAACCCCGGGGCCCGTGGGGTAGCTAGTACTCTCCTAACACTACTAACTCTCCTCGGTACTACGTACACGAGGGCCAACAAGTCGGTACAGAGCGGCCAATCCTAACCCCGGGTCCCTGGGGCGGCTGGCCCCACTCTGTACTAAACAGGTACAGGTACTTCCCTTGGTACTGCGTACCCAAGAGACAGTACAAACTACATCTCAGTTTCCATTCCTTTTTCTTTCCAGGAGTTCCACTCCTAATTCCCCGTAGGGTTCCAGCTCTTTATCTCAGAACATCATATGTTTCACTTTCCAGATTCACGTTCTCAAAATCCATGATCTCAATCATGTTTCTTTATTCATAACAGACAGCTATTAATTCAAATTACAGGCAGCTTTATATTCCTTTCCATTTTTTTCCAAGACTGCAGTATTATACATTCCACTAGTTCTTCCATCCTAGGGTTCATGTCACATCCTAGGATCTAGCATACAACTAGTTTTCCAGCCCTAGGATTCATGCATCACCTAGGAGCTATCATTCCATACATTTCTCATTCCTAGGATTCATGCAATGTCCTAGCTTCTAGTTATGGTTCCATACTTTAACAGATTTTATTAATAAACTTAAGCCACTCTACCAGGTACAACGGGAGTAATGGGGGCGTGTTCGGGAATCCCGCGTGCCTCCGCGACTCTCAAGACTGCAACCGAACGAGGTCCTATCACAAGGATCAAACACAAGGAGTGTCTCAAAACAGTGTATAGCTACTGTAGACGGGTAGAGGAATTACTTCTGAAAAGAACGCAACTCGAATCGCGGAAAACGGAGCCCGAACGGGCCCTAAACGGGTCGAAAAAGACGATACTGTGCAAAATCAGACGTCTGGAACTCCTTCCAGACCTCTTAAAAAGTGGATCAGAGAATTACCTGTTCAGCGTGGTTTCCCAGACGTCCAGAAGTCTGCGGGGACGTCTGCCCTAGATCCCAGACGTCCGATGGTCCCTCCGGACGTCTGGAGGTCACTCCCGCCGTCTGGTACAACTTCCAGACGTCTGATTCGAAAAGGATGGCGAATCAGCGAACCTGCGCACAGCCAACCCCCCTCCCTCAGTATGGTCAGTCGATAAGAAGGAAGAAGAAAGCGGAAACTCACCTTTCAGACGTCTGTATGATCTTACAGACGTCGACCTTGCCGTCTGGATATCAACCCAGACGTCTGATTCTGGAAATTTTTCCAGAATCAGAACCCTGCTCGGCCTCCGCTCGCGACGCCGCCCGCGTCGCACCTCGCGCTCCTGCTGCTCAGACCGTAGCAGGTCCCTCTCTGCGTCGCTCCGCGCCCCCTGCGCCCTCCGCCGGCCGGCCAAGCCGCTTCGGCGAGCTCGCCCTCACGGCAGAGCTCCGCCCTCGCATGCCGCACCTCCGCGCTCACTGCGGCCGCCACTGCCGCCCTCGCGTCCGCTCGCTCTCGCGCACAGGAAGGAGAAGGAGGAGACGGTGGAGGCGGGAGGGGAGGCGTGGCCCTTTTAAGGCCGCGCGAGGAGGAGAGAGAAGGTGGCAGGCCGCCTGCAGCCGCAGAGAGAAAAAGAGGGAATATGCGGTCTGCGCGCTCAGGCGCGCAGGCGACTCGCGTGTGTCGAAAATAACGGATTTCCAGACGTCTGGAAACGATCCCAGACGTCTTATCAGACGTCTGGTTGTGATCCCAGACGTCTTGTCCGACATTCGAGCCACCTCCCAGACGTCTTAGAAGACGTCTGGGGCACACATTCGTTACAATATAACAAACTCAAAGGAAGTTTCGTCCCCGAAACTTGCGCCAACTAGGGTGCGGGAAAAAGATGTCCAAATAACCATAACAAACTCAAAGAGGACCAAAGCCGGTCCGAAAAGACGTACCCGCGAAAAGCTCCGGGTACCGCTCCCGCATTGCCGCCTCAGGCTCCCAGGTAGCCTCCTCGTACCGCTGGCTCCTCCACAAAACCTTTACCAGGGGTACTTGCTTTCGTCTCAACCTAAGGACGGCTCGGTCTAGGATCTGCACTGGCCGCTCGGGGTAGGTCAGGTCGTCGCTTACCTCGACGCTCTCGTGACTCAGTACGTGGCTGGGATCGGCTACGTACTTCCTGAGGTTGGACACGTGGAACACGTCGTGCACACCAGAAAGCTACGGGGGAAGGGCAAGTCTGTAAGCAACGGGTCCAACCCGCTCCAGGACCTCGAAGGGCCCCACGAACCTCGGCGCGAGCTTCCCTCTCACCCCAAACCGCTGTAAGCCCTTCATGGGCGAAACACGAAGAAAGACGTGGTCCCCAACCTCGAACTGCACCTCTCTGCGTCTGCGATCTGCGTAGCTCTTCTGTCTGCTCCTGACAGTGCGGAGTCGTCTGTGGATCTGCTCAACTACCTCCTGACTCTGCCGGATCAACCTGGGGCCAACCTCCCACTTGGTCCCCACCTCAACCCAACTCAAGGGTGCCGTGCATTTCCGTCCGTACAGAGCCTCGTAGGGAGCCATGCCGATGCTCGAGTGATAACTGTTGTTGTATGCAAACTCTGCCAGGGGCAGGTGCTCCTCCCAAGAGCCCCTCCAGTCTAGTACACAGGCACGCAAAAGATCCTCAAGTGTCTGTATCGTGCGTTCCGACTGTCCGTCCGTCTGGGGGTGGTAAGCCGTGCTAAACCTCAACCTCGTCCCCAAAGCCTGCTGAAACTCAGCCCAAAACTGGGACGTAAAGCGGGTATCCCGGTCGGATACGATCTCCCGCGGAACTCCGTGTAGTCGCACCACATCACGGATATACCTCTCTGCCAACTGTGCTGGTCCCAAAGTGACTCGGATCGGCAAGAATCGTGCTGTCTTCGTCAATCTATCCACTATTACCCAGACTGCGTCGTGTCCTCGCTGGGTAACAGGTAAGCCCACCACTAAGTCCATGGTGATGCTCTCCCACTTCCACTCTGGCACTGGAAGCGGCTGAAGTGGCCCTGCAGGCCTCTGATGCTCAGCTTTCACCTGCTGGCACACTAAGCACTGCTGCACGAACTCACCCACATCCCACTTCATCCCTCTCCACCAAAACTCGCGTCTCAAGTCATGGTACATTTTCATGTTTCCGGGATGTATGGTGAATCTGGAACCGTGTGCCTCAGTCAGGAGCTCTCTCAACAGCTCCTCGTCTCTGGGGACGCACAACCGTCCCCTCAAGCGTAACACCTGGTCTGTGAAAGAGAAGTCCCCTGGGTCCCCTGATAGTACTCTGTCGCGCAAAGACTGCAAGTACGGATCGGCCATCTGTCCCGTGATGATGCGGTCTATCAACTCTGGATTGGTCTGCCGTGTCACCGTCACTGCCCCACAGTACCCTCGTAACTCTAGAGGTCGCCAACTGCCCACCTCCTCCAAAAGGCTCCAACTCTGTAACTGTAGACTGGCCAAGCGTGCGGGCGCCTTACGGCTCAAGGCGTCAGCCACCACATTGGCCTTTCCTGGGTGGTAGGAGATGCTGCAGTCGTAGTCCTTCAGGAGCTCCAACCAACGTCTCTGTCTCATGTTGAGCTCCTTCTGGTCAAAAAGATATCTGAGGCTCTTGTGATCTGTAAAAATCTCGAAGGTCTCACCGTACAAGTAGTGCCTCCATGTCTTCAGCGCGAAGACAACAGCTGCCAACTCTAGATCGTGGGTAGGGTAGGTATGCTCATGGGGCTTCAGTTGCCGCGAAGCGTAAGCGACCACGTGACCCCTCTGCATGAGCACACCTCCTAACCCCTGCAAGGAAGCGTCCGTGTACACAACGAACCCGCCACTACTATCAGGGATGGTGAGCACGGGAGCCGAGGTCAACCTCTCCTTCAGCTCCAGAAAACACGCCCCACAGGCGTCTGTCCAAGCGAAAGGCACGTCCTTCCAGGTCAACTGTGTCATAGGACGCGCAATTTGTGAAAATCCTCTGATGAACCGTCTGTAGTAACCTGCCAGTCTCAGGAAACTGCGAATCTCAGTGACTGAACGCGGTCTCTCCCACCTGAGCACTGCCTCGACCTTGGCGGGGTCCACCGCCAGGCCGTCACCAGAGATCACATGACCCAAGAAGGTCACCTCCCTCAACCAGAACTCGCACTTGCTGTATTTGGCGTACAGCCTGCGTCGTCTCAGAGTGTCCAGAACCATCTGCAAGTGCTGCCCGTGCTGCGTCCGATCTCTAGAATAGATGAGCACATCATCTATGAAAACCACCACGAACTGATCCAAGTACGGTCTAAACACCCTGTTCATCAGGTCCATGAAAGCAGCGGGGGCATTGGTCAGCCCAAACGGCATGACCAAAAACTCGTAGTGTCCGTACCGGGTGCGGAAAGCTGTCTTGGAGACGTCGGTCTCCCTGATCCTCAACTGGTGGTATCCAGACCTCAAGTCCATCTTGGAAAACACCGTGGCACCCCGCAACTGGTCAAACAAATCGTCGATCCTCGGCAGCGGATATCTGTTCTTGATGGTGACCCTATTCAGCTGTCGGTAGTCCACACAAAGGCGTAGGGTCCCATCCTTCTTCTTCACAAACAGTACCGGGGCTCCCTAGGGAGACGCACTGGGCCTCACGAAACCTTTCTCCAAAAGGTCCTGCAACTGGGACTTGAGCTCTCGCAGCTCAAGCGGTGCCATTCTGTATGGCGTGGTGGAGATGGGGCTGGTCCCTGGTACTAGTGAGATCTCAAACTCGATCTCACGCTCGGGCGGTAGTCCTGGTAACTCGTCTGGAAACACGTCGGGGTACTCTCTGACCACCGGGATGCTCTGGAAGTCTGCCACGGGGCTGTGCTCTGCCACCACACAAGCTAGGAAGCCCTCACACCCCTGGCTCAAAAGTCTCGCCGCCCGAAGTGCCGAAATGCACCTGAAACCTCCGTCCACTGGCTGCCCGTGAAACTCGAAAGAAGGCAACTCCGGAATGGAGAAGACAATCTTCCTCTCAAAACAGTCTACCAAGGCGTGGTAAGCGGACAACCAATCCATCCCCAGAATCACTCCAAAGTCCTCCATCTGTATCATAATCAGGTCAGCTGGCAGGCTATGTCCTCCAACGCTGACCTCGCAATCCGTGTATACCTCCTCAGCTACAAATAGTTGACCACTCGGACCTCTGATTACCAACGGATTCTCTAACAGTGTATAATCCTGGTCCAAACTAACTGCGAAACTGGCTGCGACAAACGAGTGCGTAGCGCCGGAATCGAAAAGCGTGTAAACGAGTCTGCCAGAAACTGAAACCATACCTGCTACCACGGATCCCGATGCTCTGGCGTCCCTGTGTGTTAGGGCGTTGATACGCCCCTCAGCTCTAGGTGCGGACGAAGCAGCCACACTCTGCGTCGGACGGGTAGGTGCTGGCCGGTACCCTCCTCGCGACTGCTGTCCTCCTCCTCGTGCCTGGGAACCGCGGCCTCCTGCACGCCCTCCAGTGCTCTGCACGGGAAGTATCTGCTGACCTCCTGCCCTAGATGGGCAGTCCCTCCTGACGTGGCCCGGCTGGCCACACTGGTAGCAGAGGGGAACCCGACTCCCGCCCTCAGTGAGTCCCTGCTGTCGGCTAGGCGGGGGTCCGGTGCTGGCGACTGGCCCCTGTCGAGGGCCCCCAAAGGCCACTGATGGCCCTGCACAACGTGACGGCTCTCCTGCGGACGCCACGTGTCTCCGTTCTCGCCGGCCCTGTGAGAAGTCTGGCTGAAAGGGCCTCTTCCGCCCACCGTCGGTCTCTCGCGCAGACGGGTTGGTCTCCTCGTAAGTCATAGCTGCCTCTACCACCCTCGAAAACGTCGGCAGCTTCAGGGGTTTGACATACCCCCGGATCGCCGGCCGGAGCCCCTCGGTGAACCTCCAAAGGCGCTCCTCCTCAGTGGCTACCGCTGTCGCTGCAAAGCGGGACAGCTCCAAGAAACGCGTGCGGTACGCGCTCACAGTCATCGTCCCCTGGCGGAGAGTGTGGAACTCCCGCCTCCTCTGGTCCTGCCACGTCTGGGGAAAGTACTGCTCGCAAAAGAGGGTGACGAACTGGTCCCACGTCGGCTCGTCCCTGTCCTGTCCCCGAACCGCCCTCCACCACCGGTGTGCCGCACTCTCCAGCTGGTACGTGGCAAAGGCCACGCGGCACTCCACCGGGGGGCGAAGGGTGTCGAAGATCTTCTCCAGCTGCTCAAGCCAGTTCTCTGCCTCGGTCGGGTCCTCATCCCCCTTGAAGGAGGGGGGCTTCAGCTTCCGGAACTGTCCGAAAAGCTCGAAGTGGCACTGTAGGGGAGGTGCTGGTGCACCTCCAGGCGAAGGTGCCTCGGGTACAGAAGTGTCGGAGGAAGGTGGGGGCGACAGCGGCCCATCCCCTCTCTCGTGTCCAGCGCCGTGTTCGTCGCGTGGTCCCACAGAGGACTCCCCCTCTGCAACCCCAGGAGGAGGTGCTCGGGGTGGTGGGTGGAGCTCCTCTCGTACAATATCTCGAATCAGTCTGGCGAGGTCCTGGGCCTGGATGCCAGGGAGTGGTGGCTGGTCCACCGAGACGTCAACGACAGCACGTCCACCTCGCCGACCTCGTCCTCGGCCGCGCCCAAGGCTAGTCTCGCCAGTCCCGCGACGAGGCATCTCCTGCAAGGAGACGCGAAACAAAACGGAAATGTCAAAACAGACGGTACCTAACAAAACTTCTAAGAACTCATGTCAAGAGATATGTTGTGGTGGCTACTCTAGCTATAAACATGTGAATTGGTTATTTTCCAGTCAGTTGATTCACTTCTCGGGACGACCTTGCTCTGATACCATCTTGTAACGACCCGATTCCCGAGTCCCTATGAGACACGAGAACCGGACCGACTCGACTAATCCCAAGACCTAGTCGTCCAACGAGGAAGTAACCAAAAGACAGTAAAATAAACCACATTCAGCATGAATATAACTAACAGTAAGAAAGTACAGTAGTAAGGAAAGAAACTACTACAGTAGGTACCACCACAACAGTAAAACAGCATTTATCATATAACAAGAACTGTAGGTAAAGAAGGTACAGCGGAAACAAAAACTACTCACTAGAACAGAAACAAAAGAGGTACAAAAGGCTGTGGTAACTCTACTGGACCCTACTCGGCCCAGCGTCCTCTGCAGCCGCCGACCCTGGCTGCTCAACACCTGCTCCTGAAAAAGGTAACGAGTGTAACACGTCAGCAAAACGCTGAGTAGAGTGGTAGACTAACTAAAGGCAACAGTAGAGTGTACAGTAGCTGTTATGTTCTTTTACTTCCTTTATTCACATCTTTCAATTTTTCTCACTATTTCATTTGTTTCTCAGATCCTTTACTTGATCTCGAATGTCCTCGTGGGAACGATCTTGATTGCAGTCTTTTCCAAAAGTAGAAGTAGCACGTGGTGCTCTCCTGGCCGGGAGAGTCCCCCGTGGTGATCCTACCCTCAGTCAACCACCCCAAGGTCACTGACAGACGTAACGGTGACTACGGCACGCGCGATAAACGCACAGGTAGCTAGCCCGCACTGGCACGCGGTCAGTCGTTTCCGTTAACGGGTGCGCCCAAAGCACAGCACGAACCAGGGCAGAGCCCTCTCAGTAACAGGGGTCCAACCCCTCCACAGTAACCAAACTGGGGCCTTGCCCCTCCACAGTCCGCGCACCCTCGCCTGACTACCCTGGTTTGCCCTAGTGGGCCTAACAAGTCGGTGAAGGAGGCTAGCAGAACCCCGGGGCCCGTGGGGTAGCTAGTACTCTCCTAACACTACTAGCTCTCCTCGGTACTACGTACACGAGGGCCAACAAGTCGGTACAGAGCGGCCAATCCTAACCCCGGGTCCCTGGGGCGACTGGCCCCACTCTGTACTAAACAGGTACAGGTACTTCCCTTGGTACTACGTACCCAAGAGACAGTACAAACTACATCTCAGTTTCCATTCCTTTTTCTTTCCAGGAGTTCCACTCCTAATTCCCCGTAGGGTTCCAGCTCTTTATCTCAGAACATCATATGTTTCACTTTCCAGATTCACGTTCTCAAAATCCATGATCTCAATCATGTTTCTTTATTCATAATAGACAGCTATTAATTCAAATTACAGGCAGCTTTATATTCCTTTCCATTTTTTTCCAAGACTGCAGTATTATACATTCCACTAGTTCTTCCATCCTAGGGTTCATGTCACATCCTAGGATCTAGCATACAACTAGTTTTCCAGCTCTAGGATTCATGCATCACCTAGGAGCTATCATTCCATACATTTCTCATTCCTAGGATTCATGCAATGTCCTAGCTTCTAGTTATGGTTCCATACTTTAACAGATTTTATTAATAAACTTAAGCCACTCTACCAGGTACAACGGGAGTAATGGGGGCGTGATCGGGAATCCCGCGTGCCTCCGCGACTCTCAAGACTGCAACCGAACGAGGTCCTATCACAAGGATCAAACACAAGGAGTGTCTCAAAACAGTGTATAGCTACTGTAGACGGGTAGAGGAATTACTTCTGAAAAGAACGCAACTCGAATCGCGGAAAACGGAGCCCGAACGGGCCCTAAACGGGTCGAAAAAGACGATACTGTGCAAAATCAGACGTCTGGAACTCCTTCCAGACCTCTTAAAAAGTGGATCAGAGAATTACCTGTTCAGCGTGGTTTCCCAGACGTCCAGAAGTCTGCGGGGACGTCTGCCCTAGATCCCAGACGTCCGATGGTCCCTCCGGACGTCTGGAGGTCACTCCCGCCGTCTGGTACAACTTCCAGACGTCTGATTCGCAAAGGATGGCGAATCAGCGAACTTGCGCACAGCCAACCCCCCTCCCTCAGTACGGTCAGTCGACAAGAAGGAAGAAGAAAGCGGAAACTCACCTTTCAGACGTCTGTATGATCTTACAGACGTCGACCTTGCCGTCTGGCTATCAACCCAGACGTCTAATTCTGGAAATTTTTCCAGAATCAGAACCCTGCTCGGCCTCCGCTCGCGACGCCGCCCGCGTCGCACCTCGCGCTCCTGCTGCTCAGACCGCAGCAGGTCCCTCTCCGCGTCGCTCCGCGCCCCCTGCGCCCTCCGCCGGCCGGCCAAGCCGCTCCGGCGAGCTCGCCCTCACGGCAGAGCTCCGCCCTCACACGCCGCACCTCCGCGCTCACTGCGGCCGCCACTGCCGCCCTCGCGTCCGCTCGCTCTCGCGCACAGGAGGGAGAAGGAGGAGACGGTGGAGGCGGGAGGGGAGGCGTGGCCCTTTTAAGGCCGCGCGAGGAGGAGAGAGAAGGTGGCAGGCCGCCTGCAGCCGCAGAGAGAAAAAGAGGGAATATGCGGTCTGCGCGCTCAGGCGCGCAGGCGACTCGCGTGTGTCGAAAATAACGGATTTCCAGACATCTGGAAACGATCCCAGACGTCTTATCAGACGTCTGGTTGTGATCCCAGACGTCTTGTCCGACGTCTGAGCCACCTCCCAGACGTCTTAAAAGACTTCTAGGGCACACATTCGTTACATCATCTCCAACCCTTCTCTTCTCCGGTGCTAATCCTTCCATCCAAATGTAAGGTCTCCAAGTGTAAAACTAAACAAACTAGACATTGTCAAATGCCTAAAAGTTGACATGTTCAAGAGTGGTAGTAGAAGAAGAAGAATCCAAAAGCACCATAACCCTAAGCCCATAAAAATCTAGAAAGGTCTTTAGCTAACCTCCAATCGGCAACCTTCCTCACTCTCAAATCTACTTTGGATCTTCCCTCTCAAATTACTAGTGGCCTAACACGCTTAGATTGCGACGACAATGAAGAAAACCATATGTGAGATTAAACATCATAAGACATGAGATAGCAACAATCATAGCATCTGTTTAGAAATGTTTAAACAAGAGGGACAGAGATGTAGGGTGAATGCCATTCAAGAAGAGTGTTGCATCATGCTACGAGGCCTTTTGATGAAGCCAAGTCCATTTTTGTTAAGATCTGTGCTATCAAAACCCTTTAAGACGTTTGGGAGTTGTGTCAGACGTTTGGACATCTTCCCAGACGTCTGTAAATCAATTTTTGCGTGCGTACGTCCTTGAGTCTGCGCGCGTGCCGCACGCAGACTAGGCTCAGCCGCATTTCTTCTCTTTCTTCTCTCCCCTCAACGACAAAAACCTGAACCACGCCTACTTAAACCCTCCTCTCCCTCACGCCACCCCACTCCCATCCACCTTCTCCTTCCTCCAGCGAGAGCGAGAGCGGCGAGTGCAGTGGCGGAGAGGAGGAGCAACGAGGGAGAAAGAGAGGAGAGCGCGCGAGCTCACAAGAGAGCTCGCCGGAGGAGCTCATGGCTGGTCGGGCGTGCGCAAGGCGGAGAGGTGCGTCGGGGAGGTTCTCCTCGACGTTGCTGCAGCCAGAGCAGTGGTCGAGCGGGTGCGGTGCAGTCGCGCGCAGCATGAAGAAGACGAGGGAGCTTCTGGTTCTGGGATTTTTCCCAGAATCAGATGTCTGGATCTACATCCAGACGACGCAGACGACGTCTGGAGGAGGCTCCAGACAACTGAGAGGTAAATTTGCGCCCTATGCCTCCCTTTGCGGATACGGCCATGCAGGTCGTTCCGTTGAGGCATTGATACGTGTTGTATTGAGGAGATTTACATTGCGCGTACAGAATTCGCTTCGGGAAGGTGCGGGACACGGCCTCCCATGCGGTTCAGATGTCTGGGCAAGGCACCAGACGGCGGGGAGTGTCTCCAGATGTTCGGAGAGGTAGTCGGACGTTTGGAACTAGGTCTAGACGGTTCAGCAGGATCCCTGGACGTCTGAGGAGCAGCGCAAAGTAAGGTATGATTTTGGACCTCTTTTAAG